>CM062292.1:475680718-476958218 GCA_031216915.1 Pictodentalium vernedei | reverse complement strand
TATCCAATATCTACTATCTACTACTACTACTACTACTACTACTACTACTACTACTACTACTACTGCTACTACTACTACTACTACTACTACTACTACTACTACAACCGCTACTACTACTACTACTACTACTACTACTACTACTACTACTACTACTGCTCCTTCCGCTGCTTCTACTACTACTACTACTACTACTATTTCTACTACTACTATTACTACTACTGCTCCTACAACTACTACTACTACTACTACTACTCCTACTACTACTACTACTACTACTACTACTACTACTACTACTACTACTTCTACTGCTGCTGCTACTACTACTTTTACTACTCCTACTACTACTACTACTACTACTACTACTACTACTACTTCCGCTACTTCTACTACTACTACTACTACTACTACTACTACTACTACTACTACTACTACTACTTCCGCTACTTCTACTACTACTACTACTACTACTACTACTACTACTACTTCTGCTACTTCTTCTACTACTACTGCTACTACTACTACTAGTACTACTACTACTACTACTACTACTACAACCGCTACTACTACTACTACTACTACTAACTACTACTACTACTACTACTACTACTACTACTACTACTACTTCCGCTACTTCTACTACTACTACTTCTATTCTACTACTACTACTCCTACTACTACTACTACTACTACTACTACTACTACTACTACTACTACTACTACTACCACCGCTACTACTACTACTACTACTACTACCACTACTGCTACTACTACTCACTATCTACTGTTTATTATCCAATATCTACTGTCTACTACTATCTACTAACATATACCACTACTACTACTATAATCTACTACTGCTACTGCAATCTACTACTATCCACCAGTAATATCCACTAGCCATCAAAAATATCATTAGTACTATCATCCAGTACTATATAGAAGTACTCTTCACTAGTATTATACATTTACTATCCCCTAGTACTACACTCTATCTACTAGCACTATGTACAACTACAACTTCTAGTATTACTACTACGTGCATCTCATACTACTACTAGAACTAGTACTAATACAACTACCACTACCAACAATAGACCTATTACAACTACTACTAATAGCAGTAGTACTAGTTACACTGTCAGTGCTAGTAATAATACTAGTACCACTACCAGTACCAGTACCAATAACAGTAATACTAGTACTACTACACTTATCACTCCTAGTACTAGTACCACTACGACTATCAGTGCTAGTACTAGTACCACTATCGGTACTACTACAACTTCCAGTACTTGTATACTTGCCATACTCATACAAGAATCATTAATTGTACTAGTACAACTTCTACCAGTAGTTGTAGTACTGCTACTGCTACAACTACCACTATTACTGCAAGTCTTAGTACACCCACCGCTACTAATACTAGTTCACCTATCACTACCAGTAGTGGTGCTAGTACCACTACCAGTACTAGTACCACTAACAATAACTGCACTAGTACAATAACTACCATTACTAGTACAAAAACTACTACTAGTACTACTACTAGTACACATGTCATTACTAGTACTAGTACCACTACGTCTACTATTGCTAGCACTAGTACCAGTACCATTGTCAATACTATTACTAGTACTAGTATAACTACCACTACTGGTACTACCTATACTAATACATCTACCACTATTACCATTACTTCTGAACCAGTCCAGGGCCGTTGAGAGGGGGGGGGCGGTGTATTGACACCAGGGTCCGTCGTTATTGGGTCCGGCCGATTTTCCCCAATTGCCTAAGAGCAGGATTCTGTTACGGGCGTGTCCTTCACTGCACGTCAAAGTTTGACGTGCATTGGATGGCCCGCGAGTAAGATGATCCTGCAATCTCGATGTATTGGTAGCGCACATAGTTACAAACTTTCACTTTCAGTTTTAGAAGCTTTGCGGATTAATAACTATCACTGGATTGAGATTTACCACATAGAAAGTTAAAAACAATGTCTCACCCAGAACTAATAGAATTAACACTTCTTTAGAGCTAATGAAATTGATGTTCCTTTACACCGGGTAAAAGTTAACTAAAAATCGTATAATGTCAACAATAAGATACCCCCCCCCCCCCCCCTCCACTCCGTAAAGGTAGACGCGTAAAGCTGGAGATGGGGGCGTGGGAGACCTTTAGTCATCCGTCAGGGCCGTATTAAATATTATAATTGAAGACAACACGCAGAGACGCGTCCTTGAATATGATACTTCAGCACCTGTAAGTTACCTTGACAATTTATTCTGTTGTCATGGAACCTGACAACTTATGCCTGGGGTAAGAAGTCTCTCAATAGCACAACATTATCATAAATAATTGGCAAACTTTGAATTTGCATAAAGCCACAAATGCTGAAAGTGACATTAGACACCAGAAAATACGCACATCACTTAAACATCATAAAAATACCTTTCCTCGCCGTATTGAACCCACGAAATGATGTTTGACCTGCAAAACGCCTTTAAATGTACGATAAAATGATTAAAAATCGATAAGATGTACCCAAACTATGATTTGATCCACCCCTCAAAAAAATCAAATTTTGTTGAAAAATCGTTGGTTTTCATGGATGTTTATTACACTACTGGTTAAGTTTATTACACTACTGGTTATTACACTACTGGTTGATTTGTATTACACTACTGGTTGATTATTACACTGCAGGTTAAATTTTATTACACCGCTGGTTAATATTAGACTACTGCTTGATTATTACACTACTGATTAATATTACACTACTGCTTGATTATTACACTACTGGTTGTTACAGACCTTCATTTGCATGAGACGCTACCCCAACCCACTCGCCAGTGCATTCTCAGATGAAATGTATTGATAAATACAAGTAATTGTCGTGACACCAGGCTTCCCACTAACATGTTATTCCACCTACACCACAAAGGCGTGCCTTCGCAGAAGGCATTTCCAAGGCACAGCTTGGTAAAGGCATGCAATTGTCGTTTTAGCCTTTCAAATTGTACACATTTCTCTGATAGCGGTCTAAGATACAATAAAGTGACACAGTTTGCACAGCCAGGTGTCACACAAGATATTCGCAAGCTCCGTGAACATCTGCAGCCTCACCTTAAACAACTGGGTGAAGTTTAGCATTCCGAATTACAAACTCCCGAAGTCTTTTGCTGGAAATGGCCTAACAAAACAATAAATTGGCTCAAATTGCATAGCAAAGTTATATTGAAAATCCGAAACGTTCTTACACATCTACTAATCCAAGTGACATCTGAGCGTAGCTTTACAGTTTAATATGATATATCCAAGAAACATTTGCCTGAAATGATGCAACAAAACATCAACGTCATTCCGATGGCACTCCTAAAATATGTTTCAGTTCACATTCTCACTATTTTTCTACAACAATAAATCAGAAGCTAATCTTGAGCATTTTATGTTGGCATTTATCATGTGAATTATATAAAGGAACATTCAGGATAAATTTATAATGTTACTTGTAATCATTATTTTTATTCGGACCACCGTCTATTAGAACGCTCATATAGTACAAATCCGCCCGTTTTGTAATGTTCATTCATCAGTTTTGACAGACATTTATTTAATATTGTCAACACAGAAGCCTTTTTTACATATTGTGACGTTAATTATTCGCACTGAAAACAGTGTGTAATCCATTTCGAAATATATCATCCCACGAGCTCCAATGTGTTCTATGTGCCTACTGGCAGCCTACTGGTCTTCTGGCAGCTTACTGGTCTACTGGCAGCCTACTGGTCTACTGGCAGCCTACCGGTCTACTGGCAGCCTACTGTCTACTGGCAGCCTACTGTTCTACTGGCAGCCTACCTTTCTACTGTCAGCCTACTGGCCTACTGTCAGCCTACTGGTCTACTGGCAGCCTACTGGTCTACTGGCAGCCTACTGGTCTACTGGCAGCCTACTGGTCTACTGGTAGCCTACTGGTCTACTGGCAGCCTACTGACATACCGGCAGCCTACTGGTCTACTGTCAGCCTACTGGTTTACTGGTAGCCTACTGGTCTACTGGCAGGCTACTGGTCTACTGTCAGCCTACTGGCCTACTGGTAGCCGACTGGTCTACTGGCAGCCTACTGGTCTACTGGCAGTCTACTGGTCTACTGGCAGTCTACTGGTCTACTGGCAGCCTACTGGTAGCCTACTGGTCTACTGGCAGCCTACTGGTCTACTGGCAGTCTACTGGTCTACTGGCAGCCTATTGGCACATAAAACATATTAGAGCACAGGGGACGATATATACATGTATAGAAAATTAGTCCAAACCACCGTTACCTGCGATAATTATATCAGTAATACAGCATTACAACACATTTATTCATATGCCCGAGGAGTTTGTCCGGCACGAGTTTACCATGGCTTTGGAACGTATCGCTAAACCCCAATAAATAAATAAATGCCAGAGGAGTTTGAAATAGGAATACTGAATAGAAAACATATATTTTTCATTTGAAATCTTTTTGCTTCAAAATATTTGACACAAATGAGAGGAAAATGAAGATATCAGGGATGTCAGACCAAAGAAAGGGCCAGGGTTCCCGGACAATCTCTCATTGAAATTGAACACCATCATTGAATAAAAATACCTCATGACTTTATTATAAAACCTGTTTTCTTTTATTTCAAGGTGTATGATTCTACTCCGTCTGTTTTGGGTTGACTAAAGCTTTCGCTCTGAAATCGATTAAATGTCAACCCAAATTAACCGGATTGAGTGAATATGAACCTTATTGGGCGCAAATTCACTCAACCCTGTTGATTTGGGTTAATGTTTAATCCATCTGAGATAAGAGTATCTGTTAAGGTATATATCAAACGCAATCTCTCGAAAATTTAATCAACACAATGATGAACATGGACGCAGTTACTTAGTCATCAAGGATGGTCCTCGACCTGAACAGGCCAACAGGTGCTAGAGAATGGAAACATTGGTTTAACAACTTGATCGAGGAATGTACAGCCAATGAACCAAATAAGTTTCAGACTCAAGTCAATTATGTTTCGTCTTGTGTTTTCGAAGACAAAGCGCACTGCACAACTTACGACGCTACCGTCAGTGCGCTCGGAGAACTTTATAGAAAGATTTCTAATGAAATATTCGCGAGGCATCTTCTCACTGCACGGGAACAATCCGGTGAATCCTTGAGTGGCATTCTCCAATACTTAGAAAAATGAGCAAAGGGTGTCAGTTGAAAGCTGGGACTTAAGATCAGTATCCGCGACTCCTTTATCGATGGGATTTGACTGATTCACT
The DNA here is from genome assembly GCA_031216915.1 of Pictodentalium vernedei. Taxonomy (NCBI): domain Eukaryota; kingdom Metazoa; phylum Mollusca; class Scaphopoda; order Dentaliida; family Dentaliidae; genus Pictodentalium; species Pictodentalium vernedei. The sequence continues at coordinate 476,952,917 of CM062292.1, read as the reverse complement.
GACGCTTTCTGTAGAAGAAAACACTTGACTCGAAGAAGCATTTGATCAGGCTAGTACACGTGTTTTAGTTCAGAAGAGCTTTCTGCTGTTGCGTTTGACATTCAGTCAGATGCTTCCGTTGCTAATACAAATGATGCAGGTACTCTTCCCGTAAAGACACAGCGGTTGCCTTCAGTCGGAGGAAAAAGTGGTGGAAGTTTTCACAATAGGAAATTCTGTCTTGCGGTGATGCGTCTTGTAATGATGGCAGAACGGAGGGGTCATACTGCTCCATCTAGACAAATCGCTGGATCTCAGCTAGAGAGAGTGTTCTTACCAACTGTATGTTATATATCAGCTGCTTGTGGTCAAAGCTTGTATCAAGCTCAGTTTGTGCATTTATTGGGAAACATGAAATGCCGACACTATTAGACTCTTGCAGTTCCCATAGTTTCATTAGTTAGAGTGTTGAAAACTAAACAGAACATTTCCAAAATTGTCAATTAATTTTTATTATTTATTCTTTTTTTGTCTCAAAAACATAAGTTCTGACCCTCGTTCGAACGTTCTCGTTCCAATGAGGGGCCATAACCTATGTTTTGGAGACAGAAAATAAAAAAATAGTTATTCAAGAATATTGTTTGCAAGTGTCGTCAGCTTTTCATGTTAGGTAAAGGGTTAAACAGAACATTTCCATGGTCCTCACTCCAGCAAGTGCCCGAGTCTCCGGGATGTGTTTACTGATGTACATTGTGCAGTCAGTTGCATAAATCTACCCGTCCAGGTGTTCTCGCAGATTAGTGCAGTAATGTCATTCTTGGACAGGACTTTCAACAACAGCACGAGAGACTATCATTTAATTTGGTGGGAGAAAGCCTGGGCTCAGTGCCAAGTTCATTATGTTCATTTGCTGAAGCGTCAATCGAAGAACCGACTTTGTTCGCTAACCTACAACCAACTGTAATCTCATAGCCATAACAGCCGCCAAGTCTAGACGGTTCAGTCATGATAATGAGCAGTCCTTTCAGCGGGAGATATAAAAACTTCTCTCAAAGGATGTTATTTAAAGACGGCCTTCTCCTTGGCGTGCACATATTGTAGTTGCTAAGGATTCTGCAAAACAGACACAGAAAACGGATTTGCCTTGCCTACTCTCATACTGCCAGTTTCCACACTGAACTCGATTCATATCCGCTTTATCGCATCGGCGAGACCATTTATAAACTTTCGAGGTACAACGTCTTCTCTGCGCATCAGCTGAAGAGTGTGTATCAGCAGATTTCCATCCCGCAAGCAGATCGGAAGTACTCGAAGCAAATAACACCCAATATCAGATCTACCACATAACTTTTGACGTCACCAATAGAGTTGCAGTATTGCATAGAGCTATGGATAAAAAGGTCGAGGGGGAAGTCTTGATCACAACGTCCAAAAAGTCCTTGATGCTATGCAAACTCGAAACTTTACAATGAACCACGAGAAGTTGGTGGAATATGTTTCATCCATAAATATTGATGGGTACTGTGTTTTGGATGGAAAAGTTCATCCTGATCCCGAGCGTCTCCGACCATTGCAGGAATACCCCTGCTATGAATGGGTCACCCCTCAAATGTGCTCTCGGTATCTTTGCATATTACGCAAAGTGGATTCCTAATTTTTCGGAGAAAATCCAGCCTCTGGCGAAAGTGAATTATTCTCCTCTTGATGGAAATTAGCTTTTAGTGTTCAACTATCTGAAGAAAACCGTTCCCATTTATCCTTGAATGCGATGCATCAGATTGAGCAATATGTGCTACACTGGACCAGGCCAGGGTGATCGCCCTGTTGCATTTATGGCCAGGACTCTCCAATATAGTGAACTGAGCTACCCACCTGTAGAAAAAGGACGCAACAGATATAATCGAATCCATCCGGAAGTAGCCAAATCACTTGTCAGGGTGTCATTTCACCCTAATAACCGATTAGCGTGTCGTCTCATTCATTTGGGAAACAGAAAACTTACAAACATTAAGGACAAACTGCAGAGCTGAATTGTTTTCTATCCCATATATCACTCCAAACAGAAAAGGCGGGGGAAATTGCTCCTTACTCATTCAAACGTTCATATTCTTCTGCTTTTTCCAGAGATGGGCAGAGTGACAGTTACGATGGGCCCTATCAACCTGTTTCCACAGAACTGCTACATTTCACGAGGTCTAAAAATCCTCTTATTACACCGATGATGTGAAGAGAACTTGTGCTTACTTGTGGGTTACAGCGGTTGAAAACATGTGCACCTTCGACGTGCAGTACGCATTAGTATGCGGTGTCGTCGTGCCCCCGTGTAGGCAACTGGGATAAAGTGCCTTGCCCAAGGACACAACGCGGGTCGCCCCGGACGGGGATCGAACCCGATTTTAGTAGGTTCAACGCGGGTCGTCCCGGACGGGGATCGAACCCGATTTTAGTAGGTTCAACGCGGGTCGTCCCGGACGGGGATCGAACCCGATTTAGTAGGTTCAACGCAGGTCGTCCCGGACGGGGATCGAACCCGATTTTAGTAGGTTCAACGCGGGTCGTCCCGGACGGGGATCAAACCCCATTTTAGTGGGTTCAACGCGGGTCGTCCCGGACGGGGATCGAACCCGATTTTAGTGGGTTCAACGCGGGTCGTCCCGGACGGAGATCGAATCCGATTTTAGTAGGTTCAACGCGGGTCGTCCTGGATGGGGATCGAACCCGATTTTAGTAGGTTCAACGCGGGTCGTCCCGGATGAAGATCGAACCCGATTTTAGTAAGTTCAAAGCGGGTCGTACCGGACGGGGATCGAACCCGATTTTAGTAGGTTCAACGCGGGTCGTCACGGACGGGGATCGAACCAGATTTTTGTAGGTTTAACGCAGGTCGTCCCGGACGGGGATCGAACTCGATTTTAGTAGGTTCAACGCGGGTCGTCCTGGATGGGGATCGAACCCGATTTTAGTAGGTTCAACGCGGGTCGTCCTGGATGGGGATCGAACCCGATTTTAGTAGGTTCAACGCGGGTCGTCCCGGACGGGGATCAAACCCCATTTTAGTGGGTTCAACGCGGGTCGTCCCGGACGGGGATCGAACCTGATTTTAGTAGGTTCAACGCGGGTCGTCCCGGATGGGGATCGAATTCAATGTTAGTAGGTTCAACGCGGGTCGTCCCAGACGGGGATCGAACCAGATTTTAGTACGTTTGATACAGAGGGAAATAAGAGATAACTGTATATGCTGATAATTTAAACAATGAAAACAAGAAGAAAATGCGGAAAATTGGCAGAAAAGAGTTACTGATTATAACGGGTATAAATAACTGTTTGTTGCCCAACCACCTTCATCTCATACTTCGTTTCAATTGAGATACCTGGATAACTGTCATTTTTACGGTAGTTTATATTAGGGGAATGATTGTCATTAACGTCTTTCAAGAAATACTGACTGTGGGCTCAGGTCAGAAATCTTAGAATAAGAATGAATGTCCGAATGAGACATTAGTATTCATACAGGCACGTATAGTTCCATACAAAGGAAATACTACCAATTTCAAAAAATCCTATATGTACGTTTCTACTATTTGCAATGGAAGACAGGAACTTCAAGACCAGCACAGGTACGAAGTTCACATAGTATTACCCCCACCCGGTCAGGTAAAGTAAAGCGTTCGGTGATAGACGAAACAACTAACATCAATTTGCAAGCGAAGTGTCAGGACGGGAGTGTTTCAGTAAACCAGCTAGTAATTTTCCGGATAACTAACTTGTAATGTAGGTGTAGAAAAGACAGTTATTTGTGAAATTACTGTAACGTGGCGTTATCTGCATCAATACCCTCAGTTTCTGTGGATATTTCTGAGTACATGGATTATCCTAATTCGACAAACTTTTGAGTTGGCAGGATTCTCTTTGTTTACAACTTTGCTGGTGAATCTGGACAACGGAACAGTGTTGATTTACTGAGCTTAAAGTTGATGCCGGAATCAGAATCAATTCTTGTAAACCGATGAGAATCAACTTTGACTCTTGTAAAATGTTCATTTGATATTCGTCATAGATTCTAGAAGTGTCCTTAAAGACTTTCCAACTTCCACTTATTTTTTGTTTCCTTTTAATAAGGTAACATTTTGACTTAACACTAGTAAGTTGACAGTGGTGTCTTGTGAAGTCTTCGCTGCCTATATGGGCAGCCAAAACTTTCCAGTAACTTCCATCAGCAATACCACCACAAGTCTATGTCTGGTATGTTGCAACATGTGTTATACAAGTACATACAAGATAAGAATCTCGCAAATCTCGCAAAACTGGAAATAGAGCCTTTAGGGTTAAACTGCAGTAATCGTTAATACTAGTAACAAATAATGTTTGAATTCACCTAAAGGTGCTCTGTGGATAGAGAGATAGATAGTTTACAGGCAATTACATATTTAACCATAAAATACATATAGGTGATTAGAAAATGATATTTAATCTATACCATTGGGGGATGACATAGCCAGATTGGCTGTCTACCTGTCACTCCCATAATATATTTAACACTGACTACATGATCTGCGTATTAGGCTGTGATAGAACGATCTACGGCTTTACAGTGAAAGACAAGTACAAAGTTACATTTCCCCGTGAATTTATTTTCGATATAAATGGGATTTTTATCCTGATCTAAAAGTTCTAATACATTATACAGATTTTAAATACTCGACAGGGATCTCCAAAGTGCTTGGGTTGCAACCCAAAATACCCTCTCTCCTGCGGAGACAAGTTTAGAGGGTGGCTGAGCCAGATTGTTCATAGTGGCTGAGTGTAGGCTACGACTTGGAGCATAAGGTGATATGAGGTCCGCCAGGTATGACGGTGCGATGTTGTTAATACATTTTAAAGAGTGTATTCTCTGCTGGGCAGGAAGCCAGTGGAGGTGTGGAGTGTGCAAAATAATATTACCAGATATTAATATTTAAATACTTTTATTTATTTTATTCTACAAGTTGACTCTGAATGCTAATGCATATTTTTTTAACAATTTATTATTTCAGCTAAATAGTCGGTTGTGTGCGCTTTGTCCTTGCGATTTGGTTTCTTTCGGGTTAAGGAGGTGTTGTGAGTTGTCCTCACTCGTGCTGCATGGGTTCGTTTGGCGGGTTATTGGTCTGGTCTATTTCATTCTGATGTTGGACGTTGTTGATATCAGTACCGGTTTATGTGGACCAAGCTTTTGAAGAAATTTGTGAAGACCTATGTCGTTTTAAGATGGTAAGTTGTTTTATTGATTGATTTCAAATTGAATATCAGTATTAGTACAAATACAGTTCGATAGGGTTTCAATATACCTGCTTCACTGTTCCAATTCCGGAGGGCCTCGCATGAGCTGGCCCACAATATCCAGGAAGCGGATGCAGCTTAAATCACGTATTCCAGGAGGGCACCGCATGAGCTTGTCCTCACACCTTTAACTGATAATTAACAGCTTCTTATCAATTCGCAGCACTATCATATTTGGTCCGCCATTAGATCTTCGAGGCGTTGAACGAGGACACCGCATGTGCCGGTCCTTGTTGGTACACGTAGCGCTGTTGATGCAGGTCAGTGGCAGTATGGGGCTCGCCGATTGGGTTGTTTTTTTTCGGATACGGTGGGCACCACTTGAGCTCACCTACCTGGGGGGGGGGGGGCGAAGTGGGCGTGGATGTCCCCCTGGTTCATTTCGCACATTTATCTGGACAAAATTGCTATTTTAAATTTTCATTAGTATTGTGAACCACGGGAACCATCTTTGGCGTATGTCTCGCCCATCTTCGTCTTTATGTACATATATATCATTTGTCTTTAATTTTGTTATCAGATTTATTTACATCTTTTGTATCTTTTTGTTACAATATTTCTTTTCCGGGTTTGCTGCTATAAGACAGGAAAATTTGAGATAAATAAAAAATCAGCTTAGCCCATTTTCAACCAGTTAAGTCTTCTGGTTTTGTTGGCTATCCTTTGTTGAGGTAATAAATGAACAGCATGTTTCTCAAACTTGCTGTATTTATTATGCAACATACTATTATCAATTATTAATTATTTTGGCACCCTGTAATTAATTAAACAATCAGTCAAAGCAGAAACAAATCCCTGGGTGTAATCGATACCTCTTTAGCCAGTTCATTGGTAAAGTAGCAATCAGAGTCCATAGGATTTAATTTGAGCCCCAAGCAAAAACCATTTGGTCAGTCATAGGAATACAGAGGATTACGGATGGATCCGGTTTCAAAAGTTAATCAGCCAACTAACAATTAGAGTAAGGTCAATTCGTCCAATAATCTGAGTGGACTACTTCTAATGGAAGATTCCAAAAATGAATAAATTCCACGCGACAAACCTGCATGGCATGTTTGTCCGCGGCAAGTTTTTCATCCAAGAAGTACCCAAGGTTGCGAACAACAGTATTGGGCGAAATTTAATTTCCTTCGATTGACCGAGATGACTTGTTGAAGTTAAACAGTTGGTGAGGCAGTCTTATGTTTATAACCTCAGTCTTGTCAGAGTTGAACTTCCGATAATTTCCGATAATATATAGAATAAATAGGTACTAGGGGAGGTAATCAGATTTAAACCACAAGTAGAATAAGGGTTTTAACCACTCAGCTTTCTATAAGTGGTTTAAATCTGATTACCGCCCCTAGTACCTACTTGTTTTATTTATACCACGCTCTCAATAAATAATCGACTGTGTCACTTAAAGAGGAGAAAGAATGATACTTTCTATCGCAAACACACAGGCTTGTATTGCTTACATTTGCGCAGGTGGGCAGTACTGCTGGCTGTGCGTCAATGCTTGATAGCCAGCAGGACACATCGTCAAAGTTGATTGAATTCACAGTGCTTTTTCAGTCAAATTATTATTAACAATTCTTAAATTTTATTTTGAATATTTAATTGTAGATATATTAAACCTAATAAACCAATGCACGTAGTAGATAGTACCGCAGAATGCCGCATGTTTGAATAAAACATCGCGAAGTGTGAATGTATCGAAGTGTTGGCAAATTGCATCATGCCAAAGGTCAAGTTGGATGAACCTCTGACCAGAGGTTGTTTTAACTGCAGTAGAAGTTTTACACCGTTGGTGGGTTTAAAACCTAAAATTTAACATACAGGCTTTTTACAGGTAGTAACATAAGCGAGCAAGGTATAAAATATTGCTATATATAATTATGTGTTTTTTTTTTTTTTTATTTATATAAACTGGTCGCACTCACAATGACAAGAGTATAACAGAAATCTATCAGTTTCTAAACTGAGAACTGAAAATTTAACCTTGCAATAGGGGTTTGTGAAAATCAAAGCTGATTCCTGTGAATCGGGACGATTTTAGTGCCTAATGTTTGCGACCAGCTAATTTTGAGGACTTCAAGTATTTAGAAACCATCTGACCGGATCGAGTATTCTTCTATATTGATGCACACAAAATTACTGAGAGAAAAGTGTTCTGTGACTCCGGATTCCTGACATACACTTCATAGGAAGATAGAATGAGATAGAATGAGATGGAAATTCTTCGCGACTTTATTATACAAGCTGCAGGCCTGGAAATGAAGAGTTTACACCGTAACCTATTAGCAGGTTACGCTATATAAAAAGGTGGCAACCTATAGGGAGAATGTGTTGAAATACTTTCCGCTTTCTCTGTTTTTACTACGCAAGTCATATTGTTTACGTCAACACAAAACTTTCGCCAAAATAAACTGCAATAAATAACGCGCGATCTCGCTTTCGCGAGATCGTGCGTTTGTTGTTGCTGTTTATTTTGACGGAAATTCTATTGAGACGCAAACGGCATGCCGCTCTGGTCATATGTGAATGCAGTGCACAATCTTTGAATTGAGTTTGTTTCGAAACGTTGTCATATCTGACTGGCAAAAGAAGTGCAATTGGGAAGTTAATTTATGTTGTGTTGTTTTTATCGTAATCTGTACTGAGTTCACGTATTTTACAATTGACGTCATCCCCACGTGACCTAAACGATCGTGTTATTTCCTGGCCTGAACTTGTTTTTATATCCAGGTGTATGATTTTACTACGTCTGTTTTGTGTTGATTAAAACCTTGAATAAGGTAAATCTCCAAATCAATCTCTTGACAATTATTTAATATTTTTTTTGGCTTACAGTGTCTCCGTTGTGAAATCGCGAGACTTTAAAATTGTATCTTTGTTGATTAATGCATATTTATTTGCACGTATTTTTAACCACGGAGGATAAAAAAAATATATAACGTCTACTCATTATATTTGTTTTGTAAACATCCTGTTTGCTCTATTCTACAGAAAAAAACCCAATATTATGCTGACGGTAAAAACATAACGGTATTTGTTTTTCAAAACGATATAAAAAATAACTGAATACAATTGTATTGGGCTCTTTTTCCCAAGTGCAGGTTCCTCAACTGAAAAGTCTTCATATACTGTGGCTGAGCTGTAGGTTATCTATGGAGTGAAATTATTAAGCCTGTATGGATTTCCCTTGTTAAAATTTACAGGAGACTGCCTACAGGCGTGCTCCCATAAAATTTTAACAAGGCAAGAATATTTGAACATTTTTCTGCCCAAAATTAATTTAAAACAGTTATTAAAAAAATACACAATACAAAAAAATTAGGATGCAGAAAATCACTGCACACAAACATATTACAATAGCATTTCAGTATGACAAATTAGATAAAGAGGTCTTTTGACGGGGTACACATCCTCCTGAACAAAACAAATCTGACAGAGTACACGAGGTGGTGTGCCTTAGCAAATACCCGTTTGACTAATATAGTACAATACTTACCATCAATTCTTACTGTAAACATGGAACATAATAATGGTTTGGCTTTTCACTGATTTGCAGCTGTCATCTAACGATGAAGCTTTCTCCATCAACCCCGCTACCTGCCTAATAACTCCTCCCCCAGTCCCTCAGGATTCTTACACAAACTGTTTTATTAATATCCCCGTTGATGATTTCTGAATCTCCCCAACTATGATATTGACTCTTTCCCACATATCACCCCATCATCTGCTTATCACTCATATCACCCCATTATCCACTTATCACTCATATCACCCCATCATCTGCTTATCACTCATATCACCCCATCATCCACTTATTATCACTCATATCACCCCATCATCCACTTATCACTCATATCACCCCATCATCCACTTATCACTCACACCACCCCATCATCCACTTATCACTCACACCACCCCATCATCCACTTATCACTCATATCACCCCATCATACACTTATCACTCACACCACCCCATCATCCACCTATCACTCATATCACCCCATCATCCACTTATCACCCACACCACCCCATCATCCACTTATCACTCATACCACCCCATCATCTGCTTATCACTCATATCACCCTCATCCACTTATTATTACTCATATCACCCCATCATCCACTTATCACTCATACCACCCCATCATCCACTTATCACTTATACCACCCCATCATCCACTTATCACTCATATCACCCCATCATCCACTTATCACTCATAACACCCCATCATCCACTTATCACTCATACCACCCCATCATCCACTTATCATTCATATCACCCCATCATCCACTTATCACTCATATCACCCCATCATCCACTTATCACTCATACCACCCCATCATCCACTTATCACTCACACCACCCCATCATCCACTTATCACTCATACCACCCCATCATCTGCTTATCACTCATATCACCCTCATCCACTTATTATTACTCATATCACCCCATCATCCACTTATCACTCATACCACCCCATCATCCACTTATCACTCATATCACCCCATCATCCACTTATCACTCATATCACCCCATCATCCACTTATCACTCATATCACCCCATCATCCACTTATCACTCATACCACCCCATCATCCACTTATCACTCATACCACCCCATCATCCACTTATCACTCATACCACCCCATCATCCACTTATCATTCATACCACCCCATCATCCACTTATCACTCATATCACCCCATCATCCACTTATCACTCATATCACCCCATCATCCACTTATCACTCATATCACCCCATCATCCACTTATCACTCATATCACCCCTCATCCACTTATCACTCATATCACCCCATCATCCACTTATCACTCATACCACTCCATCATCCACTTATCACTCATACGACCCCATCATCCACTTATCACTCATATCACCCCATCATCCACTTATCACTCATACCACCCCATCATCCACTTATCACTCATACCACCCCATCATCCACTTATCACTCATATCACCCCTCATCCACTTATCACTCATATCACCCCATCATCCACTTATCACTCATATCACCCCATCATCCACTTATCACTCATACCACCCCATCATCCACTTATCACTCATATCACCCCATCATCCACTTATCACTCATATCACCCCATCATCCACTTATCACTCATATCACCCCATCATCCACTTATCACTCATACCACCCCATCATCCACTTATCACTCATACCACCCCATCATCCACTTATCACTCATACCACCCCATCATCCACTTATCATTCATACCACCCCATCATCCACTTATCACTCATATCACCCCATCATCCACTTATCACTCATATCACCCCATCATCCACTTATCACTCATATCACCCCATCATCCACTTATCACTCATATCACCCCTCATCCACTTATCACTCATATCACCCCATCATCCACTTATCACTCATACCACTCCATCATCCACTTATCACTCATACCACCCCATCATCCACTTATCACTCATATCACCCCATCATCCACTTATCACTCATACCACCCCATCATCCACTTATCACTCATACCACCCCATCATCCACTTATCACTCATATCACCCCTCATCCACTTATCACTCATATCACCCCATCATCCACTTATCACTCATATCACCCCATCATCCACTTATCACTCATACCACCCCATCATCCACTTATCACTCATATCACCCCATCATCCACTTATCACTCATATCACCCCATCATCCACTTATCACTCATATCACCCCATCATCCACTTATCACCCATACCACCCCATCATCCACTTATCACTCATACCACCCCATCATCCACTTATCATTCATACCACCCCATCATCCACTTATCACTCATATCACCCCTCATCCACTTATCACTCATACCACCCCATCATCCACTTATCACTCATATCACCCCATCATCCACTTATCACTCATACCACCCCATCATCCACTTATCACTCATACCACCCCATCATCCACTTATCACTCATACCACCCCATCATCCACTTATCATTCATACCACCCCATCATCCACTTATCACTCATATCACCCCATCATCCACTTATCACTCATATCACCCCATCATCCACTTATCACTCATATCACCCCATCATCCACTTATCACTCATATCACCCCTCATCCACTTATCACTCATATCACCCCATCATCCACTTATCACTCATACCACTCCATCATCCACTTATCACTCATACCACCCCATCATCCACTTATCACTCACATCACCCCATCATCCACTTATCACTCATACCACCCCATCATCCACTTATCACTCATACCACCCCATCATCCACTTATCACTCATACCACCCCATCATCCACTTATCACTCACACCACCCCATCATCCACTTATCACTCATACCACCCCATCATCCACTTATCACTCATACCACCCCATCATCCACTTATCACTCACATCTCCCATCATCCACTTATCACTCATACCACCCCATCATCCACTTATCACTCACATCTCCCATCATCCACTTATCACTCATACCACCCCATCATCCACTTATCACTCATACCACCCCATCATCCACTTATCACTCACATCTCCCATCATCCACTTATCACTCATATGTTTATCCCATTCTTCCATTAGGTTTTCAAGGAATCTTATTCTTCTAGGGAAATATTCAGGGCATATTAAAACGAAATTTTTCAGGGTCTACGTTACCCCAAAGTTACACATTTCACACCCTATTTTCTCTCCTTTCCAGATTTTACTCCCCAAGTGTATTTGATCTCACTTTGAACAACAAAGACCCTCCCACCCCACCCGATCCGCCGAGGTTCTCCTCAAAATCTCATTTTTGTATAACCCACACAAAGAAATCTTGTCCCTGACTCCAAATGGTCAGTTTCTATTGTATTCATCGGTGGAAAAAGTACTGAGTGCATGTGCTGCTCATGGAAGACCCCTTTTCGCCTTCCTCTTATTTCGCCCCCGCTGTGGGCACAATAGTATGAAATCTCAACTGGCAAACGGATAAAGAGTGGTATTTCTCAGCTACAGTTAAAACTAGAAGTCCTGTCATAAACTGTGTGCGCTTATCTGGGATTAATGGCGCGTAATTGCCATATCGAATGACATCCAAAGTACGGCGGATTCACCTGGTTACTCATAGCAAACACAGGCAATGTTTCTGCAAATGGACCTCCGGGTTACCCGAAGGTCCATTGACTGAAACATTGCTTGTGCACAGGCCATCTGTACAGAATTTGATCGCCTTACAATGGTCATAACGCGTAGATTAACGCGCAAATTGACGTGCTATTTGTGCGCATTTCATGAAGGACTTCTAGTTTTAACTGTAACGTTTCCAGTATGCCCCGGAAGTTTTATTTTACAGAAGCACGTAAAGAAAGGGAAAACAAACTATTTTTGTTATTTTCTGAAAACTGCTTTTTGAAATATTGGTAATCGAAATTTGATTCCAATAAAAATATGGTCTTCTCAGTTCCTGACATGGCTTTCTCGGGCCGATGTAGGATTAAAAATTTAGGAACTAACCTTGAACAAGTAACGCCCTTTGGAACCATTCTCTGCCGTTGTGCTATCTGTATCATGCATGTAGCACTTCCTCTCTCTGGTGTCGTACGTAACTGCCGCGCATTTTCCCTGTCGCTCGCACAACTTTCCGCATCTCAAAACATTTGGAGAAGATACATTAAAATATGATGGTGGAATTGTTTCTACAGATTTATTCCATCCCAAATCAGCAGCATATACACAATCGACGAATGTAAGAAAGATCAGTACCACAAAGATAAGCTCTTGAAACTTTACAAAAGGTATTTTACCTAGAAACACATTTCTAAGAAGTTGAGTCATTGTTTCAACTTAAATGACGATTTCGTCTCTGCCAACATCACTTCTCTACTTTGGTTTTGACAGTCGGTGACCACTTGTAATCACCTCGCTAACTGTTACCCTCGTTGTAGAATGTACGTTTATAGATTTACAAACTGCAGTTTTAATCTTTTGTATGTTTCTTTATGTGACAATCCCGCCTACTTATCGAGCATCGAACTGGTGACTTCAGAAATGTGAGTTTCGTTCAACTTACTTCCTCAAAATTTTCATAATTTAACCTATTACCTAGCACGAAAAGCAGAAGACACTTGCCAATAAAATTCTTAAATAACAATCGTTTTCCATATTTTTGCGTCAAAAACATACCTCATGACACCTCATTGGAACGAGTTCGTTGAATTCGTTCCAATGAGGGGTCATAAGCTATATTTGGAGGCAAAAAAATGAAAAAAGATAATGAAAATTGAATAGTGATTTTTGTGATTCGTGCAGGCCGGTTTTGGCCATAACGTTCGGTAAACTGCTGAATGAAGGATATCTGACATCAGTCGCAATTATGGAGTTCACCCATTTCTGGACAGAAGTGAAATAATTCGGATGTTTCACCCCTATTTATACCATCGGGTGTTTATGTAAAAACATGGAATCCAACTTTACGGAGTCGGATAGGAATCTCAATTACGGAATCTCTTATATAGCCTGTTTATAGATATTTTACATTGAACGCTGTATAAAAAGCCTCATTGAGGGCTCTTACATAGCCCTCATGACCTTATACGACAAAAAAGGGGCGCCGAAGGCCATAGGTTTTCCAAAAAGGGGTGCTGAAATTGGGGTGCCTTCTGGAGAATCCCTTTTTTGTCAAATGAGCTATCGAGTAATTGCTCGATCGAGTGACTTGACATACTGTTCGAATGACTCGAATCCCATCGAGCAAAAGAGCTAACGAGCAATTGCTCGTTCGAGTGACTCGACATACGACTCTTAGACTCATTTCAGAAAAAAGGGGTGGCGAAGGCCATGTGTTTTTTTTCAAAAAAGGGGTGCCGAAATTGGGGTGTCTGAGGATATGGCCATTGGATATAGGGGTGACGAGAATCATTGTAATAAGGGGAGATAACAATGCGTACAGATTATGGGAAATCAAGCAATCTGATTGGTTGGTTATAATCTATATAAAGGATCTAGATAAAGGAAACTACAAGAGTACTCGGAATAGGGTCAGAACTAACAAGAATAGACCTGAAAAGCTAAATATAGTAATAATAAGGTAAACTGTTCCAACTGATAGGCTCTTCTACGCTACTGGAGTATACTCCGGAACAAAGGAACATGGTTAGGTAGGCGAAAACTATTGCATATATAGATAGAAGCAGAGAATTCTGAAAGAATTCGAAATAATACAACTTGTCGGGTTTATTTGGGTAATTAAACGAGGATTCTGGGTGAATTCTAAGCCAGAAAAATACTCCTATTCAATCGAACACACCCCTGGTACCCCCTTGGTACTATAGCACTACGTGCTAAGTCGATAAGTTGGGGAATCCGTATCAAATAAAGTCAATTTCTGTGATTTTGGGTGGACTTTGGTGATTTGGAGGGATTGTCGGGTTATTTTTGATAATTAGATTTACTCCGATTCAATCGAACATACCCTCCGAACATACCCCGTCCCATTGCAGAAAAATTGGGTAACATAGCAATCACGTGCTACCATAGAAACAAGGTGGCGGCGTCCACTATACAAAATGGACGACGGAAACACGTATCACCTTAACAACACGCACTGCGCAGTAACACCACGTATCACTATGGCGTCACAACATGGCCGTCCACGCGGGTTACCATGACAACACAACATGGCGCGACTGGGTCACGTGACATGACGTCACTTCCGAGGTCATCCACCGAGGTCATCCAACCTAGAGGTGAAAACCACATTACATACTACTATCGTCCGATCGGGTGGAGACGTAAAATGACTGTCCTCTGTGCGGAGCGGAATACACTCCGTTCAGGCTAAATATCCCTTCGTAGTATTCGAGAAGAGCGAGGCCTCGAAGTTGCCGCTACGAAGGTCATTCTACACATCTGCGCAATTGGACCAAAGAGAGGCGTTAATATAAGTTGCATAACTTGTTCGCCAATCCTTGTAAAACAAATATGATTAAATAAAAAAAAGGTGAAAAACGAAATCTGAAGCCCCAAAAATTGTTTCTGTTGCCCTCTCGATCCTAACAGTTCAATTGACTGCGATTTTCTGAGAAAACCTCATCGAATTTGAATGGATAAACCTCTGATCGCGTGGAATTTCACCCCAGATCACAGCGAACGCAGGCAAGTGTCAGGCCGAAGTGTGTGTCGGGGGGGGGGGTCCTCATCTGCATTTTCAATTGCACTCTTTCCCTGTAGGCATGATTCCGACAACCACTACATAATTTAAAAAAAAATGGCAATTCCATCAGCACCCCCCTTGAATCAAAATGTTCCAACGACGTGCTTTAAGATTCAGAATTCCATTTTCCCCAATTTTGACTGTAAATCATCCAATTGAGTCTCTTGGTAAAATAAATTCAAATTACAAATGGATACTTGGGACATTTTTACTACTGTTCAATCAATAGTTGGAGGATTTTCACTACTTTTCAGTCGAAATATTCCATATTTTTGCCAAATTCCAGTTATATTTGGAAAAGATCCACTAGACCCCCTATCTGAAATTTCCATTTTTCCAATTTGGAGCTTCGAATTTCCAACTATTCTAAAAATGACAATGGCTAGTCAATACGTCCCCCAACTGTCAACGTCCACGACGGTACAGGGCGTGTAGGGGATGTGATAACCTCCCATTAAGTATTCTAGTTGGGATATTTTTCTCTGAGTATTTGGAGATCCATTGTTATTCTTGCTGGAAATCATGTTCGTTCTTTCGAGACTAGATTTGCGTCTTGGACTCACAAACAGTCGGACATGGCTGATAGTTTTCGTCATTGCAAGAGATTTACAGGACAGTTAGGCCCCATTAATCTTCTAAAACGATATTTATTTGCTTATTGGGGTTTAACGACACTTTCGACAGCCAGGGTTACCTCAGAGAGCTACCTCGTGCCGGAACGTTTCACGGGTGGACGAAGCCGTAGTACCCGGAGAGAACCACCGACCAACGGCGACAAACTGTCAGACTCGCCAAAGTACCAACTCCACACAGGCAGGGTTAGCATTGGTTGAAGACAAGTGCACCATCGACGTGCAGTACGCCTTAGTACACAACGCTACAGTGCCCCCACGCTGGCAATTGGGACTAAAAGTATATAAAAAGTATAATAAATGGAATTTCGAAATGTTGGCGAAGTTGTATCATCGATAGGCGCAGCAATTTTCAGTTTCCTTTCGAGTAGTATAGAAATACAGAAGTTGTTTTTTTATATTTTCCAAAATCAGTTTGAACGTTTGTGTGTTAACAGCCATTTGAAAATAAGAAAACGGTGCGTTCATCATCTTTTGATGTCCTGTACCTTCTTTTTTCCGTTTATTATATTAACTGTGTGTAAATCGTGACATATAGTATAGATACTCTCGTTTCCACAAATATCAACGTCTACGGGGTAACATTTCGTCGCCTGAGTGCTAGAATGTTCTATGTCCCAAAGGGGACATAGAACATTCTAGCACTCATGCGACGATTTGCTCATTTTTTTCCAGGGAAAAATAAAAACTTGCACATTAGTGTAAAAATGCATTCACTAAACAAAAAGTAAAAAGTGGACAGTTACTTAGTAGCTTCTATTTAGCTTGCCAAGAAAAGCCGAATTTCCTTTTGTAACTTTTAATAAACGAAAAGAACAGACAGATCCGGGAGTTGCCTGTTGCTTTCGTTCATTTTAAGAAACAGAAGAAAACTTCACTTTATTTTCCACTGATGTCAAATGTGTTTTCTCAACAAGTGCATGCTAATTGGACCATCCTCGTCTGTCTAATAATTACAGGGGAGATAAGTTTAACGAAAGTCGATTTTTATGTCGAAGATAAGTCAGGGATGCATTCATATGGAGGCCCGTGGTTACTGATTTATGCAGACGTCGGCCAAGCATGACCAATTGGAAGTAAGAAATGGTACTTTACCTGGTAGTCCATGATTTCACATTCAGTTGTGGCGAAAAAATAGGATGTTACAGCTGCCATATTTTGTGGACAGATGGATTTAAAAAAAAAATGTGTGCAAGACCTCTCTCTGCAGCTACGTGCTAGATCGAGGAGGGGGGGGGGGGGGGGCTGGAAAAATATTGCAGACACTGATGCCTACTTTTTGTTTTTTTCAACCCATCGGAGGACCCACCCACCCCAACTGGGCATTTTTCCCCAATGTTACCATTTTTTCCCAGTGTTATCCGGACACACCACCCAACCCCCGAAATACATGATTCTGACTTCCCATCCCTACAATAAAAAAAATTCCCCATATTTTTCCTAGAATATCTAATATAGCGGTCAGAAACGTAGCGGCCAGACGTTTAACCAGATAAGCCAATTCTGGCCCAAAGTATCTTAGATATCTCTCAATAAAACCATACAGATATGGATATCATTAGAACCGGCTATTCGATGCGGTTCTAATGGTATCCTTATTTGTATCTTTTTTTTTGTAAAATTAATGAGAATTTACTTGGAAAATCCTACAATTTCATTTATTTTTTTAACAAAGGTGTGTTAGGTAAATGGTTCAGTGTCATAAATAGAGGATACGGATTGAGTGTTTTTCTCATATAATATTTATGAAACGAGTCTAAGAATTTTCCGTTTTGGCGAGCCTCTGGCGAGCGCAAACGCAAAATTCGGACGATTTTCATAAATATTATATGAGAAAAACACTCATTTCATATTCTATTTATCATATGACACACACACGCACAAATTAGCCACTTAGTATGACTTTTTAACCCATCACCTAACTTGAGATGCAGACGGCAATTGGAAAAACATCCTTGTATAACTAAAATTTTTCATTTTTTGCTTCCAAAACAAAGGTTATGACCCCTCATTGGAACGAGCTCGTTCCAATGAGGGGTCATAACCTATGTTTTGGAAGCAAAAAGTGAAAATATAAAAAAAATGAATGGCTTTTTTCTTATAGGTAAAATATTAATACAATATAACCCACCCTAAATAGGATAGATAATGTAAATTCTCTCCACTGAAATTATGCAAATGTGACCCAGTTGTATTTTGTTTAGCCAATCAAATTGTCCAGTTTTGAAATTGACCAATGAAAGCTCTCAACTCTAATTATGCAAATTATGAAAATGTGGCCCAGTTGTATTTTGTTCAGCCAATCAAATTGTCTAGTTTTGAAATTGACCAATGAAATTGACGGAAGGCTTTATTTATCACTGATTAATATGAAAACAAAATATCAAATGTATAAAAGTGAACAAAACGGACGAGTCATATGATAAATGACTCAATCTACTGTCATGTGGAAGGAAGGAAGCTCAGTCATTTATGTTTTTGAGTTTTTTTTAATCTGGTGTTTTCAAAATCATTACTCTTCATAAATTCATGTCGAGCCCTGGTAGGGCTAGTAAATATTTTTGTTGGAATCATATGTGCTTGAAGTAAAAGCCAGTAATTTAATTTTGAATAGCTTTTGTGTTATATACTTCCTTCGATGGCAATGAACAAAGAAGATCTCTTGAAATGCTCATGTCATGCTTGATCTGGATAGATCACAGGCTAGACATTCTCATGTTGCTGAATAGCACAATGCATATCTCCATGCAACCCAAAAAGACAGTATTTTGTTATTTCAGCCACAACTGAAACTGTGCACAAAATTATCTTTGCTCCGGTTAACTCTGAACCTACTAAACACATTGATCAGTAATTTAAAAAATCAAACACTGAATCAAACAGAACATCCTAAAGATAGCCAATCTTTAGGGTGTTGTGTTTGATAATTAAAAGTACTGATCAATGTGTTTTAGTTTGGATGATTCAGTATGTCATTATACATTGTATTCAGTATCAGAGGAGGCAGGATAACTAGTCAATAGTTGTATTACCCATGGTAAGTACCCTCTGATACCTTGATTATTTTTTTTTTGTTTTTTTAATGGTGTGCTTCTGATTTTCATATGAAATATTCCCCAAAATTGTACCCCCCCAAAAAAAAAATGGCAAGCACTCACCCACTCGCCCACTCACCCGCCCACCCACCCACTCACCCACCCACCCACCCACCCACCCACACAATACCCACTCAAGACCCACCCAACCCACCCACCCACCCACCCCGGCATCAGTGTCTGCAAATTTGTTTCCAGATCAACCTCCCCCACCCCCACCCCCACCCCCCGGCGAGATTAGCAGAAACGTGACAACCCAACCAGAACATCTATTTTTCAGATCATGGATCACTGAATAGATAAAGGCTGACAAGATTAAAACTGCCCGTAACATCCTGAACGTTTCTCGCTGTTATAGGTCGATATCCACGCGTTGGGTGGCCATGAACCCAGACCCTCTGCTCCCAATTTATATAATTGCTGATATTTCTAAAATTCAAAAACAATGTTTGCTGACTTTTTATATCCAGTAACACTCACGCCCATACGCACCCGCGACATAAACAATTAACATCAGACCCTTCTATGGGGTTGTAATCGATTTGGGCCTAGAAAACATGCAAAACAATCGCAAGTGGTTAGCTTTAGTAAGTTTTGGGCTGAAATTGTAAAAATATGAAAAAAAGATAACTTTGAAAGAATTCCGGAGATTCCATAGGTATGATGATTGCATTAATATGTTAGAGAGCCTACAGTGGACGGACGTAAACAGCGAGGCGTTGATCATTGATGCCAGATGAAATGTCAGCTTAATATGCCCGAACTTTCTGGTCGTAAGTGGTTAGTAAGCCCATCAGTAAATTTCGGGACTAGAAATGTAATGTACGTATAAAAGACAGAACATCAAAACTCAAGCAATCAAACAATTAATTAATTAATTAATTAATTAATTAATTAATTAATTAATTAATTAATTAATTAATTGTTCTGTGAGAAGTTCCAGAAAGGACCTTTCTTCAAAATGCCTTTTCTGGTTGTTGTGCTTTTGTTCACTAAACTGGAGATTCTTTGAACAGAAAAGGTTAACGATTTTTTCTCAATTATAGAAGCCTTCTTTCAGGAAACACTTTGCTAACTTTTGTCAATATGTCTCCATAGTTCCCCAGAAAGGAATGTGAAAGAATTATTGAACTTTTGAAGAAAAGTTTCGTTATCGACGAGCAGTTGTCACCACGGATAAAGCATTGCTAAGGCGAATCAGTGTTAATTTGTAGAATTGTGGACCAGTATCATTACCGACACCCCACGTCCGGGTGAAAAATTATTTTTTACATTTCTAAACGTAATGCTGTATTTTATGTTCATGAATTATTTTATTATTGAGGTTTTAGTGATACTTTCAGCAACCGAGGTTATATTGTGCCGTACAGTTTTGCAGACCGATAATGCAGACCGATAATGATGCACACCGTCCAAGACCTCCGTTAGTGACCCGGTCTAAAAAAATAGCGATCCGATTTGCTCCCTACCCTGGTATGCGGTCAGTTTTTCCTCCGCGAACCGATCCAAGCGGTCCACTGAAGGGTTTTCGATTTTTAAACAACATAGGACATTTTAACACCCCCTGTGTATATATTCGATGGGGGAGGGTGGCATATCCGACATGCTTGATAAATTGCCAGCCAAATGAACTTTTTAGGACGTTTTTGCTCTGCTGACATTGAATGAAAGAGTGCGCTTTTTGCAGTATCTTATCATTGCAGATGGAGCCTTGTTGCACTCAAGAGACGATGTATTGCCTTTATTCGTAATGGGCAGACGTCTCCTATCTGGAACGACTTGACTGTCAGTGACACTTTCTTCGAGAAAAAATCTACTAGTTATTTCACGTTAAGTTGGAAGGTAATGTGCAAACATGAGCGCTGCGTTCAGATCTAATGATAATCTGACACATTACAATGAACCTCTGGACCGCCCTGAACGCCTGAATGAGCTCATTTGTGAACCGGTCCAGCAGAGATGGCCCGTCGTGAATCGTATTTTGCTGTCCACTCTGCAACTCTACAGGCGGACGGGGTCAGAGTACTCATAGGATATCACTGGGTAGGGACAGGTAACTGCCCAAACGTTCTAGTCGGGCATGAGAGAGGTTTAATTACGTTTTGTATTTGCTGAAGGAATGTGTGAATGGATGTGTCTTGGGACATGGCACCACCTTGTTCCCACATTAGCCATTGTGATTGAGTGTCTTGGGTGGCTTATGGCCCTTCAATAGAACAAGTTTGTTCCAATGAGTGCGTTGAGAGTTCAGAGTTCAGAAAACAATGAAAACTATAAAATTTGAATGGAGTTTTCTGTGAATTGATTTGTTTATTGGCGTTTAAGGTCACTTTCCGTATCTTTGATCGCAATATAGGTATGAAGTTAACTTAAGTCAACTTTTATACCCGTGCTACTCCTTTTAGAGGACTTTCGCTCCAGTCTTTGATTCCGGGACCTATTTTACCAGGAAGAAAAACATGTTTACCTCCGTAAACAAACACTCCTCCACTTCGCGGGGTTCCCATGAGGGTACCGTGAATAGTGCTGGACAAATTTGGCTGCAGTGTTGAGTAAAGGCTTAAAAATGGTGAACAGACGAAATAAAGGGAATAGCACTCGTAGTATTGAGATGTAAACAACAAACATTCAAGTGCCGTGCACTGAGAAAAGTCAATTCCACAGTGTGCGAACCGAACTGTACACGATATCTTAGTACATTATCACCAAGCTAAAATCTGGAGTTCAGAAATCATGGGTTAATTCAGATTATTTGATTGGGAAATTAATGAATTAACAGATGGATTAAAACATTAATGTGTTTTTCACTTATACAGTTCATTACAATGCTCACTTGGTTAATACTTAGAGTCTACATGTTATTTTCACAGCTACAAATGTTGATTGCTTTATTTTAATAATGTTACTTGTAAATTGTACATACAAAAAAAGCATGTAAACTTCTGGAAAGTTGATAATCCGGATACCCGGTCGCAAGAACGTTTGACGGAGAGTTTAACACTCTGTTTTGAATATATACTGGTGTCCTATGAATACATCAGTTACATGGTGTAAAGAATTTCTGTCTCAGTAGTTTATGCAGTGATATCTCCGGTACAAAATATCTTCGCGACCAGTTCCTCCGGTTATAATTTGTTCATCGAGGTGACATGTTTGGAACTCGAGGGTGGCACTATGCTTTCCCTGTCCTTTACATTTTCAACGAAATAAAGGAAATAACACACGTACAGTTAAAATTAAAATTTCTGTCATGACATGCGCACAAATAGCATATCGTGCGGCGCGTTAACCGACGTGTTATGGCCATAGTAAGGCTAGCAAATTCTGTACGTATGGCCTGTGCACAAGCAATGTGTCAGCCAATGGACCTCCGGGTACTCCAGAGGTCCATTGGCAGAAACATTGCATGTGTTTTCTATGAGTAACTAGGAGAACCCGCCGTGCTTTGGATGCCATTCGATATGGCAATTGCGCTCAATTCCCACGCGCAATTAACCCTAGATAAGTGCACAGTTCGTGACAGGACATCTAGTTTTAACTGTAGTATTCAGATATAAGGCAGGAGCATTCAAGAATAGAGTAGAGTACTGAGACCTAAGATTGCATCATATTCACTGGCACTATGAAAAGGCAATGACGCAGTGTGGAAACAAAAGTATATAGGATATCTTAGCATATGTTTACTGAGGTGACAATATTGGAACTTCGAGAGGGGAGGGGTGAGGGACAGTCCCCGTCTTTTGCACTTTGCAAATCTTCATACTTTCCATACGCACCCGCGACAAGAAAAATTGACAACTGTCCTTTCTGTGGAGGGAGAAATAGACTAGGGCGTCTACCACATAAAAATCGCAACTGGTTAGCCCATTAGTGCGCTCAGGTGCTGGAAATGTAATATATGAAAAAAATAACTTTGTGAGCAGGAATTAATTAATTAACATCAGGAATTTGGGGGTGGATATTGTAATTTCTAAAAATATAACATTAACTAATTGGTTAATTAATTAATCAACCAATCGACCAAACAATTAATTGAATGATTAATTAAGTAAACAATTAACCGGCAAGGTAATTAAATAATTAATAAAGTAAATTAATTAATTAATTTCTCTGTGAGAGATCCCAGAATGGATCTTTCTTTAACAACGAGGGGTCGTTCGTTGAAATGATTGAATGTCAGTTTTAAAATGTTCTTTCTGGTCGCTGAGCTTTTGTTCACTAAATTCTTCAAACTGAAAAGGGAAATAAACGATTTTTCTCAGTCGTAGAAAGCCATCTACTTGGAAACACTTTGCCATCTTTTTATCAAGATGTCTCCCTAATTCCCTTAGAAAGGCTTGTGAAAGAATTATTGATTTTTTAACTTCTTCAACGCGGAAATCTTAAAATGTAGCTTGAAGAAAAGTTTTGTTGTTGACTTGCAGTTGTCTCCACGGATAAAGCATTGTTAAAGTGAATCAGTGTCAATTTGTAGAATGGGAAAAATATCATTATCGAACCACCACTTAATGCAAAATTATGTTTTACATTCCTAAACGCAAATTAGTATTTTTTATTTATAATTTATTATCGAGGTTTTAGTGACACTTTCAACAACCGCATCATAATGTGTCGCATAGTTTTGCAGACTGATAATGATGCGGAATGTACCAAACTTCCGTTGGTGGTCCGGTCCCCAAACAATAGCTGTGCGTTTTTTCCCTCCTGAACCGGACCAATGCTTTACACTGCAGTGTTTCCGTTTTTTTCAACCATTAGAGGACATTTTGATGGCTTCCCTGTGTATTCGATGGGAGGGGGTGATGGGGTGGTGCCTGCAGGTTTTACAGTAGATATAAGACATGCTTGATAAACAGCCAGGAAAATGAAGAATTCTATAAGATGTTATGGCTTTACAACAACCGAAGAGTTTATACCGTGCTAACATTGAGTGCAGCAAGGCGCCATCTGCAATGCTTTAGCGTTGCAGGTGACGACTTGTTGCACTCAAGGGACGTATAGTGTATCACCTATGCCTTTATTCGTAATGGACAAGCGCCTCCTATCTGGTACGACTTGGATCTAAGAGTGTGACTGACGTGTGTTCCCAGAACTAATCTCCAAGTTATTTCGCAGGAATTAAGTTGGACAGTACAGATGGAGGAGGTCGGAGTACTCGTATGGCATCGCCGTGCAGGGACAGGTAACACCCCGAACGTTCTAGTCAGCCAAGAGAGAGGCTTAATCACGACTTGCATTGGCTGCAGACATGTGTAAATTGATGTGTCGTGGGGATGACATCACCCTGTTCCCACAGGAGTCATTCTGATTGGGTGTCTTACGTGCCTTATTACCTTTCTATAGAACGAGTTCCTTCCATTTAATGGGGTCATATGTAATGTCTTTCAGACAAAAATGAAACCTTAATATAATTTTAATGAAGTATTCTGTGAATTTATTTATTTGTGTTTAACGTCACACTCAAGGGAAGTAAACGGAGGGGTTATTGGCTGGGGGTGGGGAATAGTGGAGCCCCACACGAGCCTTCCAAATACCATGTTTGTCCCCCAGAATTGGCTAGGGCACCCCGATTACAGAATAATGGCTACACGCCACCACTAACACACAAATATTTCATGAATATCAAGACATTCACAGCGAAATTTCAAAGAGTTTCCGAATGGTTCAAATTATAATTTCAGTATTTTTTAATTATTTGATTATAAGTCTAAGTTAATTTTCGTGGTCAAATATCATTTATTTAGTTCAACACTGTGACAAAGTTTTCTCTGTTTCCATACCTATATATTCTGCTGTTGAAGCTCGCTTTCGGCATCTGGGGCTATATCGCTGTCGCATACTTAATATAAATTTAAGTTAGGCAATCGATTATCTGTATAATTATATTCACACATGAAAAACACGAAAACATCTTCCGTCACAAAATAACATTTGACCCCGAAAATATCTCAAAAGTTATCATCAAATAATTTAATTATTTGCCCCGCCTCTGCGTTTGATTGGTTGAAAGCATAGAGCGTGAAAGTCGTCAAAATCGTATAAACCAAATCACGTAATGATTTGGAATGTCTACACTCAGGAAGCCCCGCCCACTCAATCCAATTGTCACCGCGAGGGCGTGACGGCAGACTGATAGATGGATAACAAGCTTGTAAACAAGGATCAATGATCGATTTTTCATCGTCTCCAGTCAGCGAGAATATAATGATAATTTCTCAGGAACAATTGAATTTCATAAAATATACCGAAGTGGGAGACGAATAAAAGATCATATACCCAAACATGATTTTGGGGGAACTTGAAAAAAATGTTTTTAATGATATTGTTACGAGACTTGCTAAATATCTGTCGTCTGCGATCGAAAATCAAAACAACAAACAATTTGACAATGAATGACGTGACCTGCTTGTGGCACACTTTCCTGAGTTTGACTGTTGTCTTTTGCGAAAATTAAGTCTTTTGTTCACGTACACAGAGTGTTTTTTATATTTTAATATTACTGCCGGTTTAAATTATAAGAAATAACTGTTGTTTTCCTTCGGTTTATGCGATATAAACCGAAAATTTTCAGCACAAGCTTAATCATAACTCGCTACGCGAGTTATGAAGCTTGTGCTGAAAATTTTCGGTTTATATCGCATAAACTGAAGGAAAACGACAGTTATTTCTTAAATGATTAAACATTAAAATAAGATGAAACAAAATTATAATTTGAGCATCTCTGAAACTATTTGAAATTATGTGGAAAAATGTTTATTTCTATTGGAATTTATTACACTACTGCTTAAGTTTATTACATTACTTATTATTACACACAGGTTTATATATACATATATATGTTGCATTACTGATTGATTTTACACTATTTGATGATTTTTTTTTTATATTGCTGGTTAATATTACACAACTGATTGATCACAGGCCTGGAGATAAATGGTTTATATCGTAACCCGTTGGCAGGTTACGCTATTTAGCATGGTGGTGACTCATAGGAAAAAGGATAATGTGATGCTTCTCCACCTTCCCCATTTCCCTACGCCCATTAGGAATTTAAGTCTTAATACAAAAACAAAATATTTTTTTTTATTTATTTATTTATTTATTTATTTATTTATTTATTTATTTATTTATTTATTTATTTATTTATTTATAGATTTATTTATTTATTTATTTTTTTTTTTTATTATTATTTTTTAAGGTCACATATATCTCCACAGTGGCTAATCATAACTGCAACATGGAGATAAATATAAGTTTAATAAAACCCATGTTGCTTATTTTAGAGGACATCAACCCCAAGCATTGGTGACTGGGTCCTATTTACAAGTGAACACGAAAATAAATAGCAACAATTGACTCACGATCTCGTACATTTGTTATTGTTATTTATTTTAACGGGAACTGTAAACATATTGCCATTCTATTCTTATGTGGATGCAATACTATTTGAGCTGAGATTTATTTATTTATTTATTTATTGGGGTTTAACGACACTTTCGACAGCCATAGTCATCTCGTGTCGGAATTGAGCCAACATAGTCCGGAAAGAATGCAAGGTCTTTCTGGCAAAACATGCGAGATAAGCACTTTAATCGAGTTATGTTGCATTGCTTTGTCGTAACCTGTATTTCGTTCGCACATTTTACAATTGACGTAACCTCCACGTAACCTAAGCGATCGTTCGCGGGTTATATATAGGCCCGTGATTATTACACTACTGGTTTTTAAACCCCATAAAAATCATTGGTGCGATATTTTTTAGAGATCGGTACAGTGGTGTGTCATGTCACAGCATTCCATCGACAAAAAGGTGCACAAAGAGTTATCCCAGATCTTGAAACAGTTCACACATTGAATGAATTTAAGTCAGTTAATGACGTATTTCTTGCAGCTTACGAGGGCGAATGGAGGGACATATTGTTAAGGTAAAGAGTTGGTTGTTTATTCAAAGCTAGAAATATGGTGTATTTATTGATGCTTGGGAAAACTCCTCAGAATGTACAGTGCTCTAAAAAATCGTTTGGTAGCTTTTCTGTTCATTATTCCAAGACTGTTTCACTACAAAAGAAGTTTGAATTGTTTCTAAAAAGCTAATGTTGTTTCTTTGTGGAACCGCATTAGAAATGAATTTAACTTCGTCGATAAATACTTCTTAAAGAAGGAGTTCCTATGAATAATTTACAAATCAAACCGCGCTGTTGAGTTTAGTTGATTGATAACAGTACATTACCAGAAAATTAAAACAATATTGATCTTAAATTCTCACCAGTGAGGTCCTTTGGAAATTTCGTTTACGAAGACTGATGTGTCTTAAATAAAAAAATGGTTTCCTGTCTAACAAACTCTTTATTTAGTGCGCATGCAGGCGCCATTTTTGTAACTGTCAGTGATCGAAATGGACGTCGTGTTAAAATGTCATTTCGATTCAGCTGGAATGGGAACTCCCAAAAATGGAAACATATTCAATGTACTAAAACAAATATACGAAAATTGTGATTATTTCGCTTGCTTTTTTCTTGTTTTTTTTTTTTGTCGCTATAAAGCGTTTCTCCCTTCGAAGGTACATTCCCTTTCCTCTAACAAAATTTAATGTTTCTCTGTTGATTGTGTGCTGAAGGATGGTGCAACAATATGTGTATAACATTTAACATTTCAGCTCAGAAATCCCAAACCATTTTTATGCAACAATGTGTTTGTGGGTATTCAATTTAATTGATCAAAAAATAAAGAAATGGAAATGGGAATGATAATTATGTAGTTAACGATTTGAATTTGTTTTGTGTCTTTCTATTCTGTATTATTTATACATTGTTTGTTTACTGTACAAGCAAACCATTATATTATACATGTATGTTCATTTATGGAGTTTACAAAGTGTTTTCCCACAGAGATTGGAAAACATTACGACTTGAAAGTCCTAATAAGTTTTGTAAAATTGTTTGAAAATAGTTTGTCCGTATTTACTGATCTCAAAACAACTAGAGTGTCGGAACGTCAGCGAGAAACGTCATCACTCAAACAACGCCACCCCAAATCTGACGTCATGTTAATCAACGCGGAAAACCCTGTCATTGATTACGTTTGAGGAGGTGAATGCTGTTTCGCTGTGAGTTCCATTTAATCAAACATCAGAGTGTGCACCTATCTCGAAACCTAGTTATAAGGTATCAGTTTTCCAATCTCGGCACTTGTTGTTTGTCAACAATGACTAAAATATGTTGAAAATATTCAATTTGTATTGTCACAAAAGTGTGCACATCATCAACGTGTTCATTTTTCAAATTATACTCTTTAAAATGTGATCGGCAATTGTGAGGCGTCGAGAACTTGAAAACTTTGGAGAATTTGTTTGTTAAGAACTTTTATCTGTAGAAACTTCCGCCCCAAGATGGCAGTGGTGGGGGACACTTTTTTACATTTGACCAAATAGTGTTCCAGCAATCGAGTGTTTTGATATCTGTGGTTGTGTTCCATTTGTCAATACTGTAATACTTCAGTAACTTGAAGAACAGAACAATCTTCTATAAACTCTCTATATTCCCGGTCTCATTAACTCGGCTTGTCGAATAGTTAATGGATATTTTTATATGTCCCCCACCACCACCACCATCTTTTTTAAAAAATATTAAACTTTTAACTACTTATATTTTTATCACGTGGAGAAGACATAGGTCAAAATGTTTTGCATAGATGTCTGCCGGAATGGAATACAGGTGAACAACTTTTCTCATATATGTTACAATGAACAATTAACCCTGTATGTAACTAATCGACCTCATGCGCAATAACCCCGCTTCCCGGTTCTTTGGGGGTCAGGGCTTGGCCCAGGATTCCAGGATTCTTGGGTGAGGCTTAGGTCCCCCAAAGTTCTGACTCATGTGCCAAGCTTGTGTCAACGATCTCCGAGCGAGAATCTGCAAGGTAAGTTGCCCGTCGTACTGAAATCCAAATTGCCACGCATGTAAAGAAGGAACGGGAGTGCCCCATGGAGATGCTCAATCTGTTAATAGACTGTTATCTCTGTACATAGGTACTCGATGTTATCACTTCAAGAATGCTGCAGTCAAAAGCTATAATTCTTGGTCACTAGATACTCACTGATGAACTTGCAAATTTGAAACATGCTGCTAAAAAACTTCATTTTGACAAGCAAGAAATCACGCGATTTTTCATTCAAAAAGCCGCCAGAGGACTCCATTTAATATTTGTGTTCAAAATTTTCTTAAAGGAGAACTCCTCCCCAAAACCCCTATCATCGTCCATGCCTTCGGCAATCGACGCAAGTGCCTTCAGCGTCTGCGTCAGGATCCCGACACTTTCGAAAGGTTGTCCGTCACAAAAGTAACCCTTGGCCCGAATTTTCTCTCCCTTTTCTGCTCATCTGTCCACGTAATTACAAATTCAAAAAACAAATTCACCAAAACATTTTGTCGTTCCATTGCGGTGTTTACAAGGGAGAGTTTTACTACATTTTTTTTAAATTGAAAGGAAAATTTTAAAAAAGCAAATTTTTTTGCCCTGGTCGTTGGTATTTATTTATTTATACCAAAGAAATTCTTGAATAAATTATTCTTTTTTTTGTCTCAAAAACATAGGTTATGACCCCTCATTGGAACGAGCTCGTTCCAACGATGGGTCATAACCTATATTTTTGAGAAAAAATGAAAAAATAATGAAAATTAATAGGCGATTTCTGAGAATAGCGCTGGCCGGTTTTGGCCGTTACGTTGGGTAAAGGGTTAATATTGTTATGTATTATTTAGAGCTGGGCGGTTTCGCTATCGGTATTTTTAGAATGACTTGTCTCGGTATCGGTACGGTATTCGGTATCAACAACATACATGTACTCACACCAATACCAATATGGAATGTTCGTTTTGATATACTGCCCAGGGGCGCAGTGGTTCAGTAGGAAAAGGTGCAGGCTACAAGCCGAGAGTTCCTCGGTTCGAATCCCACTTACGGCAACTGCTTTTTGTCCTTGGGCAAGACACTTCACCCACATTACCCACTTGGGGGCACGGTGGCGTTGGGTGCTAAGGCGTACTGCACGTCGATGTTGCACCTGTTTTCAACCAATGCTAACCCTGCTTATGTGGGGTTAGTATGTTTGGGAGATGACAGTTGCTCGCCGTTGCTCGGTGGCTCTCTCTGGAACTCCGGCTTTCTCCACCGGTAAGTCTGTCGTGGTCATAATTATCCACTGTATAGAAACGTGTGACCTTAAACGCCAATAAATAAATAATAAATTGATATACTGCCCAGCTGCAGATCCCTGTTTTACAGCAGACAAAGTCACCGAAATGTCAAAATTTTGGAAGTAAAACAGACTATCGACACCGGCCATTTGATGTAATAAAAAAACTAAGAGAAAATACCCGCTGGGTATTTTCACTTAGCTTTTGTGTGACATCAAATAACCACTTGTGACTTTTGCTAGAAATACACGGCCCGTGAGCTCTTCTTGTCGTGAATATTGAAAAATGTTGTGTTGTTTCTCCTTTTATTTTTTAACAAATGTGATGAATATTTTTCAATACCGAAATTTCGGGTAGTTTGATATTCCCTTGGTACGGTAAATCGGTATTGACTCGATACCAGTGCTGAACAGTATTTACGGTAGACAGTCCATCTGTAATATTATTACTATCGCATGTAACACAACGATGTACATACATGTTCTCAGGCCATGCTACTCCTCACAGAACATCCCCATTCCCACCCCAGATGCCAGTTTTCAGCTCAATATCTCTGAAAACGTACGGAGCACCCCAATGTTGCCCTGTTTGAAGTGTTAAGCTGATGTCGCACGTAAAATTCTACTCGTGATGCAAAAATTACTTATAGGTGCTGAATGTCAGCCATAGATCTCTAAATCTTGGAGTTCATTCCGGCGTTGATCTGTCGAAGGGTTGAATGGTTATTACAACACCCCCATCAGTCGCCAGTTGAAGTGTTAACACGAGTAAAAAAATCACCCATATTACTCAAAATGAAAAATTGGCAATGCGTGCAAAATGTTAGGTCGACATCTCGGAAAAATGTCGGAGTGAATCCTGTATTTCTCTGGTTGAAGTGTTAATAGTCGCAAGGGGAAACGAGGAGTCGCACATAAAATGCACCCGCCCATGTTACCCATGATAAAAAACAAAACCTGTAGGTTCCAAATTTAGCTAGATATCTATGAAAAAGGTAGTAGTGCATATCGGTGCTACCTGTATGAAAGGGTTAATGCGACATCAGATGCGATCGGCACTCATCAATGTCCCTTTTTATTTTACTCCTGGTACCAAATATCAGCTCGAGATTTCTGAAACTGTAGAAATGAATACCAGCGATGATGCGAAGGCCGATGATTGATGGGTTAACGCAACGCTGCACATACATTTTCCCGTATCCATGTTACTCTAGATAAAAAAGATACCCTAGGTACCAAATTTCAGCTTCATATCTCTGCAGAAATGCAAACCAGTGTTGTAGTGGTTGAAATGCAAACTCAGTGTTGCAAGTAAAATTCAACCTGCACATGTTCTTGCTGACAAAATATTATCTTTAGATTCCAGCTGTCAGCTCGATCTCGAGAATATGTATACGTGCACCCCGACGTTGCTCTGGCCGAAGTGTTAATGTGATGTCACATGTAAAATATGCCCAGTCCATGGTACTCGTGGTGAGAAATTGCCCATAGATGCTAAATTTTAGTTCTTTATCTCTGAACACTTTGGAGTTCATCTGGCGTATCTATGTTGCAGTTTTATTACAACGCCCCAGCAGTTCCAAGATGAAGTGTTAAAACGACGTCGCACATAAAATTCTGCCAACCCAATCAATGTTACTCCTAGAGAAAAATTGTCCCTGAGTGCAAAATTTCAGGTTGACATCTCTGGAAAAATAGGAGTGCTACCTTGTACTGCTCTGGTTGAAGTGATAATTGTCGAAAGGGTAACGAGCCATCCCACATAAAACGCACATTGTCCAGGCTACTTCCGATAAAAAAACCCTCTAAGGGCCAAATCTATCTCGATATCTTTAAAAAGGTACCGTAGTAATGTATCTCGGTGCTGCTGTGGTGGAATGGGTAATGCGACGTCAGATGAGATCGGCACAGATCCCATGCCTATTTTCTGGTCAAATTTCCTAAGGTGCCAAATATCAGCTAGATATTTGTGAAAAGGTGGGAGTAAAAACCAGCGATGCTAACAGGGGTCGATGGTTGAAGAGATAATACAACACTGCATGTAAGATTACCCCTGCACTTGTTACTCCAGATAAAAAAGTTATTGCTAGGTACCAAATTCCAGCAGCACTTCAACTAATTTACAGGAACGCACACGGTTGTCGAAAGATTAACGCAACATATTGAGTGTTACTCTGGTGTAGCCTTAACGCAACGTTGCACATAATCCATGCTACTCTTAATAAACAAATCTCTTCTGACAGTCGTATTCTACCTGGAATTGCAGTATTTATAGTTATTGGTATTTATGGTCACATATTTCTGCACAGTGACCAATCATGTCCGTAACATGGAGATAATGTCAAATTTAGTCCCGTTTGTACCCATGTTGCCCATTTTAGAGAACCCAGGGCATTGGTGACTGGAGATATTTTACCGTAGAACAGAGCTTGCTTACGACAGTAATCAAGCGCTGCTTCATTTCCTGGGTGGAAGTGCAGTGGCTAAAGGGTTAATTCGTAGTCGGACGTGATCAAGACCCTTCCTGAGACTCGTCCTGGTTAAATTACCCATAGGTGCAAATTTCCACTTCCATATCTCTGAAAATGTAGGCGTGTATACCAGCGTCGCTCTGGATAATGGCTGAAGGGTTATCCCTTTGAATACTCGTTTCCTGTAGTGGTATCGCCTTTATGTAGGCTTGCAGTGTGATAGGTCAGTCCAATATCACTATAAATACGGGACATGCACAAACCGTGTACTCGAGTACCTCTGGATAACGCACATGATTATACAAACGCGGGCACCTAAATACAACAAGAAACAAATAAATCAAGGAGTTAGACACCGCACTGTATGCTCGGAACAAAATCAGCCATTGCGTGCGTGGTTTCTGCGAGTGGGATAGCGGGATGACTTACGCTGCCTACTAAATACCATTTTAAAGAAGGAAAGAACTCCAACAAGCTATCGCAGCCTTTTAGCTTTTGTTCCAACGGTCCAGCCATTGTCCCGTGGTCTGGAGGGTAGCGGAAGCTTCTTCTTGAAGGATCGGTTAGATTTATTTTATTTATTTACTATCTTGGGGTTAAACAATACGTTGGACAGCAAGGGTCACTTCACGTAGGAGATTTTGTAAGAACAGTTTCATGTGAAAAACCTTCTTAGCGGCAGCCTTTCATAAGCTCAGAGCATTCATTTAAGAATTGAGTGCAATTTTTATAATCTTTATTGGAGTGTGAACGTGTGGGAATGGGTACAAATTATGCATGAATCCCATTTACGGTAGGACTGCGCCCTACCGTAAATGCGGGTCAAAGTTCGACCAAATGTATTCATTGGAAAATGAATTACATTTGGTCATGACGTTTTCATCCAGCTAACCAATGGGAATTGAGTATTTGGACCCAAAACGTATAACTACATTAACAATGTAATTATAACTTCGTTGATGTCTGTCTTGTCATGAAGGCAGATCATATATCCCCTCCCACAATATTTAGAGTACATTACACCCAGCCAAGTGATAGCCATACCTAGTGTGCATTTTTGTTACCATTCTTCAGTACGGGATTATAATTTTAGCTTAGGAGCCCCAACCTGCTAGCTGTTCGCGCTTTGTTCAGCAGCTTGAAAGTAGAGGGTGTAAGTCATAGTACACGCCTTGATATTATGAGCTGGTGGACGGGTTTCTCTCCTTGATGTCATGAACGTTCTGGCTGATATATTCCTTTTCTGAGTGCAGCTCGTTTTACACAGCTATAAGAATGAACATATAACTTTGACACGTATACACGGCTTGCGCTTCTCAGTGTGGTAATGGTGTACCAATATCAATATTATTTGTAATTTTATCATATGTATGAGAAATCATGTATATAATTCTGTTCTTTTCTGTTTACAAATAATGGATATCTGAATAAAGAAATATGAAAAACAAAAAAGAATTCTACCCCTCATTACGCGGGTTGAAGGGTTAACGAGACGTCCACACCCATCCCTTGCCTTGCTTAAATTTTTTTCTTCATGTAACGAGGCACGTCAGAGTCGATCTCCTCCACTGTTGCATTGGTTGAATGATTAATGACACATCAGACGCAGTCGAGAGCCAATCCGGGCC
This sequence comes from Pictodentalium vernedei, assembly GCA_031216915.1. NCBI lineage: Eukaryota > Metazoa > Mollusca > Scaphopoda > Dentaliida > Dentaliidae > Pictodentalium > Pictodentalium vernedei. The sequence continues at coordinate 476,918,374 of CM062292.1, read as the reverse complement.
CTTTCCTGTCAAATTACTTCTAGATGTCAAGTTGTATCTCGATTGGTTGAGGCAGGATGGAGTCTTAAAACCTACATGTAAATGTAAATATATAGTTGTACAGGTTAAATGACTATCGCGACGTCGGATACGATTATGACCCATCCAAGGTGCTTTTCTGTTCAAATTATCTTTTGGTGTCAAATTCTGTTCCGATCGGTAGAGGTACGGTGTTGCTTATAGCGTGCAAACAAAGCCAGGGATAGAGGCAGATATACTGCGGGAGACGAGCATTCGCTTTTATCTATTAAGATTATAAGTTTGACTCTGGCCAGTCTCGGAAGTTTGCGGAATTAATGGTTATTTTTCACGAAATTTTCCCAATTTAATCAGTGGTGTATAATAGTTTGGAAAGTAATAATTAAGAAAGCTATCGTATCCGTAGGCTTTATTTACTCATGAACATATTTACTGTAAGTTTCTCTGCAAATGCATTTATTTAATTATTTTTAGAAAATTAAGAGGAGCAAACTTTACGGTAAATCTCTTCCATTGACGAAACTTGTCAGCCATGGCCGACTGTGTGTGTGCGCCATGCGTCCAAGTCGCAAATTTATTTATTTTGGGGGTTTAACGACACTTTCAACAGCCAGGGTGACCTGGCGTCGGACCGTTTTACGGGTGTTGGAAGCCAGAGTACTCGAAGAGAACACTGAGCAACGGCGAACAAGTGCCAGACTCCCCAACGTTTTAACTCCACACAAGCAGAGTTAGCATTGGTTGAAGAAAAGTGTAGCACCGACGTGCAGTACTCCTCAGTACACAGCGTCATTGTGCCCCCGCTTGGACAGTCCGGATGAAGTACCTTGCTCAAGGACAATACGCAGTTATCCCTGGTTCGGTTTGAAGTCCAATTCCATAATCACGGAGTCACCACGCTCCCAGTTATACTGTAAAAAATAATAATATAGCATGTTTCTTTGTGCAACATAAATAGAGTTGCTACAGTTCGAAAAAACACTCTTTTTTAAAGGTTGAGCAGTGCCTTTCACGACCGAGGGATGGGAGAGGTCCAGGTGTTTTAAATAACCAAGTAGCTATATGCGTTGCTCTGTCCAGGATGCAACAATATTTTGGTTATATATTTGATTTCACGAGAGATTTTTAAGAGAAGTAAGCTTTTTTTGTAGCTATTTTCCCAGAAGAAATGTCAAATCTCACCATAAATGCTTTGTACAGCTGCGTTTAGTGATTTGGGGACAACAGTTTTTCCGCTATTTGTCCAATTGTCAATTTTAACCCATTAACCACCTGACTGCCCAATGAGAGTGAGTGGTCAGAAAATACTTTAGTTTCATTATTAGTCATTATTGTTGGCCGTGCGACATACGTGAACATTTTGAAGATAAAAGTATGAGTTACAATCCCTTTATCACCCGGGGTTAACCTGTGATTCTACAGAATAAGAATTTTATATCATTTATTTTTCTAGTACCTTTCTCGAATTAGGGAATGGGACATGGTTAGATTATCTAGGTTTTTGATACAGTTCTGTCTGTTCAGGAAACCCAGATGGCGAGTATTTACGTAAGTTTGATTATATTGAGCATACACAAATGTCAGCAAAGTACATAGATATTTTGTCCTCTGTATCTGAAGTATGTCACACAGTTAACAATTTACCAAATGTTTACTTAATCTATACCAAAATTTCACTCAGAAGAGAGTGGTTGCCGAGTGGATAAGTGCGCTGGTCCCTCATTCCAGGGGTTCCGGGGATCGATCCCCGGATGGGAAAAGTTCTGGCGGTGCCCGATCACTCTCTGTCAGCATCAGTTGTGGGGTTGATGCTGCCACAACGTACCGTCCTATAGGATGGGGACGTAAAATGACTCATCTGTGGGGAGAGAGACACATTCCGTGTAGGCTAAAGATCTCTTCGAAGTATTCGAGAAGAGCGAGGCCACGGTTACTGCTACGAAGGTCATCCCACACACCTGCGTTATTGGGCCAAGGAGAGGCGTTAATATAAGTTCTATTGCTTGTTCGTCAATCACTTTAAAACAAATAAGATTAAATGAAGATAGAAAAAAAACTATTTTAATTATTTTTTGTTATAATTGTTTTTTGGAAAATTTCAACAAAACTGTATCATGTAATCCCTCATTGGAACGAGCTCGACAAGCTCGTTCCAATGAGGGGTTCCATGACATGGTTTTCTCGAAATTTTTAATAAAATATATTTTCCCTGATCGGTTTGTTAATTACCAACATCCAAACCCTGTCATACCCATCTCGACTCCTGTCAGGTTTTTTATTACGGTGTTCTGAACATTTCGGAATGCAAAGATTAAAATTAGCACATGATTAACTGATAGAATGATCTCAGATAGATTTTTTCAGCAACTAATCGGTGATAGAATTACAACTGCTCCTTAAACGGTACTAACCCTCTCCACGTACACACAACTAACCATGTACGTATTCCATATAAGGTAATCGAGGGCGTGGTAGCATAGAAGTCGTTTCTATAGTTTTGAATTGGGTTTTGTGTGATCGAATAAAATGGCATACACGGAGAAATCAAATACTGGTTCACTCAGAGATACAAAATGTGTCAGAAGTGTTTATTGATGTGCCTGAGCAAAAGCCAGTAATGAAACACACTTTAAGTAATCGTTCGACATCTAAAGACTTTGTTCAAAGGCCCAACTTTTCTTACTTCAGAAAAAAATAACTTTACATCTCTTTCTCAAATGAAAATGCGTTTCATGTTGAGGTTTTTGAAAATATTGTCGAGATAAGTCAGTAAGTTTTTTCTAAGTAGCAACGTGTTATTACTGTTACTACTATTTGTAGACCCCATCACTTACAGAGCGAGACAAAATACAGTATCTAGTATTTATAGGCGTCCAACTAGTCATGAGTGTCCCACCTTGCAAGAAAGTGTGCAGTAATCCCCTATTTTACCAACTACCCCCCCCCCCCCTCCCTCCCTTCCCCATTTCGATGAAAGGATAGCAGTCATAAGGTTCCCACCGACTTTTCGTCTGGGTTATCAGATTTGCTAGGAAGGATAAAATTTCGGTAAATGTATTTATTTATTTGGTTTTAACAACACTTTCGACAGCCAGGGTCACCTCGTGTCGGACAGATTTACGCATGAAGGAAGCTGGAGTACCAGGATAGAACCTCCAAGCGACAGCGAGTAATTTGTCAGACTCTCCCGACGTACTAACACCACACAAACAGGATTAGCATTGATTGAAGACAAGTGCACCATCTACGTAAAGTGCGCCTTAGTAAACAGCGCCGCCGTGTCCCCACGTTGGCAGTCGGCATTAAGTGCATTGCCTGAGGACAAAACGCAGTTGCCCCTGGCGCGGATCGGACCGTGTGCCTTTTGGTTTGAAGTCCATTTCCGGAACCATTGAGCTACCGTGCTCTCATCTCGGATAAATAACACATACGCATGTTATGGGGGAATACGAACTGCAACCAGTATTTTTAATTATATAAAGATGTCCAATTTGTGTAGTGAACTTAATGGTACGTATCGGCTTGCCTTGTGAGCCTGTAACTAATATTGAAGCTAAAGATAAGTCGCTCTGCTGCGAAGGGTGCAGCGCCATGGCTAAACTCACTCATTGTGGGGCAATAATACATATTCACACACAGTTAGGTATAAATTTCATACACAGTAAAAAAAACCATATTATACAGACATTTGTATTTATAGGTAAGGAGTATGAGAGAGATAGAGATAGATGGAGGGGGCAGAGATGAGAGATCGGAGAGATAGAGAGAGAGAGGGAGAGGGAGAGAGAGAGCGTGAAGTAAGAATTAAATAAGATGTGCGAGGTAGAAAGACTCTAATTTACTAAGTAATATATTGGGGGTTTATTGTGTGGAAAGCTTTTGAAAAATCTACAAATACGGATTTAGATGCTTTGTCATTATTGCTGGCTACATTATGGAGTAGATACAGTACTGGATGAGTTGTTCATTTTAAACATCAAAACTATTTAAAAAATTACAAAGTCGTCTACAAGCTGATTTTTCAATCAACTTTGAAAATATGGGCAGTATACTGATTGGTCGATAGTTAATGGTATCCTTAGTGTTGCCAGTTTTGAATATTGGGAGAACCTTCGCGATTTTCATTTTGTCAGGCGCAATACCAGTCACAAATGACGTACTATATGGACCATAGGGCTGGCGACTTCATTGATACTTAACTTCATAATTTTACTTTTGATATCATTTCAAGCTTTACTTATTTTTTATTTTATATTTAAGGAATAGTGTATGGCTTGGAGTTGACTACGCCCATATAGTGCCCAGTGAGGTGGTGTAGTTCCCACCGCGAAGCAGAGGGAACTACACCACCTCACTGGGCACTATATGGGCGTAGTCAACGACAAGACATGCACTAATCCTTATATTATATCGAACACCCATCAAGAAAAACATCTGTCCGATTTGTTAATCTATTACCAAGGTAGCAGCCCTACCACCAGAGTTATATAGAAAAAAATACCATGTAGTTTTTAAAGAACATTTTCTTCTTCCAAAACACTGCTAACTTGGATTATTGATATGAGCAGAAGACAGATTTGGAATCGGTCGGCAAGGGTAAACAAAACATTTCCCCCAAACGGAACTGTGTATTCTAGAATCGCGCAACTCGCGAATGAAAACTAAAATTTGCGAAATTTGACAACGCAGTTTGATAATTTCCACACATTTGTCACACATACATTACCGAATGGGTCAGCACGGGATACAAACTCCGAAGATTCAATTGAATTCCATTATATATTCGTTTACTGCCCAAAACATACAATTAAAAAGCGAAATAATATGAGCAGCGAAACAAACGATTTTTCATATCCGGACGCGTTCTCATGAAAGTTGGACCCAGGTATGGATCATTCTCTTGGAAACAAGATATGGATCATCTTCTCAAGGAATAAAATGAACGCCTCGAAAAATGTGACTTCAACAATGGAAAAGCGATACATTTTTCTACTAAGATTTCTTTCCGGGTCGTTTTGTGGATGTTGTGCCTCTGTGAATCGATTTTTAAATTTAGCCTGATCAGTTTTATTCGCCCAGAATGAAAAGAAAACTGATATAGTAGTGTGCTAAAAATAGAAAACGTGTAGTGCCTGGGTGTAGTGCCTGGTCAGTTCTGTGGATGCAAACTACACGAAATAGGGTATCATCTTTCAGCCAATCAGAATGCAAGGAAGTCACGTGAGATATAATATTACCTGCTATAGATATCATCTACTCTGATGTAGTTGATGTCATAAATAAAGTATGAGGAATTACTTTGTTCATATATTTTGTGTAACTCATTTCTGAGGGAGGGATCTCGCCACTTACGTTTTGAACTATACTGGAAAAGTATTCATTAAATTCCCGTGCAATTTCAGTGGAGCTGGCAATGTTTACACCTTCGACATCAAAGCAAGGAGATGGGGTGGAAACGGGTTTGCTGGTGTGAACAGCATTTCCTAATATGTACCATGTTCTCTTCATATTATGTTTATTTTCTAGCAGAATCCGTTCGAAGTAGAGGGTTTTGCTCCTACGTTTGAGCCTGTTGAAGATTTGACAAAATTGTCGATAATTATATTTACTTATTTCAGGAGAGAAGTTTAACTTTTTACGATGTAATTTATTTTTATTGATCGATGATTTATCAGACCAGCAGTCATCCATGGCTTCCGCTTGATGTGCTTGCGCTCCACAGTCATGGTTTTGATGGACACGCAGAATCAAATATCGTTAGGTAAATGTTCATAACATTTTCATAGGCGTAGAGTAGATATATACACTTTAGAACAGACGAGAAGTTGTAGGTTGATAATAGTTGGTTCAATGTGGCTGTACTCCTTTCACCAAATATGAGCCTAGCAACCTCTTGAACATATTCGGTGTTGATGCTGCTCGGTTCACAGTAAAATGTACCAAAGTAGTCCGCGACATATGCAGAGATTATACCCGATTTAGACCCTAGAACGGGATAATTTGTGTGAATATGATCTATCAGGCTGCGGAGTTGTCCGTTATTCTTGTGGGTTTAGTAATAGAGAGAAGAAAGCCATCTGCAAAAAGAAGGCAGATAAATTCATCAGTTTTGTAATGTTGTCTGAATGTCAAGCGATCTACATTGAAGTCTCCCATGATGTGCTTTTTGTGTTCGGAGTTTATCTCATCTGAAATCCTTGAAAAAGTTGAGATAAATGCGTCCAAGTCAGATATGGGTGGGGTGAAAGGTCTGTAATTAGTCCTGATTATAACTGATTATTTATGACGATAATTAATTTCAATAAATATACATTCAAATACGTGAGGAATAAAAATTAATAAATCTTCCCGTATGTGTTATGTTACGTTCTCTTTATCGAATATACAGACTCCACCTCTGCCGTCATGTACTGGGGCAAGTTTTATGTAAAAGTGGCTGAAATCCATCTGTTCCCGAAATGTTGAATACTACACAGCAAATCATTAAGTGAGTTCCAATGGGAATTTAGACTTTGACAATTTATTTGAAACAAAGACAAAGGGTAATCATCCTTAGTTATTGTCTAGCTGAATGTTTGTGGCGAATGGTACTTACAGTCGTGATCGATAATGGAAAGTGTGTGTCAAGATTATCAACATCTGTGTCATTGTCATCGTTGTAGAGGGTTATAAAGTTATATATATTATTTGACTGGACCTCGTCTATTGTTATTTTGTTGATATTAGCCATTATTATATTTTTGGATTATAGCTTCGTCTAAAATAATATCATGTTGAACATGTGATGAATTAGGTAGTAAATACCGAAAATACTTTGTAAATATTGTATACTACTCAAAGTTTGCTAAGCACCAAATATTTGACACATCATTGTGATTTTTGCTGGTGACATATTTGCGGTATTTTTGGTGGCTATGATTGAGGAATGTATTGAGATGGTCCCCACTGTTTACATTAGCTTTCTTGACAGGCAGACTTTTCGTGACAGTCATGGAAAGCATGTACCCTTGATTTTCGTGATGTTTTCTTGTACTGTCCACATATACATGACATGTGTAGGGTATTCAATCTTCATTTCAACACAAACCCTTGTGATTTAATGATTGAATATGGCAAATGCAAATGTAGGAAGACATTTGTCTGCAGCAGAAGTGTGGCTGGCTGTAGGAATGGTGGAGCAGGGGGCTACCCATCGTCATGTTGGTTAAGCTCTTGGTGTGCACCATACGGTGATCACCAGAGCCTGGGGAAGATTTCAGCAATATGGCACACCAGCACGACGGCATGGTGGTGGTAGAGACAGGGCAACATCTGCAGTTGAAGACAGGTTTTTGATCATTCAGGCCCATAGGAACCGCTTTGCCACAGCCACCCAGCTTCACAGTGACATTCAGAATGCATCCGGAGTAAATGTTCGACGCAGACTATCCGGGCAAGATTGCACGAAGGTGGACTCAGATCGAGAATACCATGTATTCGCATTGCGCTGTCCCAGAACCACCGCCAGGCACGAAATGAATGGGCCATGGACCGCGTTGGATGGACCAGATAAGATCCTCGACCTGTTCATTTTACAGATGAGTCAAGGTACTGCCTAGACCACACAGCTAGGCGTTCTGGGGTATGGAGACTACATGTACCAGGAGAGCAATTTCATGCAGCCAACGTTGCTGAGCATGCCCGCTATGGTGGAGGGTCAATCATGGTCTGGTGCGGCATCCGCTGGGATGAACGTACAGGGCTCTGTGTCCTTGAACGTGGTACATTGACTACAGAGCGGTATATTGATGAGATCCTGGATGTCCACGTCAGATTGTATGCAGGTGCAGTGGGTGATATATTCTTTCTGATGGAGGATAATGCCCGTCCTCATGTTGCCCATGCTGTTGGGGAGTATCGACAGAGGGAGGGGATTGAGCGCATGGACCGGCCAGCAGGATCCCCTGACCTCAATCCAATCGAACAAGTCTGGAATGAGTTGCAGCTTGCAATTTCAGCCCATCCAGTCCAGACAAGATGTGTACAGGAGCTTGGTGTCATGTTGGTCCAAGAATGGAACAACATCCCACAAAGGGCCACCAGGAACCTGATTGGAAGTATGAGAAGGCGTTGGTAAGCTGTAATCAACAGTAATAGGTCTCATACTCGATATTGAACCCATACCAGTTCGCTACGTCAACTTTTTGGCATATTGAAAAATTTCCTCTTTTACCAATAATATCCATTTAGCATGGTTATCGTATTCAAAAGCTAAAAAATAATGTCAAACACAAACAAAATCTTAATTTCTGTACTTAAATCATTAAAGATATAATTAAATAAAAAATATATACACCTTTCATAAACATATTTCAACTAAAACGTAAAACAGGTAGTTGGATGTACTTGGTGCTTAACAAACTTTGAGTAGTATACAATACCTGCAGTATGAGAGAGTTTGCACTGTTCCGTCCCATAAACAAAAAACAACATTTAAAAACAAGAATGAAAATACAAATAAATTCCCGTAGCCCTGTTGTCATTGTCTTGTAATCCATTCGATTAGAAAGATTACAACTAAAAATATGTTACCTCCAGAATGTATTTGATAGAGTTGTGACACATAAATTGAATTTGAATTTGAAAAGCGATGGATCAAGAAACATTGTGTGCCCCATAACTTATAAAATCAGTTTAGCCTACCCCGAACTGTCAAATTAATTTCTTCCTAGCTCTTTTGTTTGAGTTTAAATCTACAAGCTCGAAGAGCTTGTTTCAGTTGAGAGTAACAAACTGATGTTTCTATAAATGGGAAAAAATGGAAAATCCCAAGCAAAATGGAGCGAAGGGCTTAGATATGATATAAGCACAGACGAATGGCAATATGTATACAAGACAACATTCACTTCTACCAGTGACGTCCAACCTAACTTTGGTCAAATTTCAGGTAATTTTCTCCAAAGTCCAGAGAAAGTCAGAAAAGGAATAACCCCAATAAATTATATATCAGTTTTTGGGGGGACACTAATATTAGCCATGGAACCGTTACCATGTGGCACAAAACACTTCCTGAAAGTCTGCCATGGTATAAGTAAGAGACCAGATTTTATGCAATAAAATGCCTTAAATTTACTGAGTAGTTAAATTCTGCAACCCTTGTAGTGCGGACTCAGAGAAATTTTTTTTCTCATTCTTGCAAGGGACTAATTGTAATTTAGGGTGTCTAAATTCAAAAGGGCTGCCTGCCATTTCTCGTGTGTTTATTTACCTTTTATGACGTTCGTCAAGGGTCAAATCCACACAGTTCAGAAGAATAAGTATGGAGTCATGAGACAGAGCATCAATATAAAATGAAGAATGTCAAGTGCGCCTGTTGGCAGTCTGTTGTGACCATACCCCCTATAATTCTATGACATTCTGCTTGAGATATGTGTCAAATAGGTAAAAGAAGATGAGATTGATACACCAAAAAGAGATAGCTGCCAAACTTCCTCATTTGGTATTATCTGTGTCCATTTCTGCGGTTGCAATGAGCAATGACAGCTGCCAAGAGTGTCATTTGAATCCTCAAGTGTAGCCAAAACAATAAAAATGACCTTGTGAAAGTGCAGAATACTTACACCAATCGGCTTCGTTAAATTAGAAAACATTGCTTCTAATTCATTTGTGTACATGGTTTGGTATGCTTCATTTGTTTTGTAATTATCGCCCTTCTGTGGTTGATGTTTGGGGAGGCTTGACTGCTGATTTCTAGTGAGATTTAAGAACATTAATAACTGATCGGCTTACCAAAACTAATTTTATAGGCAATGGGTTACTGTCCAGAACAATATTGTAATTATGTTGGTTATTAAATTCATTTATTTAAAAACTTGAGAGACGTTGTGGTCTAATTTCGGTAATTCATGTGATTTTTGCCCGCCAGGCGGTTTCTTTCTATTTCTGTCGAGAGGTTGTCAACACACATAGATTTTCGCAAACTTTTGGTGCCAACAGCGATCGAAATCGACGCTGATCCACCTTACACACAAAACGCTTGTGTGAGGAAGACATATAAATTTACGATGGTATGAGATTTCGCTATATTTGAACAGGAACCTTATCTTTGAGACTGGTCTTCTTTTTTCCTAGCAGACTTCACGAAGCCTTCTTTACGTCACTAATATAGTTCGATGACAGTAAAGTTATTTTTCGTAATTATACAATCGTGAGGACTGCAATGTATTTTGATGTGAATATATTTTTGTTTTCAAATATAATTTTCCACTTTTATGTTTGACCATCGACACCAACCAAATAATAGGAGTTCGAATCGGTGGTGGATTAATCCCTTGCCTACACGTGCGTCACCTTGTACAGTTTCTGAACTCAACAGCACTACTAAGTAAGGACTGTATCTCGCAATGAAAGTAATGTGTGTTGTGCATTACATCGCCCCTCAGATTTGAAAACAGCAGTGAAATGTTTGAAGATTTCAGATGTCAGGAAATCAAATGTTTCCTATTTTGGTCCGAAAACCACGTGATCATAACAAGCAATGTCGTCCGAACACAATGTCTAGTTTGTGGTCATCCATTTTCCTCTGAGCGTTCTCACCACGTTGATGATAAAATGATAAATATACTTTCTCAGTGAATGGAGTGTGGAGTCAACCCAGACATTAGAATTACCGATCTACAGTGGTATAAATTTCCCTAACGTCAAATTGTATCATCACATATCCTCCTTAAAGATCTAATAACTCGTCATTTTAATCTCTGCCAATTTAACTTCGATACTATATATCGTGTCTAATATCACGGATAAATTGGCTAAATTTCGAGGTTTATCTTGTGACCCGGTGAAACGTCCGGAAAAGAATGTGGTGTTACCAGCATCAGCATCATGTCCCGTTCCGAGGGCCGATCTGAGGAATACTTTGTTTTCATCCCACATTGGTGTCACCACCTCTTTTCATTTGTAGTGTTTACTCGATTTCCCGTCTCTTCGAGTTAAGATTGTTAGTCCAGTTTATGGTATTCGTATGGATCAAGATCTCACCATAAGTGTTGTGATCCTCTTCATTGTAATTATCAGGATTCGGTCTAGTCATTACATGCCAATTACACAGTCCGCAAACACGCGATCTCCGTCATCGACCAAATTACAGCCCTCTATTTCTCCTCGTTTTTCCCATGTACAAATTTCCATCGGATTCTTTAGGAATACGGTAAGTCGAGTCGGCGTCAGAGGGAACCGTGTTATATATATCCATGTAAGGGTTACTCAAATCAATAAACTCTGCCAGAGAAAAAAAGATATATATATATATATATATATATATATATATATATATATAGAGAGAGAGAGAGAGAGAGAGAGAGAGAGAGAGAGAGAGAGAGAGAGAGAGAGAGAGAAAGAGAGAGAGAGAGATGGAGAGAGAGAGAGGGGAAGAGAAAGAGTGGATGTGGTCTAAAAGAGAGAGAGAGAGAGAGAGAGTCCACAAAACTTCATTAATATAGTGCTCGCTCGCATTTATCGAATTGTATTTTTAGAATTGCTGACAAATTTTCTAATGTGATGTTGTCCGTCCGTCCGTCCATCAACATTTTGATTCTCCTGGTAATAATTGCGGAGCCACAAAATATATTTTTGTATTGTTTCTTGACAGTGTGGCAACATTCCTAATGAGGTATCTACCCTCAAGGTAAAGGTCACCATCAATGCCACAAAAATAATATTTGTTTATTACTATATCGCCCTCGTATAATCTGAACCATATGATTAATCTTGTTTATGTTTGGCACAGTTACTGGCCATAACCAAAGGTTGTGTCATGGTCTTGACCAAAGGTCATATTCACATGATCAAGGTCACATTCAAGACGATTTCAATATTTTACGATTTTGTTTGTCCGGGTTATAATTTCTTAACCACTGAATAGTTTTAAACAAAACTTAAACCATCAGTCATAGAGAGGTATCTACCCTCAATGTAAAGGTCATGGTCGAGGCCACAAAAAATAATATTTGGATGTTGCTATAATGCCCTTGCCCGGTCTCTTTAATCTGATCCATATGATTGATCTTGTTTATTCTTGACACAGTTGCTGACCATAAGAAAAGGTTGTGTCATGATCTTGAACCAAGGTTTTATACTCATGGCCATGGTCGAGAAAACTTTAATATTTTACAATCACTTTTGGCCTGTCCATATAATTTGATCTAATTGGTAAATATTGTTCACCCTTCAAACAGATATTGCCCATGACTGAATAGAGTGTAGTGACCTTGACCCAGGGTCATGTCGTCAAGGTTAAAGTCACTGGCAGCAAATTTTGATATAGTCATACAGCGCTTGTCTGCTCCATATAACTCGGTATGAAAGAAATATCTTATTCATAGTTGTTACAATTTTTCCTCATGACTCAAAGGTGTGTAGCGACATTGACTCAAGGTCGTATCATCAAGGTCTAGGTCATATACAGCAAAACATGGATATTGTTATACAGCCTTTGCCCCGCCCATATAACATGGTATGATTGACAGATCCTATTTATACTTGATACAATTATTCCTCAAATGTGTGTCGCGACATTGATCCATACAGATTATCACCACAGTGTGTGTCTCCGGGACTTCAGATCAAGTCGAGTTGTAGGAACAGAACAGTATTTCGACGAGCCCGTTAGGGCGAGTCGAAATGCGATTCTGTGCCTACAACGAGACTTGATCTGAATTCCCGGAGACACACACTGTGGTGATGATACATTTATCTCACAATACTGACCACAAAATGTTTTATAAAACTATTTTAAGAGAAACTTTTTCATTTGCCTTATCGATGGAAAGACGCAAATTGAAAAATAGAATAGCTTCCATTGATCTCCATATTGAGGTCAATGATGACGTTACACTTTAGAGAAAATTACGTCACTGGGATTCACTTTACTGAATACGGTCTTGCGAAGTGGAGCAACTGTGTGTTTCGTTAGCGTGAATTTGGTTGTTACTTTTGCAATAATTACTGGTGGATTAAATATCCCTCTTGGTGTAAAGGTTTATTATATTTTAAAATATGCCGTTTACCGTGTATTGAGGTGGAGTTTTCCACATTTCGCAGCGAAAGCTAATCCTTCAACTTCAAGAGAGAATCCTGGACTCGAGCTTTCAGGAAAATCCCAATAATACTAATAGGCTACGAACCAGCCCAAGATGCCAAAAAGTGCGCATAATTTAACTATTCGTTGAGTTAACTCCCCCAGTGACATGTTAGCATGCCGTGCATAATAAATACGTTACAGTGCGTTTAGTTGGCAGATACAGTGTCATATACGGCTCAGAGAAAACAATATTAGGTTCGGCTTCGCCTCACCTAATATTGTTTTCTCTAGACTGAAGGGAAAAACGCGAAGCGATCGAAAAATGATATTAATGCCGTTGTTTTGGCAACAGCAGAATCACACGCTTGTTTTAGGGGCCCTTGGTACGGATTCGCAACAATGGCCCAGATACATTAATCTTTAATTGCGTAACAGTGCAAAAACTCCCCGATTGTGAGATAAAAAGTCATATCGTCGAGATCAGTTTCACATACAGCAAAACGTTGATATTGTTATACAACCCTTGTCTGGTCTATATAATTGGATCAGTGTGACGGATCTTGACAATACTCACATAATTGATATCTATAACCTAATGCTGTGTCATAAAAATAATAATAATAATAATAATAATAATAATAATAATTTTAAAGCCTAAAATCCACGTACGGTGCTCAATGGCTGTATAGTAACTACATACATACATATACACACATACACGTACATGCTCTCAGATACATTGGTACATGGATCATTATTATCATTTATTGGTGCCCAACGCCACACCAGCAACCAATGCTATATCGTGGCGAAAAAAGCGACAGGTCCAAAAAGAAAAAGGGTATTGAATTAAAACAAAATAAAAAAAAAACAAACTACAAGTTTACCAAAACAAGTATGTGAGTGCGACTTGACGAGTACCGAGGCAATCCTCACTAACTCAGTCACACTCACGCACTTGGTAATGTCAGTTCATGACTTTGACCCATTGTCATATCATGAAGGTTAAGGTCACAAGCAGTAACATTTGGATTCTTGTCTTGTATTTTGCTTCCCATAGAAGCAGTAACCCCGGGTGGAGCTGTCTAGGCTTTGAACCCTCCTGCTTATATTATCAACTGTATGAAACCTCAATCCATGTAATGGAAAATAAGTTGAGAAATAAATTAAATTGAATTGAATTAAAAACCTTACGAGGAGAACCTATATATGTGCTCGTATATCAGAAGGTTTAAATAAATTTTCATCACAGTACATTTGCTACTCCATCACCCGGTGTAAAAGGAATGGAAGTCCGTAGGAACGTTAGTCCCTCTGGACTATTATTCCGCGGAATTATAGTCCTAGGTCTAACATTTCTAGGAATAGTAGTCCGCCGGACTACTATTCCTAGAAATGTTAGACCTAGGACTATAATTTCGCGGAATAATAGTCCAGAGGGACTTATTTTCCTTCGGACTTCCATTCCTGTTACACCGGTTTGGAAAAACCACTTTAGAGAACTTCCACTCCAATTTGTGATTGGGTACTATTTTACCAGGAAAACAGAGTTTGTTAATCGCGGTAAACAAGCACTGTTTCAATGGAGCATAGCTTGTTTACTACGGTAAACAAGTACTGCTTCACTTTCTGGGGTTCCTCGCAGAAGAAGAAGAGAAGTAAAGGAAAGCATCATTGTGAATGTGTTTATGCGTAAAGAATCGCTTGGTTTACATTAGCTGTCTATTAAAGTTATCACTGCTACTTTAGAGTTCGAAAGTCATGTCGAATTATAACGAACACTCACCAAAAAGTCAAAGAGAAACATCATTGATTGAAAAAGCAATATAAGTTGTATTTTTTAAATAGAGAAAGACTGGTCTCCCGAACAAAAGATTTAGATGTTGAAATGTTTACCTTTAAGTGGTTTTCATTAATTTTTCATGAATACTTCTAACTCATTTTGTATGTCTGTGAGAACAGTTATTTATTTTCTTCATGTATTTCATTCCATTCGATGACGCAGTTCCAAACTATAGCAACAGCTAGTTTAACTGCCACTCCAGTGCATGTAAATTGGGCATTCTGGGCCACGTAAAAATGTGTAGACTTTGAAAATATAAATTTTTCCCTGGCCCAGAAATTGTCTATGAAACCTGATGAAACTTTCAATATTAATTTAAAACCACAAATTAAAAATTCAAGCTTGTTTGCAATACCCGGAATTTCACAAAATTTGTAATTGCCTATGGAAAATCAAACCTTACTGTCCAAAGCGGCTAAAAAAGAACTTGAAGTATGCGATTTTTTAGTTCATTTTTATGGGTTTTTCGTTTGTCACGTGTCTATCTTTACTACGGGAACTACACGGACATTTCCTGGACCACCTAACACTACAAGTCTAAAATGTTTTACGCAGACTTGGAAATTAACATGGGATTTTCCAAAGGAAAGAACAACAATTGCTAAATAAGGACATGTTTTTTGTCATTTGGTGTCCAAAAATTGTTCGACCTGCAAATCGAATTTTCAATTTCAAAAAAGTTTTAGAAAATTTTGGTAAAGTTTCGATTATTTTTGTTTGGGTTTATCGAAGCGGAATAATTTTTATGAACTAGATGAGAGGTAAAATAACAAACTTGTAGCACAACGAGGAAATCTCCAGTGAGGGCAACGCAAAGGTTACTTATTTATTTATCATTAACTGGTATAACTGTAAAACATTTACAAGGATGAAACAAAATTACAATTGACAACTGAATGAACTTATTACAAAGAACAAAGTTAATGACTTTAATAATGGTCCTAATAGAGAAAATAGGTGTAAACCTCCACAGTGACCTTTCTGTGTTCTATCCACAAAATAGGTGTAAACCGCCACAGTAACCTTTCCGTGTTCTATCCACAAATGTAAACCGCCACAGTGACATTTCCATGTTCTATCCATAAATGAGGTAGGAAGCATAAGGAAAGGGTATAACAAGGGCCAACAACAAAAGAATGGAAGGTGATGAGTACAGGGATTCAAACTGCTCGGAGTTTAACAAGTCACATAGAGTTCAAATAAGTGCGTAAGAAAATGAAGGCTAGGAGTCGGTGAGCAAAATTATTCCCACAAAAAGAAGGTGGACGTCGTCTCTTGAGTTCCAATGTGTTCTTTGTTCCTACTGGCAGCCTACTGGCACGTAGAACACATTGGAACTCAGGAGACGACGTGTTGAACTGGATAGAAGATTTGCGAGAACTACCTCTCTGGTACAATCCAAATACTAGTTGGTGGCTAGTGATTAGAAACAGTATGCAATGTAGTATACATGTAGAAATTGCACCAACAAAACTAGTATCCCAAAATGGTTTGAGAAACTAGATATTGTTAATGATCTCCAGCCTGCCAAACAGTGAACGTGACCCAGTCAGTTTGGATGGAATGTAATTTCAGCAGTGGATGAGAAGAGAATGAGAAGACTAGCTCTAGAATGGGGGAAATAGATCGGATTAAACACTCACTCAATCACTTGTATTATACTTACAATACATATCAGAAAGAAATATTAAATTGTGAGAAGAGAAAAAGAAGTAGAGAGCGCCTTAGCTAGCTCCCCACAAATAAGATGCTTTATTGTGTCGTGTCTGCCAAATGTAAAATTTAAACAAGAAAATCGGTGATGATTATGAGAAGTTTTAAAGTAAAGTTTAATATAAAAAAACCCTTATCCTCCCTGATTCTTCAGGCAACCGACTTCCACTTTTATCAAAAAGATGTCAACAGTAAAACTATCTGTAACCTACATGGGATCGCTTGTGCAAGCTCCTGCTAACCCAACAATAAAGGAAGAAGTGTTCTGAATAACAAGAATTTAAAACACCCACTGCTTAGAATGTGGGGAAAGGATGTAACTGGAAGAGGAGCGTCATTGCTAGCTCCATACAGCGAAAAGGAATTATGCTGATATGTAGATTTGAAAGCGAGGGTTGATCGAATATATTTTCGATTTGCTGCACCAATACGAAAACTAATATAAATATTGCTGTTCCTGCCACAGAAAGTAAGGACCGATCTGAAGAACGTGTCAAAATCACCCACGCCATCAGATGCAGTAAACAGGGGGTCCGGAATTTGTCCTCGTAACAGGAGACAATTAAAGAGCACGCGAACTGGGTACATGTGAATGTTTTGTTGTAACTTGATGTAAATTGGATGGGGTCGACCAGATATGATATGTTTGAAATCGCGAAAGGTGATAAAACAGGACTGCCCTGGAAATGTACACCTGAAAATTGGAAACGCAATTGCATAAAATGCCGTTGAAAACATAGCATCTACAGAAGTGGCTGGTCGCACAGTATAAAACTGCATTTAATAATTTAAACAGAAGCGAACATCCAACGCAGGACGCAGTCGTTGATAACCTGTCAGCATTTTATGGAGCATGAATGTTCGAGAAATTTGTGATAGAACCCGATGGCTGATGGGAAGGATCGAACGATGAAGCACTGTAATTTTTATGTTAAAGATGAGCTATAAATAAGCAAATGGTACCCGTTGGTGATGGCCATAAACCTTGTAGATGATGGACATCACCAACAAAAAATTATTATAGCTAGACCAAATACGTCTATAACTGATATTGGTTTCTTCAAACAAAGCACTGGTCATCAGGGTGTTGACAGTAGTAGCAAGGTCTCTGTGCACAGGTCCGATGAAATGGGAGTGGGATTGATCTCTGCTCACTGTGCTTACTGTGTGAACGTTGTAACCTGCAACCGAGAAAGGAGATCAGCTGAGGTATTATCCTTTCCCCGTATATGTACAGCATTAGTAAGGATATTGAATTTTAGTGTTACAAGAACAAAACAACGAAAAAGCATCAACAATTGAACATGTTTTGAGGTTTACTTGTTGATAATGTATACAAACGCCCCATTATCAGAGTGGATCACAAGACGCTTGTTAAGAAGCTTCGCATCCCAGAGCGTCCATAATGGGGTAAAATTCAAGGATGGCTGTGATTAGACATTTTACTTGTGATGACCATTCAGCATAGAACCAAGAGTTTTTACAAACCCCTGCAAAACCAAAGGAAGCAGAGGCATCTGTATATAGTTTTAATTTACAATCAGAGATCCAGATTTCATCTAAAAAGAAGGTGTTCCATTATAATCACCGAGAAAGAGCATCCACATTCACAGATCCTCTCTTACCTCCTCTGTCAAACGAATCCGGTGATGGGGCTTTTTAATGCCGATGGTAAGATTGATGGCGAGACGAAGAAAGTCCCCAGGACCTTACCGTTTGATAATGGAGATGACATCCTAAATGGAAGCCATATTATCGGGGATTATTAGGGTACGAAAGGCGATGAATAACCCGAAGTATCAGCATCTGGAAACATTTTATGTATGGGACATTAGAGGATGTCATCGAAGACAAGAGGTCTTTGGGAGAGATCCAGAATAGCCTGAGGAAGGGAACGAGAATCACTGACCATGTTTTCTCGTTGCACCAGATGATAAAATATGCGAAAGCGAAAAAGAAAAGATGTTTATGACCTCTCTGGATGTTAAAAAAGCAAGTGAAATTCTGAAAGCATTATATAAAGATGTATAAAATGAACTTAGTCTGAATGGCATAACGACAAAACGTGTTCCTAAGGAATTAGGCATAGAACAAGGATTACCCTTTCCCTAATACGTTTTTGCATTGTACCTGAACGATTTCCGAAGATGAATTCCTGCATAGCGACGAGAGAGTAGCAGTTTGGGACCTGAAGAACTCGGGGCTATTTTTCGCAGATGATTTGCTGCTAGTGTCAGAAAGAAGGGTTAGAGAAAATGCTGGCAATTGTTGGAAGGTATAGTAACAAGTGGATACCCGAACTAAATGAAAGCAAAAGCAAAGTTACACCCGTGGGTCGTAAGTTGGAACATACTCGAAAGTGTAGAGCGGGAAAAGAGATCGTATTCCAGAAATAAGCAGCACACTTCTTAGTGTGGGACAGACAGTTGATTAAAAGTATTTGGTGGTAAATATAAACATTACGTGGAGAGGCATCTACCGAAACCACGCAAATAAACTAACTCTCGAATAAACTAACTGTGAAGGGGAAGCGAATTATTAATCAAATTGAACTTAAAGAGACCAACAGCTCAATAAGTACTTCGTTGGAAACATCAGTCTGGAAATGGTGGGTATATTAAGTATAGCATATGATACGGAAGGGATACATCGAAACCAAATTACTTTAAAGAGCTTGGAAAGCCGCCTGCAGAATGATGCAGGCCGATGGATAATAGGGTCGAGTAATGCCGCATCACAGAAGCAATCAGGGATGATAATTGGGGGGGGGGGGGGGGATCAAAGGCAGGATAGATTTAATAAAACTTTGTTATCTTAACTATTTGCTAAATTCCCTGACAGCTGACGATGAAAACTAATGTTCCAGAATATTTGAAATTCAAATACAAAGACAGGGTGGATGGACAGTTAGGGAGTTAATGGAGAACTTTACAATGGGGATCTCGGACTTAGAAGTGAGGACAAGCAAGGAAAAAATCGTCCGAGAAAACGTTATGGAGTATAGTAACGTTAATTGGCGAGAGGGAATGACAACGAAGAGGTCGTCGTGTAGCCCGTGTGATAAACAGAAGCTGGGCTTTGTAGAGTACATTGATGATACATTTGGAGGGTCACTGCTGTTCAAGCCGAGTTCGCGGGAGCTTATAGGAACAATTGTGAAGGACAGTGAAAAGGAGTGCCAAATGTGTAATTTAGTAGCTTTTGATATCCTGGAACACTTTCTATTAAATTGGCCAAAATACCAGTCTAACAGAATATGATTCAGTGAAGCATAATGTTGAAGTGGGATGGGAGAATGGGGGATATGTTGTTGACGGATGACACAAAGGAGATGGCTAGTATGCCTATCGGATATATTAGAAAGGTTGGGGAACGGGATGCCACCAGACAGTTCGTTTCCGGGTGTTGGGAGGCGAGAAGACACGCGTGGATATGGAGGCTTTTGGGAGGACAGGGGTAATCAACGCCTCCTCACACGAGAACCGCGATAAATCATCGACCGACTAAAGTGTTATTATTATGAAAAGTTAATGAAAATAAACACTCCAACTTCTAAAGCTTTTGTTCGGGAGACCAGCCTTTTACAATGTGGGTAAACACAACTTTAATGCTTTTTCAATCAATGTTTCTTTTTCAGGATTTTGAAAGTGGTTGTTACGATTAGTCGATATGGCTTTCGGGCACAAAGTAGAAGCGATAACTTTAATGTACATCGGGTATTAACAAACATATAGTTTGGTGATGTTTCGCGGGAGCGGCCTGTGGCCGAATGGGCTTTACGTATCCGGGGACAAGGCTTGGATATAAAAATTCTTAAAAAACACCGCGACAGAGTTGCATAGGGGTACATCGGGGTGAGGGCTGGGATGCATAGGGCGCGGGGCGCATGTGTGGTCGACACATGGAGTCGGCTTAATTATTCCTTGTGAGATCTGATTAACCCCTAGAATGTGGTCTCCGGATCAAAAAATGTCAGACCATGTCCGATTTTAACGCAACTCGATACTTACTTGTGAGTTGTGGCCTCTTATTGATTTATATAATATTTCATGTTTCAAGATGCCTGTAAATTAGTCTAAATCTTGTAAATGGTTGTATGGTCAGACTAGGCAGACAACGTTCGTTCCCTATGAATTAGTCTAAATCTTATAAATGATAGTATGGTCAGACTAGGCAGACAACGTTCGCTCCCTGTAGCTATTCGATAATCCGTCGTAGAGTTATTGCCTTCTAGTAACTTAAAATTGTATATACTTCCTTTATGCTCAAATTACCTATGAACCGATGATACACGAGCAGAAGATCAAAACACTCTTTCAGGCATACAAACAGGAGGATATTTTCCCCCACAACTTTTTGTATAAACTCATATAGTACGTGTATATATCTGTATCTTATTTCTGACATCAAGGGCAAATATGATTATAAAAACATATATTTTCTGTTAACAACACATGGACTGACTAGCTTTATGATGATTTTCAGTAGAAACCAAATGAATTTTGCGCTCTACTCTCAAATCATTGATCATGGCTAATAATCAAAAACTCAATGAGATCCAGAAAGAAGATACCCTTAACTTCGTTTCAAAATTCAATGAAATGCTCTCGATTGACAATGAGGATCAAAACCAACCTTTTACCAAAGATAACGTTAACTGCATATACTACACACCCGGACAATTCAAGCACAAAATAGCGATCAAAAATAAATCCCTTTCCCTTTTCAACATTAACTGTCGAAGTCTTAATGCCAACTTTGAAAATCCTCAGTTTGCTGGGTGATTTACAGTCCCGTAAAAATTTCTTCGATATAATAGGTTTGACCGAAACCTTCAATATTAAAGAGAATATATCCTACGTACTTGAAGGCTACCACCCACTAATCTACCGAATACGATCAGAGACTGATGACTGCAGAGGTGAAGTAGGTTTATTCATTAAAAATAATTTACCCTTCGAAGTGCGCACCGACCTCTCAGTCTTTATTCCTCATGTCTTCGAATCACTATTCATAGAAATCTGTACCAACAGAAAGTATATAATTGGCATCATATATAGACCTAATACCCCACCAAAAGCAGACCTCGATCTTTGTCTTTCTGAACTGACTCGGCTACTGGACATAATAAACCTCGAGAATAAAAAGGCCTATCTTATGGGTGACTTTAACATTGACTTGCTAAATGTCAGTAGTCACCATAAAACCAATACTTATGTAGACACGTTGTTTGGTGCGGGTTTTATGCCAGCCATTACGAGGCCGACTAGAGTCACGGACACCTCGGTGACTTTAATCGATCACATATTTAGTAATAATAATAATAGCAAAAGTGATTCAGGAATCATTATAACCGATGTTAGCGACCACTTTGCCACTTTTTTATACTGAGGAAAGTGGCAGGTGCTCGGCCCGCCCAACACAAACCCAGAAAGGTGTATACAAAAGGCGCAACATTAATTATTTTAAACGCTTTCTGTCAGCGTGCGACTTGGCAAGTGTATTCGACACCACTTGCCCAAACGAAGCTTATGATTTATTCTTTGATAGATTTTACAGACTCTTCAACTATGCCTTTCCGCTTGAATTGGTGCCCACGCCAAAGAAGTTTATAAAGCTTGAACCTTGGATGGCACAAGCACTCTTGCAGTCCTCGCTAAATAAACAAAAGCTATATGTTAAAAAAGTTAACTTCTCCAATCCCCAAAATATTACGGAATACAAAAACTACTGCCAGATCTTTAATCGACTGAAAAGAACAGCTAAACAGAATTATTACACCAACACCCTACTCGCTAATACAAACAACATAAAAAAAAGGCCTGGGAACTTCTGCGCAAAGCCATTAACAAAACAGAACACATCCCCTCATTACCGTTGTAATTTCTCAGAATACATCGTTAGCAACAATGCAAATTCTTTTTTTTATATCACCCACTAACGAACAGGAAGTAATTCGTTGTGGAGATTGCTTATGTGGAAAACAGTCCAAAGACTGTGATGACTTATCGACCAAACTTGTAAAAGAATAATCCCTGAAGTGGCACAGCCTCTAAAGCACATATTCAATCTCTTGTTTTCGACTGGTGGAGAACCAAACAAAATGAAAACAGGGAGAATTATACCCATATTTAAGTTCGGTGACCCACAACTATTCAATAACTATCGACCCATTAGTATTTTGACCGCACTTTCCAAAATACTAGAAAAAATAATGAATATACGCTTAATGGTTTTTCTAGAGGAACAAAAGATCCTGTACCAGTACCAGTTTGGCTTCAGGAAAAAACATTCAACAGTTCATCCTGTTTTACACTTGATTAACAGTGTTGCCGAGCAAAATGATAAACCCTCAAAGATTGCACGATGTCACTTTTTCTAGACTTTTCGAAAGCTTTTAATAGCATCGACCACGTTATTTTGTTGAAGAAACTAGAACATTACGGTATTAGAGGATTGGCCAACTGTTGGTTTAAAGACTATTTGACCGAAAGAACCCAGTCTGTTTCATTTAAGAATGAAACATCCGATGCACAACAAATAACTTCAGGGGTACCCCAAGGTTCCGTTCTCGACCCAATTTTGTCCCTGCTTTATGTCAATGACATAAGTGAAGCAACACTACTTAGGGTACTGTCGTTTGCAGACGATACAACAGCGCACGGGTCCAATAACATCGAGGACACGCTAATAGAAAATGCAAATTCTGAATTATCTAAAATAAACGAATGGAGTTCTGCGAACAAATTAGCCCTAAATGCTTCAAAATCCAAATTCATGTTATTTCACCCCCAACTTGATGCATATAGCGCACGGGACAAGAAAATATCACTAAACGATATAAATGTCTCACTAATAGGCAATAACCAAGAAGAGATATCATTTAAATTTCTCGGAATCCACATGGACGAAAATCTGAAATTCAAACAACATGTTTCAGTTGTTGGTTCAGAAATAAGTAGGGCGATTTTCGCTATAAATAGGACAAAGAAATTTCTTCCTCTAAAAGCCCTAAGAGCCTTGTACCTCTCACTTATCCACAGCCATATGACTTATGGGATACTAGTTTGGGGACACTCAACCTCAACAAATAGCAGTGTTAACATGCAAAAGAAAGCCATTCGCGTTATAACAAAGATGACCTATAAGTCATATACTGACCCCCTTTTCAAAAGATGCGTTATCCAAAAATTCAAAGACCTTTATACACTGCACTCGCTCCTGTTCATGCATGATTGGTTCAACAATAAACTACCCGTGTCCTTCTCTAACACATTCAGCATTTACAGGAACCCCTCGAGCATGAACACTAGACAGTCTGGGAAAATGCACACATATAAACCAAGAACACGATTTTCCGTTCCATACTTTCCCACGGGTCTGGAATGAACTAGATCCAGAAATTCAGAATCTGAGTAGACATCATTTTAAAAAAGCGATAATGGACAAGCCTGTAAATTCATATACTACAAATGTGTCTTGTAATAACCCAGGGTGCCCCGATTGTACCCCTGTTACTTCTGGATCTCAGTATACCCAACATCCACAACACAACAGATGTGTCTTGTAATAACCCAGGGTGCCCCGATTGTACCCCTGTCACTTCTGGATCTCAATATACCCAACACCCACAACACAGATAATACCTCCTTGTATTAATGAAAACATGTGCTAATTTTTGATAATGCCGAATTCTTTACAAAGACTTTAGAGAAGCTTGCCACTGTCCTTGATGTCAGACCATTTACTGTTTCATATGGGAATGGCAGGAAGACAGCCTTCATGGCTATGCCATTTCCATGCAGTGTACATTTTATCTTTGTAGAAAATATCACAAGCATATATATATACATTATGTAATTGTATACTGCAAATAAAGATATATATTATTATTATTATTATTATTATTATTATTATTATTATTATTATTATTATTATTATTATATTATCCTTCATACATACATTCGCACTGATGTTTTCCTTTATTTTGGTTTCTTTCTTTTACCACCCCACTAACTGTGTTGGAACCCTGGAATGTGAGGCAGTGCTTATTTACCGTGGAAAACAAGCTCTGCTACACTCGAAAATAGGATCCAGATTGGTTCGCAAATGCGGCACGAGTGCCCGCGCGGAAGGTTAGAACGAGGGGCGCAGCCTCGAGTTCTATGCTTCTGTCTTGGCGTGCCGTGTTGACGAGTGCATTCAAACATCGTGGCGTGGTGTGTTACACGTCTCTATGACATAGAATCCATTAATTTAAAAATTTAAACATCTCACTCAGACTATTTCAAGCTTTAAAACTCTTTGCTATTTATTGATCGACTGCTTGAAACAAAAACAGAACTCGGGATTGATTGACAAATACCGTGTGACACAACGACATGTAAACAGGAAAAAATATAAATGAAAATTGTGTCCAAAGAGGTTATTTATTCGTAATTTAAGAAATTAGCCGCCGTTACCTGTGAGATATACACCCCAAAAATTGATTTTAAGGTTTATAAAATCACTCCCCATTTATAAAATAAATTTAATTTCATTAACTTTGGCGGAGTTGAACAAAAATTTTTTTCAATCGACATTCGATATAACGGCCTTCAGCGCAGCTTCCAGATTGACCTGGGTCTGCATGCGACATTTAGATTGGCCGATTACGAAACTGGGCGGAGTTTAGTTCTTTTGATGCAGCCATAACGTCAGATGAAAAAAATAATCCATCAACTTAAATCCGTACTGAAAACGTGTTCCAAACGAATTTGTAAATAATAAAATGGAAGAAAAGTAATAAGCGTGTAATAATTCTTAAAGATAGATGTAATATTAATATGCTATATTTCAAATTATAGAGTAATTGACTGGATGATTAACTCTAAAATGCCCACAAAGTGGGGCTTTACCGGAGCAGTAAGTATACAACAACGTAAATAAGTACAATCAAGCCTCCGTAAATGGAGAATCAGACTGATCCCAAGGATCACACGGAATTCCATACTAGCTTCAAAATCCATTCTTGCAAGTGATTTTCGCAAGAGAGACAACTAAAATCGTGTTAGTCTCACCTACCCGGTTGGTCGTAGGTAATTAATAACTAATGTGCTTAGTAAACACGCTACGGTCTGTTCGATTTATGTTTGTCTGTGTTGATAATTGTCCAATTTCTTTCAGGTTTCATTGACACTCAACGCATTTAACCCTTTACCTAACATGAAAAGCAGACGACACTTGCAAAAAAAATTCTTGAATAACTAATTTTTTTCATTTTTTGTCTCAAAAACATAGGTTATGACCCCTCGTTGGAACGAGCTCGTCGAGCTCGTTCCAACGAGGGGTCATAACCTATGTTTTTGAGACAAAAAATGAAAATATTTTGAAAATTAATTGGCGATTTTTGAGAATAGCGCTGGCCGGTTTTGGCCGTTACGTTGGGTAAAGGGTTACTCTTTTTTACGAATAAAGCGGGTTATTTTAAAGTGTATTCTTTCTTTAGTACTCGCAGAATTCGCAGTTTATTTTATAGCGATGTCCTTTTTAGTAGTCACTGAATTGACCGTGCATAAATATCCTCAGCCAATAACAATGCGCTGAAGACTAGCGACGGAACTCTGGCCATGGACGACAAGGCAAAAGCCAGCGCTTTTACCGATCTTCTAAAGAATGATCATCACCCACAAGAAGGGAACAGATATGACAATGATTTCGAGAAAAAGTAAATAAATTTGTTTTTAAGTTCAGTACGCGATACGGAGGGCTATTGCCCTTCCCTTAGTGCCCGTTCACCCAATGAGCGATGCTTGGTTCTTAACTCTGGATGTGGCTCCAGTCAGTTCAAGTGTTGAACGGTTTCCTGACTAATTTTTAATTAATACACTGAACGGTTTCCTGACTAATTTTTAATTAATACACTGCACTTATGGGTTCATCTGGTCTGTCCCACCTATCCGATTGGTTGTTGGTAATGTACACGAATTGAGTTAAGCGAACAAACTTACTAGATACTGACTATAATCAACCTCCCTTTGATCGACCTAATTTTCACACATTTTACTGAAACAATAGCAACCGGGTAAGTGAGACGACCCCCCTAAAATCAACTCTCGTGAAATCTTAATTTGATTCTCGTAATAGATTCTGAGCATGTCCTTAAAGATCTAGACCATTGTACCTATTTATTGCTCCTTTGTACGATAACTCTTACTTAAAAGTGGTTTCTAGTGAAGTATTGGCCGCCTATACATCACTAGAAACCACTGCCAATGTGCGGTCACTTCCATCAGCAAGGCCACCAAAAGCCTGCATGTTGGAACATGTGTTATCCATGTGTTATCCATGTACATGTAAGGCAAACCTGGAACGAGGCTCTCAATGATTAACCTTTAGTAGGTGTACAGACATGAGTGTTTTGTTCGCTATGGAATATGTACTGGTTGCACTCACAGGGATATGTAAGCACTCTCAAATTCTAAATTATTTAGTAACTGTACAGCAGCAGTTCGCGAGAATCAAAGCCGGCATACATTTAACCCTTTACCTAACATGACAATCAGACGACAGTTGCAAAAAAAATTCTTCAATAACTAATTTCTTTCATTTTTTGTCGGCGAGCTCGTTCCAACGAGGGGTCATAACCTATCTTTTTGAAACAAAAAATGAAAATATATTAAAAATTAATTTGCGATTTTTGAGAATACCGCTGGTTGGTTTTTCCCGTTACGTTAGGTAAAGAGTTAAGGCCTGTGGTTGGAACTATGTTTCCCCTTATACTCTTGAAAACACCCAGAATTCGATTTTATGTTCGATATGAGTAGATATACTTTGAAACATTTAATATAGGAACTGTCAAAATTTTAATGCGTCGTCACATCCCTGGACGTTTTCCTAACTTGGATTGCTGAGGTCACAAACTCCGGATCCTTGCGCGAAATGAACGAACTTACAGTTAAAATTAGAAGTCCGGTCATGAAATGCGCACATATAGCATGTCGATCTGTGCGTTAATCCACGCGTTATGACCATCGCAAGGCTATCAAATTATGTACATATGGCCTGTGCACAAGCAATGTTTCGGCCAATGGATCTCCGGGTAACCAGGAGGTCCATTGGCAGAAACATTACAAGTGTTTGCTCTGAGTAACCAGGAGAACCGGTCGTGCTTTGGATGCCATTCGATATGCCAATTGCGCGCAATTTCTACGCGCATTTAAGCTTAGATAAGCGCACAGTTCGTGACAGGACTTCTAGTTTTAACTGTATGTAGAAAACAAATTGATCTTCTTTGTTTGGACCCCCGATGTTCGTCTTTAAATGAATTGCTGGTTGATTCCAATTCAAGTGGTAAACTGTTTTGATTGTCACGTGCCAGCCCAAGCGCACTGAATGCCCCGGCCCCTGTTCACACACTCTCACTCAAATTTAGGACTTACTCTTCAGTAAGCAAAGAACATGGATGAGTATAATGATAAATTCTATCAGATTTTATGCCAAATTTTGTAATTTTCCAATCTTCAAACACGATTTACAAGCGTGTCATTCTTCTTAAATATTGAACCATTTACGTCACATATTAAACCTTTGAATCCTTGTGGTATATTCGATGTAAGTTCAGTGGAAATAATTGGAATAGTCCATATTCATTATTTGGGGGTAGACTAATTAATATTTTCAATGTGCAGCCACGGGGCTGGACGTTGTAATTGTTGGTTGGTCTACCACACACATGCACTTAGCACCCATCCTACTTAACGAACTTATGGCACATCAGGTTCCGGGAAGGAAAATTGGCCTCTGAGGTTGAAAAGGGTTAAATATATCTGGAAATGTTCCACACATTAATCTCATTGCAATCTTTACTATTCATCTTCATTAATTCAAAAGCATAGTTTGTCAAATGACATCTTTAACCCTCTACCCAACGTAGACGATATCAAAATTTATTGGGAGCGTGGTGGCTCAGTAGGTAGAGGTGCAGGCTGCAAACCGAGAGGTCCTCGGTTCGAATCCCACCTGCGGCAACCGCGTTGTGTCCTTGGGCAAGACACTTCATCTCCATTGCCCGCGTGGGGGCACGATGACGCCGTGTACTAAGGCGTACTGCACGTCGATGGTACGCATGTCTTCAACCAATCTAACCCTGCCTGTGCTGCTGTGCGGAGTTACGATGTTGGAGAGCTGGCAGCTGCTCGTCGTTGCTCGGTGGTTCTCTCCGGGTACTCCGGCTTCCTCCATCCGTAAAACTGCCACGGTCATGATTAGCCATTGTGCATAAATATGTGACCTTAAACATCAATAAATAAATAAATCAAAATTTATTATTTTAAATATCATTTTTTCACATTTTTCAAAAACTTTCAACAAAACCATATCATGTGACCCCTCGTTGGAACGAGCTCGACGAGCTCGTTCCAACGAGGGGTCACATGATATGGTTTTGTTGAAATTTTTTAAAAAATAATATTTTTTCAACTCCTGAATTTGCATATTACGCGGGCGGATGCGGGCGATGCGTTGGGTAAAGGGTTAATCTGGTCTCTATGAGGAGTCAACAGCAAAATAAAATAGAACTTGGTATAAAAGTTTAGAGTTCTTGGGAGAAATGTTGCCGTATAAAACCCATGGTAGTCGGAAGGTTAAATTAGCATTCGGAAAACATAAAAGGAGACATTTCTGAACATGTCCATTAAGAATGCTAATGGTTTTAATATTAATCGTTTTCATTTTGTTATTCTTATGTTTTCAAATGTTTTAGTGTGTGCGTTTGTAACGCCCCGCTTGAAGGTGATCGAAGGTAGAGCATTAGTGTTCAATTCAAAATTTGCGAAATACGTGGTCCATGGCAACCGAAAACAATTTTCTGTAAATAGCATAATGCATCAGCCCTGACTAAATACAAGCGAGCCTTTTACATCCAATAAAGATTATGGAAACTCAAATGGATGCAGAGCGAAGTTTGAAAAATGTAATAATTTGAGGAAAACAATTTCTCCCGTATGCGTGTTTCTGTGAAGGGCTGGTACATTTTGTGTCACCCCATTGGTGGGGTTGAAGGTGGTTGGAAGGTGGTTGTGGTCTCTAAAAGGAAAACGAGAGGCGGGAAACGTGGGGAGGAAGCTTGATGTGGGAAATGCAACTGATGAGGGGAGGTTCAGTACAAAAATGCGGAGGGCAGAGTAAGGACAGGACTGACTAGAGTTCAGGCCAGAGTCAGGGTAAAACTGCAAAGATTGCTAAGCGGTGTTTAGAAAATAGGTTCAGTTTTTTAGATTTTGATGCCTCTGGGTGGATGAGGGAGACGATGAGAGAGATGAGGTGGTTGGTGACGTTGATAGGACAGGAGAACTGTGACGAGAAAGGAGAGTTCGGAAGACCGCCGAACGATGCGAGTTGCAGGTGAAATAAGATCCCGGGGGAGTAGGGAGGAGAATAAAAGAAAGTTGGTTGTAGTATGGAGTAGCATTGTACGTGGGACTGACAAGGTGGTCTCTGGTCCTGACAGTTCAAATTAGATTTGTGTTTTCCCTGGCGACTATGAAACCAGTGGGGGACCGGGTAGATGGTATTGTGGAGAGTCGGGATCGGATCCGGCAGTGGTGGTTCATGTGGGTCCAACAATATGAGGGGAGAAAGTCAATAGGACCGGTGGAGTCGTGCAGGGGTTTAGTCAGTAAACTGTTCAGTAGAAATGCACGGGTAATGGTATCTAGGATTCTTCCTGTCCTAGGGGTGGGGACGAGTGGAATTCAAGGGTTATGGCGTTGATTGGGGAGTTGGAGGATAAATGTGTTGATCTAGGAACACCATTTATTGATCACTGGGATACGTTTTGAGGCAATGTGAGCATGTACGAGTGTAGCGGGCTGCATCTTAGCAGGATGGAGGCACAAGTGTTGGGAGAAAACAATCTACGGGTAGCAGGGCCTTTTTGGAGAGGAGGGTGGTGGAAGGTCGGAAGCAATAGCGAGAATGTACACAGGTGGGATGAACTAGTGAGGGGGAGTATTATGATCCCCGATGAGTCTGGAGGTGGGATGGGGAAATCTCACTCTCGGGGCGAGATATTTGAACCAGACCCGAGGCCTGCCGAGGGTCTGGTTCAAATATATTGCCCCGAGGGTGAGATTTTCCCATTCCCACCTTCAGACTCACCGAGGAAGATTTTTCTCCCCACACACGAGGATTACGTCATTATAGATAATTGGCGGTCACTTGCTGACATACCCAATTTATCAAGTCGTAGTCCTTTCGAAAAACGAACAATTTCATCGGGAAGATCGTACAAAAGTTAGGTATATACCATAGGTATATACTAAAAAACTGATTTGTAAATCTGTCCGTTAAGGGGTTAATGAATTTGCGCTTGTTAAACTCTAATGTAAAGGGTATTATGAGATTATTGATCGATCAATAAATTCGCGCAGTGATATTATGAAATCTGCAGAAAAACATGGGGTTGAAACAAATCAAGTTTAATATTTGAATAATGGTTAAATATTGAGTCAATATCAACAAGGAACAGATAAATAGGCAATAAACGAACACAATTTACAGTTTATTTACAATTGTGCAGACGATGATGAAATAGTTCCGGCGACCTAATAAAATATGCAAATGAGTATGTCACGTGGGGGGTGGGGAGGTGGGATAGAAATATTCCACCCTGCCGTCTCACACAGGACACGAATATGTTTCACGTATAGTGGGAGAGAAAACGAGATTAGCGAAGTTACTGTCAGGAAACAATAGGATCAGTAGAGGAAAGTCAAAAAATCCCGGTACCCTGAATGTCGGGTATAGCAACCTCCATGTCCTCCTCGGGAAAGTAAGTGAAACTGGCACATTGACAGAGGCAGAGGACTTTCATGATTTTCATGAACTTGAGGTAGACGTGATTAAGACATGGTGAACGAATAGACCAAGTACGAGGGTGCGTGTGGAAAGGTGAAGGGCAACCTGAAGGTCAAAAAATGGGAAGGGGTAGGCGTTTACATTAAATAGTATTTATTGATCACATACTGGCAGATGTCAGTAACCCGGCTGAGGTGTCGAAATCAACTTTTGCTTTTGGGATTGAGTACTGTGCGGTGGAAGAAAGCAAACCTGAGAGGAATGAATCAATGTACTCAACACTTAGGCCCAACATCACGGAATTAGAAAATATGGGGGAGGGGAGTGTCTCGGTATAATTTTGATGGGTGACTTTAATAGACAGAAAGGTGATAAGGAAGAAGCCACACAGGGCGGGGATAAGAAACTCAACAGGAATGGATGGAAGCTGTTGGACTTCACAAATGAGCTCGGTCTGAATATTCTGAACAGGGACCCGAGGTGTAAGGGAAAATGGACCTGGGAGAGGAACGACAGAAAATCAATAATCGACTATATTCTCACAGATATTACTTTATGGAGGGAGGTGATAAGGGTAGAAGTAGATAACGAGGGTAAAGGGGAGTTGGATAGTGATTACAACTTAATTACAGTGACGATTATGGGTAAAAACCTTGAAAGCAACAAAGGAAGCTTTGAGGAGATTTGGGAACTCAGATGCGGACTGGGCGAAGCTCGAAGAAAATTTGAAACCAAAGCTTGCGAGTGTTCACAGGGAGGCCAATGTCGAGAAAATGGGACATCCAATAGTTGTGAGACATATGGTAGCAGAGAAGGAAACTATAGGAAAGACTTTGGTACCAACACGAAAACATGGGTACATAGTGAATGACGAATTGAAACAGTCCATAAAGGGCAGAAAAGTCAAATGTGCTGCATACAGGAGGAGTAGAAAACTCCAGAAGGTGGAAAGAAATTAGGTCAATGTGGCAAAGCAAAAATACAAAAAAAAACAAGAAATAAAATGAATAAGATTAAATACGATAACCGAAGAGTGCGAAACAGCAATCTTATTAGGACGATCAGAATGACAGGTGGGATCGAGTTCGAACTTATTTTGGAAATGGGTGAATAAACGAAACAAAGGAAGTAATCTACAGAGTATTAACCCTTTACCTAACCTGAAAAGCAGACGACACTTGCAAAAATAATTCTTGAATAACTATTTTTTTTCATTTTTTGTCTCAAAAACATAGGTTATGACGCCTCGTTGGAACGAGCTCGACGAGCTCGTTCCAAAGAGGGGTCATAACCTATGTTTTTGAGACAAAAAATGTAAACAATGAAAATTAATTGGAAATTTTTGTGAATAGCGCTGGCAGGTTTTGGTCGTTACGTTGGGTAAAGGGTTACTCCCGATTACCCACGTGTGAGCGACATGATGGCGCTGTGTAATAAAGAGTACTGAAGTAACGAAAAGAGGATTAATGTAGATGTCAAAAATACAGACGGCCAAGACCAAATCGGATCACTCGAGAAAACTTAAGTATTGTCCTTGGGATTGTGCACAGTGCGGTTGAGGGAAGCAAACCTTAGTGGAAAGACTCAATATGCTCAACACGAAGGTCGAATATCACAGAACTAGAAAACAGGGGGTTCGGTGTAATTTTGATGGGTGATTTTAATGGTCATATAGGTGATAAGGAAGAAAGCATAGAGGAGGGGATAAGAAAGTCAACAGGAATGGAAGGAAGCTGTTGGACTTCACAAATGAGCTCAGTTTGAAGATTCTGAACAGGGACGCGAGGTGTAATGGGAAATGAACCTGGGAGAGGAATGACAGAGAATCAATAATCTACTATATTCTCATACATACAGATTAATGGGGGTGGGGGGTAGGAGTGGACGATGAGGGTAAAAGGGAGTAAGATAGCGATCACAACTTGATTACAGTGACGTTTAGGGCCAAAAACCTAGTAAGAAACAAAGGAAGATTTAAGCAGATTTGGAAACTCAGAACGGGTGCTGACTGGTCGTAGTCTGAAGAAAAATTGAAACGAAAGCTTGGGAATGTACACTGGGAGGCCAAGGTCCAGAAAATGGCTGATGCCATATTTATTTATTTATTTATTTATTGGTGTTTAAGGTCATATACTTATGCACAATGGCTAATCGTGACCGTGACAGTTTTACGGGTGGGGGAAGACGGAGTACCCGGAGAGAAGTACCGAGCATCGACGAGCAACTGTCAGCTCCTCAGCATTCTAACTCTGTTCAAGCTCCGCTCAAGCAGGGTTACAGCGGTTGAAGACATGTGCTCCATCGACGTGCAGTTCGCCTTAGTACACGGCGTCATCGTGCCCCCATGTAGGCAACCGGGATAAAGTGCCTTGCCAAAAGACACAACGCGGGTCGTCCCGGACGGGGATCGAACTCGGGACCTCTAGCATAGAAGTCTAACAGTCTACCACTGAGCCACCGCGCTCCCGGCTGATGCAATAGTTGCGAGCCTATAGTGGAGACGGGGAAGGAAAGGATAGGAAAATTAGGGTGCCAACGTGGGAACTTACATGCGAACACAGAGAATGAAGAACTGAAAAAGGCCATAAAGGGTAGAAAAGTCAAATGTGCTGCCTACAGGAGAAGTAGAAAACTCAAGAGGGCGGAAAGTAACGAGGTCAGTGTAGCAATGGATGAATACCGACAAACACAACATAAAGTAAATAAGATTAAATACGATAATCGGATATTGCGAAATAACAATCTTATTAGGACGAAAGACTGCCATGGGTGTCGAATTCGAACGTATTTTGGAAATTGGTGAAAAAACGAAACAAAGGAAGTAACGAAAAGATTATTAACCCTTTACCCAACACAGACGATTTCAAAATCCATTATTTTAAATATCATTTTTAAAAATTTTTCAAAAAATTTCAACAAAACCATATCATGTGACCCCTCTTTGGAACGAGCTCAAGTTTGCATGTTACGCGGGCGGATGCGGCCGATTCGTTGGGTAAAGGGTTAATGCAGATGGCAAAAAACAGAAGGTCAAGCCCAAATCGCATCAGAACTTAGTCTAATCAAGCACTGGGAAAAGGTAAATGATAAGCGGCGGGGCATGGGTAACGGTAGAATGAAGTCGAGGGAAATTGATCGAACTTCGTGTGCAGCGAAATTAAAGCCGAGCAGGTACGAAAAGTGGTCTTAAAATTAAGGAACGGAAAATCGGGAGGGTGGACGAAATTTCTAAGGAGTTTCTAAAATGGGGAAGAAGAACTCTTTAAAAGCCGAAAGGCTCTTTTTACCAAAACAAATCGAATAAACTGACCGTGAAGGGAAGAGGAATCCTTAACCAACTGAAACTTATAGGGATAAACAAAAATTTCAATCAAGTTTTCGTGGGGAAAACTATTTGGGAAAACGGTGGGTTTACCAAGTATAACATGTGGTACGGAAGTGGTATATCTAAGCCAAACTGCTCTAACGAGCTTGGAAACCCTACAGAACGATGCAGGGCGATGGATAGCGGGGTCGATTAATTCCGCAGCTCTAGAAACAATCGGAGTGAGCTTGGGTGGACGAGGGTCAATGACTGGATAGATATCTTAACTATTTGGTAAATCTGCCCGACTGCCGATTGTGTAAACTAATGTTCCAGAATATTTGGAATTCAATTACAAAGACAGGGTGAATGGTCTAGGCGAGGGAGTTAACAGGGAACTACAAACTGGAAATCCCGCACTTAGAAGTAGGGACAACACGGGGTAACAAAAAAACTCGTCAAGGAAAGAGTCATGGGGGATGGCAACTTTAATTGGAGAGATGGGTGTGGGGGAGGGGGTAGGCAGAATCAATTAGGTCGTTGGATGGCCTGAGCGGTAAAGAGACGCCAACGGAGGTCACTGTTGTTCAAGCTAAGGTCAAGGTCCCTGGAGCTAAGGGTGAAATATTGGGCAAAACAGTGAAAAGGAGTGCAAGAGTTCTACTTTAGGCGTGGTGGATACCCTGGAACACTTTCTGCTAGAATGTCCAAAATGCCAGTCCAGCAGAATAAGATTCACAGGGAGAGTAATGGGGAAGTGGGATGCTAGAATGAAGGGTATGTGGTTAGTGGGTGACACAAAGGAGATGGTTAGAATGCTTAGTGAAGACATTGGGAAGAAAGGGGAGCGGGATGTTGTCAAGCAGTTAGTCTCCGAGTGTTGGGAGGAGAGAAGATGCGTGGGAATGGTGAAGCAATTGAGAGCACAGGAGGGGGGGGGGGGTTAACCAAGGCCTTCTCACCTGAAATCAGCGACCGGGCAAAGTGTTATTATTATCATTATTTAATTTTACTTTTCACGGTGCGTTTTCCATCAATGGTAGAGGTAATCATACAAGGATAATACATCACGTGGAGAGTGTATTATCATTAAATCACCTGCAGAGTGGAGATTCCACCCGAGCAATAATTGCAAATGTGTTGCAGAGCATAACCATGACAAGCAAAGTTTCAGCCAATGGACCTCCGGGTTAAACCCGGAGGTCCATTGGCTGAAAATTTGCTTGTGTTTTTTGTCCATATGTACAGAATTTGAAACTGATACTCTGGGTGATACTCCACTCCGCTGGTGTTTTAGTTACAATCCACTCTCCACGTACTGTACATCACTTTTCTTTCATTTGACTGATGAATTTTTTATCAGTTGCAATCAAACAGTTTGGTGATGAACATCTTTTGATTTTCTTTTTTTTAACTTCACCCTTATACTGCCTCACCTACTTTTACAAAATAGGGATAACATGGAATAACGTGCTGCATGCCATAATAAAATATGCATTAATAGATACAATTCGGATGGATAAGGGTTAAACTTTTTTATGGTACGTTCTCACACTACAACCAATATGTTTCTTCAAATAGTGTTTCTTTGCATGCGTGGAAAAAATAGAAAATATTTTATGTAAGTATTATTTTGGGATATTTTGTACAGATTATAGTTGTAAACTCAGAAAGAAAATTTAGATCTGTACAGATGGTAAGTTGGAGCGTTGCCAATACTTGTAGAACGTACAGATGTCTTGGTCTGGAAACTTATTGTAGCATGTCAAACAATACTAAAGTATTGTTACAATTTATCTCGAATCATTAAAACTTGCTTTCACTAAGTCTTGTCAATAGTGAAAGTCGATTTGATACTACGATACTACTGACAAAAGTATGGGCAAAACCAGGGGTTTTGGTTTTGTCATAGCAGCCTGCGAAAGCGGCCATGTTATCACCACACTGCTGATACGTGGTATTAATGCACACGCGATGCCCGTCTTCCCCTCACCCCCTGTGTTTACTAGAGCCCAAAATTTACGGCGACATGTAGCTGCTATGTAGCTGAAAATCTTACAATAGAGCAGAGTTGTGTGCGGAGGGTGTGTTTGATTCAAATTACTCACAAAGATCCGACAATTAACGGAAATCTCTCAAAAGTATCCATATCACCGAAACGGTCCAAATACGACCACCAGTTTTGATGACATTGGATTACTCTGGAACCCAAAGTTCTTTAAAGGACGGCGTGTGAGTGGGGTGGGGGTGGGGGGTCTGGGGACACGTTCGATTCGACGAGAGTGTATCTAATTACCTAAATCGGCCCGACATCTTTCTGTCAAGCTCGAATTCCCCAAGAATCTTCGTTTCTTCTCCCAAAACAGAAACTTTCTCTGGCTGCTCTCACAATACCTATCTCTGAAAGTAGCGCGCAGTATTATATCGACGATGCGCCCCATTCAAGAGTAGAATATCCAATTATTCAAATATACTCGACAACAGCGGACAATCATCGTAAAAACAGGCATGAGACGCACGTGGTGCTATAGGGTGTGTTCGATCTAATAGGAATATCTTTCAATGCACTGATTCTTCCAAAATCCTCGGTTTTAGCTCTATTCCATATTTTCCTGAGTATTATGCACCCTTTCAGTTTAGCGTGGAACTTTAATTTTACGTGTTCCTACACTTACTGGTGCATTTTAAGTAATTTATCGAATTCTCTAACTACATGGTGTTCCACCCCCTCCCATAATACTACCGGTGAACTATATTTTTAGATTCTTCTTAAGCTGAATAATCTATATTTAGTAATATCCTTGAAGGATCACATACCTAGCTGCATGGCTCAGTTATTTATGCCTTAACTCCAATGCGAAATTCTGATTTTGAAAATTCCAACGGCACTGATCTATTGTTGGTACCTTCCTTAACTGATATCCCATCTACATGACTCTTATTAACAAACCCCTTGAATTTCAACGGGGATGTAAATGTTATCGATCTAACCAACAAAATCACAGAATAGGTGACCAATCAGGTTTCTCCCCTCTTCACAACAGAAAAGTGCAGTGTGTTTCATTTTCCATTCCTTTCTATGATGATTTCCCAATTGTCCAACTTTAATTCGTAATCAAATGGGAAACAAACATTTACCTCCATCGAGAGATGAGTTGTGTTATAAACCGTTTCAAAACCGCATAGTGTTTTCTTTCACATCCGTCATTCAAATATATATTTCGGTGCGGCGCCCCGTCCTGCTCATTGAATATGTGTGTCTCTATACAACACAACAATAACTCAACTGCGACACATGCGTATCATATTTATGTTCATGCATACAGATTATCACCACAGTGTGTGTGTCTCCGGGGATTCAGATCAACTCGAGTTGTAGGAACAGAACAGTATTTCGACGAGCCCGTTAGGGCGAGTCGAAATGCGATTCTGTGCCTACAATTCGTTCGGACAACGGTTGAAACCTCGTTTTAAAAACAAATATCGATGTGTGTGGGTGTCTGTGGGGGGAGGGGGGTATAAACATGGTTACATCCCCCAACCTAATACTGAAGAGAAACTAACGCTAACCCCAACCCTGAACTTACCATAACTCTTAATATAAACCCCAAAAATTCCCAATTTGCCCCATAAGTCTCATATCTTAGTAATTAAGCTCATAATATATCAAATAAGCTGATAATATTTCGGTAAGCTCATAATGCCTGTCCGGACAAAAACAAACTCGTAACTCCCGTACTATAGCGCAGACGGACGGGCGGACGGGCGGACTTCATTAAATTAGTGTTTGGAATCCAACATTATTGGGGGGCCTGGGGATATTGTCCACCCGTGGAAAGTGACCAGTCCTTGGCGGTCGTACTGTAATGCAAACCCATTATATGATTGCATGAATGTTAGGTTTTGCAATTATTTTTTGTGAGTATAATAAATATACTAAGGAAAATTTCTTTCGTGCGATCATGTATCCTTTTCCATTGGGCACACCATCCCGTTCGTCACGTTTCTTGTCTCTGTATATATATTCTGAATAAGTGAGTTCAAATTTGGGAAAGCACCATCTATACTTTTAGCTTACATAACACCAGAGAAAACAGCTTTTATTCTTGGTTCTTTTGTAGAGCTCTGCCTCGTCTAGGGGTAAAATATTTGCCGCGTGGCATAATGGAGTGTACAGCAATGCATGGTTCAAAACTGTCAATGATATTGTATATGACATGTGCTACATGTGGGTGACCAATCACAAATGTGATTTAGTTTGGCCCAGCTGTGCGTTGTTTATTCATTCCGAGACGGGTAACTTTCCTCTATCAAACCCATAGTACCACAACACATGGATAATGACATCCTACCAGTATATACCGCTATAATATCCACTTCAAAAAAAGTCTAGTAAGTCGTTATAACGAGTCACGTAAGTCGTAATGGCGATTTCGTAAATCGTCAGTCAAGATTTATGTAACTCGTTATAAGGAATAAGTAACTTGCCATAATGACTTACATAACTCGTTATAACACTTACGTAATTTTTTATAACCACTTAGCTAACTTGTTATAACGAGTTACGTAAGTTGTTTTAACTGGTTTTTAATGCCATCAACGTGCAGTACGCCTTAGTACACAGCGCCACCGTGTCCACTAATTGACAATCGGGATTAAGTGCCTTGCCAAAGGACAGAAAAATTCCACTGGACGTTTCGAATCAAAGAGCCGCACCACATAATATCTGATAAATGTAGGGTCTCGGGGAATGGTCGCAGTGTTTATTTACCGTCTTAAACTATCTCTGTTGCACCGCTATGATTGGCCGTGGGACCCAGCTCAGATGGCAGTCCTGGATTTTTGTAGAATCTAGGGTTTCAAAAACCCAATAACCCGGGAGTTAATTGGTCGAGCAAATTGCTTTCCTGAACTATTTCCTCATTGTTTAGCTCTATAAATCATAAACATCCTCCAAATGCACAGAAAATAACATGTGTTCTCTACAGAATGTATTCTAGCCAATCTAGGCCAATAGACTGTTGCTGAATTTGTGTACGTTTTTACAAACCACTCTGCACTATATGAGCCGATTGAGCAAGAAATTCTGCTTGGCTTTCAATGCTGTGGTAGAGGGATTTTTTTTAAAATTCGAACAAAATTCTGCGCACGACAAAAGATACTGCTGTATGCAAAACTAAAAATAGCATTATTATGGATAATATCACAACTAATAACATGATTCTGGAGGGCACTGTAGATTATAGGTGGTCCAACAGGAGTGATAAACAGTCTTACTCACCCGGACAGGCCAGACATATATAGTAAATGTACTTTATTAGGGTTCCAGATTAAAGACAGGCTAAATACCAATTTTGTTTTACCTTTCGCTAAGAGAGTTATCCGAGTGTCCGATATATCACCGATGTTGAAAAGGACAAAATACGCACACACAAAAATACTGACAAAGACGCTCATGTGAGATTAATATTGCGCAATCGGTAGTCGCTGAAAAAAACTGCCAACGTCATTTTTCCATCACAGCCTGGATCTGGGAGTTTTTATAAAGTGAAAAGAGCAGGTAAAAACGGTTGGTTCAATATGCCTTTGACTTGTTTTGCATTCAAGATATTATTAGTTACACAGTTTGTTGGTGCCCCAATATGGTATATATGGTTATATATATGGCTTCGCTCGAGTCCACTATGGAATTAACTGACACTATGTATACCATATTAGGCCACCAACAAACTGTGTAACAAATATATCTTACCGACAGCTGCATCGATGCACAGAACTAATAACAACAGCGATCAAAATTAAATGAGAGAATTCTCACAAAGTGTTCACGTACCTTTGCCTTGTTACAATTTATGGGAGAGTGCCTACAGGCACTCTCCCATAAATTGTAACAAGGCAAATTCTTACATACCAAACAGTTTCATTTCGAAGGTAACATGACACACATCCACAGAATATGAAGCCTTTTAAGTTGCCTAACCTGCACTTCAGACCAAATATGGGCTTCCAACACTCAATCTTTCACCTTGAAGCGTTTATCGGCTGCCGCCATTTTGAATAATCAATGAACAAAGGGGAGATTACCCATAGCTGTCAGCGTATATTGATGTTGACAGGCAGTATATGGTTTTATATGCAGTCTGTATGTGACGTCTTTGAACCAATGAAATTCCCAGATACTTGTAGGAGGTAAGATATTGTCATATATGCTGAAGGAATTATATCCCGCATAGACGAAGGCACATAATCCCGATTCTGCACGAGAGTGAAAATGAGAAGAAATGTAGACTCAGTACCTGTCACTTCGAAGTACCTACTGTAATATTTTTTACCCTAAAACACAACGTTTTCTCACTACGGAAAAAGAAGTGAGTCTTTTTTTAAACCTCCAAATCCATAGTGTTGATCCAGTACCAAACACTTCCTAGTGCCAACTGTAGTGACATTTTCCATAAAACACAAAGGTTCCTCACTACGTTACATGACACATATCCATAAATACACTAATAGTATTATGTTTGGTATGTTTACCCCCCCCCCCCCACCCCCCCCCCCCACACACACACACACATCAGCAGGACTTGGGAGTTGCGTCATAGTCACGTAACCCAATGGCACCATGTTGAGTTGCCATGGTTGTCCGCGTGATCGTCCATGTTTTGACGTTATTACTGTAGTGATAGGTGGTGTCTGTTTGGGTGATAGCTGCTTCCGTAATGGTACAAAGCCTTAATAGTACAACACTGTTATGTAAGTAATGTTGGATGAATACAATGCAGGATGATCATAGGACAGATGAAGGTTACTATGGACAAGTAGTGGACCTAGAGCTATGACGGTGATGGATGGTCTAGAAGCTGTATAGGAGCTAGGAGCCATCACTATCTTCTCTAGATATCATGTATCATCAAATGATATTTTCAGATATGTATACCATAAAAAGGTATCCTCAATTAGTACAATAACATGTCACAGGTATCCTCAAACACAGAGCAATATTTGGAGCCACTCTTTCGAGTAAATGCTCTGTAGCTCATTCTCTCGATCTGACTCGAGTCGAAAAGCATTTGTTCATGGAGCTACTGCTCTGTAGCTCTAAGGCTCGATGAGATTCAAGTCGTCTGAGAATTTGCTAATGGAGCAACTGCATGATAGCTTATTTGCTCGATGGGATTCGAGTCGTTAGAGTAATACCTGTCCCTGCTTGATTGGCTTTGGGGTTTCAGAATCATAGATACCTTCGTTGTACACAAGAGAGATACCACTGCATGGTTAGGCACAAATTATGGGAAAGCAAGCAATCTGACGGGCGATTATGAGACTTGGACGAGGGCAGAGGCCGTAACAAGGGATAGCCAGGAGTAACTACGACTGGATGAACTGCTTAGAGTAGAGGGAATAACGACTGCAATAGGCAGAAAACTTGGGATTCTGGGTAATTAGATTGTCTCTTAAACAAATGAACGCGTACTGTAGCACTACGTGCTGTTCTTGGGGAATCCGAATAACAAGTAGAAACCGAAGATTTGGGGAAAATCCGAGCCAAATAAACAGTTTTTTGTGAATTTGGAGTAAATGTCTGGTCTATTTGGGTAGTTAGAATAATACTTATACGAACTCGTCTTATAGACTAAGTTCTATTCTTATATGCCCAAAACGGGCCTTTTCCAAGTCCGTTCGATACTTTTGGTTTGCGTTTGGTGAGTTGGAAGGATTGTCGGGTTGTTTGCGGTTATTAAATTTACTCCCATTGAATCGAATATACCACCCGAACATAAGATTGTGGCCTCCACATTATAAAACGGATGACAGAAACACCTATAATCCTAACAGCACGCGGTGCGCATGCGCACTGATATCACATATCACTATGGTAATTACGTCACAACATGGTAGTTTATGCGGGCTACTATGACAACTAAAAATTGTTCCATTGGATCACGTGACTATGGCATCACTTTTGAGGTTTTGCCCGAGGTCCTGCTTATGGGCGTACAACTTAACGTATATTTCCTCCCAGCTTTTCGATTTTTACCCCAAACACAAAGTTTACTCAATACTTTACCAGACTCATACCCGTATATACCAAATATCTCCTCCCAGCTCCACGTTAAAGTGTTTCATTCCCACAGTCAAAGTAGTCATCGACTCCCTTAATGGATTTTATACCTTGTTTCCG
This sequence comes from Pictodentalium vernedei, assembly GCA_031216915.1. Lineage (NCBI taxonomy): Eukaryota > Metazoa > Mollusca > Scaphopoda > Dentaliida > Dentaliidae > Pictodentalium > Pictodentalium vernedei. The sequence goes on along the minus strand of CM062292.1, from coordinate 476,875,419 downwards.
TTTTGCTGACTGAGTCACACCATCTCTGACATGCTGTTGTTCCACGGACCCGTCATACAGCGTAACTTCAACCCCATTCCTACGTCCCACAGTAAACAAGCACTGCTTCACATTCCTGGGCTCGAGAGAGAGAGAGAGTATACGAAATGTTTTAGGTATATGAGGTTGACATATTTTATGAAACGTGAGGGTTAGGGGGTGGTGCAGGACCCCACACCCCCTTTCATGTGACTGGAGACATTTAATCTAATTAATTGCCAACTACTAATTATACTTCTTCATAGAAACATTTCTGAAGTTAATGAAATGATGCACAAATCAAATTTGCTAACATTTCGAAATTTCAATCTTAAAATGAAATCCTTATACTTTTAGTGCTACATTTATTGACAGCTTTAGGAAATTAAGCATAAATAACTTTTCCCTAAATCTCTTCCACTTACGATACGTGTCAGGCTTGATGGCGAAAGGGTTAAATGCACATTCGGAAAAAAAGACATCCCCGTATATTTCCATCAAAATTGTTGATGGTTTTATCACTAATCGTTCTTGTTAGTATTATGTTTCCAAAGACTGTAACGCGGGTTTATGGAAAGCTCGGGTTTGGGGACGATCGAAGAAAAGGCATTAGTGGTGTATTCACAAACTTAGCGGAGCTTGTGGTTCAAACCGAGAGAAATCGAAGTTTTTTCAATAACTGAATGAACCAGTCGTGAACAAATAAAAGATGGTACCGCAGGGACAACAATGGGAACGAAAATGCTCAGTACATGGATGCTAAAACGGAATTTAAATAATGAAGAGAAAACAATATCCAACGGCCAGATGCGGCGGAACCGGGGGAGGGGTTGGGGGCACATGGGACACGTGTAGCTCCACCCTCTTTTATAAGAGTAATTACTCCTGCATCGATAAATATCAAATAAACGTCCCCCGAATGCGAACACCGAACTAAGATCCACCCGCCATCAGTGGCGGCGCCAGAAATTTTTTTGTGGGGGGGGGGGCAACTTGGAGGGGCAACTAGGGGGGGGGGCTGACTCCCATGAAGGGGGCCAAATACGTAAAGGATCATATCATTACTTTGTTATGAGGTAGTCCAAACTTGGACCCAAAGTCCGTAATATACTTTTTTGGTTTGGTACGTCCTGTGGACGTACCAAACCAAAAAATTATATTACGGACTTTGGGTCCAAGTTTCGACTAATTCAAAAAATCCTGGATCCGCGTCTGGTGGGTCTGTGTGAGAGAGAGAGAGAGAGAGAGGAGAGAGAGAGAGAGAAGAGAGAGAGAGAGAGAGAGGCATGTTACGTGGTTACACAAAGATTTGAAAAAAAACGAATCAATATAGAGGCATTGTTGTAATATATAATTTAATCCAAATCCAGATAAATTTAGTAGCATTTTACCAAAATATTCCACCTTCAGCCCATCTCTTCTCTTCAACCATCTTCCAAACCGAAGGGTAGTGTTCGGATTGAAGGGTGGTTGAAGTAGAAGAAATAGACCGCACAGCGACCACACCCCGGCATTCTAAATTATCTTCTAAATTATCTTCTAAACGGGGAACTAGAGGGTAATCGTACACGTTCCGATATACGATTGTAACCTCTCTCCCACTGGACCGAACCACGGTAGTATTTGAAATGTGCGCTCTCCTCGTTTTCTCATTTTCATATAGGTTCCGACACTTCTAGCCATACATGTGTAATGACGAGGTTGAGACACTTGGGTTGTGAACGTTTATTTAATGTGAATGTTTCAGCCTACAAAAAAAAATAATATAATACTAAAACCCTTAGCAGATAAGAGACACACTTTTAGATATAATGGAGCGGACAGGTAGACAGACAAACAGACAAACAGGCATACAGAGAACATATATACAGGTAGGCAGGCAGGCAGGCAAGCAGACAGGCACCGTTGACAAATAAGGAAAGAGATGGATAAAGAAACAGACACACAGATATTAAAGAATGCGAAAATTCTATTGAAATTTGATTAATGTGCTGTATGAGTGCGGAACATTTGTTTACTTTGAAATTACCAACCTATCATATTCCATAAATTATAATTAAACATACACAAATTATGCGTCAAAATGGTTCTCACTCTCTTTTTATCCCATAAATGGCTGTTTATTCGAACAATAAAGGCCTTGGATAAATGTTTGCTTTATTCACCTAGTGGGGTGATAAATTTTCCCCACAGGTTTAACACTGAAAGAATTCCAACAGCAGAGACAGACTTGTTGACCTCTGACCTCTACCGCATTCGTGTAGTATAATTACCAGATCAATTGTTGTTTTCTTTAAACCTTTTTGAAAGCATTACACAATGCCAGTAGAAAATACTACACATTGTTCATTTAATGAAGTATTTTTGCAAGTTTAGCACAGTTTGTAGGGGAATTATTTTTATACAAAAATGTATCACTGCGCCTTTTTAATTTTTGTTAATAATGCTTGTCATCGAATTGGACCTATGTGCTCCTCACTTCTCGCTGTGCTTTGAAGAGTGTAACAGGACGATTTCGGCGCGACTGCCCCGTAAAAGATTATGAGATAAACAAAATAAACGTATAGTGTTTTCAAGTAAAAAAATATTCTACTCGTAGAATTAAAAATGAAACCGACTCGCCAGAGGCTCGTCGGTTTCATTCCTAATCCTACTCGTAGAATAATGTTTTTTCTTGAAAACGTTATACGTTTATTCTATATTGCTCTCTCTCTCTCTCTCTCTCTCTCTCTCTCTCTCTCTCTCTCTCTCTCTCTCTCTCTCTCTCTCTCCCTTCCTCACACTCCCCCGCTAATGACGTCATAGGTCATATGTCTTCTTTTATATTTTACAGGTGGAAGGCATTATCACTCTCTCTTTCTCAACTCGATGAGAGAGAGAAAAAGAGAGAGAGAGAGAGAGCGAGAGAGAGAGAGAGAGAGAGAGAGAGGGGGGCATCGGGAGGTACAGAGACATAGAGTTAATGAGATAGGAAATAGAAATTGCAAGAAAGAGCTCAATCGTCGTAGTGACAGAGATAGGGTTAAGTAGTTCAGTTGTTTTTTAATGTCGTCATCTGAATTCATCATTACGCAATTTAATAGGATGGCTGTTCAGTAAATGTGTGGGGTAGACCAATCAATATTTCAACGTGCAGCCCCGAGGTCTATACCCCAAATAATGAATATGGACCATTGAACTGGCGTGGAAGATACCATCAAAGTTCAAAGGGTTAATGTCGGATCTGAATGATGACCAAATGGAGTAGAAGATGGGGAAGTTTTACATTTATGTTTATAGATCATTTCTCTGAAGAAAATGTTCCTCTTGGAAACAAAAAAACTTTCAGAATCTTCCATACACTTCACCATCACTTCATCAAAAGGAGAATACGCGCAAACAAAGCGATTGTTTTTTTGTTTTCTAAAAGGGGAATTCAAAGATGTATGAAGGTATTCGATAAATACATTCGCCGACATTATAACAGGTAAACTGTTTTAAAGTTCTTTATGTAACATTGTGTATATTGATGTCGTCCAATAACTCACTAAACAAGTCTGTGTTTGTTCAAATGTCTACGTTTGTTGAAGCACATATCAATTATCCAGTATATTTGCGAGCGCGGCGGCTCAGTGGTAGGGGCATTGGATTCCAAACCGATAGGCCTGCGGTTCAGTCCTGACTGGTCATAACTGTGCTGTGTCCATGGACCAGACACGTGATCCAGATTCCCAACGTAAGGGCACTTTGGCGTTGTGTGAGCTCGCCGTCAACCACTGTAACCCTGCTTATGCGGAGCTGGTACTTTTGGGAGTCACATGCGATCGCCGCTGCTCGGAGATTTCCCACGGAAAGCCGACTTATGTTACCCGTAACACTGCCTGACACGAGCTGATCCTGACTGTCATTAGACCCTAACAAGTGAATAAGTAAATAAACGAGTATGTTCTAAATAAACATGACGAGTCATCAGTAAAGATTACGGCGTATTTGGATAAACTTCAATTGACAAAACTGTTTTATCTTAACGCGTTTGGGGAACATTTCACACAAGCATGCCCACAAACTATACCCACGTCCATATTTCTGATATGATTGATATCACACTAACGCTCACGGGGCCTGGTCTATTGGAGCTGCAACTCGTGAGATGCAGAGACTGGACGACGTCATTTTATTAGCTCACGAACGAAGTCATTAGTGGGCTTATGTCATGACCTAAAGCGCGTCGGCGACGGCGTCAACTCTTGTGTTAAAGTTATTGTACCATTCCACTTTGACTTTCAGCCCCGTTGTTATGCACCTCATCCTGTGTTTCCATGGCTTACAATTAACCACAAACCCTCAGCCAGTGATATTTTGTTGATTTTTAGTGTTTTTGCATTGTTAGACTTTTTTGTCAGTGTGGACTAAGAAAATTTCTGACCTGTTTTGCAATGTTAAAATTTGTTGTCACTGTGGACTTTTTCTGACCTGTTTTGCAATGTTAGAATTTTTTGTCACTGTGGACTTAGAAAATTTCTGACCTGTGCTATACATGAATGGAGGCTACCGCCGGTATGCTGTGGCTTTTGTATTTCATATATGTGTTAAATGTATTAATATCACATGATATTAACCCTTAGCCGGACATTTTTCGGAAACTTTTGACTTTTTTAATGCAAAGTTAGTCTTTTTTGTCAGATGGGACTTTCTGACCTATTTTGCCATTAGCCCAAGAACATTAGGTTTCACTAGGGAAAAAAATCGGAGAAAGCTGAATTTTTCAGGGAATGTCGAGTACATGTCACTGAACGAGTAGACAAAAGTCCCCTAAAATCCCAGTTGAGCTTTTTTTTCTACAGCCTTTTTTCGAAAACGCGTTTGAAAAAAATCAAAAAAAATCGCACGAACTTTGTAACCTCGAATTGATCCAACAGTATTTTTTGTTTACGCGTATTTCGAGCTACATAATGTCTAATATACATTTACCTAGAGGAAAATGTGCATTCTGTGACAATTTCTGCGAAAAATTATTGAAAATACACAAAAAAGTATCGGATTTACGCAAAAAATGACGATTTTCCTAACGGATTTGCTTAAAGGGTCGTAGTACAGAACGGGATGTTAGTTGGACAGACGATAAAAAATCCACCACCATTTGAAGACTTTTATCATTGCTTACAAAATAGACATTATGGAAGACCCCCTCTGCTTCTGGCCGAGTTCCCCTTTTGGCATAAAATTCGTCAGCATGAGAACTCAACTATTTTCGGGCTTGGGACCGAACAGACACGTCTGTGTCTGGCAGCATTAGATCAATAAATAATATTTACAGAATGTACAAAAATCAATAAATAATATTTACAGAATGTACAAATCAATCAACATGGATTAAGTTACATTGACTATTATCAACGCTATATACAGAAATGACATGACCTATATACATATTATTCATCGAACTCAGAAATTTCCGACAGGACAGTGTTTCTGTGGTTGTTACAAGAATCCGAACTGCAATTACACAAACCTGAGCAAGAGAGTCCTGCCTTCTTACACCCACACCTTTTTGTACAAGCACTCTTGCAACCACAACTGATCAGATTCAGTAGGTTATCGGGGGCACATGGCTTTGTGGCTGCAGTCGGTACAAGAAGTCCATTGTCTAGCGACCACCCCCAATCCGTCGGAGGAAGCGAAGTGCCCAGCCATTGTTGGACCTGGAGATAACATCTGTAGACATGTTGTTGTGCAGCATCGCTGCTTGGTGGGAGTGAGGCTAGGTCGATGGGTTTATTCAGTTTAGATTTTGCTACATAACGCTTGTAAGTGACATATCTATATTGGTCGAGAGAGGAAACAGTTTTACTCCCGTATAAGATCAGGAGAAGTTGTTCCCCGGCAGCGGCTACTGCACTTGGTGTACTGTCATCCGCCAAAATTGTGTTGACATACTGTTGTGAGTCGCTAGTAACATCGGAGACAATTGTGCTGAATACTTTCTTCTTACCAACTCGAAAGAGTGCAGAAGTAGTGTCACAACCACTTATAGAATGTGCTACAAGGAGGTTGCTTCTATGGTCACCCATTTTGGTTGCTATTTCACTAACTGAAACTAGTAAGTTTGGGGTAATGGAATACATCATGTGAATATTACATCCCGGTTGAACTCGAGAGGTAAGAATGACTAACAAGTCTGTGTCTGTTCCCACAACGACAACATTGTTGTCATCTTGAGCGATGTCAAGTGCAGTTTCGGCTATCAGTACATCAGCATCAGCCTCGACCTGCTTCGACTGAATATTGATAGCAGATAGCTCCTGCATTAGAAGATCGATCAGTTGGGTTTTGTTCTTGGCATTTGCAAGGAAATCGGATTGGGGTGTGGTGGCTGGTAACTCGGGTGAGATATTGATATCAATGGAATATCTGTCTTTAGATCTACGGGCTTGTTCCATGCCCTTTGTCGACATTGTACAAGCATAACCATCAAAAACAACCACGACGTTCGCCCCAAAATGTCTCACTAGATAATTGGAATATGATGTACATATGTCCTTATATGACGACTGTTTAGGCCATACAACTGCCCTCAATAAAAATCCACCTCTACAACAGAGAATTTTCTGGGATTTTAGTTTGCTCGGAACCGTATGTTTTGAGGATCTTACCGAGCGTGCTTTTCTGTGTCTTCCTCATTCCAGCAGAATCAAACAATGCTGGTGGTTTCGGGGCGAGTTCATATTTGAGATACTCTTCCATCTCTGCTTGTGACTGAATAACACATGTGATGCGGTTGAACAGAATTGTGGGGGTCAATCACTACCTTACTTCCACGGACTTTGATGCTATTTGCCATCGATGCGAAAGACTTCACAGTGTCAACACGTCGTAGTTTGATGCTGTTGAACGTTTTGCTTACAACATTCGATACGCAACATTCACCAATTTTGCGAACTTGGTCACAGTTCACAGTTTCGTCGGCCACAAGCCCGGTCGCTATAGAGACTAATTGTAGTGGGTCTCTATTCTGAAAGGGGGAATGCACTCTGAGCCAGTTCAATAATTTGGTGATATCATTGGCATCAGTCAATTGTGAACTTTGACGGAGATCCCGATGTTGTTCGCCATGACCAGTGTGAACATGAACAAAATTTTCGAGAGCATTACATATCGGAAGGCAAAGAGGTAGTCCATGTACCCATGTACCCATTTCGCAACAGTGCTATCGGTTATTCCCCTGCCATGTGTGAGACCACCAGGGAGCTTGAACATTCTCATTAAACACTGCTCTATGGTCTGATCAGAATATATCCCGTCCCAGAATTTATCTGAGCGCCTTAAGGGGGTATGGTTAATATTTCACACGTTTCACCAGTTCATTATGGAATAAATGACTATTGTTATATATCATTATAAAGCCACTGCTTTTCTGCAATTTTTGATATATAATTTAACTCCCAAAGTAGTCGTAGATTTGATTTAATGGACGTTGTGTACCGTTGTGTGTATGAAAACAATAAAATTTTTTTCGTAATTTTGTACATTTTCGTGAATATTTCACCATTGAGTGTGAGGATTGGTACAAAGTTGGCATTTTCTGTTGGGGATATGTATTCTCAATATAATTCAGCACGATATTTATGATTCTCGCCCTACTAAGGCGAATAAGAATGAGAAATATGGAGCTGGGTCGAATTTTTTTTTAAATTTTTTTTTTCATCAAAAAAACGCTATAACTAAAAAAGCTCAACTCGGATTCGCGGGGACTTTTCACACTTTATCCGCAGTGTGTGTCCCTGAAACATATAAAAAAATCAGCTTTCTCCGATTTTTTTCCTTACTTTCTCATTTTTATGTCTAATGTGCCTGGACTATAAGTTTGCCAAATCCCATGATGATTGTGAGTGAAAGGAAAGTCCCCAAATAAAGAGCCTGTGGGAGAAACGACCGGCGATTTCAAATATTCAATAAACCATTGTAACTTGTTAAATGAGATAACTAGTGGATTTCTTGCTTTTGTGTGACTGAAGTATCGTGTCTTAATGGGAGGTCGGTGGTTCAGTGGTTAGAGCAAAGGACATTCAACCGAGAGGTCCACGGTTCGATCCCTACAAGAGGTAAGTGTGTCGAGTCCTTAGGAAAGGCACTTAATCACGATTGCCCACCTGGGAACACTGTGACACTGTGTACTAAAGCGTTCTGTACGTCGACGGCGCACTTGTCTTTATTCAGTATTAACTCTGCATGTGTAAAGTCAGCATGTTAGGGAATTTGATAGAAAAATTAGAATTTATTCATTTTATTTTTGCCTCATAAACATATCATAGGGCCAGTCAATGGAACAGCTCACTGATCTCGTTCCATTCCGGGTGAGTTGAGTGGGTGGGGCGTTTGAGGTTATATATTGTTGGGAAACCAAAACTGAAAAAAAATGTAAAACTCCAAAGGTTTTTAGTCAACAGCGCCACATATGCAGACAGGAGTTAACAATCTCACTTGAAACTGAACTAGAAATATGGTAAGAACTTAGACAAGACGTGCACTGGGGCATACATTCCATCAATGTGTCTTATTATTTACTAATTGCAGAGAGTAACGATACGCCATTATTACATGTATGTCGATGGCAACACGTATTTCCTATACGAAACTAGGGTTTAATATATTCTCTGGCTTTGTAGGGACCGCGAACGGGAAGGAACTTACCCTCAGAACCGGGATATTCCCCGGGTAATATCAAGCAAATTTATTTATTTATTTATTGGTGTTTAAGGTCACATACTTATGCACAATGGCTAATCGTGACCGTGACAGTTTTACGGGCGGAGGAAGCCGGAGTACCCGGAGAGAACCACCGAGCAACGACTAGCAGCTGTCAGCTCTCCAACATCGTAACTCTGAACTCTGCACCGCAGCACAGGCAGGGTTAGATTGGTTGAAGACATGCGCACCATCGACGTGCAGTACGCCTCAGTACACAGCGTCATCGTGCCCCCATGTAGGCAATCGGGGTGAAGTGATCAAGCAAATTTACGAAAGTAATAAGTCGCATTTATTTTAATGAGAATGAACACATTTCATTGGCGAACTGCCATCTCCAAACAGTTCTTTTCCTAAAAGAAATTTGAAAACCCAAACTCGCTTCAAACTTGTCTTCATTTTCAGAAGCACTAGTTTTTCTCCTGTTCGTCCTCCAACATCAACACCCTCTTCAATAACGTCGTCAGTATCCTCTGCTTGGAATTTTACAACTTTTTGTTTATAGAACCTCAACCGCCCCACCCACTACACTCACCCGGAATGGCACGAGATCAGTGAACACATTTTATTGGCGAACTGCCATCTCCAAACGGAAAAGTTATTTTCCTAAGAGAAATTTTAAAACTCAAACTCGCTTCAATCTCGTCTTCATTCTCAGAATGACTAGTTTTTCTCATCTACCTCCTTCAACATCAACACCCTCTTCACTGACGTCGGCAGTCTCCTCTGCTTGAAGCAGAGGAGACAGCCGACGGCAGTTAAGAGCAGATTGATATTGAAGGAGGAAGTGAATAGTGATCATAGTGATTAAGAAAATGAAGACGAGTTTGAACTTTCATTCGGGTGAACATCATGCTGTTGAAGAGGAGTGGAGTCATCCAGAACTGGTTGAAAGCTACAGTGATTTAGTGAAAAAGGTTCGTCACAAATAAGGACTGTAATCAATTAAAGGAGCGGAAGGGCTGACGATATCCTACAAATTACGTTAGGACAGTTTTTCAATTTAGAAACTTTCAGTTCAATACACAAACAGTGGTTCGCTTGGTTCCCGGTTCCGTGTTATAAATTTCTCGGATATCCGTACCGGCTTTCGGAACCGGGAACCCCGGAATTTCTATTCCCGGGATTAAACTCTGCACGAAACGAATCAGGAAACTTATTTAGTCTTATTTTTCAGCCTGTCATTACACGGGCTTATTCTTCTGAATTGCGTTCAGCCTTGAATCCAATCAGAACTATAACTACTATAGATGTCTCTTTATTAAAGACACCAAACTATTGTCAAAGTAAGGTAAATAAAACAGATACTCGACAATCTGGATAACCATTTTAGCGGCTGATTCGTGCTCCCGCGTTGTGTCCTTGGGCGAGGCACTTAACCCCGATTGCCTGCGTGGGAGAACGACGGCGCTGTGTACTGAGGCGTACTGCACGTCGATGGTGTGCATGTGTTCAAACAATCTAACCCTGCCTGTGCCGCGGTGCAGAGTTCAGAGTAACGATGTTGGAGAGCTGACAATTGCTCGTCGTTGCTCGGTGGTTCTTTCTGGGTACTCCGGCTTCCTCCACCCGTAAATCTATTGCCGACATGACCCTGACTGTTAATGTATCGTTAAACCCTAATAAATAAATAAATAAATAAATAAATAAATAAATAAGTAAATAAATAAATAAATAAATAAATAAATAAATAAATTAATTAATAAATAACTCGTCAATCACTCAATAATTTTTGGAACGTTAATAAGGTTTCAAAGGGAGGCCCAGATTTTAATTTACCGCATCCTAAACTTGAATAGAATACTCCGAGTCGACACTAGCGCTTATGGGGAAAACGGAAAGACGTGAGGGATTTTAATGGCGGCAGTGAAAGTATGCGCAACAGTCACGATCTCAGGGGATCACAAGGGGAGTCGTAGTCAGTAATTGCTAAGAGTGCTGAGAGCAAATTAAAATTTTCGGATTTAGGAGGGCTCCAAATATTCTTAGAGAAATATCTTTAAAGGGCGAAGAGTCAACAAACAAATTGGCGTGTTGATGTTATTGTGTTGATGTGAACATTTAGGTTTTAGGTCTTAAAGAGAAAGTAAAGCTCTATAGACGACGGTGGTGTTAACCCCATTAGTGGAGCGTTAGTGTCAGACACATCTGAAGAGTAATGTTAATGTAATGTGAAACCCTGACTCCATTGGAGACAAGAAACATAAAACTCGCTGAAACGAAACCGAAGTGTGCGGTTTAAACTAACATGGTAGAGGTAGATACGACGTGAAGATGTAGGCCCGACAAAACTATTGAGATTTGAACCAATGTCTTGATCAGAGAGGATGTTATGTCAATCCCGGGAGCATTTTTAAGTAATATTCCATCTTTATTTATATGTTTTAACTAAAAAGAAATTGTTTTGGAGAATCATCGTGAATCACCCCACTCAATACTTAAAGTATCTGAAACCTCCATGGGACGTACATGCCCGAAATCAAATGCGGAAGGCTAGAGTGCGATTGTGAGGAACATGATCGCACTTGTGTTCAGAAAGCATCCTCAGACGTCGCCTACCTCCCACTAAAAGTTAGGCTTTCCCCTAACAGTCTGCAGTCAGTGCAGGGATAGTGTAGTGTGCTGTCGTCATGCTCAGCGTCTGTGCCTCGTATTGTGTGTTGTATAATCATCGTTAAAATTACATACAGAAGGTGTCTACAAAGGTGATATGGTGTTTCATTTGGTGAGCACCGCTGCTCGAAAGGTACTGCAGCTTTTTTCTCGCAGAAACTGAACACTATATCGCCCTTTGAGTGCAAAAAATACTCAATCTGTAAAGCAAGAAGCAATGTAGAAGGCGTTATGATACGCTCAAGGGTCTACCTCGTGTACGACGGTAGAGTAGGAGTCGCTTCCGGTATTCGATATTGAAATGCATTATTTATAAGATGTTTCGGGTGTGTTCTCAATGAATAAAGTCACGTGTATTGTAAAATGGAAAAAACAAGTGTTGGAACGCATCAAGGGAAATAACATTTGTCCTATAAGAATATTTGTTCAGAAACTAACATTATCATCCTCACTCGGCTACCGACGGACCTGTATTGGACCTCTTACACCACTTGAACGCCTACGGACTTGCACACCACTCGCTCACCGACAGACCTGTGCTGAACCATACACACAGATGCAGGGGGATGGCGTCCTGGTGTTCTCAAGGGAAGATATTTTAGACTGAATCTCTATCCTGTGAGTAGTTAGTCGCATAAATAAACGTCTAACCACCCACGCGTCGAAGAATAGTTAGGCGTTTCACCACCATTGTGCCAGTTCTTGGTATTGGATATTAACATTTATTGCAGGCTAAACGATAAATCATAAAAAAAAAATGCGGAAAGATAGAAATCGTATCCCTCAACTGTGAAAAAAGATAAATTTTCACTTTCACGGTATCAGTCAAAATGTCGGCTTTAAAAGCATCACTTCATGATGAATACAAGTGAAATTATCAGTGATCAGTTTTTTTCTAAACATGTGTAATGACAAATAAAATCTAGTGTTTTTGAGTGGATACCAATCATGTCCAGCAAATATTCAACACGTTTTCACCTTGAATTGATGCATGAAACACGCAGGCTGAATCAGATCGCAAGACGTTACCTGTTCCCAGTATCGATCAAATCAATTCCGCGTATCAATGCGCATCAGCTGTTTTCTTTCATGCATCAATTCAAGGTTTAAACTAGTGGAATTATCGATGGGAATGATCAGATTCTTATAAAAAAACGTATAATAAAAAGAAAATCTAGTGTTTTTTGAATGATCGAGAGAAATTGTTATTTTTGCTCGCGCAAGCGCTCGCAAAACTTACCATTTATCTCGGTCGTTCATGAGATCCTTGTCGGTATTCACCAGTAAACACTAGATATCCTCTATGTATTCTTCAAAAGCGGTTATGGGTGTGTGTTCAGTGATTACGACAGGGGACGAAATGGATCAAATGGAATAATATTTATCCTGTAAGAATACTTGTTCACGAACGAACGAACGAACGAAATAACACCAATGACAGCATTGCCGGGATTCCGGTCTCCGTGACCCGCCGAGAGACTTTCGGCACCAACCGCATTGGGAAACTTTTTTCCACTGAACCACCGACGGAGTTGTACTGAACCACTTAACCCACTCGGCTACCAACGGACATGTACCGGATCACTTCCAGCACTCGGCTACCGTCGAACCTGTACTCTACCACTTACACCCACGGCTACCGTCGGACCTGCACCGAACCATTGCACTGCCGACGTACTCGTACTGGCTTCTTACAGGCCTGTCCTGGATTAATTACGCCGGTCGGCTATCAGCAGACCTGTATTGGACAATTTGAATCAATTGGCCACCGATGTATCTGTATTGGACTACTTGCACAGCTTGGTAACCGACAGATCTATACTGAAGAACGCACACCGATCGGTCACCAACGAATATGTGCTAAACCACTACACCACTTACGGAACCACTTTTCCCACCCAGCTACCGACTCAATCTTCACTTTCAGCATTATTTGTGTAGAATTGCTATCTCAACTATGAAATGACGAATATTCTAGTGAAAGGAAACGAACCAGAAAGCCGATTTCGAATTGAACCTAATACCAACTTGATATTCAAAATCGAATCGAATCGAATCTCGAAAGCTCACAGGGCCCTAATAGAAAACGTTCAGATTTCTCAACGACTCCACATTGGAACAATCCGGAAATGTTAATGGTTATCACATAAATGGGCGTTCAGATTGCTGTAGCGCAATCGCAACCTACAGTGGTATATCTGAGTTGAATAATATTTGTTACCACTATAAAATAAGCGGTGGTCGCCGGCTGCCAGTGAAACTTTTAAAGGAAACTTTTAAATTTGCTAAAAGTAGACTTCTCTCGGACAGGCAAGGGTATACTGTCCCATTGGTTGATCACGTTGGGAATGAAAGAGAACTGGTAAAATTTGTGCGAAAAATGGAATTTGATTATTGTGACGAAATTGAGATTGTGTCGTTGGTTGATCACCGAGACAAGCGGTAGTATTAGCAACATGTGGTGGAGTTAACTCTTTCAACACGAGAGGCCACTTTTCCGGTCCAGGAACAAGATACGTCATAATTTCATTAAGTAGGATGGCTACAAAGTGAACGCGTGTGGTAGAACAATTAAGGCTGCACGTTGAAAATATTAATTGCTCTACCCCCAAATAATGGATATGGACACTTTCAAATTCTGCCATTTAACTGGCATGGAAGATACCACCAGTGTTCAAAGGGTCAAGTGGTGGTACATTTTGAAGAACTGTACTAATTTATGTTTGCTGCGTCTTTCATGGAGAGAGTCCTAGCAGGTCCCGGAATAGAGCAAACGCTTACTCGTACTAATGGTTGCACCTATTATGATCTTTGTCGCAGCTATCTGTATTTTCTCCTGATCTGCGGACTTAGATACCGAACAGTTGTTTCCTACGATATCAGCTTACTCAAGGATAGGTCTAACAAATGCAATGTAGATTTTTTCCAAGATCTTGCGATCGAGAGTGAATTTGTGCTTCCTTATACAATCTAAACGCGATCAGACCTTAGAGCAAATGTGGTTAATGTGGTCATTCCCCGTACAAGTATAAGTACTATTTAATATTATACCTAATTGTTTATGTAGTATATTCAATATAGTCCAGGTAGGTACTCACAGTTAATTGTATAAACATGTAATTTAGCTCAGTTCCAAAGCCCGAAAGCTTTGGAACTGAGCTAAATTACATGTTTATACAATTAATTGTTTATGGTTTTTAACCGTCGGATATATGAGTTCCACAGACAAGTAATGGATGATTGATTTAGTTCCAAAGCATTCGACACCATTGACCATGAAATCCTCGTCAGGAAACTTGAACATTACGGAATTAGAGGTATAGCTAATTCTTGGTTTCAGAACTATCTCTCTGAGAGATCCCAATTTTTGCAATTCGCGAGTGAAACCTCGAATCAACTCAATATTACTACAGGTGTGCCCCAGGTTTCTGTCCTCGGTCCTCTTTTGTTTGTGCTATTTATCAACGACATTTGTGAGTCAACCGACATGAATATTTTATCCTTTGCGGATGACGCAACATCATACGCATCTGGTAATGACCTCAGCCTCCTAGCGTAGAGGGCAAACAATGAATTGTCAAAAATAAATGACTGGTGTCTAGCTAATAAGTTATCATTGAATGCTAATAAAACTAAGGTCCTACTTCTTCATCCCCAAAATGACAATTACAATTTCAACAACGTACAAACCCAAATTTCACTAAATAATTCAAGCTTAATAATAGCAGGTAATAATCGCCAACACAAATTCATACAATTCCTAAGAATTGACATGGACGAGAACCTTAGACTTAATCATCATGTATCCGTAGTCTGTACGAAACTATCCAGGGCAATTTATATCCTGACTAGAGTCAAGAATTTTTTGCCGCTCGAGACACTACGTATACTATATTTCACTTTATTTCAAAGCCATTTAACTTACGGGATACAAATTTGGGGCAATACACCAGCCACTAAACAAATTCTGAATCTCAAAAAAGGCTGTGCGCATCATAGCAAACAAAAAGTTCAACTCACACACCGATCCTCTTTTCAAGCGTTTGAAAATCCTGAAGTTTAATGATCTGTACAAGTTACATTCACTTCTATTCATGTACGACTAGTCTATAAACAACCTCCCTGTCAGTTTTGATAATACATTCCAAGTGTACTCTAACCCATCTGGTATGAATACTAGGCAACGTGGAAACCTAATCACACACAAACCCCGCACTCAGTTCTCAGCCGCTCTTCCATATTTTTATTTTCCCAAACTGTGAAATGACTTAGACACAACGATAAAAAACCCTCACCCGAAAGGCATTTAACAAAACTTCATTCGATCAATTTTTAAACGCATACGAAGTCAATGTTAGGTGTTCCAACCCAAGATGCCCTGACTGCTTCGCCTAGTTGGAACTCTCGAGGTCGTTATTACTTTCATCTCTTCTCTTCCCACAAGCAAATGGAAAGGTTGTCCCCCGGTTTTCCGGTTTTTACATCACCTCATTAGCCTACGATAATTGTACTGACCTACTAAGGAATGCGTATAAAAATATTTTTTGTATTCGGAAACACTGTTGATTCGATTAGGATTCGGAAACACAGTTGATTGACGGGTTAAAACAATCCGAGACAGAACTCTTGGGAATTAGATCCATGATATGGAAACAATAATCAATTCTAATGTAAAGGATGTTAAAATAAACGCAACAACTACCTGCTGTCTGGATCGACTACATTTAACTTGAATTTAACACTTGCCATTTGCCATTCTATTTTATTTATTATTTTGATTGTCTAGGGGATGACAGGAAGACAGTCACAAGGCTATGTCATTCCCCACAGTATACATTTATACATCATTCAATAATGTTTTTTAACCTTACTCTCTCTCTCTCTTATTTGTATGCTGTGAAATAAAGATTGAATTGAAATTGAATTGTGCCGTGGAATAAGATTGTGTGAGATCAGCATATTCGCCGTTTTGTGGGGATTTAACTCAGCTAACCATGTTTTATAACAATGTTCAGCTGTGGTTAAATCATGCTTCATTAAGATCGAGGCCTGGTATGGATTATCGTGTTTAAGATATAAGGAAATATCAACCACAAAGAGGCGTGTGGAACTAAGTAAATTTCCAGTTATTTATATTTATTTATTTATTGGTTTTTAAGGTCACATACTTATGCACAATGGCTAATCGTGACCGTGACAGTTTAACGGGTGGAGGAAGCCGGAGTACCCGGAGAGAACCACCGAGCAACGACGAGCAGCTGTTAGCTCTCCAACATCGTAACTCTGAACTCTGCACCGCAGCACAGGCAGGGTTAGATTGGTTGAAGACATGCGCACCATCGACGTGCAGTACGCCTCAGTGCACAGCGTCATCGTGCCCCCATGTAGGCAATCGGGGTGAAGTGTCTTGCCCAAGGACACAGCGCGGTTGCCGCAGGTGGGATTCGAACCGAGGACCTCTCGGCTTGCAGCCTGCACCTCTACCAACTGAGCCACCACGCCCCTAAATTTCCAGTTAAAGAAACAATACTGGTTCGAGCATGATGCCTTGGTGAACACCAGAGTTGACCGTTCTCTAGGAGGATGCTTCGGAGACTATCTCAACTCGTTGGAACCTGTTAGAGAGATAGGACTTTAAAAACAGAAGAAGGTTACCCAAAACTTCAATTTGTTCAAGCTTGTGAATAAAACCAGCATGCCATACATTGTGACTGAAACTGCTTTAGAACATTATTGTCAGCTAGAGACTATCACAGGCATCTAAATACACATTTCTCAAGCAACTTATCAACACCACTTATCAGTGGTGTTGGGCGATGGTTTATAACCAAAACTGATGTGGTCCTTTTCAGAACAGGTGAAACGTTAGCCCTTTCCCAATCGAATGGAAAATAGGAGTTATCAACTAAAATATTGAACAAGGCCAGGAGTGGTTCTAACAAGGAGGATCTGCATTCTTTGAGGATACGGGGTTTACGAGATCTGGGCTATATGCTATAGAGTTCTTAATTGATTTAACCGCTTGATATACTTCAATATAATTAAGAGTAATATTGTCAAAGGTTTGTGGAGCAGTGGGAATGCGTGGAAATATTTGAATCGCCGACTGTTGATAAAGAGCAGGAACATTTGTTGAGTTCTTCAGCGTTCTCTGTGTCTGAAGAGAAGCTATTGTTTGGTTGGTTTATAGTAGGAATTTCTGATACTTTATTATTTAAGTAGAATTTCAAAGTTTTCCACCACCAGATGGCGATGTTTCGAGAATATTCTGGATAAATTGGACCTCTAATAAGTATGAGGTTTTGGCCTTCCTAATGGCTGGTAAAACTTCATTTTTTGTGTATATTTTTCCCATACATGAGTGGTCACGTCAAGCTTAGTATATAGAACATTATTCTACGAGTAGGATTAAGAATGAAACCGACGAGCCTCCGGTGAATCGGTTTCATTCCTAATCCTACCAGTAGAATATTTTTTTTTACTTGAAAACACTATACGTTTATTTTGTTTCTCCCATAAAGCATTAACAGGGCAGTCGCGGAGAAATCGTGCTGTTACTCGCTGCAAAACACCGCGAGAAGTGAGAAGCACATTGGTCCAATTCGATCGACATGCAAAACTGCCAAAAATAAACAAGGCGCAGTGATACATTTTTGTCTAAAAATAATTCCCCTACAAACTTAAGCTAAAGTGCCAAAAATACTTTATTAAATGAACAATGTTTATCTTTCTTATTTTTGTTGTTTATTGTTGTTTTTTTTTGTCATCGATTCAACTTGAGTTTTATAAACAAAGCAGACGACACGTTCATTTGTTTATTTACACAATCCTAATTTGGAAAATGAAACATCACTCATCATGCCCTCGCCTTTCACAATCAAACGTGTATGTTTTTCAACGCTTAGTTTCGATTGATTTATTTTGTGGTTTCTTTGTTAATTGTTGTGCTTTTTATTGTTAGACAGAGTTGAAATGTGTTATATATTCTAAAACTAACCATTTCAGCGACTGTCAACGTTTGATAAACGTCGGTTTATTTTGTCTCCCATAAACGTGAAACAGGTCATGACAACACCCATGCGGTAGAGGTCAGAGGTCTCTTTATTTATTTATTTATTTATTTATTTATTTATTTATTTATTTATTTATTTATTTATTTATTTGTGTGTAAGGACACATATTTCTGCACAATGGCTAACCATGACCGTGACAGTTTTACGGGTGGAGGAAGCCGGAGTACTCGGAGAGAACCACCGAGCAACTGTCAGCTCCCCAACATACCAACTCCACACAAGCAGGGTTAGAATTGGCTGAAGACAGGTGCACCATCGACGTGCAGTACGCCTTAGTACACAGCGTCACCGTGCCCCACGTGGGCAATGGGGGTGAAGTGTCTTGCCCAAGGACACAACACGGTTGCCGCAGGTGGGATTCGAACCGAGGACCTCTCGGCTTGCAGCCTGCACCTCTACCAACTGAGGCACCGCGCCCCCGTCAGAGGTCTCTACTATAGGAATATTTTTTTTCGGTGTTAAACCTACGGGGAACATTTATCACCTTACTAGCACCTACAACTAGGCGAATAAAGCAAAAATTTACCCAAGACTTTTATTGTTCGAATAAATGTCCATTTATGGGCTTAATCAGTTTTTCTTTGTCCTATCAATAGGCGTATTCCGTTATGCACCAGTTTATGTTGTTTTTATCCTTGAAGTAATGATTGTTATAGGGATATGGTTGGATGCCGTATCAAGTACTGTACTAGTAAAATTAGCCGCTATCATATCAGTATCAAGTATCGTACTAAAAAAACACTATCATATCAAGACCAGGATAATTACAAATGATATCCTACCGCTCATTATTGTAGACATAATTCAAGGCCATATCGTTTCCCTGTGCATACAACTATATTCGTGTCTTGAAGATTGAAGGTGCCGGTGTGACAGGAATGGAAGTCCGTTGGAACGTTAGTCCCTCTGGACTATTATTCCGCGGAATTATAGTCCTAGGTATAACATTTCTAGGAATAGTAGTCCGGCGGACTACTATTCCTAGAAATGTTAGACCTAGGACTATAATTCCGCGGAATAATAGTCCAGAGGGACTAATTTTCCTACGGACTTCCATTCCTGTCACACCGGGTTTGTAAATTAAAGTTCCAGTGAAATTGGATTGTGATAGCGAATTATGTTAGGCATTGCTCGCTCTCAGACCTTACATCCTAGAACGTTAACCCTTTACCCAACGTAATGGCCAATATAAGTTTCATTTTTTGCCTCAAAAACATAGCTCATGAACCCTCATTTGAAGGAGCACGTTCCAATGAGGTGTCAAAAGCTATGTTTTGATGCAAAAAATGAAAAAAGTAGTTATTCAATAATTTTATCTGCAAGTGTCATCTGCTTTTCATGTTAGGTGAAGGGTTAACTGTGCGGCTAACAACGAATAAATCAGTAAGTGAAGACGATTCCGTAAAGTACGTGGCACACCCAGAACTGGCGTAGATTGAAATACTTAATCATATCAGAAAAATAACTGTTTGGAGAAACAATTTGGTTTTCATGAAAATCACGAGTTATAATTAAATCATCCTTTGTAGTGTCTTTAACTTTTTCAACAGAGGCTGATATAATATCCCCTATTTCCGGTGCAATGTTAGATGGGCGATAAAAGACTCCCAGATAGCAGCGTGCTTAGACAGTTAGTAAACATTTCTACCCAGATGATCTCGGAGTCTCAGAGTTCAAGGTCAGGTCAGGTCGTCAAGCTGCGAACATAACCTGCTGCATTCATTGTCCCAAATTCACGCACAGTGCAATTCAATACAACATTATATGTAATCAAGGAAAATTAATGTAAAAGAATCTGTGCCGAAAGAAGAAGTTGATAGTGAATAAAAATTCAAAACGAGGAAAAATTAACATAAATACAAGAATAAGTCAGACACAAATGGAATTCAATAGATAGAGGTGCCTAAATAAGATTAAATTATAAACGTATTTACCTCTACGAATGCTTCAAATTCACCGAGGACGTTTAAGAGGTAGAAAGGATTGAACTGCTATTGGCGTAGTGTTTGATAGGCGCTATCAAGGGTTGAAGCTTCTTAATTTAATTTCCTAAGTGGTGTACATAATCTTATAGCTTCAAGAAAATTCTTTGTTATGTTGATGAACAGGGTAATAACCAATAAATGGGTTAAGAAGGTCACTAAATAGTAAGCCCTATTGGGATGTCGGGTTCAATTTTTATCGAATCTCCCCACAAATACACAGAACAACACGCTCGTATGAATGGTTTAATGGATATGGCACTCGTGCCATCGCGGCCTCTCGTTATATCCTTCTGCGCTGGCACTCGTTCTATATCGATTAACCCATTCACTCGCGCATGTCGTTCTGTGTTTATTACACGCCTTCACGTCTATAAAAAAAAACAATTATTAGAAGGACACTCAGCAATTCATTTGACAACTATCAACAAAAAGAACACATTTTATCGCCAAACAAATTTGCGAGGGGAACCCGTGTCACTATTTCGTCCCCTGCGTTCCAGTGTGTTATGTGTGCCTACCAGCACGCTGAACACATTGGAACCCAGGAACGATTCTAAGCTATCGCTAGGGATTCAAATTGTAATTGCGTAGCACGATTTGTAGAAAATTCCAGTGAAAGTTCGCTTCTATTTAAAAAATAGCTCATCAACGATTTCTATTCCGCACATGTGTGCTGAACGGATTTTCATTTTCCTCGTGGTTTAGTGTTGCTGCAGTGTGGTATTTCAAAGAACAGGCATGTCATAAATGCAAATAACGTCACACAATAGATACAACCTGTATAGTGTCTGTTGACTAAACATCTTGAGTAAAGATCTGAGTCTGAGTTCAATTTTAAACTTAAGTTGTTTTTTTTAAACATCCAACTTGAATAAAAATCAGACTTGAGTCCACATTACAACCGAAGTCTAACTTGAGGATTTTCGAAATATGGAGCACTGTATTCCTTATTAAATATAAAACCTCAACTGAAATCAATTCTGCATAGCTGAACAGTCTTTCAAGTTACACAGATATCCGTGTGGTTCAAAGGAAAACAAATCCTCGATATACCCAACTTAGAGGTCTTCAAAATCTTCTCGGTAATCATTGTAGGCACTTCTGGCGATAATTCCCATTAAATCGGCCACAGGTTCCTCTTCTTCATCTTTATATTGAGATAGTTCAGACTTCTCGGATTCCGAACCTTTCATTGCTGAATTGTTTCTTGGTGAACAACGACGACAGTCCCCTCTCTTCGAAGGTGAGATCAGAAATGACACATTTGTTTTGAGCACGCCCTTTTAGGCCAAGTATATCTGACAATACACTGACAACGGATTTTAGCAACTTCCCTAAAACTCCCCTTTCTGTATGATAGTCTGTTTTCGCTGAAATAGTTTTTCGTTTGGTCAGGCTATCCCCCTAATCTGGTGCTTGTATGGAATCAGCTGGGATCTAATGGATTTCGTCATTGGCACATTATAAACCAATATGTTCTTGGCAAATCACGTATGCATTCTATCAAATAACTATTACCTGTCATGATCACGGTCTTGCCTCCATTTTGGTGAGCGTGAGATAGAAATCGCACTAGTTTTCTATTTCTAGCCAGTCTGTCAGTATTCTCTGTTTTTTCCGATTATCTCCGGGGACAGTAATCATCTTTGTGGATTTTCAAACTGAACTTAGGAAAAAAGTTTATTTGCACAGTGTTCGCAAAAAATGGACTTTCATGTCTTTACTCGTCGGTGGTCAGAGAAGAAATGAGTATGTAGTGACGTGCTTATACCTTTCTTATGGCTTGAGCTGAGGTGATGAGAGAAAATCACATTTCTTTAACATACCTTTTTTTATATCGGTGGAAATTCCGTCATATCGTCGTCTGAGTGCTAGAATGTTCTATGTCCCAAAGGGGACATAGAACATTCTAGCGCTCAGGCGACGATATGTCAGCAGCTTCAATAGAATCTCGTGTTCTTGCAGATCACTGTATTCCACTGCACTCAGTGGTATCCTGTCTTCGAGGATATTGACTGCACATTTTTATATACACGAAATCAAATCTTCACAGGCTGTTTCTAGAACGGCATCTGTTCCTTCTTTGTCTACATCACACAAAAACTTTAATGCTTTTCTATTACCCTCTACCAACGTGAGCAGGTATTCAGCATCTCTCTTTCAGTGGTACATCTCTTCACACATTCGATCTGTTTTGGTATATCTCTGTGAACAGTAATGATCTTCATGCCTCTTCCAATTGTCTGGTGGGGAAAGCATCTTGATACAATATCTACAGAGCCAAGAATTCCGCATGTCTTCACTCGACGACGATCGGGACACAAGTGAGATGGAAGCCGAGCTCCCACCCTTTCTAAACCATTCCCACTGAAGTACCCGTATGTAACGTGAAATACTGGTTTCTTCGACAACTTTCCTTCAAACCATATCCTCCAAAAAGTATCTTTCTTACGGCATCCCACTACGAGAATCCCTTTTTGGTAAAACGTCTCTGGTTATGGAATCCCTTTTCCCGAGATGTATAGTGGAGTCGAAAGAGGAGGCACTCATTGGAGCAGTTACTCGATCGCTTATTTGCTCGATTAAATTCGAGTCGTTCGAGCATTATCTATTCAGGTCACTACAGGACAGATTATTTTCTCGATAAGATTCGAGTGATTAGATCAAGCAGACTGTATTTAACTGTTTGTTGCAGGGATTTGACTAGAGGTTTCCGATTGGACATTCACTACCGGTCCCCCAAGTTGGAAATTCACTATCGAGAAAGATTTTGTAAATGATGCCATGAAAGGGGACATAAAGTTGATTATAGTAACTGAAATGCCAACACATTTATGGTAGAATTATCAGGTTATTATTATTTGGTATTATTCTGGGAATTGAATATGTGCCAAACAAATGCTCAAGCTCAGAACAATTCACACTGTCCTAACATTAAATCAGATCTTATGCAGGAATGATCAATTTTCGATGTTTCATCATTTTGTAACTATGAATGATGGAATCAACCTAGAATAACGATTTTACGTGATGTGATTTTCTTGTAGTGCATTTCGAGGATTTTTTTTATTATGATAAGTAAACGTACTTTACAAATCACGTACCGAGTGACATCATGCATGCTTATCAAGCTCGATATTGCGTACACTGCAGTTGTTAATAGTAACAGTTAGAATTTTTGCCGATTTGAAACCGAGTTGAAATTTTTGGAAGTAAAGGAGACATCAGCATCAGCAAAGAAGCTCGAAAATCCAGACAGATGGAAGTTCCAACTACTCATGACTTGCCCTCAGAATTTCCAACTATAGGAAATTTTGGCCAGGATTAGGGGTGGGGGGGGGTGACATCTCTACACCCCTCCTGTCGCCACATCCCTGGTTAGTAGTAGTGAAAGCCAAGTATGACTGTGTTATTCGTATAGTGATAACAGGTACCCTCTAGCACTACATCACCATGTTATAGATATCCTCCAATACGTATCCTCTAACAGGTACCCTCCAGTACGACATCACCATGTTATAGATATCCTCCGATAAGTATCCTCTAGCAGGTACCATCTAGTACTACATCACCATGTTATAGACATCCTCCAATAAGTATCTTGTAACATGTACCCTCCAGTACTACATCACCATGTCACCATGCCATAGATATCTTCCATTACCCAGATGAGTATAAGAGTCGTAAGATGAGTCAATCGTATGAGTAATTACTCGATTGTTTATTTGTTCGAGAAGATCCAATTCCGTCGAGCAATACTTTTTCCTACTCAATTGACTTATGATCTTAGGAATCATACAAGACTTTTCGGAATACACATAAGATAACTTTGTATGGGTGGGTACATATTCTGGAAATTAAGCTATCTGGCTGTTGATTATAAGACATGGACGAGGGCAGATGTCGGCCCACAGATAGCTAGGATTAGATAGACTGCTAAGATAGTCAGAATAACGCATGTAACAAGTAGAATCCACGGATTCTGAATTAATCCGAACCAGGCAAGTTAGTCTTATACAAAAGAACGCCCCTTATTATTGGACAAAAAGGGGATTCCGGGGGAATCCGAAGAAATTAAAATGCCTTTGGGTGGTTTGTGGTGATTGTCGGGATGGTTGGGTAATTCAGTTTACTCTTGTTCAATCCTGTTCAATCGAAAATTCCCTCCTAACACATCCCAATCCTTTTGTAGGACTTTGGGTCACATAGCAACCTCGTGCCACCACAGAAACCAATATGACGACATCCAGTAAAGGAAATGAAAGACGAATCACCCTAAGAATACGCTCTGCGCATGCACACTGACACCACGTTTCATTATGTGGATGACGTCACACGATGGATGCTCACGTGGGCTACCATGACAAACAAATATGACGTAACTCGGTTACGTTACTATGACGTCACTGCTAGGTCCATCACTAGGTCCATCTGAATTGAGACGATCCATAGCTCGCCCACTACTGACAACTTGGCTATGAAAAGAAGAGGTTTCCAAAGGTTGTAGAGAAAACATAGTAACATTTATGTTCAAGAAGGCGGAATACGAAAGTGTTGGATAATTATAGAATCGCAGTCAGGCATTTGTAATGCTGGAAAAGTATTTTGTAAAGTGCTATATGGGAGGTGATCGAAGAGAATGGATTTTGGCGAGAAGTGCAGAATGGTTTCAGGAATGGAAGGCGGGGCAGAAACTATATTTTTAATACACCAACTAATAGAATTGAATTAAAAAGAAAATTTTAACTTTTCTAGATGTTAAAAACGCAAATGATTGGATATGAAGAAGGTCCGTGTGGGGTGGACATGTGGTGAAAGCTCGAGACTTGCGGCTTGTGAGATAAGTTATTTGAAACCATAAAATGGGCTGTATTAAATTGACAAAACGCGAGCTAGATCAAGTAATGTAACAACGAATCTGGTACCGGTGGACTGTGGAGGTATGCTCCAAGTTGAGGCGTATCGTTTCACCTGATTCGTTTTCAGTTGTTCGTAGAAGGTTTGAAAGATGACCTTATGTAGAGTGCATGTAATACCAGTTGGAAATATGAAGACGATGTGATACTATTTGCCGAAATGCTGTCAATTGTTTGGAGTAATGGTAATGAATATCGGCTAGAATTTAGTGAAAACAAAAAACCAAAGACACACCCATGTGCCCTAAAATAGATTCTACTACAAGGTAATGGGTGGAGAAGACATATGCTGCAGAAGGTGACAGCAAACTTCTTACTTTAGAAGAGACGGTTGACAACGAGTATCTGGCATTTGAGAACAGCGAAAAATCAGCGGCAGACTGAGTGTATTATTATTATAAAGAAGACAAAATTAATGTTATGGAAGAATTAACCGAAAAAGCTATCATAACATGTATAGCGTTACGATCCGACCAACGTATTCTGCGTAGTGTTGTTGGGCAAGACACTTGGGGTACGTGTGTCGTCGACAGATCCAACCCTCTCTGTGTCAATTAGAGCCGGAGAGGGGGTGTGGGCCCGAAACTCTGCGGGGTTGGGGAGGAGGGGGTAGGTCTTGGCCCAGGATTCTAGTATCAGGTCTGGGTCTTCCGAAGTTCTAACTCCTTTGCTAAGCCTCCCCTTCCCTCCAACGAGGGGTCATAACCTATGTTTTTGAGACAAAAAATGAAAAACATTTGTTATTCAAGAATATTTTTTGCAAGTGTCGTCTGCTTTTCATGTTAAATAAAGGGTTAAAAGATGTCTAGCTCACTGAAAAGGTTACTTGCACAATGGGGAAATCTTATACTGAATAAAGGTATTCTATATAGAAAGTTGCTTTACAACCAAGGTGTAAAGTTCCAATTGCTAGTACCCACAATAATAAAAAGTAATCTTCTCACTGATCTGCATCAAGGAAACAGAGGAAATCATTTGGGAATCGCAAAATTGAAAGAAAAAGTTCAAGATAGATACTACTGGTATAGATAGTCCGAAGATGTAGAATTGTACTGTAATTAATGTGTGTCGAAAAGAAATCCATGTAAGTTACAAAATGCTTCAATGATGTCCATTAAAATAGAAAGCCCTCTCAAAAAAGATAGCATTGGATATCTTAGGACCTCTCCCGAAAACAAAGCATGGCAAGAATATATCTTAGTCATTTCTAATTATTTTACTAAATGGACTGAGGCGTATGCATTGAGGAATCATAAAGGCAAAATTGTGGGTAAGAAGTTGGTTGAAGGGATTTGGTACACCATGTACAAAACTCACAGATCAGGGAGCAGACTTTGAGTCCAAATTATTTAATGAAATACCTCAGTTGCATGGATGCACGAAACAAAGAACTACAGCTCAGTATGATGGGCAGGGCAGGTAGAAGGCTTCAAAAGGACACTCCGCAACATGATGAGCAAACATGTAGATGAAGATCAAACCAACTAGGATGAGGAACTTCCTTTTCTCGTGTGGCATATCGGACAAGTGTTACTAAATCATCACAGTTTACACTATCATTCTTAATGGTTGGACATGAACTTAGATTATCTGTTTATGTGATATCTGATGATTTATATAGTATTAGTGACGATAGCCTGAAAACTAATTATGCTCTAAACTTAAAGAAAGGTTGAATATTTAATAAAATAACTGTTGTTTTCCTTCGGTTTATGCGATATAAACCGAAAGTTTTCAGCACAAGCATCATAACTCGCGTAGCGAGTTATGATTAAGCTTGTGCTGAAAATTTTCGGTTTATATCACATAAACCGAAGGAAAACAACAGTTATTTCTTATAATTTAATCCGGCTGTAATATTAAAATATAAAAACTATGTGTACGTGAACGAAAAACTTTTAATTTTCGCAAAAGACAACAGTCAAACTCCGGAAAGTGTGCCACAAACAGGTCACGTCAATCATTGTCAAATTGTTTGTTGTTTTGATTTTCGATCGCAGACGACAGATATTTAGCAAGTCACGTAACAATATCATTAAAAACATTTTTTTTTAAGTTCCCCAAAATCATATTTGGATGTATGATCTTTTATTCGTCTCCCACTTCGGTATATTATATTAAATTCAATTGTTCTCGAGAAATTATCATTATATACTCGCTGACTGGAGGCGATGAAAAATCGATCACTGATCTTTGTTTACAAGCTTGCTAACCATCTATCAGTCTGCCGTCACGCCCTCGCGGTGATAACTGGATTGAGTGGGCGGTGCTACGTGATTTGGTTTATACGATTTTGACGACTTTCACGCTGTATGCTTTCAACCAATCAAACGCAGAGGTGGGGCAAATGATTAAATTATAACATTTTCATAAGTAAGAAGACATTTGGACACAGAACAGAAACGTCAAAAAAGATTATTATGATAAACATCTGAAAGGAAAAACTATAAATGTGGAAGTCAAGGCTATGCTGTATATGCCAGGTGTAAAGACTGCTATATTACACAAACCGTAAGACCAAAGCATTATACAGCGTTGGATACAATTTCAGATTTACATTTTCAAATAAACAGAGGTAAAATTGAACCAAATGCGTACATATCAACAGGCTTAGATTATATCCTGGAGCATGATCTGATATTAGACTAACAGTCGCGGAGCAGCAGCTGGCTGCTTCTGGCAAAGGGATGTTTGAACAGGAGACTAGGCAGCATTTGGCAACTCCGGAATTACATGCTGACAATGGTGAAACCACAACTACAGATAACAAGACAGGTGTTCAGGAAAAGACATCAGCACAGGATTTATAGAGATACAGACCTCAGAAGACTATTTTTAGTTTAGTGATAGAAACATTGAGAAAGATGGAAGATGCAAGAAGTTCTGAACACGAAGAGAACAATAGTGAATACGAGGAAAATGATCTATCGTCTGGAGATGAGAACGGAGTGGCCAACAGTCTAATGAATTTTAGAAGTGACGCCTGCCCACTTATCTGAAAGTTTATGTAACTGATATATAAAACAAAATATTGACACTGCTTTCTGAGAAGGGTAGGTGTATTAAGTCGTGGAGTAAAATGTATATAGTTGTGCGAGTTCAACAGGTCGGAAGTGGGAAATGATTGAGGCAGAATGTGTGTGTGTTCTGGAACAGAATGATGTGTAGGGGCAGGTCACGTGTATGATGGAGAATGAGAGGTGAGCAGAAAAAGACAGCCATATATATATGATTCGAGGGGTTAAAAGGTCAAGAATAAATTACTTTATTATATTTTCCAATGTTGTCTGTCTAAACCTCTCAGTACGTTTTTATAGACAAGTCAGACTCTATAATTATGCATGCATGGTACCGTTATCGCTCGAACCACTGGCATATCATTAGTGTCTTATATATATGTTATCAAAAACATGTTACTATTATTTTCATTTATCTACATTCAACCACCTATTTAGTCTTCTCTTTGTTTTCTTAGAAGCGACTGGAAACGGCCTGATTTGCCATTTCGCGCCTGAAGATGCCAATAACTATGTTTATTACACATCCATTAAACTTTAAACCCTTGTATTTAACGGAAGCGCCGCTATGACATAAATATTTCTGTATTCCAATGGTGATGTACAAGACAAATCTTTTTTCCCAACACCGTTTATATTAGTTCCTTTCCCGTCGAGTCATTAGTTACGCTTCGAAAAGTTTTCGAATATCGTTATACAATTGTCGTTCGTCTGTCGCGTAGTGTGAAAATGGAAACTTCCAAAGCAAAATAAAGTCGGTTCACAAAAAATTAGTTAACCAACAAATGAGATGATATTAAAGAAGCAATTATTTCCAACCACAAAATTAACCTAGTCCCGTGGTCTAAATTGGTCAACTTTATTTCGGTGAATCTTCGTATATCTTGACATGCTTCGAACTTCTTTTAAAAATGTTTCTTCCAGCTGTTTTGCAAATCTGCTCACATTTGTACATATATTTTTACTATAAGTAATTGCCACCAAAAGGTTAAGCATGATTGTTCCTATATCCCGATAAATTATGTCTTTTGATTGGCCAGAATGCCTTGGACAAATAGCCATGGCAAATGGTGCACCCAACATCCAAGGTGTATTTGAGCCTGCAACATCCAGGGTATAAGCGCACGCAAAACATCGGGGGTACATTGTTTAAACGAAAGCTTTCCACGTTTGCTCGCCTTGAGATACAAAATGAACTAAAAAACCTGAAAATAGTCACAAATATCATCAGATTTCCGACAATTCGATCATATTTTGTCGTTATAAATCAAATAGCCGAATAATTAAAATGAAACAACCTGGGAAAAATAAAATAAGAGCAAATAATTCGTCCCCTGGGTACCAATGTATTCTATGTGCCAGTGGGCACATAGAACACATTGGAACGCAGGGGACGATATCGTCGCGTGAGAACCATAAGGTTCTATCTTCTAGTGGAAGACAGAACCTTATGGTTCTCACACGACGATATGTCAACAAAATACTGTTTACTCGTTTCCTTAACGACGCAAGGGATGTAACTCTATCTGTTGACTTCTGCAACAATTGCGGAGAAAGGCGTCCGCAAATTTATTTCCGCAATGTTTCTATTGTGTTTCAAAGGGGACAAAAACGTTATCTCCGCTGACAGGTATGGTATGAGGAGATTTAACACCTGAATGTCTCATTTAAACACATCACCAGCTGCTCGGTGTTTAAAAACCAACATCCAGGTATTAAGTTGTCATATACCATACATGTAGGGGGATATAACTTATAATGGACACCAGCCGAAGAGAAATGCATTGTACTCATTACACCTGTACAAATAAGGAAGTGAAATAGTAAGAAAAATCCGTTATTACCAGCTAGTAGGTTTGGAAGATGATAAGATAAATTTGCCATCACCACTATGTGTTGATTAAGAAACTTGTATGAAGGCTCAATTGTGTCCATATTTCGTATTGTGACCCGCCGCCAGAGGGCTCTCCGCGATACCTAATATCAACTTCATCTTGGCTTGGTACAAGTTTATCGATTAACACACAGATGTGGTAATATAAGTTACAGGACGTTCACTTGCCAAGTATGGCGTCATGGGAAGTGAAGTGACATTAATATTGATCGCTCTAAGCCTCACATGACACCATACCTGGCAGGTAAACGTCCTATAACGTATTTATCATGACACCAAACGAATTAAATAATAAATTAAAAGATTCGAATCGCTTCATTTTGAATATTTATCAGGAAACTCTTTTATTTGCACGAAAATAGGTGAAAACTTGATAATTCGGAAACAAAATGGCGTCCAGCAGAGGGGATGTATAGACTCATACACGGTCACTGACAGTGTATGGATCAATCTGATAGCCGGTTCCCAACTGAATAACCTAATAGCGCATAGTCCACCAATGTTATTAGAGCATGTTGATTGGTCAAATTAAACAGGTGACATGATAATATATATTTATTGGTCCCTTAGAGAATGTATAAAAATGCCATGGTCACAACAACAGTATAAAGTCAATATTAGCCAATTATTTATACCTATGACGACCTATTTTGACAATTTCTATCATCAAAAGGGCGCTTCAAAGGGAGTCCAGCTGCTGAAAGTAGATATAATTGACATAAACTGTTTTTTATCTTGAAAGTTAGAATGAGCTATACTTTGTTCAAATAAAGAGATTAGAATGTTCTTTGGTGGTCCATTCTCTGGATTTTTCGGTAGGTATACATACATCTACACATTGTTTCACGGTTTTGGTAAGATTTTAGTTCTTCTAAAAAGGGTTTTGAAAAATGGTTGACATTCTCTATTCTTTTTGGAAATAAGTATATCGTTCTTGTAAAAAATGAAGTTAGGGTATTTATTGGTTTCGGTATGGTGGCAGGGAGTGTTGCTTCCCCCTCCCCTCGTTAGCCTTTGTTTGCAAATAACACAAGCTGCCTATGGCATAATGTTTTTCAGGTGGGTGGGGTGGGATTGATACCGTCGAAGACCCTATAAAATGACAATGCACAGCGTCGCCGCGTGGTAATTGCATCCAGCGATGCCACATCCCCCTTTCTTTATACCATGAAGGTATATCCACGCCACACTAGGATAAACTTTGCTTGCCACTCCACCTAAAATCTGTAAAGAACAGGGTTAAGGGTCGATGTAGGCTGCAATTGTCTTCGGATATTAAGCTTACCAATCCGATTTTTTTTTCAGGTTACAAGTACGTTGGCTTACCCTATGCAGTAACATGCCTGCCGGTGTGGGGACAGTTTCGAAAAGCATGGCATGATAGCTGAAAACAACTGCTTCATGCCATGTTCTGGTAGTCCTGGCGAAATATGTGGTGGACTGTTAGCAAATAGCATCTATGCCATAGGACTCTCAGATTTTGATTTTATAATTTGAGTACAGTCTTCACAAAGCTTGTAAACATTTATTTAAGATGGAAACTCTGTTATCATTGTTTCTGTTGTACCACATTTCCAATATGAATATTGACGGATCGAAAAATATAGAATAAACGTATAGTGTTTGAAGTTAAACATTTATTCTACGAGTAGAATCATTTTTTTTACTTCAAAACACTTTACGTTTATTCTATATTTTTCGATCCATCAAAAACATTTATTCTACGAGTAGGATTAAGAATGAAACCGACACGCCTCTGGCGAGTCGGTTTCATTCTTAATTCTACGAGTAGAATACTTTTTTTACTTCAAAACACTATACGTTTATTTTGTTTATCCCATAAATCTTTTACAAGGCAGTCACAGCGAGACTGTGCTGTTACACGCAACAAAACACAGCGAGAAGTGAGGAGCACAGAGGTCCGATTCGATGACAAGCAAAATTGCCAAAAATAAAAAAGGCGCAGTGATACAATTCTATCCAAACATAATTCCCCTACAAACTTGAGCTAACCTTGCAAAAGTTATTAAATGAGCAATGTGCAGTGTTTTCTACAGGCATTGTGTAATACTTTCAACAAGGTTTAAAGAAAACAACAATTGAACTGTTAATTAGAGGTCAGAAGTCAACAAGTCCGTCTCTACTATAGGAATAAATTATTTTAGTGTTAAACCTATGGGGAAAATTTATCACCCTACTAGGTGAATAAAGCAAAAATTTATCCGAGGCTTTTATCGTTCGAATAAACAGCCATTTATGGGATAAAATCTTAAAATCTCTGCAAGTGGTACAAACGAGATGGTAAATTCTCTTTAGGGTTTTTGTGACAAGTCCATAGACGTTGTCCATCTGCGCGAACTATTGCCAAGCTGATATGACTTCAAACTCGGCTAATATGGCGCCGATCTCAGCCGATGTGAACTAAACCAGAGGTACCCTCGTTGATGCGTTATTAGGCTCAGCCATTTTGTTTACAACGAAATCGTTTTCCATTATTCCTCGAAAGCTGGCAATCAGTATAATTGGCGTTACCAGGCAAAATTTATATACAAACACGAATTGATCCGGATATGATGCAATTTAATTTTTAATAAGTAGTTTCAGGCATGTTTTATGTTACACGTTTTATGTGTGTATGTGTATATACAACGCAGAATGATTGATTCTATATATCATCCCACCGAGAAGACATAAGATAAATACATATACAGAGAAATTGAGTCGAACAGCCATATAGACCTGTGTAAATATTGTGAAGTAAGGATATTGACGGATTGGAGGCGACACCCTCCCCTCCGAGACTCACCAATGAGCTGCAACAACCCCTCCCCCGCGGGTCGGGGCGCCGTCCCTGTCGAGCTGCCGACCAATGGTACTGAGTGCTATCGATCTGCATCCCGGCTGGGACCGGACCCCGTCCGTACAACTCGTCAGTTGGTCAACTGATATTACGTCTACCTTCTTTAACCCTTTACCTAACATGAAAAGCAGACGACACTTGCAAAAAAAATTCTTGAATAACTATTTTTTTTCATTTTTTGTCTCAAAAACATAGGTTATGACCCCTCGATGGAACGAGCTCGACGAGCTCGTTCCAACGAGGGGTCATAACCTATGTTTTTGAGACAAAAAATGAAAATATTTTGAAAATTAATTGGCGATTTTTGAGAATAGCGCTGGCCGGTTTGGGCCGTTACGTTGGGTAAAGGGTTAACTTTTATACTAATAAACAACGATTAGCTGATTTTCTGAGAAAGAATTCTCTTTCTGTATTGAACATCGCTTGAGAGCCCCCGTAGGAGCGTGGGTATTTCGTTCGTTGCCATGAGAGGCAACGCGTAATGTTCAGTGTAGAAAGTAGATCCAATCTCCACACGACTGCTGCATATATTTTGTCACACCTTGCCCAAGCGTATTCCAATCCCACAAAAAATAGGTGAAAAATAATCAGTAAGATTATTCCCCTTTGTTACAGTCACAGCTCAAGTCAACTCTTCGGATTTACCAATTCACTATTGTTTCCCATGTGGCGTTCTCCACGTCTTGGATGGGAGGAAACTTAATTTAGGCATGTGTTTTGACGACAGCCCGCCCTCGTGTTGTGAATGTTATCAAGGCTTCAAACCAAGTCTACACCACCTTCGATGTTCTGTTTTGAGTAAGCCACTCGGCCAGTACTCGCGGTAAGCTTGTGTCGAGGTCACATAAGACATCCGCTTTGATATGTAAATGCAATAAAAGGAGAATGGGGGAAATGAACGTGGAATCTGCGAAACACGAATGAATTGTGCTCACGAGAATCTGTGAAAATCAAAGCTCAATTTGATTCAGTTAAATCAGTCCTGGCTGTTTTAATTCCACGTTAAAAGTGCTATATACTAATGGTTTTCCAAGGTTAAGGCTTCTGGAGCTTGCTGCCTGAGTTGTCAGTCTCTTCACACTAGTATTGAATTCCAGCGTGCAAGCTCAATTCTACTGTTGCTGATATTCAAAGAGGGAATTTCAAAGTAAACAAATTTCCCTTACTTATTTTGCGCCTTAAATGGACCTCTTTGGAGATTTAGTTTGTTAAAAGTCATTGGAGTCTACATTTACCGTATTTATTTATTTATTTATTTTTAAGGTTTAGCGACACTTTAATAGCCAAGGTCATATCGCGTCGGAGACAGTTTTATGGGCGGAGGAAGCCGGAGTACCCGGAGAGAACCACCGTGCAACGACGAGCAGCTGCCAGCTTCCCAATATATAACTCCGCACTGGAGCACAGGCAGGGTTAGACTGGTTGAAGACATGCGCACCATCGACGTGCAGTACGCCTTAGTACACGGTGTCATCGTGCCCCCATGTGGACAATCGGGGTTAAGTGCTTTGTCCAAGGACACAACGCGGGAGTCCGAATCGATCGCTCAGACGGTCACCCATCCAAGGACTAATCGGGCTCGACGTTGCTAACTTCGGTGGTCTGACGACAACTGGTTACCGCAACGCCACCGCTTTCGATAGTGTGTGGCACTGAGGCCTTATATTCAAATGTAAAGGGTATGGTATTTCGAGCCTTCTGCTCTGCTGGTTTTACAGGTACTCAATAGACAGAAAAAACTAGAGAGTAAAAAATAATGCTTGTAACTCTAGCTATTAGGAAAACTATCAGGAAATTAAAGCAGGTGTTTCTCATTCATTCATTCATTCATTCATTCATTCATTCATTCATTCATTCATTCATTCATTCATTTATTCATTTATTCATTCATTCATTCATTCATTACCAGAAGAAACCCAACTCCGGGAGAGGTTGCACCTTCCGCGGGGTCCCTGCATTGGTCTTCACCAGAGGAAGGGTAAAAATACGACAAGACGACGACCATCACCAAATCCACGACATCAATGAAAAAAGAAAGAAGAACAAGTCACCATCAACCAAACGCCGGGACGCCAGGCGTATGGTGAAATAGTTTGAGAGGAGAAGGGATGAGAAAGAGAGACACGAGAAGGAGAGGAAGGAGACTAACATGAAACCATCTCCACCACCCACACCGAGAGACACGGGAAGGAGAGGAGGGGGAGGGAGACTACCATGAAATCATCTCCACCGCCGATTACACCCACACCTAGCCGCTCTTTCCCACGGAAGACAGAAGGTGGGGAGGAGTCGGAGAGGGAGATTGAGGAAATCGCGGTCAACCAACTCAACCATGGCTATCCTATCAACCTGGACCTCTCGGACAATGAATCCATATTGTCCCCAGCTTCGGCATCCGACAGCCAGGACCCAGAACAGAGACCACCACACCACCTAGAATCACTTTACTTGGGGATTTTACTGATAACATGTGCATCTCAGAGTACTGAGAGCTAAAACTTGATTTCACGGGCTCCACAGAAGAATACATTGAATACATTCCAGATCACGCGGGCTACATCAAAGACATCATCAACATCATTAACAACGAACTCAGCTATAGAAAAGTAGAGGCACACAAAATCAGAAACCAAAATTTCCACAAATTTATAAAATAAACACACACATACCAACTGCCACGATCTCTGCAAGGCAGCCGCCTACTCCTTCCAGAAAGAACAAAAGAAAAAGACACAAGCGACGCTGAACACCCTGACACTTTCCTCCTTTCCCACGCCTGGACATGATACAAAATTCAGTTACGTACTGTTAGAGAGGCTTGAAGAGGGCTTTTATTACACGCCTGTTCAATGTAATTTCCATCTACAGGAACACTAAAGCATGCGGGAAATGAAAATCTGTTCCATACATATGTGCGGAACGGAAATCGTTGACGGAATATTTTTAAATAGAAGCGCAATATCACTGGAATTTTCTACAAATCGTGCAACGCAATTACAATTTGAATCGCTAGCGATAGCTGAAAAATCGTCCTCTGAGTTCCAATGTGTTCTATGTGCCAGTAGGCACATAGAACACATTGGAACTCAGAGGACGAGATAGTAATACGGGTCCCCCTCGCAAAATTGGTTAGCGATAAAATGTGTTGTTTTTGTTGATAGTTGTCAAATACTTGGTGAGTGTCCTTCTAATAATTGTTTTTTATAGACGTGAATGCGTGTAATAAACACAGAACGACATACGCGTGTGAATGGGTTAATCGATATGGCACTTGTGCCATCGCGGAAGACCTGTGGCCTCTCGTTTTAACCTTCGGCGCTGGCACTCATTAACCCATTCACGCGCGTGTGTCTTTTTGTGTATGTCCTACAACGTCCCTGCGCACCTTTGGCACGCATAAAACATTTGATTCGAATTGATTCAATTATTAGTATCTTTGCTGGTGACATCTCTCTGACTGACTTGTCAGGTGATACTAATATTGTTCAAGCGAAGATGAATTTGGAACTTGAAAAAGCAAGCGACCGGGCTAATCAGTAACTGGTCTCATTTAATGGAAAACAGACAAAAGCAAGCCGGTTTACACTTAGTGGAAATACCATATTCCTCAACATCTTGTTCGACGATGAATTAATCGATTTTTTTTAATTTGCACAAACATTTGTGTTTAACCTCAAATCTGTCTTGGATAGACGACGTCGGTAATTTATTTAAAGAGCCCTGTTCGGCATTATCTCAGTTGAGAAAACTAAAGTATAACTTTGATAGGAAAATACTGGAAAAACTGTTCCATGCATTCATACAGCCGATCATACTGTCGATCTTAGAATACGGAAGTTCTGTGTGGAATGGTTCTCCACAAAACCTACTAAAACATGTGATTTTCACTGAGGTGCGGCCCCAATAGACATCGGACAAGCCAGTTCTGTTTCACGTGATCGACTTATGTATATTAGAGTAAGCTGATTGGAGTAGATTAGAAAACAGGCGTTGCGTCCAGAAATGTTGTAACTTTTATATAATTGTCAAGAGGAGAGCATCAATTCTTCTCCAAACTCTGTTACAACACTAATGCACCCCAATGTAATTGATGTAACTCGCCGAATTTTGTTCCTTATTCTTGTCAAACAGAGCTTTTCAAACGGTCCTTCCTGTCTTCATATACTGAAATTTGGACCACCCTCACTAACACTTTACGATACAGCTCGTCGGTTGTGGAGTTCTGGAAATTCACTGCACCGCCTGAACCATACTTCACAATCAGCACATGCAAGTACAGCATCATTAGTTCATCATTAGTTCAAGCTAAACTACGAACCGGTTTTAGTGACTTTGCCTTCGAAATATTAGATGTGCCTGATTCCCCCTTTATCTATGTAACGATTTATGACGATGAGCTGAGGCACAGTTTCGGGATTTGGAATTTTGGAAGTTGGTGGACATGTAGATATTAACTGTTATGAATATCGTTCACATTAAGACTGAAATTCTATAATTTTCTGATCAGTTCTCATTATTCTGCTCCATATTCCAATTATGTTTAAATTTCGTCAAATTGTATTAGTGATGTTACTCGTTCTGTCATATTGTAAATTGTACACTGTTAATCAATGTATGGAAACGGAGGGTCTCGTAAGTGGTAAGCAGTTGTTCTCCAATCCCAATTTACAATGTAAAAAGCCACATGAAAATCTGTTCAATTAACACTTAAGATACCGAAAGCGACTTTTGTCACCTATTTTATGATGATTATCTGTACGTTCTAGTATGTACAGTTCTGACCTACCTGGGAGCGCGGTGGCTCAGTAGGTAGAGGTGCAGGTTGCAAGCCGAAAGGTCCTCGGTTCTAATCCCACCTACGGCAACCGCGTTGTGTCCTTGGGCAAGACACTTCATCTCCATTGCCCGCGTGGAGGCACGATGACGCCGTGTACTAAGGCGTACTGCACGTCGATGGTACGCATGTCTTCAACCAATCTAACCCTGCCTGTGCTGCAGTGCGGAGTTACGATGTTGGAGAGCTGGCAGCTGCTCGTCGTTGCTCGGTGGTTCTCTCCGGGTACTCCGGCTTCCTCCACCCGTAAAACTGTTACGGTCATGATTAGCCATTGTGCATAAATATATGACCTTAAACATCAATAAATAAATAATAAATAAATAATATTCTGACCTACCATCTGATTAATTGTTGGAAAGGGCTCAGGGAGCCCTTTCCAACAATTCATCAGGTGATAGAGTGTCTAGTATATCATAAATTTTATTACACTTTCTCGCATACAGGCATATACAAAAATCATCCACACATGGCTAAAGTGGGCGTGGCAGTAAAAGTGTTAAATACATTAAAAACTGGGACGCGCCGTTCACAAAAATCCCTCAATAAAGTTTTTCTTTTTTCAATTTGTTCATCGATAAATAGCTTAATACGACACCTATTTGGAACGAGCTTCATACAACAAACCAAAAAATTAGTAAGAATACATATCTTTATTCTGAAGTATACAAGTACATTAACAACAACATAACATTACAAATTACACGAACATAAACTAGTATACAGCTAAGAGGTTGTCTTCCTGTCATTACCGTATAATATATATCAAGTCTTTTTGGAATCAGTGTAACGAAAAGTCTTTTCAAAGACAGTAATACCTGATAGTTCGTTTATGATTCATGGGGTAAGATGGGATCAAAAGATCAAATGTTGAGAGAAGGAGGATGAGATAGCAGAGTGTTATGACGGCTGATGCAATCGGGACAAGCTGGGTTGTCGCACTTGGAGTTTGGACGGGTATAAGTGATTAAAGCTTTATGCGTTTACGATTTTTAAAACTTGGGCCTACTATATTGCTGAGTTAACGGGTTTATACTATTCCAAATTCTTGGACAGGAGTGGAAGGGCAATTTTGCAGAACATTGGGTTCTTGGTTTGTGTTTTTCTAATTTACCGGACGGCCTTGTATTTATCCCCGATGGGTTTTGTAGACCTGAAAGTTGCCATCGAATGACAAAGGAAGATTTTTTGTTCATCCAGTCATGCATAAAGAGGGAGAAGCGAAAGCTGTAGAGATCTTTAAATTTTAGAATGCCGCAATATCTGGAAAGGTGGTTTGTGTTCGAGATATGCGCTTTCCTGGTTCGGACGGCTCTTTTTGTAGCTTGAGAATTCTGTTGGTGTCAATCGAATGACCCCAAACCCGAATACCAGATACGAGATGGCAGTGAATCAATGAAAAGTACAAAGTTTCCATTACCTTTGTGGGGAGAAATTTCTTTGCTGTAGGGCAAAAATTGCCATTGCCATTCTTGAGCAAAATACATAAATGTGATGTTTAAATTTCATATTTTCGTCTATATACACGCCAAGGAATTTTCGAGCGGCTTAATCTTGTTCGTCACTAACGGCCTCAATGTTTGTATTATTAGGAGATAACTTAACGTCAATTGCCCTATATGAATCATTTTGTGGGTGTAGTAGCATATATTTAGTTTTAGTGGGATTGAGGGCTAGTTTATTTCGGCTAATTTGGATTTAAACTGTCTGTAAGAGTGTCAAGGTTGTTGTCTGATCTGTATGCCTTTGTATCATC
Organism: Pictodentalium vernedei; assembly: GCA_031216915.1. NCBI lineage: Eukaryota > Metazoa > Mollusca > Scaphopoda > Dentaliida > Dentaliidae > Pictodentalium > Pictodentalium vernedei. The sequence goes on along the minus strand of CM062292.1, from coordinate 476,835,729 downwards.
GGCAAAGGAAAGTAAATTGAGTACCGTAGAGTTGCTGATATCATCAGGAATAGAATGGGACCAAGAATATACCCTTGAGGTACACCGGCATTTATGGTTAAGGTTGTCTGAACTATTTTTCGAGAACGAGATAAATTGGCTTCCGTCGGTTAAATAATTTTGAAACCACTGATGGGTTATACCTCTAATACCATAGTATTAAAGTTTATGGAGTGAGATTGAGTAGCCAATGCTGCCGAATGTTTTCGAGAAGTCTAAGAAAATAGAAAAAGTGCAGTTCTTATTCGGTTTATCATTTTCAGATACCACGCTATTCGGTAAGTGCTAATGGGGTGGACAGTCGAATTGTTTGTTCTAAAGCCAAACGGGTACTTGTGTAAGATGGTACTTTTATATTTTTTATCCACTAGTCTTTTGTACATTAATTTCTCCAGTATTTTCGAAAACGTGGGTAGGATACTGATGGGGCGATAGTTGGTAAACATTTGAAGGTCACCAGACATGAGGATGGGTATGACTTTGGCTATTTTCATTTTGATCGGCATGTGACCAGATGAAAATGAAGTATTAATGATATGTGTTAATGCGCTGGAAACTTCATAAGCGACTGCTTTCAAGAGTTTCGTGGACAGTTCGTCTTGACCCCTTGTCGATTTTGAGGACAACTTAGAAATGTTAAGAACAGCGTCCTGTGTGTTCGTTCGAGTTACAAATAACGAGTTTCCGTTACTTTGTTTCATGTAATGTGCAAAATGGATGTTTTTTCGGGCATTTGTTCACCTACTGATTTTCCAATGTTGGCGAAGAATGTATTGAATTTATCGGCAATGGTTTTGGGATCGTTTACAGGGATATTATCATCGAAAAAAATACCGGGTGGTTCAATTTTTCGGTCTGATTTATTTATTGTTTTACGCAGGATTTTCCACGATTTTTAAGGTTATCTTAATTTCTAATAAAATGTGAAAATAATCTGATTTGCTTGCCTGTTTGATTCGGCTAAAAATTTGACAGTACTGCTTGTAGGCCGCTGTATTTTGAGCTGCTGGATATTTTAGTTTTGTAGTTTAATTTTTGTTTATGGAGGGAAGACTGTAATAGTCCAGCTGTCATTCAGGGCGAGCTTTTAATATATTTCGTAGGGACCGGTGTTACTTTTAATGGGAAAGCTTCATTGAATGTTTTTAGAGGGTATCGAGAATTAGATTGTATGTCAGGGTGGTATCGTAGGCTGCCTAATAAGAGTCTTTTGAAATTATCGACGTTCTCTTTCTTGAACGAACGTGAATTAATTTTGGTAAAGCGTGGATGTTGTTCTTCCAAGTTACCGATACAAAATATTGCGACAAAGTGGTCGCTGATGTCAGAAATAACATTTCCAGAGACATTGCTCAGAGGCATCGTTACTAAGGTATGGTCTATAAGAGTTGGGAAGAATTGGTAACTCTCGTTGGTTTAGTGACGAGGGGCATGAAATCTGAGCTGAAGAAAGAGTCAATAAAAAGTTCAGTTTTATTATGATTATTGAAGTTGAGTAGGTCAAGGTCGAAGTCACCCACACGGTAAGCTTATTTGTTTTCGAGGTTGATTTTATTCAATATTTCCGGGACATTGTGGACAAAAAAGCTCAAGATCAGCTTTTGGTGCAGTGTAGGGCCTGTAGATAATCTCGATTAAGCATGTCTTTCAAAGGTAGTTTCAACGAAATGGAATTCAAATACATCGGTTACAAAAATGGACAGATCACTTCGATGTTTGAAGCTGATACTATTCTAATGAATAATCCACCCCCCCCCCCCCCCACCCCTTCCATCGTCATTTACACGTCGAGTGTGACAGATTAGAGGGTGATGACCTTCCAGTTCAAAACAGATATCCTGTTTGACATCGAATATTTCAGCGAGTCCCACGGCACAAAATAATTTTTCCGCAGAATGCATGTCGTGTAAGAGGGTTTGGATATTCTCAGTTAGTATTCAGACTTCGGCAGTTCATGTTGAATAGAGAGAATTATTGTTTCCTAGGATTTCCCTATTAAAGTTTTCTGGTGTATAATATTTACTGATGGGGTTGTTGGTGGCGGGGGAGGGCCTGTGTCACTATCATCAATTCTCAGTGATGTGTTAAACATAGATATGAAGTCATAAGCATCAGATATATGGATCTCTTCAAAAGGGAAAGTATTAGCTATATTTAAAAACAAAGTGAATTGAAGCCCTGTCTTTGAAAGATAACATATCTTTACTTACCATTGGACATTTACAAAAGACGTTAGGCATTTGCGGGATGACACTGATGCCAAGTATGTGTGGGCTGAAACATGATGTCAGTTAAATGGTGGGAGTACACGTTTAGGGGTTATAAAATTGTTTATAAAACAAAACGGTGAAGATTGAGAAACCAGATGTTTGACAATACTCGACATTAGGCCTCTTACATATCCTTCCATGAACCAACACCTTTATCTATTACACGTGTCTGTTCTATGTAATCCACATCTACAGCAACACTAATCCATGCACAACATGAAAATATGTTCCGCATATGCGGAAATCGTTGACAGACTATTTTTAATTAGAAGCGAAATTTCACTGTAATTTTCTGAAAATCGTGCACCGCAATTACAATTTGAATCGCTAGCGATAGCTGAAAATAGTAACAGGGTTCCCTTCGCAAATTTGGTTGACGATAAAATGTATTTTTTTTTTGTCGATAGTTCGTCCATATTGGACGCATTTGAACTCAGGGGACGCGTTGTCAACAGAATCGCTGAGTGTCTTTCTAATAATCGTTTTTATAGACGTAAAGGCGTGTAATAAACACAGAAAAACACACGCGCGTGAATGGGTTAAATGATATGGCACTTGTGCCATCGCGGAACGCCTCTCGTTTTATCCTTCCGCGCTGGCACTCGTGCCATATCGATTAACCCATTCATACGCGTGTGTGGTTCTGTGTATATATGTTGTACTTTTGTGCCGTGGAAACGAGTGAAACAGTTGTAGTACGAATGTAACACGTCACTCGCATAACATTTTCAGAAGTGAAACTATGGATGACTGAATTGTACATTGTATTGTACTGTACTATCAAGTGATGCGACACACACAAATATTTTGGTACAGGAGATCGGAGTTACATCGTCAAGCGATCAACTACTCCTTAAAGCAATTAAAATATCTTTGTCTAACAAACCAGCACAACATACCTATCCTCATCATTATCTCTTCTTCGGAAAATGCTACAATTTTAAGCCAAACCAGAGCCCGAAAATAACTAATAAATAAACAATGGGGCCGGACCTGACACACTATTGACCTATTTGACCGACAGAGCATTTTATACACTTTACCTGGTGTCCCATCTTCACTAGTGGAGTACATCCATTGTTTATTTCCCACCAGACATACGCATACATTTCATTTTGTTTAGATTTTGCACGTATATGTGTGAAGGTATCATGGAACTAAATATTTTCCCATAGACGACCATTATAATGTTACGGCAAAAACAAAATCCATATGATCGCATCACTTTAACCCTTTACCCAACGTAACGGCCAAAACCGGCCAGCGCTATTCTCAAAAATCGCCTATTAATTTTAATTATTTTTTCATTTTTTGTCTCAAAAACATAGGTTATGACCCCTCATTGGAACGAGCTCGTCGAGCTCGTTCCAATGAGGGGTCATAACCTATGTTTTTGAGACAAAAAATGAAAAAAATAATTATTCAAGAATTTTTTTGGCAAGTGTCGTCTGCTTTTCATGTTAGGTAAAGGGTTAATTTTGGCATTCAAATATCTTTGTCAAGTATAGCCCTTCAGACAACTTGTTTTCTGACCCTAGAACAAAGGGTCATGCAACAAATAAGAGAGAAAAACTGATACGAAGGGAAGTACCGGTTACGTGCACATATTTTCCAGGGAATTCCCTGCAAAAACGCACAAAAAGTAAAATGTATTTTTCAGGTCCAAAAGTCATCAAATTACCCTCTTTTTATTTGGAATATTCAACAATAATGCAAGATGACAATAGAATGTTTCAAACGTTTATTGAAACAAAATATTCCCCCGACGCTCTTTATTTTTAGCGATTGCATCATTTCACGGCGCGAAACTCTAATTCAATTATTTAGTTCCCTGATACCTATTCATCCCCAATTCTAGCAAAGAGACATTTTACCACTTCCATGAGATAAAATAGTCATTTGTGCATTAGAATCCAACTTTTGGCTTCTGCTGATCAAAAAAAAATGGGAAAGTTACTCTTTTATGGAAAAGTGTCCAAACTTTGTCAAAAGGGCTTAAAAATTGGCATTGCCTCCAAAAGATTTTTCTAGTCTGTTACCAGATAAATTAGCTGAGAGTGATGATGATTTACAGATTTCTTTAAAAACTACCCAATCCCAAAATAAAATTAAAATCTGCATCAGCACACAATATGTTTTGAAAAAATCTGTCCCATTTAACCATAGTGAAAGCAAAAGTGTCCCAACCCAACGAAACAATATGAATGTCAATTTGGTTTAAAAAATTGGGGATGCAGCTACATATTTCATCAATATAAAAGGACTCTGCCATTTTATCCTAACAAATGATGTCAAATTTTCTTCTACCTACTGATGTGGTAAACTATAGCACGAATAGGACCCCCCCCCCCCCCCCTCGGTATGGCCCTTTTCATCAAAATCTATGATATAATTCATACATTAATTGATATTGACCCAAAACAAACTTACTGTGATATTAAATTTCCCATTTGTGATAGTTTTTAAATCACATTCTGGCTTCTGAAGATATTTCACATTTTGTTGGATGAATATGTTGCAATTTTGGCAAAACAAAAGCATCAGTTTTCTCAGTTAAGGCACATAAAGTGATTGGCATGGCACTGACACAACATAAAACAGTGTTTTTTTTCCAACAGAATGACCAGTTTCTTTCCAATCAGTTTGGACGTTTGATTATTCTCACTGTAGAAAACCCATTTAATAATAAGAAAACGGCGTTTTCGCCATCATTTGATGTTTTGTAACTTTCCTCTGTTAATTATGTCAACAGTGTGTGTATCGTGACATATAATACAGACACTGTCCTTTCTATTGGTATAAAAGTCTTGGGGATGAGTTTATTAATAGCAACAAACGGAAACTTAGCTTTTTTTTCTTCTTCTGTCAGGTTTTTCTCTACAATTTCTTGTCTCTTAATTGGAGCATCCTCGCTCGTTTAATAATTTCAAGGGAGATAACTTTATCGAAAGTCGGTTTTTATGACGATATAAGCGAGAATGGGATTTGCGATCGGAACACACCAATTACATGTTGAGGAGTATATTACATCCTATTCAACCAAAACCAACTAAAGATGGATCGTGTCATCAGTTTTGTTAATTATCAAGTTTAACTCTTAACACACTGAATAGTTTTTAAATATTTTCCCCATATCTAGTCATGGCTGCTGTGAAGCAGCCATGACCAGATGTGAAGAAAAATTCAAATACATTTAACTCTAGAAATCATTGGTCAAGCCGATAATCAAATATACAAAGGAGAATTTGGATACAAGTGCCCAAATTATGCTTATTTCACTGGCAACTATTCCTTGTCCTGGACAGGAATATTCGCCAGAAGCATGTTAGGAATTAATGATAGTTATATAAATACATACACTGTGAACTTTGATATTTCTTTCATCATACATCACGGTTGGTATCCATATTAAATCTTGTCTGATTTTCCAAACAAATTCCTTGCACGCGTGAAAGAGTAACATTTCAGCTGTCTGAGTGTCAGGTCACTTTTTGAATACAGACAAAATAATAGATGATGTAAGAATTTTAACTTTCCATTTCTAGGTAAGATAATCAAATATAAATACATCCTGTGTAACATTAACAAGCGCGTTTATTGGTGTGTCATGTCACATTTACCATCTTTTGCTACATCTGTAACCTTCAGTTCAGTTCGGTTATGAAACTAAAGTATTATTCGTTCACTCTGGATCCTCACACTCTTCTGCGTGCAGCCAAGTGACTTGATTTCACACCATGGTCACTGTTGAATCCTGTTCACTTACTTTCCCCTTCTTCGGTTATCATCAACTCCATGATACGGTCAGACAGCAATTAAGCACAGCTCTACCGAGGTGTGTTAAACAGTGCCCGGAGTGCTAAACCCCTTCTGAAGATGATCTCAGCCGCCGGGCCAGGTTTCCTTAACTGGTAGAGTGCTGGCAACCCTATTTTGGGCTTTACTAAAAGTGACAGGCAATAACTGTCTGTAGCTACATTCTGCCTGAGAAAGCCTTTATTGTCCCTGATATGAATCGGAATTTTTAAACAATACTTTGCTCTCTGACATTTAATTGGATAGTGCCTATAAGGCACTATCCAATTAAATGTAATAGAGCAGTATATGATGAGCTTTGATTTGTTGTCCGACAAAACTCAGCACTTTACCAGTTAATATGAGATAGAGGCCTTATATCTTATATGTCCCTCTACAATTCCGAACATTATGGAACTTTGTACTATATGATACAAATCAAGTCACTTTTGTCAAGTACTCTCGGTAAATTTTGCATTGAACACTCAATAGCTGTGATCCTTTTTCCATATTGCCAATGTAATAACACTGCATCAACCAACCCTCCGCCCCCCCCCCCCCCAAAAATAGAAGTCTGTCTACTTGCAAAGTAATTAGTTTAAATTATTTTATTTTATTTATTGTCTTTTCAATGTAACTGACATACTGCCAACAAAGAATTCAAATTCAATTTCTCGACCATTCAGCCAGCTACGTAACGTAGCAGGGGACGGGGGGGGGGGGGGGGTGGATAAGGGAATAGCTGCCACCTATGTTGTTATGACATGTAAACGTGGGGCCAGCAGGTCACATTGTTTGGAAATGTTTGTAACTGGTAATGATAACATGTAATATGGGTATTAGAACAAATTTTTAACACAACAGCATTTGAAACTAGAGAAACAGAATTTACTGCACCCAGTAAATTCAAGTCTGTGTGAAAAGGGTTAAAGTATCAGGAATAAACTATACAGAAGGAGAATTTATGGAGGCTTATTTTCAGGAGTAAATTATTTTCAAACAAATCAGAAATGGATTTTCGTTAATAGTATTTACAGATATTCATACAGCAATCAGAACATTTTTTTATACGTAACCAGAAAAGGCATATATGTGACCAGCATTCAAAGGGTTCGATACACGAATCAGAAGTGGACATTTTTGGCTCTGCCCATCAAGCTGAGTGATGAAATACGTTCATGAACTTTTGAAATGCATTAAGGTGTAATGAAATGCATTCCCCAGTCTTTCTGAATAATATGCACTGGATGACCTTGGTGACCTCTTTCAGGCGGACCATATATTGAACCTCCAGCAGTTTTTAAATCAGTCGGTATAGTCCCATGTATACACCTACTTTAAAGAAATGGCTCCACCAACTACAGATCTGTCATTTTTGGGCGATGATAGCAAATATTTATTATGATTTAGAAGCCTCTAAGGCAGTCAGCCTACTGTATCACACACAAGGCCTCAAACTAGCTGAAAAAACAAAGATGAGTGCAAACTGGTTGTTGGTAACCAGCATGCCAAAACGAATAGAGATAGGACGATTTGTGTTTGCGTTATCGAGCCGACAAAGGGTGCATAGACTCTATATTGGGGATAGTGCCATAAAAAACTTAAAAGCCCCAAGAGCTCGTTTAAAGGCCTACCCTTAAGAGCATCTAGTGCCCTAAACAAGGCATACATAAAATTAGATGGTGGAATCTTGAATCATGGCATTTGCGTAAAGAGTGGCAATATGGCAGGAAGCGTGCAAAAGGTTCTACCGTCATAAGTTAAATGATGTTGTTTGATCCTCGCGGTGAAGTATGAAGAGGGCGGTGAAGTATGAAGAGGGTTAAAGACAGACCATTTAAATATTCCATTTCATTAATTCATAATTGTGATAAGTGTTTCGAGAGAGCCGCTTACCACTCGGCCCGAAACCTGTTGATCTTGAGTTATGATTGAGAATGAAAAAAAAAATTTAAAAAATGCAATGAAAGGTGAAGGGTTATTTATTCAACTACAATTAATCAAATGTTGTAAGATAGCTCTGTATAATAAACAAATTTTCTTGCCACCTAAAGGTTTTTTTTCAACTTGGTTTGGGGATGGAATTTAATTCTGATCTGACAGCTGATAAGAGTAAATATGTGTCAGGCTGTCATCTATAGCAACTTCTCTCTAATTTGATTGTTTACATTATTCTCTTGTGTATATATATAAACAGCTATTTCTTTATGATGCTTTTCTTTTACAAAGAAATTAGGGGGTATAAAAAAACTCTGTGGCCCAATGGACCACTCCCAAAGGTTCCCTGATAACATAGCTGGGCCAGTACTTGTGACAGGCTACCAGTATGCCAAACAGCCCCAGGACAGATTATTTATTTATTTATTGGTGTGTAAGGTCACATATTTCTGCATAATGGCTAATCATGACCACGACAGTTTTACAGGTGGAGGAAGCCGTAATACCCGGAGAGAACCACCATGCAATGGCGAGCAACTGTCAGCTCCACAACATACTAATTCCACACAAGCAGGGTTAGCATTGGTTGAAGACAGGTGCACCATCGACGTGCAGTACGCCTTAATACACAGCGTCACCGTGCCCCCAGGTGGGCAATGGGGAAGAATTGTCTTGCCCAAGGACACAGCGCGGTTGCCGCAGGTGGGATTCGAACTGAGGACCTCTCGGCTTGCAGCCTGCACCTCTACCAATTCAGCCACCGCGCCCCCCAGGACAGATGATTTGTTTTTGAGTTATCGTCAAGACAAAAGGAAGGGGATAGAAAATATTCATACAGGAATCAGAACATTTTTATAAGAAACCAGAAATGGCATATATGTGACCAGCATTCAAAGGGTTTGATACACGAATCAGAAATGGATATTTTTGTCTCTGCCCACTAATTTGAGTGATGAAATACATTCATAAACTTTAGAAATGCATTAAGGTGTAATAAAATGCATTTCCCAGTCTTTCTGAATAATGCCCCCATATTAAGATCTTCAGGGGGTTAAAATATTCCCTTTAAATACTCCATTTTAATCCTTTAAATGGGGGCACAGTGGCTCAGTTGGCAGAGGTGCAGGCTGCAAGGCGTGAGGTCCTCACTCTGTCCTTGGGCAAGCCACTTCACCCCATTGCCCACGTGGGTGCATGGTGGCGATGTGTTCTAAAGCGTACTGCACATCGATTGTGCACCCGTCTTCAACCAATGCTAACCCTGCTTGTGTAGAGTTAGTATGTGGGGGATCTGACAGTTGCTCGTTGTTGCCCGGTGGTTCTTCCCGGGTACTCCGACTTCCTCCACCTAAAAAACTGTCATGGTCATGATTAGCCACTGTGCAGAAATATGTGACATTAAACGCCAATAAATAAATAATCCTTTAAAAAATGAGCTCAATCCAATAAAGGGTCATAAGCTATGTTTTTTCAAGCAAAAATGAAAAGGTAATTAAAACTGAATAGACGTTTCTGTGAATAATGTTGACCGGCTTTCGCTGTTAAGGGTTAAGAATCCCTTACTTTGGAAGGCACACTGAAAAGGTGTCCCATTCCACATAGAATTAAATGTTATGAAAATAAAGCGAAAAACATTAAGTTTCTCAGCTGACAGTACCTGCTTTTGCACTCCGGAGGGATGGAACGGCACAAATCAGAGACATTCTCTTAATGGCACTTTGACACCAAAGGTTTCTGCACTCTCGGTGAGGCCGAGATGAGCGCAGTGAAAGACTATAGAACTCCTCTAACAAATTAGTTTTAAACAGTCATAGCACTAACACAGTTAACAGTACAGTCGACCATGCCAGTATTGCATTGTTACCGGCACCCTGACAGTTTTGTGATAGGTTTCAACAATTATTCAGTGCTGATTTATGGAAAGGGTTAACTTTATTCTGCCTGAAATAAAATATGTGCAATCCACATTGAAGTCTTGAGAGGGGTTAAAAGCATAGAACTGAATAAGATAGGTTTCAACAATTATTCAGTGCAGTTTTATGGAAAGGGTTAACTTTATTCTGCCTGAAATAAAATATGTGCAATCCACATAGAAGTCTGGAGAGGGTTAAAAGCAGTGAACTGAATAATTTACAATTTATTTCCTTGCAAGGCAAAGGGTTTCTCTCAACTTAGTTTCAGGAACTAACGTCCCATTATGATGACAAGGTCAGATTTCATTTTGACAGATTACTCCACTGGTGTTTACATAGTCTCCAGTGTGAACATAACATCGTATTGCTTGGGGAGAATTTACTGTATCAGGAAATTGGAGGCTGTGAAAACCCTGTGGCTTACTGGGCCATACTCAAATAAATGTGATTTCCAGCAATTCTGAAAAATGCACTCAATGACCCCTAGTTGACCTCCGTGACCTTGACCCATATTTTGAACCTCCATCGAGTATCGACTCATTTGGTGTTGGTCCCAGGTCTGTAGGTCATACCATGCCTGAGATATGGGAGTGACCCACGTTCAAAATTTTGGCCACGCCCACTTTTTTACGTAAAAATGCATGTGTGTATGTCAGGAATACTTTAAGGGTCAAAAAATGTGATTTCCAGCAATTCTGAAAAATGCACTCTATGACCCCTAGGTGATCTCTGTGACCTTGACCCATATTTTTGAATCTCCATCGAGAGTTGACTCATTTGGTGTTGGTCCCAGGTCCATATGTCATACCATGCTTGAGATATGAGCGTGACCCACTTTCAAAAATTTTGGCCACGCTCACTATTTTTACGTCAAAATGCATGTGTGTACATCAGGAATGCTTTAAGGGGTCAAGAAATGTGATTTCCAGAAATTATGAAAAATGCACTCAATGACCCCTAGGTGACCTCCCTGACCTTGACCCATATTTTGAATCTCCATCGAGTGTCGACTCATTTTGTGTTGGTCCCATGTCCGTACGTCATACCATGCTTGAGATATGAGCGTGACCCACTTTTAAAAATTTTGGGGCCACGCCCACTTTTTTTACGTCAAAATGCATGTGTGTACATCAGAAATGCTTTAGGGGGTCAAAAAATGTGATTTCCAGCAATTATGAAAAATGCACCCAATGACCCCTAGGTGACCTCCGTGACCTTGACTCATATTTTGAACCTCCATCGAGTGTCGACTCATTTGGTGTCGGTCCCAGGTCTGTAGGTCATACCACACCTGAGATATGGGCGTGACCCACTTTCAAAACGCCCCTACAGACACCCCCGATACCCCAGGAATCTGAAAAACACAGATGGCCGAGAACTTCTGGCTGTCTATCAGCATGCCAAAAATCAACGAGATAGGGCAATTCCTTTTCGAGTTATCTTGCGGACAAAATAGTGATGAGAAGACAGAAGACAGGAGAGGAAGATGAAGAAGAAGAAAAAAAAGAAGAAAAAAAAAGAAAAAGAAACCGTGCAAAAACAATAGTCTTTGTGTTTCACACAGACTAAAAATTCCGACTATGTGATATAACATATATGTACACTACCATGTATATACCACACAGACTGTATAAAATATAAAATATGTAATATGAGATATATGTAATATAGTATATAATATATAAATACATATTGTGGTAATATGCGGGAGATATGTAACAAGACTAATAAAACTATTTGATATAGGATATATACATATAGAACATGATTACAAGTTACGTGATATACATAGTTTCTTATATACAATGTAGTTCAGTGGTTAGAACATTGAACTTTGAACAAAAAGGTACGATGACGCTCTATACTAATCCCGAGTGCCGACGTGGGAGTACGGTGGCGCTGTATACTAATCCCGAGTGCCGACGTGGGAGTACGGTGGCGCTGTATACTAATCCCGAGTGCCGACGTGGGAATACGGTGGCGCTCTATACTAATCCCGAGTGCCGACGTGGGAGTACGGTGGCGCTGTATACTAGCCCCGAGTGCCGACGTGGGAGTACGGTGGCGCTCTACGCTAATCCCGAGTGCCGACCTGGGAGTACGATGACGCTCTATACTAATCCCGAGTGCCGACGTGGGAGTACGGTGGCGCTGTATACTAATCTCGAGTGCCGACGTGGGAGTACGGTGGCGCTGTATACTAACCCCGAGTGCCGACGTGGGAGTACAGTGGCGTTCTACGCTAATCCCGAGTGCCGACGTGGGAGTACGGTGGCGCTGTATACTAATCTCGAGTGCCGACGTGGGAGTACGGTGGCGCTGTATACTAATCTCGAGTGCAGACGTGGGAGTACGGTGGCGCTGTATACTAATCTCGAGTGCCGACGTGAGAGTACGGTGGCGCTGTATACTAATCTCGAGTGCAGACGTGGGAGTACGATGGCGCTGTATACTAATCCAGAGTGCCGACGTGGGAGTACGGTGGCGCTATATACTAATCCCGAGTGCCGACGTGGGAGTACGGTGGCGCGGTATACTAATCCCGAGTGCCGACGTGGGAGTACGGTGGCGCTGTATACTTATCCCGAGTATCGACGTGGGAGTACGGTGGCGCTGTATACTAATCCCGAGTGCCGACGTGGGAGTACGGAGGCGCTGTATACTAATCCCGAGTGCCGACGTGGGAGTACGGTGGCGCTGTATACTAATCCCGAGTGCCGACGTGGGAGTACGGTGTCGCTGTATACTAATACCGAGTGCCGACGTGGGAGTATGGTGGCGCTGTATACTAATCTCGAGTGCCGACATGGGAGTACGGTGGCGCTGTATATTAATCCCGAGTGCCGACGTGGGAGTACGGTGGCGCTGTATACTAATCTCGAGTGCCGACGTGGAGTACGGTGGCTGTGTATACTAATCCCGAGTGCCGACGTGGGAGTACGGTGGTTCTGTATACTAATCCTGAGTGTCGACGTGGGAGTACGGTGGCGTTGTATACTAATCCCGAGTGCCGACGTAGGAGTACTGTGGCGTTGTATACTAATCCCGAGTGCCGACGTAGGAATACGGTGGCGCTGTATACTAATCCAGAGTGCCGAAGTGGGAGTACGCTGGCTCTGTATACTAATCCAGAGTGCCGACCTGGGAGTACGGTGGACATGTATACTAATCCAGAATGCCGACGTGGGAGTACGGTGGTGCTGTATACTAATACTGAGGGCCGCCGTGGGTGTACGGTGGCGCTGTATACTAATCTTCGGTAGTGCCGACGTGGGAGTACGGTGGCGCTGCATACTAATCCCGAGTGCCGACGTGGGAGTACGGTGGCTCTGTATACTAATCCCGAGTATCGACGTGGGAGTACGGTGGCGCTGTATACTAATCCCGAGTGCCGACGTAGGAGTACGGTGGCGCTGTATACTAATCCTGAGTGCCGACGTAGGAGTACGGTGGCGCTGTATACTAATCCCGAGTGTCGACGTGGGAGTACGGTGGCGCTGTATACTAAGGCGTACTGCACGTCGATGGTGCAGGTGCCTTCAATGACTGTTAACTCTGACCGTGCAAAGTTAGTAAGTTGGGAAGTCTATCAGTTGCTTGCATCTTCTCGGTGGTTCCCTGCTGGTACTCTGGTATCCTCTACCCATAAATCTGTCGGACACGCTGTGACCCTGGCAGTATAGGTCACAGTGGATATTTGATAAAAATTAAAAAAACTAAAAAAAAACACAAAAAGCTTCATCTAAATAATGTAGAGGTGTAGATAATTTGCAAAAAAATGGTATAAAATACATAACGACCGTCACTATAGCGAGAATGCTGAACCATCGTGAAACGAACGGCTGTTCAGAGTATCGATATGGAGCCAATACTCTAAAACTTTTACAATTGTATTTCCTACAATAGTTTTTTCTACCTGTTAATATAAATTGCAAGATCTTTGAAAATGTTAAAAAGTTATTTTCGTTGAATAGTTATTTTCGTGGTTATCTTACAAGATAAGCAATTATTGAAACTGACTCTCCAGTGTACAGATTCACGCTTCTTGGCTCTACATCTCGTTGAAATCGACACAGGAATTTGCGACTTTACGTTTATGTTTCCAATTTCCATGGTACAGTCAACGATGGCATTTAAAAAAGCCAAGAAAATGTACCGACGCGCACGAGAAAAAAAATACAATTCGGCGTTTTCTGAGAATCAAAGTAATTTCTTCTTGACCTGAACAAACATAATTATAGTATTGGTAAACCATTAAAGAATTTGACGAATGGCTGAGAAACATTTCTTTCATTGTTTCAAAGAAAGGAAAATGAATGTTTTGGCTATTCTTTAGATTCAATCGGACGAAATTTTTCAGTTGATTTGGAAATCGAATTATTCCTGACTTTTGGATCTAAACATCGCGATGGACTACAGTACAGCCGCCGTGGATTGGTCGCAATCCACAAGTGGGCAGCGATGTCCACGCATGCGTTTTCCAGGTATTAAAATTCATTATCAACAAAAGTTTAATTAAGGAAGCGCCGGGTTGAACCCGGTGCTTCATTAATTAAATTTTTGATGATTCCACCTATAATTCGTGTTTGTAAACTAATATTATTGCGTCCGTGGAAATATTTCCCATGTGTGGAAACTGACCAATCCACGGCGGGGTGTACTGTATTTAAGGATTAGGCTTGTTTCAAGCAATAACAGCGTCGAATTCAATACAGGATTTTACTTGTGGCTTGAGAGCAACCCAACACGTTTAACTCGTTATTATTGCGTCTGTGAAAATGGGTCCTCAGTTACTTTTGTGAATAATAAAATGAAAGTTTTCAGTTACAAAAGAAAATTAATAATAACGACAGTCTTCGTAAAGAGATTATTGGTCGCATTCAATCATTTGACGCCTAAATACAAAACACATTATTCAGATAACCACAAATCAAACTAAAAGCATATAGTCTTTATTTTCGATCTCCAAGTTGAGAATGGTTTCTTAGATTTTACTGTCGGAGAACATACGATTCCATCAACACTTCTAAACGTTGACACATTTACCTCTTGTAAAATGGAATTCTTTGATTATCTCAGTAAACCAAACGTCATCTTGTCATAACTGTATTTCTTGATCCAATTTATTCTACACTAATGCTGTCTCTGCTTTGTCTGAATGGAAACAAGAAGTGTGGTTAAGAATTGATGGCGGTGCACAAAAGCAAACAAAAAGCAAGATCAGTTTGAATCCGCAAATCAAATTAGTCCATGTGTGAATCCATCTACTGTTCTGTACCATCGTTTAGAGTAATTGTATGAATGACTCAGGGAGCTGACTTACATAAGCTACAAGCTTCCCGTCAAATCATTCCATCATTTGACAATTTGATTACTGTTAATATATGCTACATTGTGAGCTATTATATTAGCACTGTTACTCCTCTGGTATTCAATTCTGTAACATAACGTCATATTCCTTCAATAAATATTATTTAATTTCCAGAAGTGATTCGATGATGTATGGCAAACGGACTGGGTGAACAACGAGGTGAAGGTTTCTGTACCTTCTGTTCTATAGTGTGTCATAATTTGAGTTGCGTGCAGTGAAATTTAATTTTAACGCTTTCTGCCGCCATTATGGATAGAAATGTCACGATACATGTCTTGCACTTTTACTTCAATTGCATGTGATATATTATAAGGTATGCTTTGACGTGCGTTTGATAGGGCCGTCACCAAATGGGCTGATATAACGAGGTGTTCTCACTTTGCCAGCAGGTATAGTGCACGTAAAAAAGATGATAATAACTTCGACAAAAGATATTTAAAGTATTGGCTGTACTATAGTTGTGAGTATTTCAGTTGACTTATTGTAAAACATATTAACTAACAAAAGTTTGGGAATTTTTTTATTGATTATTATTGTCTGTGATAATTGAAAAATAAATTAAAAACATCTGAGACATTAATAAGTGTGCTTATGGCAATATTAATTTTTACACACATTTTCCGCGCTTGTATACATCAAATACTAATTAATATATTATTAAATTATACATATCGTCACTTGAGTACAACAAGGTGCCATCTGCAATGCTAAGGCATTGCAGATGACACCTTGTTGCACTCAAGGGACAATATAGATTGTTGAATTAAAATAGAACCAACGTTCCCCCATAACGCAGCGGGGAATTTAACAAGTTAATTCCATTCTTGACTGACTGGCAAAGGTTGAATTGGTTATTTGTTTGAGTATTCTACGTTTTGCAATGTTGAATTTTAAATTATAGTCTTTATATCGACAGAGGGATCAGGAGTACCAAAAATTCTCATGCTTTCAACTTTAGGCAGTGAAATTAAATGTTGACGTTTTTTTTTTTTTTACCTTTGCTCAGCATTAACGCCCCAACGTTAACTATATTTCGACAATAAATAACAATGTAACAATGCTAGCTCTCAGCTATTCTCTTTTCATTCCAATTTTATCATAGTAGGATGCTATGTGGTTTGGGATGGGGGAGCGCTGTAACTAAAAGAGCATGGGTAATGCCTCTCGATATTAACATTATTTCGCTGATACTAGAAGTCCGACTTTCAAAGTAAACTCGCTTTCCGGTACCATGAGTACTAAAATATCCCTCGATTTCAGTTTTATGCAGTGAAATTGAATGTTGACGCTTTCCGACCCCCGATCGGAAGTAAGGTCATAGCATTAAATATATTCTCCGACAAGATGGGTAAAAATGTGACAACACGCGTCTTCAGCTATTCCATTTGCTGCCTGAAATTTGAATGTAGTGCTATATTGTGTAGACAGGGCTGTCTCAAAATGGAACTGCCGGTATTGACGTCATATCGCTAGTATATTAAGTAGAGTTTTCAAATTTTCTTCAACTTGTTATTCGCGATCATGAATTCTGAATTTTGTCTTGATTTCAATTTTATGCAGGGAAATTTAATTTGGAAGTTCGCCGACCCTACATCGACATTAATGCAATAGCTGTAACTAATTTCCAACAATGTTTATACAGTTTGATAGTACAGACCCTCAACCATTCATCTTTCCACGGCAATCGCGTTGTGTCCTTGGGCAAAGGCACTTAATCCCAATTGCCCACGTGGGAGCACGGTCGCGTTGTGTACTAAGGCGCGCTGCATGTCGATGCTGCACTTGGCTTCAACCAATGCTAACCATGCTTGCACGGAGTTAGTACGTTGTGGAATCAGACTGTTGCTCGCTGTTGCTCGGTGGTTCTCTCCATGTACTCCGGCTTCCTCCATCCGTAAAACATTTCGAAACGAGGTGATCTTGTCTGTCGAGTGTGTCGTTATAAATAAATAAATAAACAAATAAATAAATAAATAAATAAATAAATAAATAAATAAATAAATAAATAAATAAATAAATAAATAAATAAATAAGTGTTTGACCACCGAGATGGTATTAGTCCCCTACGGCGCTTTTGTGACATAAGGTGTTTTTGTCACAGAAGACACTAGAGTTTTTAAGCATCTTGGATTTTGAAAAAAAATATTGAGCGTGCATAATCCCCTCACAACCATTTATCCATGTACCATATATGAAAGGCGTAGCTTGAACCATGTTGAAGGGAGGGGTGGTAACATAAAATAGAGAAAAAAGTTTAAAAAACACAACAGAAATGGTTGCCATGGCGCCATCTTGAATTGTGAAAAAAAAAATATTGAACGTGCAACATCAAATTACAACCCTCTATCCATGTGTCAGATATAAAAAGTGTAGCTTGAACCATGTTGGAGTGAGGTGTGGTAACATAAAATAGAGAAAAAAGCTTAAAAAAACACAACAAAAATGGTCGCCATGCCGCCATCTTGGATTCTGAAGAAAAAATATTGAACGAGCATCATCCCCTCCCAACCCTCTATCCATGTGCCAAATATGCAAAGTGTAGCTTGAACCATGTTGGTGGGAGGGGTGGTAACACGAAAATAGAGAAAAAAGGCTTAAAAAACACAACAAAAATGGCCTCCATTCCGCCATCTTGGATTTTGAAAAAAAATTTTTGAGCGTGCCTCATCCCCTCAGAACCATTTATCCATGTGTCAAATATGAAAGGTGTAGCTTAAAGCATGTTGGAGGGAGAGGTGGTAACATAAAAACAGACAGACAGACGGACGGACGGACGGACGGACGGACGGACGGACGGACGGACGGACGGACGGAGTGCAATCCTATAGTCCCCTTACGGTTCTCGTAGGGACTAATAAATAAATAAATAAATAATCTGTTCCACATATTTAGTATTGTTTTTGTTGGGGAGGATATAAGGATGATAAGGGGTCTATATTAAAATTTAAAATCTGCGAAAAATAGCCACGGGTCTTCAGGTCACAACTTCTAGCCCTCGTCGCTAAGCAGGAGTTTATCTCCACAATCTTTGATGTACTAGTGCTTGACCAGTTCTGATGCGATTTGGCCTTTATCGTCTGTATTTCTGACTTCAGATTTAATGCTCTGTGAATTACGTCCTTTGTTTCTTTTATTCACACATTTACAAAATACTATCCAACTCGATCCCATGTAATTCTTATCATCCTAATAAGATAACAGTTTTGCTCTCTCTGATTATCGTCTTTAATATTATTTACTTTATTTCGTGCTTGTTGGTATTCTTCTTTTGCTACCTCTCCTCGTTGCTGTCCCCTCCCCCGGAGTTTTCTACTCCTCTTGCACACGGCACATTTAACGTTTCTGTCGTTTATGGCCTTTTCAATTCGTCATTCACTCTGTACCCGAGTTTCCATTTTGGCACCTTAATCTTTCCTGTAATTTCCTCCCAAGCCCCCACTAGGCCTACAACTATGGCATCTGCCATTTCCGGGATATGTTACACAATATTTACATTGCCAATTGCGTATCTAATCAATAATATAATTAAGTTTGCACAAAAAATACAAATGTAGAACAAAACTGAACAAAATTTGACCATTTACCAAACGCAACGACAAAACAATCGGCCAGCGCTATTCACAACAAGAGCACCGCCTAGCGGGCAAAATACGCCCAAAAATTGGAACATACACAAGTTTCTCTGGGCTAAAGTTTGAAATTTTTGTTGACTCGATTATGTCTGCCCCCCCTCCCCCCCCCCCCCCCCCCAGTCATTGCCCATTCCCCTGCCCTGCCTGGGGTAAAGGGTTTCGAATTGTATACTTGTGTGCACACATTTCATATTGTTTTTGTGAAATTTTAGTATGCAGAATGGAAATGCAAACAATTTTTAGGTGTAGAAGATTCTTCTCGCCGTTTACAATGGTAACGTCCATTCATTGAGAGGTTAACTTCATTGATAATGATTGACGATAGGTAGCGCCAAGGAAAAGGCCATTTTGACAATCATAACAGCTATAAACGGCGAGGATTCTAGTCGTTTAAAAAATAAAATGGAGTTATCTGTTCCTGTCACATGCACAACGACAATTGATGATCAACATGGGTGCAAAGTTTGAACAATAAAGCATGTAAAATGTTGAAGGCGAAGGCGACACAATACTGTGATGTTTCGAGCACTAAAAGGGGCATAACTCTGGAAATACAAAACATAGTTACCTGCTCTTGACACATGCACAACGACAATTGTTGATCAACATGTGTGCAAAGGTTGAACAGTACAGCATGTAAAATGTTGAAGGAGTAGGCGACACAATACTGTAATGTTTTAAGTACTAAAAGGGGGACATTACTCCTGGATATGCAAAACATAGTTACCTGCTCTTGTCACATGCACAACGGCAATTACAGATCAACATGTTTCTAAAGTTTTAACAATATAGCATGTAAACCTTTGGAGGAGTAGGCGACACAAAAAATGTTTATGAACAGACGGACGGACGGACGGACGGACGGACGGACGGACTTATATTTAACCCTAACCCCACCCCTCCACCCAAAATTCACACCCTAACCCTAACCCTACCCCACCCTGACCCTAAACCCTAAAACCCCACACCTGACCCTAACCCTCACCCCCAGGGACCTACCCCAACATTAAGCCCTACTCTGGGGCTACCCTTAACCCTAACCTCACCTCACCCCACCCCACCCCACCCCACCCCACCCCACCCCTGACCCTAACCCCACCCTAGCCAGACCAATAGGATTAGAGGCAATTTTTCGGTTTAGGGGCTTCTAAAACTAAAACCCCACCCTGACCCCAACTCTAACCCCCGGGACCTCCCCCAACCTTAAGCCCTACTTTGGGTCTACCCCTAACCCTAACCCCACCCCATTCCACTCCTAACCCTAAAACTACCTTAATTTGGAGGTAGCCCCTAATAATAATAGCCCCTAAACCCCCAATGTTCGCCCGGACGGACGGACGGACGGACGGACCGACGGACGGACGGATCGACGAACGGACAGACACAAGGCCATGACATAATACGTCCGTCAAAAATGACGGACGGACGTATAAAAATCAACATTCAATTCATTATTTTTCATTGTTTTCTCAAAAACTTAGCTTATGACTCCTCATTTTTTGCATCAAAAACATAGCTTATGACCCCTCATTGAAACGGGCCGAACGAGCCCGTTCCAATGAGGGATCACAAGCTATGTCTTTGATGCAAAAAATGAAAATCGTTATTTATTCAAGAATTTTGTTTGCATGTAAAGGGTTAAACAAAATGTACATTGAAAATAGAACATGTAATATGATTAAAATAAATAATGCTGATGACAAAACAGATATACACAAAATATCTCACCTTATTTATAATCAACCCCAGTGTGCATCGAAGTGACATTTGTGACATCTGCAACACTTTAGCATTACAGGTGGTACCTTGATGCCCTCAAAGAACAGAATATAGATACAATGCACTGAAGAAGAATATCATCTGCTTCAAGATGAATCTGAAGAAACCCCACCATAACGGCTGTATGAGAACAGTCCCGTGTAGCATGTCTCTTAATGTCACATTATTGATAAGTCAATAAGATGGGAGCGCGGTGGCTCAGTGGTCGACTGTTGGACTGCTAGACGTCCCGAGTTCAATCCCTGTCCGGGACGACCCGCATTGTGTTCTTGGGCCAAGGAACTTTATCCCGGATGCCTACATGGGGGCACGATGACGCCGTATACTAAGTCGCACTGCACGTCTATCATTGTAACCCTGCTTGAGCGGGTCTTCAACAGTGTTAGAATGTTGAGGAGCTGACAGTTGCTCGTCGATGCGCGGTGGTTCTCTCCGAGTACTCCGGCTTCCTCCACCTGCAAAACTGTCACGGTCATGATTAACCATTGTACATAAGTATGTGAACTTAAACACCAATAAATAAATAAATAAATAAATAAATAAATAAATAAATAAATAAATAAATAAATAAATTGCAAGATATATAATATGTACTTGCAGAAAAAGAAATGGAGGTTTTTTTCTGTGGTAAATATTTCAAATGTGTTAAGGATGATTATTTCATTGTTTGGACTTTGATGTTATTTCTTCATTACTGATTACATTTTGACGAGTTCTGTAGTCTTAACACAGACGGCGTTTGCATGGATAGTGTTCAAACGTGGGTATCTACGCCATTTTCTGATACAAATCAATAGCGGGTGTCCCCACCCCGTGCTTCAGTCGCTGCTCTAACTCGTCTTATCATTGCCCCCATCAAGTGGTTTATTGTCCTTTGTGGGATGTTATTCCACTCTCGAAGAAGGGCCTACGTGAGCTGAGCGACATTATTTGGACGGTGGCGCGCTTCCTGTCCCTCCTGTCCAGCTCGTCCCACAAATGCTCGATCGGGGACAAATATGGACTTAGAGTGGCCAATCGAGAACTGGGACATTATTTTGGTTGAGGAAGTCGCGACAAACCGAAGCATCGTGCGATCTCGCATTATTGTGCAGCAACGTAAGGTTACGCGCATGGATAAGTGGAAGGACGTAAAGCATGAGGACCTTATCCCGATATCTTACGACTGCAAAATTGCCCTGGATGACCACGAGAGGTGTTTTCACGCCATGAGAAATCCCCCACCCCAACCATAACACCCCCACTCCGAATCTGTCGTTTTCCTTAACGCACGCGTCAGAATATCCCTCACCTCGCCGATAGCAACGTCGTCGTCCATCTTACTTGTAAATCGTGAACCGAAACTCTTTAGTGAATAACGCATCTGTCCAGTGGGCCAAGTGAAACCGATTTGGTGCATGTGCCCGCAGCCATTGCAATCGACGTTGGCGTCGCTAGGTATAAGTTGATGACAAACCTAGGGACGTCGTGGTTTTAAATTGAACTCCGCCACCAATTCCTAACTGTTCTTGGACACACTCGGCGACCTTGAGTGTCACTTACCTGATTCACCGTCTCCATCGCCATCTGAAATCGATTACAGAGGTGTGAGGGGACGAATGGCTCTATCTTGACATGGCGACGTAACGCGCGGACATCGACTGGACGGTCAGCTTATCTCCCTGTGCCTCTGAGACGCCCAACTAAATGAGCTATCATTGACTCATGGGCCACAAATTGCCGGGCGATGTGACGTTGCGATTGGCCCTGCATAATTAGAGCAATAGCTCTATCCTTACCAATTTCGGACATTCGCAGCATTTTGCTTTTCAATCGAGTTGAAATGAAATGTTGGGCAATCGATGTGTACTGTTTAAAACTTCGATTTGGTATGGTTTTCAAGCCCATAACACGTGGGGATGCCCCGGATGCCCGCTTTGTCGAAAAATCTATTGAAAGCATGCAGCGTCGCACTTGATCATGGTTGACTGGCTGTTAAGCAAAGACTCTTTAGACAGTACACTGAGGTAGCTATGTGTCAAAATTTGCTACATTTGGTCTATGGATCAAAAAATTATATTACCAAAACTGAATTTGCGTTTCCTTTTTCCGTCAGTATATTACTTATAAGACAGTTGTACGACAACAACAGTGAAGTTAAAAAAACAGACCTAAAGTTTGATAAAGTACGCATGTTTACTAGTAGTTATAATCTAAAATGAAAACAGTGTGATAACGATACTTATGCTACCAAACTGAATCACGATGCCAAGGTGATAAAACTAAAACACCAACGCTGAGTAAAGTCCAAATTATAAAAACATGCTGTCTTAGGTTTTCTCACTTTGCCAGCAGGCGGGAGAAAGACATTTTCAATTTCAGCTATAGTCTGTATCAGTATTTATGACAGATATTCACAGTCGTTGGTCCTCCGTTTGTCAGGAGTGATTAGAACGAATTGGCGATTTGATTTCTGGTAATGAGTTTGCAATCACAAATGTGATAACTTAATTAGTTGGCACCGACTTCAAAGCACAAGTCAACATAGTTAGCACAAACATCTGTCGATATAAAGGCTATAATTTAAAATGCAACATTGCAAAATATGTAATGTTCAATCAAATTACCATTCATCTTTCCTCGTCAGTCAAGAATGGAATTAATTGGTTAAATTCCCAATTGCATTATGGGGGAACCCTGACTGTTTTATTTATTCAACAATATATATGTTCCTTGAGTGCAACGAGGCGCCATCTGCAATGGCTTAGCATTACAGATGGCACCTTGTTGCACACAAGGGACTAATACAATTCAGTAATTGTCATTTCTCGAATATCTGTCTCGGGGCGAGTTGTAAATGTAAACTAACATATTGGCTGAGTCAATTGCAACCTTTTTTGGCTTAGAATTACAGATGGCGCCTTGTTGCACCCAAGGGAATATATGTATAAATTGATATTGTTTTTAAATAGAGAGTAATCGCTTGGACTGGTTACGTGAAATAATTCATGAGAGGTGAGGGACGTTGTACAAACACGAGTACGCGAATGCTCACGAGTGTTTTACAATATAGTCCCTCGCCTCGAATGAATTATTTCACGTGACCAGTCCAGTCAAGCGATTACTCTGTTTATTACTTTTCATTATTAACGATAGTTATATTATTTAACCCTTTACCTAACGTAACGGCCAAAAAACGGCCAGCGTTATTCCCAAAACTCGCCAATTAATTTTCATTATTTTTTTTCATTTTTTGTCTCTAAAACATAGGTTATGACCCCTCATTGGAACGAGCTAGTTGAGTTCGTTCCAATGAGGGTTCATAACCTATGTTTTTGAGACAAACAAATGAAAATAATAGTTATTCAAGAATTTGTTTTGCAAGTGTCGTCTGCTTTTCACCCACGGCAAAGCGTCTTCGTTCGCGCGCACGGATACATGACACAATTGTTGATTGCATAATTCACTTTTGAAGTTATCGTTTCTAATCAAACCCGGAAACAACAGTAAATCATACTTTGATAAGTAATAATTAGTATTTATTATATTTAATTGCAGAAAATTATTAATGTCCAAGATGTATGTAATTTTAATCTATTTAATTTATTTCTAAATTTTCACAGAATATAATATTCAATAAAACATATACTATTAACAAAAAGTAGGGAATATTGATAAAAGTGAGATATATGAAGAAATATAATATTTTAATCAAAAAGACTGTTGGGGCATTGCACTGTGACATCTGGTGAATGATTTCAGCGATAGTTGGGTGTCTGACAAGCACACATTCCACGCACTGAGCTGTAGAAGACATGGACGGTCAGTCAGAGAATTTACCACACCCAGTCCAAGACCTCAATACTTTGCAAATCCTCCTCGGTTCGCGATACAAGCGCGGATCCGACTTCGCGTACTCTAAACGTCCAATGTTAGCTTAACTGGTATTATTCGATTCTTCCTGCAGTGCAGCGGCGGGTTCCTGGACATTGGTAGGGGCTGTTGGCGTTGTCCACCAAGCATATCCCAGACGTGCTCGATTGAAAGGTCCGGACTAAGTGCTGGCCAAGGCAGTGTAGTAATGTTCTGTTCCTGGAGGAACTCTGCAGCGACGCGGGCCCTGTGTGCTCTTGCATTGTCATCTTGGAAAATGAATCGACGGCCGTGACGTCCCGCAAATGGCACCACATGAGCTGCTAACATGTTGCCACGGTAGTACTACTCTGTGACACGCCCTTAGATGACATGCAATGCTGTTCTGCTTGTCAAGGTTATGCCTCCCCACACCATAATCGATCCAAAACCAAAACGATCGTGTTGCCTAACGGTTACGTCATGGTATCGTTCGTTCCACCGCCGCTGTCACACGCTATTTTGCCAGCCGTGGAAGTCGAGAGTGAACCTCGATTGATCGGAAAGCATGACGTTGCTCCACCGACGATTGTCCCAGCGCTGTCGTGCTCCACACCAATTACGCCTTGCTCCGATGTGACGTTCGGTCAAACGTGGAATTATTCGAGGCCGTCGAGCGTACAAATTCTAGCTGTCTAGGCGATTTCGGATAATCTGACCACTGACTCGCACACCTGTTGCTCGATGTCTAATTTCTGAGGCATTTTGATGGCGATTACGTAATGCTGTGGTTCAGAGGAGACGATCCTGGTTAGCAGTGGTCGCTCTTGGACGACCTGACCGACGTCTGTCATCAACATTGCCTCTCTGACGGTAGCGTGACCACAACCTCAATCACCGATTGAGTAACGTTGAAAAATTGAGCCAATGCTGTCTGTCTGTTACCAGCTTCCAACATGCCGACGGCACGTAAACGTTCGTCACGTGTCAGTCTTCGCATACATCAAAAGTTACGTTTCGACCAGAAAGTATTGATGAACGAGTTTATACCAAGAAAAGAACGATGAGACCTCTGAAAAAGTCCGTCTAGTACAAATGAAAATTTCAAAACGTATCCCACAGACATTAACGTGGCTCTCGTGCGAAAAACCTGCACCAAGTTGTCGTGGGCCAGTGACATTCATGATCCACACTAAACTTGGAAACATATTGATGTGTCCAATCACGCGTATCCAATACCATTTTCCGAAAATATCAACATCAGTTTGGATATCTCCTCCTTTTCTTGAATAGTATATTTCGAAGCTGTGTTAGTTAATATGTTTAGCCCTATGAACACTGGTAGTATCTCCAGTGTCAGTTCAATGGAAGCAATTGGAAGAGTCCATATTAATTATCTGGGGGTAGACTAATTAATATTTTCAACGTGCTTCTCCAGGGCGGCACGTTGAAAATATTATTGGGTCTATTCTACATATTCACTAAGCAGCTAACCTTCATAAATCAGTTGTGAGGTATCATGTTCCTGCGCCGGAAAAGGGGCCTCACGAGTTCAAGGCTTAATAACGAATCAGCTGAAGTATCCATAACTGTCGTACAAGCTATACTTTAAATCTCTATTTCTGAGTTATTATGACCTTTGTGATGAGAACAATACCTGCTGGCAAAGTGAGAACGCCGCGTGGGAGAACTAGGAAGAGCAATCGGTAGGAGTTAAATTCAGAAAGTGGGACAAATGGGAATAAACACTTACCAGAATAATCACTGTGCATTTCTGTTGCAGATGTAGTATAAGGTCCTGGAGCAGTAGCTCGTCTAGCATCGTCTTGTAGCCTCCTAGAAGTTCAAAAAAGCCCTTGAAAGTGACAATCAACGATTACTAAATACCTCATTTTATGTGGTCGAGCGGTGGTTTCAGATTTAGAGATATATAGAATACATCCATAGTAGTTTGGTGTACCAAATGTTCACCACGCGTGGTGAAGTGGTGTTAACCACGAGCCTTTGGCGCGCAGTTAACACCACTTAATCACGGATGGTGAACATTTGGTGCAACAAGCTACTTTGAGTATATTTTATTTATACCATGATATTCTATTTTCACCATGATCGTCAGATTATTGAGAGTCACTATTATTTATTTTTTCTCGATTTTATTCAGCAGCAGACGTACATACGTGTGAATCTGTTTTGTGTTTACATGAGCATCGGTGGACGGTACTTCTGCTGTCAGTTTTGTCACCGAAACGAAATAAAAAAGAAACTGAGCCTTTTTCGTTTTAAAAACATAATAACATACTATTTCGAGTTATGCATGCTTTATTAACATGAGACAATGCATGTTTGTTAATTTTTGGAATCTTATGAGGTAAACCCATTTAAAAAACGTAATAAATAATTGTCACTTACATTTCATTCTTCGCGAGGCGACGTGCGATAAATTTAGACAAGTTTGCATTCAGGTCGACGTCACCAAAGGTCAACGGGGATGTAGTTCTACTGTTGGTGTAAATTTTTACTATTGAAATCCCATTGCTGGAGTGTTCACCACGGTTGGTGTGGAAAGCTAAAATTTATGTCATAGGCTTTTCATATATAGTAGAATAGGTAATCATGGTATAAAATGAGTTAATTTATGAAACATTGGAATAAGAAATGGTTTTAGGTTCATTCCAGTTATCAAAATGGAGAATGTGATCAGTCAGAAACCGTTTCTCCTGATAGTATCATTCAGTGGTAATCGCGGTCAAACTGTCTACACAACTGCCACCAACCTGTACCTAATGTCATCAGAGGGCAACAGTATTACTTAACCCTTATACCCAAAGATAATTGATTGTAAACGGTATGCAATTTCCAAACTGAAAAGTTGAAAACAAGTAGAAAATTCAACAAACCCATATAATGTGAACCTCTCTTTAATCTCTGCACTAAGAGGCCGTTGGCGTGCTCGTCTCCTCCTCAAATTTCGCTCGCGTTAAAATTTGTTTGGGATTTGCTGGTCGTTTCTTACAGCTGATTAGTTTTATTTTTTCAATACGTTTTCATCATTCGCCCACTGCCTTTTAACATGGACAAATTGGAAAGGATAAACGTTCGGGAAGTGTTGGTGATGAAAGTGAGAATTTCGCAATTTTGATTCTTTTTCTTTGGAGTTCTCCATTCCGCAATACTACGGGAGGTTTATATATATACATATATATAATCACGGAGTGATCCGGATATGTGGCTTTTGGGGGTACCGTTATACCTCCTACGTTATTATTATTACAACCTCCATAACGCCATCAAAGACCCGACTCGTGTGACACCAACCTCAAGTACTTTATTGGACCCTATAATAGTAAGTGATGGTGTTGTGGTTTTAAACTCAGAAGTCCACGAACTTGGTGTCTCCGACCATAAGGCTGTATCAGCAGCTATAGAGACTGGCATAATACAGAACGATACGAAAATTCGACAGGTCTGGAATTACAAGAGGGCTGATTTCCCCAAAATGAACACTCTAATATCCGAAACAGATTGGTCTTTTATTTCCGACACTGCTACACTTGATGCGTCATACCACAAATTTGCAACAATTTTTTTATATTGCCACAGAATGTATTCCATCTCACAGGGTAGTCATCCGTCCTAATGATAAACCCTAGTTTGACTCGGATCTTCGCCGTGAAATTCGTCAGAGAGATCGTCTTCGGAAACGAACTTTGAAGACCGAAACCCATTAATAATTGAAAAATATAAACATGCCCGTAACAAAGTAAATAATATGAAAAAGAAGGCTAAATCTACTTATTTTTCAAATCTAGATACTTCACTTGCAGTAAGTAGAAACCCTAAAACCCTAAAGTCTTTTGGCACACTGTCAAACAGTTACTGAATAATTTTGCGAGTAAGCCTTCCGTCCCCTTTCTAAATCACAAAGATGATGCAGGCAGCACAGTTATGATAACAGATAACAAGGACAAAGCCAATCTGCTCAATAAAACATTTCTATCAAATAGTAAAATAAAATAAATGATGATGGACATAGTTTACCTGATTTCAGACCAAAATGTTCTGAGAGCCTGTCTGAAATTGACTTTTCCGAAGACGAAGTGATCCGGATTCTTAGCAATCTAGATACCAAAAAAGCAACTGGACACGACGGTATTAGCAACCGTATGCTAAAAGAAACCAAAACCACAATATGCAAGCCATTGGTTCAATTATTTAGGCTCTCATTCTCCTTACGTGTCTACCCATCAGAATGGAAGCTGGCAACAGTCGTGCCAATTTTTAAAAAGGGAGATGCCCATGATCCTAATAACTACAGACCAGTCTCTCTTCTTAGCTGTGTCAGTAAAGTTATGGAGAGGATTGTTTTTAACCAAATGTACGAACATTGTTGTGCTAATAATTTATTTTTTAAATATCAGTCCGGATTCCTGCCCCAGCATAGCACCGTTTACCAACTCATCGAAATATATCATAATCTCTGCTTGGCCTTTGATAGGAACCACTTTTCTCTTGGAGCATTCTGTGATATATCAAAAGCATTTGATAGAGTGTGGCACAAAGGACTAATTTATAAACTGAGACAAAACGGTATATCTGGACCATTCATCGAGTGGACCAGCAGCTATTTGTCTGATCGTAAACTTACCTGTTAATTGTGGTGTTCCACAGGGTTCTGCTTTGAGTCCATTCCTTTTTTTGATATACATCAATTACATTTCTGAAAATCTGGATTCACCGGACGTGTGTCGATTATTTGCGGATGATACAAGCTTAACAGAAAGTGGGCACGAACCGGATGCAATTGCTACAAAGTCTAATGAAAACCTCAAAGCCATTTCCGTTCTATTCTCCAAGAAACAGGTTAACCTAAGTAATGCTGTAATGTTTGGTGAGACGCCACTTGAACTCGCAATGTCACACACCCACCTCGGCCTGACCTTACAGGGGGACCTAAACTGGCATAGCCAAATTAATAGACTATGTAAAAAGGCCAACGCCAGGCTATCCCAGCTTAGAAAACTTAAGTACATCCTTGGGAGAAAAAGCCTTGAAATTCTTTTTAAATCATTTATAGTCCTATTTTAGAATACGCGGATGTGATATGGGCTGGTGCACCGGATTACCTACTTTCAAAATTGAATAGAATCCACGCCGATGCAGCTAGAATAATATCCGGTCTAACGAGACCTGCCCCAGTATCTACTCTACTTGCAGAACTTAGCTGGGAAACCCTTAGACATAGAGGCCATCTCCACAAAATGATCACATTTTTTCAAAGTTGTAAATAACCAGGCCCCCAGATGCCTATCGGACTTATTACCCCGAACGTTTGAGGACATTTCCCCGTATAGCACCCGGTTCCATTCCAATTTCCAACTACCACTTACACATACGGATGTATTTGAGCGGTCATTTATTCCCTGCAGTAATTACTCAGACGAAAGACTTGTCCTACAGAGAAATCTTGTCCATCTTCCAATAAGAACGGCGAATGATCTTCTTTATGGTATTCCAAACTTACCGGATTCCGTCAGTATTCACCTTTTTCGCAGTGTACAAAATTTCATAAAAGCCACGAAGCGGTTTTAAGACTAGACCGCTAGACGAGCACAGGAGTCTAAAAGCATCCTTTTCCTATTCAGTTGATCTTTAAAGTCAGTGGTCATCTCTGTTTACCTCACACATGGTTCACTTCTATTCGCTTGTTTGTCCTGTTTGTCCTGGCAATAGTAGTGGTGTGGACTCCGTTGGAGTCGCTGTAGTGCCGAAATGTGGCCCATAGGCTTGTTGACCAAGCCAGCAGTGTTGTAGTGTGGCATTTCATTTTTCTCCCCCTCCTCACTTCTTTGTTCTGTCTCTTGCAAAGTTGAGTACCCATCAGCTTTCTTCTTTAACTTTGTACATACACAAAATTGTTTCAATATATACATACGTTTTGTTTCGCCATTACATATAAATTCATGTAACTACTTGTAAACATGTCATAATTTGTAATTGTAAACGTATGTCAAGGAAAGGATATAATCTAAGTGCTGGGCACTTGTTATCCAATCCTTTTTGTTGATTATAAACAAATAAAATATGTTTAATCTAAACCTCCTAAGTGTAGGGTCTTTTACTATATATAAACACTAACTGTTTCGGATATGGGGCATTTTCGGGTATCGTTATACTCCTAAGTGTGGGTCCTTTTAACATAACGTTTATGGGTTTGTCAAAAGTTATAAGACCACGGTTTGGAGTATACAAAGTACATACATACCCCCGCCTCCCCCTCCGGCCGATGTGTAGAATTACACTTTTTAAGCAAAGTACAATAACTACCCTCTTTGATCTCAAATGACCAGATAATGCAAAAATGTTTGGGGGCACCAGTTAGGTCCCACGATATGTTTCTACCCCACAACTAGGTATTAATAATCAAATTACCCTATATACGGATCACTTCAGCCGGCAGGTGCATTGTCTAGGCTTACCTTATAGCTCTGAAGATAATCACCAAAATAACTCCCACGGCCACCAATAAAAGTATCATAAAAACAATCACAACAATAAGGGCTGTATCCACTGTGCTTAATTCATCTGTAAATACACAAAGCCAGAAAGTGTACATTCCAAAGAAAGATTAGGTTCACCAATTCTGAAGGAATTTCAGCTCTTGTGTAAGAACATATCGTCGTGTGAGAACCATAAGGTTCTATCTTCCGCTGGAAGATAGAACCTTCTGGTTCTCACGCGACGATATGTTGTCAACTGTCAGGTAACCTTAATTTGAGGCAACAACATAATAATACTTTTTTGAACCTCTTTAGATAAAAAGCGTTTAGATCGCGTATAATTTGCGGTTTGTCACTACACGAAAAAGACCTAATTTTACATCCGATAGTGAAAACATTTATTGATAGAAAATGACAAAAACGAAATTAAACAGCAACCCGAAGCTTTCAACAGCAAACACTATAGAATTAATTGCAGTTGCAACTGGATGAGCGGACACAATGCCAATAGTTCACAAAACGAATAAAGGAACAAGAAGAAAAATAAATGTGTTTAAATATTTGCAAATTTAGGGCTAAAAATCGATAAGTGGGCTTGGACACATAGTCATGGGACACAATATGCACGTTTCTAGAACACGGTTTATTGACAAATGCACCAAATGAGTTGACCTGTGTGAATTAAAAAGGCGTCTTCAGAATACTGTTTTGATTGCTGAGTTACTTAATGTACTTTATAAAAGTTTTTTTTTTAAAATCAAGACAAAAAAAAATTAAAATAATAAATTTTGATATCGTGTTAGGGTTAAATCCCGGTTCTCGTTTGTGAATACCAGTCTCAATACTAGGAACATTCATAGGACAGAACCGGAAATCAAAGCTTGCGTTCCACAAACTTTGATTCCCGATTCTAGTTTATGAATTTCCCGAGCAGTTGCATTGAATCTCAGAACAGGTAACCTGGAAATTCCCGTTTGCGAGGTTAAATCATAGCTCCAGATAATACGTCATGAAATGCTGCTCACCCCACTACAGTCTGGCTTTCTACCATCTGATTCTACAGTCCTACAACTTACGGACATTTACAATACATTCAGCTCAGAGTTCGACGATGGTAAAGAAATGAGGGTGGTATTCTGTGACTTGAGTAAAGCATTTGTCAAAGTCTAGCATAATGGCCTTCTTTATAAACTTAAAGCGGAAAGCGGGTCCTCTCCTGGACTGGTTTGGAACATACCTACGTGAGAGGCAGCAGCGTGTGGTCCTAAACTCAGCGTCATCATGCTGGGCACCAGTTACGGCAGAGTCCCCAGGAAACGATTTTCGGCCCCTTACTTTTCCTGATCAACTACTCAAAGTTTGCTAAGCAACAAATATTTGACACATCATTGTGAAATTTGTTTGTGACATATTTGCGGTATTTTTGGTGGATATGATTGAGGAATGTATTGAGATGGTCCCCAGTTTTTACATTAGCTCTCTTGACAGGCAGACTTTTCGTGACAGTCATGGAAAGCATGTCCCCCTTGATTTTCATGATGTTTTCGTGTACTGTCTACATGTACATGACATGTGTAAGGTATTCAGTCTTCATTTCAATACAAACCCTTGTGATTTAATGATTGAATATGGCAAATGCAAATGCAAGAAGACATTTGTCTGAAGCAGAAATGTGGCGGGCTGTAGGGATGGTGGACCAAAGGGCTATCCATCGACAGGTCGGTGAAGCCCTTGGTGTGCACCATATGGTGATCACCAGAGCCTGGGTAAGATTTTAACAGTATGGCACACCAGTAAGACGGCATAGTGGTGGCAGAGACAGGGCAACATCAACAGCTGAAGACCGGTTTTTGATCATTCAGGCCCGTAGGAATCGCGTTGTCATAGCAACCCAGCTTCGCGGTGACCTTCAGAATGCATCCGGGGTAAATGTTTCGACGCAGACTATCCGGGCAAGGTTTACGAAGGTGGTCTCTCTCCGATCGAGAAGACCATGTATTCGCATTTCGCTGTCCCAGAACCACAGTCAGGCACGATATGAATGGGTCATGGACCACGTTGGATGGGCCAGAGAAGATTGGCGACCTGTCCTCCTTTTTTACAAAGGAGTCAAGGTACTGCCTAGACCACATAGATAGGTGTTCTAGGGCATGGATAAGACCAGGAGAGCGACTCCATGCCGCCCACATTGCTGAGCATGACTGCTATGGTGGAGGGTCAATCATGATCTGGGTTGGCATCAGCAGAGATGGCGGTACAGAGCTCCGTGTCTCTGAACGTGGTACATTGACTGCACAGCGGTATATTGATGAGATCCTGGATGTCCACGTCAGATTGTATGCAGCTACAGTGGGTGATAGATTAATTCTGATGGACGATAATGCCCGTCCTCATGTTGTCCATGCTGTCGGGGAGTACCGACAGAGGGAGGGGATTGAGCGTATGGACTGGCCAAGAAGATCTCTTGACCTCAATCCAATCGAACATGTCTGGAATGAATTGCAGCTTCGAAATTTCAGCCCGTCCAGTCTAGCCAAGAAGTGTCCTGGAGCTTGGTGCCATGCTTTTCCAAGAGTGGAACAACATCCCACAAAGGGCCACCAGGAACCTAATTTGGCGCATGAGAAGGCGTTGACAAGCTGTAATTGACAGTAATGGGTTTCATACTCGATACTGAACCCACACCAGTTCGCTCCGTCAACTTTTTGGCAAATTGAAACATTTCTTCTTTTACCAATAATATCCATCTTCCATGGTTATCGAATTCAAAAGCTAAAAAAATAATGTCAAAAACAAATGAAATCTTAATTTCTGTACTTAAATCATTAAAGAAATATTTAAATAAAAACTATATACACTTTTCATTACAACATTTCAACTAAAACGTAAAACAGATAGTAGGATATACTTGGTGCTTAGCAAACTTTGAGTAGGATATATTAATGACATTGAAGACAATATCGCTAGTAGTATACGACTGTTTGCTGATGACACCTCACAATACTTAATTGCTGGAGTCCCAAATGCTGCTGCTGACTTATTGGGTAATGTTATAAGGCGAATCGATCGTGGGCTAACAAGTGGCTTGTTAATTTCAATCCACAAAAAAAACAGAAAAATTATATATCACAAGAAAAATATCGAAATAAAGCATCCTACCTTAAAAAGAAGGAAGTCTTTCAACACAAACATTTTGGGATAACATTCAATAACATATAATTACATTGTGAATGTAGTTATACGGTTTGGGTCCAAATACTCAATTCCCATTGGTCAGCTGGATGAAAACGTCATGACCAAATGTAATTCATTTTCCAATGAATACATTTGGTCGAACTTTGACCCGCATTTACGGTAGAGCGCAGTTGACAGAATGTAATTCGAGCGGTGTTTGGGCGGGTTTTTAACTTTTAGCGCCTCTCGCAGTGATCAACTCCGCTGATGTTTCTTTGGTGACATTTCACAACTGTGGCATAAAGCCCGTTACTAAAATGTTCGTTTTCATTTCTAAAGTTATGAAAACTAAAAATCAGAGTTGTGTGCTTTGTCCTTTGTGTGAGGGTGCTTTTTCGCCTCGTTCGTTCGTACATGTTTTATTTCGTCTTTCTGCTTTGTTGTTTGGTAAAAAGTAGTTTAAACAGTTTCGGAATATAATTATAAGAATTGAATGCTGCAATTTTTATAATCTTTATTGGAGTTTGAACGTATGGAAATGGGTACAAATTGTATGAATCCCTTCGGGATTCATACATAATTTGTACCCATTCCAACACGTTCATACTCCAATAAAGATTATAAAAATTGCATTCAATTCTTAACGGAACATGGTCAGCCATCTTACCGAAATCAGAGCAAAACACTGGAAACATATTCTGAGACGATTTAAGTATCGGTTTGATCGGAAGACCCTCGAAACAATTTACTGTGCTTCCGGCCGTCCAGTCCTCGAATATGCAGATATCGTTAGGAATAACTGCACGACAAACGTAGCCAACGAGATTGAAAAAATCCAAGTCGAAGCACCACGACTCGTGACGGGGGCACAAAAGCTCAAGTAAATCCCACTTATACACTGAAACAGGGTGGGATAAACTAGAGACTGGGAGGAAAAACCACAAACTCACACAATACTTCACAATGGTTCATGGGTTAGTTCCTGCTTAGTCATCCAACATAATTCCCCATGTAACCTCCGATTCCCAGCGCTACAATCTCCGACACGGTCATCGTACTACCCCTCTCTACCGAACGCATCTACATTACACGTCATTCCTACCTTCTACGACTCGTCTATGGAATGACTTACCCATTGAAATAAGAGAAAACAACTCACTGTCCAATTTCAAATCATTTCTATATCGATATAGACACACTCTTCCCTCTTATTTCTACGGAGATTCCCCTGATTAATCTCGTACTTCGTACTTGAGCCAAATTAAATCAATCATACACTGACCAGTAACAAAACAGCGTTCGTACATCATCCGACGTCATATAACGATGTCATGGGTATTGAATTTAGAACTCCTATTCGTGCTTTTACAGAACGACCAGATACACGAGTTTGCAAAATAAGTCTTCAATAACAAGAACGTTTCCATGTTTTGCCTGAAATCACACCTTACAATTTATCTACTCGTCATTGAAACGAAGCTTGTGGTATCTTTCCAATGACTGCACATAAAATTTGAATGACGATATTTGGAAATAGCGTTGATTGGATACGAGTGTTATGTTAGTTGAACATTTAAACAATAGATGTGATTGTAAATTTTAAGAGGCCATGCAGCGAATATAATTCTCATTAATCATACCGATTGGATGACAAAATACTGACACAGAGGAAAACAATATCTGTGTTGATGTGCTTCACTATAATACATCTGGCATGTCAAATGAATCGATAAATTACGTCATAAGTCATACATGAATATTTGTTTTGGAATTGTATTGTAACGCTATATACTATTGCTCAGACAAAAAAATTCAAACGTCATTTTTTTGTATACCTACAAAACCACTACAATGTACCTATCCTCATCGTCATCTCTTTTTTTGGAAAATACTACAATTTTAAGCAATGCAAGGATTTGCCTTGGGAAGGGCTGAAAATATCCAAAAATACAAAACGTTGGGTTGGGACGGACAGACAGGGGGTAGTAAAAGCAGATAACACATTATACCTGGTGTCCTGTGTGCTCTACTGGTGTACAAACATTGTCTATTTCCAACCAGACATATTTATAAGCTTGAGCTCTTGAGCTATTTAGTACGAGTCCTGTGAGGTCCTCATTCAGGTAAATTTCATGCTGTCGTGATCGTTATCCCCTTGTTTTTCCGTGGCTAAATTAAATAGGGTCGTTAGGTTTTTACATATTTCCTCTGCTCCATCTCCAGGAATTTCATCTACCCCTTCCGCTTTCCATTCATTAATTTGGAGACCACCTTTCGTACCGGTGTGACAGGAATGATAGTCCGTAGGAAAATTAGTCCCTCTGGACTATTATTCCGCGGAATTATAGTCCTAGGTCTAACATTTCTAGGAATAGTAGTCCGCCGGACTACTATTCCTAGAAATGTTAGACCTAGGACTATAATTCCGCGGAATAATAGTCCAGAGGGACTAACCTTCCTACGGACTATCATTCCTGTCACACCGGCTCTACTTTTATTTCGTTGCACACGAAGTAGCCCCGCCGGCAATGGCACTTCAGTCTTTCAGACCACTACAGCTGACAGCTTGACCCTGGTTCGGTAGGCACTATGCCGCAATACATAGCCCTATATAAAATAAGCATTAAAATAATGTACTGTATATAAATATATATATATATGCATAGTATACTTATGAGAGTATATATATGGATAAATACATTATGTACATGTATCGTTACGGTGCAAAGTGCCTTTAACTATTGGAACCCTAAGGTGCTGGTAACAGTGCCTCAGCAACAAAAAAAAAGAATGTCGGACTCCCTGTCCTTGCGGGCCCCTATGATTCAGCCTAGTCAGCCCTATGAATAATACGGCGATTCTGGTCTCGGAAGTAATTGATATTCGCTGTGATTTCAAAACTATAATATACAATCATTGATACCATGGTCTATAAATTCCCTGGGTATCGTGATTGAATTTCAGAGCCGGGAGCCGCTGAGCCGATACATTTCCATTCCCGGTATTAAACTTTACTTGGAATAGTGTAGGCCCAAAGATAGACAGATAGATACTTTATTTAGCGATAAACATTACAAACACGTTACAATAAATTCATAATAGATTTGAATAAAATGTCCGCCACAAGGAGATGCAATAGCCAATTTGGCTGTCTAGCTGACATCAATCTTAAGAAATACAATATAACTATCGTATACTACTTCTTAAAAGAAAAATGAAAATAATTTCGCAAACAGTATGCAAAACTGAATTGTGAATGAGTTTTGCGAATCGGGACTCAGAAAACGACGGAAACGAGATTGGTATCGCCTCTCGCTACATCCAGGGTAGATCTATGCGTGTTCTATTTCGGAACGGAAATCATAACTGGAAACCAAAGAGAATGAGTGATAGCTCTCTCTGATGATATTTAGGAACTTTTACAAGAGAATTAGAGGGCGAGAAACAGTGATGACACAACAAAAACCAGCCAACCAACTGAACAACCACCAAAACAACCGCAAACAACAAACAGCAACAAACAACAAGCAACGACAACAACAGACATTGACACCAATAGACAATGACACCAACAGACGACACCAACAGACAATGACACCAACAGAAAGTGGTATCTGCAAACAATGACGCCAACAGACAATGACGCCAACACACAAAGACGCCAATAGATAATGACCCCAACAGACAATGACACCACATACAATGACCCCAACGGACAATCACGCAAACAGATAACAACAACAACAATAACAATAAACCCGAGATAGAAGAGGCAATACACAGTTGGCACTGACTTGTTTGCGATTACCACATTACCATCGTTACATCTTTTTGGAGGAGAAACAGTTTAGGTTAAAACTGACCGAAAAGCACTACAATAATTTTATGGAGTCCCAAGAGGAATCCTGTGTTCGACTTAAATGATGCTGTCATCAAGTAAAAATGCGGAATATTAAAGAGCGGAATCAAGGAAATTTCGAAAGCGTGATCTACTTGAAGTTTTCTTGTACAGGGGATCTGATGATGGAAGAAGAGTTCAAGAGGAGACTCATTGTGTGATTTTGAGAAAAATTTGACGATTCCAAAAATTTCGAATTGGCCCGATTGAAATCAAACTGAATCGAATCATAGGGATTATTTCGAATCGAATCGAATTTCGAATTTACGCAGGGCCCTAACGCTGGGTTTGTTACATCTCATTCTGTTCCCAAGCCAATGACAGTTAATGGAATCCAGACTGCAGAAAGATTTCTCATTCTGTTCCCAAGGAAATGACAGTTAATGGAATCCAAACTGCTTCTGAAATAGTTCCCACTTTGCCTAAACAAATTATGTATATAGAGGATATGAAATGAGTGTTTTTCTCATATAATATTTGTGAAACAAGTATAAGAATTTTCCGTTTTGGCGAGCCTCTGGCGAGCCCAAACGGAAAATTCGGACGAGTTTCATAAATATTATATGCGAAAAACACTCATTTCATATTCTATTTATCATATGACACACACGCACAAATTAGCCACTTAGTAGGACTTTTTAACCCATCATCTAACTTGAGTTGCGAACGGCACTTGGAAAAAACATCCTCGTATAACTGAACATTTTCATCTTTTGCTTCCAAAACATAGGTTATGACCCCTCATTGGAACGAGCTCGTCGTGCTCGTTCCAATGATGGGTCATAACCTATGTTTTGGAAGCAAAAACTGAAAATATAAAAAAATGAATGTTTTTGTAGGTAAAAGATTAATACAGTATAACCCACCCTAAATAGGACAGATAATGTAAATTCTCCCTTCTGAAATTATGCAAATGTCACCTAGTTGTATTTTGTTTAGCCAATCAAATTGTCCAGTTATGAAATTGACCAATGAAAGCTCCCAACTCTAATTATGCAAATTATGAAAATGTGGCCCAGTTGTATTTTGTTCAGCCAATCAAATTGTCTAGTTTTGAAATTGACCAATGAAATTGACGGAAGGCTTTATTTATCAGTGATCAATATGAAAACAAAATATCAAATGTTTTAAAGTGAACAAAACGGACGAGTCATATGATAAAATTGATATATTACAAAAATCGAATTGAAAATATCTATGATAAAGCAGTAAATTTATCTGAGTTGAAGGCTTTGTAGCAAAAGGAATGAAATGAGTGTTTCAGAAAATATCGTTCTGTGTTGTACCAAATTGACAGTTCCTCAAAGACGAAGAAAGAAAGTCAGTGTAGTCGATAAAGCCAATTGTTCGGGCTAACCCAGAAAAAAATCAAAGGAGGCAGAAAGGTAACTTCTATAGCATATCCAAAATCCGTTAAAATTCTATTCGGGGAAAGCTTTCACAGCCTTACAAAGAGGACAACCCCTTTCAGCTATTTTGATCATATTCTCGACTGCTGTTTGCTTAAATTTGGATTTTCTCGGGCCAAAACAAAATGAGGTAAGCAAACAATCTATCATCTTCATGGAATTTGTTTTCATATACATTGTCAAGTACATGTATGCTCAATCCAGATTTGCTTTAGCTCTCAGTTGTTTTATTTCCCGAAACATTGGGATCAAGGCCGAATTAGTTGGGTTTCATGTAATACTTGTTCTCCAGTGATAATCAACTCCCAGATAAAAAAAAAACAGACATTCTTTTCCTCCCACTTATCGACTTGATCCCGATTGCCCATGCGGATGCCCCATTGGCGCTGTGTACTAAAGCGTGCTAAGGCGTACTTCACATCGATGGTGGACATGTCTTCAACCAGTGCTGACTCTGCCTGAGTGCATTTAGTACGTTGGGGAGTCTGACAGTTGTCGCCGCGGCTCGGTTGTTTTCTCCGGCTTCGTCCACCCGTAAAACTGGCCGACACGAGGCGACCCTGGCTGTCGAAAGTGTCGTTTAATACAAATAAATAAATATTGACTCGAATACTTCCGACGAGAGTTGCATATATTCCACTCTTGTCCATTTAGAAGGCCAGGCTAGGAAACTGGGATTCGAAACATCATAGGCAACATTCGTCAATATTTGTGGATCAAAGCTGTCGACATGATAGAAGCTAAATGTATGAAAATATTTTTCCGATTGGGTGCCGTTTACACAATTATGAGTTTCCTCTGTAGTTTAGGATCACTGGGGACGCCGTGGTTCACTAGGTAGAGATGCAGGCTGCAAGCCGAGAGGTGTTCGCTTCGAATCCCACTTGCGGCAACCTCGTTTTGTCCTTGGGCAAGACACTTAATCCGAACTGCCCACGTGGGTGCACGGTGGCATTGTGTGCTAAGGCGTACAGCACTTCGATGGTGCACTTGTCATCAACCAATGCTAACCCTGCTGGTGTGGAGTTAGTACGTTGCGGAATCTGACAGTTGGTTGCCGTTGCTCGATAGTTCTCTCCGGGTACTCTGGCTCCCTCCACCTGTAAAACTGTCCGACACGAGGTGACCCTGGCTGTCGAAAGTGTCGTTAAACCCCAATAAATAAATATTTGGAATCACTGATGAAAGCCCCGGGATTGGGAAAGGTTTTGAGAAGGGCCTATGGACCGAACGCTGTCATCCACATCATGTCTGATTAAGCGTACTCGAGGGACGTCCATGCCCATTTCTGGGTGCAAAACCTGTCGGGTCTCAGTTTCTCCCCAAATTCTGTATGGAGCGAAAGCTGGGGAATCGTGGAGAAAGTGACCCCTTGCAACGGCCCCGCGTAACCACATAACCCCGCCCCAGAGAGAGAGAGAGAGAGAGAGAGAGCGAGAGAGAGAGAGAGAAATCGAAGGAGGGGGGGGGGAGTGCGGCTTATTTTCACTCCTTTAGTGTGCACCTGGAGATTGTCCGTTGGGATGCATTGTACAAAGATGTTTAGACCCTACGGACTGGGACCAGAAGCTCCAAAATACCGAACTTATCCCTGTGATGACGGATAGCAGAGAAACCGCCTCAAGTTCGCATCTGAATTTTGTGAGTTGCAAATACAAGATGACAAGCAGAAATACATGTGGAACCAATACTTGTTTTTGTCGCAATCATGGACTGGAGCGTGTAACAGCTTGAGGAGAATGCACGAGTGGCGATTTTCTGATTTCTGAAGAAGTGGTGGCCAATGAATCTGAGGATCCTGAATGCCATTTTGGCGGCCATCTCCGGACTTTTGTCACACACAATCTATGATATCCTAGCTAAGTATCCTAATTCTTCTGAAAACATACTATAAGCGCTATATCACAAATTTACATACAGCTAATTTTCTTCTCATTTATAACACTTGGGGATGTAATGCTCTTATACTTTCAGAGAGTATATAAGCTAAGCACGGATTCTTTATCCAGTTTCCTGTGAATGGACGAAGACAGTTCAAGGACTGTAGTAGCTGAACAGTGTTGTATCAGATGATTGGTATGTGGTCAATCCGTCAATTATGAAATATAAAATGAAGTGGATGCAATTATTCTTTCCTGTTCGCCAACGGAAAAACCCAGTTGCGCATCACTGCAAGAGAAACGGTATGGTTTCCCTTAAGACCGATAAGAGAAAAATACTGGACGCTTTCAAATATTTCTCAGTGTTGTGAAATGAAGGGATATCTACGGTTGTAGAGAAAGGATCATATGATTTTATTTTTCTTGTAGTATCTCGATCGATTGACTTATTATGTCCATTGATCTACTTAATATCTCGATCGATTCACTTAATATCTCGATCGACCAATTTAGTATCTCGATCGATCGAGTTAGTATCTCAATCGAGCACGTTTTCTATCTAGATCAATCGACTTTGTATCTCGTTCGATCGACTTAGTATCTCACTCGATCGACTTAGTATCTCCCACGCTCGACTTAGTATCTCGATCAATCGACTTATCGTCTCAATCGATCAAGTTTTCTATCTCGATCGATCGACTTAGTATCTCCCTCGATCGACTTAGTATCTCGATCAATCGACTTATTGTCTCAATCGATCAAGTTTTCTATCTCGATCGATCGACTTAGTATCTCCCTCGATCGACTTAGTATCTCCCTCGGGCGATTTAGTATCTCCCTCGATCGACTTAGTATCTCCCTCGATCGACTTAGTTTCTCGATCGATCGACTTCTTGTCTCAATCGATCGAGTTTCCTACAAGTATTTCTATAGATACCGATCGATCGACTTAGTATCTTCCTCGATCGACTTAGTATCTCGATAGATCGACTTGATATCTCCATCGATTGACTTATTATCTCGATTGATTGACTTAGTGAAAATGATTTTTCATAGAGTGTCAGTTGTATATAAGGTACTATTCGTGAATAAGGCTTTGCGGGAGCAGCTAGTGATAAATTTTCATAGGAAACCAAGCTTTCGCCGAAGCAACTTTTTCCTGTACAAAAATTCGGCCCCTCCATCTAGATCCGCCATTGGTATACGTGCTGCATATTGCATGCTGTGGCATGTATAGTGATATATGTACACACAGGGATAGGGGTATATAGTACGGGTATGTGATGGAATATTGGGTTTGCATGAAAGTTTCCCCACAAAACGGTTGACGTTGCTATTGATGTCATTATGCGCTCGCGATGTCATAGAAACGTTGAGCGCTGTTGTTTGCACTGTGCAATCTGATATGACGTTAACCGGGTAAGGCTTTCTTGTTCGGGAGTGGTCTCATAGAATAGTATGGGCGTTATATACCCCTGTAGATCCCCTGTTTGCCCTTAGTACTATTAATCCACCTTTCGCTTTATAGTATAATATAACTGGTATATGTATAGGTATAGTAATGCTAGGCCAAGCGGTATTGTGGGGTGGGGGTAAGACATGGTTGGCTATTGCGGTAGTATAGGATGTACGGTTTATACACCACTAGGCTCCATCTGAACCTTTGTTACCACTAACCTACCGGTATAGGTAGTACGTAATATTATTCCATCAGTATTGTGGCGCGGGTGGGGGTAATGCATGGGTGTCTAGTGCGGTAGTAAAGATGTGCGCTTAGGAACCCTGCTTGTTAAATGTTAGCCCTTGGTGCCACTTTCCATCTAGGACGGTGTGCTGGCCCACATATTGTAT
This sequence comes from Pictodentalium vernedei, assembly GCA_031216915.1. NCBI lineage: Eukaryota > Metazoa > Mollusca > Scaphopoda > Dentaliida > Dentaliidae > Pictodentalium > Pictodentalium vernedei. The sequence goes on along the minus strand of CM062292.1, from coordinate 476,792,452 downwards.
AAGTAGTACGTAATGCTAGGTCAAGCAGTATTGTGGGGTGAGGCGAGTGTAATGCACAGTTGTCTATTGTGGTAGTATAGGGTGTACCGTCTGTACCACTAGTGGTCAAATGCTTGCCCTTAATACTACTAATCAACCTTCATATTACCCTTTGACTGGTACAGGTAGAACGAAATGCTTGGCTAAGCGGTATCGTGGGTGAGAGTAAAGCCCGATAGTTTAAAACGGTTGTATAGAATGGGCGGTATATACCCCTGTAGGTCCATTGTTAGTTCTTGGTACTACTAATGCTTCATATTATCTTATGACTAGTATGGGTAGAACGTAATGCAAGTCCAGGCAGTTTTGCGACGTGAGGTGGGGGTAATGCATGCTTGTCTAGTACGGAAGTATACGCTGTGCAGTTTGTGCCCCTGCTGGTTCAATGTTAGCAATTGGTACCACTATCCACCTAGGACGGTGTGCTAGCCCACAGATGATATAGGTAGTACGTATTGCTAAATGAAACTGTGTCGTGGAGTGGGGTGTGGGTAATGCATGACTGTATAGTACGGTAGTATATGGCATAGGGTATGTTCCTCAGTTGGTCTGTTGTTAGTGTTTGGTACTACTACACACTAAATGTATTTCACCACCGGGGGCTGGTATAGGTAGTGCGTAACGCGAGGCTATGCGGTATTACAAGGTAAGTTTAGAACGGTAGTGTGGAATGTATGGTCTGGACTCCATAAGTCTACAGTTACCCCTTAGTACTAAAAAATCACCCATTGGGTTGTACTATCCAGTGGGTAGTTCGGAACGCTAGGTCATGCACTTTTGTGTGGTGTATGCTTGGCTTCTGGTCTCCTAGTAGAGTGCGGATGGTATTTCGACATTCCAAGACTTGGCCGAGGGTAGAGGCCGTGATCTGGGATAATTAGCAAGCCATTATTAGTGCTACAAGTCAATAGTAATAGAACTACGCTGTAAGAGTGGCACAAAACTATGGTGTTGGCTGGCTGCAGTCGATCATAGACAAGATGGTAGTGACTATGGACAAGTCAGCAGTAGAGGCCGAAACACCACCAGGGACAAACGGGTACTAGGAACCATAACAATCTTCAGAGAGATGTCCTCCAAAAGGTATCCCAAACAGGTATCCTCAAATAGTACATAACAATGTCACAGTTATCCTCAAATACCCAGATCAGGATATGAGGGATGGGAAACTATACCTTATTGGGGGATTTACTCGTAGCTACCGTGGCCTCATACGATAGAAAAGGGGTTCCGAAAACCAGTCGTTTATTAACTGGTGTTGATGAAAATGGGATGCCACGGAACGTGACCGTTCACAATATTCATACGAGAATAAGAGGAAAGGTAGATTATTCCTCATTGAGAAATTTCCTCGTGGTCTTGATGGCCTCATACGACAAAAAGAGATTCTATATGCCTATACGCACCACAGGAATGGATTCCACGGAACGTCGTGGCCGTTAAATACCCAGATGGTAGGTTATGCCTCAATGAGGAATTTCACCGTGCCCCTCCTGTCCTCATACGACAAAAGGGGATTCTCCGACCACAAACGTTTTCCAGAAATGGATTCTCAAATTTTCATTATTTTTTTCATTTTTTGTCATAACCTATGTTTCTGAGACAAAAAATGAAACAAATTAGTTATTCAAGAATTATTTTTTGCAAATGTCGTCTGCTTTTCAAGTTAGGTAAAGGGTTAAATACCCAGAGGAGAATAAGAGTCGTAGGAGGAGTTACTCGTTCGGGTAATTACTCTTTGGCTTATTTGCTGGATAAGATTCGAGCTAATCGAGCAGGGATAAGTGTTTTATTCTGTAACACCACAGGTTTCAACTATTGGAAGACCTACAGTAAACTGGGGTATGGGAAATCTGTGAGTCGTACAAAAAATATCACAGTGATTTTGTCCCTCACAGATAAAACTCTTTAACTACGAGGTATGCCCCGTCAAAGTAAAAAATTACCGTAGAAGAGTCCCTACACACCCTGTCAAGCATTCCTTCTTCTTCTTCTTTATTTCTGCCCGCAATCAATTCTGACTATTAAGGGCTGTCTGGAGGACTATAAAAGTAAGCTCAGGTGTTAGTCAGCCGACTTTGAAGAAAATAAAGATGATGTTGTTAATGACATAGGAACATTTAACAGAGATGGAGTTTTTTTATTTATTTATTTTTTTATTTTTATTTTAGTTAAAACTATATACAAGTCTGAGACAATTATTTATTTCGTGGTTTTTTTGTGGCCAGCAGTATGTTGTTAAGTACTGAAGGCTTGAGCTCGGTTTTAAAATTGTCCAGGTTGTTGGATTGAAGAGCAGATTTAGGTAGGAGGTTGTATTGGGTTATTGTCCGTGCGTAGAATGAGAATTTGTATGTATCTGATACGGTAGAGATAGTGTGGTATGTTGTTGCTTTGTTTTGTCTTGTAGCAATAGTTTTCTCATGGAGGATATTTTCAGGGTTTAGGGCTATGTCACCGTGTTTGATTTTATGGAGGACAGATAATCTAGTTCTAAGTCGCCTTTGCTGTAGACTTGGCCAATCCAGGGAGTTAATCATTTCTGTTGGTGAGCTAGTATTATGGTATCGGTTTTTGACATACCTAGCTGCCCTGAGCTGTACATTTTCAAGTTTTTTAATTTGTTGTTTTCATATCCTTACAGAGTATGAGGGGAAACCACAGCTGTTAACAGATGTGAGAATGCGTGGAGAGGACCCTATGTAAATAAATTTATCATATGACTCGTCCGTTTTGTTCACGTTAAAACATTTTATATTTTGTTTTCATATTAATCAGTGATAAATAAAGCCTGCCGTCAATTTTATTGGTCAATTTCAAAACTAGACAATTTGATTGGCTGAACAAAATACAACTGTGCCACATTTTCATAATTTGCATAATTAGAGTTGGGAGTTTTCATTGGTCAATTTCAAAACTGGACAATTTGATTGGCTAAACAAAATACAACTGGGTGACATTTGCATAATTTCAGTAGGGAGAATGTACGTTACCTGTCCTATTTAGGGTGGGTTATATTGTATTAATATTTTACCTACAAGAAAAACGCCATTCATTTTTTTTTTATATTTTCACTTTTTGCTTCCAAAACATAGGTTATGACCCCTCGTTGGAACGAGCTCGACGAGCTCGTTCCAATGAGGGGTCATAACCTACGTTTTGGAAGCAAAAAAGGAACATTTTTAGTTATACGAGGATGTTTTTTCCAAGTGCCGTCTGCAACTCAAGTTAGGTGAGGAGTTAAAAGGGTCATACTAAGTGGCTAATTTGTGCGTGTATGTGTCATATGATAAATAGAATATGAAATGAGTGTTTTTTGCATATAATATTTATGAAACTCGTCAGAATTTTCCGTTTGGGCTCGCCAGAGGCTCGCCAAAATGGAAAATTCTTAGACTCGCTTCATAAATATTACATGCGAAAAGCACTCATTCCATATCCTCTATATATCACAGTGATTTTTTTCTAAAGTCATCCCCTCACAAATAAAACTGTTTAACTGTGAGGTATGCCATATCAAGAAGCAAATTACCTTCAAAACCATCACAAACCTTTTTTTATGCATTCCCTGCTGAATGCCTGGGAAATCATAGCTTTTAACAGCCCTGAGAATGTGTAGAGTTGGTGTTAAGTAAAAACTATACCACAGTGAACATAATATAAAATAAGCATTGACAGTAAAATACTCTTTACAGCAAGGTCTGCCCAACTGTGTAAACATTCAGGCAATTTCTCTGTGCATATATGTGGAGGACTGGAGTATTTATTTGTTATTTATTTATGTATTGGTCGTTAAGATCACATACTTATGCACAATGGCTAATCATGACCATCACAGTTTTACGGGTGGGGGAAGCCGGAGAATCCGGAGAGAACCACTGAGCAACGACGAGCAGCTGCCAACTTCCTAACATCGTAACTCCGCACTACAGCACAGGCAGGGTTAGATTGGTTGAAGACATGCGCATCATCGACGTGCAGTACGCCTTAGTACACGGTGTCATCGTGCCCCCATGTGGACAATCGGGGTTAAGTGCCCTGCCCAAGGACACAACGCGGGAGTCCGAATCGATTGCTCAGACGGCCGCCCATCCGAGGACTAACCGGGCTCGACGTTGCTTAACTTCGGTGATCTGACGAGAACCGGTTACCGCAACGCCACCGCGCCCCGGAGGAATGGAGCAACACAGACGTTCATGGATGTCGGCGGAATGTATTTTTTTTTTGGAAGTCACCAGCCTGTCGAACAATTTAAATTGCTACATGAACACTTCAAAATGTATATTGCGACAAAATGACATTCTTGTACGTGCGTGGAGACAAGAGACAAACAATCTGCCTAGTACAAAACAAGAGGGGGCGTTCCCAGCTCTGTATTTATTGAAAACAATTAAGGAATTATCGTTTCTTTTTGTCAATTTCTTGAGTTATGAATCCCAAAAAACAAAGTCGAAACATCGCGTAAATGGGCTACTTTCTTTTTGTCCATTTCTTGAGTTATGAACCCCAAAAAACAAAGTCCAAACATCGCGTAAATGGGCGTAGCCCGTCTACGCGATGTTTGGACTTTGTTTTTGGGGGTTCATAACTCAAGAAATAGACAAAAAGAAACGATCATTCCTTATAATTAAACGTTAGCGACCCAAATAAATAAATAGTGTTAGTGCGTCCTCTACTTCAGCGAACAAAGACTTAAAAACTAAAACTGGTAGATATATTATATTTCTGGCATAAAGGAGGGCGCATATTATTGAAATGCAGGTAGCAACTGGCACACTTTCCAAGTCAAATGCACTTATGTCATTAAATCTTTTATTGACCAATGAATTACGTAATGCAAAGAAAACGTCATAAGCCACGCCTCCCTCAAATTTCATTCAACTGTTCACTTCACGTAAAAGTTACGTTCCGTGGTAGGTGGAAGTAGGCCATCAGTATTACATTGTATTTTGGTTTTGACCGTTTCCCGAGAACTGAAAAACACAGTTTGTAAAAGTGGAGTTAGATATAAAGCCAGATGACATGAAATTAGTTGAATTCAATGTCAAAATTGCCGTCTTCGTCGTGACCAGCCATTGTTTACAATCGATTTGGGTAAAACGATGAACGCAGATGATCACCCAGTGTGCGTAAAAATTGAAATGGCAAATAAATACAGTTGTGAAGAAAAAGAAAAATTGACCCACCACGGTCATTTAAATATTTTCATGGTGATAAATTAGTAATATAAATTTATTTTTCTTTTTCACATTTAGAACGTACCAGTGTTCTAACTTCTGTTGATTTGACACCATGTTGCAACTCCGAAGTCTGGTATTTTAGGGGCGTGGCTGGGGGCGTTCCTTATTGTGGTTTTTTTTCGGTTCATTGAGTTATGAAAAGAAAAAACAGAATCGTGTGAGCCAATCGTTTTATCTGAAAACGCATGAACCGAAAACAAGTTTAATTATAATACTATGAACACTTCTTTAGTTAGAAATGATGTGTAGATATTCCTAAAAGTGAGCTCATCTCCTATGGTATAGTTTGGGTTTTATGAAATATTTTAGAGAAGTAGATTATTCTTTTTTCACTGTTTGCAGAAGAGTTCGACAACACAAATCACGTATTCAAAAGTCAGGCTATTTACTTCAAATCACGCGTTCGACATGTTGATGATCCCCTTCATCTCTCGAAGCCGCGGACTGATCGTCACACAGTTTGTGTTCTGATTTTTTGATATGCTGAATGTCATCAAAAACAACATTTTCTGGTTTAGAATTTTGGGGGACTTTTGATAAATTGTTTCTTGTCATCTCATGTACACAATTCAGTTGACAGAAATTCTGTTGTAATTAGTGTGATGTCGAGTTCCTATATTGATTGGACGAAAGGCAGTTTGAGGAGTTAAGATGGAATTATTTCACTTTGACTGATGATTTAGAGAAGAGTGAACTGGAGCAGGAGAGCAGATTTATCCAGGGATCGGTACTCGAGAATTGTAGTAGAAATCGGCGGGCTGAAGTTAGGGCCAAACTCTCATTAGATAGGCTGTGCAAAAAATATACGCCAACTTCTGAGGGTCGTCGTCGTTCAACGTGAGATAAAAGTCAGTAGGGTTGAGTGGGGGGGGGGGGGGGGGGGGGGGGTAAGAAAGGTGAGGAAAGTGTATGCCAATGAGCAGCTGATGAGTAATTTTTTTTATTAGGGTTTAACGACACATTAACAGGCAGGGTCATATCATGTCGGTGACAGTTTTACGGGTGGAGGAAGCCGGAGTACCCGGGGAGAACCCCCGAGCAACGACGAGCAGCTGCCAGCTCTCCAACATCATAACTCTGAACTCTGCACCGCGGCACAGGCAGGGTTAGATTGGTTGAAGACATGCGCACCATCGACGTGCAGTACGCCTTAGTACACAGCGTCATCGTGCCCCCATGTAGGCAGTCGGGGTTAAGTGCCTTGCCCAAGGACACAACGCGGAGCACGAATCAGTCGCTGAAATGGCCACCCATCCAATTACTAACCGCGCTCGACGTTGCTTAACTTCGGTGATCCGACAAGAACCGGTTACCGCGACGCCACCGCCCCCCCCCCCCCCCCCCCCCCCACCCCCGATGAGTAACAGAGATCCTGAAAAATACTTGCCAGGTAGAATAAGGCTGCTTGAGAAACTATTGAAAGAACGTGATGAAAACAATAGAGATAAGTGGATGAAGGCTGACATGTGTGAATGAATCAAAATTATAGTTTGGGGGATTGAGAACGAGTCAGGGGGAGGGTATTATATAACCGTTCGTTGGCAGTAACAACCATTATAATTTACCTCAAGAAGACCGAAAAAGCTATCGATTTCAAGCGTTAATTCTTTGATTATTCACACCCACTGGAGACAATATCCGCCGGTGTAAGGAATATATTTTTTTCTCAAAAACTCCTACCTTTAGTACTAATCGAAGGAAGTTCACCACCAACCGACTCCCTCGTTGTTGTTTCGCTGCAAAGTTCTGAAAAATGAAAAACAATTACTTTTAGAAAATGGAGAGAAAGGAAATCTGCCCATCACCTCTTCAATAAAACAGAAGAAAAAAAACGAAAAAAAAAAACACACGCACAAAAAAAAAATAAAATAAAATAAAAACGAAAAATCCCAAACAATTGAAAAAGGATTTTATTGCCTGAGTTATCCGTAACGCTAAAGTGGTCGTTTTTCCAAGTTTTTCCGGAACCTGGATTCCAAACTCTCTATATTTGAGTAATCCTGAGCTCAAACAGTAATTGTTACAAAATCACACATTTAATTCGAGACGGGTGTTGTAAGGTGGCTGTTGGGTCGGTGCCTAATGAGTAGATTAATTTTCTGCTTCAAAATGAGAATGGAAGGCTTTAGAGTTATTCTTTGACAAAAAACTTTATCCAAAGGAGGTAGTGGTTAATGTGGGGGTGCCAGCTGGATGATGTTTTTGTGTAAATTCACTTGAAATACTTCGCAACTCGATTTAAAACAAAATAAAAGAAACAGAAAGAAACGGAAAACGACTCCACCCAACTCACACACTCTTTACCCAGGATCATTTAGGTGACCAGGATCATTTGGGTGATTTTTCCTTTTTTCATAAAACCACTTGAAATCGTTCTACTCATTTTGATGCAAAATGATCATAAACCCACCCAATGAAGCCCAAACCACCCTGTGCACGCCTCTTTAAGAATGTCATGTACCAAATGTCAAAAGATGAAAAAATGATAGGCTTTCGGAGGACATTTTCTTGGAGATGGGGGCATACCAATCAAGCTGCTCTGAGCTGTTGTTTCAAAATCAAAATACAGGCCCTTTCCTCGAATTTGTAACGCATGGAAATCTCTGCCCACTGCCCTGTTATTTGCCAGAAATTATAAAAATACCCCCTCCCACTGAACAATACCAGTCCCTTCCAATAAATTAGCTGGTTGTTGGTGGAGTGTGTGTGTGTGTGTGGGGGGGGGGGGGTAAGAGTGCCGCAACCCCCACCCCATCCCATACACCCATATAGCTAATTCATATCTATATGGGTGACATTCGATTTAAGTTATGTTGCTGAGTATTAAAGCAACATAATATCCTTGTATAAACAGAAATACCAGCAAAAATACTTAATTAGTCATTTGGAAACACACATTAATCTGTGTCAGGAAAGTATTGTCATATTGTCTATCTTTTAAATATTCTAATAATTATTTCTTGAATTTCATGGAAGACATTTCATAAACGTGACAATATATTGTATCAGATCACATGTATTTACCACCCCTTCCCTCTTCGAGGTTTCATTCTCACCCTACTCAAGACTGTTCAGAATTTCAGTAGTGGGTTGGTGGTAACATTTTTTAATTTCCCCAGTGCAAACTCCAGAAAGTCATATTTTTGCAATACTACATCCCCCCTGCCCCCCCCCCCCCCAAAAAAAAAAAAAATGAAATAAAAGAAACGTGTTGCCCCAACACCCACTAGCACGTAATAAAATCATTGGTTCCACAAATGTTAACTGCTGAGTTTTACTTAAGCCAGGCTTTTCATTCTTCCGATTTTATTTTCTTTATTCAGCTAGTGTGTGTGTTGGGGAGGGGGGGGGGTCATATAGTAAGGGTGGAATTGGTGATAGGTAATCAGTAACTGCATGTACTAGCTGTCAAACATCTGCTGGCACGGTCGGCGTGTCGCCGTCTGTTTTTCCGCTTCACGGTAGCCAGTTTTCAAGATTGATTTTGTTCTGCTTCCTGAGAACATTTTCAACTTAACATGCTCTTCAATTCAAAGTATGTTTGCGTTGGCAAACGTGCCACTTCATTGCCGAAGTGTGGGTCGAATAGGATTACACAGTAGACCTCGTATCGACTCGTCGGCAGTACGCAGCGGTGAGGGCAACATTGTAATAAAATTTTGTAGGAACTGTACCAGTGGCTGGCTCCAATATCGAACTCAATTGGCCTTTTTTGCCCTAAAATTAATTTCGTTTTCCTCGGTTTTCAATAAAGAAAGCAAGGTTGTGTTTCACTGTTCATTTAAGAAATAACTGTTGTTTTCCTTCGGTTTATGCGATATAAACCGAAAATTTTCAGCACAAGTTTCATAACTCGCGTAGCGAGTTATGGTTAAGCTTGTGCTGAAAATTTTCGGTTTATATCGCATAAACCGAAGGAAAACAACAGTTATTTCTTATAATTTAATCCGGCTGTAATATTAAAATATAAAAACTATGTGTACGTACGTGAACGAAAAACTTTTAATTTTCGCACAAGACAACAGTCAAACTCAGGAAAGTGTGCCACAAACAGGTCACGTCAATCGTTGTCAAATTGTTTGTTTTGATTTTCGATCGCAGACGACAGATATTTAGCAAGTCACGTAACAATATCATTAAAAACATTTTTTTACGTTCCCTCAAAATCATGTTTGGGTATATGATCTTTTATTCGCCTCCCACTTCGGTATATTTTATGAAATTCAATTGTTCCTGAGAAATTATCATTATATTCTCGCTGACTGGAGGCAATGAAAAATCGATCATTGATCTTTGTTTACAAGCTTGTTATCCATCTATCAGTCTGCCGTCACGCCCTCACGGTGACAATTGGATTGAGTGGGCGGGGCTTCCATAGTTTCAAAGTTGGGTAGGATGTGCGAACGTGTAGCGACATTCCAAATCATGACGTGATTTGGTTTATACGATTTTGACGACTTTCACGCTGTATGCTTTCAACTAATCAAACGCAGAGGCGGTGCAATTGATTATTTTTTTTTTTTTCTTTCATGACTATCAATAGTTTTTAGCATAGTTGCGCATCAAACACTTTGTAACGAGAATCGGTAATTCTGGTTAAAATTACCGCATGCCCCCAAAATCCATGTGATAGTGACAAATACAGTTACGGGTGTATAATAAAAACGTATACTACGTGAGCAGACACGGGGTAACTAATATTATACCACAAGTATTGTGCGAATTCAACGTTACACGATAGAATACAGACATTGGGAAGTGTGCTGGATACACCGCATGTTGAATCTGGATTACGCCTGCGGTTCGGTGTTTAAAAACCGACATCCAGGTATCAAATCTCCATATACCATACATGTTGGCGGAGATAACACCCAGGTATCAAATCTCCATATACCATACATGTTGGCGGAGATAATATCCGGGTATTAAATCTCCATATACCATACATGTTGGCGGAGATAACTTCCAGGTATTAAATCTCCATATACCATACATGTTGGCGGAGATAACATCCAGGTATTAAATCTCCATATACCATATATGTTGGCGGAGATAACATCCAGGTATTAAATCTCCATATACCATACATGTTGGCGGAGATAACATCCAGGTATTAAATCTCCATATACCATATATGTTGGATATATGTTGGCGGAGATAACATCCAGGTATTATTTATTTATTTATTTATTGGTGTTTAAGGTCACATATTTCTGCACAATGGCTAATCATGACCTCGACAGTTTTACAGGTGGAGGAAGCCGGAGTACCCGGAGAGAACCACCGAGCAACGGCGAGCAACTGTCAGCTCCCCAACATACTAACTCCACACAAGCAGGGTTAGTATTGGTTGAAGACAAGTGCACCATCGACGTGCAGTACGCCATAGTACACAACGTCACCGTGCCCCCACGTGGGCAATGGGGGTGAAGTGTCTTGCCCAAGGACACAACGCGGTTGCCGCAGGTGGGATTCGAACCGAGGACCCCTCGGCTTGCAGCCTGCACCTCTACCTACTGAGCCACCGCGCCCCCATCCAGGTATTAAATCTCCATATACCATACATGTTGACGGAGATAACATCCAGGTATTAAATCTCCATATACCATACATGTTGGCGGAGATAACACCCAGGTATTAAATCTCCATATACCATACATGTTGGCGGAGATAACACCCAGGTATTAAATCTCCATATACCATATATGTAGGGAGAGATAACTTATATTAACGTATCAGCTTTATTCACTCAATAATTCAGGTTTAATCGTGGTATAAGTGTAGAACACAACTCGGGTAGTGTGCGGTGGACAGGAAATACAAGAAAAACTCTACGTTGGGTTGTTATTCCAGTTCCTCCTACTACACCCTCGTCGTGTTCTGTCTTATAAACGGGTGGATGACAACATTCTATTACAATGTATGCCCCTCTTTCAGTTGTTTCTGTAAATGAAAACAACAGAATTAACAAATTGCAAGACCAAAAAAAGACTTGCGGCAATACATGACCACCACAACGTACTGGTGGGTCGCGAATTACGTGAAACACTTCTTCACATTGATCATGAAAATAATGATTGACCATGATTTTCGATACCAGCTATAAAGGGACATAAGTGTAGTGTGAGGAAAGCCAAGGACTAACAAAACGTTAAGCCCGTGGTCCCCCCCCCCCTCGCCCCCAGTACCAAGACCCGACACAAAACAAATAAAACGAACGCCGTACCATGTCAAACGAGGCGTTTCAATTTAAAATTTTCGCTTTCTCGCCAAACAGTTTTCTGACATCAAGACAGTAGATTGATATTTCGTGTCTGAGAGATAAGAATTTTCTCGCTCTACAACATCTGTAGAATCTTAGTTTATATTATTACGTTCACTGGGTATGTGATGTGAGGCAATTGTGATGTGACTTCTGTTTGCTCTTTTCGTACACTCCTGTGGAAAGAATGAATGGATTAGATGATTTCATTCAGTAGAGCAACATGCCTACAGATCGTTAACAGTGATTGCTGCCACCTGCATGAGTACACCACAGGGAGATGGCATAGGACTCCGATTGTCTTCTCGCTGTTCTGAATCAATCTTCACTCTGGTTCAGAATTGTCTGGTACCAAGTGCCTGGCTAAGCGGATAGGAGCTTGCTTTGTCCATGTCGAAGAACTTGAAAGCCCCCCCCCCCCAAAGGCACACATTTCTGAATATAGAATGGACTTATATTATAGTTAATTTAGATATCACTTGCTGACGACTTGGATGGGCTTTACGAAGTACGAAGTTGCGGCTGGTGAGAAAAACACAGAACGACACACGCGTGTGAATAAGTTAATCGATATGGCACGAGTGCCAGCGCGGAAGGATTAGACGAGAGGCCGCAGGTTTTATCCTTCCGCGATGGCACTCGATTTAAACATTCACAGGCGTGTGTCGTTCTGTGATGATTACACGCCTTTACGTCTATAAACACAATTATGAGGACACTCAGCAATTCATTTGACAACTATCAACAGAAAGAATTCATTTTATCGCCAACCAAATTTGTGAAGGCAACCTGTGTTATGTTTCGTTCCGTAGGTTCCAATGTGTTCTATGTGCCTACTGGCATACAGAACACATTTGGAACTCAGGGGACGGGTGCGCGAGGTGGCTCAGTAGGTAGAAGTCCTCGATTCGAATTCCACATGCGGCAACCGCGGTGTGTCCTAGGGCACGACACTTCACCCCCATTGCCCACGTGGGGGCACGGCGGGCGTTGTGTACTAAGGCGTATTGTACGTCGATGGTGCACGTGTCTTCAACCCATGCTAACCCTGCTGGTATGGATTTGGTATGTTAGGGAGCTGACAGTTGCTCGCCATTGATTGTGGTTCTCTCTGTGTACTTCGGCTTCCTTCACCCGTAAAATTCATTGTAAAGAAAATATATGACCTTAACCCTTTACCCAACGTAACGGCCAAAACCGGCCAGCGTTATTCTCAAAAATCGCCAATTAATTTTCAAAATATTTTCATTTTTTGTCTCAAAAACATAGGTTATGACCCCTCGTTGGAACGAGCTCGTCGAGCTCGTTCCAACGAGGGGTCATAACCTATGTTTTTGAGACAAAAAATGAAAAAAATTAGTCATTCAAGAATTTTTTTTGCAAGTGTCGTCTGCTTTTCATGTTAGGTAAAGGGTTAAACATTGATAAATAAATAAATAAATAACTCAAGGGACGATTTTCAGCTATCGCTAGAGATTCAAATTGTAATTGCGTTGCACGATTTGTAGAAAATTTCAGTGAAATTTCGCTTCTATTTAAAAATATTCCGCCAACGATTTCCGTTCCGCACATATGTATGGAACAGATTTTCATTTTCCGCATGGTTAGTGTTGCTGTAGATGAGGATTACATAGAACAGGCGTATAATATATGTATGTGTGGAATGGCGGTGTGTCTGGAGAGTGTCACGTGGCAATGACAAGTAATTGGCAGACGGTTTAACTTACAGTTCAGGTACCAACGGGGTTTTAATGCAGTTCACATGAGTGGGAGACACGCTACGTTCGTCAAAGGGCTTCCAACATAGGAAGAGGGTTTAGGTCCGAAGGCGCAACGTGGACTGAAAGAGGGTTTATACCTTTCAGATTTTACAACATGGCAAAAAGACTTATACTTGATAACGGTCAGAGAACAGCTTTTGTCGTAGCTTACAAAACAATTTAAAATATTTGTTAATTGGTACAGGGAAACATTCGGGAAGAATGAGGACCACAAGGGCCGGAAGCATAGTCAAGAAAGGTAGACACACCAACAGCAGATACAATAGTGTTAAGAAGCCAAATCAAACAGTTTCGCTCTAAAGGTGTCCCACTCTCAGATAGCAAATGACGAACGCATGGTAGTCGAGTCAAGCGCAATCGTCGCAATCCGGATACGTTGCAGCTGCTGCTACTGGTAGTACAATGCCGATGGTACTGGCTCACGGTGAGGACGTGTTTCAAGCTTGGAGCGCGAATAATGTTGAGTTTCACTCTCGATGTATTGCAGGACGGTGCGACGCAGTCAGGCAAGATATTGATCAAGACCGCAGTGTAACACAGTCAAGGATTGACAATAAACAGCGCAGTGTAATGCAATTTGGGAACGATAGCTTTTGACTTACAAATATTGTGCCTGACGATTTGCCCTCGTATTTGTTTGATTTTGATAGAACACCTGATGATGATGTAACAGCACATGTTCCGTTATCGTTGCAGCAAAAGATGTCGGCGCACCAATATATTAACCTGGTCTTACTTTTGAAGTGAGTCTGCGATCTTCAATACATCACTGAGGGCAATTCCTTCGCCATAAACGAAATGGAGCGAACTGAATGTAAACTTTGAGAGAGCAAAGACAAACTCCTGTCAATTGAAAAGTGGAAGAATACTTTTATAATTTTTATTTTTATTTAAATACAAAACAGTTCTTGAGCTTTTTAAATACATGCAAATTGTTCGAGACGCTTCACTCCTTCTGGAGAGCTTATGATGAGCAATTCCGAATGAGGCAGACTACTGCTTTGCAACTGTGAGGGCAAATAAATTCCAGCCTATGACTGCAATTCATGAGTAGTGAAGGCTGACACTATAGGGACAAACACTTAACACTGATTTCCCCATACTCCAATGCTGACACTATAGGGACAACATTAACATAGGAATCTCCATAGGGGTTTTGTCCCTATAGTGTCATTTTTGTCCCTATAGTGTCAACATTGAAGGCAGGAAAAAATTTTTACATTTTTTTTCCTGCCTCCAATGTTGACACTATAGGGACAAAAATGACACTATAGGGACAAAACCCCTATGGAGATTCCTATGTTAATTTTGTCCCTATAGTGTCAGCATTGGAGTATGGGGAAATCAGTATTAAGTGCTTGCCCCTATAGTGTCAGCACTGGGGTAGAGGCCTCCCAATGACTTTATACTGACAGGCTTAGGTGGGTTTGACTTCCATACACTTTATATGCTGGCAAAATATATGTTTATTAATCAATCTCTCCATACTTTAAACCGTATAACACTTTACTGTATGGACGGAGTGGTTGATAAGCATACAATCTCTTACCCACAGTGGAAAAGAGAAGTATCTCTTAACTCTTTTTCACTTATGGGATGGAATGGTGAATGAAGTATCTCTTAAATGCTGATCCCTATAGTGTCAGTCACGGGGTAGAGGCCTCCCAATTACTTTATGCTGGCAAAATATATGTTTATTAATCAATCTCTCCATACTTTAAACCGTATAACACTTTACTACATGGAAGGATTGATTGATAAACATACAATCTCTTACCCACAGTGGAAAAGAGAAGTATCTCTTAACTCTTTTTCACTTATGGGATGGAATGGTGAATGAAGTATCTCTTAATTTTGTATCTATAGTGTCAGCACTGGGGGTAGAGGCCTCCCAATGACTTTATACTGACAGGCTTAGGTGGGTTTGTCTTCCATACACATTATATACTGACAAAATGTTCTGCTTGTTTAAAACGTACTACCTAATATACATCGCTCGACTGGTGGAGTTTTTTTTTTCTATTTATTACAGGAAGACACGACATATAAAAATACTGTCAGATTTCGTCTGGGTGTTTTTTACACGCGAATGTCTTATAAATCCGATGTGAATGTGTGTCTTGCAGTCAATTTGTAATACAACACTCCACTACTCAGAGAAAAACATATCTCTCGTTGCGGTTGAAACTATTCTACAAATAGCTCATGTAAGAGATACATTTTTTTCAAACACATGTGCTAACTAAATGCAACTGCGGAGAAACTCCTTCACGGACTGATTGTTTTTTATCGACTGGCAGTGATGTGTGTTTTCAATACTTTTTCAAAACTGCTTGAAGCTGATTTCAACATTTCACCGTTAGATATTACAGTGACCTTAACCCCGAGAAACAATTTCATTTTTCACACCACAAAACAGTGAATGTTTTGCAGTGTAAACTGTTTTACCGGCAAAAAAAAAAGAATAGCTTTTCCTTTTAACCAAAAGGAAAAGCTATTCTCTTTTATGCTTGTATTAAATTCGTAACAGATGTTGATACGAATTCAGCAAAAGAAGGCGCAATTCTGAGATATCGTTCTGAAACAAATCTTAACCACATTGAAAATCACGCTTTGCACTCCTCAGATGTTTTTGCTACATAATGTCAGTCTTTCCCTCCAAATTATTTTTTGTGTGGGAAATTGTGACATTCTGGCGTGAAAACTAATACATTGAGTATTTCATCATCCATCATCTGACCAGCGGGGGCAAGGCGCGTGAATTACTCATTGCATTATTTCCTGCCGCCTTTTGCTTTCCCCCTAAATGACTGAAAACACACCTTGGCGTGGGTCATAAACACAATTGTCTTATGGTTATGAAACTTGAAACATTTGTCGAAATAGAATTTCCAACACAAGACTCGTGTAAGGGGATTAAGCATTCCTGTGGTTAGAATTATCTGAGAAATAATTCATGATTTCTTCATTATAAATTATAGAACCCCCACAGGACTCTGAATGCAGTTAGCTGATGGAATATCGCAGTGTGAAAAATAGACCAGCTTATAATTTCCCCAAGTTGTCTCTTCTGTGTGGAAGGATGTGAATTTTATATATTATACATGTGGACAAAATGTGGAGGGAAAATATCGCAGTGTGAAAAAAACGACATTATTATCGCTTCAGGCGGGGCAGTGGAGCGACAATAATGCAATTTAAATATACACACTGACTGGCGAAAATTTCAAACTATCAGCGGGATATTAATTGATGCGTGTGCTGGAAAAAAACAGATGTAATTGCTCTAAAGAGAAAAAAATCGATTTTTTACAATCTGACTTGCTGCTGAATAAGATAGAGTTCTTCCCCTTCCACCGAAAAATGTTTGATTCACTTGCCATTTTACAAGTAAAAACAGAATTTATTTACCACAGTAAAACAAATACTGCCTTACTTCCTGCCTCCCCACAGAGGCTTACTCCGAGAGTGTAAAAAGGGGGTTTATGTTATTTACATTAGTAGGGGGAAAATATTTCGGCCACAACACTCAATGTGGCCTTCTGTAGTTTGGGTTATTGGTGAATGGTTGACTTGTGAAAATTGTAATCAGTGGTATTTTCCCTTGCCTTCCACCATCCATTCAATGGTTGGTGGAAGGCGGAGGAAAATAACTCTGAAAAGAAAAAAATATCTAAAACACCATTTTCACATTTTAGAATTTTTATTCCATGAAATTTTACATAAGTGTAGTGTCACTTTGAAAATGTTCACATCTTCTTGGTAAATTTTGCCATTTTAGGTTGAATGTCCTTTTTGGGTTTTCGTTTTCTCGACACTTTCATCGGGGGTGGTTCTGTCTCCGGGAATAAATTTTCTTCATCAACTTCCATCTTTGATTCAGTAGGTATGTCCACTTTGTACAATAAAGTATCATCATCATCGTTGAATTCCTGTAACACCGTCTGCTCAGCTTTTGGATGTAAGGCAAATCCCACAGTTGGTAAAACAGGTATATTATTTAGAGGATGCATGGAATTAAACCCGTACCCTCTAGTTGTTGAAGGAGGTGGACGCTCTATCTGTTGCGGAGTCATGTTATTTGCTGTTGATAAATACATTTTCCGCTTCTTACATTCATTCATGTAATGTCCTCGCTCATTGCAAAAAAAACACTCTCCTTTATTGGGGCAAGCCCAACTCCGATGATGTTTTTCTTGACAAATCGAACAACTATCTTTTTGTTGTGTCAACTTATATAACTCATTGACAAGTCTTTTCACTTCACCCCATCTGGATGGGTTGTAGTATATGCTTTTAACATCATTTGTCTTGTCCATTCTTGGATCTCTATTCATTTTTTTTAAAAAAAAAGTTCAGAGGAGACTAAAAGCGCGTCTTTCAGCCTGGTCAACTCAATCACAAGTGTGTTTCAACCCACCGCCCCCTCACTTTTTATACTTTTTTTTTCAAAGACCAGATATTTGTGTTTTTCACTGAAACACAAATATCTGGTCGTTGAAAAAAAAGTATAAAAAGTGAGGGGGCGGTCGGTTGAAACACACTTGTGATTGAGTTGACCAGGCTGAAAGACGTGCTTTTCAAAGATGAAGAGGGGATTAGTAGACTACAGCGAATCAGAGGATAGTGACACAGAACCTGTAACGCCCGATGCCAAGAAGTCGAGATTGACTGAAGATGAATGGAATACAAATTCTGTACAGAATTTGTATTCCATTCATCCACAGTTATTACGTACATCCAGAAAATTTCACTCTGAATCACATGTATGCAGAGTGACTTTAAAGCAATTCGATGGCACTAATCCACTCGAGTTTCTAACTGAAATATTTGATTCGTTAGTGAGAGATGTGAAGCGAGAGTGTGGTATACAAGACAGAGATCCTGTGAGGATATCCATCCACCATCCAGGTCTTGAGGTGGGTATTTTTATTCCTTTTACAAAGGCTATGGGTGTCACTGGAAAAACAGTGTTAGATGAAATTGAAAAAGTTATTCAATCAAATGAGAATTTTACTATACACGATGGTCAATTATCTTTAGAAATAACACACACTTCACTACCACATGGGTCTGGGCGAAATGCACCCATTTCATTTGCATCTGTTGGCAAACTGGTTGGAAATAAGAAAAGTATTATCGAAATTAAAAACTCCTGTGATTCCATGTGTCTCGCACGTGCCATTGTAGTGGGAAAATGCCATGTTGATAAAGATAATTCAGAACTTTGGGAGAAAAAATGGGACAAAATAAAAAGATCCAACAGACCGACACAGGAGTGGGAAGCTAAAATATTGATGGATAAAGCAGGCCTCGAATATAATAAAACTTGTGGGTATGAGGAATATCATAAAATTCAAGAGTTACTCTCACCAGACTATGTGATCAAAATCCACCCACAATTTGTCAAAGAAAAGTTTTTATACGAACCACCGCAAACTACAAAAGAGAGTAAAGTTATTCACATTTACCACCACGAGAAGCATTTTGACACCATCACTAAGATTACAGGGTTTTTAGGATGTGCTTACTATTGTGAATATTGCAATGTAGGCTATAATAACAGAGAACGTCATAGATGTTTGAAAGGCTGTGTATGTTATTCTCCACTACCATGTACACCTGAACATCCTGTGCACTGTTACACTTGTAATAGAGATTTTGTAAGTTCTACCCCCTCAAAATCTTTTTTTACCAGTTCTCCACATTCATTGTAATAAGAAAATGACATTTACACTCTGCAAAACATGTGCAGAACATGAAACAGATCACTGCCAACACACACCAGACCAACGTGCAATAGTAGGTACATGGACATCTGTTGAACTTGCCAAATCACTGGATTTGGGGTATAGCCTAATTGAGACTTATCAGATTTGGCACTGGGATGAATGGTCTTCAGAGATTTACAAACATTATGTGAACAAATATTTTAAAATGAAACAAGAAGCTAGCGGGTTTCCAGATTGGGTGAAAACAGAAACAGACAAAAACACATTTAAAAAAGATTATGCACAAATTGAAAACATCTATTTGGAAAATGTTGAAAAAAATCCAGGAAAAAGATCGTTTGCCAAAACCATGTTAAATTGTCTCTGGGGAAAGAATGCACAAAACAATATCAAAAGTAAAACTAAATATATAAATGAACCGTCCGAATATTTTGATATAATACAGAGCAAAGACAAAATTGTGAACAATGTGGAATTTTTTGAGCATGATCAATTTGTTTTAGTAAACTATATTGACACTGCAGATGTTTACACACCACACAGTTCAGCAAATGTTGTTGTAGCATCGTTTGTAACCGCGTATGCGCGTTTAGAATTATATAAAGTTTTGGAACAATTAGGAACACGAGTTTTATACTTTGACACAGACAGTTGTATTTACATCCATAATCCCACACTTTGGAACCCAAAAATTGTAAATAGCAGGTTAGGTCAATGGACAGATGAACATCCAGAGGCAAAAATCACAGAGTTTGTTGGATTAGGGCCAAAGAATTATGGATACAAATACATTAAAGGTGGAGAAATACATACCACATGTAAAGTTAAGGGGATCACATTAGATTTCAAAACATCACAAAAAGTTAATTTTGAGAGAATGGTTGAGTGTGCACGAGACAGAGAGAATTACAAAATAAACATTGAGTGCACACATAAAATTAAACGTAATAAAAACAGACAAGTCACAAGTGAAGCACAAACCAAAACATTCAGATCTGTATACACAAAACGTTTTGTAGTAGATAAATATGATACCCTCCCCTATGGGTTTAAGGTATAAATATCCGTCACAAAAACTCATTTCAATTTTGAACAGAGAACAGACAAGATGTCTTTACCACTCGAGCCTGCTTTCCCTAATTATTTATCAGAGTTAAAAAGACTTGAAAGTTTTCATTGGACTTCCCACCCAGTCTTACAATCGAAAAAAGAAGAATTAGCCAAAGCTGGATTTTTCTGTGTTGGGGGTGGTAAAGTGAAGTGTTTTGTATGTGGACAAGGTTTACATAATTGGGAAGAAAAGGATATTCCTTTACAAGAACATGTCAAGTATTCTCCAAATTGTCCTTACATGAAACTTATTAGAGGCTGTCAGTTATATAAACCACCCACATGTATGCAAACACCTCCCGATAAAATATTAGCAGTCATGGATAATGGGTTCACTTTAAAACAAATATTTTCAACAATGAAAAAATATGATAAAACTCTAGATGATTTTCCAGATTCAAATTCATTATTTGCACTCATGGTCATAGATGATCAAAGTACATCATCATTTAGTAAAATAATTGGCAATCATGCCGCAGTACATTTCAGGAATAAGTTAAGTGATTTATTTACTGACGGTCCAGCAAATGATTTTCCTGACTCTTCTGATACACAAAGCACATGGTGTAATGTAATATCTGATGCACAAAGTACATCAGAACAGACAAAAGAATCATCAGTTTGATTTCAACCATGGAACCAGTAAGACACATCTTAGAAAACAAGATTACACGTAAGGCATTATTATATGCATTTCAAATGATCACTCCTGGTTATCTAACAATAACAAAAGATTTCATTCAAAATCAATTAGAAAAAGATGGAATGTATGGGGAATTTTGTAATGCATTACAAATCATGAATGCTTTTTACAAAGATAATGTACAAAATATTTGGACAAGAGTTATGTGGGATTTTATTATTTATGATGAAGAAATCATTAATTACTTGTATAGACAATGTATGCCACAAATAGATCAGAGTTCTTCAGAAAGTTTATTTGAGTTAAAATCACCCTCAAAACGAAAACCCACGCAGAGATGTGAAGAAGCTATGGAGGTAGAAAGTATATAAGTCAATGTTTTGATATTCCTTTTGGTAAAAAAAAAAGAAGTCATGGCAATGAGTGAATGTTTATTGTTTCAACATCCCTGTAATATCTTTATATCGGGGCCTAGTGGTTCAGGAAAGACAGTATTTGTCAAAAAGCTTATTGATATGAAACGTGACTTATTTCAAATCCCACCACAAAAAATTGTTTGGTGTTATAAAGAATGGCAAAATACATACGCTTTACTTAAAGAAAGTGAAGATGTTAAATTCATAGAAGGCATTCCTGATGATGAATATGAAATTGTCAGTGATGTCACTATTCCACATCTTGTGGTTTTTGAAGATATGTTAGGTGATAAAGATGAAGAAAAAATTAAATTATGGTTCACACGAAAAGGCCATCATCGAAATGCAAGTGTCATATACATCACACAAAATATGTTTCAACAATCTAAAGCTAGTCGTACCATAAGTTTAAATGCACATTATATGATTCTGTTTCAAAACACCAGAGATAAAGGGCAGATAAAAGTGTTAGCAAATCAAGTCCAATTACCCCATTTAAATGCATCCTATCAAGATGCAACGAGTACTGATCACGGTTATTTATTAATTGATTTTCATCCTAAAACCCCCGACTCTTTGAGATTAAGATCTGATATTTTTCATCCTTGGGTGACACAAAATGAACGGGGTCCCATCATTTACACAAAACTATAAAAAGCTGCATCCATAACTTTTTGTGTCACTTGGTAAAAACTTTTGAGTACACATCACAATGGTATCTTTTATCCGATCATTAGAACAATTGAGTCAGCAGACAAATCCGTTTGCAAGAGAAAAATTACTTAAGAAAGGTTTCAAGAAAATTTTAAAATGGTTTACGTTAGCAAGTAAAATCATACTCAATAAAAAAATTAAATTGCCAAAACAAACTCTAGCATATATGGATAAGCATAGACAGGATTTACAACAACTTGCAAATCCAAGAGTTGATCTTGCAACCAAGCGAAACATTATTTTAAAACCAGGTGGTGGTGGATTTTTTGGCGGTGTTATTATTCGTAATTTAATTCGATGGGATGGACATAAAACAAGTCGTAATTTTTATTCACCATTTACAAAAACAAAAAGTAAGAAACGAAAATTGTCCAAAAACAAAAAAATCAAAAGAAATGTTGATAAAAATTACGTGCGTGCAAATTTCTTAGTCACTCCTCAAAAACTGACAAAAACAAAGTCTGTTTTAGTGAGTAAACTTCAAAAACAGAAAAAAGTACCACCATTAAAGTTAACACGTGGAACATCTGGTGGCTTTAGAGTATCACATGATCCTATGATGTCTAGACAGAGTGTGGGGAATGTAGCACTGAAAGAAAATATCCTAATGACAGCACGATTCACAGCGTTGAATGCACAAAAACCTGTTAAGAGGATAAGATCTTATTTTAGTTGAATAAAATGACTTGCATTTGTCTGCCATATCATTTTATGAATGGTCTTTGTGACGGAAAGATGGTAAAACAATCTCGTAAAATTCCACTAGTTAAAAAATATGGTGGGGTGTTATTGGCACTAAGTCAAACACCACCAGCATTTCAAAAACAAATTATAAAAAATGCACCAAAAGAATTAATTAATTGTGTGGCAGAATGTTGTCATAATCTTTTAAAAGGGAACATACATCTTTCCCCTGTTCAGAAACGAAAATTACACCCGAAACGTGAACAACTAAGATCCCTTGCTAGTAAATCATTATCACTTAAAAAGAAAAAACAAATTTTAAATCAAAAAGGTGGGTTTTTACCATTACTTGGTTTACTTGCACCAGCTGTAGGACTTGCAACAAATCTTGCAAATAAATTAGTGAATAAAATATGAAGAAAATGGCTATTGTACCTTATCAAATGATGGAAGAAATGCAGCATTATAGAAGTGAAAAATCTCAACGCCCAAGATTACCACCTGACCCTCAAATTACTAATACAGCGCTGGTGCAAAATGAATTATCATCCGTGTTAGAAAATTCAGAATTATCAGAAAGTGAGAGAAAACAAAAATACGGTGAAAATTTACAAAAATTTCAAATGTCATATAAGAAGGCATTACAACCAACACTGGTTATACCTGAGACAGACCGAAAGTCATTGTTTTTACGAGATCGTATTTTAGAAAGTGTTCCTGTCACAATGAGGCGTAAAGCAACTTCATTATTATCTGCTTTATCATCTCATCCACACATGAGTTGGGATAATCAGGGTGTTTTAAGTTATGATGGAGAGGCCATAAAAGGTTCAAATATCATTGATTTAGTCAATGATGTTCTCAGACATCGAAAAGGCTTTAAACCAAGAGGGTGGGAAATATTCAATCGTGGTTTAAAAGATATAAATATTCCTCAAGATTTTATTGGAAATCGTGAACGTTGGATGTGGATGAATAGAGAACAGGATGGCATACCCAATGAATATCAAAGTTCCCCTCAAGATAGTTGGTTAGAAACTTCTCTTTCAACAACTCCAAAACGTAAACTACTTCGAGGAAAGAAAACACCTGGACGTAGATTGGCAAAAAGTAAAATTCCTGATAAATGGGAGGCCTATTGAATAATTTATTAACCGAAATATATTACAATACAAATCACCCTGCCAGCTATGGTGGTATACACAAATTATACAAAGCAGCCCACGGTAAAGATAAATCTGTTACACTTGATCAAGTTAAAAAATGGTTGAAAGGAGAGAGGACTTACACTTTACATAAACCCATTCGTAAAAAATTTGCAAGACGTAAGACTATAGTGGGTGGTATTGATCAACAATGGCAAATAGATTTAGCAGATTTACAAAGTTTACAATCTTACAATGACCGATTCCGATATTTAGTTTGTGTCATTGATGTTTTTTCGAAATATGCATGGGTTTTACCCATACACAATAAATCAGGACAAACACTAATAAAATCCTTCCAAAGAATTTTAAAAACTTCTGGACGTAAACCATTATCTTTACAATCAGATAAAGGTTCTGAGTTTAAAAATAAAGATGTGCAGAAATTTTTAAAGAAACAAAAAATTCATTTTTTCACAACAGAGAACCCCGAAACAAAAGCTAGTATTGTAGAACGTTTCCAGCGCACACTGAAAACACGAATGTGGAAATATTTTACACACAAACGTACGTTAAGATATATTGATGTGTTACAAAATTTAGTTGATGGATACAATCACAGTTTCCATCGTAGTATTCAGAGAACCCCTGCATCTGTATCAATAGAAAATGAAATACAAGTAACACGAAATTTATATGGTAAAAAATCTAAAGAGAAAAAAATAAAATTTAAAATTGGTGATATAGTACGCATTAACAAAACCAAACATACATTTGAAAAAGGGTATTTACCAAATTGGACAAAAGAATTATTTAAAATCACCCATGTAAAACATACAACACCACCCACTTATAAACTCGAAGATATGGGGGGTGAAAGTATAAAGGGAACATTTTACCCACAAGAAATTCAAATTATAAAAGATGATAAAAAATATATCATTGATTCAGTTCTTGCCAAACGTTCAAGGCGTGTTGGTAAGAAACTCATCAAGGAACTTAAAGTACATTGGGAAGGTTATCCTACGAAATTTGATAGTTGGGTAGCAGAAACAGATATAGTATAAAAAGAATATGTCACTAAATGAAAATACATTGAGTAGCGAAAGTGCAAGTGATGAAGTACAAAATCAACAAGCACAATTTAATTGTTGTGGAAGTCTTGTTGCAAAAAATCAAGTAACTTATTTCACACAAATAATTGTCATTTATGCAATTATAATTACAGCCATCATTCATCTTAGTTTACAATCCCCAAACAAAGAATTGTGGTTAGTGTTATTGAGTAGTTCTTTAGGATATATTCTTCCAAGTCCAGGTTTAAAATATTTGAAACCTCACGAGAAGAAAAATGAATTCATTTTACATAACACTACTGAGTGATAGTTCTATGGATATGTTTCCAAATAACACACAATGTTGTTTTCAAACAAAATTATCTAAACCCATTCATATTAATAAAGAACATTGGGAAGTGGGTTTAGTTGAAGTAATTTTACCATCTGAGGCAAGAAATATAACAGATGATGAAACAAATTTTAAAATCATTGTAACAGATTCAAAAATATCAGCACGCATTAATAATATTAATAAATCGTTTTTCAAACATACAGTACGTAAGGGTGTTGCTGTTGTTGAATTAAGTATTTTATCAGGTGCATATGCAAATGGTGGTCATGTTGTAGAAGCAATAGAATCAGAAATTCAAGAAAAACTGGGTGATATTTTTAAAGAATTTGGTGTGTTATTTCATCTTGGTTATTCATCTCGACAATCACGTGTAAAAATTGTATCAAATAGTATAGGAACAGTCGGTATTCAATTATCACAAAGTTTATCAGAAAAATTGGGGTGTAAAGATGGTATGTTTCCAGTAATATTTCCTAACACAGCAAAAGATGCATTTAAATATAATGTGGATTTAAATGTGGATTTTAATCAGCTCTTTATTTATTCTGACATAGCAGATTATACATTTCTTGGTGATATAGAAGCACCCATTTTACGTGTGATACCCTTTGAAACACGTGACGAATCTTTGCACACTCATAAAGAATTTGATAATGTACATTATGTACCAGTATCAAAATCTTCTTTTGATTATATCACTATAAATATAAATGGGAATACTGGTAAAAACATTCAGTTTTCAAGTGGAAAGAGTGTTGTCAAGTTGCATTTTAGACAGAGACATCAACTCAATTTATAAAAAATGCCTCCAGTGTATTGAGGAGTAGCACGACAATATGGTTATGGATTAGGATCCATTTTTCACTCAGCAATAAGATCAGCTGTACCATTAATAAAACCAATTGCAAAAAATGCATTTCGAACTTTAAAGAAAGAAGGATTAAAACACGGTTTAGAAATAGCAAATGAATTGATGAGAAATCGTAAACCAACCAAAGAAGTTATGCTCACTCATGCAAAAGATCTAATGACATCAGTGGGTAAAGCTGCTTTGGGAATAAAAAGACAGAAACGAGAACCAAGACATCACTCAGTCATTCGTTCTCAACGAGGGAAGACACATAAACGGCAATCTTATTCAAAACGAAATTCAAGACCACTTGATATATTCGATTAAATCATGATGTTGCATGGATCTTGCGAGCATTTTTGTAGTGGATTTGATCCAGATAATGTATCACCAACAGCGAGTGGTATAGAAAATATTGGTGAGATTGAGCAATTTCCTATTGCATCTTTAAATAATTCTTCACCAATAGAATTTTTAATCCCCAGACAAACAACCAAGTGGCTAGATCTTGCAGCATCTACACTTGAAGTTCAGTTCAAAATTACAAAGCAAGATGGGGGTGATTTGGAAGATGATACGAATATTACCCCTATCAATAATTTCTTTCACAGCATGTTCAGTAAAGTTGATGTGACACTGAACGGTAATTTGATAACCACCAATACAGACATGTATCCTTATAGAGCATTTTTTGAAAATCTGTTGAGCTATTCAAAAGATGTGAAAAAAACACATCTAGCTGCTAGTGAGATGTGGTATATAGACACCCCTGGCCAACATACTGCATTTGCTAAAGATTCAGCAAACAAAGGTTTGGTTGAACGTCACAAATTAATTGCAAACAGTAAATCTGTACAACTAAGAGGAAAATTGCATTTAGATCTGTTTGTGCAAGAGAAATATTTACCAAATGGTGTGGAAATGAGAGTTAAAATTCATCGCTCCCCAACTAAATTTTGTCTGATTGGTGGTGTAGATGGAAAAATCGAAATTCAAAAAGCCATATTCAGAATACCAGCTTTGGATTTAATTCCTAAATTTGCGAATGATCTGAATGCACAAATAGATCGAACAAATTATAAAATGCCCATTAGACGTACTGAAGTTAAAACTTTTACCATTGGAAACGGTCTTCGATCAAAAATAGAAGACCATCTGTTTCATAAACAGATGCCAAAACGAATAATTCTTGGTTTAGTTTCAAATAAAGATTTAAATGGAGATATTGGTACATCTCCATTTAATTTTCAACATTTCAATTTGAACAAGTTGGAAATTACAGTGGATGGACATTCCATTAAATCACGTCCCTTTGAACCAAATTTCGAAGGTGGACTTTATCTAAATTCATATTTATCATTGTTTGAAGCAATGGGCTATTTTGGACAAAATCAAACATTTAATATATCAATGCAGGATTATGCAAAAGGATATACCCTCTGGGGAATTGATTTGACACCTGATCAATCAAGCAGTGGACCATTAGCTCACCCTATAAAGTCTGGCAACCTTCGAATAGATCTTCAGTTTGCTCAAGCTCTGACACAGGTGATCAACGTTGTTGTCTATGCAGAATTTGATAGTGAAATACAAATCAACAAGTTCAGAGAAGTGATATTTGACTATTAACAATGAGTAAATGTGAACATTGCAAGATGTACAAGGAGATGAGACAAAGAATACAAATAATGAGGCGAGTGAAGACAGAAAATGAAAAACTGTTCCTTAGATTATTTAAAGAAATTTGTTGCGAGTGAAGTGACACCTTTGATAAAAGAAGAAATGAATAAACTGTGTTATGGATGTCGAGGAAATCCTGGAGCAAAACATGACTTTTGTATAAGAAAGGATGTAAGAATATGGATTAAAATGTATTTGAAAGACTGTATGGAAAAAGTGTGCCCATCAAGTGTACTATATAAACTGTGCATACAAGCAAAGAAATTGAATATTGAAGGCTGTTTTACATATATGAATGTGAACTTTAAAATTAACACACAAGAAGACATTCAAATGTGGGCAGATTTAGTAGAGAAAGAGTGGGGCTATTTACACCACTTGTTAAAGAAGAAGAAGAAGAAGTTGATTAAAAAAAGAACAGCTTCATAACAGCCCTTTTCAGGGCTAAGAAGAGATGGACACCACTCAGCTACAATATATTCTTGATAATTCCCAAAGTTTATCATCATTGAATGGAAAAGTGTGTTCAAGAGACTTATTACCAAAACAAACGTTTAAAAACAGAAAAGCTTATATTGTGAACACAGATTCATCAAGAGAAACAGGAGAACACTGGGTGGTGATATATTTCAAAGACAATCATTCAGCTATCTACTTTGATTCTTATGGCTTACCACCATTACATAAAGACATATACAATTTCATAGTGAAAAACACAGATTCATGGACTATAAACACAATGAGAGTACAGAGTCTTCATACTGTGGTGTGTGGTATGTACTGTATATTTGTTTTAGATCATCTTGCTAAAGGATATGATTTAGAGACAGTTCTTACTATCAAATTCAACCTAAGAAATTTTCAAGAGAATGACAGAGAAGTCCGTCGATGGTTTGAGCAAAACTATAGACATTATTTAAAATGACTGTAATCAGGTGTCAAAACAACCCACAGAGTTTTTTTTTTTTTTTTTTTTTTTTTTTTTGATAAAAAATTCTATTGTATATTTTTTGTCACTCACTGCTGTGTATCATATGTGATAATGCTTTATTGCAAGAAAAACTGGCTGTCGATAATTTCACAAGAAAACAAACATTAAAAAACCTTCCAATAAAGCGGTATCACACAACAATTCTTGATGTAAATAGGGTTTCTATAGATAGTCATTCTCATATCTCGATATATATATGTTCCTCTCGCTCTATGTATTATATCTCAATGTAAAAAGACTTTTTTTATAGTCAATCTCAGATCTCGGTGTACATATGTTCCTCTCGCTTGATGTATTAAATAGTGGTAGCAAAAAAAAACTAACTCTTATTTTCCGTTTCAATGTAGTGGTGACCCATTACCCCACCCTCACCAGTAAAAAAGAGAAGAGATACTTCTCTTTTTTTCACCATTCCATCCCATAAGTGAAAAAGAGTTAAGAGATACTTCTCTTTTCCACTGTGGGTAAGAGATTGTATGTTTAGTAACCAATCCTTCCATACAGTAAAGTGTTGTATGGTTTAAAGTATGGAAAGATTGATTAATAAGCAAAATACACATATTTGGCAGTATAAAGTTATTGGGAGGCCTCTACCCCAGTGCTGTCACTATAGGTACAAGCACTTAACACTGATTTCCCCATACCACAATGCTGTCACTATAGGTACAAAATTAACATAGGATTCTCCATAGGGTTTTGTCCCTATAGTGACATATTTTGGCCTATAGTGACAGTCCTGGAGGCGAGAAAAAGAAAGTGCGCCAATTAAACTAAACACATTTTATCCCTTTGCTGTCTTAGCGGTTCTTTGAGTCTCCAGTTTGTTATGTTAACGGGGGTAACAATGCCATGAAATAGGTTTCTGTGTACATATATTCCGTATTTTAAAAAAGTTTAGTTTCCACTGTGGGTAAGATATTGTATGTTTAGTAACCAATCCTTCCATACAGTAAAGTGTTTTATGGTTTAAAGTATGGAAAGATTGATTAATAAGCAAAATACACATATTTGGCAGTATAAAGTTATTGGGAGGCCTCTACCCCATCGCTGTCACTATAGGTACAAAATTAAGAGATACTTCATTCACCATTCCATCCCATAAGTGAAAAAGAGTTAAGAGATACTTCTCTTTTCCACTGTGGGTAAGAAATTGTGCGTTTATCAATCAATACTTCCATGTAGTAAAGTGTTATACGGTTTAAAGTATGGAGAGATTGATTAATAAACATATATTTTGCCAGCATAAAGTAATTGGGAGGCCTCTACCCCGTGACTGACACTATAGGGATCAGCATTTAAGAGATACTTCATTCACCATTCCATCCCATAAGTGAAAAAGAGTTAAGAGATACTTCTCTTTTCCACTGTGGGTAAGAGATTGTATGCTTATCAACCACTCCGTCCATACAGTAAAGTGTTATACGGTTTAAAGTATGGAGAGATTGATTAATAAACATATATTTTGCCAGCATATAAAGTGTATGGAAGTCAAACCCACCTAAGCCTGTCAGTATAAAGTCATTGGGAGGCCTCTACCCCAGTGCTGACACTATAGGGACAAGCACTTAATACTGATTTCCCCATACTCCAATGCTGACACTATAGGGACAAAATTAACATAGGAATCTCCATAGGGGTTTTGTCCCTATAGTGTCATTTTTGTCCCTATAGTGTCAACATTGGAGGCAGGAAAAAAAATTTAAAAATTTTTTCCTGCCTTCAATGTTGACACTATAGGGACAAAAATGACACTATAGGGACAAAACCCCTATGGAGATTCCTATGTTAATTTTGTCCCTATAGTGTCAGCATTGGAGTATGGGGAAATCAGTGTTAAGTGTTTGTCCCTATAGTGTCAGCCTTCACTACTTTCATGACACCCAAAATATTGTGCATATTTCTAGTAGAGATTCCTTGGGCGCTGGTGATAAAAGGCAAGGAGTAGTTTTTTAAAACAAGAGGGGTCTGCTGATGAACAAGCTGTAGCTTCGCACACGTTTGGGCGACTTCTGAGAGCACAATCAATCCACAAGGCAGAGGGAGTAGGTCCCAAACAGACGTCTGCGTTTCGGAAAATTCACTCAAGACATTTCGTCAATAAAAATTAATAATCTTCGTCACAGTCTCACTGATTTCCCTGAACAAACAGTTTCTGCATATTTTCTTTCTGGCTTTAGCTTTGGATTTTTCTTAGAATATGAGCCCCCCCCCCTTTCTCCACAACGTGGTACCGAGTCAAAAAACTTAAAACCCGTTTCTGGACACTACGATGTCGTTCTTCATAAGACTGATACTAAACCAGCAGAGGATGGGATAAAATGCAGACCGTCCCATTACTAGGCTACGGGTTTCTCCCTTGGTTTAGTGCTAAAAGGATATTTGGGAATTTTAGGTTGATATACCGCCTTTCCTTTGCTGTAGCGTCATCCGTAAACATTTTTTATGGAGGAAGGTTTATATAAAGATTTACACACCAACTTTGAGCAGGCCATTCCCATGGGTAAAGTGTGTGTTCAGGTGGTCTATTTGGGAAGGTTGATACAAAATCTGCCTTTAACCTCCTGCCGCTTTCACTAGGCGATATCGACTTCTTAGGATTCAAATTTGACAATCATTATTACCTTGACAAATGTATGCCCAAGGGCTGACCAAACTCCTGTGTTATCCATACTCCTGTGTTATCTTTGACAAATGTATGCCCAAGGGCTGACCAAACTCCTGTGTTATCTTTGACAAATGTATGCCCAAGGACCGACGAGCTCGTTCCAACGAGGGGTCAAATAATATGGTTGTGTGAAAATGTTTTTGAAAAAATAATATTTTTTCAACTGCTGAATTTGCATATTACGCGGGCGGATGCGGCCGATTCGTTAGGTAAAGGGTTAGTGGTACAAGACTGCAATGTTGGTAAAAGACTATAGTATTGGGTGAATACAATACCCGCTAACCGAAGGACATTTGGTGGTGACTATGGACAAGTGGCGTCAGTGGAGCTATGAAGGCGATGGGTGGTCTGGAAGCAATGAGCTGTATAGCCGGTAGTTTGGGGTATTTTTGTGGTTTGTTTTTTTCGAGTTGGTGAACAAGTGTATACTGCCGAATTCGAGGTCTCCCATGCTCTACGTTTTACCCATTTCGAAACCTTAGTCATGGAATCACAGACGCG
This sequence comes from Pictodentalium vernedei, assembly GCA_031216915.1. NCBI lineage: Eukaryota > Metazoa > Mollusca > Scaphopoda > Dentaliida > Dentaliidae > Pictodentalium > Pictodentalium vernedei. Next base: position 476,760,589 of record CM062292.1, on the reverse strand, counting down.
TCTTAAGCTAATAATAAGTCATTCAAAAACAAACCGCTCCTGGTCAGGTGTAGATAGTTTACGTATCGTCGTTATCCAATGTGCTGGAAACATTTCTTGGGCTACGGCCCATTGCCTCTGACATTTTGTTCTGCCGTGTTGATGAGTCTGTTTTGGAACATAAACACTTTAATGTCGTTTTAGGTAAAACTATTTCACGAATGCAACTACCGTTATACAAATTTAAAGTCCACTCTTCCGCGTTAGCGATGACACGGAGCTGGCCAGAAGGGAGTATCGAATCATGCAAGCAAAATTATGAGTCGGTGGAAGTCTGATGTTTATCGCAGTGCATAGGAATTGACGACCTCCATTTTTTTAATGTCTGAATCACAATCGGGTCACTTGCTTTGCCTAAGATTTTTTATTTCAATTTTCAGGTGGCTGTCTGATTGGCTTGTCCATTATCTACTGAACCCATTGAAGGGTTGTGGCAAAACCCTAGCAATATCTTCGTTTTGACAGTGTGGGTATGTTTAAAAATGTGGTTTGATTATCGCGGTATGCGGCAGTACGAACTTTTGCCAAATGTGGTTCAGAACAAGGATTTGTCATTTAATACTCCTGATCCATTTCGGACTGATGGTTTTCATTTGTCTGGCGTTGGCAAAATTGTTTCCTGAAAATCTCCAGGGGGTTATGGTGCTGTTTATCGATGTCAACGCTCAGCGGTAATTTTTGTCTGTGATATCTCGATCCTTGTGTCCATAACATATTGAAATGATAATTCTCCATGAGTGGTAGAAAGGCCTTATTTTGAGGTAAAATCACACAATTTTGCTCGGAAACGGGATAATTTTGGAATCTGCGTCATAATTCAATTATAACTGTTACGCGTGGAATATTCCACACTCAAATATTGCGTAATAGTTCAAGAATTGATGTAGTGACAAAAATTTGAAATTGGTGTACGGGAAAATAAAAAAAAATGGTAAAAACATCAGGTTTGATACCGAAAATCGGAACTTTTTGAAAATATTTTTTTCCTCCTCAACAGTGACGCTATTGGAGTACGCATAGTGATTTTTGTGATTAACAAAAGGTTTGGAAAATACTATCAATATCTCTTGTTCAATTGCTGTAAAGGTTGCGAATTATGTTTCATGAATCTAGAACTGATAATGTACCAATAAAGGACTACCTGTTTTCACGAAGAATGGAATATTTCCGATTTTCAATTTTGAATGCTCACCAAGCAACACCAAGACATACAATCAACGTTCTCGTAAAATCAAATAGATGTGTTATACAGGTACAGTACGTGGAGAGTGTATTATCACTAAATCACCCACAGAGTGGAGATTCCACCCAAGCAATAATTGCTAATTTACTGCAAAGCATAACCAGCACAAGCAAAGTTTCAGCCAATGGACCTCCAAGTTAAACCCGGAGGTCCATTGGCTGAAACATTGCTTGTCTTTGTTGTCGATGTGTACACAATTTGAAAGTTATAGCTTGGGTGATAACCCCACTCCGCGGGTGACTTAGTTACAATCCACTCTCCACGTACTGTAGAATGCTAATATGATATGTACCATTGTAAGTGCACCATTATGCCGCGGCTATGAAAATTGAATGTCCTCGTCATCTGAGGCGGTGTCTTCCTCTCTATAGCTGGAACAGACAGTGTCCTGGCAACTGCTACAGTGCAGACAATTCCATTACGTTTGCAGCTGCACCGTGTTGTTGAGCAAACAGTTGTGGGTACAGCTGATAATTGTCGGAAGACATTTTGGGGGGCAGCAGATAAGTCAATTGCCGTTGGGATAAATTTACCACCCAGTTGAGTCCACCCCCAGTCACCACCATCACTTATGGTAAATCCGATACCAACGATACTTTGTAGCTGTGTCTGTTGGTGGGAGATTTTGGGGTTTCAAGAAGGTGTTACCGCTGTAATTAATGCATTATGCCAGCACGTTGTCAAGGATTCTGACTCTTTACCACATGTCAACAGTACCATAGCTCTAACTTCCAGTTGAAGGACTTCGGTGTGAAAGAGTGAAGGTTCGGTGAATTTATGCTATATGTCAAGCAGAGATTCACTTTCACACAAAAACACAATGTTTTGCTTTCCAATGCCAACGATCATGAACACATGAAGAAAAAGCAATCCTTGGCATAACTGGTGTCCTAGAGTGTGACGAAGTTGCCACACATCATAAACGGGTTGGGTGTTTTGCTTCTTGTCACGTCTGAAGATAAGCTGTGGTCTCTCTTCAGAAGCCCAGTAGAGACAAAAGGATGAGGAGATCAGTATCTTTACCAACCAAAGTGGTAGGAACGGTTTTATAAAATTCGATTGCTGTGAGTGCGATATCAAAATCAGCATTCTTATCCGACTGGACTACCTTACAAACATACTCATGCAACATTCTGAAAATTAGCTTGATTAATCTCGCCTTGCTGTCTGTGTTTGACAAGACCCTTTCTTTCTGTCCAGAGAACAGTGTATAAGCTAGCCAGGTGATAAATTGCTATCCCGTACCCAATGACATATTTCTACTCTCAGGTTCCTTTCACGGTGCTATGAACATGTTGGGAGCAATCGGAAATTTAATGGATGGAATTGATTTGAGAGATATATTGGAGACTATGTATGCTGAAAATGCTGTTGTTCAGGAAAGCATACATCAGAGATATAAGGGGTCATTCGAGCGTGAATTTGGCATTGACCTTGATAGTTTTCGAGGAAGTCTTGTGCGTTTCATCACTTCCGGAGATAGAGACTGTCGCAAAAAAATGCAGCTTTATATGAACAAGTTTTCTCGCATGAATCACATAACATCACTTCTCGCGAACAAAACTTTAGTTTCAGCACCAGAAGTTCTGGTGACAGCAGAAAAAGCTTATATAAAATGTCAATCACAGACTTCTAAGCTATGGCTCGAATATCAACAAATGATCGCTGTCCTTAGGAAGCTGATGCGAGCCGACAGGCTCAGTGACTTCAACTTAAACACAAAAGCCTTGAGACAGGCACTTCCGATCTTCGCTGCCGCTGTTTATCACAATTATCTGAAATCGGCATATCTATACCTACAAAACCTCAAGAAAGTAGAAGATGCACACAAACCAAGCTATGACCAATTCGTCAAACATGGCAACTTCGTCGAGCGTGCTGCGTGTTCCTAGGCTGGGTTAGGTCCAGATCTTGCAATAGAACAAGTTTTAATGAGATCGCTAAAATATGTTGGTGGACTGACATGTGAGGAGGAATCGCCGAGTCAAACCGTGCCACATGAATATCTTCAATGCCGATAGTTTCGGAATATTCATATACGCACGAGTCCACGGAAGTTCTTTCTGGAATTAGCGAACAACACAAGGATATTTCATAGAACTCTAGTTCTCGATTTCCTTAAGAAACATTCACCATTTACAACTGACCATTCTCTGAGAAATATCGTTACTTGTGTGACTGCTCGGCCAAAGGTCAACGTTCAAGAACTGTTCATCTTCGATGAATCTGTTGTTGCCAGGATGAAAGGGAAGAATAATTTTGATTGCTTCATAAATAGAAGGAAGAATGTTGTAACGATGTCTAAATATATGGTCGTTAAAGAGAAAAGATGGCGTAAAAATCGAGACGGCCTAGCACTGCTCTTTCAACGGTTGTATGTTCTTGCCACAAATAACGAAGTCGACTTGAGAGAAGCACTGGATCGCGAACTATTTGTTTTTCTACCAGCACTATTCGAATTCCCAGATAGCCTACGAAAAGCCGATAAACCGCCACTATATAAAGCAAGTTCTAAACATTGTACTGATGCTTCTACACAAGAGCACACAGATTTGTAGAATATGCGATATGTCCTGAACGGTGGATCGTTGCTAATGAGGCTTTCATGGAAAAAGACAATGTCATATGTTCCAATGAGACTAAAATCCTTCTCCTCTGATTGGATGAGTGCTCGCTTAGTATATTCTATGTTTACAGCTGAAGTGGCAAATGTTACCGTTTGACGTCACAACGAGAAATATTTGCAATGACGTCGTCCGATTCGTAACTGTTTACATCAACGGAGCGACTGGCAAGCCGCTTCATTTTTCTGGATGTTTCACGTGTGCAGCAGACGGTGTTCCAGATGAAGTGTTGTTTAAATTACAAACTGATCTACGATTTGAAATAAGATGGAATGAGTTTATCTTATCTGGTTTATTGATTATTTTTCCAGTGCCGTCGTGGATACACGAGAGGTTTACTTACTAAACCTGTGATCGTTAAAAGTTGCCTTGAATAAGGCAACTTTTAACTATCACAAGTTTAGTAAATAAGCCTCTCGTGTTTTACGATGTAGGTTTTGGGCTATGGGTAGTGTCTATTGTAACATATACGCGTCTCGGTTGAACATAAGCTCCGAGTCGCAAACCTCAGCCCATGTTACCGCTAATTAATATACTGAGTTCGCTTCCAGGAAGTATGATAAGGAAGTAGTGGTATTTGATTGTTACAAGTGTTCTAATGCCAAAGATGTAACTCACAGCCGACGTAGTAAACACACATCCCAAGCAGTTCACTTCGAAAATGATACACTGTTCTCTGGACAGAAAGGAAGTTTTTTTGTCAAACATAGACAACAAGGCGATAATAATCAACCTACTGTTCAAGATGCTGCATGGGTAGGTCTGTAAGGTAGTCCAGTCCGATGGGGATGCTGATTTTGATATATCGCACTCGTAGCAATCGAATGCTATAAAACCGTGCCTACCACTTTGGTTGGTGAAGATACAGATCTCCTCATTCTTTTTCTTCATTGGGCTTCTGACGAGGGACCACAGATTATCTTCAGAAGTGACAAGAAGCAAAACACCCAACCCGTTTATGTCCTTTAGGACAGTTGTTATGCCAAGGATTGCTTTTTCTTCATGCGTTCATAAGGTGCGACACGACGTCCAGGATATAAGGCATTGGAAAGCAAAAAATATTTCAAGCGGTTGTGTGAAAGTGAATATCCGCTTGACATTGAGTATAAAGTCACTGAACCTTTACTCTTACCAGCCGGAGTCACGGCTATGCTACTGTTGACGGGTTATAAAGAGTCGGAATCCTTAACATCGCGCAGGCTCAAAGCATTAATTACAAAGGTAACATCTTCAAAAACGTTCTTGAAGTCCGAAACTATCCAACCAACAGAAGCAGACACAAAGTATCGCAGCCACTGGGTTTACCATCAGGTTCAAACTTGGGCAGGAAACAACATTGATGGTGGTGACTGGGGGGTGGACTCAACAGGATGGTAAATTTATCCCGACGGCAACTGATTTACCTGCTGCGCTAAAATATCTTCTGAAAATTATCAACTGCAAATACATAACTGTTTGCTCAATAACACGGTGCAGCTGCAAACGTAATGGAATTGTCTGCACTTTAGCTTGTGACAGTTGTCAAGACACTGTCTGTTATAATATTAGAACGTTCCTTTTCATGTTCTATCGGTCGATAGTACCTGAGTTTGTGTGATTTCTGAAATAAAACCTGAAGCAGCGAAGCTGCTGAAGGTTTTATTTCAGAAATCACACAAACTCAGGTACTATCGACCGATAGAACATGAAAAGAAACGTTCTAATTATTTTATTATGCCGAACAAAAAATAACGTTCATTGTTAAGCGTTAACTGTAGCATGCCATCAATCTTGTAACAACAATGTAGTCGAATCCAAAAACATGACGTCATTTCGAACGAATGACGTCTCTTCGAAAATGACTTGTCACAAGTGCCGTCGCTTTGGGAGTTTCTATATCAACAAATGCCAGTGTTTACAGCTGTTCATGTTATAATTCATTGTTAATGCTTGTGTGATAAGTGGTGTAAATTAATGGAATATAAATACATGTCTCGCACGACGGCAATTGATAGAATTAAGCGGAGTGAAACAATTTATTTTGAACTTGAGGCGGAGGTTCAGTGAGGACGAGGATTACTAAACTTGTGGAAATATAATTGGTTGAGGTCATAACTCATATTCAGGATTCACTGAGGTGGTGAACAACACGTGAGTTTTTAATATTTCTGATTCTTTTGAATTCATTGCTTGCAGCTAAAATTGAAAACACACCCACTGAAGATGCCCATTTGTTGGTAAGTTTGTGTCTACCGGTGACGAAAAAAGCTAAACAGACACGGCGCCTGCGTTTTGGTGAATGTGGTTGAGAAATTGAGGACGTACGTAATCGGCGCTGATCAATCGAGGTGGCGCTTACATTTTCTTTGTTCTCTTGTCTCCAGGGAAGAACGTTCCGATAGTGCCCGTGTTTTGCCCCAAAACTCCAGTACTATGACTTTTAGAAGGTGTCAAATTAACCAATCACGGATGATGTTACAAACGTGAGGCATAATAATCCAGCTATAGAGAGGAAGACACATTCAATTCCCATAGACGTGGTATACTGGTGCACGTACAATGGTACATGTACATATCATATTAACAGATAACATTTCAAGCATTCTATCTTTTTCTAGCTGAAAATAGGTAGTCCTATATTGGTACACTTTCAGTTCTAGATTCATGAAACATGGGATAATTCGCAATCCTTTGTAGCAATTGAACAAGAGTTATTAATTTTATTTTCAAAACATAACGTTAATCGCAAGACTGGCGATATGCGTACACCAATAGCGTCACTGATAGGAGGAAATGAATATTTTCAAAAATCCCCAAAATTTGCGATTTTCGTTTTCGAAAACTGATGTTTTTACCCAAATTTATTATTTTCTCCAACACCGATTTCAAAAGTGTTTCAATATATCAATTCTTTTACTGTCACTCAATGTTTGAATGGAGAATATTCCACTGGTAACAATTCTAAATGAATAGATAAGCATGTTCCAAAATTCTCCAGATTCCGTGCAAAATCGTGTGATTTTACCCCAAAATAATGCCTTTCCACCTAACTCATGGAGATTTATCATTTTAGTATATTATGAATACCATGCATCTGTACTGTGCACCGATAAAATATTTTGTATTGCAATTTGCCTGAAGTTATGTGCCCTTTTCAGTCTTGTTGACGAGCCTATTTTCTTGTACATGGAAAATATTCCATTGTTTGAAGTATTTGAAAAATGAGTGTTATTACATTTAAGTAAAAATAATTAGAAATTATCCAGTGTGCTGAATTCAAGTCAAAGCCATAACGGATAGTTTTCACCTTTCTCTGAACATATCACCAAAAAATTTATTTTTAGAAGTAAAGCTTATATGCCGCATATATGTATTCCATTAACCCTTTAACAAACGAATCTGTCGCCTGTACAAATTAAGTAGCTGAAAAAGATACATTTATCAAAAGCTGTCAACAAAACCATTTCATGTAACTACCCCCCCCCCCCCCCCCCACCCCACCCCACATCCAATGGAACGAGCTCATCAAAGATATCTAGTTTTGTTGAATTTGTTTGATAACATTTAAAAAAAAGATAATTAAAATAATAAAAAATTTTATTATATGCGTTGGTTAAAGAGTTAAGCGACTTCAAAATACACGTTCACATTTCTACATATAAATGATAAAATTAACGTTTGCCAAAACCACAACATTCAGCGCCGCTACAATCTATGTTGTTTCGGTGTTGACTGAATGTGTGACAGTACTGACACTATTCTTATTTATTTATGCATTGGTGTTTAAGATCATATACTTATGCACAGTGACTAATCATGACCGTGACAGTTTTACGGGTGGAGGAAGCCGGAGTACCCGGAGAGAACCACCGAGCAACGACGAGCAGCAGCCAGCTCCCCAACATCGTAACTCCGCACTGCAGCACAGGCAGGGTTAGATTGGTTGAAGTCATGAGTACCATCGACGTGCAGTACGCCTTAGTACACGACGTCATCGTGCCCCCATGTGGACAATCGGGGTTAAGTGCCTTGCCCAAGGACACAACGCGGAAGTCCGAATCGATCGCTCAGACAGTCACCCATCCAAGGAGTAACCGGGCTCGACGTTGCTAAACTTCGGTGATCTGACGAGAACCGGTTATCGCAACGCCACCGCACCCCCAGTATTGACACTATGATGAATTATTGTTGTTTCAAAAAGTAACTATAAATACGGCCCCACAAAGTAAATCGTCTGTTTCTCAGGACATGTTTTTGATAAAATTGCATGTTGGGGCGATTTTTTTATTTTATATCATATAATTGTAATTAATTCTTTGCCATCAATAATTCTTGCTCTAGGTTTGTTTTATGTTTAGGCCCCATAATCTACAGAATAGCATGGGTGGTGGTGTAGTTCGTCCCTTGAGTGCAATAAGGCTTTGCAATGCTTTAGCATTGCAAATCCTTGTTGCAATCAAGGGACAAATTATCAATTTTATTAACTTGGGTAATATATCAACGCAAACAACTTTCTGTTACCACGATTGAATGCGGTCTCAGAATGAAGTCACTTCGGTGATAACCCACAAGCAGAAGTGCTTCTGTTCAAATAATGAAATCTTTCGACAATACCTTTTATTTATTAAATTATCAAGGTGCATCTTTTTTATCAATTATGATTTTTGGCCATGCAATTTGCTGAAACATATCGTTCGTGTGAGGCGATGATGCAAATTGCATTTGCAATTATTTTGACGAACTAGACAACACTGGATGCAAGGGCCAACTAAACCTGTTTAGGAGCTATTAGTTTTAGGAGGTTAGTCGAAATTAGGGGAGTATTAGGGTTAGGAGAGGGGTGGGGTTAGGGTTAGGGGTAGCACCAGGGCAGGGCTGAAGGTTGGAGGGGGGTTAGGACCCAGGAGGGGTGGGGGTTGGGGTCAGGGGTGGAGTTTTAGTTTTTATAGCCCCTAAACCAAAAATTAGCCCCTAATCCTTTTGGTTTGGCTAGGGTCAGGTTAGGGCCAGGGGTGGGGTTGGGTTAGGGTTAGGGGTAGCCCCAGAGTAGATCTTAAGATTGGGGAGGGTTAGGTCCCAGGGGGGTGGGGGTTAGGGTCAGGGGTGGGGTTTTAGGGTTTAGGGTCAGGGTAGGGTAGGGTTAGGGTTAGGGTGTGTTTTTTGAGTGGATGGGGTGGGGTTAGGGTTAAATATAAGTTCTAGGGTAGAGGGGGTGGGGTTCTGGCTAAAATAAGGTGATGGACATATAAAATGTTTTTTTCGTAGCCCTGAGACGCAAATAGTTGGAACGTAGGCGCTCGCTTCGGTCAAACTTTGAAACAGAAAATGTATATATTTTCAGAAATTTGAAAAATAAAAAAAAAACATTTCTCATCTCAACATGACAAAAACAATTTCAACAAAACTATATGACATGACAACTGATTGGAATGAGCTCGTTCCAGTGAGATCTAAGGAGACACATCGGTGCCATCCTATGGATTTGCTGGAGTATTTTAATAAGACGTTTTTTTCAACTGCTCAGTGAGCTTCATTCTGTAAGTTATTTTTGCAGCTGTCTCGTTATATGAAAGTTTAACAGGTTTGTTGGTATCATGAAATCTATAAAAACGACAAGCAATAGAAAAACGTGAGAATAACAAATTTGTCAAAAGAGAAGGAGCGCGATGGCTCAGTGCGTATGACATTGGACATCGAACCGAAAGGTCAACAGTTCAATCCTCACCATGGGTAACTGCATTGTGTCCTTGGTCAAGGCACTAATATCTCGATAACCCACTTGGGGGCACGATGGCGCTGAGTACTAAGGCGCACTGCTCGTTTATGGTGCACTTGTCTTCAGACAATGTTAACCCTTCCCGTGTGGAGTTAGTATTTATTTATTGGAGTTTAACGACACTCTCGACAGCCAGGGTCACCACGTGTCGGATAGTTTTACGGGTGGAGGAAGCCGGAGTACCCGGAGAGAACTTCCGAGCAAGGGCGAGCAACTGTCAGACTCCCCAACGTACTAACTCCCCACAAGCAGGGTTAGCATTGGTTGAAGACAGGTGCACAGCGCTTTAGTACACAGCGCAAAGGTGTCCCCACGTGGGCAATCAGGATTAAGTGCCTTCCCCAAGGACATAAAGCAGTTACCCCTGGACGGGAGTGAACCGTGGACCTCTCGGTTTGAAGTTCAGTGCCGTAACAACTGAGCCACCGCGCTCCCGTGTGGAGTTAGTACGTTGGGTGGTCTGACAGTTAGTCGCCGTTGCTCGGTTGTTCTCTCCGGATACTCCGGCTACCTCCACCCGTAAAACTCTCCGATGCGAGGTGGTCCTGGCTGTCGAAAGCGTCGCTAAACCCAAATAAAAACAGTAAAGAGTCCTCTTCCTGATGCCTTCTAATAAGACTGTAATGACGAGAACCCGGACGAGAAATACAGATTTCAGCTGATTTAATTCGATTTGTGACATCCCCAGCCACATGCACACAGAAATGTTTCCAAGTCTCAATGTGAACACACAACGTATTTCCAAATTTGTGTAACCTTTCTTAACCAAAAGCGACTAATTTGAATCCCGGGAGCGAGATGTGTCTTTGGTCAGATCAACGGACTTCAGATCGAGGTGTGCTAGTTTTGACCCTGACCCACTTCGCCTGTGTTTGCATTTGGGTAAGGCACTTAATCCAGTTGTCCAAGTGGGAGCACGATGATGTAGTGTGCTGAGGGGTACTGACTCGTACCTTACGTCGAGAGTTTAAATGTATCTAAACGATGCTCAGCCTACTTGTGCGGAGGCAAAGAATAGCCCTGGGATTTCTGTCTCTCAAACTTTGCCCCCTCCCCCTCCAACCCCCCCCCCCCCCCCACACCCACACACTTTTTCACTTGCAATCAACTCTTCTCCTAAGTCCGGTCTGTCCAATTCAAACAAAATTGGTAACAGGATTCAGGATGCACCCCTGCTTAAGGCTTATCTCCATTGGAACCCTTTTTGTTGTTATGTTTCCCAGGTTGGGTTGAGCACACTCTGCACATCATGATTCCAACAAAATGTCCTCCCAATCAACGGCCACCAAGTTTCTGCTACATTCCTTCCCCACATACTCCGTAGTTTTTCACATCAAGAACAGCCACTACCATCTTTCTTTTATTGACTTTTGTTGATTCTATCAGTTGGGAGAGAGTAAACAAATGGTCAGTGACTTGTCTCCCTTTCCGGAACGCATTATGGATTTCCACCAGGATTTTTTTTTTCGATAATTTCCACAGACCGTCCTTAGAGAAGTTTGCATAATATCACCCTAATATTTTTGCTGACAGATATCCCTTTGCAAATTATCTAAAACTTCCCTATCTCCTTTTTGTGTATGCATGTTAACCTGCTTTCCTCCCCACCATCACATGACCTCTTCCTCAACCTGCTGCCTTGCCATTCTTTGAATTGGTGACTGAATTTCGTACTCCCTCACCTCAATTTCCCTGCATACTAAGTAAGATAAATTTTCTGCGGTCCCCCTCATACATTTCAGATGGACGTCCTCCGCACTCCCATCTTCTATTATTTACCCTATCCCAATGATTGATCATTTCTATGACAATTCGCAACGCTACGGCCAACAGTGCTTTTGCCAGCCACCTTAAATCTCCGTGCGGTATTACCTTCGTTTTTTATTCCAAAGCCAATACACGTAACTCATAGAGGGACATTACCGGTTCAAAACATCAACAGACATCCCGTCTTAGCAAATTTACGTAATGCATGCTTCCTTTCGAAACATTAAAGAGAAATGGTTTCAAATCGGGTCAAAGCCAATGTTTCACAACTTGTCCGCTCTCTCAACCGTCTAAAATATATTCTGTTGTACTCCCAATTCCCTCCTGTATGTTATTTGGAACTTCTGCTGAAAATAACATATAAATACAGGAATCTTTTGAAACACTATCAGTAAATTCGTTTTCGAAACGAGGCGCTAAATGATAGGATGGTGCTCACCCGGAGCTTCACTCCTCCATTAGACGGTTGTACAAGGTGGGAAAGAAGCATGCAGAGAACAAATCGGTATTTCTATAACCTCTTGAAGGGCAGAAATTTAGAAACGTTGGTATACAGTTTCTCCTTCTGCAAGAATAAATTATTTCTTATAAATAATCGGACATATATCTTCTAGTTCGGAGGCTTCTATCGTAGATGTGGGGCTCAGAATGGTGTATATATAGAATATACCCATAGTAGCTTGGCGTACCAAATGTTCACCACGAGTGGTGAAGTGGTGTTAACCTCGAGCCTTTGGCGCGCGGTTAACTCCACTTCACCACGAGTGGTGAACATTTGGTACACCAAGCTACTTTGGGTATATTTTATTTATACCATGATCGTCAGATTATTAAGAGTCGCTATTATTTTTTTTCTCAATTTTTCTGAGCAGCAATCGTACATACGTGCGAATCGGTTTTTGTTTACAAGAGCATCGGTGGGCGGTACTTCCGCTGTCAATTTTATCACCAAAACGAAATAGAAAAAGAAACGGGGCCTTTTTCATTTTAATAACATACTATTTCGAATGATGGATGCTTTGTTAACACGAGACAATACATGTTTGTTAATTGTTGGTGTCTTATGGGGTAAATTCATTTAAAAACGTAATAAATAATTGCCTCTTTTATTTCATTCTTCGCGAGGAGACGTGTGATAAATTCAGACAAGTTCGCATTCAGTTCCACGTCACCAAAGGTCAACTTGGATGTAGTCCTACTGTACAGTACGTGGAGAGTGGATTGTAAGTAAATCACCCGGGGAGTGGAGTTATCACCCAAAGTACCACTTTCAAATTCTGTACATGTGGACAAAAAACACAAGCAATGTTTCAGCCAATGGACCTCCGGACCTCCGGGTATAGAACTTTGCTTGTGCTTGTTATGGTTTGCAACAGATCTGCAAGTTTTGCTTGGGTGGAATCTCCACTCTGCGGGTAATTTAGTGATAATACACTCTCCACGTACTGTACGTGTAAATTTTAACTACTGAAATCCCATTGCTGGTGTGTTCACCGCGGGTGGCGTGTAAAGCTAAAATTTATGTCACAGGCTTTTCATATATAGTAGAATAGGTAATCATGGTATAAAACTCATTTCCTGTCAGGTCCAAACCTCATTTGTGCTCAAGATGTTGAGTCAGTAAAAGATAAATAGTGTTGGGCACTGGACATTCATAAAACACAGAAGGAGCAAGTTCAGTTGGGGTAATCCAGCCTGAAAGAGCATTCGCAAAGAGATACCGATACTATAATGTTTGCAGATAGGTGTTATCTGTTAAACCGAAAAGATGTTTAGATATTTAATGGAAAAAAGACGTGCTGGCACAGACACGCCCTACCGAAACGTTTTTGTCTTTACCATGACGCAGAAATGTTGTTTTAAACAAAAAAAAATTGAGCCCTGATGGGTTTCATTCTGATATCTTTGTTATAAAAAGTGGCTGGGATAAAATATCAACTGAATTGCCTGACAAGTCGTCTTGTATAAGGGTCCGGGGACACAACACATTATCCCACAATTGTTTCGTACTCTTTGATATTTCTAAAATTACTTCCGGTGGGAAACACTAGATAAAAAGAGAACCAAAACGTTTCATGTCACCAAGAACTAATCGAATTAAAAAGGTCCTGCCAAAATTAATATTCGAAACGCAGTTAGGTTTTATGAAAGGAAGATACATCGGGGAGTCTACTCGATTAACAATACATTTAATTAAAAAATTCGAAAAAGGAAATAAATCGGGACTTCTTGTTCTATTAGATTTTGAAAAAGCTTTCGATTCTTTGGAATGGATATTCATAGAAAAAACGTTAAAGTTTTTAAAATTTGGCCCATCCATGATAAAGTGGTTTAGAACATTTTACAGAAATATTTTTAATTACGTTATAAACAATGGACACTGCTCAGAAAAATTTAATTTGCAAAGAGGAGTCCGACAGGGCGACCCACTCTCCCACTATCTTTTTATCTTGAGTACCGAAATACTTAGCGCTTCTCTAAAATATAACCCAAACATTAGTGGACTAAACATAAACAACTCAGAGTATCTTAAAAGCCAATATGCCGATGACTCGGCGCTCTTTCTTAGTGATGATAGTCACTCCTTAAACACAGCTCTCGAAGAAGTAAACTGCTTTGCTGCTCTCTCAGGCCTCAGAGCTAATTTTGATAAGACGCAAATTGTATGGATAGGTCCAAAAACAGGTAGGGCGACGTAATCTCTACAAAGCAAAAGGTCCTGCTGAACCACTGTGGTAAGTTCACAATACTAGATATCCAGTATGACATATTCTCAGAAGACTACACAATACAAAATATCCTTAATAAGGTGGAAACGGCTGATAAACTTCTCAACGACTGGTCGTTCAGGAGTCTGTCCCTAATAGGAAAAACAACAGTGATAAAAACTCTAACATTACCAATTTTAATACACAACTTTTCTGTCTTACCAGACCCTCCTGAAAACATATTAAACAATATGCAAACTTCGTTCTTCAAGTTTTTATGGACAGGGACATGTGAAAAAATTAAATGAAATATCCTTATTAATCGCATAGACCGGGGTGGCATTAAGTTCCCGCACATTAGATCATACAGTTACTCGCTAAAACTATTCTGGATCAAGAAACTTTTAGACCCTAATATGTTTGTGCCGTGGAAAACGCTAATATTGGATGAAGGAGGGTTTACTAAAATTGGGTGAAGGCACTAATGGATTTTGGAGAACAGTTCTCAAGGCCTGGTCACTCATAGCAAAGAACTCCTCCTCAAATTCAGATGAAATATGCGCCCAATCCATTTTCTACAATAAAAATATAAAAATCGAAAATGAGCTATTTTTTAATCAGAAATGGTGTGAAAAGGGTATATTTTTTTTTTGTAAATGATCTCTTGAAGGAACAAGAACATTTTTTAGGGTTTGACGATATGGCTTCTCTACTCCTTTTACTGTTTACCAGGGTGTAATAAATGCAATTCCTCAGGAAGGAAAAGGAATGAATCAATCGGTTACAAATGAGAACATCGAAAAGTTGAATTCAACAAATAAAGTGAATAAACATTTTTTACCCGCTATTCTTGAAGCTAGTTACGACACTACCCTCATCGTCCCAGAACAAATAGACCAAACTTTTGGACATAAACCTAAACTGCGGTAATTGGGAATTAATATACAAAGGTCCATTTAGCACGTCTGACGACGCGTCTCTTCTAAGCCTCCAATATAAAATTATTCACCGAGCATTATTAACCAACACAAAACTCTTCAAATGTAGGCTCTCAGAAACAGAGCTTTGCACATTCTGTTTCAATACAAGAGAAACAAGCTTTCATTTGAATGCGCTGTTTCTCGCTCTATTTTGCTAAACATCACAGATGCCTTACTGGAAAAATGTAATATGTCACTCGCTCTGTCAGGACAGTACATTTTTGGGGGGGACCTAAGGAAACTAATTATAATAACCCAGTAGATGAACATGTAACAGATTTACTAGTACTCCTCTTCAAAAAATATATTCATTCCTGCAAGGTGAGAAGGTGTGCGCCATCCTTCCCAAGTTTCTTGGTTCAGTTACGCTTTCACCGTGATGTGGAGCTTCTATCACTCCATAATTATTTCCTAAAGAAGCAGGATAATATAAGGTTAAAATGGGACACAGAACGACACGCGTGTGAATGGGTTAATCGATATGGCACGAGTGCCAGCGCGGAAGGACAGAACGAGAGACCACAGGCCTCTCGTAAAAATAACGCCTGAAGATCATAAAAGTCTTACCGATGGTCCAATGATCCAAAAGATGCTCGATTGGCGACAAATCTGGCGAAAGTGGGGACCAGGGAAGATGTTCGATGCTCCGCTCCTCAAGAAACTCACGACAGATACGCGCCACATGACATCGGGCATTGTCTTGCTGGAATAACTGCAATTCGACGTTAGCGTTGAACATCGGGTCAACAACAGCGTTAAGAATGTCGTCCCTATATCACTGTCCATTCAGATTACAATCGATGAAGATCAACTGCGTTCGATGGTGCAAGGAAATTCCTGCCCAAACCATTACACTACTCCCGCCGAAACGGTCGCATTCCCGCACGCAAGCAAGCATCAGAAACCCGTTCTTCTCGCCGGCGTTACACTCTTGCCCTACTATCAGCGCGCCGTACCGGTACCCAACAGCGCAGCGCCACGGAACCCAACATAGACAACAGGGATTGTGCATAAGCACACAATGCAGATGACGTGCCGTGCCACTGTACCCCACACAGACAAACATGGTGTCCAAGGACACAATGCAGATGATACGTAGGGCCGCTGTGCCGAACATAGAACACAGGGATGGTATACACACCGTAGAATGAAGCAGCACCATACCCTGCACAGACAAGCAGGATGGTGCCCAAAAACACAACACAGATGACGCAAAGCGCCACAGCACACCACATAGCCCACAAATATGAAGTCAAAGGACACAATGCAGATGACACGAAGCGCTGTTGTTCCCCACATAGGTAACAAAGATGAAATCCAACGACACAATGATGACGAGCAGTGCGACCGAACACCACATAGACAGAAAATGATGCCCAAGGACACAACGCGGATGATGCTCAGTGTTCCTATACTGAACATAGCCAACAAGGATGATATCCTAGGACGCAACAGAAATGATGAGCAACGCAACTGTACTCCACATAGACAACAACAATGGTGACCAAGGACACAACACAGATGACGTGCAGCACCATCGTACCTCAAATAGACATCAAGAACGGTGTCCAAGCATACAATGCAGATGACAAGCAGCGCCACTGTACCCCACATAGACAAGGATGGTGATCCAAGGAAAAAATGCAGATGACGGGCAGCACCACTTTACCCCACCTAGACATCAAGAACGGTGTCCAAGCACACAATGCTAATGATGTGCAGTGCCACTGTGCCCACGTAGACAGCAAGAACGGTGTCCAAGCACACACTGCAGATGATGTGCAGTTCCACTGTACCCACGTGGACAGCAAGAATGGTGCACAAGCACACATTAGAGACGATGTAGAGCGCCACAGTACTACGCATAGACAACAAGCATGGTGTCCAAGAATAGAATGTAGATGATGTACAGAGCCACTGTGAATCACATGGACCACAAGAATTGTGCCAAAGGTCAAAATGCAGATGACAATCAGCGCCACTGTACCCCACATAGACAAGGATGGTGATCAATGAACAAAATGCAGATGACGTGCTGCGCAACTGTACCCCACACAGACTGTACCCCACACAGGCAACAACAATGGTGACCAAGGACACAATACAAATGATGTGCAGTGCCACTGTACACACAAAGACAACAATAATGACGTCCAAGGATAGAATACAGATTACGTGTAGTTACACTGTACCCCACACGGAAACAACAATGATGCACAAAGACACAATGCCGACGATGTGCAGTGTCATTGTACCCCACATAGACAACAAGAGTGGTACACAAACACACAGTGCAGATGATGCCTTAGTATGCAGCACAACTGTACCTCACACAGATAGCCATGGTGGTGATCAAGGACACAACGCAAATGACGTGCAGCACCACTGTACCCCACATATACAACACGGACTGTGTCCACGGACACAACACCGATGACATACAGCGGCAGTATAACCCACAACAAGAATGGTGCCCAAGGACACAACACAGATGATGTGCAGCGCCACCGTACTCCTACATAGACAACAAGAATGATATCAAGAGACCTAACGAGATGATGCCCAGTGCCACTGTACCCCACATAGACAACAAGGATGATGTCCAAGTACACAATGCAAATGACGTGCAGCACAACGGTACCCCGCATGTACAACAAGGATTGTGTCCACGGACACAACACCGATGACATGAAGCGGCAAAATAATACACAACAAGAACGGTGTCCAAGGACGCGGATGATGGCCAGGAACACAATGCAGATTATGTGCAGTGTCACCATACCCCACATAGAGAACTAGGATGATGTCCAAGGACACAACGCAGATAATGTGCAGCGCCATCGTAACCCTACATAGACGACAAGCATCACATGCAGGGACCTATCGCAGATGATGCGCAGTGTCACTGTATCCCACATAGAAAACAAGAATGATGTCCAGGGACAGAACACAGATGACGAGTAGCACCACTGTACCCCATATAGACAAGGATTGGGCCCAAGAACAACGAAGATGATGCACAGTTCCACTGTACCCCACATACACAAG
Organism: Pictodentalium vernedei; assembly: GCA_031216915.1. Taxonomy (NCBI): domain Eukaryota; kingdom Metazoa; phylum Mollusca; class Scaphopoda; order Dentaliida; family Dentaliidae; genus Pictodentalium; species Pictodentalium vernedei. The sequence continues at coordinate 476,742,425 of CM062292.1, read as the reverse complement.
AAGGATGGCGCCCAATGACACAACACAGACGATTTGCAGTGCCATCGTATCCAACAAAGACAACAAGGATCCTGGGACCTAACGCAGATGATGCGTGGTGTCACTGTACCCCACATAGACAACACGGTTGTTGGCCAAGGACACAACGCAGATTATGTGCAGTGCCACCAGACCCCAAATAGAGAACTAGGATGATGTCCAAGGACACAACGCAGATGATGTGCAGCACCACCGTGCCCCTATATAGACAAGAATGTTGCTCAAGGACCTGTCGCAGATGATGCGCAGTGTCACTGTATCCCACATAGAAAACAAGAATGATGTCCAGGGACAGAACACAGATGACGAGTAGCACCAATGTACCCCATATAGACAAGGATTGGGCTCAAGAACAACGAAGATGATGCACAGTTCCACTGTACCCCACATACACAAGAAGGTTGACACAACACAGACGACTTGCAGTGCCACCGTACCCCACAAAGACAACAAGGATCCTGGGACCTAATGCAGATGATGCGCAGTGTCACTGTACCCCACATAGACAACACGGTTGGTGACCAAGGACACAACGCAGATTATGTGCAGTGCCACCAGACCCCAAATAGAGAACTAGGATGATGTCCAAGGACACAACACAGATGCTGCGGAGTGCCACCATACACCACATAGACAACAAGGATGGTGTCCAAGGATACAACACAGATGCTGTGGAGTGCCACCATACACCACATAGACAACAAGGATGGTGTCCAAGGATACAACACAGATGCTGCGGAGTGCCACCATACACCACATAGACAACAAGGATGGTGTCCAAGGATACAACACAGATGCTGTGGAGTGCCACCATACACTACATAGACAACAAGGATGGTGTCCAAGGACACAACGCAGATGATGTGCAGCACCATCGAACCCCTATAAAGACACGAATGTTGCTCAAGGACAGAACACAGATGACGAGTATCACCACTGTACCCCATATAGACAAAGATTGGGCGCAAGAACAACGAAGATGATGCACAGTTCCATTGTACCCCACATACACAAGAATAATGGCGCCCAATTACACAACACAGACGACATGCAGTGCCACCGTACCCCACAAAGACAACAAGGATCGTTCCCAAGGACAAAACGCGGATGACGCGTAACCTTACTGTACCCCACATAGACAACAAGGATGGTTTCCAAGGACACAATGCAGATGACGCGCAGCGCCACTGTACATCACATAGACAGCAAGGATTATGTTCAAGGACACAGCGCAGATGATGTGCAGTGCCACGATACCCAACATGTACAACAAGGATCATGTCGAAGGACATAAAACAGATGAACTGCAGCACCACTGCACTCCACATAGACAACAACAATGCGTCGCCTGAGTGCTAAATGTCCTATGTCCCCTACGGGACATAGGACATTCTAGCACTCAGACGACGAATTATGGCCCACAAAGATACAACACAGATGACTCTCAGTGCCACTATACCTCTAATAGACAACAAGTGCACAATGACAAAACACAGATCACGCGCAGCGCCACTATACCCCGCATACACAACAAGGGTGGTATCCAATGATACAATACATATGACGCGCAGTGCAACTATATCTCGCATACACAACAAGGATGGTATCCAAGCACAGCACCACCGTATCCCATATTGACAACAAGGATGGAGCCTAAGGACACAATGCAGGTGAAGCACAGCGTCACTGTACCCCAGATAAACAATAAGTATTGTGCTCTCTGATACAATGCAGATGACGTGTAGTGCTATTGTACCCACCATAGACAGTGATGGTGCCCATGGACACAACGCAGCTGATGCGCAGTGCCACCGTACCCCACATAGACAACAAGGATGGTGCCCCAGTTCACACTACAAATGATGAGAAGTGACACTGGACCCACAGAGGCAACAACGATGGTGCCCAAGGACAAAATGCATACAACGCGCAGTGCGAATGTACTCCACATAGACAACAAGAAAGGTGCCCAAGGACACAACGTAGATGATGTGCTGTGCCACTGTACACGACAAAGACAACAAGAATGGTACACAAGGACACAATGTAGATGACGTGCAGGACCGCTGTACCTGCAATAGATAACAAGGATGATGTGCAAGGACACAACGCAGATGACATGCAGCACCACCGTTCCTCACATAGACAACAAGGATGATGCCCAAAAACAACCCAGACGACGCATTGCGCTACTGTACACAAGACAGACAAGAAGGATAGTATCCAAGCATCAGTAACGAATGCCACCATAACCACAAAGACAACACGCATGGTACCTAAGGACACAACGCTCATGACGCACAACTCCACCGTACCCCACATGGACAACAAGGATGGTGTCCATCCTTAGTATGCAGTGCCACTCTACCCCACATAGACAACAGGGTTAGTACTCAAGCCTTAGTTCGCAGTGCCACTGTACCCAACAAAGATAACGAGGATGGTCTCCAAGCGTTAGTGCTCAGTGCCACTGTAACCCACATAGACAACATGGGTGGTGTCCAAACCTTAGTACACAGCCAAGGATGATGCCCAAAGGACACAATGCAGATAAAGCAGGGCAGGATCAAACCGTCTACCTTTCAGCCCCGAGTCCAGTGCTCTAAATAACGAGCCATTGTGATCATGTAGTGCACTGAATTAGTCTGTGTGGAATACTTGGCAGAAAAAAGAATGACTGGGCGTTTAATATTCACTGAATTTAACTAGTAAAATGGCAAGAAAACGCTACTGTCTCGCCTCGTTTTGTGCTACTAGTATCTCTGTTTTTTATTCCTGTATATTCGTATTTTGTACCTTGGCCTTAGCATTGCAAATAGGCTTGAGGATGAATGGAAACATCCAATGCATAACGCTTGTAGTGGGGATGACACGCTTCGGCCCTTCGGAGACTTCGAATGTAATGCGTTTTTGTGTCGGTATGTTTCGATCCTGGAAGCTTTGGCGTCTGGACTATCGGCCCGAATGGGGCTGGTAAGTCATGATTAGAATCGTAGCAAGCAGAATACCACACAGAAATCGTGCTGCTTCTTTGATTGTAGGAGATATTAAGGATGTTTATTTCTTATTTCTTTTCAATTTTATGTCTATTTCATGCATATCGACTCAAGCAAGAACTTTGGAAGAAAAAATAGGTGGTGTGATGAATGATTTAACAGAATATACAGCATTATGCCGTATCCTATAAAAATCAGGCATGCGTATCTATTAATTTACACCATTGATTATAAGGAGTAGTTCAACATGTCAATAGTTTCTACTGTAACTCATGATACTCACCAAGATCAGTTCGCTTATAATAAATATCGATCAGTGGATATTCTACATCATCATCGTATTTGCAGTATCCATTTATAATCTCGGTAACGACTATATTCGGGGAACCCAGAGCTTCTTGGAGAGAACAGTCGCAAATAAAAGTGTTATTCTGCAAGTGACTGGAAATATATAAGAAACACTGTGTCGTATAACTAGAAATAAGTGAACCTATAACACTCACCTGGATCAAGTTGTATACAGGCAATAGGGATGTTAGTGTTAAGAGATCTGATGGTACGAGGAAAAAATAAAATATTGCATAGTCTCTGTGCGCATACTGCAATGACTGTCACCACAAAATGCTCTGGAAAATTATATCGTTTTTTCAACCTCTTACCTCAGCCCTCAGCACACATCCGACGTTAGGCATGAGATTATGAAAAACGCAAAAAGGCTTCCCTCTGAAAAGACCTCGTAGACTGGTTACAATCATGGGTTAAAATTCGAAGAAGCATTCAGTGTTCCTGGAAGCCGCCAGTTGTGTGAAGAAATGGAGTGAAATGGGAGTTGACATGGATATGACTTAGACAGACTTTTTTGGCAATATGTTTTTTGTCATAATTTGAACAAACTGTAACCTGCCCCCACCAACCCCCTGTAAGGATTCTTTGTATCAAATATCAACATGTTGTAAATAGTAGAATTTAAGATTTTTAAAGAACATTCTTCATACTGAACTAATTTTAAAAAGTGTACTTGTGTTCCTTTCTTTACCTTGGACATGCAGTGAACTCTTTAGGTAAGCTTATTTTCTTGGAAAATGTTAGTTTAAAATAATCACCTTTCGTACATGGTTGTTTAAACCTGGAGCTATTTGCTCCCGTGAGATTCAACTGACTGATTCATCTCAGCGAACGATCGTGGGGTTTTCTTGTACAAATGTGTACGTCCATCTAGGGCTGCACGGTATATCGATAAACCGATATATACCGGTATTCAAACCAATATCGATTGAATACCGATGTAATTACAAAAATATCGGTTTACCGTCATTATTTATTTACCCATAATTTCATTTTCACGATGTCTTGAATTTTTTAACTGTAGCCCGAATGAATTATATTTTCCTTTACACAAGGAATCGTCTGTTTGTGCCCCCGTAATATACAAATTCAGCAGTTGAAAAAATAATTTTCAAAAATTTCAACAAAACTATATCAAGTGACCCCTCATTGGAACGAGCTCGTTGAGCTCGTTCCAATGAGGGGTCACATGATATAGTTTTGTTGAAATCTTTGGGGAATTTTTAAAATAATAAATTTTGATATCGTCTTCGTTGGGTGAAGGTTTTTCGAACGGCATCGTCAATGTGTGCTAATTCGTTCCGATTGTGATGCCTCTAGTCTCGATTGTGGTACTTGTGTTCATATATCAAAGCATTTTCGATATACCGGTATACCGCGGTATTTTTTTGAATACCGATACCGGTATTCAGTTCTGAATATCGCGCAGCCCTACGTTCATCCTCTAAAGTTTACAATCAATAACTCCCATCGTATTTGCAATATCTACAATATCCACACACAAGGTTATTTGTGAATGATACATACTTATGTTCTGAGTTTTGTTTAGAATTTCTATTACACGCATTGAGTTTCGGACACACCTATCTGACAACGGACTTGGACGACTGCGTACCTAGTGAGTAGATGCGCATGACATTTCCCTTTCTACTGAGTTTTCAGTTGTTTGCTGATATCTGTGGAATCTATCTCTGAGTTGATGTGACTTGTGTTTTGTTTTGAAGTGACCTTGCACTGGGCCTAAACTTTAAACAAACATTATTCAACATTTAGTGTGCGCACATCAGCAAAGTATACCAACTGAACTAAGAATGTGTCTCAAGGCCAACCAAAAAATTCCGTTCCGACGAAAATGACAATGTTGACTGCGAACACAAAAATATTGGGAGATGTTGTAGAGACGCCTCCCTCGTGGAGAGAAAAAAATCCAAAGCACAGCAGAGCATGCGTATAGACTTGGAAATGCCTGATGTCCTAATGTCAGAGTGTCTGATACTGATTAAGTTATGTCTTATCTTGGAGGAGGCACAGGGGTAAAAAAAATACATGTTTAAACCTCTTCAACGACCCTGACATCAAAGCTGTCCTAGATTTTTAAGGAATGATCGTTTCTTTTTGTCTATGTCTTGAGTTATGAACCCCAAAAAACAAAGTCCAAACATCGCCCATTTACGCGATGTTTGGACTTTGTTTTTTGGGGTTCATAACTCAAAAAATAGACAAAAAGAAACGATCATTCCTTATAATTAAACGTTAGCGACCCAAATAAATAAAAGTGTTAGTCGTCCTCTACTTCAGCGAACAAAGACTTAAAAACTAAAACTGGTAGACATTTTATTTTTCTGGCATAAAAGAGGGCGCATATTATTGAAATGCAGGTAGCAATTGACACACATTCCAAGTCAAATGCACTTATGTCTTTTAATTTTTTTATTGACCAATGAATTACGTAATGCAAAGAAAACGTCATAAGCCACGCCTCCCTCAAATTTCATTCAACTGTTCACTTCACGTAAAAGTTACGTTCCGTGGTAGGTGGAAGTAGGAAATCAGTATTACATTGTATTTTGGTGTTGACCGTTTCCCTAGAACTGAAAAACACAGTTTGTAAAAGTGGAGTTAGATATAAAGCCAGATGATATTGCCGTATTCAAATTTGCAATGTCAAAATTGCCGTCTTCGTCGTGACCAGCCATTGTTTACAATCGATTTGGGTAAAACGATGAACGCAGACGATCACCCAGTGTGCGTAAAAATTGAAATGTCAAATAAATACAGTTGTGAAGAAAAAGAAAAATTGACCCACCACGGTCATTTAAATATTTTATAAATAATTTCTTGGTAATAAATTAGTAATATAAATTTATTTTTATTTTTCACATTTAGAACGTGCCAGTGTTCTAACTTCTATTGATTTGACACCATGTTGCAACTCCGAAGACTGGTATTTTAGGGGCGTGGCTGGGGGCGGACCTAATTGTGTTTTTTTCGGTTCATTGAGTTATGAAAAGAAAAAACAAAATTCGAATGGAATGGTTTAACGCGCCGAAGGCGCGCAGAGACGATATGGGGAACAAGCCCCTTTCGACCCTCACTGACTGTAAATGACTAATTTCCATATGTCTACTCGTGTTGAAGGAGGAACAGGTTCAGGTACTCGGCAGGTGTCACCGGTTGTGGCGTGATGGTGTCTTTGACTGATGTCGGTTGAACCCTCGGGTGAGGACCAGTGTGAGAGGTTGGGTCCTCTCACAAAGGTACTACCTCTCCCCGATGGTGCAGTCGATCTGGATTTTCAGGCAAGTATAGTCTGCCACTCCGGAGATGATATTGGGTGATGGCCATCACTGACAAGTATAATCTGCCTCAGGCTGTCTCTGTTTGGTAGGAGACAGCCTGAGGCAGATTATACTTGTCAGTGATGGCCAATCGTTTTATCTGAAAACGCATGAACCGAAAAAAAGTTTAATTATATGTTGATGAATCGGAGGAACGAACTTGGAAACTCGAGGACACTGTATGTGACTTTCACAAGGAAATCGAGGTATTGAAAACCGAATTCTCTGAAAAAACGAATTAATTACCCAGCTTAGTGATTGTCTAGACGGACGAACTGGAATAGTACGGGCGTCGTACCAACTTACGACTTTCAGGTATTAAGGACAGCCAGGGTGAGAGCACCGATCACAGAATTATTGATATTGCGGACAAGATTTGGCTTACTTATCGTGTGTTGCAAATGGTAGGCCTGCTGACAACCTGACTTACAAGTTACCGGAAGAGAGACAAACTCTTCACTTCAAGAACAAAACAACCAGACTTGCTACCAAGTCCCCCAGACTCAATCCATTCGTGGGAAATCTGGTATTTACTTAAATTAAGCTCTCACTATGACTCGTGTGTCCATAACTCGCAATAAAGGAAAAGAAATGCGGCTTTCTGATGGCGATATGGTTTTGAAACATAGTAACGACACAATTCAGAGAATCACAAATCTCAGACTTGATCAGATATTAAGGCATGTACATTGATCAAGGTAGATGTCAGGTCGTGAATAACTAACATTCTTTTTAAAAAGCCAACGTCTGATGTTTACGTGTAGATCAGTTGTAGAGTGCAGCCGAGGCTTTCCAACAAACGGCAATACTTACCACACACCCTTATTCAACATACATACCTGTTTGAATACACTTAATATCTATATAAGCACTCCATCTGTATAAACGCCCCAGACGCCTAATCATTGAACCCATGAAACAAACACCTTACATGCGCAACGTCCCTTCTTCAGGTCACACCAAATTTAAAAACACGTCCGCACGAACAAAGACCGAAACTCAATGTTTATTTTAGTCATGTTCATGGCATAAAAAGCATTCATGTTTGATAATATAAGTAATCACTTCATTAGTGTGCTCATACTTTGTTCGCTAACTCAGAATGTACCACCCTGTTGTGCCTTGCCAGGAAACTTTCCGCCATTCCCCGGCATCACTGCACACTCTTTATCTGGTTTGGTGATAGTACAGTGGATAAGTCCAAAATTATAGGTGAATTGTTCAGAACGTGACAAAAGTATGAAACTTGGCACACGGCACTATTATTGTATGGTAATCAAAAATCAAACGGGACACACGTGATATGAGGTCAAACATGGCCGCCATCTTGGAATTCAAAATGGCCGCCATTAAATTTTAAAATACTTGTATCCTGCGTTATTTTTCAGATAAAAGAACGATTCAAGTGTCTATTCCTACATTATTTAGCATATAGAATCCATTTCTATCATTATAAATAGTCTACACTTATGTTTTATTTGTAATCTAGGCACAGAAGAAGAAAAAATAGACGTAGACTTATAATAACTCACAATAACAATTTACTTTTTTCAGTTGCTTATAAAGACCGTGAGGACAATATGGTTATATGTACATACATCTCTTCAAACTTAATGTAAATGTAATTCCTTATATCCATTCTAATCTTCTTTTCCTCTGTTTTCAGGTAAAAGCTGAAGAAATATGAATGGTTAACAGTTCAAGTTATGTCTAAGAAGTGTAAAATAATAGAACCTGTGGCAGGACCATCACAGAGCAGAACTGTGGATCGTGTCGATACAAACTGGAGACTGTGTATTATATGTCAAACAATAACTGATGAAAAACTTGTTGATCAGTCAAAAGTTAAATGTAAATCAGACGATAAACCAAGTGGATATAAACTGTTGGCAGAAAATCTTACAGAGTTTGATAAAGTTGGTGGTTTACCTCCAGGGTTTGATATATCCAGGCTGGATTGTGGAGGAGAAATTGAAGCAACTTTAAAATCTAATGATGCAAAGTGGCATAAAAGTTGTAGAAACAAATATGACAATCAAAAACTTTTACGTGCAAAGAAACGAAAAGCTAAAGAAGATGAACCAGAGGGAGAGAGTCCAGTTAAAACCAGACGATATAGTGGTATTGGTTTAATGGAAAGAAGTGAAAACTGTTTCTTTTGTTAACAGAATGATACAATTGAAAAGCTTCATAATGCTCAAACATTTCAGATTGATCAACGTGTCCGTGAATGTGCACATGTTTTACAGGATAGAATCCTATTGGGAAAATTGTCTGCGGGATATATGCACGCTTTAGATGCGCGGTACCATTTGAGTTGTCTAACAGCTTTGAAAAATCGTTACCGTAAACACAGTTCTCTACAAGAAAAAGAAACAGATACTAATAAAATTAGTAGCATTGTTTTAGCTGAGCTTGTATCTTACATAGAAGAATCGCGTCATGAAGATTCATTACCCGTGTTCAAACTTTCCGATCTTGGTAAATTGTATAATAATAGAATGATAGAGTTGGGTGAACCTGTTACTGGCAGAATTAATACTACAAGACTCAAGGAACGCATACTGCATTTAGTACCGGATTTAAGAGCTCAAACAAAAGACAGAAAAGTAATTCTGTTTGATAAAGATATCGGTGAAGCTATTACGATCGCATGTGATAGAAGTGACGATGATGATGCTATTCATTTGATACGTGCTGCAGAAATATTGAGAAGGGATATCTTATCAGATGATTATGTGTTCAATGGGTCATTTAAACAGAATTGCGAGAAAGATGTGGTTCCTGAAAGTGTTCTTGCCATAGTGAGAATGGTCATGCGAGGTTCTAGTATTATACGTCAACAAGACTTCTCAGATGCAAGTATGAAGGTCTCACTATCACTTTCTCAGCTGCTTATGTTTAATGTCACAAAATACAGCAAAACACTATCACCATCACATGTTCGCCATTCAAAAGTAAGAGAGACGCCTCTTCCTATATACACAGGCTTATTGATTCATGCTAAAACGAGAAAGAAAGAATTGGTTGAAATGTTCGCAGACCGTGGTTTGAGTATATCATACGACAGAGTACAAGAACTCTCAAACGATCTCTAACACGATGTATGTTCACAGTTTGAAAGAGACGGTGTTGTATGTCCATCAAGATTAAAATCTGACATGTTTACTGTAGGGGCAGTTGACAACATAGACTATAACCCATCATCTAGAAGTGCTATGGAATCTTTTCACGGAACAGCGATATCACTTATTCAGTTTCCAACACCGGATAACCCTGGAACAGATAGAGACACAGTCAGTGTATATTCAGGAGAACCACGTAGAAAAGAACAACCAACATTACCAGCTGAAAATACTGATATTGAACCTGTAGCATTTCCCAGTAATGATATCGTGTCAGCAGCAAGAGCAGGGACTAATGCCACATCAGAAACCTCGATAATTACCAGTGCTAATGAATTAGACAATGAATGGTTGCAGAAAGTTGCAGATGTAGTGAGAAATGAAGAACAACAGTTTGATTCAAGAGATAATGTTTCATGGTCTGCATACCATGCCGATAGACAATCGTCAGACATTAGAACAGTTTCGCCTATATATCTCATGCCATTATTTACTGAACCAGCTCATTCTGCTGCTATGATACTGCATGCTATGGACCTCGTATTCAAAGCTACACGAATTTTAAATCCAGAACAGATGCCAGTGATTACTATGGACCAACCTTTATACAGTTTGGATAAACAAATTCAATGGGCATGGCCAGAAAGGTTTGGTGAAAATAAATATGTTGTTGTGATGGGAGGACTTCATATAGAAATGAATGTACTGAAACTACTTGGAGATTTGTTAACAGGATCTGGATGGAATACCGCTATAGTACAAGCGAATATCACAACGTCGGGACGAGCTGACGCAGTACTAAAAGGATCACATGTAACGAGATCTAGATATGTCCATCAGGTTACAGCTGCAGCGCTTTTTATTCTGCAAGTGTATGCCTTTACAGAATATATTGCGTCACTAGATCCATATGAACCAGAAATTAATTTTGAAACATGGTGCAGATTAAGCGCTGGTGCAATTCCAAAGTTTTATTACTGGGCTTTAGTTTTGAAACTGGAACTTGATATGCTGCAGTTGGTGTGTGCTTTTCGAGAAGGAAATTTTGACTTGTACGTAGCATATTTATGCCAGCTAGTTCCTTGGATGTTTGCCTTTGATCATACCAACTATGCTAGATGGCTTCCTGTACACATTAGAGACATGCATCAGCTATATATAGAAGCTCCACCTGTATATCACCAATTCAAGGAAGGTCATTTCGTAGTTCAAAAATCACCACATATATTTTCAACAATTGCACTCGACCATGCCCACGAGCAAATGAACGATCTCATAAAAGGAGATGCTTGTGTAATAGGAATTACAGACAACCCGTCTGCTTTAATTAGATGGATTACAGCTGGGCCAGAAATTGCACGGATTATTGATGAGTTTGAACACTCGTTTGGTACCAATACAAATGGAGATACAAAACATCACGACCAATCACCTTCAGTTCAAACTAAGTTTGTTGAACATGTGAAGGCATTAGTCTCCTATTTTGAAGATACTGGAAATCCGTTCAAAGAGGACACACAAGATTTGATTACTCTAGATACAAAGGAGGTGCTCCCTGATACTTCGGTTGATTCTCTAAAGAAAATTGAAAATCTTGGCAAATCCCAGTATGAAACATATGTATCGAAAAGGCTGATAGACAAATCTGTTGCACTCTCTGACATAATTCCAAAGAATAAAGTTCATCTTTTTGATAAATCAGCGACTGTGAAAGTAAGCAGGGTATCTCACCAGATAAAATCTCTTAAGAGCAACTGCGAGTTGTTCAGCCGATTGTATATATCATGCCAATCAAGAGATGGAAATATGGATGATTTCTTCAAACACGAAAACCAAGGTGCACCGCCTTCTCTGTCAGATATGGGAGAACTGAAACAATGTACAAAATCGGATTTGCTTCCTTGTCTTGACAAAATGATAAATCCTGAAGAGAAAGATACGTATGATGTAGATGCAAAATTACTTGATGGTTCTGTTGTTGTAAATATGCTTCCTCCAAAGGCTTGTGCAACCTTTGGCAACTATTGTGATACGATATTCATGCCATATATACTGAAACAATTAGAACGTGTAAAACGATTAGATATAGTGTGGGATAGGTATATTGAATGTAGTCTCAAAAGCTCAACACGAAGAAAAAGAGGATCTGGAAATCGTCTTGTTGTTAGAAAATCTACACCCATCCCAAAGAACTGGCAAAGTTTTCTACGTGTTGATGAAAATAAAAGTGAGTTATACCATTTTCTGTCTGAATGCATAGAAAGCCAAGATACAGGAGACAAGGAACTGTTTAGCACACATGATACTGTCACAGTTTCATCACAGACCACTGGTAGAGATATCTCTGTATCTCCATCTAATCACGAGGAAGCTGATACACGGTTAATTTTACACGCACTAGACTGTGGTAGAAATGGTTATCAGAAAGTTAGTATTAGGACAGTAGATACCGATATTGTTGTTCTGGCAGTAAGCAAATACTTTGATTTGTCTTTGGAAAAATTGTGGATCGCTTTTGGTGTCAAGAAAAATTACAGGACAATACCGATTCATGCAATAGCGGAGGCTTTGGGCGAAGAAAGAGCTAGAGCACTTTCATTTTTCCATGCTCTTACTGGGTGTGATACAGTGTCTTCCTTTGGTGGTATTGGTAAGAAAACTGCATGGGATACTTGGACGGCTTATCCAGAAGTTACACCCACATTCCGACATCTTTCTGATGAACCAGATTCTATAACCGAAGAGGCATTTCATTACCTGCAGAGATTTGTTGTCCTTCTCTATGACCGGGCAAGTGAGTGTTCTGATGTGGATAAAGCTAGAAAACACTTGTTTACCAAAGGAAGACAACTTGAAAGGATACCACCGACTGCCGCAGCTTTGACTCAACACATCAAACGAGCTGTATATCAAGCTGGATATTGTTGGTGTCAGGCCCTTGCTCCAGTGCAACAGTTGCCCAATCCTGGCGACAGGGGATGGATTAAAGGACAAGATAATGCTTGGAATCCGTTTTGGACGACACTTCCCGAAGCTGCTAAAGCATGCGAGGAACTAATCAAATGTAGTTGTAAAAAATCATGTAGACGACCTTGCAAGTGTACAGTGTCTTCACTTACTTGTACCGAACTGTGTGTGTGTGCCGGTACATGTTATCAGCGATAGCACGATGTGACTAATAGTCAAATAATTGTTCACATTTTGACAAAAGCATGAAATTTGCACATATGTTGTTCACCTTATTCTATTTTGAAAATGATCGGGACACACTTGATTTACCTCCCCTGACGGCCGCCATCTTGAAATTCAAAATGGCTGCCACTGAAAACTGCCTGGCGTTAATATATGAGCATGACTCAACTGCACAATCGACTCGATTAGTTTCCACAAACACTGTCAGTAGTAAGGGATGCGACTTGGGTGAACTGATGTAACACTGAAATTCCCATAGACATTTGTTCGCCGGGGAAAATTCACGATCGTGTGTACTTGGGCGAACTGATTTAACCCCCTGCACACTGATGTCAAAATATCTAAATTTCAGGCAGAAAAAATTTCCCATAATGCAACTAGAAATTTAACCAATTCAATCTCGTTTGACAGAGCTCATTGAGCTCTGTCAAACGAGACTGAATTGGTTAAATTTCTAGATGCATTATGGGAAAAAACAGCTGCCTGAAATTTTGTTATTTTGACATCAGAGTAAAGGGGGTTAAAACTGAAAATTTCCATAGACATTTTTTTCGCCAGAGTGCCATACTTTCGTGTGTTCTCTGGCGAACTGATTTAACACTGAAAATTCCCATAGACAATTTTTTCGCGAGAGTGCCATCTTTTGGTGTGTACTCTGGCGAACTTCTTTAACACTGGCAAAAAAATGTCTATGGCAATTTCAGTATTAAATCAGTTCGCCCAAGTACACACGATCGTGAATTTTCTCTGGCGAACAAATGTCTATGTGAATTTCAGTTTTACATCAGTTCGCCCAAGTGGCATCCCTTACTACTACTGGCCAGGTCATGTCCTGTATATGCTTCAGCATATCTATACCTTGTCCGAGAACTAAACGTACAACATCTGTTTCCAGTCAGCAAGTATCCATCCACTGCTACAGTTCACTATTTCGGCCGCTTGGTGGCCACGGCAGTCAGTCGAGAGAGTAGGCGTTGCTGTTGTATTCTTGTGTGATGACTACACTGGACGCATATGTTTATATACTTTGTCTTCAAACTCAGATCAGCAGCACTGCCCCCACCCAATCTCACAATATATTGCGGGTAAATTCTTCAATCTCTTAGCAATCATCATTATAATCTGTCTTCCAGTACCCGAAATTATTCAATGATGATTACAATGCAAATGGAAATTTCAGTTGGTTCTAACGCCAAGGCCATCCAAGCCACCCAATAGTTATGTGGTCAACCCTCATATAAGTGATCTTGAGAAGCGGAGATCAACTACACCGTTACACGGACGTCGCCGCATGGCGCGCAACTCATTGTGTTACTCGACATTTGTCCTCATATCAACTGCAAATGATGTTTAATTAAATCCCGGACCAGGTAAAACTGCAGTGCGTCCACAAAACTGTGAGTATCAAAAGTGGATGATAAAACTGTACACGTAATGTACCTGCGAGCTACCAGTCACATGGGATGACATGGGGGTCGTATATGATACATGCACGCAGTGGTACCATGCACACTGCCAGAATGCCAACATGCGCACACACCAGGGACTGGACAACAGTGCTGTTGTTTGGGACTTGTCATCTGTGACTGTCGGAACTACTCATCGGTGTGTTTCAGTCGGGTAGCGAAAACATCAAATTCATACAGCGTACTATCTGAAGATACCACCTCGTGACCATCACCCGGAAACTTTTGACCAATACATAAGTTAATACCCGACCGGTTCAGAAGGAAGAAGCTACACCCAAGAACACCCAACCTCTGTGGATGTGCAAGGCCAATTTTTAATTCATAAACGAAAACTGTGTCTCCTCCAATATCTGCTACAGAGCACACAAGGAACGGAAACCTAGATAAACCAAGCAATAACAGACAACCAGGTATGTCCTGAAGATTATATACTGCACATGAACGATCGAAACAACGATGGAGGGTTGTTTTGTTGCCATCAGAAAGATCTTGAATAGCTCACCTATAAACGAACTCCAGATAGACTGTGAACGACCAATAGCTATACTAAGGATTGTAGGACACAAAGATATGTACACTGAATCCTACTACAACTATAAAACATCTCATAAGGATAGTTATGATGAATTGGCAAACAGTTTAGCGAGAGTAACAAAAATCAAGAATGCATTTATAGTGTTGGAAGAAGACTTCAACTTACCACCTTTAATCTGGAAACTGTTCATCCTGAAACTCGGGGCTGCCCATCCGAAAATCGACGAGTAATTCAAAGAAATGCACGAAAGAAAACTCACAGGAGTAGCTTGTAAAGGAGCCAATGCACAGGAAGAACTCCTTAGACCTAATTATCACGAACCATCCTTTGGGTGTCTCCATAACAGATGTGTTGCGAGCCATGACATTATCTTGATGTCACACTGTCAAAACTGGAGCAGTTCCTGTAGAGGATACCACTTTACAACAGTAGTAAGGGAAGGCACTATGGTGAATTGATTTAACACTGAAATTCCCACAGACATGTGTTCGTCGTAGTACATACAGGTTCGTGTGTACTATAGGGACCTGATTTTACACTGAAAGTTCCCATAGACAATTTTTCGCCAAAATTTTCAGTGTTAAATCAGGTCCCATAGTACACAAGAAACTGGATGTACTATGGCGAACACATGTCTATGTACAGTGTTGAATCAGTTCGCTACAGTCCCTTCGCGTCTTAGCACTGTTGTCCCCACAGACAATCCAGGAAGCACTCTGGCCTAATTGCAACATTTTATTCCATACTGTTTATAGGATATTCACAAACATTAAATATAAACAATCACTCACAGAATAGGTAATGGAACTGTGTCTCTCGTTATGAGACTTTTGTTTTTTAGAAAAAACTTATAATGTGCTTGAGAAAACTCTTTGGGAATATGCTGGTCCTGAAAATGATGGCCATGGAGGAATTTTTTTGAAGGCACTCGTTTGTTGATACCAACACTTTGAAAACGAAATGTAGAGATAAGAAGAAGTAGAATAAAGCAGATTAACGTGTATCCTGAATGTATGCCAGGGTAAATAAATCAATAACCTATACTTGGATTTTTAGAAATCCTCATAGAATTCACTCAAATCCGGGTAAAGGTTATTGAATTTCACTTCCCATTCTTTATATTTTCTTTCAGGCTGCCAATTAAGATTAGGATACAGATCAACCTTTCTTACCCGGTACTTCTCTAGTTCATATCCACGAGCTGCTAAGAACTGTCTTATCCCTAACCGTGCTGTACAGGGTTGACTAGAATCCCCCCCCCCCAAAAAAAGGCCCACTTCGAGCCCCTCTTTCCACGGGTTAATCCACCCAAGTTCGTTTGTTCTTGAAATATGGCCAAGGAAATCAGTAATAAAATAAAATAACACAGAAATGGGGATACCCGGTTTTATTTTTAAAATATGTTCCAGGTAAAGGGAGAGTGTGACAGACGGCGAAAAGTACAACAAACTGTGTCAAACATTACCAGTACTAAAATTCAGATACTGAAACAGTGAGACCACAAAATAAAGCAATACACATTATAATGTACAAAACGTACCACTGACAATGACTGTATGGCGGATTACAGACGAACGGATAAGTGATCAGGCGATCTGCCACTATGACACATGTTTTATGAATTTTTAAACCTGCATTTTACTAGTTACAATTTATTCTCCATGAGACTGAAATAAATTTGACCTAGGTTGGACCATTACAGTTTCAAAGGAACATGTTTTGTACTTTAAAAACCAAAGATTAAATCAAACTCAAAGCCTGGTAAAGACACGTTTTGAACTGTACCTAAAAAAATGTTTTAGTGTTAAACATAAAAGCATTATCTCAAATTTTTTTTTGTGAAACTGAAAACTTTTTTCAGAAAATTAGTTTTCTGAAAAAAGTTTTCATTTTCACAAAAAAAAAAAATTTGAGATAATGCTTTTATGTTTAACATTAAAACATTTTTTTGAGGTACAGTACAAAACGTGCCTTTACAGAAAATAATTTTTGAGCTTTATACTTCCTTGCATTTTTTTGTACTTGCCTGACAAATAGTTTTCTTGAAAATTAATTGTCAGGGAAATATAAAAAACAAATTCCTAACTAAGAAATATTTGAACAGAAAACATAAGATCATCTCCTTTTCTCAATTTTATTCCATGAATATTTCGTGATACAACACAGTTATTGTTTCACTTTCTGAATGTCACTTTCTGAATGTCACTTTTTGAATGTCACTTTTTGAATGTCACTTTTTGAATGTCACTCTCTGAATGTCACTTTCTGAATGTCACTTTTTGAATGTCACTTTTTGAATGTCACTTTCTGAATGTCACTTTCTGAATGTCACTTTCTGAATGCCACTTTTTGAATGTCACTTTTTGAATGTCACTTTCCGAATGTCACTTTCTGAATGTCACTTTTTGAATGTCACTTTTTGAATGTCACTTTTTGAATGTCACTTTTAATGTCACTTTCTGAATGTCACTTTCTGAATGTCACTTTTTGAATGCACTTTTTGAATGTCACTTTTTGAATGTCACTTTCTGAATGTCACTTTTTGAATGTCACTTTTTGAAGGTCACTTTTTGAATGTCACTTTTTGAATGTCGCTTTCTGAATGTCACTTTCTGAATGTCACTTTCTGAATGTCACTTTCTAAATGTCACTTTTTAAATGTCACTTTTTGAATATCACTTTCTGAATGTCACTTTCTGAATGTCACTTTCTGAATGTCACTTTTTGAATGCCACTTTTTGAATGTCACTTTTTGAATGTCACTTTCTGAATGTCACTTTTTGAATGTCACTTTTTGAATGTTTCTTTTTGAGTGTCACTTTTTGAATGTCACTTTCTGAAGGTCACTTTTTGAATGTCACTTTCTGAATGTCACTTTCTGAATGTCACTTTCTAAATGTCACTTTTTAAATGTCACTTTTTGAATATCACTTTCTGAATGTCACTTTCTGAATGTCACTTTCTGAATGTTACTTTCTGAATGTCACTTTTTGAATGTCACTTTTCAAATGTTCATTACAGTTTCTTGGGCAGTTTTGGCACTTTTGGTTTCCTGTCCTTAGCTTTACGTTTTCTTGAAACCTTCATTGGCAGTGCCTCTTTTTCTGGAAAAAATGTTTCTAATTTATCATCTGTTTTCTCATCAAAATCTGGTAACACATTATCGTCAGACTGTTTTGGTGGGGTATTGTGATATCCAGTGGTGGAATCTTTCATTCTATCTGCTCTGGATGATTGTCAAGCCCTGTAGTATGTGTTGGAACAGCGAGTGTCCCCCACTGTGGTTGATTAGATAATTTTTTCAATGTACATTCATTAATCCAAAGTCCTTTCTGTTTGCAATAATAACATGCCCTTTATTTGGACATGTTTTAGCAGGTGTCCACTCTCATTACAAATATAACAGTGCTTTGTGCGTTTATAAATTTGATTGATTTTTTTTTATTCATACCATTTATCTAACAAACATATAGATTTTGGCCTGAAAACTACGAGAAACGGTACGTATCACATAATGTGTTCCGAATCCGTATCATATAGATGACTCATTCTGATTCTGTATCACATAGACGACTCATTTCTGGTAGGATATCATAACAGGCGCATGGATACATTATTTGTGCGTTTCAGTGATCGACCGAACATTATGTCCCAAAAATGTTTAAAAGTAATTTAATTTACCTAACATGAAAAGCAGATGACTGTTGCAAAAAAGATTTTGAATAACTAATTTTTTTCATTTTTTGTCTCAAAAACATAGGTATGACCCCTCGGTAGAACGAGCTCGTTCCAACGAGGGGTCATAACCTATGTTTTTGAGACAAAAAATTAAAAAAATAATGAAAATTAATTGGCGATTTTTTGAGAATAGCATTGGCCGGTTTTGGCCGTTACATTGGGCAAAGGGTTAAGATTTAATCTGTTTATTTGACAGAATTGTTAGATAAATGAATTATCATCATAATGTGCATGTCCTGTGATTTGTATCAGATTCTCGGTGGTGTCAAAAAATCAGCAAAGCCGGCTCATTGAGATCCCATTCTGGACACCACCGAATCGAATCTGATACAAACCACAGGACATGCACATTATCATGATAATCTGTATGTATCAGGTATTATCTCATGAAGTTCCCCTACAAGACATCTCGCTTCTTCTTTATAATAAATACTGTTTGTATTACTTGTTTTCTCTGTGCTTTTGGATCTCACTATCTCTCTATCTTTCATTTTATAATAAATACTGTGCGGGTCACTTGCTTTTTCTAATCTTGGATCTCTCACTTTGTACATCTTTGGAGCAGTATAACATTCAGTCTCAACCTCTTGATAGACTAAAAGCTAGTGTGAAGAAAATCTGAGAATCGATGACCTTTTATACTCTCCTATTAAGAAACGTGTCATGTAATTATTGAAATAAACCGCGTACATTTGTCATATTACACTGAAAATAAAATGTATTGATTTACAAAAAAATGAATTAATTACATTTTATTACCAGTGTAATTTGACAAATGCACGCGGTTTATTTCATTAATTACATGAAACATTTCATCCCATATATGAATCTTATATGTATAAAAAAATCAACTTTTAGTTTTTACAGAAACTTAAAAGTAAAACATTGAACAGTCAGCATGTCTCTACCACTTAATCCTGCATATCCTATATACTTGTCATAGCTTACAGGACTTTCGAGTTTTACTATGACTTCAAATCTTATTTCACAATCCAAGAAAGAAGAATTAGCTAAAGCTGGATTTTTCTATGTCGGAGATAGTAAAGTAAAATGCTTCATTTGTGATAAAGGTTTAATGAATTGAGAACCTAAAGATATTCCTTTGCAAGAACATGTTAAGCAGTCACCAAAGTGTTCTTACATTCAGTTGATAAGAAACTGTAAATTTTACAATCCACGATCATGTATGCAAACACCTCTAGATAAAATATTATAAGTCATGGATTATGGATACAATTTCAACTATGAAAAAATATGACAAGAGTCTAGACAATATTCCAGATTCTAATTTTCTACGTTCGCTCATGTTATTATATAATGTACAGATATCATTTAGTAATGTGATTGCATGAAGAGCTGCACTTGCAAATAAATTCAAAACTAAGGTAGACAGAATGTTCATAGATGGTGTAGAAAATGGTTATCCAGATTTACAAAATACATTACCTCAAGATGAAGAAAACATGGGAATAGAATTGTGAATTGTAAACATTGTAGTGTGAAGAAAATATAGGGTATAAAAAGGGGTGATTCTCAGTTTTCTTAACACTTGCGTTTTTGGATGCCAAGAGGTCAAGACTGATTTTTAAAAAAGAATACATAAGACCAAGAGAAGCTTTGAAGATAATAGTGAGATAAAGAGTGAAACAGATGATGTCAGGAGAGAGAGAGAGAGAGAGAGAGAGAGAGAGAGAGAAAAGGTTAGAGAATAAACGAGAGTTATATAGAATCCATCCTCAGATGCAAAGAACATCAAGAAACTTCCATTCAGAATCCCATGTATATACAGTTAAAACTAGAAGTCCTGTCACGAAATGCACACAAATAGCACGCCGATCTGCGCGTTAATCTACGCGTTATAACAATAGTAAGGCTATCAAATTCTGTATATATAGCCTGTGCATAAGCGATGTTTCAGACAATGGACCTCCGGGTCACCCGGAGGTCCATTGGCAGAAACATGGCCTGTGTTTGCTTTGAGTAACCAGGAGAACCTGCCGTGCTTTACATGCCATTCGATATGGCAATTGCGCACAATTCCTACGCGCAATTAAGCCTAGATAAGCGCACAGTTCGTGACAGGACTTCTAGTTTTAGCTGTAGAATAACGTTTTAAATAATTTGCTTATAAGAATCTGTTTGAAAACCTATCCAAAGTATTTGACAGCATGTTATCAGAGATTAAAAATGAATGTATGATAGAAGAAAATGACCAAATGAGAGTGTCCATGAATCACCCTGGCTTGGATATAGGTATATTTATTCCATTTAACAAAGCATCTTCTATCACTGGTAATACATTGATAGATGAAATTGAAAAAGTTGTACAATCGAATGAAAACTTTTCTATCCATGATGGGAAATTATCTTCAGAAGTAACACGCCCTTCCTTACCACAAAGGGGTGGACGATATAAAGCAAAATTTGAATCTGCAGGTAAAATGATTAGTAATAAAAGAAGTATTATTGAAATTAAAAATGTTAATGGCTCCATGTGTCTCGCATGGGCCATTGTGGCAGGAAAGGGTCATATTGATCAAGATGGATCAGAACTTTGGCAACAGAAGTGGAAAAAAATTAGAAATTCAAAAGTAAACTTTCGAGAAACTGAAGCTAAGACATCGATAGACAAAGCAGGGCTTGATTATAATACTCCTTGTAGATATGAGGAGTATTATAAAATGCAAGATCTGCTTTCTCCAGACTATGTCATCAAAATTTATAGCCAGTATAAAACTGATTTCTTATTTGAACCACCAAAACCACAAAGAATAGTACAGTTACACATATGTACCACCATCACCAGCACTTTGGCAACATTACCAGAAAAACTTGATTGTTAAAGTATGACTGTTATTGTGAACTTTGCAATCAAGGCTATCAATTCAAGGAATGACACATGTGTAAATTTTGCTGTGTTTGCTATGCTATCAAAATATATTCCTGAACCCTCTAATACCTGTTACACTTGCTGCAGACAGTTTGTAAGGTCATCATGTTATCAAAACCACAACTCTACTACAGGGAAAGAACTGAAAACCATTTATCAACTTGTGCAAAAATGTAAAATATGTAACATGTTAATTTATCACAGGAAAGGAAAACAGATTTGTCAGGGGTTTAAAAAAATGTAAATATTGCCAGCAAGAAGTAAATTCTGAACATAAATGTTTCATTCCAAAATACACATCACCTGATAATGACACAATGCCAAAAATTCTAATTGTATTTTTTGACTTTGAAACCACTCAAGACTCAGGAGTTCACACATTCCAAAGTTTTGTATTGCTCATCGTCCTTGTGCAGATTGTATCCGTAAACTCATAGATCAACAATGTACTTCATTTGATCAAGTTGGACAAAGAGAAACAATATTTAAAGGGGAGTCTACTTTAGCAGATTCTTGTAAATGGCTTTTCAGTAACGAACATTACGTGATTACAGAAATTGCTCATAATTTAAGAGGATTTGATGGACATCTTTTTGAAAATGAAAGTACAACTTCAGAAGTTATTATAAATAGAAACAAAATTATTCTACTTCAAGCTTATGGTGTAAGACTAATTGATTCTTTAACCCTTTACCTAACATGAAAAACAGACGACACTTGCAAAAAAAACTCTTGAATAACTATTTTTTTTCATTTTTTGTCTCAAAACATAGGTTATGACCCCTCGTTGGAACGAGCTCGACGAGCTCGTTCCAACGATGGGTCATAACCTATGTTTTTGAGACAAAAAATGAAAATATTTTGAAAATTAATTGGCGATTTTTGAGAATAGCGCTGGCCGGTTTTTGGCCGTTACGTTGGGTAAAGGGTTAAGTTTTCTTTCAATTAGATTGGCGCAATTCTCTAAAACATTTGGTTTAACTGAATTAGCAAAAGGTTATTTCCCTCATTTGGCAAATACACAAACCTATCAAAATTATATTGGTCCTTTTTAGATGCCAAATTTTACATGCCTGATTCTATGTCTCCATCGGATAGGGACGAATTCATCAAATGGCATAATCAGAAACTCACCACCAATGCTAGATTTAACTTTAAAAAAGAAATGGAAATGTACTGTCGATCAGATGTAGATATTTTATGAAGAGGATGTGGGGAATTTAGACATAAATTTTTAGATAGTGGTGGAAGAGACCCCTTCAGAGAAGCACTTACTTCAGCTGATACCTGGAATAAAACTTGGGGAAAAACATCTATGCCAGAACACACACCTGCCATCATTTCAGACATAGGTTACCCATATGCAGTCAAATACTCTACAAGGGCTATCAGATTTTTACAGTTACTTGCACAAGAAGAACACATACACATACAACATTCATTGAATGATGGGGACGTTAAAATAGTAAATTATTATGTAGAAGGATTCCACAAACCCCATTTTTGAATTTTTTGGATGTATGTTGCATGGATGTGAAAGATGTTATCCACACATAAATGCAAAAATCCCAGTCAATTTAAAATACAGAGCATGTACCATTAAAAGATAAGATTTCCACAATGACACGTTTTACAGCTTTAAATTCTCCTAAACCTATTCGTGGAATAAGATCTTACTTTAAGAGAAAATGTTTTTAAGAATTGAATGCAATTTTTATAATCTTTATTGGAGTATGAACGTGTGGGAATGGGTACAAATTGCATGAATCTCTTCTACCCATTCCCACACGTTCATACTCCAATAAAGATTATAAAAGTTGCATTCAGTTCTTATAATTACATTCCGTAACTGTTTAAACTACTTTTTACCAAACATCAGAGCAGAAAGATGAAATAAGACATGTACGAACGATCGAGGCGAAAAACCACCCTCACACAAAAGACAAAGCATGAATTACATTCTGTCAGCTGCGCTCTACCATAAATGCGGGTCAAAGTTCGACCAAATGTATCCATTGGAAAATGAATTACATTTGGTCATGACGTTTTCATCTAGCTGACAAAAAGGAATTGAGTATTTGGACCCAAAACTTATAACTACATTAACAATGTAATTATTTTCGCATTAACATTTATAAATATCAGTCAGGTGGAGGGTAGTACTGGTTGTTTTAAAACCTAAAAGTAGGTATTTGGTAATGCGTTTTAGCCTTATTTGTGGGTCGAGTAAGTTTGAGTTCCCTGTTTTCGCTGTAGTTATTTGTGTTGTAGCTTTTTTATATTGAGAGAATGGATGGATATTGATAAATAATGTGCACTACTCGCATATATATAAATAGCAATACATTTATTTGTTACATTTCATCCATAGATACTGATAGAGGAGAATGATGGCTGGACAAATTAAGAAACCAAAAATTCCTTTAGTGAAAAAATATGGTAGTATGTTATTAGCAATGAGCCAAACTCCTCCAGCTTTTCAAAAAGAAATATAAAGAAATGCGCCGAAAGAATTAATTGATTGTTTGTCAGAACGGTGTAATAATCTTTTAAAAGGCAATGGACATCTAACACATAATCAGAAACAGGAATTATATCTCAAGCATAAATAACTAAGAACACTTGCTAGTAAATCGGTTTCTATCAAAAAGAAAAAAAAACAAATATTAAATCAAAAAAGGTGGTTGTTTACCATTACTTGGGTTACTTGACCAGTGGTTAGATTTGCAATAAATCTTAGAAATAAATTAGTCAGTAAAATATGAAGAAACTGGCTATTGTACCTTATCAACTATTAGAAAATCTGCTATATTTTAGAATGAAAAAGCTCAACGTTCTAGATAACCATCTAGTCCACAAGTTACAAATACTGCACAACTTCAGAATAATTTATCAACAGTGTAAGACAATTCGGAGTTATCAGAAAGTGAGAAAGAACTTAAGTATGGAGAAACTTTGCAGAAATTTCAAATGTCACATAAGAAAAGCATTGCAACCTCCTTCACTGGTCATACCCAATTCAGAAGAAAACATATCATTATCTTTATGAGATGGAATTGTAGAAAGTGTCCCTGTTACTATAAGATATAAAGTAATGCCATTATTATCTGCTTTATCAGATCATCCAAACATGAGCTGGGATGATCAGGGAATATCCAGTTATGATGGAGAAGCCATACAAGGTTCAAACATTATTGATTTAGATAATGATGTTCTCAGACATCAAAAAGGTTTCGAACCAAGAGGATGGGGAATATTCAGTCGTGGACAAAAAGATATAAATATATCACAAGATTTTGTAGGAAATCGTCAACATTGGCTATTGATGCATAGGCAACACACTCATAAAACTAGCAGTAAATATCAGAGTCCCCCTGCAGAAAATCATCTTTTATCAATACGTAAAAGTAAGAAAAAACAGTGGAGTGAGGAAACACCAAAATCATTACTAAAATGTAAATTATCTACACATAAAATTACTGACAAATGGGAAGCCTATTGAATGATTTATTAAGTGAATTGTATTACAATACAAAACATCCTGCTGGTTATGGTGATGTACAACAATTGTACAAGGCAGCACATCAGAAAGATAATTCTATTACACTTGATCAAGTAAAAGATTGGTTGAATGGAGAGAAAACATATACTTTACATAAACCTATCCAGAGAAATTTTTCAAGATGTAAAACTGCAGTAAGCGGTATTGATCATCAATGGCAAATTGATTTAGCAGATTTACAAAGTTTACAATCTTACAATAATCAATTTTGTCATTTAGTTTGTGTCATTGTTGTATTTTCAAAATATGCATGGGTATTACCCATCCGTAATAAATCTGGAGAGACATTAACAAAATCATTTCAAACTATTTTGAAGGCATCTGGTCGTAAACCATTATCATTACAAACTGATAAAGGTTCTGAATTTAAAAATAAGGTGGTTCAGAAACTTCTGAAGAGAGAAAATATTCATTTTTTTACAACAGATAATTCTGAAACAAAAGCAAGTATTATAGAACTATTTCAGCGTACATTGAAAACATGTATGTGAAAATATTTCACACATAAACGAACATTAAAATATATTGATGTATTACAAAACTTAGTGGGTAGTTACAATCATAGTTTTCATCAGAGTATTCAAAGAACTCCTGCTTTTGTATCTATAGAAGATGAAGTACAAGTTTCTCAACATTAATAAAACCTAATGTACATTTGAAAAAGCGTATTTACCTAATTGGACAAAAGAATTATAATTATACATTATTATATTTAAAATTACACATGTAAAACGTACAATGCCAGCTACTTACAAACTTGAAGATTTAGGTGGAGAAAAAATTCAGGGGACATTTTATCCCCAGGAAATTCAACATATAAAAGATGATAAAACTATATTATCGAATCAGTTCTTAATAGACGTTCAAGACGTGTAGGGAAGAAAATTATTAAAGAACTTAAAGTACATTGGGAAGGATATCCATAGAAATTTGATAGTTGGATTCCCAAAACTAATTTGGTATAAAAACAAAAATGTCATCAAATGAAACTTCATTACCTAATGAAAGCACAAGTGTTGAAGTACAAAGTCAGCAGAGTCAACAACAAAAAATCTGTGAGAATCGTGGTGCAAAAAAATCAAGTCACTTATTTCACACAGATTATTATCATTTATGGTATTAGAATTACTGCCATTGCACATTTGGGTTTACAAAGCTCAAATAAAGAATTGTGGTTAGTGTTATAAGTAGTTCTTTAGGCTATATTCTTCCAAGTCCAGATTTGCCGATGGCACTCTGGAGAAAAAATGTCTATGGGAATTTTCATTGTAAAATCAGGTCCCCATAATACACATGAAACTGGATGTGCTATGACGAACACATATCATTGGGAATTTCAGTGTTAAATCAGTTCGCCATAGTGCTTTCCCTTACTACTCACAACAAGGCAGACTGGAACGAAATACGCAACAATAGGAAAACAACATGTAGGAATCTACCAGAAATGGATGGAATAACATCAGTCAATGAAATGTGGACCTTCTTCAAAACTACATTAGATGAAACTGTATCCAGGAAATATGAAATATATGAAACACCAAAGCCCAAAGGCAGCCTACCCTGGATCATTAAAGAACTATACCGATTAATACAAAAGAGGGGCCATCTCTGTGAGACCAAGAAGAAGTCGGTCGATCACCATCAAATCAATAAGCACAACAATTTGAAGCTCACTGTACAGATGCAGCTATGTAGAGCCTACTGGAAACACACCGAGAACACCATAGACCCTGAATCAGAAAGTAGTAGCTTCAATAACATGAAATGATTCAGGTCGTTTGTGAAACACAACTGCTCAGACATAAGTGGTGCATTGGCGTTTCGAGACATGGGGTCCTGCAAACTGAACCAGGGGACATTTTCCACAAAGGAACGTTTTAGCACTGAGTTGTTCAAGAAGAGATGTGGAATATCTGGCCCATATTCATCTTTTGGGAAATATCACAGATAACGGGATAGAAGAACGTGGATGGTGCACATGTCTTCAACTGCTGTAACCCTGCTTGAGCGGAGCTTGAACAGTGTTAGAATGTTGAGGAGCTGACAGTTACTCGTCGATGCTTGGTGGTTCTCTCCGGGTACTCCGCCTCGCTCCACCCATAAAACTGTCACGGTCACGATTAGCCATTGTGCATAAGTATCTGACCTTAAACACCAATAAATAAATAAAATATACAGTTTCAGTACAGCAGACAAATGCCAATTTTTAGCCGATGCTTGTTTTGGCGTATAAAGTTTTTTTTATCGATAGTTTTGTGTAGTATAGACCTTTCCCTTCAAGATGAGCCTGGCTGCTTCGTCACCAGCTTTGGGGAAATTTAAATACTCCTGCTAAAAAAACATGGCCGCCTAATCTGCGAAAATATACTAAAATGATCAAATGAGGCCTGAGAAAGTGTTGCGTAATATTTTCAGTTATGATTCCTATAACAGTAAAGGCTAGAATTATTTCTTAGAGATGATTTGCAATGTCTTCAGGATATGACTGATCTGATGGACCGTATGTCGTCAGGATATGACGTATCTGATGGACTATATGTCCGAAAAGAAGCAGAACATCCAAGATGTGGGTAGGCTGCCTAACAAAGCCAGTTTTCATCATGAAGTTGTATGTTTGGGCTGAACGTGAAGGGCACTGGCCGCTTCATCTTGTGGCAGTTAGGCAAATGTTGCCATATTTCTTTGCAGCCGGTCCATGTTAACTGCACTCGATATGGAGTGTATTATTTGAGAGAAATGCAAGAATTGATTCCAAATATGTTGAAACATCTTCTTGGTGGTTTTCATGTCATGAGGCATGTAGCGTGTATTTAGAATGATCTGTGGAGTGGCATGTACACTGAGACTACCTTCATGAGATATGGACATGGCAGACATGGTATCATTGGTATTACTTTAAAGCCTGAGACCTTGAAAACTTGGGCCCTAAATTTACATACTTGTGGGCAGTTGGTACCCGACCTTTCTGATATGAGAGATCCCTAAGAAGTCTCCAGCAAACTGCGCCACAAAGGGGAGGAAAAATCAAGAATCGCTGCCGGCAACCAAGACCCCGTCGGTTTGCAGGAAAAATTGCAATGATCCCGTGAGTCCGGGGATGATCACCCAGATGGTTTAGTTAATATTACTGATGGCTTGATATCACAACCCACTGTTAATGTAGATGACGACCTTGCTCTTGGGTTGAAGCAAATGCATGAATTTGAAAACTCTCTCCCAGAAGAGTTATACGAGAAAATCCCTATGCCTGTATGAACAATGTCCAGTTCCGGGAAGGGAATAAAAATTGGCCACAGACGAGTGTACGACAGTATTCCAGTGTAATGGCACTTCAAGCAAGTACAAGACCTATAGATGTCAAAGAGGTCCTTACATATGAAAGTCAAAAGCAATCCCGAAAAACCAGACCGAAGTCTTGTTTCTGCTAGACAAATAAATCGTTTTGCTGAGGTTCATACAGTTACGGTTATTGACGGCTGTGATCTGCTTTGGATCCCACTTTGGCCAACAACGTGTAAATTACGCAAGCCAGCTGTATTAGACTTCATTGTACAATTTCAAAAACTGGTGAAACAGAGACTAGAATTTGGAGATGTTTATCTGTTATTTGATATGTATAATGAATTTAGTACCAAACATTGCACTAGAACAAATAGAGGATCTGACTGAGAATGGCTGTAAAGAATTTAAGCTAAGTCCGTCATCAATACTACCATCACAAAAACTGATATTAAACGTAACTGTTACCAAAAGGCAGATAGTTAACCTGATGTGTCACAAACACCGGACAGTATCCTCAGATTGATAAGGTGTTCTTGTTCCGATGCAGTTGTAACGCAGCGAAATTAGCATGCACTGTTTTCTTATATGTCGTGCAGAGACTGAAGGCTGCAATGAGCAGACTAATCGTCGCCTGGGTTCTAGAATGTCCTATGTCCCATAGGGGACATAGGACATTCTAGCACTCAGGCGACGTAATGCTGCCAGTGAATTATCAGAAGTCCAACACCATGTCTGAATGCAAAGACTCAGTCTTTTACCACTGCTCATATCCTTTTATAATTCCATGTACGCCTCATGTGGCTTAAAGTCTTCTAACTTACTTTTTGTAGGATTCCTTTCACATTTGTGTCATCTATATCAGAAAGACCGTCATTTTGGCGACCACTCTGAATCTTTCACAATTTCTGAATTAGTATTTCGTCATTGTTCTTATCTCAACTGTCCTGACACCTTTTTAATATATCTTAACCAAATGGATATGTCTCACAAACATTCTCCCCAAACTCCTCTTTCGGCATTTTCGTTTCCAAACAATTGTATTGCAGGCCATTTTGATGGCCATCTTACAGAGAAAACTCTCATAAAAGTCTTATTTACCACAATAATGTACATAATTAGAACAATTCCTTTCATGGTAAAATTTCAAAACACTGGTGAAACAGATATTAGAATTTGGAGATGTTTCTCTGATATTTGAAAGGTATAATGAATTTAGTACCAAACGTTGTACTAGAACAAATAGAGCGTCTGTTTGGGAATGGCTGTAAAGAATTTAAGCTAAGTTCGTCATCAAAACAAAAACTAACATTAAACGTAACTGTTAACAAAAAAAAAATAGATAGTTAACCCATTTTGCCAACATTTTAGAAACGACAGTAATTTCGCTCTTGGGAATACTAAAACAAATAAGTTGTTAGTGACTGCTCAAGAAAAAGCACCAGTTGAAATCAATAATGACATGTTATCGACAGGTGTGATATGTCGACGACACACGAAAAATCAGACAACATAATCGTTAGTCAGGCAATTCGTGCAGCTGTTGAGAGAGAAAACAATTGGTTGTCTCAGCCGATGACACCGATGTTTTTGTCTTATCACTGCAACTATCGAAAACGAAACTTGAAAATTCCTGTGTACATGGAATCTCCAATAAAAGATTGAAATGTGACATACGAGCAACAGTGGATAGGCAACAAAACATTATTCCTGATATGTTAGCAGCTCATGCTTTCAGCTCGTGATACTGTTGATGCATGTTTTGGCATAGGCAAGACAACTGATTGTATTAAAGGTTTTGAAAGAGGGCGATATCTCATTGTCCAAGATCGGTAACACCGATGCTGTGTGGCTGGACATCTTCGCAACAGCTACTAATTTCATATTTGCTTGTTATGAATGTCATGAATCTGAAACAATGTCGGATTCTCGATTTAGTTTATGGGTTGACAGCGTCAGTCGCAAGGGAGCGACAACCATTCCGAAACTGTGCAGTTTACACCCAAGAATTCGCCGAGATTGTAAAGCGTGGCCATCTTCAAACATGTATTTGGAAGAATGCATTGTACTTAGACATCTAGCTCTGGACCCTGTAGACTATGATTTCGCTAAGAATATAGAATCCAAAATAACTTTTACCAACAACTCTGCCATCTGGTGAGTCACTGGCACCGGACAGTATCCTCAGGTTGATAAGGTGTCCTTGTTCCAGTAAGCTTTCATGCAAAACGTAATGCAGCCAATCATGCACTGTTTTTGTATATGTCGTTCAGAGATTGAATAATGAAATGAACAGCCTAATGCTGCCAGTGAATTATCAGCAGTCCAACACGATGACTGAATGCAAACACTCAGTTTTTTACCACTGCTCATATCCTTTTATAATTGCATATAAGCCTCATATTGCTTGAAGTCTTCTAACTAACTTTTTGTAGGATTCATTTCACATTTGTGTCATCCATGTTAGTGAGACCGCCATTTCGGGGACCATTCTATATCTTTCACATTTCCAGTATTAGTATTTCGTCATTGTTCTTATCTCAACTGACCTGACACCTCATTAATATATCTTATCCAAATGGATATGTCTCACAAACATGCCCCACAAACTCTTTTTTTAGCATTTTCGTTTCCAAACTATTGTAGTGCAGGCCATTTTGATTGCCATCTCACCGGGAAAACTCTCACAAAAGTCTTATTTACCACAATAATGAACATGTAGATGTTGTAATTTTCGTCCATAGTATAGTGATTCTGCATACACCTATCTTTGAAAAAATCAAGAGTCCCCCATTTTTGGTTTGTAGTTTCCACTAAAATGGCATTATGAAATAATTTTTTCACGTCTCATCGACATTTAACACTAACCCCGTATGCTACTACGTGTAAAAATTTGCTTTCTCTGACCAATTCGGGATGTAAATGGTAAAATGTCAATATTTTTGGTGGTCATCTTTATATTGGACAATATCTCAATTTTCCCAAAGTTGCGTATGATGCAGCCGATTGGATATTCAAAAGGACACATTCGTAGACTGAAAGCCCTTGGGAAAAAAACTTCATTCGCCAAAACAAGCATTTGTGCTCTGGTTGCTGGACTACTTTAGAAAAGGACTATCATGTGTGACCCAGCTTATCGACTTCATCGATGACACCACAGTAGACATGGAAAAGGAACTGTAACCAAACATTGGTTTTCTCCGAGGCCTTCTATAAGGTATGCCACAGTTTACTTGTACATACGGCATCAAAGGGGACGATTGCATCTGGATTAAGAATTTTCTTCCTGGTTGCAGATTTTCGTTTTAGATGGTTGCAAGATTGATTATATCGATATATGCTCAACAGTGTCTCAAGGTTCCGTCCTAGCCCAAGTCTCTTCTTGCTGTCCATAACTGACATTCCAACCGAACTGATGTAAAAAATAACCCTATTTGCTGATGGCACTATTGTCTATCTCACCGGAGGGGGGGGGGGGGGAGGGCGGAGGAGTGGGGGATCTTCAAAAATTCCTCTACACAGGGCTAGGGTGGATGGGCGGTCTTGTCAAATTTATACAAGTTTTCTGTTTTAATCTTTCTAGATACACTCTTAGGTGATTTAATGGTGTTTAGTAAGTATTGGCATAGTAGCATGACTGGTAACTAGCTGTTGTAACTCACATTTGGTGAGATGGTGACCATCAAACAGTTGGTGGCCAATATCGCCCACCCTAAACTTGTTTCTTCATAAAGCCATATAATGTCAGAAAAATGGCGGCAGCTGTGTGACACGGTGCTGTTCGCTTGCTGGGTCTTGGGTCTTGTTTTGGTGTTTATTTCGATTATGGTAATCTAACATTGCTTGAGATGATGCAAGAAAGACGTTTGGAGCAACATCAGTTATAACAGTTAAAATCAACAGTTGGTATCGTGTATTAATTATGTGTTTTATGTGTTGCTGTTTCTAAGCCTGAGTAGCCATTATATTATTCCATTTTGACATTCCTAAAACATTGAACACTTCTCACATCATATCACTTTGTCAATATATCCGAATGTAAGAAGGGGTCGAAGGGATCGAAGAAAGACTATCTAAGCTCTTGTGATGGCGACATAAGCGAGGATAATGATATTGAGTGTACTGCTGAGAAGGGCTTATTTTCTAAAGGAGAACATAATAACAGAAAACGCAAGGAGAAGGTTGACATTTCGCCAGTCTTTCCTGGGTCTGTTCGCAGTCGCCCTCAGGCTATCTTTCATTCAAGTTCTCAACCGGATTTATCTGACTTAGCGGATTGGCTTCTCAAAAACATAGAACACTCGATATCAGTTAAGTTGTCCCAGATAATACCCCAGATAATCCCTGAAATTATTCCTGAAATTAAAAAAACAATTGCTGAAGAAATAAAAAACAAAATAAGGTCAGTGATTACGTCAGAAGTGGTGACTGAAATTAAGGAGGAAATTAAAACTACTATTCAATCGGTAATTCGAATAGAAATTAAAGCTATGTCCGAACGGTTCGAATCTATTGAAGAAAATGATGAGTCTTTAAAGAAGGAAAATAACGAACTCAAAGAAACAATTAAAACACTGTCGAACAAAACAAATATAATTTTAGATCTGGAAGTGAGATTAGAGGATGCTGAGCAGTACTCAAGACGTACTTGTCTTATTTTCAGTAATGTGCCACTGAGTGAGAACATCACAGACAATGCAGATGCGGCTGTTCTGGATATTTGGAACCGCAAACTTGGCTTCGATATCCAACTTGAACAAATCAGTAGGTCACACCCGTTGGGGAGATTAAACAACAGTAACAATGGTACAACTAGCGGTGGAAAAAATGAACAAACAATGAAAATTATCTGTAGGTTTACCATTCATAGTGAAACGATCCAGCCGTGGTAGGGTCGGTAAAAAATAATTATCGGTTTGGCTCTGTAGTTTGGGACCGATGGTAGTGGCCGTGGGAGAGTTAAATATTATTACTTGCCTTCGAGGAAGAGTTAAATCATAATTCTAGGAGACGGGGAATTCAAACATCATTAACTGCACGGATTTCCATTCTCATAGTGATAATTACGTGAAGAATGTATCGCTTGGATGCGTCTCCATGTATAAATATCGTTTCGCTATGATTGACTTTGGGATTTTGAGAAGGCAGCTGAGATTATTATAATCCCTGATGGGTACGGGTGTGGGATGGGAAAATCTCACCCGAGGGCAATATATTTGGGCCAGTCACGAGGCTTGCCCAGTGTCTGGACCAAATATCTTGTCCCGAGGGTGAGATTTTCCCATCCCGCACCCGTACCCATCAGGGATCGTTTTTCTCCCTTCACCATACAGCGGTTACGTTAGCCAGAGATAATCGGCGGTCACGTTCTGATATAATCAACTCATTTGGTATTCGTTGTTTTGAAAAAACTAATGACACCGTCGGAAAGAGCAAGCAAAAGTTATGTATATACCAAAGGTATATACCACGAAATCAGTTAGGAACGGTGGCATCTTGGGGTTTAAAGAGTTTTAGAGCATCAAACTTTGATCACACGGCATTCTGATGACGTCAAACTGAATTAGTTGGTAGCAAGAAACTGATACGATATGCATAACGTCATAATAACGTTATAAATGTATAACGTCACGTGGGTGGGGTGGGATACATCTGTCTCTCCCTGCTATCTCACCCTGGACAGACGTATGTTACACATGCAGTGGGGGAGAAAAATTTTAGCTACATTTAAAGAAAAAATATTGTTGCTTGCTAGTAGGAATTTGGGAAGGATTATGGAATTTCCTCTCTCGGCGGATCTGGTGAGTCTATAGGCAAATTTACTATATTTGTTTTGCCTTTTTGTATATTCTGTGCTTGCGAATTGTGCGACCCGACTGAGATTTTCTTAGAGGGGCCGCACACTTCTCAGCCAGTGCTAGACTCAACCGGAGGGCCGAGGGCAGAGTAGTCCGAACCAACCCTAGTTTGGACTCGTCGAGAAACTGCCCCCTCTCCCTTATGCAATCTTTGGCAACTTTATTGTGGAATTGTAGAGATTATGTTATAGTCCTGGGATGTAATTAGTACATTATGGACGGAACACTTTAGTGGGGGACACACTTTGGTTGTAGGTGTGGGGGGGGGACTTTTGCCCCTCCCCATACGTGAAGTACAGGAGGAGTTAAGTGTTATAAGCAGTTTGGCTTGAACATGGTTAGGATTGGAATCCAGTATATGTAGGCCAGCTCACCTCCATAGAGGTCTGCGCTGGATAAAATAGTTAATGACTGGGATCCGATTGATGTAGGCCAGCTCACCTCCGTAGAGGTCTGCGCTGGATAAAATAGTTTAAGTTTGTGTCGCGATAATCGTGGTATCTGGTAGTGCTACTCCCTTTGAATATGGATTTGGGCGCGGAGTTTTGGAACGGAACTCATTTGAGTACGTAGAACTGAAAATATTTGTAGCTCCCCTCCTCCCGACGGGGATAGGGTAAGGGTAGTAACTTATTTATTGTTTCGCAGATTGTTTGAGCGTTCGCGACTGGTATTGGTCTGAAGGTAACGCGTTAGCTTTAATTTGGAGTAGTGCTTGTTTACACAAGTAAACAGGCCCTGCTCGTTTTGGTAACCCTCCTTAAGGTTGTTGGTAAAGAAGTTTTTTTGATTGGCCCGTTGGCCAATTTAAATAAAAGACAATGATGCAAGTTTCCCCCATTTGAGTAAGGAGTAGTATAATGTACTGAAAAGAATTGGAAATGCTTTGCTTGTATTAAATATTATAACATCTATTTTCTAGTTGTTTAGTCGTTGGAAACCCCGCTAGGAATGAGAACCCGCTTCTTAACCCCCAGTTTTTCCCAAACTGTTGACCTCTATGGGACCCTCTTGTTGTTTTGATCGGGGGCGGTGCACGGCATTTCTCTTTGGAGGTCTATAGGAGGCGCTGCCTTCGATTAGAACCGCACCAAGCGCTAGATGCAGTGTAAATTGAGAGAGGCGGGGCTCAGGTTTGTTACAATAGGGGTCGTGACATTATTTATAGAGCAAAGAAAAACCTGAAAACATCTAACAACAAGATTTTTATTACCGAATCGCTTACAAGAACCCGTTACAAACTGATTTCGGAACTCACACAATTTAAAAAACAAAAATAAATTACAACGTTCTGGACGAAGGATGGTCGAATCTACGCCCGAAAAAAACATTACTAGCCCAAAAGTTCCAACCAGATCGTCAGTAGATATCGTTACACTGAATTCAGCAGGCTAAAAAACCTCCTGAAAAACTATCAAAACTAACTATAGTATAGTATTAGATAGTGCATGGATATGGGTCCTGGGTGTGTCGCGTGGCGGGTGGGCTCTTCACCCGTTCTGATCTAAGTGGACGGTTTCACCATTTTTTGGCGGAGGGAGTTATCAGGTTTTGATCAGGTGGTGGATCCGTCCGTGGGGTGACTTTGCCATGACCCGTCCCTATTTGCTGAAAATGTTCTCTTATCGCCATAACCAAAAAGATATCTGAACCATTCACATCTTCGAGTAAAACACGCAGGTATATGGTTGTGTATATATGTCCGAATGTGTGTACAAAATGGAAATACCATTTGGGTTGGATGTTGATTTACCGTGGTTCTTATAGTCAGAAACCTCACCCCCCCCCCCCTGCTCCCCACCCCCTCTCGCCCCAAGTTCTCCACTCCTGACGCTCGGCTGTGAACTGTTTGGTGATGCCCCACTCTATTTTCTTTTCAGATTCTCCGGTAGGCTTTCCTGCCCTCTCTCTCATGTTCCCGTCCGTCCGTCGTTCCTTCGTTTCTTCAACCCACCAATTTACTATACTTCCAGTAAATTTTATTCTAGAGGCATATATTGTGGGCATTCCAAGGGAAATGTTTCATAGAGGGATGTGACCGGGGGGGGGGGGGATTTGTTTGTGTCTGTGTACTATAGTTCGAAGATTGGAGTAACTTGCTTATTAATTCTGGTGGTGTTTTCTTTTCGGTCACCCGATGTGTTTTGGTAATGTAATAAGGAAAAGCCCACGTTTAGTATCGTCATCTTGCGACTGGGCGACCTGGACAAGCGGACTTTGCTACTTTCAATTTTCGAATAAGGTCTGCTTGTTTCCACAGGTTTGCCCACTCAAGATGTTGTGTAGTTCCTGGCCTATGGCTGGAACCAAGTCTGCGAGTAGCTTTGGGCTCAGTCACTGACGTGCCCAAAGCAGCCTCAAGTGATCAAGCCATGAATTTTCGCACAACAACGATGACGATGCCTAAGCGTGGGTATTCTGTATCGGTGACTTAACCCCAGAAACTTGATGAATCTCCGCACTATACCATCAGCCATTTATATGCTAAAGCGTGTGTTTGAAATTCAAAATCTACGTTTCCTCCCCTGCACTACATTGAGTAATCTTAACTCAAGTGACAAATTCTAGTGATGCCAATCATCGTTCCCAGAACTCTCAAGTATTCAAACACCAGAACTCACCCAAACCCACCAAACTTCATTGTCTGTTTCAGTAATGCCCCTTCCTGAGTATTCTCTTTCATTATATGTTGTATAGTTATTATTCGTCTCTATCTCTCATCTTTCACTGTCTCTTTCTCCAAGATTATCGTCGGCAAGCAACGGATATGTTCAAAGTAACACCTCAGTCTATTTGTACCACTACCTAATAACCACACTCGACTCAAATTTTACTGAATGGATAGCTGGCGGCATTGATGGCTCCTATCGTGGCCCAATATATTCATCCTCGCCTGCTTGTTTGTACTCATGGCCATTTCGATAGACCAGTACCAAGCTGCGATAGGATCCTTCAGTGCGGTACGTGTACCCATCGGTTGCCCAAAAGTAAGACATATATTTACGAACCTTTCAATCGGAATTAAAGCATTGTGTCAATTTTTGATTTTGCTGTTAATAATGAACACCTCAGTGTTCGGTGTAGCAACGATACCGAACGGAACCCAGGGCCTCCAAAACGTGCACACAATGGGATTGAAAGGACACTTTCTATCTTCCACTGCAATATACGAAGCCTACGCACAAAACATACAAAAATCGAGGAGGTGGTTGAGGAGTTTGATGTAGTGTGTTTTTCTGAAACTCAT
This sequence comes from Pictodentalium vernedei, assembly GCA_031216915.1. NCBI lineage: Eukaryota > Metazoa > Mollusca > Scaphopoda > Dentaliida > Dentaliidae > Pictodentalium > Pictodentalium vernedei. The sequence continues at coordinate 476,704,812 of CM062292.1, read as the reverse complement.
TTGCAGCCATCTTTTGATTCCCACAATATTATCTTACCCATTTTTGTAGCCCAATTGGAAAAGATAGAAATTCATTTGGTGGCGGAATAATTGTTTACAGTGCGTGGAGAGTGGATTGTAAGTAAATCACCCGCGGAGTGGGGTTATCACCCAAGCTATAACTTTCAAAGTGTGTTTATATCGACAAAACACAGAAGCAATGTTTCAGCCAATGGACCTCCGGGTGTAACCCGGAGGTCCATGGGCTGAAACATTGCTGCTGCTTTTAAACATTGTGCTTTGCAACAAATTCGCAATTATTGCTTGGGTGGAATCTCCACTCTGCGGGCGATTTAGTGATACTACACTCTCCACGTACTGTATATATCCAACCGCCTTCTTTTTACAGAACTAGAATTCGACGATCCCATAATTTGGTTCGAAATCTTATCAAAAAGCAAAAGATATCTCATTGCACTTTCCTACAGATCACAGCAGTTTGCGGACCCTGCGTATTGGGAACTTCTAGACCATTCCATCGAACAGGCCCTTGATATTAACCAGAACATCATTATTTTAGGTGAACTGAACTCCGATCTTTTAACTTCCAGGTCGAAAATTCATGATGTCTTAGAGCACTGCAATCTACGTAACATCATTAATACGCCTACAAGAGTAACTCCTAACTCTTCCACTTTACTGGACCCCATAATCGTAAGCGATTCTATCTCAGCTACGGAAACCGATACCATGTACCTTGAAGTGTCTGATCACCTTGCAGTATATGCTCAAGTTGCCTTCGACTCAGCCCCCAGCCCATCTTACTGTCGACTTGTCTACAATTACAAAAATGCTGATTTTGTTAAGGCGAACAGATTAATTTCACAAACTGATTGGACGAACATAATCAACAACACTGGAAATATAAATGATGATCAGGTGGAATTTAGCAAAAAATATTTATATATAATTGGGGAATCTATTCCACAGTCCAGAATAATCATCCGCCCTCGAGATAAAAACTGGTTTAATTCAGAGCTTCGTTCACAAATTAGTCTCAGGGACCGTCTGAGAAAAAGAGCTCCAACGTCAAACAAAAATACCGACTGAAATGCATTCAGGGCTGCCAGAAATAAAGTGAACAACATAAAAAAGTATGCCAAGCAGAAATACTTGGCCAATCTTGAAGAAAGCCTGTCCATTTGCCCTTCTCCAAAGATGTTCTGGCATGTCATAAAGGATCTCCTTAACAAAACTGAAAAGAACTCAGTTCCCCCTTATACGATGGTACCTCTCAAAATCTGAACTACTTAATTATAGACGACCATGAGAAAACGGAACTTCTCAAAAAGACATTTCTCAAAAAACAGTACGATTAATGATCAAAATCAAAACTTACCTGACTTTATTTCTAAGTGCAGTACATGTTTATCTTCTGTCAATATAGAGGAAAGTGACATAACAGAAGCGATCAAATCACTCCAGTCTAATAAAGCCCATGGCCACGATGACATCAGTGTTAAAATGCTAAAAGGTACTGCAGAGACTGTTGTCGTTCCTCTGAAATTACTTTTCCAAAGATGCCTCGATAATGCAGTCTTCCCAAACGAATGGAAAAAAGCTAACGTAATCCCAATTTTTAAACATATTTTATTTGCCATAAAGATGACCTTTGAAGAGTGCAAAAATTGCAGGCCCACATCTTTACTCTCAATATTGGGGAAAATCTTCGAAAAAGTGGTTTTAAAGCACGTCTTTACCTGTTTTCGTGAGAATGATCTAATATACAAGTATCAGTAGGGATTTTTACCTGAACACAGCACAACCAACTACCAACTACTCGAATTGTACCATTCTCTTTGTCAATCCCTGGATTCTGGTCCGCTACTTGCGCCGTCTTTTGTGATATATCTAAGGCCTTCGAAAGGATATGGCACAAAGGTCTTATCTATAAACTTCGGCAATATGGTATCTGTGGTACTCTTCTAGAGTGGTTCGAAAACTACTTAACTAATAGGAAACAGCGAGTTCTGGTGAACAATACCTTCTCTAGCTTTTCCGAAATAACAGCCGGTGTTCCTCAAGGATCCGTTATCGGCCCCTTCTTGTTCCTGATTTACATCAACGATATTGCAGAATCACTAGACTCACTTGCAAGGCTCTTTGCAGATGACACCTGTTTAACTAATGGCAAACCAAGATCTTCTGACACAATATCTGCATTAAACGAAGATCTACAAGCCATACACATTTGGTCCCAGAAGTGGCTTGTGATATTTAATCCTGATAAAACCGAGGCCGTCTATTTCACATTCAGTCGCTCAGCTAACCTCAACTCAATTTTATCTCTTAACAACGTACTTTCGTAAAAAGTCACAAACATCTCGGTATGCACCTTCAATCAAACCTAAATTGGGAGTGCCACATAATAGAAATATGTAAGAAGGTTACCGCGCGATTTTCCCAACTTCGTAAATTGAAATTTATGCTATCTTGGAAAACACTCGAGCAAACCTACTCGGCGTTTATACTCCCACTACTTGATTATGATGACATCTTATGGGATTCTGCCCCGCAACATCTTCTGAAAAGAGTAGATAGGCTAAATCTTGATGCTGCTAGAATCATATCAGGGCTAACGCGTTCCACATCTTCGGATTGTCTCCTGCTAGAGCTTGGGTGGACAAATCTCCGTGACCGGAGGAAGTTTCATAAACACTGTACATTGCACAAAATCATCAACCACGAAGCCCCTGAGTTTTTATCTGAACTGCCACCACCGCGAATAGGTGACAGCACGGCCTACAGTTTCCGAAACCCTTCCAAATTTAAATCATACCAATGTAGAACTGAACACTTTAGAAATTCATTGTTCACCTCTAAAACAGATTTATGGAACAGTCTTCCCCGAGAAACGCAGAATGCAGCCAATCTGCGGGAATTCAAGCACTCTGTTCTGTGTCATGACCCCATACTTAGACCTCCTAGTTACTTCTGCATTGGAATCAGAAAAGCGAATATTTTACACTGCCGGTTGCGAAATGGTGGCAGCGACTTATGCCAGACAAGTTCCTCAACATTTCCTTTTCGACTGTCCTAACTATGATACCCAGAGGAGAGAAATGCTGAACGACCTACATTTCTGCAACATAACGTGTGCCAATCATTTACTTTTTGGTATCACTAATCTCTCGAAAAAAACACAATGTTCTACTTTTTTCGGAAGTACAGAAATTCCTCACCTCTAGCGGTCATTTTAACTGATCCCATTGATCATCAATCTACATTCTGTTTACAAAACAGAAAAGAACTCATCATTGTACAGCCGAGACGTAATACCCTGGAAGTCGGATTGCTCTAATGTGCAGGATGGCACAAAGTTGATGATCGGTCTCATAAATCAATTTCCAGAAACATTCATCCGTTCCTCCCATGAAGTGTAGACTACCTTTAGAAACCTCGACGACGGTCTGCACATCCTGGGAGGAGTGGGGTGGTGGTTCAGGGTCCAAATTCGAAGCTCTTTGTGTTCTCGCCTTCTGTGCTGCCAAATCCAAAATTACACCAGGAGTTCATCACAGGAGTATCGGAATAAGCCGAGGTAGCCATTCGGCCCCGCAAAGTTCGAGATTCCAGTGATGAATGTACGCTTAACAGCTTGATACGAAATAATTACTATGCTGTGTACCCGATTTACTTACACTCATTTTATGTCCATTTGACCTACAATTCCTTTGCCCGACGATAATCTACTCCACACTGCAAAAAATATAGGTTCTCTTTAGAACCGAAACTGGTTCCAATCTTGTCCCTGAGATGGAACCAGTTCTGTTTAAACAGTATTTATTTCAAATCAAATAAATTTATAAAGATTAACATTAAATATTAACAGAATTAAACATAAATTGAGGGGGTTTCAGCCGTAAGTTTAGAGCTTATACGAGGTTGTCTCAAATCATTATTAAGCAAAGGAGATATGAACAGTTGGCATATCGAACCAATTTTGGTTCTATACAGAACCAAAACTGGTTCGATATGCCAACTGTTCATATCTCCTTTGTTTCAAAATGTTTGGCGACTGCGTTAAATAAGCTCCAAGTTTAGTTCTGAATCTACTTCAGTTCATGTAATATTCTGTTAAAATTGAATGGGAATCTTGGTAAATTTATTTGATTTGAAATAAATACTGTTTAAACAGAGCTGGTTCCATCTCAGGGACAAGATTAGAACCAGTTTTGGTTCTAAAGAGAACCTATATTTTTTGCAGTGCATTTTCTCTAATAATTGTTTGTTTTTTTTCGCGCTGTTGTTCTACATTTTTTTTTACTTTTCGTTATATCAATTACAATCAAAAACGGTTCTATTATTCTGAATCACTGTTCTAGTTTATATTTTAGTTTGTACGTATTGTTATGCCGCAATCTCAAATTTGTATTTATTCACAGGAACGTAGATTAACTAAGTTGTATAACTTGTTCTCCAATCCTGTTTGTATCTTTATGGCAAATAAAATATGTTTAAACTAATATAATATAAATGAGCACTGTATGTTGGAACAAATGCCGATTTAAAACAATGTAAGCCACCAATTGTGTTGCTGTTCCCTAGGAACTACCTCTTCGGCAGATTACAACAGTCTGACAGAGAACCAATATGACAGAGAACCTATAGTAACTTAACTTCATCATTCCTGCACGAGTACTCACTCTGTCCGTGATCCTAAAACTGCATAGCAGGAAAAGTTTCAAATACTGCAAAAGTTTGACGGAAAAAAAACGAAAACTGCAAAACAACTGAAAGTTTAACTAAAAACAAAGTCAAGTCATATACTTTAAGGTGTAATGTAAATTGAATGAGTACAGTTAGATTGTGTGTAGTAGGATAGTAAGTAGAGAAAAATCAGGAAGAAAAAGGAAAATTAGAATAGGAAAGTCTGACTGAAGATGACTGAGGAAGTTATAAGATTATTATAATCCCTGATGGGTACGGGTGTGGGATGGGAAAATCTCACCCTCGGGACAAGATATTTGGTCCAGACACTCGGCTTGCCGAGTGTCTGGACCAAATATCTTGTCCCGAGGGTGAGATTTTCCCATCCCACACCCGTACCCATCAGGGATTATTTTTCTCCCCACCATACAGCGGTTACGTTAGCCAGAGGTAATCGGCGGTCACGTGCTGATATAATCAACTCATTTGGTATTCGTTGTTTTGAAAAACTAATGACACCATCGGAAAGACCATGCAAAAGTTATGTATATACCAAAGGTATATACCACGAAATCAATTACGAACGGTGGCATCTTGGGGTTTAAAGAGTTTTAGAGCATCAAACTTTGAACACACGGCATTCTGATGACGTCAATATGAATTAGTTGGTAGCCAAAGACTATGCATAGCGTCATAATAACGTTATAAATGTATAACGTCACGTGGGTGGGGTGGGATACATCTGTCTCTCCCTGCTATCTCACCCTGGACAGACGTATGTTACACACATGCAGTGGGGGGAGAAATGTAAATACATGAAGTAAATGAGTTAAACAAAAGAATTCGCGACATATTTTATACCAAAATATGTTTCTCGACAGATATGAGAGCTACATGTTCAAATGGGCCCAGAATGTGGGCCATTCATATTAGGCCTAGCTTGGTTCATACACGTATAATCGCTCCCACGCATCCCCGATTAATCCCATCTGTTCTAGTCTACTCTGGACTCTTGGATTTTTCACCGCCATGACAGCCCATTTTTTTTTCAAGAAGTTCTTGAGATTATCTCTCGATATTTGATTTGGGTTCAAGTCAGGGTATATGATCAAGTTTGTCAGTTCCTCCACAAAATCATTGTGCTGGACGGCGCTGGTGTGTTAGAAATATAGCATCTAAATAGTGTACATGTTCATGTAGGTAGAATAAGTTATTGCCTTTTTTCTACCCTATCAACCCATCTCAACTCACCTTCAAGATCTCATTGAATCATTGAAGTTCGATTCTGATAGTCACCCTAAGTGTTCTAAGGAGGACTTCATGTTGCTAGATTTTGTTGTGCATTGCATGAGTGGCCAAAAAGCCCATCGACAACATTGTGTTAGGGAGCTACATCCTACACATCTACTCAAGTTAGTGAATATAATTAAGCTTGTCAGCCCAATAACCCATACTAAAACAATTTATTATGCCTCACGTTTGTAACATCAGCCGTGATTGGTTAATTTGACACCTTCCAAAAGTCATAGTACTGGAGTTTTGGGGCAAAGCACGGGTACTATCGGAACGTTCTTCCCTGGAGACAAGAGAACATAGCAAATGTAAGCTCCACTTCCATTGATCAGCGTCGATTGGAATTTATCAACACCAAACGCTGGCTCCGTGTCCGTTTAACTTTTTTCGTCACCGGTAGACCCAAACTTACGAACAAATATATCATCTTCAGTGTTTTCAATTTTAACAGCAAACAATGAATTCAAAAGAATCAGAAATATTAAAAACTCACGTGTTATTCACCACTTCAGTGAATCCTGAATATGAGTTATGACTTCAATCAATTATATTTCTACAAGTTTTGTACTCCTCGACCTCACTGAGCCTCCGCCTCAAGTTCAAAATAAATTGTTTCACTCTGCTTAATTTTATGAACTGTCGTCGTCCGAGAAACATGAATTTATTTTCCATTAATTTATACAACTTATCACACAAGCATTAACAATGAATTATAACATGAACAGCAGGATGCAGTTGTAAACACTGGCATTTGGTGATACAGAAACTCCCAAAGCGACGGCACTTGTGATAAGTCATTTGAAGAGACGTCATTCCTTCGAAATGACGTCATGTTTTTGGATTCGACTACATTGTTATTACAAGATTGATGGCATGTTGCAGTTAACGCTTATCAATGAAAGTTATTTTTGTTCGGCATAATAAAATAATTAGAACGTTTCTTTTCATGTTCTGTCGGTCGATAGTACCCGAGTTTGTGTGATTTCTGAAATAAAACCTGAAGCAGCTTCTAAGATATAATCTGGAACAATTAGGCACCATTAAATTATTGGAGACATGAAGCATTTATCTTATTAATATTTGATTTTGATCAAAATCGGCTTTGGTTTCTTTTTATTTTTTGTGTGAATTATCTCCCTTTTGTGTTGTAAGCAGAAACGGAACAGTACTATTACTAAAAACGGGAAGTTTTGTGTTTAGGGGGGTGGTGAACTGGGTTGAAAGGGGTGGGTCCCCCACATGGAAAAGGGGATGGTGGGTGGTCTCATGGCGGAAAAAAAGTTTTGTCAGCACAGTGTGGAGAAATGTTTTCAAAATCAGCCCCACCTCGATCTCACAGTAACATTTAAATTGATGCCGCAACACTGCAGGATGACTTGGGCATGCTTGCAAAATAGGAACAGACATGGAAAATGGAATTTCATCCCCAGAAGTGTCATGTGATTACCATATAAAGAAAAATAAAACCACTCCAGCATAACGACGTTCTGCATGGTCACACACTGAAGCATGTAACATCGGCAAAATATCGAAGAATTACCATCAGTTCTGACCTTCGTGGGATCGAACACATCAACAACATCTGTTGGAAGACTAACAGAACTCTCGGATTCCTCAAACGAAACATCAACATCTCGTGAAAGAAAATTAAAAGCGAAACATACTATAAGCAGTGGCAGCCGGGCGACTTCATCCCCACCCGCCTCAAGAAAGTTGAAGATATAGCCCAGCAGTTCCTCTTCCAGAGACATAATGAACACTTTCCATCTATCTGCCCGTGTTTCACTAATGTACCTCTTCCAAGGCAAACGGGTCATCTCGCAGATAATAGTGAAATGTATTTAACCGCAACAAGAATGGGGTCGGCCGGATTAGTCTTTCATCTACTTTAGACGCACAGCTCCTTGTTTTTGGCCTAGACGCCGAGGCTTTAGCATGACCCTTGTTTGCAATTTTTGGAAAACTTATCGTTCGACGACTAAAGAAAAAGGCCTAGAAACACAATGCTATTAGCACTTTCTTGGAGGCTAAGCTTTCCACCATAGAAGTCTGTACTCTGATGCTACGAGGAAAACAATATCATTGATGAGATATTTCAGCTCATCCTCAAAGAAGAAACAAGAAACGTTCAAAACGTACGCTGTCATTCCCGCCTCTCTCGTGTTTTTTTGTGTTTTCACCAAAGTGAAGTTGGCTGTTCTTAGGTTCTAGCTCCTCGTTACTCTCATTCGTTTTGTGAAAATCGAGCGGTAGTTCGGTGTTTTCTGCTTCCAGCTAAAAATATTGCGTTTCAAACTGTCGCCTCGCTTTTGGGGAGTAGGAAAGGCCTGCTACGGTATGACACTATCCACTTCTGGCTATTCAAGTTTGCTAGCAGGTTGATATCCAATTGGTTTTGGATCTCAGTCTCTGGATCATGCACGTATTCTTCCACAGTTTCGATGGAGGGTCTCCAGCACTGGTATGTATGTGACTCAGAAATGTGGAGCGTCTATCTTTCTTGAACACCTTCCTCTCAATAAAGGATAAGCATGTTTTGCGTGATATCTCACTTGTGTATTTAGAGGTGTATATATCAGGTTATACTTAGTGTATCTAGTGGTGGATCTGGCTTTGTATATCTAGTGTATCTAGTGGTGGACCTGGCTTTGTATATTTTGTGTATCTAGTGGTGGATCTGTCTTTGTATATGTGGTGTATCTAATGATTGATCTATCTTTGGATATCTAGTGTATCTAGTGATGGATCTATCTTTGTATATCTAGTGATGAGTCTTTCTTTGTATATCTAGTGATTCTAGTGGTGGATCTATCTTTGTATATCTAGTATATCTAATGATGGATCTATCTTTGAATATCTAGTGTAACTAGTGATGGATCAGTCTTTATATATCTACGGTATCTAGCGGTAGATCTATCTTTGTATATCTAGTGTATCTAGTGGTGGATTTATCTTTGTATATCTGGTGTATCTAGCGATGGGTCTTTCTTTGTATATCTAGTGCATCTAGTGGTGGATCTATCTTTGTATATCTTGTGTATCTGGTGATGGATCATTCTTTGTATATCTAGTGTATCTAGTGACGGATCTATCTTTGTGTATCTAGTGATGGATCTATCTTTGTATATGTAGTGTATCTAGTGATGGATCTATCTTTGTATATCTAGTGTATCTAGTGATGGATCTATCTTTGTATATCTATTGTATCTAGTGATGGATCTATCTTTGTGTATCTAGTGATGGGTCTGTCTTTGCATATCAAGTGTATCTAGTGATGGATCTTTCTTTGTTTATCTAGTGTATCTAGTGATGGATCTATCTTTGTATATCTATTGTATCTAGTGATGGATCTATCTTTGTGTATCTAGTGATGGATCTATCTTTGTATATGTAGTGTATCTAGTGATGGATCTATCTTTGTATATCTTGTGATGGATCTATCTTTGTATATCTAGTGTATCTAGTGATGGATCTATCTTTGTATATCTAGTGTATCTAGTGGTGGTTCTATCTTTGTATATCTAGTGTATCTAGTGAGGGATCTATCTTTGTATATCTAGTGTATCTAGTGGTGGATCTATCTTTGTATATTTAGTGTATCTAGTGATGGATCTATCTTTGTATATCTAGTGTTTCTAGTGATGGAGCTATCTTTGTATATTTAGTGTATCTAGTGATGGATCCATCTTTGTATATCTAGTGTATCTAGAGATGGATCTATCTTTGTATATCTAGTGTATCTAGGGATGGATCTATTTTTGTATATCTAGTGTATCTAGTGATGGATCCATCTTTGTATATCTAGTGTATCTAGAGATGGATCTATCTTTGTATATCTAGTGTATCTAGTGATGGATCTATCTTTGTATATCTAGTGTATCTAGGGATGGATCTATCTTTGTATATCTAGTGTATCTAGTGGTGGATCCATCTTTGTATATCTAGTGTATCTAGAGATGGATCTATCTTTGTATATCTAGTGTATCTAGTGGTGGATCTATCTTTGTATATCTAGTGTATCTAGAGATGGATCTATCTTTGTATATCTAGTGTATCTAGAGATGGATCTATCTTTGTACATCAAGAACTACTACAAGAACTGACCCAGGTCTTGGTGGAAGAGTGGCGTAACTTGACTCGCCAGCTCTTTACTACTCATGTCAGTGGTATGCACAGACGGTGTTAGACTATACTGAATTCTAACGGGGGTCACACTAAGTATTGAAAATGACTTGCATGCGATATTGATTGTCTCGAATTAACTAAAGTGATATTTATTGATCTACATGCAGTTTGCGATTTTATTCAAAGCTACTGTTTTTTACTGTTTTTGCCCCAAACACCCCGATGTCATTACTAATGTAATGCTGAACGCCTCTACTAACTGAAGCGACGGCTATATATCTCAACTGACAAAAAATGTCGGAATACTGGCCGAATACCAACCCTTCACCTTAGAAATATAGTTGACCCCTGGCAAAATGGGAGTAGCGTGGTTTAATAGTGTAGACTGTTTTCTTCTGTAGTTGTATAAAACGGCAACAAACGTTCTTGCGCATTTACGATGTGATTGATCAAGTTATATTAAACCATGATTGCCCATTCAACTATATATAAAAAGCCTATGACATACGCCAGTCGTGGTGAACACGACAGCAATGGGATTTTACTTGGTAACCCTTTACCCAACGAATCGGCTGCATCCGCCCGCGTAATATGCAAATTCAGCAGTTGAAAAAAATATTATCTTTCAAAAAATTTCAACAAAACCATATCATGTGACCCCTCGGTGGAACGAGCTCGTCGAGCTCGTTCCAACGAGGGGTCACATGATATGGTTTTGTTGAATTTTTTTGAAAAATTTCAAAAAATGATATTTAAAACAATAAATTTTGATATCGTCTGCGTTGGGTAAAGGGTTAAACTTTACATCTATAGTGGAACTACATCCATGTTGACCTTTGGTGGCCTCGCCTTGAATGCAAACTTGTCTAAATTTATCACTTGTCGCCTCGTGAAGAGTGAAACGAACCCGGCAATTATTTATTTTGTTTTTAAATGAGTTTACCTCATAAAAATTAACAAACATACGTTGCCTCATGTTAATAAAGCATCCATATCTCGAAATAGTATGTTATTATGTTATTAAAATGAAAAAGGCCAGTTAATTTGCCCGTTTCGTTTTCTATTTCATTTCGGCGATACAATTGCTAGCAGAAGTTCCGTCCACCGGTGCTCATGTAAACAAAACCAGAATCACACGTGTGAATATTGATTTACTCAACATTTAAACGCTTATTAATCTGACGATCATGGTTATAAATAAAATATACCCAAAGTAGCTTGGTGTACCAAATGTTCACTATTCGTGGTGAAGTGGGGTACTAACCACGCACCAAAGGCTCGCCGTTAATAGCACTCGTGGTGAACATTTGGTACACCAAACTAATATGGTTATATTCTATATATAATACATAGAAACAGAAATACAATGATTCTAAACTTGTGAATATTTCCAACGTTTTCTGACTGTTATAACGTCTTTAGAATGTCAATTCTAATACAATTACTATAAATCTCGAAATTTGATTGGTTAATCAATAACATTTGCGACAGTAAAATCGGCGTAACCTGTCATAAATTTTGTCGAAAACTATTTCAGGAAGTCAAGATGTATTCGTGGGCGTTCTATTTTCGTTCCATTTGGAGTCATTGACTACCGCATTCAATGTAAACAAACGCTGTGAACGCGTTGACTTGCTGTAAAAAAAACGTTCTCTATCTTTCTTGTAATTAACTGTATTTAATATGGATGAAGTTGGAAAGTTTAATATTAATGTGGAATACGGGTTTGGCAGAGACTGCTGAGAAATAAAATGAGTGTTGAAAAAAACGGATTTCGACGGGCTTAACGGCAACCGTGTGGAACCAGCAAGAGATATTAAAATATATATTAAATAGCCATTTTTCGTACGCGATGAAGAATTTATGGACGCTATGTGCGAAATAGAAAACCAAAATACCGACAACTGGCAATAATAATTTTAATTGTTCAAGGCCAAATATTTCTGACAGATCCGCTAGCGATGTTATAACATCGAGTTCAAGTGCAAGCGGTCCTTTCATTTTCTAATTTGTTACCTGCGTTCGTGGCACCACATGTACAGCTACAGAAATGCGTTCACCACTGAGAGAGGTGAACTATTCGTTCTGCAACAATTATGTCAATAGTAGTAGCCCAATTCCACAAGACATCACTTCCTAGAAACAGTTTGAAATGAACAATTGTTCTGTAACCATAAGTAATTATTACGCTTAAACAAGGGCTTCCAATCAAAGATCTCAAATTTTTTACTTTAATGGTAAATCCTCGAGTGCTTTCCGACGCCGACTGAAACATCACAGGGTGAACTCTAAACTTTAAACAGAGAAAGCAGCCGGCGTCATTTGTTTTCAGATTGTCACAAACATTTAAACATGATAAATGTTTTCAGTACAAACATAAATATATTTTGTTATTGGTGATAAAATGACTAAAACGTTTGGAATTATTTGTATTGTGGCAGCGTAAAATATATTTCGTGATGTGGTTCGGAACTCCCAAATGACGTCACGAAGACTGTATTTTTAGTTTTGAATTGGTGTCTTCAACAAGGCGTTGTTTTATAGTTGGGAGATCAAATACTATCTCAGTTTGCAGCCGAATTATATTAGAATGGGGATAACTATGTTGTATTTGATTGTTTGGGGCCGTAAACGATGGTTTTACTGTCGCAAATATCCGTTTTACCGGCTCCGCTAACGCGTCGCCGGCAAAACTAAATTTGCGACAGTGAAACCATCGTTTACGGCCCCAAACAATCAAATACAACATAGTTATCCCCTAAATTTATTCTACTGTATTTAACCCTTTCGCTGCTGCTGGTCCATATTGAGTACGAAACCAACTGTTGACGGCCTGTGCGATAAGTCCGTACTCAGTAAGGAGATACCACATACATGTACAGGAAATGGATATCATAGCTCGTTGTGATTCTCAATAGAACGCATGTTATACGAAATGCAAGCGACAGACGATATGGCATTATCCATTTGATCTCAACCATTTTTCGCGTCTATGTAAATTCCGAAATACCCGAGGCAACAACGAACTCAATAGTCCAAACTTGTCCCAACATATATAATTGTTTTTTGTTGTCCTGTGCCACACGGCGACTAAACAAAACACAAATTATATAACGGCCTGTGGAGCAAAGTTTGGACAACATGTTCAGTCCATTAAATAGGAACTAAATTCAAGTCGACTAGACGTCTTTCCTTTTGAAATTTATGGAGTGTGACTGGGAGTATTTTTGGAAACATTGTTGAACTCAGTCAACGTTGTTCCAATGTACAGTACGTGGAGAATAGATTGTAACAAAATCACCCGTAGAGTGGAGGTATCACCCAAAGTCTCACTTTCAAATTCTGCACATATGGACAAAAATCACAAACAATGTTTCAGCCAATGGACCTCCGGGTTTAACCCGGAGGTCTATTGGCTGGAACTTTGCTTGTGCTTGTTATGGTTTGCAACAAATCTGCAATTATTGTTTGGGTGGAATCGCCACTCCAGGGGTGATTTAGTGATAATACACTATCCACGTACTGTATAATAACAGTTTTTAAATTTACAAATACGAGAACGTTATTGGCGCTTTCATTTTTTTTTCACTTTAACCCATTCCCTCCAATATATGGTTCAGCACAGGATATTACCAAATTGCACAGCAGCGAAACGGTTAAGTTTATGAAAATATAATATGAATTTCGCGTAAAATCTACGAATATCCGTTCTACACCACAATTTCAACATTTCGAGAGTTCGCAAACTGTTTTTAACCGTTAACAGACCGTCTCCAGATGAACTGTAAACGCAAACTAGATTCAGGGGTAGAGGACATGGAACCTGTGTAATTGACAACTGTTTGGGTGAAACCTACGACAGCACTACTTCTCTTGTCCGATCAGGATGTTATCATCAATTTTGTTTAGCAAAACATATGCAGGTTTGCTAATAATCTGGTATCCCACAGTTTTGTAGCAGAGTGAACAGCGTTGATAAAACAAACAATTACACGAAAACGTACTTACAGATTAGTGATGCGAGTTCTCTCAAACGCTCCTGTTAAACTTAAACTTGTCAGTTTGTTATTGTGCAAGTACCTAAAATACATCCAAAAGACAAAAAAGAGATTATTTAATAAATATTCTATTTAAGAAAACACATTGCCTTGTACGGCAGTTTGATTGTCACTGGGGTAATTAACAGTTTCTTCTTCGTTTGTAATTTCAATGACAGGAATTTCTAATGTAAAGCCTGCTAATATGTTTGTCTATGTTAATTCTAAGCTTCATAAAAACTCGACTCCTTGCTTTCTGTCCATTGTTATCTTCTCCTTCAATATAACACACGCATTGCATAAAAACGTGTGAATGAGGGATATAGAATGTGATACATGACCGTAAAATGGTATTTTTAAACAGGACACAGTGAGTGAACGGAAATGTACAAATTTTGAGAATCGCTGCTTTTGAGGTAGAGACTTTTATCATATGACAATGACATTTTTACCCTAAATATCACTACTGTTTGACGATGTTTTCCAAACTGTTGTATCACACCGGGTGAGATTTTTCCGGATCAAAAGTCCATATCACACTCTTACGGAAATCAAAAATCCATATCACACTCCCACGGAAATATCCAAGAGTTTCCGTGAATAGTTTTCGTAACTAGGGAAGTCGTTGTTGTTTCGTCTGCCGGGACGAATCTGGGTATCTAATTTATAACGGCCAGTGAATCGAAGTGAGCAAATTATGTTACTATTTGCGTGTCATATGATAAACATATCATCTTAACAGTGTGTTGATCCGTGTCGTCGCATCACGTCTCGTTGAGGTGGCCAGATTTTCGGATCACACTCGCTGCCGATCCGAAAATCTGGCCACCTCAACTCGACGTGATACTACGACACGGATCAACACACTGTTATGATAGTATCTATTTAGCAAGCGTCTAAATCTACTTAAATATTAGTGCATTTTTCGGAAGCCTTTCTACATAACGGGCTCAGCCTGTCACCCATTGTTTCTAAGATTATTTTGTTAATCCAGAGAACTAAAGATATACATATTGGAAAAATAAATATTAAATCTTGTGTAAAACCTCTTCAATTAACATGACTTTGTCTTCCTTAATTACCCCATTAATTCCATTAGTTTAAAATGTATTTTACAGCTGATCAAATTCGTCTGGTTCCTTATTTTGACCCAAATGATGAAATGATCGCGTCCAATTTTCAAATATATTTCGGTAGTATCACATACTAATAACACAGGATGCCTTCGAAAATGAAGTAAAACATTGACTAAATCTTGCTGGAACTTGGATCCTGAATATATAATGTCATTCAGTGAAACACCATTTAAACGTGCAGCAGCATCGAATACTATGGAAACTTTGGTTGTAGATTTATCATTGAGAATTACTGTGAAATGAGGAACATACCACTTTTGGTCAGGCAGCTTTTCAGTTTTCGGGATTTTTCGAATGTAGCCTCTGTACCAATACTTTCAAAAAAGTTTCGGGGTATTCTTTTGCAAGAAGTGGATTTTCTAACAACTTTTCCTCAGTTTTGATAAGACGATTTCTGGCCACATCAAAATTGTCAGCAGGTAATGTAGGAGCATCAGGTTTTCAAGGATCGTGGTGAGTCAAATGACCGCATACTGAAGGAAATTTTCAAAGTGATACAAGAAATGAAATCTTCTCACAACAAAATAGTCCTATCACAGAGAAACTAACAGTGCCAATGGAATTCAAGATAAGAGAAAATTATCCCATACACTTTACACTATGATGAGAATCTGGATAAAAACCACGTAAATGACTTGCTACCACTTGTACAGAAACTGAGGTTTTTGGCGAGGAGAAAACAGAACAGATTGAAAAGTCATATATACCTCAATCCAACATGCGATTTATTTATTTCAACGGAATTGGAAGATATTCGAAGAGAATGGATAACTGACTACAATGACCATAACAGAAAAAAACACCCTTATCAGAGCTACCTCAAAATATTAGAAAAAGATGCTTGATCACATTTTTTATCATATGACTCGTCCGTTTTGTTCACATTAAAACATTTGATATTTTGTTTTCATATTAATCAGTGATAAATAAAGCCTTCCGTCAATTCCATTGGTCAATTTCAAAACTACACAATTTGAATGGCTGAACAAAATACAAGTGGGCCACGTTTTCATAATTTGCATAATTAGAGTTGGGAGCTTTCATTGGTCAATTTCAAAACTGGACAATTTGATTGGCTGAACAAAATACAACTGGGTGACATTTGCATAGTTTCAGTAGGGAGAATTTACGTTATCTGTCATATTTAGGGTGGGTTATATTGTATTAATCTTTTACCCACAAGAAAAAAAGCCATTCATTTTCTTTTATGTTTTAACTTTTTGCTTCCAAAACATAGGTTATGACCTCTCATTGCAACGAGCTCGTTCCAATGAGGGGTCATAACCTATGTTTTGGAAGCAAAAAATGAAAATTTTTTAGTTATACGAGGATGTTTTTTCCAAGTGCCGTCTGCAACTCAAGTTAGGTGATGGGTTAAAAAGTCATACTAAGTGGCTAATTTGTGCTGTGCATGTGTGTGTCATATGATAAACAGAATATGAAATGAGTGTTTTTCTCATATAATATTTATGAAACTCGTCCGAATTTTCTGTTTGGGCTCGCCAGAGGCTCGCCAAAACGGAAAATTCTTAGACTCGTTTCATAAATATTTTCTGAGAAAAACACTCATTCCATATCCTCTATATATTGAACAAAACTGTCTCTAAAAGAGGGACACGCACTCAAAAAAACTAAGGGCACCTTTTCATGTGAACCATGCAACGTAAACCAAATTAGTTTCCTTCTTTCCACAGTCTGACACCTTAAGGAAGAATAACATAAAATGGATAGGTACTGATTTGTTTGCCTTTCGTGAAAAAGACTTGTAATGCATAGAATTTATTTTAAAGAATGTGTGGCCCCTGAAAAGGGACACCACAAAGTCATGATGGTGGTTAGCAGCACGCTCCACGCATCTGCGCCTCTGGGAAGCACTCTTCTTCCCAGTTTTTCCTCCACTATCACTTCTTCTTAAATTCATACGGGGAGTTCAAACCATTGTTTTGGTCTGTTATGATAATGGATTTCCCTAAATGGACTTCCAGCCTCCCAGTAGTGGGGATTTTCTTCATCATCTCGTGGTAATCATTGTTGGTTAGTGTTGGTGTTCTCCATTTCTTAAGAGCGAGGGAAAATGTTTCATCAGCCCTTCTCTTCATGATATCTAAATAGGTGTGTGCAATAGAGTAACTCATGCGTGTTGGCAGGGATGCGTGCGTGCAGGGGTAATGGTTCTTTGTGGCTCGTGGTTATGAACTGGAAAAGTATTGGGTAAAAAAAGCTTGATGTGCAACCTGAACTCAATTGGCAACTGAAAGAAAATATAACAAGAGCACCGCGTAGCGGGACAATATACGCCCGTTTTGTATTTTTGAAGGGTTTGGGTAAGGATGGGGGTGAGGGAGAAAATTGTTTGGACCAACCCCATATTCGAACTTGACCTGTATTTTGTAGTGATTAAACAACATACCAAGTTTGGAACCAATCAGAAAACAAATAATAAAACTTATCATCCGGAAACCAAATATATGATGCATTCTATGTCCAACAAGGTCCATAATTCAGGGGAATTTCGAAGTTCGAACTGACCCCATATTCGAACTTGACCTGTCTTTTGTTTTGATTAAACCACATACCAAGTTTAGGAGTCAATCTAAAAAAAATATTAAAGTTATCATCTGGAAACCAAATGTTAACGAACGGACAGACCGACGGATGGACAAATGGACAGACAGACAGACTGATTCCATAATTCGACGGTTTTTCAACAGGCGTATAAAAAATCAGTCAGGCCATACTAAAGTTATAATCCGAAAAACACAAAATGAACAAATTCAAGAGGAATAACTCTGGAAAGGTACATGCGATTTTGGCCGAAAGTAAACTTGAGCTGTGCTTTGTGGTTATAACAAAAATCTGAGAATTTGAAACAAATTAGTTAAGGCACATTAAAGTTATCATCCGGAAACCACGTAATTCACAAATTTGCAATCATTCAAAGGGAATAACTATGGGACGGTACATGCGATTATGGCCAAAGGTGAACTTGAGCTGTGATTTATGGTCAAAAACAAAATCTGAGAATTTGAAAAATATCGGTCAAGGCAAACTAAAGTTATCATCCGGAAAGCACAAAATCCACAAATTTGCAATCATTCAAGGGGAATAACTCTGGAAAGGTATATGCGATTGTGATCAAAAGTGAACTTGAGCTGTATTTTGTGGTCAAAAACAAAAAACTGAAAATTTGAAATAAATCGGTCCAAGCAAACTAAAGTTATTGTCCGGAAACGAAAAGTTGGGCTAAATTCCCATAAATAAAGGGCCATAACTCTACTGCAAATGGGCCGCTAGAAACGGAAATCGAACCCATCCTGTATTTTGTCATACCAAATCCACATGCCAAATTTAGCTCAGCTCAAAACATTGCAACTAAAGTTATCGTCCGGAAACGAAATGTGTCCATGGACGGACAGACAGACAGACGGGTGGAGAGACCATTCACATAATACGTTCCGTTTTTCAAACGGGCGTATAAAATCAACATCTGAAAAATTTGGTGTCAATCCGTCAAGGCGTTCGGCTTTAAATGAACGGAAACCAACTTTTTTCAAAAAATTGTGTTTTCAAAGGGCCATAACTCTGCAGCTGATGGACTGAGAAACACCAATATAGAACTTGACCTGTATGTTATTGCTACAAACAACATCTGAAAATTTGATGTCGATCCGTTAAGGTGTTCGACTTTAAATTAAGGGAAACCAATTTTTTTGAAATATTGCGTTTTCAAAGAGCCATAACTCTGCAGCGGATGGACTGAGAAACACCAATATCGAACTTGACCTGTATTTCATTGCTAAAAACAACATCTGAAACATTTGGTGTCAATCCGTCAAGGCGTTCAGCTTTAAATGAACGGAAACCAATTTTTTTTAGAAAAATTGTGTTTTCAAAGGGCCATATCTCTGCAGCAGATGGACTGAGAAACATCAATATCGAACTTGACCTGTATTAAAAACAATTTCTGAATGTTTGATGTCGATACGTCAAGCCGTTCGACTTTAAATGAACGGAAACAAAATTGTTTACGGACAGACAGACGAACGGACAGACAGACGAACAGACGGACAGACAGACGGTCAGACAGACAGACTGATAACATGATACGACCGTTTTTATAAACGGGCATATAAAAATGGGAGGTTAAATTCAATACACTTTTCCCGGATTCCTAAATTCCAAGTTTAGGTTAATGAAATTTACACGGACAAACATTCAGGATACAAGTTAACCTGATTCATCCTAATTCCTCTCAACTCTACACACCGTTTTAACTTATTGATAATTTGTTAGTATAACAAAAACCGAATGATTTCACAATTCTATGTTCAGGTCCCACATATTCTTAAAAGAGATTCTTTAAAACTCAAAGTCTCAAAAAGAGAGACAAATTTCCACTACACATACATTGAACATAATCCGGGGTACCATTATAATTGACATATATTCGTCAAAATTCCAGTAGATTTCTAAAATATTTTCATGTTAAAAAATTATATATGTACAATGCCAAACTTATTTGTGTCACGAAGGGAGTATGGCAAACATTTTTATTTAACACTGAATTACCCACTGACATCTATGGAAGGCAGTATGGAGAACTTTTGATTTTATACTGGATTTCCAATTGACACACATAGAAGGCAGTATGTAGAACTTTTGATTTTATACTGGATTCCCAAATGACACACATAGAAGGCAGTATGGGGAACTTTTGATTTAATACTGAATTCTCCATTGAAACTCACAGAAGAGAGTATGTCGAACTTTTGATTTTATACTGAATTCCCCATTGACACCCATAGAAGGCAGTATGGCGAACGTTTGATTTAATACTGAATTCCCCATTGTCACTCATAGCAGACAGTATGGTGACATTTTGATTTAATACTGAATTCCCCATTGACACTCATAGCAGACAGTATGGTGACATTTTGATTTAATACTGAATTCCCCATTGACACACATAGCAGACAGTATGGTGACATTTTGATTTAATACTGAATTCCCCATTGTCACTCATAGCAGACAGTATGGTGACATTTTGATTTAATACTGAATTCCCCACTGACATCCATAGATGGCGAACTTTTGATTTAATACTGAATTCCCCATTGTCACACACAAAAGGTATTACGTATGGCGAACTTTTCATTGGATTAATGTCGAGTAAACTTAAATAATGTAAAATGGAGTTAAACGAAATCAAATACACTTAGTTTGAAATATTAATCTTTATTTTGCACATAGTTAACCCTTTACCCAACGCAGACGATATCAAAATTTATTATTTTAAATATAATTTTGTCAAATTTTTCAAAAAATTTCGATAAAACCATATCATGTGACCTCTCGTTGGAACGAGCTCGACGAGCTCGTTCCAACGAGGGGTCACATGATATGGTTTTGTGAAAATTTTTTGAAAAATAATATTTTTTCAACTGCTGAATTTGCATATTACGCGGGCGGATGCGGGCGATTCGTTGGGTAAAGGGTTAAATACCTAAGATGGTATAAAATACATAACACAAAAACGGTTTGCAAACATAAAAAGGTCAGGCACAAAAATTACATAACCCTTTTTCGGGTTA
This sequence comes from Pictodentalium vernedei, assembly GCA_031216915.1. Lineage (NCBI taxonomy): Eukaryota > Metazoa > Mollusca > Scaphopoda > Dentaliida > Dentaliidae > Pictodentalium > Pictodentalium vernedei. Next base: position 476,683,941 of record CM062292.1, on the reverse strand, counting down.
TGCAAATTTTCAATTTTTCGACCCCTGTGAAATGTGGCACCTGTGGTAATTTTACCAGAAAAGGGATATTAATAGTTTGTCTCGCACATTTGAGGTAACATTTGGATGATCTCATGCTTGATCTCATGTGACGTCATAGTCACGAGACCCAGTTGCGCCTTGTTGTGTTGACATGGTAACCCGCGTGAGCGGACATGTTGTGGCGACATTCCCATAGTGATGAGTGGTGTTAGTGCGCATGCGCAGCGTGTATTGTTAGGGTGATACGTGTTTCCATCGTCCATTTTGTATACTGGAGGCCGCCATCTTGGTTTATATGGTAGCACGTGGTTGCTATGCTACCCAAAAGCCTACAACAAGACGGGGGTATGTTAGGAGGGTATGTTCCTTTGTACAAGAGTAATTTCCCGTTTCGTAGTATTATCACACACAACCCAACAATCCCTCCAAATCACCAGAAAACAACTTTATTTGATATGAAGTCCTCCAGAATCCGTTTTAGGACCCCCATAATGTAGATGTTAATAGTACCACGCAGCGCTATAGTACTGAGGGGCCCCTTTGGATTATAGCCAACTGATAGACAACCTCCATGAAAGCCTGTATTATTCCTAAAGCCAAGATTGTATCGAGTAGTTACTGAAAAGTCATTGTTCGAACGACTCGAATCCCATCGAGCAAATAAGTCATAGAGTATTTACTCGAACGAGTGACTCGCACTTACGACTCTTACTTTATTTCAGTATTTGATCTATGACCTAGTATTGTATTATAGGAGGGTGCCTATCGAGGATACCTTCCGGAGAATCCCTTTTTTGTCGTGTGAGGCCATGAAGGCCATGAAAAAACCCTCATTGAGGTCTAAGTTATTATCCCTCTTAGCTTCATTTCGTTTGAGGCCATGAAAAATCACTCAGTGAGGTCTAATTTACTATCCCTCTTAGCCTCATTGTCATTTATCGCCCCCCCCCCCCCCCCCCCCCCCCCACAGAGCTCCAAAAACAAATCCACGGTCAACTAGTTCATTAACGCATTTCAAGACTTCCTAGGGTGCATTACTGCGCTGCCAGGAAAATTCATTATTGGAGGTGATTTTAGGTTTCATATGGAGAAGAAAACCTCCAGCGATTCTTCTAAACTGCGTGATCTTATCAATTTAATAAATTTACGCCAACATGTTCGTGGCACTATCCATAAAGATGGCCACACATTAGATCTGCTGATCACCAGAAAATCCGATGCTGATCTTGTTAAAAATGTATTTATTGTTGATCCTGCAATCTCTGACCATTTTATGATTATCTTCGATTTGGCACTTTCCCATCGCTCTCTTGTCCGGAAGAAAGTCACATACCGCAAATACCGAAGTTTTGACATTGCTAAGTTTTCGGATGCTATTGCTTTGTCTCCCATCGCTAAAATTAACGAGATGCAAACTGTTGACAACATTGAATATATCCTCACTGGCTCACCTTGAAGTTATTGACAGATTAGGCGCGCAAAAGATTTAGAGCTTCAGTAGCGGCAAACGAAACTATGTTTTCACAGAGAGATGTTTGTCATCCTGCGAAATGTTGTCAACAAACTGATCAAATCCGTGAAACAGAAATACTTTTCGGACTTTCTGTCAGCTAATGTTAATTCCCCTAATGCGCTGTCTGTCGTTCTTGGGAAGCTTCTGTATCGTAAAAAGACAACCGTACTCCCAGAGCATTCGTTTTCCAAAGACCTTGCGAATAGGTTTTCTTCTTTCTTTTTTGAAAAAATTGAGACTATCAGAGCCTCGCTTGATACAAGCTCGATCTTCGACAGATGGTCGACATGCCATGCACTTATGTGAAAGCTGTTGCACAGTTGTCCCAATTCAAACCATTGGCTACAACAGATATCCAGATGTTAATATCCAAGACACAATCTAAGCAATCCATGCCACATATCATTCCAACTTGGTTGCTAAAAACATCTCTTTTGGAGTTAAATACACCAATCGTAAATCTGGTCAATGCCTCCCTCCAGTCTCGCGTCTTCCCAACAAGCATAAAACATGCTTTAGTAAAAGTTCTTCTAAAAAGCCAACACTTGAACCAGAGGTTCTGAAAAACTACCGGCCGGTGTCTAATCTTCCATTCCAATCAAAGATTGTTGAGCGTGCGATGGCTTCTCAGCTGAATTCTCATTTGGCAACCCATGGCCTAGCCGAAGTTAACCAATCGGCACACAGATCTCATTGCAGTACAGAAACGGCGCTTCTAAGGGTCCAAATGATATAATCCCTATCTACGGACAGGCACAACCTAACATGTCTTGTTTTGTTGGATTTAAGCGCTGCTTTTGACACCAAAAGACTGGCAGTGAGAATAGGCCTTACTGACCGAGCACTTAATTGGTTTTCGTCGTACCTTAATGGTCGCACACAGAGTGTCCTTATTGGACGTTTTGGCGCCCCTCAAGGATCGGTGGTGGGTTCCCTACTGTACATTGTCTATGCATTACCTCTCGGTGACATTATCCGAAGCCATGGCATTGATTTTCATTTTTATGCAAATGACACACAGCTGTATATTAGTTTTACTCACGCCTTTGAGCCTGAAGCATGCAGTAAGATTGAACTTTGTATTTCAGACATCAAGGCGTGGGTGACTAAAAACTTTCTTAAATTGAACGATGACAAGACAGAAGTAACATATACAGTTCTACCTCATCAACTTTCACAAATATCCAAACTGTCCCTCAATATTGGAGGTTATACGATAAAACCCAGTAGCTGTGTTCGAAACTTAGGTTATTTGATGGATGAAAATTTGGCCGCTGATGAATATATCAAACATGTCCCTCGCAGTGCATTTTTTCATCTTAGACATATTAGCAAAATTCGACCCTTCATTGATATGCAGACGTCACAACAGCTTGTCCACGCCTTTGTTACCGGTCGCATCGACTACTGCAACTCTCTTCTGACTGGCTCTAAAACATCTATTCTTGAAAAGCTGCCACACATCCAAACTCTTGTGCTGCATGGGTCACAACCAGTACTCAAAAGTACCGCCTTATAACACCAGTACTCTCTGAGTTACACTGGCTACCCGTTAAGCAAAGGATTCAATTTAAAATTGTCCTTTTGGTGTTTAAGTGTATCTCGGGATCTGCACCATCCCACATGTCCGATCTGCTTACCATCCACAAACCACCGAGGTCTCTTAGGTCATCAGGTCTAATCAATGTGGTTCAGCCCGCATCTAAATTTACTAGTGCTGATGATAGGGCCTTTGCGGTTGCTGGCCCAAGGCTTTGGAATTCTCTTCCAATCGACATAAAAAATAGTAAATCACTTGAATCATTCAAATCTAGTATTAAAACCTACCTTTTTCGTAAGGTATTTCCTTCAGTGGTCTTTTAATTTTGGTAATAAACTGACATTACCAGGTGCATGAGAGTGACGGAGTCAGCGAGGATTGCCTCGTTACTCGTCAAGTCACACTCACATACTTGTTTTCGTAAAGTTGAAGTTTGTTTTTATTTTGCGTTAATTCAATACCCTTTTTCGTTTAGGTTCTGTCGCCTTTATCGCCACGATATAGCCTTGGTTGCCGATGTGGTGTTGGGCCCCAATAAATGATAATAGTGATCGATGTAACAATGTATCTGTGAGAGAATGTACGTGTATGTGTGTATATGTATATATGCAATTATTGTACAGCCATTGAGCACCGTTTGTAGATTCTAGGCTTTAAAATTATTATTATTATTATTATTATTATTATTATTATTATTATTATTATTATTATTATTATTATTATCTCTGTATTTAACAGCCATATCCCATGGAACGCCAATTTCGGCACCCCTTTTTGGACAACGTCTGGTATGAGGCCACGAGGACTGTGAGAAAATCCCTCAATGAGGTCTAATTTACTATCCCTCTTAGCCTCATTTCGTTTGAGGGCATGAGGGCCATGAACAAATTCCTCAGTGTGGTCTAATTTACTATCCCTCTTAGACTCATCTCGGTATTTTAACAGCCATATCCCGTGGCACCCAATTTCAGCACCTCTTTTTGGAAAATGTCTGGCCTTCGGCACCCCCTTTTAATCGTATGAGGCCATGGGTGCTATGAGAAAATCCCTCAATGAGGTCTAATGTACTATCCCTCTTAGCCCCATTTCGGTTTTTAAGGATACCTATGACCCACCTCCTATATGGCTCCTGGCTCCTGTATGGCTCCTATACAGGTAGTCTTACCATCGTGTCTACAGCTATCTGTCCTATCATTCATTAACTTCTACAGCAGCCTTGAACTATTGCAGCCTTGTACCATTACTATTGGTTACAGTTATTCTGCCCCATACGTCAACCATTAATATTGACTTGTAACACTACTTCCTAGTTATAACTATTCCAGTCTCGACTATAACATCTATCAAGGTTGAATCTGATTGCTTCATTTCCTCTGTATACATATAAACAGGCTATATAACGCATTCCGTAAGTTAGATTCCTAGCCGGCATCGTAAAGTTGGATTCCGTATTTTTACATAAACACTCTTGGGTATAAATAGGGGTGAAACATCCGAATTACATTATTTCACTTCTGTCCAGAAAAGGGTGAACTCCAAAATTGCGACAAGTGTCAAATATCCTTCTTTCCACAGAAAGTCTGTTGCGTCATAGTATATCCATCCACAGACCTAAACGCTTCTAGTGTTTCAGGCTTGCAAAGATATTCAAAAAAGACCATCTGAGAAGACATGAGATGATCCACTCAAAAAGGAGACCAAAGGATCATCAGGGAGTATCTGTTGAACCAGTCGGAAACCCTTGGACACAAAGTGGTCAAAGAGAAGAATGCAAACGAATAAACCATTTGGAACCAACGGAACTCTCAAAACCGTACCAGGTGAATAACTATAGCCCGACCAGAAAGCCGTGGATACCAATATCTCCAACAGAAATGCCTCGTACAGAAATGGTCGGAACAGGGAAGAAACAAGAACCCGAGCATAATCCAACAAGTGGAGACAAAAAATACATTTTGATCGAACCCAGTTTATTGGAAAGCTTACCAGATCGACAGCATTTGGTGCGCAGAGAACCAAACGATCTTGCCGCGATGGACCTGGACAGAGGAATGAGAGATCATAGAATCCCAAACCATGAACCAGAATGAGAAGATTTTTCAATACAACAAGCTCTTACAGCGCTATTGAGAATTATACAATAAAGCTTCACAGCCGATAACATTCAAGATACAGAACCAGTTATGACAGCGGAGAGAACAAAGTGAACAAAGATGAACTGTTGGGGCAGAACAGACATCGAAGAAGACCGAAGAGAAGTGAACAGACTGAAAAGACCGAAGAAAATCGAACATAACAGAGATCGAAATAAACAGAACGAAGATCGAACACAATGAAGAAAACAGAACAAACAAAAAAACATTGAACTATATAACAGACTGTGTACAGAAAAGTCAAAAAATTTTTTTAACTGTAACAAAAGTTCTTCTTTTTCCTTTTTACTAGTGGGGAAGGGGAATATCCTCGAGTGTTTATGTAAAAACACGGAATCCAACTTTACGAAGTCGGCTAGGAATCCCAATTACGGAATGCCTTATATAGCCTGTCTATATGTTTTCAGGGGAAATGAAGCAATCATATTCAACCTTGATCGATGTTATAGTCGAGACTGGAATAGTTATAACTAGGAAGTTGTGTTACAAGTCAACATTAATGGTTGACACATGGGACAGAATAACTGTAGCCAATAGTAATGGTACAAGGCAGCAATGGCACAAGACTGCTGTAGAAGCTAATGAATGATATGACAGATAGTTGTAAGATGGAAGATGGAAGCCGTTGGTAAGACTACCTGTATAGGAGCTGTATAGGAGCCATATATGAGTTATGAGCCATATAGGAGCTGGGTCATAGTATCCTTAAATACCGAAATGAGGCTGAGAGGGATAGTAAATTAGACCTCATTGAGGATTTTCTCATAGCCCTCGTGGCCTCATACGACTAAAAAGGAGTGCCGAAGGCCAGACGTTTTCCAAAAAGGGGTGCTGAAATTGGAGTGCCACGGAATATGGCTGTTAGATACCGAGATGAGGCTAAGAGGGATAGTAAATTAGACTCATTGAGGGTTTTTTTCATGGCCTTCATGGCCTCAACCACAATGAGGCTAAGATGGATTTGATTTGATTTGCTTGATTTTATTCAGCAGGGCAATATGTATACAGTCAAAACCAGAAAATATACATTGAGGTAACATTATTTACAACTACATGATTGAACCACAGGGGGATGGCGTGGTCACTAGTGGCTGTCTTCCCTATATTCCCGTTTTAAAAAACTAGAGTGATGTCACGCATGCAGCCCGACTGCCCCAGCAATTGCAATACTTAGACACAAAATAGTCAGAGCCATTTTTTGTTAACAGTTTACCTAACAAATCTGCCATTTCTACACTCGTGGTGTACAAAATTTGCTATTCAAATTTTATTTTTTCATTTCTCTACTCCAAAACATACCTCATGACCTATTAATGGAACAAGCTTGATGAGCTTGTTCCAATAAGGACTAATACGCCATGGTTAGAATGAAAAAATCTGATGTTTCAGAAAAATAATTTGTACTATTGGCTTCAACTTGTGTTAGGTAAAGGATTAAAGATGTAGTACTTAAAGCAATGCTGCTCTTTAGGAGTCAATTTTCTCTTTTGCATGTAATAACTCCCAATCCTTCAAAATGCATTTTGGAAATAATTGCCTAAGTGACACGCGCGCGCGTGTGTGTGTGTGTGTTTGAGGTTAAAAAATCGCGCTGGCACAGACATTTCCTACTGAAACGTTTTTTTCTTTTAATATGCCGCCGAAAATTGTTTTCATTTACTGAACCCTGATTGGTTTCAAACCTGACAAAAAAGTACATAAAATTGATTTAAACTATGTGATGAGCTTAGGAACTGGTTAAACTGGCTGGCAAAAATTGATGTTATTCATTGATGGGCTCTAATTTAGTCCTTACAAGGATGTTACGCAAGCTTTTGTTTTTCTTATAGGCGATGACAGGTCGAAGATTCAAAGGTTCATTTAATTTCGCATTGGTAAAATTGAATTCATCTTTTAACATTTTTGCTATTTCGATATTCATTCTGTTGTACGTTAAAGTGAAAGGAATGATGGACCTCCTTTCGCATTCGCCCTCTGATATGTTCATACCAAATGGCCAGAGGGTTTGAAGCGTATTGATCCAAAAAGCTTCACGTTTTTTTCTAAATTCATCCGTTTCTTCTAATGTGTCTTTAATTGGTGGTTGTTCAATAGGATGGATTTCGAAATCGTCTAAAGAATGGCCAGGAAGGTTAAAATGTTGTGCTACTGGGGCATCAGCATTATGTTTTATATCCTGTTTGTGTCTAGTAGCACGTTCTCGAAAAGGATTTTGACTTTGACCAACATACTGTTTCCGACATCGCTTACAAGTGATAAGGTAAATAATGTTTGGTGAATCACAATGGAGGGGGTTACGGATCTGATAATGATTTTTCGTTTGTTCGGAGAAACCGTTAGTCCACACAAAGGACAAACAATATGGTACCTCGGTATGTAGGGTAGACAAGACTCTGTGTGTGTGTGTGTGTGTGTGTGTGTGTGTGTGTGTGTGTGTGTGTGTGTGTGTGTGTGTGTGTGTGTGTGTGTGTGTGTGTGTGTGTGTGTGTGTGTGTTTGAAGTTAAAAAATCGCACTGGCACAGACATTTCATACTGAAACAACGTTTTTTTCTTTTAATATGCCGCCGAAAAATTGTTTTCATTTACTGAACCCTGATGGGTTTCAAACATGACAAAAAATTACATAAAATTGATTTAAACTAAGTGATGAGCTTAGGAACTGGTTAAACTGACTGGAAATAATTGATGTTATTCATTGATGGGCTCTAATTTAGTCCTTACAAGGGTGTTACGCAAGCTTTTGTTTTTCTTATAGGCGATGACAGGTCGAAGATTCAAAGGTTCATTTAATTTAGCATTGGTAAAATTGAATTCATCTTTTAACATTTTTGCTATTTCGATATTCATTCTGTTGTACGTTAAAGTGAAAGGAATGATGGACCTCCTTTCGCATTCGCCCTCTGATATGTTCATACCAAATGGCCAGAGGGTTTGAAGCGTATTGATCCAAAAAGCTTCACGTTTTTTTCTAAATTCATCCGTTTCTTCTAATGTGTCTTTAATTGGTGGTTGTTCAATAGGATGGATTTCGAAATCGTCCAAAGAATGGCCTGGAACGTTAAAATGTTGTGCTACTGGGGCATCAGCATTATGTTTTATATCCTGTTTGTGTCTAGTAGCACGTTCTCGAAAAGGATTTTGACTTTGACCAACATACTGTTTCCTACATCGCTTACAAGTGATAAGGTAAATAATGTTTGGTGAATCACAATGGAGGGGGTTACGGATCTGATAATGATTTTTCGTTTGTTCGGAGGAAAATTCCTCTTTCTGATCAGGCATAAAAGTATGCAGTCTACAACGAGGCTTTTTGCAATTAAATACCGCGCCACTACCATTCTGCAACGGTCTGTTGTGTCCAATCTTCAATGGTTCGAAATCGGTAGTTTCAGCTGGACTTTCGAGCTTTTTCAGGGTTTGGGATTTCAGGCTACGCAAGAGGCGCAGCGAGTACCCTCTCGATCTGAGGGCGCCAAATAGAGTAGAACAAGCCTCATTGAAATTTACCTTATCACTTGAATTGCGGTGGAAACGAATGAGTTGTGATTTGATGATACCTTTAAATGTATGTTGAGGATGAAATGATTTTGTGTGCAACAATTGATGTGAATCAGTTGGTTTAAAATACACTTTATAATCTAAATGACCCGACGCCTGAAATTGCTTGCCTTTATACACGGTCACATCGAGAAAATCAACAGAATTTTCACTGATAGTAGCTTTCAATTTAATATTTGGATCGTGATTGTTCAAAATTTCTAAAAATTTATCAAAATCTTCTTTTGAATGTTCCCAAATAATAAAAATGTCATCTAAATATCTGAGATATACGAGAGGATGCTTTGCACATTTGCTTAAGGCATTTTCCTCCCATTCCGCTACATAAATGCTTGCAAAATTAGGACTGAACCTTTTTCCCATAGGACAACCCATTATTTGTAGAAAATATTCTCCATTGAATTGAAAGTCATTACCTTTTAAGCTCAGCTCTAAAAGATCCAAAATTTGTTCATCCGGGCGTTTCGCATCCGGATATTTTTCAAATGCATTTTTAATTGATTTAACACCTTTATCAATATCAATGTTCGTATACATACTGTCGATATCCAAAGTAGCCAGAATTGCATTTTTTGATATTTTCAATTTCGAAATTTGTGACAGGAAATCCTGTGTGTTTTTTAGAGGGGGTTACGGATCTGATAATGATTTTTCGTTTGTTCGGAGAAACCGTTAGTCCACACAAAGGACAAACAATATGGTACCTCGGTATGTAGGGTAGACAAGACTGTGTGTGTGTGTGTGTGTGTGTGTGTGTGTGTGTGTGTGTGTGTGTGTGTGTGTGTGTGTGTGTGTGTGTGTGTGTGTGTGTGTGTGTGTGTGTGTGTGTGTGTGTGCGTTTGTCTTACCAACTTGACGAGATAACTAGACAAAAGAGTTTGCGTGTTTCGCCTTACCGAGGTACAAAAGACAAAATAAACCCTTTACCTCGGTTGTTTTCCCAGAACTGTACCGGCAAAACGAGGTTGAAACCGTTAGTCCACACAAAGGACAGACAATGGGGTACCTCGGTATGTAGGGAAAACAAGACTCTGTGTGTGTGTGTGTGTGTGTGTGTGTGTGTGTGTGTGTGTGTGTGTGTGTGTGTGTGTGTGTGTGTGTGTGTGTGTGTGTGTGTGTGTGTGTGTGTGTGTGTTTGAGGTTAAAAAATCGCACTGGCACAGACATTTCATACTGAAACGTTTTTTTCTTTTAATATGCCGCCGAAAAATTGTTTTCATTTACTGAACCCTGATTGGTTTCAAACATGACAAAAAAGTACACAAAATTGATTTAAACTAAGTGATGAGCTTAGGAACTGGTTAAACTGACTGGCAGAAATTGGTGTTATTCATTGATGGGCTCTAATTTAGTCCTTACAAGGATGTTACGCAAGCTTTTGTTTTTCTTATAGGCGATGACAGGTCGAAGATTCAAAGGTTCATTTAATTTAGCATTGGTAAAATTGAATTCATCTTTTAACATTTTTGCTATTTCGATATTCATTCTGTTGTACGTTAAAGTGAAAGGAATGATGGACCTCCTTTCGCATTCGCCCTCTGATATGTTCATACCAAATGGCCAGAGGGTTTGAAGCGTATTGATCCAAAAAGCTTCACGTTTTTTTCTAAATTCATCCGTTTCTTCTAATGTGTCTTTAATTGGTGGTTGTTCAATAGGATGGATTTCGAAATCGTCCAAAGAATGGCCTGGAACGTTAAAATGTTGTGCTACTGGGGCATCAGCATTATGTTTTATATCCTGTTTGTGTCTAGTAGCACGTTCTCGAAAAGGATTTTGACTTTGACCAACATACTGTTTCCTACATCGCTTACAAGTGATAAGGTAAATAATGTTTGGTGAATCACAATGGAGGGGGTTACGGATCTGATAATGATTTTTCGTTTGTTCGGAGGAAAATTCCTCTTTCTGATCAGGCATAAAAGTATGCAGTCTACAACGAGGCTTTTTGCAATTAAATACCGCGCCACTACCATTCTGCAACGGTCTGTTGTGTCCAATCTTCAATGGTTCGAAATCGGTAGTTTCAGCTGGACTTTCGAGCTTTTTCAGGGTTTGGGATTTCAGGCTACGCAAGAGGCGCAGCGAGTACCCTCTCGATCTGAGGGCGCCAAATAGAGTAGAACAAGCCTCATTGAAATTTACCTTATCACTTGAATTGCGGTGGAAACGAATGAGTTGTGATTTGATGATACCTTTAAATGTATGTTGAGGATGAAATGATTTTGTGTGCAACAATTGATGTGAATCAGTTGGTTTAAAATACACTTTATAATCTAAATGACCCGACGCCTGAAATTGCTTGCCTTTATACACGGTCACATCGAGAAAATCAACAGAATTTTCACTGATAGTAGCTTTCAATTTAATATTTGGATCGTGATTGTTCAAAATTTCTAAAAATTTATCAAAATCTTCTTTTGAATGTTCCCAAATAATAAAAATGTCATCTAAATATCTGAGATATACGAGAGGATGCTTTGCACATTTGCTTAAGGCATTTTCCTCCCATTCCGCTACATAAATGCTTGCAAAATTAGGACTGAACCTTTTTCCCATAGGACAACCCATTATTTGTAGAAAATATTCTCCATTGAATTGAAAGTCATTACCTTTTAAGCTCAGCTCTAAAAGATCCAAAATTTGTTCATCCGGGCGTTTCGCATCCGGATATTTTTCAAATGCATTTTTAATTGATTTAACACCTTTATCAATATCAATGTTCGTATACATACTGTCGATATCCAAAGTAGCCAGAATTGCATTTTTTGATATTTTCAATTTCGAAATTTGTGACAGGAAATCCTGTGTGTTTTTTAGAGGGGGTTACGGATCTGATAATGATTTTTCGTTTGTTCGGAGAAACCGTTAGTCCACACAAAGGACAAACAATATGGTACCTCGGTATGTAGGGTAGACAAGACTGTGTGTGTGTGTGTGTGTGTGTGTGTGTGTGTGTGTGTGTGTGTGTGTGTGTGTGTGTGTGTGTGTGTGTGTGTGTGTGTGTGTGTGTGTGCGTTTGTCTTACCAACTTGACGAGATAACTAGACAAAAGAGTTTGCGTGTTTCGCCTTACCGAGGTACAAAAGACAAAATAAACCCTTTACCTCGGTTGTTTTCCCAGAACTGTACCGGCAAAACGAGGTTGAAACCGTTAGTCCACACAAAGGACAGACAATGGGGTACCTCGGTATGTAGGGAAAACAAGACTCTGTGTGTGTGTGTGTGTGTGTGTGTGTGTGTGTGTGTGTGTGTGTGTGTGTGTGTGTGTGTGTGTGTGTGTGTGTGTGTGTGTGTGTGTGTGTGTGTGTGTGTGTTTGAGGTTAAAAAATCGCACTGGCACAGACATTTCATACTGAAACGTTTTTTTCTTTTAATATGCCGCCGAAAAATTGTTTTCATTTACTGAACCCTGATTGGTTTCAAACATGACAAAAAAGTACACAAAATTGATTTAAACTAAGTGATGAGCTTAGGAACTGGTTAAACTGACTGGCAGAAATTGGTGTTATTCATTGATGGGCTCTAATTTAGTCCTTACAAGGATGTTACGCAAGCTTTTGTTTTTCTTATAGGCGATGACAGGTCGAAGATTCAAAGGTTCATTTAATTTAGCATTGGTAAAATTGAATTCATCTTTTAACATTTTTGCTATTTCGATATTCATTCTGTTGTACGTTAAAGTGAAAGGAATGATGGACCTCCTTTCGCATTCGCCCTCTGATATGTTCATACCAAATGGCCAGAGAGTTTGAAGCGTATTGATCCAAAAAGCTTCACGTTTTTTTCTAAATTCATCCGTTTCTTCTAATGTGTCTTTAATTGGTGGTTGTTCAATAGGATGGATTTCGAAATCGTCCAAAGAATGGCCAGGAAGGTTAAAATGTTGTGCTACTGGGGCATCAGCATTATGTTTTATATCCTGTTTGTGTCTAGTAGCACGTTCTCGAAAAGGATTTTGACTTTGACCAACATACTGTTTCCGACATCGCTTACAAGTGATAAGGTAAATAATGTTTGGTGAATCACAATGGAGGGGGTTACGGATCTGATAATGATTTTTCGTTTGTTCGGAGGAAAATTCCTCTTTCTGATCAGGCATAAAAGTATGCAGTCTACAACGAGGCTTTTTGCAATTAATCACCACGCCACTACCATTCTGCAACGGTCTGTTGTGTTCAATCTTCAGTGGTTCGAAATCGGTAGTTTCAGCTGGACTTTCGAGCTTTTTCAGGGTTTGGGATTTCAGGCTACGCAAAAGGCGCAGCGAGTACCCTCTCGATCTGAGGGCGCCAAATAGAGTAGAACAAGCCTCATTGAAATTTACCTTATCACTTGAATTGTGGTGGAAACGAATGAGTTGTGATTTGATGATACCTTTAAATGTATGTTGAGGATGAAATGATTTTGTGTGCAACAATTGATGTGAATCAGTTGGTTTAAAATACACTCTATAATCTAAATGACCGGACGCCTGAAATTGCTTGCCTTTATACACGGTCACATCGAGAAAATCAACAGAATTTTCACTGATAGTAGCTTTTAATTTAATATTTGGATCGTGATTGTTCAAAATTTCTAAAAATTCATCAAAATCTTCTTTTGAATGTTCCCAAATAATAAAAATGTCATCTAAATACCTGAGATATACGAGAGGATGCTTTGCACATTTGCTTAAGGCATTTTCCTCCCATTCCGCTACATAAATGCTTGCAAAATTAGGACTGAATCTTTTGCCCATAGGACAACCCATTATTTGTAGAAAATATTCTCCATTGAATTGAAAGTCATTACCTTTTAAGCTCAGCTCTAAAAGATCCAAAATTTGTTCATCCGGGCGTTTCGCATCCGGATATTTTTCAAATGCATTTTTAACTGATTTAACACCTTTATCAATATCAATGTTCGTATACATACTGTCGATATCCAAAGTAGCCAGAATTGCATTTTTCGATATTTTCAATTTCGAAATTTTTGACAGGAAATCCTGTGTATTTTTTAGATAGCTCGGATGTCTATTTGCTATAGGTTTCAGATGATAATCTATTAATTCCGAGATCGCATAAGATTCCGAATTACAATCTGATACAATTGGCCTCCCGGGTGGAGTTAAGTCATCCGTCCATGAAGAACGGTCCTTGTGGATCTTTGGTAGGATATAAAATTGTCTTGTTTGAGCACTGAGCTTAGCTGTTAAATATTTCAATTGTTTTTTGGTAATGTGACCTTCGTCGAGGAGAAATTTTAAGATCTTATTGAATTTTTCGATATTACTAGGCCAAATAAGTGAATCTATTTTCTTATAATGTTTAGTATTGCTGAGTTGTCTCATGGCTTCCTTTATATAATTATCCCGAGATAGAACAACTACCGACCCACCTTTGTCGGCTGGTTTAATTACTAATTTCTTATTTTTTCGAAGTTTCGTGAGGGCTCTCCGTTCACCAGCTGTTAAATTGTCTTTATCGGAGAGTATGTTCATGCTGAACACCTTTTTGATGATTCGTTTGCTAGCCTCAATAATTTCGGGATCTACTTCACTATCTGGAGGTGACCAACCAGATGATTCTGTAAAAGGAAGTTTCCGACCGCTGGAGTTTCTAAAGCGGTCGGCTAATTTCATTTGCCTAAGAAAATTACAGTTGTATGATGGTAAATTTGTTTGGTTATCAGTTTTAGGCTTTGGTGCTGGTACAAAAGTTAAACCGCGATCTAAAAGAGATTTCTCTTGGGTTGTTATGTGTGTGTGTGTGTGTGCGTTTGTCTTACCAACTTGACGAGGTAACTAGACAAAAGAGTTTGCGTGTTTCGCCTTACCGAGGTACAAAAGACAAAAGAAACCCTTTACCTCGGTTGTTTTCCCAGAACTGTACCGGCAAAACGAGGTTGAAACCGTTAGTCCACACAAAGGACAGACAATGGGGTACCTCGGTATGTAGGGAAAACAAGACTCTGTGTGTGTGTGTGTGTGTGTGTGTGTGTGTGTGTGTGTGTGTGTGTGTGTGTGTGTGTGTGTGTGTGTGTGTGTGTGTGTGTGTGTGTGTGTGTGTGTGTGTGTGTGTGCGGGGGTGGGTGGGGGGGGGGTTGTGGTGGTGTGTTAGTGTAGTCAATGTTTGTTTGTTTGCAGTTAGTAACTCTAAATCCTTCAAAATATTTGGTATGCAGTGGTGGTGTGTTATAGTAGTCTATTTTTGTTAGTTTGCATTTTTAATAACTTCCAAACCTTCAAAATGCATTTTTGGAAAAACTGCCTAAACGACCGCAGGGGGGGGGGGGGGGGGGGCTATATTCAAACCTGGTCTGTATTACTAGCTGGAAAATATACATGTCAACGTTGGGTGAAATCGAATAATCCAAACTGGGGTTATCGGTCGGAAACCAATTGTTTACACAGAGATGGATGGACCGATGGACGGACGGACCGACGGATGGACGGACGAAAGTCAAGACTATAGCCCTGACTGTACAAGGCTAAAATTCATTTCGCACCATTAAAAAAATATTGCTTAAATGGCCCTGGGTAAGGAGGAGGTGGGCGGGGGGGGGGGGGGTAGAGTGGTGTTAGTGGAGTCCATTTCTTCCACATGTGGTCAGTCTAAATCCTTCAGGATGCATTTTGAGCAGAGAGAAAAAAATGCTGAACTGGAACCGAGGGGGGGGGGGCGGAGGGGGGTCGTCTGTCTGGGTTTTTACAAACTTTAAACAAAACTGTAGAAATGAATTTTTGACGAGGGGGGGGGGGTACGTGAGTTTAAAAAAAGTTCCGCATGTAGTGACTGTAAATAGTTCAAAATATATATTGGAGGAAAGAAAAAAAAATGCCTAATTGGCGGTAGCTGGTCAGGGCAATAACTTAGAGACATGTACTGAAAAGAATCGAAATCCGTTAACGTGTGTTTAAGTTATGGCATGAAGAAAGTTCAGACAGACGGACGGACTGACGGATAGACTGACGGACGGACTGGCAGATAGACGGATGGAGCGAGCCCGTGCTAGCTCGCCCCCTTGTGGAAGGGGATAAAAAGTAACAAAGTATGTGGTAGAAGCCTAATTTGAAATTTAGAGAAACTAAGTTCGAAAAGTGTTGTGAAAAGGGTTAAATTAATGCCAATATTATTTGAAACCACAGCTTCAGTAGACCTTGCCGGAAATGAAAAAAAGAAATGACATTGTTACAGAGTGTTTGGAGAATGAAAGATAGAACCTTGAAAAGCAGAACTTTAATCCGAAACTTTAAGGTGGGAATCCTAAGTAAAATTGATTGGCAAAAAAGGGTTAAATATTTCCTAAAACCGATAAAAGAAATCATTGATGTAAATGGAATCATTAAGTTGTATTGACCATGCAAGAATTAGAGTAAGAAAGTTTGCGGCAAAGTCTAATTTCAAATACAAAGAAAGTAAGTCTGAAAACAAATTTTAAAAGGGGTTAAAATCATGCCATTTTAATGGAAATCATTGTAGAAATGTTCAGTAGATAGTAGACATTGTCCCAAATAAGAAACAGTGACATTCCTCTAAACTGTTTAAAGAATTAAAGGTGCAATTTCACCCCCCACCCCCACCCCCCCCCCCACCCCCATCCAAAAAACAAAAAAACACTTCAACCAAAAACTTTAACCTGGAAGTTGTAAGTTAAATTGCCATATAAAAAGGGGTTAAAAATAACATAAAACATAAAAAAACATAAGAATGATACAATCAATAGAAATATTAATTTAAAAGACAAAAACCAAAAAACTTTACGGTTGACTAAAAAACTTTAACCACAAACTTTAACCAAAACTCCAAATGTTAACTGACGGACAGACGAAAGTCATGACTTAACAGGAAAAAAAAAAAAAACACTTGAACCTTCAGTAAAAAAAATTAACCACAAACTTTAACCAAAACTCTAAATGTTAACAGACGGACACGGATAGACGGACGGACAGATGGACGAAAGTCATGACTATAGCCCTCACTGTAAACAGTCGGGCTAAAATGAACAAGAAAAAAGAGAGAGAAAAAAAAGAGAAAATAAAAAAGAGAAATGAGGACCAGAAGCAGATATCAGAATCAAGGCAGTCTTGACAACAGCGTGTTCTCCAGTGGGAAGACATTTTATAACCCTACTACAAATGATATGTTAGGCTGGTTCTTTCCGTCATATGAGAAATATATTCTATGTTCTCTAACCTGTGATGAAAATTAAGTTCAATAGAGAGGTATCGATGAGATAAACAGAGCTATGGTCTACAGTCGGGACGTACTGGATTGTTATAGTTGACATGACTGTGGTACGTTTGAGGTAAAAAACTGTTCAGTTATATTCTTTTAGGATAGTGATCTTGGATAATTCTGAACGGAGGGTGCAATTTATTTCCTAAGGAAAGTATGTATGGGAAGGTTAACAGAGAACTGAGTCCTCGATTTATCTGTGCGTAATTTACCGTAATTTACCTGACTGTCTGGTGTCCATACCGGGGGGATTTTGGTACATTTTAAAGGTATTCTCAAAACTTTCAGGCAACATTTTGTTAAGCCAATCATGCATAAACAGCTGAATGTGAAGTTTATACAAGTCTACCAATTTTAAAATGCGTTGGTTTTCTAAGTAGTGGGTCGGTGTGTGTATTGAATTGTTTGTTGGATATGATTCGGATGGCTTTATTTTGCAGTTTTGAGAGCACTGTGGTGGAGGGCGAGTGTCCTCAAATTTGAATACCATACAGCATGTGACTGTGGATTAGAGAATAGTATAATGTTCTCAAGCACTTTTGTTGTAGAATCTTTTTCACTCTATTCATGGCATAAATAGCCTAAGACATTTTAGAGCAGACAAGCGGAAGATGCTGCTTGAAGTTCAGATTTTCGTCTTGGGCTGCACGATATTCAAAACTGAATACCGGTATCGGTATTCAAAAAAATACCGCGGTATACCGGTATATCGAAAATTGTTCAGATAAATGAACACAAGTACCACGATCGAGACTCGAGGCATCACAGTCGGAACGAATTAGCATGCCTTGATGATGCGGTTAGAAACACCTTTACCCAACGCAGGCGATATCAAAATTTATTATTTTCAAAATTAATTTATCGGATTTCCCCCAAAGATATTACGAGGGCACAAGCAGACGATTCCTTGGATAAAGGGATAATATTATTCATTCGAGGCTACAGTTAAAAAACTCAAGACATCTTGAAAATTAAATTAAATTGTGGATAAATAAATAATGACGATAAACCGATATTTTTGTAATTACACCGGTATTCATTCGATAATGATTTGAATACCGGTATATATCGGTTTATCGATATACCGTGCAGCCCTATTTTCGTCTACAAAAATTCCAAAAAATTTGACAAATTTTTCTTCTTGGTTTCATAGGGGAAATGGTTGAATCGTTAAGCACAATTCTCCTACTTCCAATAGAGTAAGTATCGCACTGTGGATGTAAAATGATAAACTTTGTCTTACTTTCATTGAGGACGAGTTTATTCGCCATACACCAATTATATACCCTACTGAGTTCGTTGTTAGCTAATTCTATAATTGCTTCTAAGATATTGCCAGCCGTGTTGGGATAATAAATTAGACCTCAATGAGGGATTTTTTTCATAGCCCTCATGGCCTCATACGACTAAAAGAGGTGCTGGAGGCCAGACATTTTCCAAAACGGGGTGCTGAAATTGGGGTGCCAGGGGATATGGCTGTTATATACCGAGGTGAGGCTAAGAGGGATAGTAAATTAGACGTCATTAAGGGATTTGTTCATGGCCCTCATGCCCTCATGCCATCAAACGAAATAAGGCTAAGTGAGATAGTAAATTAGACCTCATTGAGGGATTTTCTCACGTCCTCATGACCTCATACGACAAAAAAAAAGATTCTCCATAAGATATCCTCGATATGTATCCTCAAATAATACAATACCAGGTCATAGGTATCCTCAAATACTGAAATGAGGCTAAAAGTCGTATGTGCGAGTCACTCGTTCGACGTTTATAACACCAACTCACAGCATAGGACTACGGTGTCCTGTGGTGTAACGGGAGTGCCTTTTTCATCCATTGCTACAAAATGCAACCCGGACATCTTTCGATTAGCATTCTAGGAATATTTAAATCCGCGAGATGGGCACACACACACTTTGTAGAAGGTATCTCTGAGAAACTTTTCACACAGAAGATCTGTTTTCATATTTTCTGCTTTCTCCTTGGAGACCAGCTTAAAAATGACATGCCTGTTATTTTTCTTTTAATTTTATTATTTATGTATTTGTTTCTTGTTTTAATAATTTGTATTTTTCATTTGAGAAATAAACACTTATAATATTTTCCTCTGCCACAGTCAGTCTGATGGAAAAAAAATTCACTCGGTTTAAAATCACTCTCATCTGAAATAACCCCTGCTGAATCGACCACATCTGTCGACAAGACACCACAAAAAAAAACGTCGAAAAAATGAATGTTTTCGCATTGTTTGACGATTGAAATTTCTCTCATCTCAGAGATTTCCTGCGAATCGACCACATCCGTCGACAAGGTACTTGAAAAACCGACAGAAAATGCATGTTTTCGCATTTTGACGAGTGTGACGTTCGCTTAACCCAATTTAGATTTCTCGCCAAAGTGGGAATATCAAAAGCAACGAGAGGATTCGCGACTTTTCGACCCAACGCCGTCTTTTGCAAAAAATCTCTCATCGACTTACGATTCTCATATCGGCTTCGGAAGCCTTCTTGTATCTCCACCGCCATTCCGTGGAGGAATTCGATGAATTCTCGACTGAGCCAAAACTAGGACTGCACGGTATATCGATAAACCGATATATACCGGTATTCGAACCAATATCGAATGAATAGCGGTGTAATTACAAAAATATCGATTTATCGTCATTATTTATTTACCCACTATTTAATTTAATTTTCAAGATGTCTTGAGTTTTTTAACTGTAGCCTCGAATGAATAATATTATCCCTTTATCCAAGGAATCGTCTGCTTATGCCCTCGTAATATACAAATTCTGCAGTTGAAAAAATAATTTTAAAAAATTTCAACAAAACTATATCATGTGACCCTCTCATTGGAACGAGCTCGTTGAGCTCGTTCCAATGAGGGGTCACATGATATAGTTTTGTTGAAATCTTTAGGGGAAATCTGATAAATTAATTTTGAAAATAATAAATTCTGATATCGCCTGCGTTCTGTAAGGGTGTTTCGAACCGCATCATCAAGGCATGCTAATTCGTTCCGACTGTGATGCTTCGAGTCTCGATCGTGGTACTTGTGTTCATTTATCTGAACAATTTTCGATATACCGGTATACCGCGGTATTTTTTTGAATACCGATACCGGTATTCAGTTTTGAATATCGAGCATGCCCTAGCCAGAACCAGATGATCCCGGAGATTTTCTAAGATTTTCTTAGATTTTCGGTATCATCTCCTGGCATACTAGCCCATTTTGTGAGAATTCTAAAGTGGGCCAGTTTTGAACTTAGTCGATATCTCGAGAAAATAAGCTCAAAAGTCGCGAAAAATTACACTCTGGCAATAATACTCTACGTTATATCAGCAGAGTTTGAAATCATATCTACGGGTGTTCGATAATGGCAGTTCTGGGAAGGAACATGATTTATTACATACCAGCATGTGAATTATCTCAAATTATCTAAAAGATGTTTCTCGATATCCATTGACTTGGTGGATATCAACGAATATCCCCCAGTAGCTTCCAAAATGACGTCACGCTTCGGCGCATGGCGTCGCTTTGAACGTCGCCTTAAATAAATGATCAGCTTTGGTAATGCTTTGAAACGTACGTGCTTGCTGCCTAATTAAGTCGAATATTGCGCTGTAAAATGTCACCAGCATACAGAAAACAAGAAAATCTACGCTATTTTAGTAAAAAACGGGAATTATCTCATGAGCGTGGGCCAGAAACTTTCAGGTCCAGACGAATACGATAATTCTCGATATTCACCAAAACAGTGTAGTTATCCTCTATATCTAATAAATAAATTACGGAAACTAGACGTAACGCTATCAGACAATAACAACAAGAAGTCAGAAGTAAATAAATGTATTAACCCCTAACCTTACACTCATTATCGAAACTAGACGTAACGCTATCAGACAATAAAAACAAGAAGTCAGAAGTAAATAAATGTATTAACCCCTAACCTTACATTCATTATCGAAACTAGACGTAACGCTATCAGACAATAACAACAAGAAGTCAGAAGTAAATAAATGTATTAACCCCTAACCTTACACTCATTATCGAAACTAGACGTAACGCTATCAGACAATAAAAACAAGAAGTCAGAAGTAAATAGATGTATTAACCCCTAACCTTACATTCATTATCGAAACTAGACGTAACGCTATCAGACAATAACAACAAGAAGTCAGAAGTAAATAAATGTATTAACCCCTAACCTTACACTCATTATCGAAACTAGACGTAACGCTATCAGACAATAAAAACAAGAAGTCAGAAGTAAATAAATGCATTAACCCCTAACCTTACACCCATTAAGGAAACTAGACGTAACGCTATCAGTCAATAAAAACAAGAAGTCAGAAGTAAATAAATGTATCAACCTCTAACCTTACACTCATTAAGGAAACTAGACGTAATGCTACAAGACAATAAACACAAGAAGTTAGAAGTAAATAATTGCATTAACCCCTAACCTTACACCCATTAAGGAAACTAGACGTAACGCTATCACACAATAAAAACAAGAAGTCAGAGGTAAATAAATGTATTAACCCCTACCCTTGCACCCATTAAGGAAACTAGACGTAACGCTATCAGACAATAAAAAACAGGAAGTTAGTAGTAAATAAATGTATTAACCCCTAACCTTACACTCATTAAGGAAACTCGACGTAACGGTATCAGACAATAAAAACAAGAAGTCAGAAGTAAATAAATGCATTAACCCCCACCCTTGCACCCATTAAGGAAACTAGACGCAACGCTATCAGACAATAAAAACAAGAAGTCAGAAGTAAATAAATGTATCAACCGTTAACCTTACATTCATTAAGGAAACTAGACGTAACGCTATCAGACAATAAAAACAAGAAGTCAGAAGTAAATAAAAGTATTAACCCCTAACCTTACACTCATTAAGGAAACTAGACGTAACGCTATCAGACAATAAAAACAAGAAGTCAGAAGTAAATAAATGTATTAACCCCGAACCTTACACTCATTAAGGAAACTAGAAGTAACGCTTTAAGACAATAAAAACAAGAAGTCAGAAATAAATAAATGTATTAACCGCTAACCTTACACCCATTAAGGAAACCAGACGTAACGCTATCAGACAATAAAAACAAGAAGTCAGAAGTAAATAAATGTATTAACCGCTAACCTTACACTCATTAAGGAAACTAGACGTAACGCTATAAGACAATAAAAACAAGAAGTCAGAAGTAAATAAATGTATCAACCTGTAACCTTACACTCATAAAGGAAATTAGACGTAACGCTATCAGACAAGAAAAAGAGGAAGTTAGCAGATAATAAATGCCTTAATCCCTAACCTTACTCATACTAAGAAAACTAGATGTAACGGTATCAGACAAGAACAACAAGAAGTCAGAAGTAAATAAATGTATTAACCCCTAACCTTACACTCATTAAGGAAAGTAGATGTAACGGTATCAGACAAGTACAACAAGCAGTCAGAAGTAAATAAATGCATTAACCCCTGACCTTACACTCATTAAGGAACCTAGACGTAATGTTGTTATCAGACAAGAAAAACAAGAACTCAGAAGTAAATAAATGCATTAACCCCTAACCTTACTCTCATCAAGGAAACCAGACGTAGCGCTATCAGACAAGGAAAATAAGAAGTCAGCAGTTAGTGAATGCCTTAAACACTAACCTTACTCTCACTAAGGAAACTAGACATAACGGTATCAACCAAGAAAAAGAAGAAGTCAGTAGTAAATAAATGTATTATCCCCAAACCTTTCACCTATTAAGGAAACTAGACTTAACGCTCTCAGACTAGCAAAACAGGATGTCAGCAGTAAATAAATGTATTAACCCCTAACCTTACACTCATTAAGTAAAGTAGACGTAACGCTATAGGCCAAGAAAAACAAGAAATCAGCAGTAAATAAATGTATTAACCCCTAACCTTACACTCATTAAGGAAACTAGACGTAACGCTATCAGCCAAGAAAAACAAAAAGTCAGAAGTAAATAAATGTATTAATCCCTAACCTTTCACTTATCATGGAAACTAGACGTAACGCTGTTTCCAGACAAGAAGTGCAGGAAGTCAACAGTAAATAAAAGTATTAACCCCTGACCTTGTACTCAATAAAGAAACTAGATGTGATGCTATCAGACAAGTAAAACAGAAAGTCTGCAGTAAATAAATGCATTAACACTCAAGAAACTAGACGTAACGTTACCAGGTAAGAAAAAATAAATGTATTAATTCCAAACCTTACACTCATTAAGGAAACTATACATAACGCTATCAGACAAGAAAAACAGGAAGTCGGCAGTAAATAAATGTGTTAACTCCCTACGTTACACCCATTAACGAAACTAGATGTAACACTATCAGACAAGAAAAACAAGAAGTCAGTAATAAATAAAAGTATTAACCCCTAACCTTGCACTCAATAAAGAAACTAGATGTGATGCTATCAGACAAGTAAAACAAAAAGTCTGCAGTAAATAAATGTATTAACAGCTACTCTTACCCTCATTAAACTAGACGTAACGTTACCAGGCAAGAAAAACAAGAAGTCAGCAGAAAATAAATGTATTAATTCCTAACCTTACACTCATTAAGGAAACTATACATAATGCTATCAGACAAGAAAAACAGGAAGTTGGCAGTAAATAAATGTGTTAACCCCTAACGTTACACCCATTAAGGAAACTAGATGTAACGCTATCAGACAAGAAAAACTAGAAGTCAGTAATAAATAAATGTATAAACCCCTAACCTTGCACCCATTAAGGAAACTAGATGTAACGCTATCAGACAATAAAAACAAGAAGTCAGAAGTAAATAAATGTATTAACCCCGACCCTTACTCTCATTAAGGAAACTAGACGTAACGCTATCAGACAATAAAAACAAGAAGTCAGAAGTAAATAAATGTATTAACCCCGAACCTTACACTCATTAAGGAAACTAGAAGTAACGCTTTAAGACAATAAAAACAAGAAGTCAGAAATAAATAAATGTATTAACCGCTAACCTTACATCCATTAAGGAAACCAGACGTAACGCTATCAGACAATAAAAACAAGAAGTCAGAAGTAAATAAATGTATTAACCCCGAACCTTACACTCATTAAGGAAACTAGACGTAACGCTATCAGACAATAAAAATAAAAAGTCAGAAGTAAATAAATGTATTAATCCCTAACCTTTCACTTATCATGGAAACTAGACGTAACGCTGTTATCAGACAAGAAGTGCAGGAAGTCAACAGTAAATAAAAGTATTAACCCCTGACCTTGTACTCAATAAAGAAACTAGATGTGATGCTATCAGACAAGTAAAACAGAAAGTCTGCAGTAAATAAATGTATTAACACTCAATAAACTAGACGTAACGTTACCAGGCAAGAAAAAATAAATGTATTAATTCCTAACCTTACACTCATGAAGGAAACTATACATAACGCTATCAGACAAGAAAAACAGGAAGTCGGCAGTAAATAAATGTGTTAACCCCCCTAACGTTACACCCATTAAGGAAATGTAACACTATCAGACAAGAAAAACAAGAAGTCAGTAATAAATAAAAGTATTAACCCCTAACCTTGCACTCAATAAAGAAACTAGATGTGATGCTATCAGACAAGTAAAACAGAAAGTCTGCAGTAAATAAATGTATTAACACCTAATCTCACACTCATTAAACTAGACGTAACGTTACCAGGCAAGAAAAACAAGAAGTCAGCAGAAAATAAATGTATTAATTCCTAACCTTACACTCATTAAGGAAACTATACATAACGCTATCAGACAAGAAAAACAGGAAGTTGGCAGTAAATAAATGTGTTAACCTCTAACGTTACACCCATTAAGGAAACTAGATGTAACGCTATCAGACAAGAAAAACTAGAAGTCAGTAATAAATAAATGTATAAACCCCTAACCTTGTACTCAATAAAGAAACTAGATGTGATGCTATCAGACAAGTAAAACAAAAAGTCTGCAGTAAATAAATGTATTAACACCTAATCTCACACTCATTAAACTAGACGTAACGTTACCAGGCAAGAAAAACAAGAAGTCAGCAGAAAATAAATGTATTAATTCCTAACCTTACACTCATTAAGGAAACTATACATAACGCTATCAGACAAGAAAAAAAGGAAGTTGGCAGTAAATAAATGTGTTAACCTCTAACGTTACACCCATTAAGGAAACTAGATGTAACGCTATCAGACAAGAAAAACAAGAAGTCAGTAATAAATAAATGTATAAACCGCTAACCTTGCACTCAATAAAGAAACTAGATGTAACGCTATCAGACAATAAAAACAAGAAGTCAGAGGTAAATAAATGTATTAACCCCGACCCTTACTCTCATTAAGGAAACTAGACGTAACGCTATCAGACAATAAAAACAAGAAGTCAGAGGTAAATAAATGTATTAACCCCGACCCTTACTCTCATTAAGGAAACTAGACGTAACGCTATCAGACAATAAAAACAAGAAGTCAGAAGTAAATAAATGTATTAACCCCTAACCTTACACTCATTATGGTCGTTAGACTGAGCATATTTTATTTGCAAAAGATAGATGCAAAGGATTTTAAATCAAGTTATACAAACTCCTTTCCCGGAAATAATCACAGTAAGTATAAATATATTGATGGCGGGAGGCAATTGTAAAATAAAACACATATATTGGTATATTAAAGAACTGTGTGTCGCATTGTGATACTAATCCATTCTAAATGATAGCATTGTGGGTGTTACTGGTAGTTTTCCAAACGTTCTGAAAATACATGGTTTTGAGTTGACATCTCCATAGGTTCTACGATTGAATTTTGATATTCTCACAATTTTGCAGCCGCACTGATTGGTTGGGCGGATTTTTCGTAGTTTCAACTGTTATGGTAACATCACGAGGTGTAAATTTCAGTGTCGTAGGAAAGATTGTGCACGGATGGGGAGTCTTCCATGTATGACGTTATCTTCAATCACTGAAGCGACGTGGAATCCTATAACACATTCAACAGCAATGGTTGTACCTGGTCGAACAGAGGGTTTCGAATCTCATCATGGTTGCTTTATTTTCAAATAACTGATATGGTTTCAAATCGAATCGAATAAGGGAAAACGTCCTTAGCCAGACTCTAAACTATACTCTGTGACTCATTATTGAATGAGCTCATGGATTGGGTCATCAGCTATATTTAGGAAGCAAACAGAAAAAATATACTTTCAAATAACTTTTACTACAGGTGTCCTTTTAACAGGTGTTAGTTGTTACTTTCCCATATTTGCATATTTTTGATTCCAGAAAGTTGCATATCCTAATGCGTAGGCTAAAGACAATTGAGGATTTTTGAATACCCCATTTGCCATACGCGCACACTTCAGATCATAAATTGTTGTTTTCTGCGCATGTAATTAAGGTGTAATGAACGAATTATGCCAACATCGCAAAGAAAATAAATAGAGCAAAACATACTTACAGATGCATAATTCTGATTAGTCCATGAGCCATATTCGATATGGTTTTTATCTGGTTGTTTTGTAAGGAACTAAAATAAAAAAGTATAAAGAAGTTAGTAAATGACTCTAACCCGAGCAGCAGGAGATGTGGATATCGTATCTTCTTGGATGGACCTATTGGTGAACGTATAAAGTAACATCATAAACACATGACCCAATGAAGCCGTGTTCGATTAACGTGGTAGACTGCATGAGTGGCATTTTGTGACGGCACAACACGGTAATACGTGGTGTCAGTGCACATGCGCGACGTTTGTTGATATGATGAAACGTGCTTCCGATGTATGGAGGCCACCATCTTTGTTTCTATTGTGGCTCATGGTTGTTGTGGGTGTGGAAGTCTTACACTAGGACAGGGATGTGTTATCATTAGGTGGGATTATAGTAGTAGTAGTAGTAGTAGTAGTAGGATAATCATTTATTTTCGTGACATGTGCATTTTAACAAATGGTGATTAAAGCAAATACACTGCGCACCCGGCCCTGTTGGACCTATATGTCACGCTGTAAACAAAAATGATTTTAATATGGCATGTTATGTAGAAATTGGAAAATTTTCCCACATGGGTACTAAATACTGGAGTGTGTTACTTGTACATAAAACTCCTCCTTTTCATATACGCGTCATGGACAAAGATGGAACACTGACGTGTGTGCTCAGTTATTATTTTTATGAAAGCTTCCTGGAGAAGATTTTGTTGTATTTAGAGGGAGGGAATCTAATAGAGCATCACGTTTTTCAGCGTAGAAGTCAGACTTTAAAAGAAAGTGTATTTCATCTTCTGGGAGCGCGGTGGCTCACTAGGTAGAGGTGCAGGCTGCAAGCCGAGAGGTCCTCGGTTCGAATCCCACCTGCGGCAACCGCGTTGTGTCCTTGGGCAAGACACTTCATCTCCATTGTCCGCGTGGGGGACGATGACGCCGTGCACTAAGGCGTACTGCACGTCGATGGTACGCATGTCTTCAACCAATCTAACCCTGCCTGTGCTGCAGTGCGGAGTTACGATGTTGGAGAGCTGGCAGCTGCTCGTTGTTGCTCGGTGCTTCTCTCCGTGTACTCCAGCTTCCTCCACCCGTAAAACTGTGACGGTCATGATTAGCCATTGTGCATAAATATGTGACCTTAAACATCAATAAATAAATAAATAAATAAATAAATATAAATATTTCATCTTCTATTTCATTTAACGAACATAGTGTACATGTTCGTTGGTTTAACACTTCGTTTTTAAAACGACCAGTTTCTACCTTAGATGAAAAATACCACATCTAAATTGAGCAAAAATAGATCTATGTGACCGATCTATATTCATAAGAATATACGTTTCTGTTTCATACTTATTTTTAAAAAAATTTATATGTCCTTAATTTCGGAACAAAGGCCAAGCTAGTTTTCCATTTAGTTTCTTCAATTTTTTTGATTTTTGTTTATGTTTAATATTGAATACTTCAGTATTATCAAAAACTGTTGACAATTCTAGTTCACAAAAGATATCTTTTAACCCCTTACCCAACGTAGACGATATCAAAATTTATTATTTTAAATACAATTTTTTGAAATTTTACAAAAAATTTCAACAAAACCATATCATGTGACCCCTCGTTGGAACGAGCTCGTCAAGCTCGTTCCAACGAGGGGTCACATTATATGGTTTTGTTGACATTTTTTGAAAAATAATATTTTTTCAACTACTGAATTAGCATATTACGCTGGCGGATGCGGGCGATTCGTTGGGTGAAGGGTTAACAAAGAACTCCAACCATTAGACACTTTTGCTAGGTCCCAATAAAATACTCTTTTGGCTAACCTATGGTCTGGCAATTTAACAATATGATTCCAAAGACGAATATGATTTATCATTCGACGGATCCAACATGTCTCTATACCTATCTCACCATTTACTGCCAACAGCGGACAAAAACGATGGACTCCTAAAAAGTATCGCAAAGGTTTATTCTGCACATTATCTAAGCATGTAAATTTTTTAAAGCCCCATACCCCTGATGCGTAATCCATAATTGGACAGACACAGTGTAAATATAATTTCATAAAAGTCTTGAAACCAATATTCTTATAAAGATGAATCTTCGAGGTTATTTCACCCAAAGCCCTGCTTGTATATAATTTTCCAAAGGGACCCACAATTTCCTTAAATTTAAAAAAAGACTCAAACTCATCTAAATGGACATTATTTGGCTCGAATACTTCCCGAATCCTTTTTATATGAGTATCAAGTAATGTTATAAGGAATGTTGGATTGAGCAGAAGTATGGCTAATCACAACAAACAACTCGACAATCTCCTAGAAACTTTCTGAATAATCGATTTTGGTCTATCCCTGTCCTTATTCTCTCCCTGACAAAAGTTCTACCTGTATTATGAATTCCAGAGTCTACATATTTCCACATTCCCAGATGGTCGTGTACGTTCGCATACAATGTGTAACAGCGTGTACACATCACATGCAGCTCACGGGCACCTACTTGCCTAAAAATATAGGACCCATATCCTCACCTGGCTATTTGAGAAGCCGATTAAAGTAATGATTAACAATTTGAGGATATATTTTGCGTGTGCCTTCTAGATGACACGTATCGGAGAATATCTATTCGAGAATAGTTACGGGGCCTAGAAGTTGTTCGGCTCCTCTCTTCTAGGCCACTCAGTGACCTTCATAATTAGAGACCATTGCTACTGACTTGTCCATATTTATTACCGTCTGTTCTATGATCAGCTCGACTCTGCATTCGGCCAAGTCTTCCAAAGGATCAGTCAGTTAGCTTTAGTGCCACTAACCAACCAATGAGATAGCTTTATTTAATGCACGCCTATGCCCAATACTGATCATGTGCGCGAATTATTTAACACATTGACTCTTTAACTGCCACATAATAATATCTATGTTTTAACCCTTTACCTAACATGAAAAGCAGACTTGCAAACAAAATTCTTGAATAACTAATTTTTTTCATTTTTTGTCTCAAAAACATAGGTTATGACCCCTCATTGGAACGAGCTCGACGAGCTCGTTCCAAAGAGGGGTCATAACCTATGTTTTTGATACAAAAAATGAGAACAATAATGAAAATTAATTGGCGAGTTTTGAGAATTGCGCTGGCCGGTTTTGGCCGTTACGTTGGCTAAAGGGTTAAGTTTTGGTTATGTTTGGAAAACTTCGATCTCTTGTGGTAAAAGGTGACAGTTCGAGCGCGAATGTTGTTCTGTTATTTATCTATCTATGTCCTACCAATTAGTTCTACATATTGTGTCTTGATCTAGATTTGTCAATTTGTTTTTCATCATCTGAGGTCATGAGGGCCTTGACGAAATTTTTCAATAATGCCTAATCTCGAGATCCTCATCTTGGTACTCGAAGGTCATTAAACAAAGGTGTATAGCCTACTGGTGCTATCCAACCTAAATATCTTCATCTTGGTATTGGAATGTCATTGAACAAAGTGTATAGCCTACTGGTGCCATCTAACTTCAAGGTTCTCATCTTGATATTGGAAGGTCATTGAATATAGGTGTATAGCCTACTGGTGTCATCTAACTTCAAGATCCCCATCTTGGTATTGGAGGGTCATTGAACAAAGGCGTATAACCAACTGCTGTCATGCCACTCTTCTAGTTTGTCGCATGATGCCAGAAGGATCACGAGGACATTTCTCAATGAGGTATAATTTGTCATTTCGTATATCCTCATCCTTCGAGGTTCTTGAGGAAATTCCCGAATGTGGTTAAATCCACCATCCCTCACATCCTCATCCAGGTACTGAACATACTAGAATCAGTATATAGGTATCGCACTATACAATGCCATAACAATACTGACTGGGTGACTAGGTATCACACAATACAATGACATAACAATACTTCAACATCGTTGTTATTGTGACAAGCATCTGTGTAACCGGCACTTCTGTTTATACCTGTTTATACAGTGACAACAAAGATTACACCACTGGTCACTTTATTCATGTTGTTTGATATCAACCAACGGCAGCTACCTATAGCTATAGCAATAGCTATGGTGTTATATCATGCGCTAATTTGCCAACATACTATTCCCAATGATACATCGCTATAGCAGTATGACTGCTTGCAAAGTACACTATGACGTCTAACAGGTACTGTGCCGGTGAAATAATAATAATAATAATAATAATAATAATAATAAATAATAATAATAATAATAATAATAATAATTGATTTTCTAGAGCGTAAAACCATAAGTAGTGCTCTAAAACACTTGACAGAAATAAATACACTTTTCTGAAATGAAGAGTCACATCTGTTTTGGTTGCCTCTTAGAGAGGTTTAGGAGAATGCTTCAGTAAATAGGAAAGTTTTAAGATTTCTTTTGAAGACATCGAGAGTTTCTGAAGTTCTGACACTAATTGGTAGGGAATTCCACAATCTGGGACCCACGATGGAGAACACACGATCATGAGTCTGATTGGATCTGCTAAAAGGCACAACTAGTTGAATTTGCTTTTTAGATCGGAGACTGCGCGTTGGTTTATATACAGTGAGGAGCTCTTGCAGGTAAACTGGAGCCAGTTTGTGGATACATTTGAATACTAAGATCAATATTTTGAAATCAAGCCTCTGTTTAACTGGAAGCCAATGTAATTGTCTTAAAACGGGTGTTATGTGTTCAGAGCGTTTGGTACCAGTAATTATCCTAGCAGCAGTATTCTGAACTTTTTGAAGCTTCTGAATCAGGCACTGGGACAGCCCCACTAAAACTGAATTACAATAGTCTAGATGTGAGGTGATGAAGGAGCACACAAGTTTTTCAAGTGCTGACTGGTTAAGATAAGGTCGCAGTCTTCCAACATTACGATGCTGCCAGTAGCATTTTTGACATATTTTATTGATATGGATGTCTAGTTTTAAATTTGAGTCCATAATCAGTCCAATATTCCTGGCCAATTCGCTTTTCCTGGTGATATTGTTTCCAACCAGAATTGATGTAACAGAGGGTGTAGGCATGCGAACCCCGGATATCACTAAGAATTCAGTTTTAGAGTCATTCATTTTCAGTTTAAAGTCTATCATCCATTCCCGCACAAGATTTATGCAAGTTTCCATGTTATTGACTGCAGTGAAGGAGTCACTTGGAACAGATGGGTTGAATGTGATGTACAGTTGGCTGTCTTCTGAATACAGATGGTACGATATGCCATACTTTTTAAGAAGGTGACCGAGAAAAGAAGTGTACAGAGTAAACAAGAGTGGTCCGAGAACTGAGCCCCGAGGAACACCACACTTTAACGTCCTGCTTTCTGAATCGATCTTATTGATGTATATTTGTTGACTGCGACCTTCTAGATATGATGCAAACCACGATAAGGCAGTTCCACAAATGCCATGCTGTGTCAATGTCTGCATGAGAATACCATGGTCGACAGTGTCGAATGCTGCTGACAAATCCAAGAGAACAAGCAGTACAGCCTTACCCTCAGCCACTGATTTAACAATGTCATTGTTGACTCGTAGTAAGGCTGTTTCTGTACTGTGGTTGGCTTTATATGCAGACTGGAAAGGCTCTAAAAGATCATTTTCATGCAGATGATTTTTGAGTTGTAAAGCAACAACCCTTTCCAACAATTTAGATAGGAAAGAGAGGTTCGATACTGGTCGATAATTCTTCAGGTTTTCAGGATCAAGAGATGGTTTCTTGATGAGTGGAGTAACAGGTGCTTTTTTCAATGGATTTGGAACAAACCCCTCATGTAGGGATGCAGATATAATCGATGTTATGGCTGGCAGAAGATAATCAATTGTCTCTTTTAAAATGAATGTTGGAATTTGATCCAGATCATTGGATTTATTGGATGATGATAAAATCATTTTTCGAATGTCGTCTTCTGAGACAGAGTGAAAATTAGAAAAATCACTTTTTATGTCAAGATGATCAAACTTTGGTGGTTCACGTGATGGTATACTATCCAGAAGTACTTGAATTTTAGTTATGAAATAGTCGCTAAATTTTTCCAGAATTTCTTCAGTATTTAGATGATCTGGGAGAATGACTTTTTGTTCTTTACCAAGGAGACTATTGGTTAGCGAGAACAGCACCCTTGTATTAGATGACTCCTCTATAAGAGAATTGTAGTACTCCCTTTTCGCCTTTTTGATGATCTTATTAGTTGTATTTCTTTGGAAGCAGAACATTTGCCGGTGAACCTCAAGCTTCGTTTTATTGTAAAGACGCTCAAGTCTGCGGCGCTGTTGTTTAGCAGCTCTAACGTCTTCTGTAAACCACTCAACTTTTTCCCTATTGGTTATAATTTTTGACTTGGGTGGTGCATGTTCAGCAATGATGCCCTTAAGAGTTTCTTCAAATAAAGATAGCAATTGCTCAGATGATTTATGACTACTGCAAAAATAGTTCGAATACAAAATTGATGAACTGATATCCATTTTCAAGGCATCAATGTTTATTGATTTATATTTTCGATAAGGAATTTTCTTGGGAGGGATTTTTGAAGTTGCTAGTGTCAATTCGGCCAAGACGGCATAATGATCAGACAATGCTGGATCTGTGACATGGACATTTTGTACTAACGTGCTGTTACTTTGACGAACAAGAACTAGATCCAAGGTGTGTCCTCCCTTGTGGGTAGGTTTTGAGACTAGTTGTGAATAGCCAAATGATCCAAACAAATTTCTGAATTGCTTAGCAGAAGTGTCATGTAAATTGTCAACATGGATGTTGAAATCACCGGCAATAGCTATATCACATCCATACAAGGCATAGAAGGACAGACATTCAGAAAATTCATTTAAAAACTGTGATGATGTAGGTTTGTTCCTTTTTGATGGTGGCGGTCGGTAAACTACGAGTAATCGAAGTGAACGGTTGCTCAACACGAGGCAGTCAATCATTTCAAAAGATGGCGGAGATTTGTATAAATCAGGATGCTGTTTTATGTTTGAGGCATCACTGTGGATGACAGCTTCACCGCCACCTCGACTTCCCCGTGAATTGTTTAAGATGGAGAAACCCAGTAGTAATAGTTGTCCAATGGAAAAACTGTCACTATCATTTTCTTTCAACCACGTTTCTGTTAGAGCCAAAACACTGAGATTGTTATCTGGCATGAAGTCCTTTAGATCATGTTCCTTCCCAGAAACAGATCTTATATTAAGTAATCCAAAGTTCCTCACAGATCTAGCACTGACCGTTGAAAATATTATATTGGAGGTAGTTTTCTAATGAGCTGTATCTTTGTGGATTAAACTAATGTTACTGAAATTCACACCAGAATTAGTGTGTCTTTTGACAGCCTGTCTGTGTTGTAATTTGACAGTTTCTATTTGGTATACTTTGTGTGATCTGTTGATGGGATGACAAAACTCTGGTTTCAATATCCTTTCTTTTTTCAAGGGTTTAAAAACACTAGCTTTGGATCTATGCTTAATATGGTTCATTGTTTTGTTGAAGGAATTGAGATCATCTGAGGTGTAACTGATCAAACACATTTTGCGTGTCCGCAATTTAGAACTCCAGTCTCTTGAAACATCAGGTGTGAAATAACATTTTCCAATTAGCAGTGAAATTAGGTGTGAAATGAATCTAACAGTCCAAGCTGAATTGGAACAATGAGTTAGATAATCCTGGCTAACTAGTGCACTGAATTTTGAAACAAGATTGGAAAAATCTTCAACATGTTTCAAGATTTTTTATCATAAAAATACAGAAGTTGTTAACAAATTCCTTTAAAAGTCATATCAAAAGAGTCTACATCAGGTACAGAAAAGCTGGAACAAATTTCAACAAATAAATCCAGAGATATCCACTTGAAAACTATGAAAAAGCAGGAGCTCAGAAATGTGTGACCACACTTGGTGGCATTATATAATTCAGTAACTTCTTGTTGAATATAACTATGGTTCTATTGTAGAACTTCATATTCACATTAACCACAAGCCACAATAGAACCCGAGATTGAGGCCTCAAGTAAACAAACTGTTCAACGGAAACACGTGTAACTTTAACATCACGTACTGCGCATGCACATTGACATCATGTATCATCATGCCATTACGTCACAACATGATCACTCACGATGGCTGCCACAAGACAACCCAACATGATACTTCATTTCCTAGGTCCATCCAAAGGCACGATGTCAAAATCTCTTTCTGCCTAGTCCTTTCTTACTGATAGTTCTTTGAAATCTGAGTCTCCTAAAACATTGTGTAATATACAATTATGGACTTTTGTGGTGCTGAATATGATGTGATATGATCTTAAAAAACTTATATTAACGCCTCGGTTTTTATTTTACACACCATCCTGAAAAACAGTCTTATATTTGTTAATTAAAAGTTCAATTATATCACCCAGAAATACTTTTATTTAATAATAAAATAGTTATCTTGTGCAGAATAACATAAAAATAAACAATGTTATAGAGATTACGTCGATTGAAATTCAACTAGAGAAGGGATTTCCAAAAGCTATATTAAGAAAGTTGATACTCACATGAAAACCGGTGTGCATGGATTTTTGACTAGCAGTCACGTGTATTAGATCCAGCCAATAGAAATGTGATTACTTATAAATAAAGTATGTAATAAATGTTAATATCCACTTCATATTCAACAATCAGATTTCATCTGTTTTCTTTAGAATGAAACCCTCGCTAGCACAGTATTAAGACGAAACGAGAATACAGAAATAAAATAACTTATTTTGTGATTTTTGTTTGTGTTGAAGATAAGAACTAAAAATAAAGTTTATGTCAAAATGACTCAGTAATAAACTATTTTGATAACTGTTTGGGAGTTGAATATTCAAACAACACTTTTACGGCGGAAGAGAGGCATTTTGAATATACCCATAGTGGCGTGGTGTACCAAATGTTCACCACGAAAAGTGAAGTGGTGTTAACCACGAGCATCAGGCGAGCGGTTAGTACCACATCACCACAAGTGGTGAACATTTGGTGCACCAAACTACTTTTGGTATATTTTATTTATGCCATCATCGTCAGATTATTAAGAGTCGCTATTATTTTTTCTCCATTTTACTGATCAGTAGACGTACAGACGTGAGAACCTGCTTTTATTTACATGTGTACCGGTGGGCAGTACTAATGCTCAAATCACTGGGCTTTTTTCATTTTAATAGCATAATAACATACTATTTCGAGTTATGGATGCTTTATTAACATGAGAAAACGCATGTATGTTAATTTGTGGTATCTTATGAGATAAACTCATTTAAAAACGTAGTAAATAATTGCCGCTTTCATTTCACTCTTCGCGAGGCAACGAGCGATAAATTTAGACAAGTTTGCATTCAAGGAGAGGACACAAAAGGTCAACTTGGATGTTGTTCCACTGAAGGTGTACATTTTAACTATTGAGATCCCATTGGTGGCGTGTTCACCACGGTTAGTGTGTAAAGCTAAAATTTTGTCACAGGCTTTTGTATATAGTAGAATAGGTAATCATGGTATAAAAAGATTTATTAGTAAAGTTCATCCTGACAATCAGGTGAGTTAAAAACGAGGGCAACACAATGCGCTGGCGAATCCCTTGCCACTTTAGTTTAACAATTGCCATAACTAATGCAGAAATACCTGGATATAGCTGATTCGCAGTCCTCTTCATGATGTTATCACCGGAAAATTAAACAGTGTTCTTTGAAATGTGATGATAAGAAATGGTAACGTGACTTCAACAAATTCTAAACCCATCAAGGGAAATAACATTTGAAGAAGTTTTAACACAGCTGCTTGTTAATCCTACTCAGGATATTATCATCAAAATGCTATATATAAAATTTGGGGAGAAAATTCTGAACGGTTTTCTTTCAAATGTCATCAGATGAAATGGGAAAGGACAGTCGGATGAATGGAAGTAGGGAAGTACGGATGAAAGGACACATGGAACCTATTCCTATTCTCCCTCCCACAACGAATGTCAGACATTTCTAACTTGTATACGAGTATATAGGTAAATTATTGCCTTCTTATTCACTGTCGGATAGAAAACTCGGTGATATAAACTTAGAAAAATACACCTTTCAATGAGTGAGCTAAGGAGGGAGAGATAAAACACCGCCCCCACTCCTTGGCATACTGCCTTGGGGGAGGTTGCTGGAAAAACTCAAAGAGAAAAGATCGCAAAAATTCGAAACGATTATCTGATTTGTGG
Organism: Pictodentalium vernedei; assembly: GCA_031216915.1. Classification (NCBI taxonomy): domain Eukaryota; kingdom Metazoa; phylum Mollusca; class Scaphopoda; order Dentaliida; family Dentaliidae; genus Pictodentalium; species Pictodentalium vernedei. The sequence continues at coordinate 476,647,241 of CM062292.1, read as the reverse complement.
AGTATTTAGGACGTTTGATTCCACCAAGTGAAGCTCTGAATTTACAACCTGTTACTCTAGGGATATTAGGCTTTCCGTAACAAACATTGCTCATAAGCAGAACACACTAGTATTGTAGGTCGTCACAGTGATTAGGTTTTGGAGATAACGCCGTCACGTCAAAGAACCCATTACAAAAAGCCGTTCTGAAGACATTTTGTGCGCTGTAACTTCTCATAACATGAATAACTGGGTAAATTTTGGCCAGGTAATATAATAATGGAGAATTTTACCCATTTTGCGTATTCTTCACTTGTTATAAAATCCTGCCAGACAATAGAAATAGCCCTGCGTTTGTCATTTTTCCTTAAGTTATTGCCCAGAAAATTTGATTGGAAGGAAATTTGTCTCCTCCAATTTGTTTACTCTGCACATCAAATTCTGCCTAACCACAAATTAGAGTAGCTCAACCTCCCAGGGGTATAATTAATTGAGTAGAGATTGAAATCTCCTCATTGTTTTTAATCTCCTGGGTTGATGTGATTGTTAATTGCACTTCCTTTTCCGGAAGCCTCCAGCCAATTGCTGGAGGCTTCCGAAAAAGGAAGTGTAATTAACAATCACATCAACCCAGGAGATTAAAAAAACACAAAATAAATAAATAAATACCACATCCAGATATTTTATAAACCACTAATCCGTAAGTATCGCATTGGACATGCTTCTTTGCTCCTGAGGAAGAGCATTGTTTCGAGACGTAGAGCGTGGTAAGTGTATTCGGTATTTTAACGTTATTTTTATATTTTCATTTATTTATATTTACTAATCGACTTTCCCTTTTCACCAGTGACTCTTTGGGTTTCCAAATATGGCTGATAATAGAGATAGCAGGAGAGTAAAAAGCCGGCCAAATTCTGGCACTGCCAGGCAGAAAGATTGTGGTGGGGACAGGGACCGTCTTTATCAGGCATTTGAGTGTTGTGTGAAGGCCTTATATAGAATGTTCCAGTTTTTGCACCACCTCTTTTGTCTGGAGGACTGTTAGAAGAGATGCTTACTCATGTTTCCTTTTCGGGGAGATGCAGCAGAGAAAGGACTCGGCTTCTCCTGATATCCATAAAATTAGGGAGGCCAATGAAGTCTGGGCTCTCTTAGTTCAGCTGCATCGAGCATTACAAATGGAGACTATAAAAACGACGTTTATTCTTCTAAAAATCTTGACTTGATTCGTAATTTGGCTTCAAATTGGGCAGGAAAAACTAAGGCAAGAAACATAAAGACTCAACTGTTGGAAGTTTCCACAGATGTTTTGTTATCAAAAGCTAAATAAACATGTCAGTGGTGATGAGGGTAGAGAGAATAATCGAGTGGCAGCTACGATGTCACAACTGATCCTCATTTAACTCACTGTGCACACAAAGAAGCGAAACAGGTGTTTTTCTTTTTTTTCAACTATAACTTCATCTGTTTCTGGTCAGAGGCGACTTGACACTAAAACCAGTCGTCCTGGTAGGCAAATGGCTCGAAGTCCTGTCGCTTCTCCTTCTACAGCTGTTCCTGAACAGCTCTTAACCTGTCTTACATCCGCCTCCTTTGTTCACAACTCTGCCTTCTCCAACTTGCTCCAAATCTCCTATTCGCATCTCTTCACTTCCTTATTCTTAATCAAGACGCTCAATACCAACTAAAACCATTAACTCATTCCTGGACCTGAACAAAACTGTTGCTATTGTCATAAGCAAACGTTCCAACCGGTTATATTGAGTGCATGCGGAGTCGGGATAGAAAACAAACACTTTCGGACAAAACTCTGGAAGTTCCGACACAGCTCAAATAAACAGGCGTCGTCTTTACCGTCTATTTCAAAAAGAGTTGTCTTCTGGGGTGCGGTAAGTTTATCCAGGAAAAATTTACCAGTCCACAGAGATATCCAAGTAGAATGTTTCCAAGGGGTAACTCTCAATCAGTTTCAAAACATGGTCAAGCATTTTGTTACACACAGTACCTATCCAGAGACGATACTGCTGAATATTGGTGTAATGGGATTTACTCACCAAGACAGAAAATATGCAATCTGTCATTTGCAGAATCAGGTTCACTGAGGGCGAATTTGCTGATGCTATCCCATGCTTTAGGTTTGATACTCTGATTCAGGGTAGCATCACCAAATTCATCCTCTGGAGACCTCATTTTGCAGATGACAGTCTGCTTATTTTCTGACTTGGTGAGTACATCAAGGTGCAAAAGGTCTCTACTGTCAAAAATACTTTTCCCAAATCCCAAATCTATTTTCCAGAGATCAAATTGTCTTCAGATCTCTCACCTCAACAACACTTACTGCATTGACTTCGGCTGCCAGTAGTGGTTTCTAAATTCTCTAATTCGACATTCTCCATTGTCGACGACAAAATACAACGGGAAGAAGAAAAAAAACGTAAACAATCTCTATATAATTGAACTTGTTTTCGGTTCATGCGTTTTCAGATAAAACGATTGGCTCACACGATTCTGTTTTTTCTTTTCATAACCCAATGAACCGAAAAAAACACAATTAGGTCCGCCTCCAGCCACGCCCCTAAAATACGTCTTCGGAGTTGCAACATGGTGTCAAATCAATAGAAGTTAGAACACTGGCACGTTCTAAATGTGAAAAAGAAAAATAAATTTATATTACTAATTTATCACCATGAAAATATTTCAATGACCGTGGTGGGTCAAATTTTCTTTTTCTTCACAACTGTATTTATTTGACATTTCAATTTTTACACACGCTGGGTGATCGTCTGCGTTCATCGTTTTACCCAAATCGATTGTAAACAATGGCTGGTCACGATGAATACGGCAATTTTGACATTGCTAATTCAACTAATTTCATGTCATCTGGCTTTATATCTAACTCCACTTTTACAAACTGTGTTTTTCAGTTCTCGGGAAACGGTCAAAACCAAAGTGCAATGTAATACTGATGGCCTACTTCCACCTACAAGGGAACGTAGCTTTTACGTGAAGTGAACAGTTGAATGAAATTTGAGGTAGGCGTGGCTTATGACGTTTCTTTGCATTACGTAATTCATTGGTCAATAAAAAATGTAATGACATAAGTGCATTTGACTTGGAAAGGGTGTCAATTGCTACCTGCATTTCAATAATATGCGCCCTCTTTTATGCCAGAAAAATAATATGTCTACCAGTTTTAGTTTTTAAGTCTTTGTTCGCTGAAGTAGAGGACGATGAACACTATTTATTTATTTGGGTCGCGAACGTTTAATTATAAGGAATGATCGTTTCTTTTTGTCTGTTTCTTGAGTTATGAACCCCAAATTTACGCAGTTTGGACTTTGTTTTTTGGGGTTCATAACTCAAGAAACAGACAAAAAGAAACGATCATTCCTTAAACACATAGGCTTTCCCATCTCGATTTAAATTGAATGGGGGCAGGGTATCTTTAGCCAGCCTTGTAGATTTGGGTTTAGGTACTATTATTGTTAATCTAATTCACTCTCTTCCTCTCTTGTACACTGAAAAATCGCTCCCAAGTCGCGGATTAACATTTGTACCTACCCCATCAAAGAAAAAAACTCACAACCGCTGAATGAGTTTGACCAACTAATGGTGGATATGTATACTGGACAGGAAATACCACTCGATGATTTTTAAAAGATCTCGAATCTAGATACACGTATTTACAACAGATTAATCTGACGGATTATTTTTGCGAGAATTTATTCGAAAATTGATAAATCCTATAGGAAATTAGCACAACAACACAGCAACATGGAACTGTTGGGAGACAAGCAAAAACTTTCGCAGGCTGGAGGCAACGCACCAACCTCGTTACGTAACAATCAAAATATTGACATCACATCGGCTGATAAATCTTCGGCCACGATAATTATGGACCAAGACAATTGGGCCCCACAAAGCCACGTGACAGCTCAGTAATACAAAACACTATAAGAAAGTAGATGCACCACTCTTGGGGAATTATATTTATAATTTGCTGAATTGTTAAGAGACCTCTTGGAAAATATTATTATAATATTTGCCAAAGACGCCCAAACCGATAGACACCTGGACTAATCGACGCAAGGCCAGACGATTATTTCACATTGCACAGTGCATAGCCTATTTTTTAAACTCGTAGCTAGCCGCTATGCAATCTGTTTGAAAACACGCAGGACGTTTTTGCCTAAAATGTCTTTTTTGACGAGGCTAACCGTCGATGCCATATACACTAACACATGCATTAATTTGGGCCTTGACTCAATCAAAAAGGCCTTGGAGAAAATTCCAAACCCAAATAAGCCTGATAAACAAATACTCCAACTTTTGGAAATCAGTCTAAAAGGTAATTGTTTAGAGCCCGAGGGTCCATATTAGTCACAAATCAAAGATACCCCCATGGGGAAAGCATACAGTCCGTCGTTTGTCTCCATTTTTATGGCAGATTTGGGGGAGGCTACCGTTGGACTACAGGCTCGTTCTTAAAGCGATAGACTACCATCAGCTAATTCACAAGAACTTTTTCCAACCAAAGCATACTTTCAGAGGTATTACCATGTAGGAGATAATCCCTTTCCATAGCAGCAAAATTAATTTTAACTCACCCTGCTCTACGCTATTCGGATCCCTACGCAGAAGAGCACACAGCACGAATATTTGCGAGATATTAAATCAGAAACTCTCAGACAAATAGAAATTGCTGAACCTGCATCGACGAATCCCAATCAACTCGTTACAATCAGGCACAATCGACCAGTTGTTGGGAGCGGGAAGGCTACCTCTTGCAGCAAGCTGCTCTACAAACAGAGCTACTTCTTCAAGGAGTCATTTTTCAGTCAGCAGAACAATTGTTAATACAACTGAGAGACGAGATGGACTGTGACGCGAAAAATATTATTTACTTCATAACTTGTACCCTGTGTTAATCCCGAAAATTGGAGAAACAAGTTGACCTTTAAGCACGTGTTCGATGTTGTCAACGAAAACGAGAAGCCGGTCTCTGAACACTTCAGTACTGCAGGCCACAATATCAGGCAACACTTCAGATCGAGAAAATTCCCCCACTTTAACAAAACGAAGAATCTACCTACGAATTCCATAAGATTCGCGAATATTTTTGGACCCCAGAACTATACTATTCAAAAAGGTAGGGAATATCCAAACTGGTGTTGATATTTTCAGAAAATGGTATTAGATATGCTTGATTGGACACATCAATATGTTACCAAGTTTAGTGTGGATCATGAATGTCATCGGCCCACGAAAACTTCGTGCAGGTTTTTCGCACGAGCCTGTGGGGTAAGTTTTGAAATATTCATTTGTGCTGGACGGGCTTTTTCGAATGTCTCATCGTTCTTTTCTTGCTATAAACACATTCATCAGTTGTTTCTGGTCGAAACGCAACTTTTAAGGTATGCGAAGACTGACACGTGACGAACGTTTACGTGCCGTTGGCATGTTGGAAGCTGGCAACAGACAGACTGCAGTGGCTCAAATTCTCAACGTTACTCAATCGGTTAGCAGGTTGTGGTCACGCTACAGTCAGACAGGTAATGTTGATGACAGACGTCAGTCAGGTCGTTCTGGGACGACAACTGCTAACAGGATCGTTTCATCCAAACCACAGCATTACGTAACCGCCATCAAAGTGCCTCAGAAATTTGATAGCAGCTGCACCGAGCGACAGATGTGCGAGTCAGTGGTCAGACAATCCAAAATCGCCTACACAACTGGAAATTTTATACGCTCGACGACCTCGAATATTTGCACGTTTGATTGAACGTCACATCACAGCAAGGCGTAATTGGTGTGGAGCACGACAGCGCTGGGACAATCGTCGGTAGAGCAACGTCATGTTTTCCGATGAATCGAGGTGCACTCTCGACTTCCACGACAGGCGAAACAGAGTGTGGCGGCGACGGAACGAACGATACCATGACGTAACCGTTAGGCAGCACGATCGTTTTGGTGGTGGATCGGTTATGGTGTGGGGAGGTATAACCATGACAAGCAAAACACCATTACATGTCATCAAAAGGGCGTGTCACAGGAAAATACGACCGTGACAACATGTTAGCAGTTCATGTGGTGCCATTTGCACGGTCGTCGATTCCTTTTCCAAGATGATTATGGAAGAGTACACAGGGCCCGTGTCGCTACAGAGTTCCTCCAGGAGCAGAACATCACTACACTGTTTCGGCAAGCACTAAGTCCAGACCTTTCACCAATCGAGTACGTCTGGGATATGCTTGGCAGGCGCCTACGACAACGCCAACAGCCCCCTCCCAATGTCCAGGAACTCGCCCTTGCACAGCAGAAAGAGTGGAATAATATCAATGGGGAGCACTGGCGAAGCGAGACTGGTTCTCATTAGATCACCGAAGTTAAGCAACGTCGAGCCCGGTTAATCCTTGGATGGGTGACCATTCGGCGATTGATTCGGGTACTTCCCGTTGTAGTGGCTGGGGTGCAATCGGCGGAGTGTGTGATTCTGCGACGTTGCATCAAATGCCAGATGTGGACGTTGGGATTGTTCACCAGTACTACGCTATCCTCACCGTCCCTAGGTGTAAAATAGGGACCCTTTGAGGTGCTTGCCTTGTGTGCCCGCCTGTGGAGCACCGGCGGTATGCTCCGTTGAGTTGAGCTGAAAATGTCATAGAATGAATAAAGGGCGTGAACACCTGTGATAAGGGGTAGTAATGTAAGTCAGGGAGCACTGCGGTGGATTCTAGACGTTAACATTGCATTATTGCATTATTATCAGTCAAGTAGATATTGGAATTTTGGAGAGAGTACGCCACGTCGGATTTGCGCTTGTCTCGCGAACCGAGGAGGATTTACAAGTCATTGAGGTCTTGGACTGAATGTGGTAAATTCTCTGACAGACCGTCCATGTATTCTACAGCTCAGTACGCGGAACGTGTGCTTGTCAGACACCCAACTATTGCTAAAATCATTCACCAGATGTCACAGTGCAATGCCTCAACTGTCTTTTTGATGAAAATATAAATATATTTCCTCATATATCTCACTTTTATCAAATATCCCCTATTTTTTTTAACATTATTATAATATTAGAAGGTTCCTTTTCATGTTCTATCGGTCGATAGTACCTGAGTTTGTGTGATTTCTGAAATAAAACCTGAAGCAGCTTCGCTGCTTCAGGTTTTATTTCAGAAATCACACAAACTCAGGTACTATCGACCAATAGAACATGAAAAGAAACGTTCTAATTATTTTATTATGCCGAACAAAAGTATGTTCATTGTTATAATGTTAAGCGTTAACTGCAGCATGCCATCAATCTTGTAATAACAATGTAGTCGAATCCAAAAACATGACGTCAATTCGAACGAATGACGTCTCTTCAAAAATGACTTGTCACAAGTGTCGTCGCTTTGGGAGTTTCTACATCAACAAATGCCAGTGTTTACAGCTGTTCATGTTATAATTCATTGTTAATGCTTGTGTGATAAGTGGTATAAATTAATGGAATATAAATTCATGTTTCTCAGACGACGGCAGTTGATAGAATTAAGCGGAGTGAAACAATTTATTTTGAACTTGAGGCGGAGGTTCAGTGAGGACGGGGATTACTAAACTTGTGGAAATATAATTGATTGAGGTCATAACTCATATTCAGGATTCACTGAGGTGGTGAACAACACGTGAGTTTTTAATATTTCTGATTCTTTTCTTTTGAATTCATTGTTTGCAGTTAAAATTGAAAACACACCCACTGAAAACACACCCACTGAAGATGAAGTGTGTGTCTACCGGTGACGAAAAAAGTTAAACGAACACGGAGCCAGCGTTGGGTGTTGAGAAATTCCAATCGACGCTGATCAATGGAAGTGGAGCTTACATTTTCTTCGTGCTCTTGCCTCCAGGAAAAAACGTTCCGATAGTACCCGTGTTTTGCCGCAAAACTCCAGTACTTTGACTTTTAGAAGGTGTCAAATTAACCAATCACGACAGATGTTACAAAGGTGAGGCATAATATATATTGAATAGTCTAGATCAGATTCCTCCTGGCCTAGAATGTTATGGTCACACTAAAATGGTACCAAGCAAGGCTAATAATCTACTAACGGACGTGTATGAAATGTGAATGTGGTTGGGATGCAACGGCATAACCTCCCTATTAATTGATTACACAATTCATGATACAAACTTTGACACCTCTTGATGTGAACGTGAACGCAGGTCCCCAAGGTAAGAATAAATTGTCCCCTTTGTTTTTCAGTACAATTGCCAGGCCATCCAAGTCGTTCCACGTTAAAACAGCCTATTCATGCAATTGGAGAAATCGCAGACATTTTTTAAAATCTCAAATTAAGGGACATCAAAATCAGTTAAACATTTAGGTCATTGAGGATAAGCTGAATTTTTAATGAGAACATGACCTATTGTAAACGGGAGTGAGGGGTGAGGGTGGGGGGGGGTCTGGGGTGCACGTCTGGCAACGCTCCTCGTTCCTGAGAGGTGGGACCAATCATAAGTCCTTTTGAATTTATTCGCGCCTCCACCTGACTGACAATGGTGCGCCTTGCTGAATGTTAAATCTCTGTTTTTATCCTATATTAAATAAGGCCTTTAGATACATTTAAAACAGAAAATATCAACATCAACTTGACCCAATATTAATGGGATATTTAACCATTTCGCTGCTATGCAATTTGGTAATACCCTGTGCTGAACCATATGTTGGAGGGAATGGGGTTAAAGTGAAAAAAAAAATGAAAGCGCCAATAACGTTCACGTATTTGTAAATTTAAAACTGTTATTATACAGTACGTGGATAGTGTATTATCACTAAATCACCACTGGAGTGGCGATTCCACCCAAGCAATAATTGCAGATTTGTTGAAAACCATAACAAGCACAAACAAAGTTCCAGCCAATGGACCTCCGGGTTAAACCCGGAGGTCCATTGGCTGAATTATTGTTTGTGATTTTTGTCCATATGTGCAGAATTTGAAAGTGATACTTTGGGTGATACCTCCACTCTACGGGTGATTTTGTTACAATCCATTCTCCACGTACTGTATATTGGAACAACGTTGACTGAGTTCAACAATGTTTCCAAAACTACTCCCAGCCACACACCATAAATCTCAAAAGAAAAGACGTCTAGTCGACTTGAATTTAGTTCCTATTTAATGGACTGACCATGTTGTCCAAACTTTGCTCCACGGGCCGTTATATAATTTTTGTCGCCGTGTGGCACAGGACAACAAAAAACAATTATATATGTTGGGACAAGTTTGGACTATTGAGTTCGTTGTTGCCTCGGGTATTTCGGAATTTACATAGACGCAAAAAATGGTTGAGATGAAATGGATAATGCCATATCGTCTGCCGCTTGCATTTCATATAACATGCGTTCTATTGAAAATAACAACGAGCTGTGATATCCATTCCCTGTACATGTATGTGGTATCTCCGTACTGAGTACGGACTTATCGCACAGGTCGTCAACAGTTGGCTCCGTACTCAATATGGACCTGTAGCAGCGAAAGGGTTAAAAAATAAAACGCAAGCCTCGTAAACAGGTTTTTCACTATATTTGTCGGTCATTTTGAACTCATTATGAATAAAGTAAAATTATCTTTTTTGCATTTATGGTAATGATACATTACAAGGTCTTTTAATGGTTGCAGACTAGAATGGTCAATTTTAAGGCTACTATATTTGAATGTCGGGAAAGTTTCGGCAGAAGAAAATATTTTTAGTAAACTTTTGTTAAAAATTTGCGATCGTTAAATGTATTACTGATCAATCTGAGTAGTCCACCATCGATGTGCTCTACGCATTGGTGCACCCCTGCCCCTACTGCGGGGGCAATCAGAATTTCCTGTTTTACCCGACAATACAACACACTTACCATCGGGCAAGAGCGAACCATCGATCTTTTGGTTTGGAGTTCAAATGCTCTCTAACCACTGATCGACCACCCCCACCCCCAGCCCTCCCCGGGTGGCGAACTTGGCCAATTTTGAAGCATATTTTCAAATGTTTGGAAAATGTTTGCTTTTTTTCGGATATGGATGGATCATGATTGGAACAGTGACTGATGGGAATGTGATACGTATGTCTAAATTAGAGAAACACTTTGTTGTTGATTTCCATACACAGTCCTTCACAAACATCATGCACTCACTTTGAAGCAATAAGAACATCACACAAATAGACGATCACCCTAGTTGGAGTAGGGGGTCATAAGGGTAAAAAGGCAATATTCTTGTTTTTTGCATAAAATCAATTGAAACCCTTCAAAGCTCATGTTAAAGGCAGAAAACCCTCGGGGTCGAATGTACATAAGGATCGTGTGAAGACTTTCTTCTCTTTCTGTCATAAAATCACACGAATCCCTCAAAATTCATTTTAAAACAGAAAAACATCACCCAAATAGACACTCGCCCTAACGCGTGGTGAAGGGGTCATAAGGACCAATGGAGATTTTCTTTTTTGCATAAAATCACTGAAAATCCTTTGAAACTCGTTTTAAAGTAGAAATAAACATCGTCCATACAGACATTCGCCCTAAGCTTGAGTGAAACAGTGATAAGGATCATATGACATAAATCATTAGAAATTATTCAAAACTTATTTAAAAAAAAACCCAAACCAAACAAAACATTACACAAATAGACTCGCCCCTAACCCGGGTCAAGAGGTCATGATGGTCATATGAGGATTTTCTTCTTTATATTTCAAAAAAATCACTCGAAATCAGACCCAATTAAAGGAGAAAATAATCACCTAGATTGACCCGCGCCCTAACCGGTGTCAAGATGGCAAAAGGGTCATGTGGTGACTTTCTTTTTTTTGAATAAAATCACTCAAAATCCTTCAAAACGCATCATAGGAAAACAATCTCACAGATAGACTCTCACCCTAATTTTGGGAACGGGGGTCATGAGAAAATTTATTTTGGGGCATTAATTCACTCAAAACTCTTCAAAACTCATTTTTGAAGGAAAAGAACATCACACAAATTGACTCTCACACTAACTGGGATCAAGGGTCATAATGGACATATTATGATTTTCTTCTTTTCTATGCATAAAATCACTCGAAATACCTCCGAACTCATTTTAAAGCAGCACAAAATACACCTAGGTTGCCTCTAGCCCCAACTGGTGACAAAGGGTCATCAGGATCACACGGTGAGTTTTCTTTTTTTGCACAAAGTCACTTGATGTCCATAAAAATTACTTTTAAAGCAGACAAATATCACCAAATTGACCCCTCATCAACCCACCGTCAAGGGGTCATAAGTGTCATATGGTGATTTTCTTCTTCTTGTGCATAACTCGAACCCCTTCAAAACTCATTTAAAGCAGAAAACCAACACTCACCTATAGCCTCACCAATAGGTAACTGCTCGGAGGACTTTTCGGCTTCGATTTCAGAGCTCAGAGTTTGGAAAATTCATTCTTGGAGACGCTAGATGTCGATGCCATGTTCACAAATATAAACATTAATTCTGGCCTTGATTCAACCAAAAAAGCCTTTGAGAAATTTCCCAACTCAAAGCGGCCTGATAATGACATGCTCCAAATGTTGGAAATCAGTCTAACGTTAATGACATGCTCCAAATGTTGGAAATCAGTCTGCGGTAATGATTATAAGTTTGACGGTGTTGTAATCACTTTTGGTGCAACAACCATTTTTGTTACTACTCACCACTTTTGTTACACTTAACAACTTTTGTTACAGCTCACCACTTTTGCTAGAAACCATTTGTTGTTACAAAATGAGCTCACAACTTTTGTTACAACACCAACCCCTTTTTGTTACAAAACAAGCTTGCTCAACACTTTTGTTACAAGATCGCCAGTTTTTGTTACAATTTTTGTTAGTGTGAAATATAAACAATCCGAAAGTAGCGGGAGACGTGACGTACAATCACGATTAACTAAACCTAATCCTTGGCATTTTCAGGCGAGCTACTTTTTCTTTCGCCTACCACTCGCCTGAAAAACGTTTAAGGAGGGAGAAAAATTGTCCTTCTATTCTCGCAAACAAAGTTTCTACATTTGTGGTATATTTCTAAAACCCGCATTGTTATGTTTAAAAATACGGAGAGTGGCAATATATAGCCGTTTTACAGAGACTGCTGTTTGCATTGAGACAAGGAGTAAACATTAACCGGGACGCAGTATTGGTAAACCTACCAGAAAATCAATCTATTTACATATTCTCGTAAACTGTAAGCTCAAGGAGAGCTTTTTGCTCTCCTTGTCCATGATAGGAGAGCGACTCTTAGTCTTCCTGTCAGATCTGTCGTAAATGTCCGGTAGAAACGTAATATCCATGCGCAAACGAGTTATAAAGGTGCCCATTGTGGAAAATTCTATAATATTAAGGGCAACTGGGTTGCTATTTCTTTCGTGAGCTTTAAGGACCTCGTCTTCTTGGACGAGGCGTCGTGTTACTTCGCTGAGTAATCCCCCGAATGTTTCGTCATTTCTCTTACCGACAGAACTGACCAAATGAAACCGACTCACTGGAGTTGGGCCTATATTCTTTAACCTTTCAACCAATACAGTATTTTGAACACAAAGTAAAATTTTGAAAACAATTATTGTCATTATATGTTTAATATAACAATAAATCTTTGGATGTCATTGGAATGAGATCATTAAGCCCATTCTAATGAGACTCAAACGTGTATTGTTATTTTGACAAATTGTAACGTTTGTTTTCGCGGGATTTAGTCTTATTGGGGTAGTTATTTGACCTTTGTTGGTCTCTACGTTAGTATTTATTTATTTATTCATTCATTTATTGGTGTTTAATGTCACCTATTTCTGCACAATGGCTAATCAGGACCATAGCAGTTTTGGCGAGCCCAAACGGAAAATTCGGACGAGTTTCATAAATGTTATATGAGAAAAACACTCATTTCATATTCTATTTATCATATGACACACACACGCACAATTAGCCACTTAGTATAACTTTTTAACCCATCACATAACTTGAGTTGCACACGGCACTTGGAAAAAACATCCTCGTATAACTAAAAATTTTCATTTTGTGTTTGTTCAATAATGGGTTCGACACTTACCTGCGGAGTGCAGGTAAGTGTCGAACCCATTATTGAACAAACACAAGTCGAATTTTTTAATAAGCTCTTCTACAGTTTGACCTTTTTAAAACTTCCTTGCAACAGAAATCTCCCCAATCAGGATTGCGTGGATTAAAACTATCCATCAGAATGTATGGGGTGAGAAGTTAAGGAATAGCTGTTCAACATCATTCAACTGAAGAGCCTTATTTGGTTAAACGTAAATTGTACATAGTGCAACTGTCTTATTTATTGTCAGGGTACCGCTACAGCCTGGAAGTTGGTTTGTAAATGTACAACACTGTGTATAATGTCGTTCCTAACTAAGAGAGATGTTTCACGAACAAGGATGTCATTTCCATCTGCCCTAGCATTATACAATGCATAATATTTGAAAGCTGAAAATTCTTGACAGTCTTGTGTTTCTAAAAGTGTTTCCTGCAGACAAAGGGCAGCAGGGTTATATTTTTGACTTAAAAGGCCGAGTTCATTATAATTTCCTCTAAACTCTCGACAAATTCACAGTATGATAGCGTTCTTGGTTTTATTAGCTGAATTTAAATAGAGAGTTAATTGGAGGACATGTGGGCGATACAGCCCCGGAAGTTTTCTCTTGTGACCTTTTTCTCGGGACCTACACTTGAACGAGTTGCCAAAACGTTTCGTCGATGCATTCATCGACTGCCATATCTTCAAAACCTTCAAACCAATTGCGTGTAACGGGGTTATTGAAGAGATTTGTGTGTTCTGTCTGACAAATGTTTTTCCTTTTTTCTGTTATCTTTTTTTCTAATTTTTTTTTATCTGATTCTGACTCAAAAGTCTGTTGTGTTCTTTGTTGTGGCTTGTGATTTGTTTTGTTTAGGTTATTTTTCTGGTCTTGTTTTGTTTGTTCCTTATTTTGGGCAGGTTTAGGTGTAACTTTGTCTTTTGCATTAACTGTTGTTCTTGAATCCTTCTGGTGATCTATTCACCATCTAATACCTCTATCTCGATGGGATGAGTGTAGAACACTCAAACATTGATGAAGTTTTCTTTGGTCCACCGAAATGATTTTTATATTCGTAGACTCTTGCTTGATCACGAATTTAGATGGTCTTTGTTTCGCCATCAGTCATGTAGGAGAAAGAGTCCTATAGCCTTTCAATTCGTTTCGTGGATCGCTAGTTTTGTGGGTGCCATCTTAATCAAAGTTCGATGAGTGTTGTTATAATCATAGACCAAATCGTCCAGGACGTCTAAGTATTTATTTGTCGATAAGAATACGGACATCTCAGTTGAAGTTAACCCTTTACCTAACCTGAAAAGCAGACGACACTTGCAAAAATAATTCTTGAATAACTATTTTTTTTTCATTTTTTGTCTCAAAAACATAGGTTATGACCCCTCGTTGGAACGAGCTCGACGAGCTCGTTCCAATGAGGGGTCATAACCTATGTTTTTGAGACAAAAAATGAAAAAAATAATGAAAATTAATTTGCGATTTTTGAGAATAGCGATGGTCTTTGTTTCGCCATCAGTCATGTAGGAGAAAGAGTCCTATAGCCTTTCAATTCGTTTCGTGGATCGCTAGTTTTGCGGGAGCCATCTTAATCAAATTTTAATGAGTGTTGTTATAATCATCGGACGTTTCAGTATTTATTGGTCGATAAGAATAAGGATATCTCAGTTGAATTTAATGAGGGTTGGCGGTTCCAGTGTTTGCAGTGTAAATTTCCTGGTGCTTGTCGTCGCTTATTTCTAATGGTAAGTAGTTACTCCCGTGCAATTGGTGGTCATTCCAATCTTCTCCTTTCAGTTTTGGTGGTTATGTTTGGGATAACCGTTGTATTACAATTGATCATTTGAAGCAGGTGATATATTTCCATACCTCTGGTGATGTGCTCGGCGTCGGTGGGTTTTGTTCCATCTATCGATATATGCTACATACAAGTAAGTCCAGATAATGATTCACTAAAGTACTCTAAACGTTTATCCAGGTAGGTTTCGAACTTTTGGTCTCCTCAGTACACGTTTTTGTTGTTGTTGGAATCGCCGCCTATTTATACCTTTTTGGACGGGTTGGGTAGCTATCAGATACCCTGTGACCAGGTAGAAACCCATCTATATAAGTGTGTCGTTTTTACCGGCGTTTGTGCCCCGGTTAATGCATACTGAAGTGAATGTTATTCTGTGGGTTATATTACCCTTGGATTTAACGCCTGATTTAACCCTTTACCTAACATGAAAAGCAGACGACACTTGCAAAAATAATTCTTGAATAACTAATTTTTTTCATTTTTTGTCTCAAAAACATAGGTTATGACCCCTCGTTGGAACGAGCTCGACGAGCTCGTTCCAACGAGGGGTCATAACCTATGTTTCTGAGACAAAAAATGAAAAAAATAATGAAAATTAACTGGCGATTTTTGAGAGTAGCGCTGGCCGGTTTTGGCCGTTACGTTGGGTAAAGGGTTAAAGAATAGAGATTTGTTTAGCTGTAATACTTCTGCTGTTTTTTTGTTGTTTTTTTTGAAAAATTGGAATCAAGAAAATAACCTGGGACACCTATCTGTGGGCTTAAATTGACACGAGTTCATTTTGTTTTGTCAAAATAACATCTCTCTGTTATATTGTGACGTTGCAAGAGTATGTTACGATTGTCGTGTATGTACTCTCACCTGGCAGTTGTGGCCAGCATCGCAGGGTGGGTTTAGATTAACTTGCGTATTAGTCCAGCAGCCGAATGCCAATTTTTGGAGTGTAGAGCCGTTCATTCGGCTGCAAGGGCGAATACTGCATGCCCTGAGCTATTCGAAATTGACAGTCCCCTACTGGAAGTAGTAGATTCCATGAAAATTAATCAGTTAATTAGCTGGAGGTCAGTTGATACACATAAACGGAGGTACGAAGTTATGAAGGAGACTGATAGTTACTAAGTTATCAGAGATATTTGGCAAAGATCTCCTGGTACTTTCTTGCTACGATTCTTGCCATGCGAGATCGTGTTGGTAACATTCTTCGTGTCATAGACGAAACAGGAGAAGTCATACAATCAGCTATGAGAATTCTAGAAAGACACATATCTCAGGATATAAAGGAGATAGATATCGACAAATCCCACTATGACTCCCGATTGAATACGCAAAATGTTTCGGCGTGTACAACCAAAACCCAAATGGATATCATCGGACATTTGTCCCCTAAACTTCACCATACACTTCCTGCGATGCTCATAGGGAATATAGTGACTTCCATTCCCTCAAATGGTGCTACCCTTTATAAATAAGCTTGGCTACTGTACTTCGACAAGAGAAGGAATTGATCAAAACAGTGAACTATTTTGATGTGACATGCACATATGACGAATTGTCCCGATTAAAAACATCTACAGCTTGCTTAGCACCAACAAACACTCAGTTAACAGCCATTATGAGCTCTAAAATGACCTAATACAAGTCGTTGTTGATAAGTTCGATGCAGACATATCTTCTCAGGATGACAAATCAAGCACACATTCACTGGATGTTCTACTGACGCAGCCAAATATGAAAGAAGATACTACTTCAACGAATCAAAAGACAAGAAATGTCAATGGATTACCACTTGTAAGTTACGCGATTCAACCAGGGACCAGGGAACCGGAAAAGCCCAAGACATTTTTGTACAGGGAAATAATTCCATTACGCCCACTCTCCCATATGGAAATGGCGAAACGGAGAGCCATGGAACTTGATTTCGAGCTCCTTAATGACAAAGTGAAATCCGAGACCTGTACCAAATTCAATGGTTATAACACACATGCTTGTCACTCAAGTGGACAGTTCCCACAACCATCCACTGATTGATGTGTGTTACAGTCTAAGGCACTGTGACTATAGAACAGTTAAAGGGTGAACTTGAAGAGAGAGAGCTCTCTGATAACTGAGCGGAAATATTTTGTCATTCTGGCAGATTGGAATGTCACCATATGCCCTGTGATACTGGTCCACTGATAAGGCACAGCATGCAGAAAGTGAGAGAACATTATAATATTTAGACAGTTTTCTGACTTGCCAGAGTGTGTGAAAACTTTCAACGTTGTGGACGAACATGTAAGTTGGTGGCTGTTAGGCAGTAATTTAATCGGCTGGTCTATCATATGTTATTGTCTGGTGGGAAGAGCTGAATACTTAGATCATATAAAGAGCTATTATATTGTACCAATGCCTTACAAGTTTACTGGGTTGTAACTAGCTGTTAACCCTAGACCACAAGCCGGTAACATAATTAAGTGGTGGCAGAGGAGAAAATTCAAGTTTTGTAGATAAAACTGAAGAAATAACAGCCAAACTGTACATCCTGATGTGTACAGTGAACTATATCATACATGCTGATTTGTGTGATAAAGAAAAGCCAGAGGTATACAAGCTGAAGTGCACAGTGAACTATATCATACTTGCTGATTTGTGTGATAAAGAAAAGCCGGAGGTTTACAAGCTGATGTGTACAGTAAACTATATCATACATGCTGATTTATGTGATAAAGAAAAGCCGTAGGTATACAAGCTATTGTGTACAGTAAACTATATCATACATGCTGATTTGTGTGATAAAGAAAAGCCGGAGGTTTACAAGCTGATGTGTACAGTAAACTATATCATACATGCTGATTTGTGTGATAAAGAAAAGCCGGAGGTTTACAAGCTGATGTGTACAGTAAACTATATCATACATGCTGATTTGTGTGATGTAGAAAAGCCGGAGGTACACAAGCTGGTGTGTACAGTGAACTATATCATACATACTAATTTGTGTGATAAAGAAAAGCCGGAGGTTTACAAGCTGAAGTGTATTGTGGACGAAATTGTCAACTGTATTGTGCTAATTGACTTATTTGATCTTATAATTAAATGAGACTGTAACGTGCTAACTATACAGAAATTACAGAAATAAAATGAAAGACACAGAAGAAAGGATAGTTGTGCAAGGAACATCAAATGACGATTTTAACATGCAGTCGGAAACTGACATAGAGATAGAGATAGAGAAAGAAAAACCGAAAAAGAAAAGAGCAATAAAAGGAGATTTAGAAAATGAAATCGAAATGCAAAGACTGAAGCTGACAAATGAACTGAGAATCAAAGAAATGGAACACCAAGTTAAAATGAAAGAGATAGAGATAGAACTGTTAACTAAGACAACAACAACAGTGTCGAAAGCCAATACTCAGTTGCCAATACAATTAAAAATTCAACCATTTGATCAATCAACTAATGATATTTTAAGTTATTTGTCTAAATTTGAAACTATTGCAGGAAAGTTGAGCTGGACAGATGATGTGAAAATCTTACAGCTAAGAACATTAGTTAAAGGTGAGATTGGAGACATTATTCAAAGTTCATCAGCAAGTTTCATCGAGCTGCAGACAGCTTTGACCGACAGATTTGGTAAGAAGCCTGCATAATATTTTAAAATGCTTTTATCTCTACAAAGACAGAACAACGAAACATATAGGGGGCTGAAATCAAGAATCAATCTAAATTTGAAAAGATTTGTTGAAGAAATAAATATTCTGGAAGTATTTTCTGATGAATTCTTTCTATGTGCATTGCCGGCACATCAAGCACAGTGGGTTAGGAGAAACAAGGAAGAGTCAGTTGTGGAAGCAGCTGAGGATTATATAATGCCAAATATTACATTTAACCCAAACAAATGTAACATATATTTTCAAACGAGGCAACAACTGAACTTTCAACAACACAAACGAAGTAATTTTCAGAAAGTTAAGAGTGAAATGGAATGTTTTCGGTGCAAAAATAAGGGGCATATTGCTGTTCATTGTCCGTTAAAAAATAAAAACAAGACCAATTCTGTAAATCAAGCTACGTATTTTGTCAAGCCATCTGTGGGACAAAGTCTGATTTATATTCCTGATTTGTCAACAGTCAGGAGGTTAACTGTGTAAAAGACACAGGTTCAGATGTTACTCTCACTTGGGAAGATTTAGTTGACAATAGTTGCATTATTGAAGGACAATACATGGAGTTATTTACGGCTATAGGACAGCCATTTAGTGCTAAAGTTGGCATTGTGAATTTGGATACACCATATTACAAAGGGTTAATGATAGTTGGGCTTGTACCTGATCTGGCCGATCTATTAATGATATAAATGAGCACGAGGCTGAGATTGAAGATATATCAGAAGATAGTGATGATGATTTAGTGAAGGCACAAGAGGATCAAGGCATTGTGGCTTTGACAAGTGTAAATACTGAAGCATTGAGTAAACTTCAGAAGGAAGACCCTTGCTTGAAATAAATTTGTGAAAAAGCTGGTCATTGTGAAGGTGAAGTTGAAGATGAGATTAATGTTTTTTACTGGGACAACAACATACTCTACACAAGATGGAAGTCTGTCAAAAATGCGAAGAGTTGTATGCAGGTTGTATTACCAGAGAAATTGCGCAACGATTTAATAATTTGGCACATGATAGGCCATTGGCAGGACATTTGGCATGTGAGAAAACGAAAAAATTAATTTTACAGTCTTTGTACTGGCCTGGAATGTTTAAAGACATTGCAAAATACTGTCAAAGTTGTGACGTGTGTCAAAAAACTGCTAAGCAAAAAACTAAAGATAAAGCACAACTGATTCCTGTACCAACAGTAAAGGAGCCTTTTCGGAAAATATCCATGGATATTGTTGGTCCACTGAAACGAACAAAAATGGGGAATAAATATATTTTGACAATTGTGGATGAAGCAACAAGGTACCCAGAGGCATATGCGTTACCAAGTGTTGAAGCTTTATGCATTGCGGACTGTTTAATTGATTTGTTTAGCAGAACTGGTGTGCCATCTACAATTTTAACGGATCAGGGCACAAATTTTACCAGAGAACTCTTACAACAGTTGTATGAGAAATTTGATGTTCAATGGATAACAACAACTCCTTATCATCCAATGGTGAATGGTAGGGTTGAGCGGTTCAATGGTACACTCAAATCAATGCTTAAGAAACTGTGTGCTGTTTATAAGCAAGAATGGGATGAACTACTTCCATATACACTATTTGCATATCGAGAAGTTCCACACGAGGAAACAGGATTTTCTCCATTTGAGCTATTATATGGTTGGCCAGTACGAGGTCCAACAAGTGTGCTACGTCAAATGATGACTGGAGAATGTGAATCTGTTCACACACTAATTGAACATGTGACTAAAATTCGAGAGCATCTGTAAACTGTAACTGAAATTGTACAAGAAAACCTGTCAAACACACCCTCTAAAAGTAAAGCGCGGTACGATAAAAATGCCACAAAACGTATGTTGCATCCAGGAGATGAGGTTCTATTTCTGATGCCTTCAGACACTTGTAAACTCGCGGCACATTTGGAAGGTCCATATCGAGTATTTATTTATTTATTTATTGGTGTTTAAGGTCACATACTTATGCACAATGGCTAATCGTGACCGTGACAGTTTTACGGGTGGAGGAAGCCGGAGTACCCGGAGTAAACCACCGAGCAACGACGAGCAGCTGTCAGCTCCCCAACATCGTAACTCTGAACTCTGCACCGCAGCACAGGCAGGGTTAGATTGGTTGAAGACATGCGCACCATCGACGTGCAGTACGCCTCAGTACTCAGCGTCATCGTGCCCCCATGTAGGCAATCGGGGGGAAGTGTCTTGCCCAAGGACACAACGCGGTTGCCGCAGGTGGGATTCGAACCGAGGACCTCTCGGCTTGCAGCCTGCACCTCTACCAACTGAGCCACCGCGCCCCCGTCCATATCGAGTGGTCAAGAGATTGAATGATGTGAACTATAAGATAAATGTTGGTGGGAGACGAGGCATTGTCACTTATCACATTAATTTGCTTCGTAAATGCAACAGACATGTCATGCTTGTAACCAACAACACGCCTAGTGATTGTGAAGTTAGCTCTTGTTTACCAGTTGATTCTGTTGAATGTTGGAATGATGTGAAAATTGGACAGAACTTTCAAAAAGGCCGTAGAGATCAATTGAAGGCACTGTGCAAAGAATATAAAGATGTTTTGACTTCAGTGCCGGGGTTAACTAACATTGTTACTCATAATATAAAAACTGCGTCAGAGACGCCCATATCACAACATCCATATAGAATGCCTCATGCTAAACAATCGGAGATGAAGCGTATTATAGACGACATGTTGAGGCAGGGCTCAATTCGATCATCCAAGAGCCCATGGGCATCACCCGTTGTACTGGTTCCCAAACCTGATGGAAGCACCCGTCTATGCGTGGACTATAGAAAGTTAAATGAAATGACTGTTATTGATGCATACCATGTACCGCAAATGGATGAACTATTTGAGAAATTGGGGAGTGTGTCATATATAAGTTCATTAGAGCTGACAAAGAAAATGCAACCATCTAAGGTGAAATGTACAGAGGAAGCTGTGAGTGCTTTCAAAGAACTGAAAAGTGAAATGGTTAAAGCTCCCGTTTTGGCCAATGCCGATTTTACTAAACCATTTACATTACAAACTGATGCAAGTGACAGAGCTATCGGTGTTGTGTTAAGTCAAAACAATAGTACTGGCGAACATCCGATCCCTTATTTAAGCCGAAAGCTCCTCCCACGCGAGAGACACTATTCTACAGTCAAAAAGGAATATTTAGCAATAGTGTGGGGCGTTCAATCACTCTCATATTATTTATCAGGAGTGTCATTTGTTATTGATACTGATCATAATCCATTAGCTTTCCTAAATCACATGAAGAACCAACAACAGCGACTATTACGGTGGTCTTTGATGTTACAGCCCTATAAATTTCAAATCAAGTACAGAAAAGGTGCTAATAACAAGAATGCTGATGGCCTTAAGAGGGTTTAATAAGAAAGTAAAAAAAGCATTGAAATAATTGTGTTCATTAACAGAGGGTGGTTTTTACCTAACTCTGTGGGTTTATTAATCTCACTAACTGAGGGTGGTCTTCACCTAACTCTGTGGATCTATTACATATAGTGTAGGATTTCACCTTATTGGTTTAACTATATAATCGTAGTAGTAAAAACAAAATATAGATATGCAGAATCATGTACACAATTTTATGTAAGATGACATATGATAATATACAGCATTTTTAAACGAGAAACTTTCTCTGTTTCATTTGAGATAACATACGATAAAATTATCTCTTAAGGGTGGAGGTGTTACAGTCTAAGGCACTGACTATTGAACAGTTAAAGGGTGAACCTGAAGATAGAACTCTCTGATAACTGGGCGGAAATATTTTGTCATTCTGGCAGATCGGAATGTCACCATATGCCCTGTGATACTGGACCACTGATAAGGCTCAGCATGCAGAAAGTGAGAGAACATTATAATATATAGACAGTTTTCTGACTTACCAGAGTGTGTGAGAACTTTCAATGTTGTGGACGAACATGTAAGTTGGTGGCTGTTAGGCAGTAATTTAATCGTCTGGTCTATCATATGTTATTGTCTGGTGGGAAGAGCTGAATGCTTAGATCATATAAAGAGCTATTATTTTGTACCAGTGCCTTAAAAGTTCATTGGGTTGTAGCTAGCAGTTAACCCTAGACCACAAGACGGTAACATAATTAAGTGGTGTCAGAGGTGAAGATTCAAGTTTTGCAGATAAAACTGAAGTAATAACAGCCAAACTGTACATGCTGATGTGTACAGTGAACTATATCATACATGCTGATTTGTGTGATAAAAAAAGCCGGAGGTATACAAGCTGATGTGTATTGTGAACGAAATTGTCAACTGTATTGTGCTAATTGACTTATTTGACACAATATGCTACCAGCACCCCTGGAGACTGTAGTCACTGCAATGATAGAAGCGGAGCGTCTCACAGGACTCGTCGGACAGCCTTTTACTCTTTTTACTGCAGACCAACAGCTCAACACAGTGGCAGATCAAGTTCCTTGGTCATTGTTCTTATCTCAACTGACCTGACATCTCATTAATATATCTTAATGAAATGGATATGTTTCACAAACATTCTCCCCAAACTCGTCTTTTAGCATTTTCGTTTAAAAGTATTGTAGTGCAGGCCATTTTGAATGTCATCTTGGGGTCGCTGTGGCGCCGTAGGTAGAGGTGAAGACTGAAAGCCGATAGGTCTTCGATTCGAACCCCACCTGCGGCAACCGCGTTTCGTCATTGGACAAGACACTTCGCCGCCATTTCCCACGTGGGGGGGGGGGGGGGGGCACGGTGGCGTTGTGTACTAAGGGGTACTGCACGTCGATGGTGCACCTGTCTTCAACCAATGCCACCATTGCTTTATGAAGTTAGTATGTTGGGGAACTGACAGTTGCTCAGTGGTTCTTTCCGGGTACTCCGACTTCCTCCACCCGTAAAACTGTCGTGGTCATGATGAGCCATTGTGCAAAAATATGTGACCTTAAACACCAATAAATGAATAAATGAATTAATGCCATCTTACAGAGAAAACTCTCACAAAAGTCTTCTTTACCACAATAATGTACATAATTATAATAATTCCTTTCTGATATAGACGTTGTATATTTTTCGTCCATAATACAGTGCATCTGTAAACACGTATATTTGAAACAATGAAGAGGCCGCATGTTGGCGGCCATTTTTGGTTTGTAGTTTCCACATAAACGGCATTCTGAAATAAATTTGTCACTTCTTATCGTCATTTGAGAAGGTATGATGCAGATTTTCCTTTCCATTACGCTACTACGTGTAAAAATTTGTTTTTTCTGATCAATTATTGGGGGTAAATAGTAAAATTTCAATATTTATGGCGGCCATCATTCTATATCTTTGACAATATTACAATTTGACGCAGCCGATTGGATATTCAAAAGGACACCGCCGTAGACTGGAAACCCTCGAGAATAAAACTTTATACACCTAAACAAGCATTTGTGCTCTGGCTGCTGGACTTCATTATCATCCACAATATTTGTACCTTGGCGAAAAGACTAAATATTAGATATAGTGAGGATGCCTCAGTCCAATTTATTGTGACTGAGCGTTTCCAGTGTTTGGAGTGTGGAGGTTTTGTGATACCCACTTATTCTTGCTGGTGTGAAGATACTCTTGTGCAACTGGTGGTCGTTCGAATCCTTTCGTTTCCGTTTTGGTGGTCTCGCGGTTATGTTTGTGAGAACCGTTGAATTACATTCGATGCATTGTAGCAGGTCAGATATTGTCGTACTGTTGGTGATGTGCTCGGCGTCGGGTTTTCTTCCATCTTACTCTCGAGATATGATGCATACATGTATGCCTTGTTACCACCATACTCTCTTGACAAAATCTCATAATGGAAGGTTACTCTCGATATTTGATACATACAAGTATGCCTTGTTAGCCACCATACTCTCTACACAAAAATCTTATAATGGAAGGTTACTCTCGATATTTGATACATACAAGTATGCCTTGTTAGCCACCATACTCTCTACACAAAAATCTGATAATGGAAGGTTACTCTCGATATATGATACATGCAAGTATGCCTCGTTACCCACCATACTCTGTAGATAAAATCTCGTAATGGAAGGTTATTCTCGATATATGATACATACAAAAATACCTTGTAACCCATCGTACTCTCTGGACAAAATCTCGTAATGGAAGGTTACTCTCGATATATGATACATACAAGTATGCCTTGTTAGCCACCAAACTCTCTAGACAAAAATCCCATAATGGAAGGTTACTCTCGATATATGATACATACAAGTATGCCTTGTTAGCCACCAAAGTCTCTAGACAAAAAAATCTTATAATGGAAGGTTACTCTCGATATATGATACATATACGTATGCCTTGTTACCCACCATACTCTCTGGATACATACACGTACGCCTTGTTACCAACCATACTCTCTGGATACATACAAGTATGCCTTGTTACCCACCAAACTCTCTAGATACATACACGTACGCCTTGTTACCCACCATACTCTCTGGATACATACAAGTATGCCTTGTTACCCATCATACTCTCTAGATACATGCAAGTATGCCTTGTTACCCATCAAACTCTCTAAATGTTTTGTTTACGACAGCTTCACAAAGTTTCAAACATTATTTCACTGTGGCACAATAGTATCGCGTTTTCAGGCCTCAACTTGTAAATTCCACAAAAAGACAGAATCATCACTTCGATAAGAATGAGAGGCTTGAAAAAAATAGTCCTTAAACGAGAATTTATTCAATATTTAATTATGTTAAAATTAAAACTATAGTTCATGGGATATGTTATTTATTGATTAGATTGCATATAAACTAAAAATACATCACAAATTGGAATTATTAACTATTCTTGCTCTGTGTGCTATCTGGTAATTTTCCTCGTATTGTCTCTGTTTATATTCCCCCTCAATTTCATCGAAACACTGGCATAAATTGTCACAAAATATCGATTGCGACATTTTAAATGAAGGCTTTACTAGTAGTCTGATCGCTGAAGACGGCTGTGTTCGATTCGAGATTCGATTCGATTTCGAATGACAGACTTGATTTGATTCGAGATTCGATTCTAATCTAAAATATGTGATTCGCAGGGCTTTATGTGTGACTTTTGTGGCCTAGTGTTGAAATATACTACTCAAAGTTTGCTGAGCACCAAGTATATCCAACTACCTGTTTTACGTTTTAGTTGAAATATTGTAATAAAAAGTATATATATTTTTTATTTAATTATGTCTTTAATGATTTAAGTACAGATATTAAGATTTTATTTGTGTTTGACATTATTTTTTATCTTTTAAATACGATAACCCTGGAATGTGGATATTATTGGTAAAAGAGGAAATTTTTCAATTTGCCAAAAAGTTGATGGAGCGAACTGGTATGGGCTCAATATGAAACCCATTACTGTTAATTACAGCTTGGCAACGCCTTCCCATGCCATGCTCCCAGTCGGGTTCCTGGTGGTCCAATGAGATGTTGTTCCATTCTTGGACCAGCATGGCACCAAGCTCCTGGATACTTCTTGGTTGGACTGGACGGGCTGAAATTGCAAGCTGCAACTCATTCACGACATGTTCTATTGGATTGAGGTCAGGGGATCTTGCTGGCCAATCCCCTCCCTCTATCGGTACTCTCCGTCAGCATGGGCAACATGAGGACGGGCATTATCGTCCATCAGAATTCATCTATCATCCATTGCACATGCATTCAATTTTACGTGGACATCCAGGATCTCATCAATATACCGCTGTGCAGTCAATGTACCACATTCAAGGACACAGAGCTCTGTGCGTTCATCCCTGCTGATGCCGTCCCAGACCATGATTGCCCTTCCACCATAGAGGTCATGCTCAGCAATGTTGGCTGCATAGAATCACTCTCCTGGTCTACTCCATACCCTAGACCGCCTACCTGTGTGGTCTAGGAAGTACCTTGATTCATCTGTAAAAAGGAAGGGTCGCCAATCTTCTTTGGTCCATCCAACGTGGTCCATAGCCCATTCATATCGTGTCAGGCGGTGGTCCTGGGACAGCGGAATGCGAATACAGGGTCTTCTCGATCGGAGACCACCTTCGTGCAACCTTGCCCGGATAGTCTGCATTGAAACATTTATCCCGGATGCATTCTGAAGGTCACTGCGAAGCTGGGTTGCTGTGGCAAAGCGGTTCCTATGGGCCTGAATGATCAAAAGCGGTCTTCAGCTGCAGATGTTGCCTTGTCTCTGCCACCATCATGTCGTCTGACTGGTGTGCTATACTGCTGAAATCTTGTCCAGGCTCTGGTGATCACCGTATGGTGCACACCAAGGGATTCGATCTGACGATGGATAGCCCCTTGCTCCACCATTCCAACAGCCCGCCACATTTGTGGTTCAGACAAATGTTTTCTTACATTTGCATTTGCCATATTTAATTATTAAATCACCAGGGTTTGTGTTAAAATGAAGACTGAATACCCTACACATGTCATGTACATGTAGACAGTTCACGAAAACATCATGAAAATCAAGAGGTACATGCTTTCCATGACTGTCACGAAAAGTCTGCCTGTCAAGAGAGCTAATGTAGACAGTGGGGATCATCTCAATACATTCCTCAATCATATCCACCAAACATATCGCAAATATGTCACAAGCAAATTTCACAATGATGTGTCAAATATTTGGTGCTTAGCTTTGAGTAGTATATATTTCGGACAAAACATGATTCCAGTGAGACAAAACGGGCTCGTGCATTCCACTCACAAAGCCCCGTAGTGAGTGAAAACATCCTCGTTGAAAACCTCTCATTCACAGATTACAGCCACAAAAATAGCAAACATAGATGCTGCCAGTGCATATGTGGCGTATGCCAGGAAATGATGGGGGTATACTTTTGCTGTTTTGTTTTGTTAAGATCAAGGTATTTCTATTAAAGACAAAGAATAATACAGATGATTTGATGAGACATTCATGGATATACATGTGATTGAAGTCCATAGCAATCAACTGGTGTTCTCTCGAAGGGGCGGAATAAAACTTCCGGGTTGGGAGCCGATGGCCTTCTAGTTTTATAACTGTTCTAGGGATGCCGATATGTCCATTTTTCCTCTGACATTCCAATTAGCATCGAAGAAGCATATTGTCACTGCCTGGCAGTTCATCTGTGTGTTGTGATATCGAAACATCCTAATGCTGTTGAACTCAGTCTGGAAAAAAGTGAAGCTGGTGACTCAACAGACAGGAATTTACACCTGTCATGACAGACGTTGGTGAAGACTCTAAATGCCACTAAAGTTCATCCGATACAATTGTAAGTTGTCCTCCATTTGTGTCAGTTTAACCATTTCTGTATTTCATCTTTCTCTTTACACTTTGTTGTCTGTCGCTTCGTTTGTCTGTGTGTTTACTTGGTTTGACACTTTTAGTGACCAAACCTATATGATATCGTGTGGAACAGTTTTTTGATCTGAGAAGTCATTGTACATTGTGCGTTCAGCAGCTGTGTAATCTCCAACGCATTTACCGCCAAAAGCACAATTACATGCAGCAGCTATTGAAGACGGGTGCTTCTCCGACACGCAGTACCCCTTAGTAGACAGTACCGTGACCACGTGTTGGCAATGGAGATTTAGTTTCTTGCGCGAGGACAAAGCACAGGTGACGAGAGTCGGAATTAACCCTTTACCCAACATGAAAAGCAGACGACACTTGCAAAAATAATTCTTGAATAACTAATTTTTTTCATTTTTGTCTCAAAAACATAGGTTATGACCCCTCGTTGGAACGAGCTCGACGAGCTCGTTTCAACGAGGGGTCATAACTTATGTTTTTGAGACAAAAAATGAAAAAAATAATGAAACTTAATTGGCGATTTTTGAGAATAGCGCTGGCCGGTTTTGGCCGTTACGTTAGGTAAAGGGTTAAACCGTTGCTATTCGGTCCAAAGTTCCTTCTCAATTAGCCACGACTCTCCCAATCCGTCGTTAACAATCACGATAAAAATTGGTTTCGAGGAAACTAAACGTCAAAAACTCAAATGGAACCGCCCTGGATACAAGCATTTTGTGAATGTTTATACTGTAGTCTGTTTTAGGAACAAAATGAAGGCAGCAGTCGCACAGTGATTAGAGCAATGAATTTCAAACCGAAAGCTACTCTGTTCGATCCTCACCACCTGTAACTGCGTTGAGTCCTTGGGCAAAGCACTCAATCCCAATTATCCATGTGGGTGCACGGTGCCACTGCGTACTAAGATGTACTGCATGCCGATGGTGCACTTCAACCAATGCTAACCCAACTTGTGCGGAGTTAGTCCGTTGGAGAGTCTGCTAGTTGCTCACCGCTGCTCGATGGATCGCTCAGGGTACCCCTGCTTTCTCTACTCATACGCTATGTTACCCTGGTGTCTGTCAAACGTGTCGTCAACACCCCAATAAATAAATAAAAAGTGACAATGTAAGACACAATAACAATTATTCCAGTTAAGGTAACAGCGCCCATTCGGGATTCGGATGGTAATCTTGGCATCAAATGAATAGTGACGCCTCTGGAAACGAATTCTAAACACGGTAGCAAAACTTCTGGAGTTCCAGTCACAAACGAGGAACATGAAATAGCCTGGTGCCAAACTCGTTTAACTGTCAGCCACACTGTACGCTGTCGTTGATTAAACAAAATTTTTAATGCAAATTTCCGTAGATTGTGAATTTATTCTATAGCTGCTTCGAAAGACACTAAAATCAGTTTGTTACCAATTTGTTCATGGTCACTGACCAGACTAATATTTTCTCGAGACTGGAAATAAATACCACTCGATTTCAAACCTTAAAAGACCAAGTTCAGCGGAGTTTGAATATGTTATTGTGTGAAATCTCCTCTTTCCATTGACACCAAATTTAGTTAATAATCAATTTGTTTCGGGTAGGTTCATATATTCGCATTCAACGACAAAACAATATCCCACAATACAAAGGAAAAATATCCTAATATACTCACATGACGTGCAGTTTGTCACATCCTTCAAACACATTTGATATGCTACCTATCTTGTTGTCTTCCAGGCTACTAAAATAAAGAACATGAAGAGATTTGATTAAATGGTTCTTGATTCTTTCTGAAAATAGCAGGTAGTATGGCAGCTGAATCTGCAAAATCGTTATCATATTGTGTTCTATTATATTCACCATTTATGGATTATCTATTATTCATTGTCGTAGGAATGACACGATATATATAAATATATAATAAAATCTCGAGTCTCATCCCGAACATTCTTTTCTACTTGATGTTGATATCCAAACTTGTTACTTTCAAGAGTCGATCGATTGTATTGTTTTCATACATTCACCAGCATTGTTTCTGTTAAGAAAAGTCGACAAGCAGCCACGACTGATACTCAGCCAAAAAGTATCGATAAAATATATCAAGTGCACTACACACGTTTTGTCGCTCGAATTTTCAAATGTTTCCTTCCAGCCGAAACGCAGCTCTTATGGAAGCGAAAAAAAGAAGAAAAAACATTGTCTTGTATTCGTCTAAGGTAAATAGTTAAAAATGATTTTATGAATGTTAGCGTGTAGTAATACTTATTCCAAATACCATGCTCACATTCTAATATTAAACTCGATTGTACGTTTAATACCGGATGCGACACGATATGAATTGTGTGTTGAAGGTGTCATTAAACCCCATTAAACAGATAAACTTAATCTCTGCACAGGTTCAATAAAAGCGTTGAACATGCGCTCATTTTTATACTGACACTGCCGGAGTGTGACACTGACATCTATGCATGGAATAATTTTGCGCAGTGGGCAAACTGACCAAAAATGTCATAATGCTAACAACTTTAATAGTTTTAGAATTCATTTTAATCTGAAAGCCTGGAAAATCTTGTTGATTGCCACTGCTTGGTTATTCTCTTCATGTACTGGGGCTTCCTCCACCCATAAAACTGTCCAACATGATATGCAAGCCTGAAAATAAGCAATCTGTCATTTGCAGAATGAGGTCCCCAGAGGGTGAATTTGTTGATGCTGACCCAAACAGTAGGTTAGAGTTCCCCAGTTTATCCTCTGGGTGTCTCTTTCTGTTTAGGCCGGAGACCTTGATTCAGACTGAGGTTCACAGAGGGTAAATTTGGTAATGCTACCCTGCTGTGCAGGGTAGCATCACCAAATTCACCCTCTGGGAACCTCATTCTGCAGATGACAATCTGCTTATTTTATGGCTTGATGATATGACACTGTTAAACCCCAATACACAAACAAAGCAACCCTTCTTACATTTTGTTTTATGAAACTTGGCACACATGAAGAGTATCATGCGTCATCAATGTACAGTGGAGGCTACTCAATTGGATATCTCTTAACTGTATAACCCTGTTAATTGCATATAATTTCCAAACACCAAACCATTTCCTATACCTTCTGTACAAATTTGACCTGTTTATTGCATATATGTTATTGAGTAAAGCAGAGGGGTATCATTTGTTAGCCCAACGAATATCTGTTTATTACTATTTGTAAAATTGTATTCTCATTATACAGTATTGTATTTTAAGTCTGTGTGAAACACACAGACTATTGTTTGTCTACGGTTTCTTTTCTTTTTTTCTTTTTCTTTTTCTTCTTCTTCCCTCTTCTTCTCCTGTCTTCTGTCTTCAGTGCACTCCCTTGCCCGCACGATAACTCGAAAACGAATCATTGTAGATAGTCACAAGTTCTCGGCCAGATATGTTTTTCAGATTCCCGGGGCATTAGTGGTGTCCGTGGGGGTGTTTTGAAAGTGTGTCACACCCATATCTCTGGTGTGGTATGACGTATGGACCTGGGACGAACAGCAACTGAGTCGACACTCGATAGAGATTCAAAATACGGTTCAAGGTCACTGAGGTCACCTATGGGTCATAGAGTGCATTTTTAAGAATTGTTGGAAATCACGTTTTTTGAATCCATAATGCATTCCTGAAGTTCATACATGCATTGTTATACAAAAAAAGTGGACGTGGCCAAAAATTTTGAAAGTGGGTCACGCTCATAATTATCTCAAGCATGGTATAACGCATGGACCTGGGATCAACACCAAATGACTTGATAGTCGATGGAGATCAAAATATAAGTCAGGGTCACTGAGGTCACCTAGGGGTCATTGAGTGCATTTTTCAGAATTGCTGGCAATCACATTTGTTGTACTCCATAATGCATTCTTGAAGTTCATAAATGCATTTTTATACGAAAAAAGTGGGCGTGACCCAAAAATTTGAAAATGGGTCATCCTCATATCACCAGCATGGTATGATGTATGGACCTGGGACCAATACACAATTAGTTGACACTCGATGGAGGTTCAAAATTTAGGCAAAGGTCACCCAGGAGTAACTGAGGGCTATTTTCAGAATTTCTGGAAATCATATTTTTGAACCCCCTTGTGCATTCCCTTGATCGGTTCCTTTGAATCCTGTACAGATATATGCCTTTTCTGGTCTCTTGGAAAAATATATCTGATTCCTGAATGAATATCTTTAAATACTGTCAACGAAAACCTATTTCT
This sequence comes from Pictodentalium vernedei, assembly GCA_031216915.1. Classification (NCBI taxonomy): domain Eukaryota; kingdom Metazoa; phylum Mollusca; class Scaphopoda; order Dentaliida; family Dentaliidae; genus Pictodentalium; species Pictodentalium vernedei. The sequence goes on along the minus strand of CM062292.1, from coordinate 476,615,210 downwards.
GATTTCTTTAAAACTATTTTATCCCCAAAATAAGCCTCCAAAGTATTCCCATTACATTCATAGAGGGGTGCGGTGGCTAAGTAGTCAGAGGTGCAGGCTGCAAGCCGAGAGGCCCTCAGTTCCAACACTACCTGCGGCAACTGCCTTGTGTCTTTGGGCAAAACACTTCACCCCCATTGCATATGAGGGCATGGTGACGTTGTGTACTAAGGCACACTGCACATCGATGATGCACTTGCACTAACTCTGCTTGTGCTGAGTTAGTATGTTGGGGAGCCTGACAGTTGGTTGCCGCTGCTTGGTGGTTCTCTTCAGGTTCTCAGGCTTCCTCCATCCGTAAAACTGTCCGACACGAGACGACCCTGGCTGTGGAAAGTGTCCTTAAAACTCCAATAAATAAAACATTAAGAGGTTAAAATGCGTTTACAACATTTACTAGAAATTGAGTTAGCTGAAGCAATAACCATTATCTAAAAACAGAATATAATCTCTCTTAAACAAAGGGCCAAAGAGAAAGTTTAGATAGAATTTCTTTGTGCCATTGAACAGCATTGTATATTTATTTAGTATCATGTTACAAACTTCATTCTCAAATCATTGAAGAGAGAACCCTTCACTTTTCAAAGCATTTTTAAAATCTATTTATTCTCAATCATAACTCAGGATTAAGAGATTTTGGAATGGAGTGGTTTGTGGCTTTCTCGAAACATCTATCATAATTACAAAGTAATGAAATGGAATATTTAAATGGTCAGATTTAACCCTTTTAATACTTCGATTTGAGTACAAACACATTTAATATAACTCATGGCTACAGCCTGTTTTTCGCTTTCTTTTCTGTAACATTTAATTCTATGAGGAGTGGGACACCTTTTCAGTGTGCCTTCCAAAGTAAGGCATTCTTAACCTTTACCAAACATAACGGCGAAAAACGTTCAGCGTTATTCACAGAAATGTCTATTCAGTTTTAATTACTTTTTTCATTTTTGCTTGACCCTTCATTGGAATGAGCTTATTTTTGAAACGGATTATTTATTTATTGGTGTTTAAGGTCACACATATTAGCACAATGGCTAATCATGACCATGACAGTTTTACGGGTAGAGGAAGCCAGAATATCCAGGGAAAAATCACTGGGCAACAGCGAACAACTGTCAGATCCCCCACATACTAACTCGACACAAGCAGGGTTAAAATTGGTTGAAGATATGTGCACCATCGGTGTGCAGTACGCTTTAGTACACAGCGCCACCGGGGTGAAGTGTCTTGCCCAAAGACAGAGTGTGGATGCCGCAGGTGAGATTCGAACAGAGGACCTCTCGGCTTGACGCCTGCACCTCTGGCAACTGAGACACTACGCCCCCATTATGCACAATTGAGAATAATGAAAACCCTTTTTATTCTCACAATGTTGTTCCGAAACACACATGGACATAGATGGAACCTCGTTATTTTGCTAATGCCAATAAGTCTTCAAATAGGTTATTGGGCCTCTAATGCCTTTCAACGTCTATATTCCAACATCACTGAACCTTTTTACTCGCAATATATTTTCCAGAGGTACCATGCATGCACTTTAACATTTTATAGCTAATATGAATATTTGCCATCATCTATAAATATGGCAAATCCGGAGTTGGTGGAGCCAATATTTATAAAGTAGTTTATGCTCATACTTCAGGCTTGGTATGACCTATAGAAATGGAGCCTACACCGTTGAGTTGAAACTTGCTGGACGTTCAAAATGTGGTCCACCTCAATGCGGTCAACAGAGGTCATAAAGTTCATATTTTTCCCACCTATTAGGAATTGCATTTTATATCAATTAATGCAATCAACTCTGAACGATTGTACATGTATCTCATCATTCAAATAAATGGCAGAGCCAGTAATGTCAATTTCTGATTCCTTGATCGAACCCTATAAATGGTGTGCACATATATGCCTTTTCTGGTTTCTTAGAAAAATTGTTCTGATTCCTGTATGAATATCTGTAAATACATTTTTGATTTGTTAAAAACTATTTTACTCCCGAAAATAAGCCTCCATACATTTTGTTTCTATATAGTATTTTTCCTGATACTTTAACCCTTTTCACACAGAATTGAATTTACTGGTGGCAGTAAATTCTGTTTCCCTAGTTTGAATATTGTTTTTTTTTTTCGCTCATTCAAGTGTTTTTCGTGCCCAACATTAGGTTGCTGGACACGAAATATCCAGTACAACTCGTTTGGACATTGGCAATAACGCTTGTTAACGGGAGTTAATTTAGATGAATATAGGCAGAGAATCGTCGAATCACGTTGTCGTGATAAAGTTCTAATCTGAACAGCTTCTACTCAATTCCACTCACTTGCCATTTTTCTAAGTATACAAAGGGTGAAATTGAAACAAAGTATGGTCCAAATGCAGTCTACCCAGACAACTAGCAGTGAGTATTTTAGTCCTCCCACACTTATGATCAAATGGTGTCGACTAACATACTAGCGTCTCTACTGTGGTCACCATGTGTGTTCTGCCACCAACAGACTCCGATCCTGTGTACCCTTAAAGTCCAATCAGCTTTGAGGTGTTTGCAAACACTACATTTTATTCAAACGATGAGGGTAGCTGCCCTCTTAAAAGTCAAACCCAAATGAGTTCATATTCATATTCACTCATCCCAGTTGATTTGGGTTGATTTTAGGTTGTAGGTCTGTCGGCTTACTGGATTTAATATATTGCTTGCATGTACTTAGTTTTGTTTTGTTTTTCTATTTTCGGGAGATATTGAAATAAACCAAGAACAGATTCCACTAGCTCTGAAAACTACCCAAAGAGTTTTAAAATTCCACATCTTACCACACACAGCCTACAACCTAAACTAGATGTTATTCAAATCCTCTCGTCAGAATTAGCACACCCTAGCCTTTACAGAGACTTGGTTACAAAGCGCGATATGATATAATATTTGATATCCTGATAATAACTTTCAGGAAACCTTGCCTTTCAACTGCTCCACAGGAGGTGGCGGAGTCGTCACTTTTTATCAAAGACAGTGTGTGTTTCGTCACGGATAGGATCTTGAAGTCTCCTAACACTAAACACCTAACACAAAACGTGTCGACAAACTGTCGTAGATCACTGTTATTGACATTTTTATCGCCCACTTAACAGTGTATCTGAGACAAGACATTTTAGTTTACCATCTTTTGATAAAGTTAAAGATGCATCAACTGATGATCTGATTATCACTAGTTATAACCAACTGGCTTCCCCTTACGGCCATTTTTATGATATAATTGAACGCTTTAACCTCCGATAAGCTTGTAAGTGAGCCCATGTACTTTACCGAACCGTCGGCTTTATTAAGTTGTGAGGTTTTAGACCCAATAATGCCAAAGACGATTTGCTACTGCTAGAAAGTTTCCTAAGATGCTGTATTCATAAATCCACTAACTTCAGTCTTTAAGAGGCGTAAATGGTATTATTTATAGGTGAATTATAAAGCCTCAGATGCTGCTACAGCGATGGGTGAGGTAATACCTTCTTGCCAGTCCATGTCTTGATGCGATAGTGTCAAAATGCACCAGTAAGATTCTTGATACCGTATCCAAACATATTCCTGCCCAAGCACATCACTTCGTAGGTAAACCGGTCTGAATGGATAAAATCGTATAACCAGACAAGAATAATGTTCCCCCACAAATAACCAAATTTGTGAAAGTCCAAATGAATAGCCACAAAACATCGACATTAGAGTGAGAGATAATTTTGAAAATATTTCATTGGTAATACAGTATTCGGAATTCCTCCTTCAAATCACTTAAACAACATTTATACCTCCAATACTGATAAAAACAGTTTATTTACCGTCTGTTCCATACCATAAAATAGTGACTCCAACGCTTCCATCCCAGGCCTTGCGCCGACTACTCAAGGAACTAATTACAAATTTACTCTTCAGTAGAGGTAAATCTTTAAAATGATCAACTCTATTAACGCGTCTCGAATGTGCGATCCAGACCTCGACGAGATCATCAGCTGAGCATATTGACAAACCTCCAGAAGGACAGAACTCGAGTAATAATAGTAACACTTTGGCCGGCCGCTGATTTGTCGCGGTTCTCGGTTGAGAAGGCCTGGTTACCCCTGAAGTGTAGATATGTAGGCCAATGTATCACGCAAAGCTTTGAGGCGAAACAAAAAACATTTGATTCCCAGAGGGGGACAGGCCAATTGCAATTGCATGGGCAATTCGACACCGGAAGTTACGTGGTTTTTTCACTGAAATTTACTGTCCACTTCAAAAATCACATTGACGGCTATAGAGAATTCTGTTCTGGAACACATTTATCTGACTGGGTATGTGGAACCCTTTGCGGGCCTACGGCCCGCTTGGGGTTCCTAATACTGCATCCAGATTTATTCCTACAAATGCTCATCACTTCGCCGGTAAACCGACCTGAATGGTTGCATAGCATACAGCCAGCCAAGCGAAATAGGCCCCCCACAAACATGGATAAAGTATAAACAAAATCGAAACGAAGTTGTAGTGACTAAACTTGTGTAAAGTCCCAATGAATAGCCACGAAACATCGACGTCACAGTGAAAAAAAATATCGAAAATCTTTCATTGGTAATACAGTATTCTGAATTCCTCCTACAAATCACTTAAACAATATCTATACAGAGAAAGCCGATTTACTTAATAAATACCTCTGGTCCATACCAACAAATAGTGACTCCAACGCTTTTATCCCAGGCCCTGCGCCGACTACTCAACGAATTAATTACAACTTTACTCTTCAGTACAGGGAGGTCTTTGAAGTCTATTAACGCGTGTGGGGTGTGCGATCCAGACCTCGGCCAAGGGCTTCTCAAAGAATGCAAATCTTCCCTGTGTGCAGCACTCTTGATTTTGTTGAATACTTTCCTGAATAACTCCTATTTCCCATCGTACCACTGGATCTCAGCCAAAACAGTTTGGACACTAGGCCGGGCTGAATGGAGCTCCTTGAGCGGAAAAACGTGATTTTTATTATTTGCCCATTTTTGTTCTTTGAGACGTCTCATCTCTTAGTAATGACGTAAAAGATTATGTTCCAGAACCTAGTAGTCTAAATGAGGACTATTTGATTAGACACTACATATAGCCTGAGACATGAATGTAAATTGATATCTCTGCTCCCCTGTAGTCATGCAGCGTCATGTGTTTCACTCAAACAGTTTTAGGTATCACGGAACTAAATATTTTCCCATAGTTGACCATTACGTTCAGGCATCACTTTAATTTCGGCATTCAAATATCATTATTAAGTATAGTTCTTCAGACAACTTTTTCTGACCCGAAAATAGGGGTCCTGCAACAAATAAGAGAATAAAACTGGCCGGACGGGAAATACCGGTCACATGCACATATTTTTCAAGCAATTCTCAACAAAAACACACCAACAGTCAATCGTATTTTTAGGTCCAAGAATCATCAAATCACCCTCTTTATTCATCTGGAATATTTAACACTAATTAAATGCAAGATGTCATCATAATTTTTCAAACGTTTATTGGAACAATATATTTCCCCAAGGCTGCTTATTTTTAGAGGTTGCTGCATTTCAGAGTACAACATTTCAAGGTGGGTAAATCCAATTAAAATATTTAGTTCCGTGATACCTACAGACAAGGATACTTTCGAGTATAGTAAAACTTGGTTGTAGTGAAGTCACGGAGACTTCGGAAGTGATTGCTTTTAGTGGCATTCGTCATATCTGTGTAACAGAGTTAATCGCAATATCTCAATATTGTTCAAAAGACATACAACAAACTTGAATTACACAAGAAAATGGTGTTTTACATGTATGAACAACATAATCAAATATTGACACATTTTGGCCTTATTCTTTTTGATGAATTTATTTAATCTTAACTCTCGTTCTGCCGTTTGTTTTAGGAATATTTTATTGAGTTCTAATTTGTGAACACTGATGTTTTGATTTTTCTTCTTTCCACCACATAGTTACTGAGTATGACATTACTTTTTCTGATTCTTAATAATAATAATAATAATAATAATAATAATAATAATAATAATAATAATAATAATAATAATCACTCAATTCTCCTCCCCATATTGAGTGATTCAGTATTTCTTTTTGAGCAGGCGAAGTCGTGTTTTTCAAAAAGTTGTGTTGGGTAAAGTGTTAATCGTACTCACCATTGCATGATGTACTTCGTGTTTGAAACATAATATAAATATCTATTCAGCCAACCATCATCCAATGTATCGATGAGTGAGCGACTGGGGAGGCGGACTGGAATGAGGGTCAGTGGGGATAGTGTTTGGGAATCTTACAAATATTTCTATTTATATTTTGAAGATAGCAAGTAGACTGTCAAAACATTATTCTCTCAGTTTGTTTCTCCGACACATAAATAGAGGATATGGAATGAGTGTTTTTCTCATATAATATTTATGAAACGAGTCTAAGAATTTTCCGTTTTGGCGAGCCTCTGGCGAGCCCAAACGGAAGATTCGGACGAGTTTCATAAATATTATATGAGAAAAACACTCATTTGATATTCTATTTATCATATGACACAAACACGCACAAATTAGCCACTTAGTATGACTTTTTAACCCATCACCTCGTCGACCTCGTTCCAATGAGGGGTCATAACCTATGTTTTGGAAGCAAAAAGTGAAAATATAAAAAAAAATGAATGGCCTTTTTCTTGTAGGTAAAAGATTAATACAATATAACCCACCCTAAATAGGACAGATAACGTAAATTCTCCCTACTGAAATTATGAAAATGTGACCAGGTTGTATTTTGTTTAGCCAATCAAATTGTCCAGTTTTGAAATTGACCAATGAAAGCTCCCAACTCTAAATATGCAAATTATGAAAATGTGGCCCAGATGTATTTTGTTCAGCCAATCAAATTGTTTAGTTTGGAAATTGACCAATTGAAATTGACGGAAGGATTTATTTATCACTGGTTAATGTGAAAACAAAATATCAAATGTTTTAAAGTGAACAAAACGGACGAGTCATATGATAAAAATAAGTTACTTGAGATAACTCATTTATTTAGTGGTTACTATATCTTTTTATACATTAACTGACCACCGTATGTATATGTTTTTAATTTTCAGTCCTTGATTAATGAAAACTAATTGGCTAATTTATTGATAGAATGATTGATTGAGTAGGTAATTAATTAATTGATTAATTAGTTCATTAATTAATTAATTGATTGGTTGATTAATTGGTTAATTGATTGATTGCTTCATTCATTCGAAGGACACCACAGTTACGTTCTTTTTCTTGAAACTGATGCTGCCCTTCAAATTAAATGTGTGGCTATAGGTGGAAGGAGCTATTTGACCCTTGAATACCAAGACACGTGTGGACGATCAGATGGCAGGCCTATGATTTCATCAAGCACTCATTTGCGGCTGTATATCATTGTTTGCAGCTTCCCTAGCAGTCGCTCTCGGTCACATTTATTCATTCACATACATGCATACGTGTACTGACCTCCGTTTTCTCTCAGGGTTTTTTTTGTAGAATGCATCTTTTTGTATGCGTTATCAAGTTCCAACCCATAATAAGATTAACCCTTTACCTAACGTAACGGCCAAAACCGGCCAACGCTATTCTCAAAAATCGCCAATTAATTTTCATTATTTTTTTAATTTTTTGTCTCAAAAACATAGGTTATGACCCCTCGTTGGAACGAGCTCGTCGAGCTCGTTCCAACGAGGAGTCATAACCTATGTTTTTGAGACAAAAAATTAAAAAAATTAGTTATTCAAGAATTATTTTTGCAAGTGTCGTCTGCTTTTCACGTTAGGTAAAGGGTTAAAAATAATCGAGAAATCCATGTATTGATGGTTTGAAGTCAATTATCGATGAACTGATTGAAGGAATGCTTAATTGATTTTATGGTTGATTGGATTGATTGATTTCATTGATTTGGTTAATTTCATTCATTCATTCATTCATTCATTCATTCATTCATTCATTCATTCATTCATTCATTCATTCATTCATTCTTGTTTTCCGTCAGTGTTTATGCGGAATGTCTTTGTATGTGTTATCATGTTTCAACTCCTGATAGATAGTTTGAACTGACTGATTGATGAACTGATTGAAGGGATGGTTGTATGATTCTATGATCGATTAAATTCATCCATTCATTGATTCATTTTTTCTCTAGCACCATCCCTCAACTGCCTACCCGTGAATGTTTTTAGGGCAAGCACTCATTTGCTGCTATGTTTCAGTGTTTGCTACTTTCCTGGCAGTTTCACTCAACCACAAACCAATGAATGACTGATCGATGAATTCATTCCTCCCTTCCTTCCTTCCTATAGCAAATGCACTCAATCATAGTTTTTTCATTTACACACTGTATTCATCTTTATTTGATAATCTGTCCAGTTTGTCAGTCCAATTCCTTTTAGAGAACGAAAGCCATATTACAAATGACAACCAGTTGATTTTTATTCTTTCTGAGAAGCAAATTAATGCTAGGCATTCATTATAGTTGCTTTCGAGATGGTAAATCCGAAACCAGGAAAGCATGTTTTTGTTAGAAAATTTGCTCTTGTTACCAAAAAAACCAAACCTTTTCAGGTATGCACACTTATTCTGCTATCGCTTTCAATCGAATCTTGGCTTCAGTACAATATGTCCCGATGGGTGTTATGGCGAGATTCGTCTTCTGAAATTTCAACATGGCTAAAATCACAGTTGGCAGTGTGAACTGTTGAGGTTTCTCTTCTGATCCTATTAAACGGCGGGATATCTTCCAACGTTGCAAACATAAATGTGATATCACTCTCCTGGTTGACACTTACTCTTGTATTGAGGTTGAACAGACATAAAAAATAAGTGGGGATACGAAGCGGTGTGTGGGGGAGGGGGGTACGAAGCGGTGTGTGGGGGGAGGGGGGAGATACGAAGCGGTGTTTAACTCTCACTCAAGCTCAAGTAGAGGAACATCAATTCTGTTCAAAATTTCGTTTAAATATTCAATAAACAAGTCAATTGTTGACCCCAGAGGTAATTATATTATACTCGATATAACCATACAGGAACAAAGATTAACAATATCGGCTGTGTATGGATCAAATGATGACAACCCCGGCTAATATGAAAACGTCTATTCTGAAATAGAAGAAATCGGCAATTCCACAGTTCTGATAAGAGGAGACTGGAATATACCCCCAGGACTATATGGACACAACCAGCTATAAGCACAGAAATAATGACAAAGCAAATGAGAAAATTTTACTGTTCATGCAAAATTAGATTCAAATGATGTATGGAGGATAGCAAATCCCGATTTCTAGGCGCTATACCTGGCGGGTGCATGGGAAGAAAATGGCTAGATTGGATTACTTTCTTACGTTGAGTGATTTGCACATATTTATCCAAACAATAGACATCCAAATCGGATATAAATCAGACCATAACCCGGTAAACATTGGCCTCTCCTTCTTTAACCAGCCCCTGGGGAGGGTTTTTTGGACGTTCAATAACAGCCTTCTTTTTTTTATCAAGAATAAATAAATGTAGTAAAAACAATTGACCAGTACAGTACAACAGTCGTCACTACCAGTAATGCTACTGTCACAACCAATAATTATAATAATAATAATAATAATAATAATAATAATAATAATCCGAAAAACGACATTATACTGAAAAAAATATCCTCCAAATAATAAAACCCGTCGGAACAGAAACAAACGACTTGCAGGATATAAAATCTGAACATAAAACCTTTTACCAAAAGCGGTATACCTCAAAAATTACATCCGCTGACAAACTTGATCTAATCGAAAACATTCTCTGATGCGGAAAATCAATTTCTAAACTTCTTGAAGGTCCACTCACTAAGTTTGTTTGCTCAAGCTCACTAAAACAAATGACAAATAACAAATCTTCGGGCTCAGATGGCTTCACAGCCGAATTTTACAAATTCTACTGGAATGACATTAGTATGTATTTAATCAACTCATGAACATTGGTTATTCTACAAAAGGCCTTTCAACCACTCAAAGAACTGGCATCATAACATATATACCATAACAAAATAAACCGAAAATGTTTTTGAAAAGCGGAAGACCAATATCCCTTATAAATGTAGATGCCAATCGTATCAAAACTGTCCTACAAAGTTCTTCACTTAAATGAAAAATGGTAGTAACAAAACATTCCCTGCATGTTAACTTTACTGGACTTCGAGAAGGCTTTTGATTCCTTGGAATGGTTGTTTATTCTGAAAATCTTATGTTTTTTAAACATTGGCCCTTCGATCATCAGATGGTTCCAAGCATTTTATAATAATATTTAGTTATATTTTAAATAATGGGAATTGTTCAGAAAGAGTAGAGGTCCCGAGTTCGATCACCGTCCGGGATGATCCGCGTTGTGTCCTTGGGCAAGGCACCTTATCCCGGCTGCCTACACGGGGGCACGATGTCACAATTAGCCCTTGTGCATAAGTATGTGATCTTAAACACCAATAAATAAATAAATAATCTGAATGAGTAAAGTTAGGACGACGTGCGAGGCAGGGGATCCACTTTCCCCCTGCTTATTTATAGTCTGCGCAGAAATCCTCAGCACAACACTAAAATATAACCCAGATAGAAATGGTATTAAAATACACAATTCTGAATATTTGATTATCCAATATACTAACGACTCTAAACTCTTTCTGGGCGACGACGGACACGCATTAGACATACCTCTTGAAACAGTGAACTCGTTTTCAAAAATCTCTTGATTAAAGGTAACTTTGATAAAACCGAAGTGATATGGATTGGGACATTGTGTTGTGATGACGAAACTCCTACACAACAAAATGTTAAATGGAATCACAATAACGCCTTTAAAATTTAAGGAATCGAATATAATTTCTTCAGCAAGAATTACATTGTTAACAACTACCTTAATCTGATGGAATTTTTTTTTAAAAACTTCTTTGTGACCGGTCATTGAGAAATCTGACACTTATTGGAAAAACGGTAGTTACGAAAACCCTTGGTTTCCAAATGCTAATATACTGCTTGACAGTTCTTCCGGATCCACGAGAAAATTCCATACACAGATTACAGGTTTTATTTCAGAAATTACACAAACTCATGTACTAACGACCGATAGAACATGAAAAGAAACGTTCTAATATTATAAGTTACAGGGCGTTTAGTTGGCAGATACAGTGTCATATACGGCGAAGAGAAAACAATATTAGGTGAGGCCTCACCGGGACTCATCAGGTGGATTTCCCGCAGACTCCACCTCAATAAACGATGAAAGGGAAATTTTAAGATATAATAAACCAACACCAAGAGAGATATTTAATTCACCAGTAATTATTGTAAAATTAACAACCAAATTCACGTTGACGAAACACACAGTTGCTCCACTTCACAAGACAGTATTCAGTAAAGTGAATCCCAGTGACGTAATTTTCTCTGAAATGTAACGTCATCACTGACCTCAATATGGAGATCAATGAACGCTATTTTATTTTTTCAATTTGCGTCTTTCCATCGATAAGACAGATGAAAAAGTTCCTCTAAAAATAGTTTTACAACACATTGTTTTATAACAGTTTCATTCAATCCAATGCAATGTTTATACTACGCGGCTATATTATATGATGGGTCTCCTGTATGCATGTACTCACGTGTAAATGAAAAGCTGAGGCGTGTGGATATAATGAAAAGACAAAATGGCTGACGGGCACCTAATATTAAATTAATAATAATAATAATAACTCTTTGGCCAGCCGCTGATTTGTCGCGGTCCTCATAAGAGAAGGCCATCATTCCCCCTGCACCCCACCCCCTCTTCCCCTCCTCTCCTCCCAGCATTCAGATATAAACTGCTTAATAGTGTCCCTCACTTCCTCTTTTTCAATTTCTTCAATAAGCATTCCTACCCTCTCCCTCGTGTCCCCCTTCAGCCATCTATCCTTTGTTTCTTCACCCCACTTCTGCATTATTCTTCCAGTAAATTTTATTCTATGAGGTATATACTGTGGGCATTCCAAGAGGAAATGTTCCAGGGTCTCCACTACTCCAGAGTGGCACATTTGGCATCCCTTTTCCCCATCTCTCCCAATTTTTCCCCGAAGCTCCAGTGATCTTGATCTCAGTTTGAACAGCAGTGACCCTCCAAAGGTGCCATCTAGGTACTTCTCAAAAGCTGGCTTTTCTTTATATTGTAACCCCTGCAGTGATCTTTTCACGCTAACCCCTGCTCGCCAGTTTCGATTGCAATCTTCCATGACTCTCTCTTTGACAAACCTTTTGCCTTCTTTCATTCCTGCTTCTATGTTTGTGACCTCTATAGAGTAATTGTCCATTAGTTCCCTCACATGTTTTGACCACCCCGTTTCTATATTAGAATTCCAAATGGTATCGAGCATCAATTTGCACCACCGGTTGTCAGGCAGGTTTCTCAAGTAGTTAAAGTAACACAGTTTTCCCAAATCTACCCTGTCCTTGATTTTCATCCACCCAAGCTCCCCTCTTACTGCTTCCAAAGCTGCAGCATTACTCGACCCTGTTATCCATCTGCCGGCATCATTCTGAGTACTTTCCAACTTCTTAATAACTGTTTGGTTTAATGGAATCACGTCCGTGCCATACGTTATACTTGGTAAACCCACCCTCTCCCACAGTGTTTCCCCACAAAGACCTTGTTGAAACTATTTTTCCCTAAAAGTTTTAGTTGGTTCAGAATTCTTTTCCCCTTCAGAATCAGTTTGGCTGAGTAATTTCTGTACACCCCTCTTCCCGTTATATTTATGCTTACCCCAAGATACTCATACTCTCCCGTTTCTCCTACAGTGATTTGTTTGCTTTCCGCTTCGGGGATTGAGAACTCCCCCACTCTCCATCTCTTCGTCATATCTATCTTGCGTCCAACGGGTATTACCTTGCTTTTATTTTCATTTAGTTCGAGCCGCCAAGTGTTCCCATATCTACCAACAATTTCCAGCAGTTTCTCTAGCCCCTGTTCAGTTCTAGACATTAACACCATGTCGTCCGCAAAGAATAAGCCTGGTATCTTTATGTCTCCAACATTTACCCCCTCCGCACTCTGAATTAGTTCGTCCCCTAAATCTTTAACATACAATGCAAACAAAATCGGTGAAAAGATACACCCCTGCTTGAGGCCTATATCCATAGGGACTCGTTTTGTAGTGATACTCCCTAGACTGAGTTGGCTTTGCACATCTGTATACAGTGCTTTCATGATTCCCACAAAGTCACCCCCAGTCCGATGCCCTCGAGCTTTCGCCACATACCTTCCCTCCACACTCGGTCGTACGCTTTTTTTCACATCTAGAAATGCCAGAAACATCTTTTTCTTTTCAGCCTTTGTTGATTCTATCAGTTGGGTGAGTGTAAATAGGTGATCAGTGACTCTTCGTCTTTTCCTGAAACCATTTTGAATTTCTCCTAAAAAACCTTTCTCTTCAATAACTTCCTCTAGTCTACCGTATATGACCTTACAGAATACTTTTCCGATGTTACTACTAACTGATATCCCCCTATAGTTATCTAGAACTTCCTTATCCCCCTTTTTGTGTATGAACGACACCTTACTTTCCCTCCACTCTCTGGGGACCTCTTGCTTTCGCAGAGCCAGGTTGAAAAGGTTTGTCAGGACTTCAATAAGTGCCTCCCCTCCATTTTTGAGGAATTCGTTCGGAATTTCATCAGTCCCTCCCGCTTTACCATTTTTTAATTTCGAGACCACGTTCCGCACTTCTTCTGCCGTTATTTCGCTACATACACGACTGGATAGGTTCTCCTCCACCAGTGTATTTCTTTTTGGTGGGGACCCACTGCCCCATCGCCTATCGTTTATCTTTTCCCAGTGCTTGACTAACTCTGAAGCGATACGGCCTTTATCTTCTGTACTTTCCCCATCCACTTTGATACTCTGCACACTACTTTTCCCCCGTTTATTTACCCAATTCCAAAATACGTTTGAGCTCGAACCCCCCGTTTTCTTTATTGTTCTGGCAAGACTGCAATTGCGCTCCTTCCTATTATTATTTTTTATCTCATTCACCTTTTTCCGTGCCAGTTCATATTCTCCTTTCATTAGTCTCGTGTCATTGTTATCCACCCCTTTAAGCTTCTTACTTCTTCTGTAAGCAGCGCATTTTACCTTCCTTTCTTTTATAGCCTTTTTCAGTCCCTCGTTAACCCTGTATCCAAGCTCTCTCGTTGGGACCCTCACCCTTCCTAAGTTCCTATACAATCCTTCCCTGCCACTGTTAGGCTATTTACTGTGCCATCTGAAATACTCTGGACATTTGCATCCCTAGGTATACATTCAAGATTTGGTTTTAGTTTTTCCCGAAACTGCTTCCAGTCGGCTCCTTGTTTTAGTCCCCAAACTTCCTTGAAGGTATTTCTGTCTCTATTCGTCTTTTTGCCCATAATCTTAACTGTTATCAGGTTGTGATCACTACCCAAGTCATTTTTTCCCTCGTCATCTATTTCTACATCTATAACCTCCCTCCATACGCTAATGTCAGTGAGTATATAATCAATTATTGTTTTCTTATCGTTCCTCTCCCAGGTCCATTTACCCTTACATTTCGCATCCCTGTTCAGGATCTTTAAACCAAGCTTTTTTGATAGGTCCAACATCTTCTTCCCATTCGTGTTAATTTTCCTATCACCTCCCTGTATGCCCTCCTCCTTATCCCCGATGTGCCCATTGAAGTCCCCCATTAGGACAATACTGAACCCTCTGCTTCCAAGCTCTGTGATATTCGATCTAAGAGTTGTATATATTGAGTCATTCCACTCGGGCTTACTTCCCTCCACTGCTAAGTATACAACACCAACGGCAACACTCCTGCTTCCTAATTTGATTTTTGGCCAGACTATTTCGTTGGATACTGGAATCTGAGTCCTTGCTTCTGTGAGATCTGTAATCAATGAGGGCTGTAATTCCTCTTTAGCGTAGATGCCAACACCCCCACCCCGTTTCTGACCCTCAGTTCGCCCAGCTCCTATCCACACGCAACCCTTCATCTGATCAACCCGCTCATCCTGTCGTATCCACGTCTCACTTAGACCCATTATATCGAAGTCTCCTTCGTCCACCATTGTTGATATTTCGCTTACTTTCTTGTGCAGACCCTGGATGTTGCAGTACCCAAACTTAATGAATCTTTGTTTTTTTGTCATCACTGGCACATTATTATAACCCTGGTATGTCCCTGTATTGTGCATGTTTGTTGTTCTTCCTATGTTCCCAGTATTTGTGCCCCTCTGGGTTATCGGCTGTGGTCCCCTACCCCCCTTTTCTCCAAAAAAGGCCCAGCCACCTGTAAAATTTTTTGGCCCAACAGGTCTGTAATATTGGGTGCTTTTCAGCCTTCCTGAACCTAATATTGCGGAGTCTATGTCTCTTAGTAACTTCATTTGATTGGATAAACAAATTTCCTAGCATAATAAAATACCATACATAGGTTATCAACTCTCGTTACAAGTTCTTTTGGTCGGGTAAAAACGAAAAGGTGAAACACGGTACATTAATCAATTTGATAGAATATTGAGGACTTACATTTCTGGAATAAAAACGTACAGTTACTCTCTAAATGTTAGCTAGATAAAAATTATTTTAGACCCCAGACACTTTGGCTTCCTGGAAAACTGGTTTTGAAATCACGGAACCTACACAATTTGGTATTCTCCACCCACGGAGCCACCACGCCCCGCTCCTAGCATCATACTTCCTTTTAACTTATCTAAGACCAGGAAATCCTGAAATTGGGAAATTCCATCAATTGAGATGTTAATACATGCCATTTCCTGATACTCTTGTTATTCTTGGTGATTGTTTTTGTATTCCCTAACAAGCATGGGCGATTCCACGTGGTTTTCCAGAATTTAGGGTTGATTTTTAAAGTCAGAGATACAGAATCGAGCAAAGCTTTGATATGCTGCTTCCATACATGTATCATGGGGCAATCCATTGAAGCTGGGCCAAACTTTTTGTTAACTGTTTTTGTTTACTTATGGTTTTCCCCTAATTACATTTTCTACTTTTCTTGTACTTGGTTCAGGTTTTGATCCAAACTATTTGTGGTTACCTATTTCCCGATTCACTGGTATTTACTTTCTGGTTTGTTTTCAGTTTGCTTTTCTGGTTTATTTTCAGCGGAATATCATGGAAAGTTTTCTGAGGAGCTCGCTCTTCCGTATTCTTGGGGTGGCCTCTGGGATATCCTTCATAAATGTATTTATTTTTCTCCATATTTGTACACTCCTGCTCTGAAAAAACATATCTTCGGTAATACCCGTGTAGATCCTTGTCCTTGGCCCTTACTGTACATCTACAATGGGTTGCTGCCAAATAACTCAAAATACACAAACAGGGGCCATAGCTTAGCAATATTTTGTTTGTTTCCTTGCGATGTATGTCTTGCTGCAGTTTACCCCACAAGTTTACTGGAGAGCGTCTGTGCTGGCACTCCACAAGGGATGGATGCACACGTACCTTAGTTATTTTAAGAATCTAGAAACTAGCTACACAACGGAAGCCTCATAAAAAAAAGTAAACAATAAACAAATAAATAAAATATTCTGTTCATAATTATTTTATTGCAATTTGTTGGAGAGCTCCTGTGCGCATGATCCAATGAGTTGTTGCAAAATAATGCTATATACACCAGAAATAGGGTCATAGCCTAGTAATATTTTTGATTGTTTCCTTAAAATGCCCTGTCTTGCTGCAGTTTATTGAAGGGCATCTGCTGGCACTCCACAAGAGATGGATGTACATTAGCAACCTAGAAATTTAGAAACTAGTCAGACAATGAAAGCCTTATTTAAATAAATAAATAAATAAATAAATAAATAAATAAATAAATAAATAAATAAATAAAAATTATTTTATCATGATTGATTGTTTTGTCGCAATTGGTTGGAGAGCTCCTGTGGGCATGATTCAATGGGTTGCTGCAAAATAATTCTAACACCATAAAAGAAGTCCAAACTTAGCAATATCTTGTTTGTTTTATCAAGATGTTTGTCTTGCTGCAGTTTACTGGAGGGCGTCTGTGCTGGAATTCCACACGTTTACTGGAGAGCGTCTGTGCTGGCTCTCCACAAGGGATGGATGTACATGTACCTTAGTATTTTAAAAATCTAGAAACTAGCTACACAACGGAAGCCTTATAAAAAAAAAGTAAAAACAAACAAATAAATAAAATATTCTGTTCATAATTATTTTATTGCAATTTGTTGGAGAGCTCCTGTGCACATGATCCAATGAGTTGTTGCAAAATAATGCTATATATACCAGAAATAGGGTCATAGCCTAGTAATATTTTGATTGTTTCCTCAAAATGTTTGTCTTGATGCAGTTTATTGAAGGGCATCCGCTGGCACTCCACAAGAGATGGATGTACATTAGCAACCTAGAAATTTAGAAACTAGCCAGACAATGGAAGCCTTATTTAAATAAATAAATAAATAAATAAATAATAAAATAAAACAAATAAATAATAAAATAAATAAATAAAAATTATTTTATCATGATTGATTGCTTTTTCGCAATTTGTTGGAGAGCTCATGTGGGCATGATTCAATGGGTTGCTGCAGAATAATTCTAACACCATAAAAGAAGTCCAAACTTAGCAATATTTTGTTTGTCTTATCAAGATGTTAGTCTCTGCAGTTTATTGGAAGGCGTATGTGGGCACCCCGCAAGAGATGTATGCACATGTAACTTAGTAATTTTAGAAATTTAGAAATAAGCTAGACAATGGAAGCCTTATTTTAAACATAAAAAAACAAAAAATAAAAGATAAAAAAAAAAAATAAAAAATTGTTCATAACTGGTTGTTTTGAGGCAATTTGTTGGAGAGCTCCTGTGGGCATGATCCAATGGGTTGTTGCTATATAATTCTATATACACCAGAAACAGGTCATAGCTTGGTAATATTTTGTTTGTTTACTCCAGATGCCTGTCTTGCTGCAGTTTATTATTTTGTTCATAATTGGCTCTCCCCAAGAGATGAATGTTCCGGGATTGGTGATCTCACCATTGTAATTTTCAGATTCCAGCCAGACTCGACTCGAAGTAAGATTTTGTTCATGAATAATGGTCTAGTTATAATTTATTGGTGAATGCCTGTTCGCACTCTCCAGTGAGTTGATATGTCTGAGAAGGTCTTCTTCCCAATATAAACTTCCGCCACCAACCAGACATACTGAATTGAAAACTTCCCATAATGGGGGGAACCATACCTACTGACTGGTAATCCAAAAGTGATCCGAATTAAACGAATTGAAATATCCGATTCATGGCAACAGACAGGCGCTAATCCACATCTATCAATAACATCAACTCATCGTCACTTGATCAATCATTATTTTGCTTTTAACAAAAGACTGTAAAGAAGCCGAACTATAAGAACATCTCTTGCGCGAGTCCTTTGTCATTTTGAGCAACATTACCTGGAAATTATCAACGAAATTCGTAGTAAAAATGGTTTAGTCTCGTTATGCCGATTTGCTTAAATAAACATACCGAGATCGAGATTAGTGAGAGGTGCTAATTACTTTTACTGGTCACTTTTACCCAGAATTTTAGTCGTTTTTTTTTTCTTAGTGAATACGGGATGTGAATACATGTCAGGGTGAACAGGGGCCATGGAGGCGGTTTAAAAAAGAACATCTCCATATTGTTGAATACGGTAAGTATCATGTATAAGTTCTTCTAGACTGGAGATGTTATGGCTGTACCGATAAGCAAAGAAGAAGTGGCTAACAGAATTAAAAAATGTAAGACTTCTTCTTCCCCAGGAGGGGACGAGGTCTCATACAAAATCCTGAAACAATGTCCCAACACTTTTTTCGGTAGACTCACTAACCTCCTAAACTGCTGTCTCTCTAGTGGATACTTCCCAAAATGTTGGAAAGTAACTACAGGAGTCATGATACCCAAACCCGACAAGGATTTGAGCAACCCAGCTAATTACCGCCCAATCAGCCTACTTAGCTGTATTGGAAAAATTTTCGAACGGATTCTCACGACTAGACTCCGCAGCCATCTCGAATCAATCAGCTTTTTCAATAAGTGGCAAAGGGCATACAGGAGCCAAAGAGAGGGAATCGAGCATGTTTATAGACTGGTAGATTATATGAAAACGGCGTTCAGTCAAAATGAAATAGGAACCGCGTTATTACTCGACGTAGAAAAAGCGTTTGACTCTGTCTGGCACAATGGCATGAGATACAAACTAGCTAAAATGGGGCTACCTACCAAAATTCTAAGGATCATATCATCATTTTTATCTGATCGAAAAATCAAAGTGAGGGTCAACCGCGAAGTGTCAGCCGAGTTAAAACTCGAAGCGGGCACTCCACAGGGTTCGGTCCTCAGCCCGCTTCTATTTATAATATATGTGAATGACATTGACAAACTAGGGAAGAACCATGTTTAACTATCTGAATTCTCAGACGACAAAGGAATGTGGACGGCCAGTAAGTCTGGAAACATAATACAAAACCGCCTGCAGGATACCATCCGCGACCTGCAAAGCTAAATGCCACGAAAACACAAAGAATCACATTCTATAAAAAACAAAGGAAAAAGCTTGTCCCCAATATTGAGCTTAAGCTTTACGATCATAAACTTGAAGCTAGTAATGAGGCAAAGTTTCTGGGATTCAACCTGGATAGCAGTCTCAATCTAAACAATCACATAAACTCAGTCACCGTCAAAGCCACTAAACGCATCAATTTCCTGAAAATGATTAGAGGTAAAAATTGGGGAGCCAATAAAGAAACTCTCCTCAATCTTTACAAATCATATATACGCCCAGTACTAGAGTATGGGGCCATAATAACAAGTGACCTGAATAAAACCAACATTGAAAAACTACAACGGGTCCAAAATCATGCCTTGCGCGTGGCTCTGCGCAAGCCCACGTGGACATCGATAAAACAACTTCACGAGATAGCAAAAATAAACACTATAGCAATGCGCTTAAAAGATCTTCAAAGCAAAACTCTAAATAGACTTCAAGACAGCGAATTAATAATAGAACTCGATGCGCATCGCGTCCTCAATAGGAAAAGTAAATAATCTGGGGCATGTCTATCGAAAGGGTTAAAGATTACATCATTGTGATGGGGTGAGCCAGGCACTCTGTGACCTAAATTTAGAACTGGCTGCGGGTGACACGATACGCACGAAAGCTTGGCTTTGTTACCAGTGGGAGTTGCAAACAGCGAGGAAAATCTCCACCTGCTGCCGGGTCTCCCCTCCCTGAGATATAAATCTCGGGGAAAAAATGCTGGCTTCCCCATCCAAAAGGACGGGAAAGTTGTAAATTAAAAACCGAATTGCTCTAATTTCCAGCTCTCTATCTTTTCTACCTCCTCTATCTCATCAGACACACGACCAAACTGAATGACAAACTATGAGGGATTGAAACAATCCTCAAGCAAAGATGTGCAGAAAACCTAACAGACCAAGGCAAGGATTGAAACAATCTTGCCAGCAAACAACCCTTTTAAGGGCTTTTTTGTGTGGGTGGGAGGGGGGGGGGTGTTGGAGGTCATTTGGAATTCCCGAAGGATAACCAGATACCTCAAAATCACATACGGCATCCTATCTCCCAGAAGGCTTGATGGATGACTCCCGGTTTTTTCAAACTAAAATGTTGGAGCTTTCTCCATTCCTTTTTTGTAACCGCTATGGTCATATACCGGGGCCGCTACCAAACCGGCGTTGCTGTTTGGTTTTCCTTTTTCTTTTTCCCTTAAAATTGCCATCGCACAACATTATATTCTGGCTCGCCACCATGGTGGGACTCAAACCTCTACCATCGTCAAGCTGGAACCGAATAGAGCCCACTCTCTAATAGTCTTAATGGCGTTGAGGGTTTGGTCTTTGACAATCTATCACTCAAATGCAAACTGCCGGGAATTCTAACCGCGTGCATACCCCTTCAGACCCCATCTGAGGCAATAGGAAAGCTAGGCCTGTGTGATCCAAGATCCAAGTGAAATAAAATAAGGCTAACCGGGTCGCAAGGGATTTGTAAATCCCACATTGTCCCTGCGCGCCTTCGGCGCGCTAAAACATTTCATTCATTCATGTTGAATACGGGACGTTAATACCCGTCAGGGTGAACAGGGATCATGGAAAAGGTTTAAAAAGGAACATCTCCATAGTCCCTCTCATACATAGTACTCGCAGTCATGGCAAGTCAACAAGTTTCAGTTATGTTCATTCCTAATAACAGAGGAGGTAGAAATCTAGTTTACAATGACTTTAAGTTCCGAATAAAGTCACAGAAGCCACCAAATATCCACTGGGTGTGTAGTGAACGCGGTTGCGGGGCCACAATAAACACAAGAGATGACATTATTAGTTCGCCTATGGGCACACATAATCATCTTCCGGACTTACCAAAAATCTGTGCAGATGCCGTGTTAGCAGATCTGAAGAAAACAGTTCGTCGTGATTCTAAATCTGTATCATCTATCTACCAGGACTTAGTTGGATTTTTAAGAGGAGATGAAACAGACCCAGTGATCATTCCTAAAATTCCAACACACGCCGCAGTCCAGTCGTGTCATGTGAAGGGTTAAAGTCAGAGTTGACGATTATTGAAGATTGACAGTATGAAACAATGTATTTCAGCCATTCGGATGTATTGCTTCCCCATTTGTTCATTAAAAGGATGGCGGACGACGCTTATCAGGGCGAATTCGTAGAGTTAATTCTGATGATGTGTCGTGGGCTATGCTTTCGTGTTCTGTATCATGATGCGTACATGTAACTATAATATTTGTCTTTATTCCTGTTGCCCTACCAACACCCCCCCACCCCCCCCCCCCCCCCCACGCACACACACGCCGCAGTCCAGTCGTGTCATGTGAAAGGTCAGATTCAAAGTTGACGATTATTGAAGATTGACAGTATGAAACGATGTATCTCAGCCATTCGGATGTATTACTTCTCCATTCAAAGGATTGCGGACGACGCTTATCAGGGCGAAGTCGTAGAGTTAATTCTGATGATGTGTCGTGGGCTATGCTTTGGTGTTCTGTATCATGATTCGTACATGTAATTATAACATTTGTCTTTATTCCTGATGTCCTACGAACATGCCCCCCCCCCCCCCCCCCCCCACACACACACACACACACGCCGCAGTCCAGTCGTGTCATGTGAAGGGTCAAAGTCAGAGTTGCCGATTATTGAAGATTGACAGTATTAAACGATGTATGTCAGCCACTCGGGTGTATTGCTTCTCCATTTGTTCATTCAAAGGATGGCGGACGACGCTTATCAGGGCGAATTCGTAGAGTTAATTCTGATGATGTGTCGTGGGCTATGCTTTGGTGATCTGTATCATGATTCGTACGTGTAATTATAATATTTATTTTTAAATACCCTTAACCTGTAGCTAAACAATACATGTATACCTGCCGCGGTTAACCTAACACCTTCCGCCAACACTTACCTATTAAAATCACTCAATAAAAGGTGACCATGAACTGTCCATGTAACCATTAGGATTAACTGTTGTAGATACTGAATATTTTGCAAGTGGAAACCATTAGGATTTGTTTTGGAAAGTGATTCCTAATGGCAATACAATAATAACCAGATGTACAACCAGAGTCGCCACTTTTGAATACTCAAAATTCAACTTTTATTTTTTTATTTTCTTTATGCATTGCTTTTTCAATTTGTGCTGTGCAACATTGTACCAACAAATGCCATTTTCCAGCGTTTTAGTTATTACTCTATTGCAAAATATTTTATTTTCTTTCTTTATGATTCTTCAGGTCTCTCTCGTGTATATGTGCCTCGGTGTTGCTGATGGTTTGTTTGTACATCATGGCGGGTAGTATTAATCTGGACGAGATGCAGGCCGATCCTCACTACGACTTTAGTTATCTGATGAATGACAAGACTGACTTATCAAACACAGATACTGATTCCCCATACATGTACAGTATTACTGACTGTAAATATCTCCTTCCTAGTGAGTTTCATTCAGAGCTTACAGGTATGCACGAATCCTTTTCAGCATTTCATATCAATTGCCAAAGTCTTAATGCGCATTGGGATCCCCTTCATCACTTGTTATCTGAACTGAACAGCAATGGAAATACAGTTGATGTAATTGGTCTCACGGAGGTTTTTCAGATCCCTTCCAATATATCTTATACTCTAGAAGGATACCATCCTCTATTAAAACACACCAGACACACTGATGATGATGGCCGAGGTGGGGTTGGACTATTTGTAAAAAAGGATTCGAACTTTAGTGTCCGACAAGACCTTTCTATTTTTATACCGCATGTGTTTGAATCAATTTTTCTAGAATTAAAGGAAAATAATTTATCGAGAATTATTGGAGTAATATATCGACCAAATACAGCCCCCAAAGCAGACATAGAGCTGTTCCAATCAAAGATTAATTACATAACTGACATTCTCAACAAGGAAAAGAAAACATCATTAATTATGGGCGACTTTAATATTGACCTTTTGAAAGTGGCTTCACACCTCAAAACAGGTAAGTTTATTGATTTAATGTTTAGTGAGGGATTTATGCCGGTCATCACCAAACCAACTAGAGTGACCGATCATTCTGCGACGCTTATAGACCACATTTTTCGAACAAAATAACAAACTCATTGAAATCCGGCATAATTCTCACCGATATATCTGATCACTTTGGAATTTTCTATGTCGAATTATCTAATACACCAATAGATAGCACAAAACCAGTTGTGTCCAGAAAAATAAATTCCACGAGTATCGAACACTTCAAAGTATTGCTGTCCCAATGTGATGTTTCAACGGTTATGGAATCCAACTGTCCGAATGCTGCATATGAACACTTTGTAAACATTTACCTGGATGCGTTTGAACCCGCATTCCCAATGCAAAGCCACAAACAAAATAAGAAATACGTAAGGCGCCAGCCTTGGATGACGAAACGTCTTCTAATCTCGTCCAATAACAAGACTAAATTATTCATTAAAAAAATAAAGAGTCCCACAGAATTTAATGTCAGGAACTACAAAAATTACTGTCGGCTTTTTAACAGAATTAAAAAACAAAGCAAATCAATGTACTATGAAATGGTTCTCCTAGAAAATAAAAGTGATATGCGAAGAACATGGCAAATTATGAATAACGCTATAAATAGAACTAAAAATAAATGCAAATTGCCCTCTTTTTTTAATCTGGGTGACAAAAAGATAAACTCACCCAATGAAATCGCACACGAATTCAATAATTTTTTTGCAAGCATTGGAAATGAGACTTCAAAACGAATAACTACCCCCCGAAAATCTTTCTCTGAATTCATGAAATCTCCATTGCTAGATAATATGTTAGTGTTACCAACGTCGTCTTTTGAAATTATTGATATCGTAGCCAAAATGAAGTCTAAAACAAGTCAGGACTGTGAGAATATTACACCCAGTATACTTAAACAATCGATAGACCCGATTGCCAGCCCACTCGCTCATATTATGAACATCTCATTCAACCAAGGAATAGTCCCCGACAGGATGAAAATTGCAAAGATAATTCCAATCTTTAAATCAGGCGATGAAAATAATTTCACAAATTATAGGCCAATAAGTATTCTGCCAATCTTCTCAAAGATCTTAGAAAAGCTCATGTTTGTCAGACTGATGAAGTTTCTGAATAAATTTGATATTCTCTATCACCACCAATATGGTTTCAGGAAGCATCACAGCACATTACATCCAGCTATGCAGTTGTTTAAACACATAGCCGTGGAAAATAACAAAGTCAGTAAGGACACCACTTTAGCTCTCTTTCTAGACCTTTCAAAAGCTTTTGATACAATCAGTCACGATACCCTTCTTAAAAAACTAGAACATTATGGAATAAGAGGGAATGTTTTAAGTTGGTTCAAAAGTTACCTGATGAACAGGAATTAGTATGTTACTTTTGGTGACAGTAAATCCAATCTAACCGAACTAACATGTGGAGTTCCACAAGGTTCAATATTAGGTCCTATCCTATTTCTTATATACATAAATGACATAAGTAATTCAACTTCGCTGAATCTCTTGTCGTTTGCAGATGATACTTCTACATACAAGTCTGGAGCAAAGATAAACCCCCTAGTCTCAGATTTCAATGAGGAACTTCAAAATATATCTGACTGGTGTGCCGCTAACCACTTATTATTGAACGAAACGAAAACGAAATACATGTTATTTAATCCAGGCCAAAGAGAAAGGCATATTACTCATCAGAATGTTTTTATAAACATTCGAGTCATCAGTAAAGTTGGTAAAGGAGAAAATGAGAAGTCCTTAAAGTTTCTTGGTATAAATATTGATGAAAATCTATCGTACAACGCACATATATCTCAAATTTGTAAGAAAGTTGGACTTGCCAATTAGCTCTTAATAAAGTTAAAAAGTTTCTCCCTCATAAAGTTATGAAAACATTGTATTTCACATTCATACAGAGTCACTTAATCTACGGAATTCCTTTATGGGGTGCGTCCAAAGCCTGTGATCGTCTTTACAAACTGCAGAAGCGAGCTTTACGAATAATAAATAATAAGAAATACAATGCCCACACTGACCCTCTATTTATCAAAGATAGTATACTGAAGTTAGAAGACTTATACAAATTACACGCCACATTATTCCTGTTTGGCTGGCACCATGGGAACCTTCCGGGTTCATTTGCAAATTTCTTCTCGACCGTAAATAATCAAACGAATGTAAACACTCGCCAGACAGGTCTCGTACGCAGACACAAAACCAGAACAAAAGTCCTTGATAAATTACCGGTTTTTGCACTTCCAAAACTGTGGAATAACTTGGAAAGGGACATTAGAAAAATAGAGAATAGGAATGAATTCAAGAAAAAGTTAACAGCAACGCTTCTCGCCTCTTATTCTGAAGATGTGTCCTGTTCGAACCCTTGTTGTCCAGATTGTCTCACTTAACCTATGTGGCACATGAACCGATTAAGTCGACAGCTTTCATTCTCCGTCTCAGGAACATGGCTGTGTGCCCTCACTGGGACGCGCTCAACGAGCTCGCTCCGGTGAGGGGTCATGGCATGCGGCTTTAAGACGGGAAGTGGAAGTCTAATAAAATGTGAATGGTCATTTCCGTGTGCGGCGGGTTTTGTTCTTTGCGTTGGATAAAGGATTAACAATAAATCAGGTGTTGACTCTAAAAGCTGTCTGGTATTCTCGTCCACGTCGCCTCTAATTCAGCCTCCACCAATCACTGCGTAGGTCCATGTATTGCTCCGTTACATTCAAGGTATCTGGAGGATTGTGTCGGCAGAATCAGGAGAGCGACATTTTGCAGGTGCTACCCATCAGCGGCACTATGCGCGCATGTCGGAGTGTGACCACGCCAAGGTAGAGTATGGAATCCACAATGTTGCAATTATTTATCCCATTTTCCCTACCTATTGTTATCTTTCTTTCTTTTCTTTTCTTCTCTCTTTCACAGGGAAAGGTAGGAAGACAGCCATTCTGGAATGCCTTTCCCTGCCAGTATACAATTATTTTGGAAATTGTGCAATGTGTAAAATGTTTTGGTGGAAATGTTCATGTTACAATTACAATATGTAAACTTTGTATCATTTTCGTATACTGGCAAATAAAATAAATATCTATCACACTGTGTTACTCCTTCACAAACTTGTGTATAAGGATTTGATCTATCACACTTCTCACACTATTGACAATATCACTAATGGTTAATTGACTTAGGCTTACTAAATTTCACAGGCACTCCACTGAGCTGCCCTTTTACCTTCATTTTATTTGAGAACTGTTTTATTGATACTGCTCTCTATGTAATTTCATTGTACAGACCCTAGTTATATGACACAATTCTCCTCTTCAACATCATTTCTGAGGCAATTGTTATATTTTAAATTTATCTTGCAATTAATAGTTTTATGTTTAGAATATTTCCAAATGGTACACACTTCTTTTTCCAGAGCTCTCTGATTTTCTGCCTGTACTTTGTTCACTGCCCCACATGAATCAGACGAATACCAAATTAAATGTTCGATTTTACCCTTTGATCTCCAACACACAGATCAGGTTTGCCACAGAGAAAATATTGCAAGTCGGCCATTACCTATTTCATGAGCTGCTGTACGATCGCTGCCTATACTTGCCTAGTAAGTTGTACATCCAGGTCGACCACAGTTGTAACAAATAGGTTTAGTATAGCTTATAGGCTTCTGATGTCTATTATTTTGTTTTTGATTGTTATATTATCTTTGCTGATTATTACTTTGTTTCATTACATGCACCCTATTTCTCTGCCACTGCATCTCAACGTGTATGGGTTGAATGTATCTAGAGTCCCCAGGGTTCTCATCCAATTCTCGTTTGTCTACCCTACATTCTACCAGGGATCCACAGGTCTGTTCTTCATGTACAGATGACTTAACTCCACCATGGAGGCCAATTCTCTCAGATTGTAACTCAGAATCTTTTGCCATTTTGGAACTCATTGATTTTCATCTGAAACCTATAGCTAATAGGCATCAAACCACCTCAAAAATACACAGGGCTTCCTGTTAAACATTTCTAAAGAAAAGGTATTGAAAAATGCGATCCTGGATATTTTGGATATCGACAGCATGTATATAAACATTAATATTGATAACAGTGTTAAATCTGTAAAAAAATGTATTTTAAAAATATCGTGATAGAAAATGCCTGGACGAAGATATTTTGGATGTTTTAGAGCTGAGATAGAAGGTAATGCCTTTCAATTCAACAGAGAAAATTATTTACAAATAATGGATTGTCCTATGGGCAAAATATTCAGTCCTAATTTTGCAAGCATTTATGTAGTGAAATACGAGGAAAATGACTTAAGCATATGTGCAAAGCATCCTCTTGTATATCCCAGATACTTAGACGACATGTTGATCATTTGATGATTTTGATGTTTTTTAGAAAAATTCTACTGATTTTCCTGATGCGACCGTGTGTAAAGGCAAATAATTCCAGGCATCAGCTAACCTAGATTATAAGATATTTTTTAAACCAACTGGTTTCCGTCAATTGTTGCACACAAAATGTCACGCACTACATACATTTAATGGTATTATCATACCACAGCTCGTTTATTTCACCACAATTCAAGTGATGAGGCAAATATCAACAAAGCTTGTTCTACCCTATTTGTCATCTTCAGATCGAGGGGTTACTCACTGTGCTTTTTGCTTAGCCTGAAAGCTGAAGCTCCGAAAAATGCTGGAATGTCTTGCATAAATTACTGAACAGGAACCACTGAAAACTAAACACAACATACCATTGCAGAATTGTAATGGAGCTATACTGAACTGGAATAAGCATGGTTGTAGATTACATTATTTTATGCCCGATCAGAAAGAGTAATTTACCTCCAAACAAATTCCTTATCAGATTCGAAACTCCTTCCATTGTAATTCACACAATATCATTTACCTGTGCACTTGTAAGCACTGTCAGAAGCAGTATGTTGGTTAAAGTCAAAATCCTCTCTGAGTACATGCCACTAGACACAAACAGAATATAAAACATAATGCTGATGCCACAGTAGCACAACATTTCAACCTTCCTGGTCATTCTTTGAACGATTTCCAAATCCATCCTTTTGAACAACCACCAATTAAAGACACATTAGAAGAAACGGATGAATTTAGAAAAAAACGTAAAGCTTTTTGGGTAAATATGCTTCAAATCCTCTGTCCATTTGGTATGACCATATCAGAGGGAGAATGCGAAAGGATATCCGTCATTCCTTTCACTTTAACATACAACAGAATGAACATCGAAAGAGCAAAAAAAGTTAAATATGAATTTAATTTAAATGAATTCAAGTTGAAAGAACCTTTAAATGTTCGACCTGCCATCACTTATAAGAAAACAAAGGCTTACATAACATTCTTGTAAGGACTAAATTGGAGCCCAACAGTGAATAACATCTGTTATTGACAATCAGTTTAACCAGTTCCTAAGCTCAACACCTTGTTGAAATGAAATTTGTGTGCTTTTAATGATGTTTGAAACCCATCAAGTTGATAAAATCTATATTTTCAAGCAAACAATATCTCGTTGGCGTATTACTTCAACAAACGATTCAGTAGGAAATGTCTGCCAGTCTATGTTCCTGAATTCTACTCTGGATTCACGTGAGTGTGCGCACTCCTGGACACTGGAACATGCCATCAAACCTTCCAACAACATCCTTAACCCTTAGATATTTTTGTATGTCTTATGACGTATGAAATCAAAACAGGACCAAGGTTTATAGTATGCAAGTAAAACAGGACCAAGGTTTATAGTATGCAAGTAAAACAGGACCAAGGTTTATAGTATGCAAGTAAAACAGGACCAAGGTTTATAGTATGCAAGTAAAACAGGACCAAGGTTTATAGCATGCAATTAAAACAGGACCAAGGTTTACAGTATGCAAGTAAAACAGGACCAAGGTTTATAGCATGCAATTAAAACAGGACCAAGGTTTACAGTATGCTAGCAAAACAGGACCAAGGATTATAGTATTCAAGTAAAACAGGACCAAGGTTTATAGCATGCAAGTAAAACAGGACCAAGGTTTACAGTATGCAAGTAAAACAGGACCAAGGTTTATAGTATGCAAGTAAAACAGGACCAAGGTTTATAGCATGCAATTAAAACAGGACCAAGGTTTATAGTATGCAAGTAAAACAGGACCAAGGTTTATAGCATGCAATTAAAACAGGACCAAGGTTTATAGTATGCAAGTAAAACAGGACCAAGGTTTATAGCATGCAATTAAAACAGGACCAAGGTTTATAGCATGCAATTAAAACAGGACCAAGGTTTATAGCATGCAATTAAAACAGGACCAAGGTTTATAGTATGCAAGCAAAACAGGACCAAGGTTTATAGCATGCAATTAAAACAGGACCAAGGTTTACAGCATGCAATTAAAACAGGACCAAGGTTTATAGTATGCAAGTAAAACAGGACCAAGGTTTATAGCATGCAATTAAAACAGGACCAAGGTTTACAGTATGCTAGCAAAACAGGACCAAGGTTTATAGAATGCAAGTAAAACAGGACCAAGGTTTACAGTATGCAAGTAAAACAGGACCAAGGTTTATAGTATGCAAGTAAAACAGGACCAAGGTTTATAGCATGCAATTAAAACAGGACCAAGGTTTATAGTATGCAAGTAAAACAGGACCAAGGTTTATAGCATGCAAGTAAAACAGGACCAAAGTTTACAGTATTCAAGTATTTATTGATGTTTAAGGTCACATATTTATGCACAATGGCTAATCATGACCGTGACAGTTTTACGGGTGGAGGAAGCCGGAGTACCCGGAGAGAACCACCGAGCAACGACGAGCAGCTGCCAGCTCCCCAACATCGTAACTCCACACTGCAGCTCAGGCAGGGTTAGATTGGTTGGTGACATGCGTATCATCGACGTGCAGTACGCCTTAGTACACGGCGTCATCGTGCCCCCACGCGGGCAATGGAGATGAAGTGTCTTGCCCAAGGACACAACGCGGTTGCCGCAGGTGGGATTCGAACCGAGGACCTCTCGGCTTGCAGCCTGCACCTCTACCTACTGAGCCACCGCGCTCCCACAGTATGCAAGTAAAACAGGACCAAGGTTTATAGCATGCAAGTAAAACAGGACCAAGGTTTATAGTATGCAAGTAAAACAGGACCAAGGTTTATAGCATGCAAGTAAAACAGGACCAAGGTTTATAGCATGCAAGTAAAACAGGACCAAGGTTTATAGTATGCAAGTAAAACAGGACCAAGGTTTATAGCGTGCAAGTAAAACAGGACCAAGATTTATAGCATGCAAGTAAAACAGGACCAAGGTTTATAGCATGCAAGTAAAACAGGACCAAGGTTTATAGTATGCAAGTAAAACAGGACCAAGGTTTATAGCGTGCAAGTAAAACAGGACCAAGGTTTATAGCATGCAAGTAAAACAGGACCAAGGTTTATAGTATGCAAGGAAAACAGGACCAAGGTTTATAGTATGCAAGTAAAACAGGACCAAGGTTTATAGCATGCAAGTAAAACAGGACCAAGGTTTATAGCATGCAATTAAAACAGGACCAAGGTTTACAGTACGCAAGTAAAAGAGGACCAAGGTTTACAGTATGCAAGTAAAACAGGACCAAGGTTTATAGCATGCAATTAAAACAGGACCAAGGTTTATAGTATGCAAGTAAAACAGGACCAAGGTTTACAGTATGCAAGTAAAACAGGACCAAGGTTTATAGCATGCAATTAAAACAGGACCAAGGTTTATAGTATGCAAGTAAAACAGGACCAAGGTTTATAGCATGCAATTAAAACAGGACCAAGGTTTATAGTATGCAAGTAAAACAGGACCAAGGTTTATAGTATGCAAGTAAAACAGGACCAAGGTTTATAGCATGCAAGTAAAACAGGACCAAGGTTTACAGTATGCAAGTAAAACAGGACCAAGGTTTATAGCATGCAAGTAAAACAGGACCAAGGTTTACAGTATGCAAGTAAAACAGGACCAAGGTTTATAGTATGCAAGTAAAACAGGACCAAGGTTTATAGCATGCAATTAAAACAGGACCAAGGTTTATAGTATGCAAGTAAAACAGGACCAAGGTTTATAGAATGCAAGTAGAACAGGACCAAGGTTTATAGCATGCAATTAAAACAGGACCAAGGTTTATAGTATGCAAGTAAAACAGGACCAAGGTTTACAGTATGCAAGTAAAACAGGACCAAGGTTTATAGTATGCAAGTAAAACAGGACCAAGGTTTATAGCATGGAATTAAAACAGGACCAAGGTTTATAGCATGCAAGTAAAATAGGACCAAGGTTTACAGTATGCAAGTAAAACAGGACCAAGGTTTATAGTATGCAAGTAAAACAGGACCAAGGTTTATAGCATGCACTTAAAACAGGACCAAGGTTTATAGTATGCAAGTAAAACAGGACCAAGATTTACAGTATGCAAGTAAAACAGGACCAAGGTTTATAGTGTGCAAGTAAAACAGGACCAAGGTTTATAGCATGCAATTAAAACAGGACCAAGGTTTATAGCATGCAAGTAAAACAGGACCAAGGTTTACAGTATGCAAGTAAAACAGGACCAAGGTTTATAGTATGCAAGTAAAACAGGACCAAGGTTTATAGCATGCAATTAAAACAGGACCAAGGTTTATAGTATGCAAGTAAAACAGGACCAAGGTTTATAGTATGCAAGTAAAACAGGACCAAGGTTTATAGCATGCAATTAAAACAGGACCAAGGTTTATAGTATGCAAGTAAAACAGGACCAAGGTGTATAGTATGCAAGTAAAACAGGACCAAGGTTTATAGCATGCAATTAAAACAGGACCAAGGTTTACAGTATGCAAGTAAAACAGGACCAAGGTTTACAGTATGCAAGTAAAACAGGACCAAGGTTTATAGCATGCAAGTAAAACAGGACCAAGGTTTATAGTATGCAAGTAAAACAGGACCAAGGTTTATAGCATGCAATTAAAACAGGACCAAGGTTTATAGTATGCAAGTAAAACAGGACCAAGGTTTATAGCATGCAATTAAAACAGGACCAAGGTTTACAGTATGCAAGTAAAACAGGACCAAGGTTTACAGTATGCAAGTAAAACAGGACCAAGGTTTATAGCATGCAAGCAAAACAGGACCAAGGGTTACAGTATACAAGCAAAACAGGACCAAGGGTTACAGTATACAAGTAAAACAGGACCTGAATGATTACCTCAAATTAAGTGGGAATAAACCTTCCTATTTGGGACTGATACTAAATCTGATTCAAGAGTTATAAATGAGAATTTGAATCGGTTGACTGGGAATAACGCTTTTATATATCATGTTCAAAGACAAAATCTGACCACAAGACTAACGTATGAGACCGTTTAAGAAAACCGAGAATTTAGGATGAATTTATCCAACATTGTAACTATCTTTCCAGAACAGGAAGAACGAGAGTTACAAGACCAAAAAATAGATGGTTTCTTATGGAACATTTTACTCATTCTCATCACCAATTAGAGACAATTAATTATTCATCGAGTAATAGCATAAATTCTACACTCCTCATTCTGAAATTCCAAAAATGTTAACCCATTTCAATAACTTACCGATGGATGAGCTTCTGTATGAACTTGAGTCAGTAGATGTAGCTCCCAATGAACCGTTTAATGTATCAAAGTGGACATAATTTATTTCACTGGCTGCTTATTAATTGTATTAGTAATCTATTTACTTGTTCATTGTGTCCATGCACAAGGTCACATACAGATAGAAAATTGGATTTTGTGACTTAAACGTAGACCTAAGCATAGCTTTTCCGTTGATAAACATGAAATGTCGAATAATGTTGTACATTGTGCAAATGAGAGGGAGAGAAATACACCTAAAAGATTATCTAAAAGATGAACAATTTTATCTTCAGCTGCACTACAGAACCTCCAGAACAGCGATTTTCAAAATGATGCAACAGTTGATATGAAAGGCGATGACGACATTACCAGTACCACGTCAACGATTGTATTCAACTGTGAAATATGATACTGGGACTGACACTGTTTATGCAACGATAGGAAGCAGCAAAACATATAAAACTTCGGGAGAGATGCCATCTCCCATATAGATGACTTATGGATAAAATATAACACAAAGGCTGGTCTAAAAGTTTCTATGTTCTGTTAGTGACAGTAAGATTCAATACCTTTGTGTTACAATTAAGTGAACTCTTTTAAGTTTTACAGGGAACTAACTTTAGTGATATATATATATATAAATATAGAATAAACGTATTGTTTTCAAGTAAAACAAAATATTCTACGAGTAGGATTAAGAATGAAACCGAGGAACCTCTGGCGAGTCGGTTCCATTCTTAATCCTACGAGTAAAATAGTTTTCTTATGCTTGCAAACACTATACGTTTATTTTGTTTATCCCATAAATCATTTACAGGGCAGACGCGGCGAAATCGTGTTGTTACACGCTACAAAACAATGGTCCAATTCGATCCGCAAGCAAACTTGCCAAAAATGAACAAGGCGCAGTGATACATTTCTATCTAAAAATAATTCCCCTAAAAGTGAGCTAAACTTCCAAAAACACTTTATTAAATAAACAATGTTTATCTTTCTTATTTTCGTTGTTTATTGTTGTTTTTTTCGTCATCGATTCTACTTGAGTTTTATAAACAAAGCAGAAGACACGTGCATTTGTTTATTTACACTTTCCTAATTTTAAAATGAAACATCAGTCATCATGTCCCCGCCTTTCGCAATCGAACTTGTATGCTTTTCAACGCTTGGTTTCGATTGATTTACTTAGTTTTTCTTTGTTAATTGTTGTTCGTTTTATTGTTAGACAGAGTTGAAATGTGTCATATATTCTAAAACTAAACATTTCATCGACGGTCAACCTTTGATAAACGTCGGTTCATTATGTCTCCCACAAACGTAAAACAGGTCACGACAACACGAGTGCTGTAGAGGTCAGATGTCTACAAGTCCGTCTCTACTATAGGAATAAATTATTTCAGTGTTACACCTACGGGGAAAATTGTATCACCCCACTAGCAGACACTACTAGGTGAATAAAGCAAAAATTTATCCAAAACGTTTATTGTTCGATTAAACGTCCCTTTATGAGATAAATAACTGTTAATAATGTCTGTGTTACAATTAAGTGAACTTGTTGAGTGGCAGTGAACTTTAGTGATATATTATATAACTAACTGTGAATAATATCTGATTCTGACTCTGATTATGATCATGTGCATCGTGTTCATGCTGTGCTATATTCTCATGTGGGACTTGTTACCCATGTGACAAACAATAAACATTGTTCTTGTTGTGTATGAATGAATTGTAGTTGTTTACCAGTTGTTGGACCAAACACTTATGAAGTAAACTTTTGTAGAGCAGTTGGGCTTGAGAATTGTATAACTGAACCACTATTTGGCTGTATGTTTATGGATTTTGATAATGAAGTTCTGTTCATTGAATTAGAGCGAGATATGGTTTATACTTACAATTCATTATTTCCACATGTTGATTTTTTGAAACATGATCACATTATCTTGAAATACTGAATTGGAAGGATTTAATGTGTAGACATAGAGAAAGGAAATAAATATTATATAATCACTTTATGAATTAAAGAACAATCACCCAGCATCGTTGGGAGATGCAACAGTGAATGTCCTTCAACCCAGTTAGACGATATTTTATGTTTAGAAAATGCGAAGGCTCCGTCTGAGTGACATCCACACAATCACAATGAACTCCATAGCGATTGTATTCAGTACTAATTCAATGTCCTTCCTAATTTGGATTCTGAAAGAACATGGGAGAATGCTGACACAGATGGGTTGCATGTGGTTGTGTAATTGGCAATGGTTTTATGAAAAATTACAAAATTACATCAGAGTTATTTACTAAATAAAAACAATAAAAAGTAAAACTCTGGCAGGGTTTAATAAGTACCCACTGGAGTATTTACATATATAGACAATCCAAAAACTGTAGATTGATTTTCAAAAAATGCACTAAAAGCACGTTTACCCAGGAGGGTGAGAAAAGGAGAGGAGATAATAGTATGCTGGAAGTGACCTGTTCATTGTAAAAAGTTTGTTTTACTATAATTTGTTGGAATATGTTGTTCGTGTTTTAATAGTTAATACATTTATAGTAAGTAGATTAAACAGCTATGGCAATCTACACAGAACTTAACCCTTTATCCAACGCAGACGATATCAAAATTTGTTATTTTAAATATTTTTTTTTTTTTTTCAAACAATTTCAACAAAACCATATCATGTGACCCTTCTTTGGAACGAGCTCGACGAGCTCGTTCCAAAGAGGGGTCACATGATATAGTTTTGTTGAAATTTTTCGAAACATAATATTTGTTCAGCTGCTGAATTTGCATATTACGCGGGCGGATGCGGGCGATTCGTTGGGTAAAGGGTTAACAAATAGAGAGTATCTTATTTATATTCTTCGTACATATTCGTCTTGGTCATGTCTTTGGTAAGTATCGAAGATCAAATCTTGGTACAATAAGATATTTGGTTTTATATGTCTTAAGGGGTGATGGTATGTGTGTATGAATTAAATTACATGGAAAATTAGAGAACTACTATCTTTAATGTTATGGGTAATTACAAGACAATTATAAGCGTTAATCAAAAAAAAAATGAGAAATTGAAAAAGCGCCCGAGAATGTGTGCTTAATTTTGCAAGTAATCTTCTTGAGATTAAGTTCCACCCCTGGGTTTGAATCTCAAGTAATGGAAGTTTATGTTACGAAATTCAGCATACATTACCAGAATTATGCTGGGCAAAGTGTTAAAATGGTTATTACAACCCATACTAAACTGTAATCAAATCCTATAAGAGCACTTGGATTTACTCTGCGAACAGGTTATAATTTATAACATAGAAATATATTAAAGTGTTGTTGTCCTAATATATATGGCAAGTTTGGTGAGAATCACAGAGAATCACATACATTGTCATTGATCACAGCACCCATTGTTTTAAGTCGAACACCAGATGCGCTTACAGGAGTGCACACCAGTGGGTCCACTAATGACAAAGTATTGATAAATCAGTTGATATAGGCGAGGAAAATGCCACTATAACGCCTATGTTAAATTGTCAATTGTGATAAGATGTTGTTCGTCTGTAGATGAGGAATTTCATCTCGGCAATTAACTGCCAAACTGTAACATCGTTCGGTCATGTCATACCTGATTTGCAGAATAGAACAGTGGCATAATATTTAGTCAACTCTGACCAGTTTGAACTAGAACTGGCTAAACTGTAAGTAACACGTCTAACAGAACATACTCTACACCGACTACTATTGAAGCTTGGAGATTCATGAAAGAAGTACAGGAACGAACTGGTGGAGGCACTTTCTTGACTTCTTTGGAAAAGGGTGGCTCATAATCACCTAATCTGCGATGCTTGATCAGCGTTTAGATCGGCAGGTTTGCATAATTTTGATTAAGGCCAGTCTCGTACCACTGGGATTGAAAGCAAGAGTCGAAGCCCAAATCAGATACTCACTGGCCGGCGCTCACAGCTGTTCGACATGTGCTTATCAGGATACTGTTGGTGAATTTGTGGCTGAGCAGATTGTGACTGCCTTTAGAAATAACTACCGTCACACCAGTTATACAAACTTTGTTGATTTTCCAGTATTAAATTACATTAATGAATATTGTTGAAGCTTGTATAGATTTATAACACAATAAATATACATAGAAATGTATTTTCCCAGAGTTGGAAGGTTCCAAGTTACTTTTTGCTTGCAAAAGCCTCCATTAGCTAAAACTACCAGTGCTGAAATACCAAGACAGTATGCTGATAACTAGGGCCAACCTTTAAAAACACTTTCTCGGTTTTAAAAGACATTTATGGCTATTGAAGTTCAAACCTTATTCTTCCAAATCCTCTGAAAGATCACTGGGGTTATAACCCGCCTTGCCACATCCACACAATCAGCTGTCGGGGAGATTTACCAAACAGTTCAGATAGCAGAGTTTCATTAAGCCTGTCCTTTTCGTAATCCTCGTCCACCCAAGCTCATTTCTTCAGGTGCCGTGGTGTTACTCGACCCTACACTAGAGGTATCACTTCCGTACCATGTGTTATACTTGATATATCCATCACTTCCCAATTTGTTTTCTCCACGAAAACGTTAATGCAGCTGTTTCTCCCTATCAGTTTCATTTGGTTAAGGACCTCCTCTTAACAGTTAGTTTGTTCATGTGGTTTCGGTAGAGTCCTCTTTCCGTAATGTTTATATTTACCGCTAAATAAGTAGTCACATGTCTCTCCTATGCTAAGAAGTTTGCCGCTACCTACCGGAATACATAATTCCTCCACTCTCCACTTTAGAGTAGGTTCCAGTTTACGACCCTCGGGTATAACTTTGCTTTTGCTTTCATTTAGTTCGAATCTCCATTTGCTCCCATATCTCCAAACAATTGCCAACATTTCCTCCAAAAAGCCCAGCCTTGCCTTCTGGCACTAGTAACATGCCATCTGCGAAACATAGCTCTGGGATCTTCAAGTACTCACCTGCTACCACCTCCCCCTCCCCCCCCCCCCCCCCTTCGCTATACAGGAGTTCATCGTTCAAATCTTTGATATACAATGCAAAATGAATTGGAAAATTGATACATCCCTGCTTTTGGTCGGTCTCTATAGGTACACGTCTGGTTGTTATGTTACACAGACAACGTTCACTTTGTACATCTTCATATAATGCTTTCAGAATTCAAGCAAACTTACCTCCTAGGTCCAAGGACCCAAGCGTTCACCACATACACTATCATATGCATACACAATCATATGCCTTTTTCACATCCAGAAAGGCAATAAGCATCTTTTTATTTTTAGCTTTCGCAGATTCTATCATTGAGTCAGTGTAAAAAGCTCGTCACTGGTCTCCTTCTCTTCCTCAAACCATCCTCGGTCTTTTCCAGAAACCTTTTCTCTTTGATTAGATCCTCTAATCTCCCATACAAGGCTTCGTAGAAAACTTTTGCAATGCTGCTACTGATAGAAACTCCCTTATAATTGTCCAATATATCCCTTTCCCACTTTTTGTTTTTAAATGTAATCTTGCTTTCTCTCCATTCTTTTGGAACCTCTTGTTTTTTATGACTAAAATGAATAGGGGCGTTAAGCTTTCACAGAGATCCTCTCCCCCATTTTTAGAAACTAGTTAGGAATTTCATCCATCCCTCTCACTTGTCCGTTCTTTCATTTTGATTTTGATTTCGCTGCACACGAAGTTATAAAGATATTTTCTTCGAACTCAATGTAGCACTTCCGGATGTTCCCCATGCTCCATGGCTTCCTTTTTACTTTTTCCCCAGTGCTTCACTTGTTCTAATACGATTGGTTCTTGGCCGTCTGTGTTTCTGCTCTTTACTTAAATTCTCGGTACATTTCTTTTATTCACCCATTTCTAAAATGCGTTCGAACTCGATCCCCGCCACTATTATCGTTCTAGCAGTTTCGCACTCCCAGATTATCGTTTTAAATTTTATTTACTTTATTTCGTGCTTGCTGGCATTCTTCTTTTGCTACCCTGGCTTCGTTACTTTCCACACCCAACACATTTCACTTTTCTGCCCTTTATCACCCTTTTTTCCGTTCGTCATTCACTCTGTACCCAACTTTCTGTGTTGGCACCCTAATCTTCCCCATACTTTTCTTCCCTGAATCCACGAGGCTCCAAACTATGGCATCTGCCATTTCCTGAACATTGGCATCCCGGTGTACATTCACAAGCTTTTGTTTCACTTTTTCATCAGACTTCGTCTAGTCAGCACCCATTCTGAGTCCTCAAATCTCTTTGAAGCTGCCCTCGTTTCTTACTGGGTTTTTGCCCTTAATCGTAACTGTAAGCAAGTTGTCACTATCCAACTCCCTTTTACTCTCATCGTCCACTTTCGATATCTGTGAGAATATAGACGATTGTTGCTCTCCTATCGTTCCTCTCCCAAATCAATGTCTCCTTACAGCTGGTATCCCTTTTCAGAATATTCAGACCGAGCTAACATGTCAATTCCAACAAAGAACTTCCCACCATTCCTGTTCACTGTCTTATCCCCACCCTTGATGCCTTCTTCCTTGTCGCCAATCTATTCATTAAAGCTTCCCACCACAATAAAACCGAGTCCCCTGGTTTCTATTTCTGTGATATTGGACCTAAGTGTTGAGTACATTGAGTCATTCCACTAAGGTTCCCCACCCCACCGCTCAGTGCACAACCCCAAGGGCAATGCCTGTTTTATTTTGATTAACCTTTACCCATCCAATTTCATTCGATACCTCAACCGAGGTACTGACATCTGTTAGATCTATCATCAACGACGGTTATAAATCCTCTTTAATGTACATGCCTACCCCTTTGCCTGACCTTCAGTTCATCCTACACCTATCCACACGCACCAACTTACTTGGTCTACCCTTTCCTGGTGTCGTAACAACGTCTCGCTTTAGCCCATGACATCGAAGCGCACTGTCACGCTCAATGCAGCAATTTCAATTACTTTCCTGTGGAAACCCTAGGTGTTGCTATACCCAACTTTCAGGGTATCGGAATTTCTTGACTTCCCCTTACTGATCCTATTGTTTCCTGGCTGTAATCACGGTAATCTCATTCTGCCCTAGCTCTTGTTCACTCCGACTGTGTCCACTCTTGCTATTGCCTCTATCCTCCCATGCCGCTCTTCTCCACCAAAGAAGGCTCTGCAAGCTGTAGATATTTTTCTACCAAAACTTGTGTTCCCATTCGGCTAAGATGCAGCCCGTCACCCCAAAATGTGTCCCAGTGATCAATAAAGGGTATTTCCAGATCAGCACAGTTATCCTCCAAATTCTCATTCAATGCCATAATCATTGAATCCCGCTCGTCCCTACCCAGGTCCCCTTCCTCGTCGCTGGACAGGAGGGATTCGAATACCAATCCCCTTGCATTTCTACTGCGCATTTTACCCCGTACAACTCCACTCTCTCCGAATCGTTTTGTTGGTTTGGTAAAACAAATGTATTACCTTCCTTTATTTTCATCTAGTTCAAAATGCCATTAATTCCCGTACTTTCCTACTATGGTTAACAGTTGTTGTAGTCCCTCTTCACTCTCGACTAATAAAGGTCTGTAAATGCAATTATTAAAAGTTGTATTGATCATGTAAGAACAAAATGTGACAAAGGATGAGTTAGATGTCCAATTTCAAATTTAAAGAAACTAAATTCGAAAACTGTTTTGAAAAGGGTTAAATTAACGCAAATATTAATGGAAACCTCTGTGTACAGTGTCAGTAGACCTTACCCCAAATGAAAAACAATGACGTTGTAACACAGTGTTTGAAGAATAAAAGGTACAACCTTGAAAAGCAAAACTTCAATCCGAAACTTTAAGCTGGGAATACTAAAAATACAATTGACTGCAAAAAAGGGTAAATATTTCCTAAAACCGATAAAAGAAATTACTGATGTAAATGCAATCATTAAGTTGTACTGACCAGGCAAGAATTAAAGTAACAAAGTATGTGGTAAAAGCCTAATTTCTAATACAAAGAAACTAAATCTGAAAACATGTTTAAAAGGGGTCAAAATCCTGACAATATTTATTAAAATCACTATAGAAAGCTTCAGTAGACAATATAGACATTGTCCCAAATGAGAACAGCGACATTCTACTAAACTGTTTGAAGAATTAAAGGTGTAACTCTGTAAATAAAAAAAAAATTTAACCAAAAACTTTAACCTGGAAGTTTTCCGCATTAAGTCACTCTAAATCCTTCAAAATGCATTTTGGACAAAAGAAAAAATGTTGCTTAAAATGCCCAGGGGAGGAGGAGTTGGGTAGGAGAGAGAGATGGGGAGGGGGGTTACTGGAGTCATTTTTTCCGCATGAAGTCTCTCAAAATCCTTCAAAATGCATTTTAGACCCAAGAAAAAAAGTGCCTAAATGGCACTGGGGAGGCAGGAGGGGGGGGGGGGGAGGGAGTAGGGGTATGGATTTAAAAATAAAATTCTGCATGTAGTCACTCAAAATACTTCCAATGCATTTTGGAGCAAAGAAAAAAAATGCCTAATTGGCAGGGCGTGAGGTGGGGGGAGGGCATTAACTTCAACACTGGATAATGGTAGCCATCGAACTGGGCATAGACATTGCTGCTGTAGAGAGATATACTGAAAATAACTGAAATCAGTGAACTATTGTTCCGAGTTATGCCATAAAGAAAGTCTGGAAAGATGGACTGACAGACAGACTGACGGACAGACTGGCGGATGGAGCTCTATGTTATATCCCTCTCCTGTGGGGGGATAAAAAGTAACAAAGTATCTGGTAGTAGCCTAATTTAAAATTTAGAGAAACTAAGTTCGAAAACAGTTTTGAAAAGGGTTAAATTAATGCCAATATTATTTGAAACCACTTTATATAGGTTCAGTAGACCTTGCCCCAAATGAAAAACAATAACACAGTGTTTGAAGAATGAAAGGTACAACCTTGAAAAGCAAAACTTTAATCCAAAACTTCAAACTGGGAATACTAAGTAAAACTGACTGCCAAAAACGGTTAAATATTTCCTGAAACCGACAAAAGAAATCATTGATGTAAATGCAATCATTAAATTGTATTAACTATGCAAGAATTCAAGTAAGAATGTATATGGCAAGGCCTAATTTACAATACAATGAAACTAAGTCTGAAAACATGTTTAAAAGTGGTTAAAATCATACCAATATTAATGAAAATCACTGCAGAAAGATTCAGCAGACAGTCGACATTGTCCCAAATGAGAAACCGTGACATTGCACTAAACTGTTTGAAGAATTAAAGGTGTAACTATGTAAACAAAAAAACTGTAACCAAAAACTTTAACCTGGAAGTTGTAAGTTAAATTGCCATACAAAACAGGGTTAAATATTTGCTGTGACCGGGTG
Organism: Pictodentalium vernedei; assembly: GCA_031216915.1. Lineage (NCBI taxonomy): Eukaryota > Metazoa > Mollusca > Scaphopoda > Dentaliida > Dentaliidae > Pictodentalium > Pictodentalium vernedei. The sequence continues at coordinate 476,572,641 of CM062292.1, read as the reverse complement.
CAAATTACAAATTACAATCTAACCTGAAAAGGAGACGACACTTGCAAAAATAATTCTTGAATAACTAATTTTTTCATTTATTGTCTCAAAAACATAGGTAATGACCCCTCGTTGGAACGCGCTCGACGAGCTCGTTCCAACGAGGCGTCATAACCTATGTTTTTGAGACAAAAAAATGAAAAAAATAATGAAAATTAATTGGCGATTTTTGAGAATAGGGTTAATAGAGTACACACATCTGACAAAGCCCTTGAGCAGAATTGACTTTAGAAATTAGTGTTCACTGCGTGATGAGTACGATAAGTATTAGAAGTGGGGAGAGCAGTAAACAAAGTACTTTAAACCTATTTGAGAATTACTGAACAGCTGATCATCGCCGTACGCTGAGAGGTTCTCAAGATTCGACAGAGACCCTAAAACATTTTATTTTAGAATGCCTCAAATAGTTGGGTAGTAGAGCAAGACTTCTTGGGGAAATAATGGAGATATTCGATGGAAACAAGAAGGATAATTGAATGATGGATGACATGGGGAATAGGATTAATTTTATAGTTGGGGAGGTCGAGAAGGCGGCAATGGGAAAATTATAAAGCAGTTTTGAATGACTGCTGGGAGATTTGGCGGGAGAGTGGGGGAGAAAAAACTCTGTGGTGCACTGGAACAATGTGGGCTCCTCGCTAGAGTACCGCGACAAATCAGAGGAAGGACGACGATTTATTATTATTATGTTAACCTAGAGACAGAGTAGAAATGTAGACACAAGGTGAGGTTGGGATTGAGGGAGATACAGATTCAGAAGGTGCACAGAAGCAGGGGCGTAGCCTTATCAGGGAAAGGGTGCTCGAGGATTGCAATAGAAACTGGCGAGCTGGAATTAGGACCAAGAGCTCTTTAGTCGGGTTGTACAAAAAGCGTTTGAGCAGTACCTAGATGGATTTTATGGAGGGGAGCGGGTGTCTGTTGCTCAATGTGAGATAGAAATCAAAGGTGCTATGGGGCGGGGTTTGAAAGGCTAGGAAAGAGTGCCAAATGTGAAATTGTGGAGTAACGGAGTTCATGGAACATTTCATTCTAGAATGCTTCAAATATTTGCCTCGAAGAACAAGACTCATTTGAATACTAGTGGGAAAATGGGATGAAAACATGAAGGATAAGTGGACAGGAAAAGTCACGAGAAAAAGTGTCAATTTTATAGTTAGGGAGATAGAAAAAGTACCAATGGGAAGAATTCTGAAACAGGTTTTGATTGAATGCTGGAAGATTAGGATAGAGACTGGGGGAGGAATAGCCCGGTGGGAGACTGTGTTAATATAGACTTCCATGTTAGAGAACCGCGTCAATTAAGCACAAGGTCAGAGAATTGTTATTATTAGTATTAATATTATTATTATTATTATTATTATTATTATTATTATTATTATTATTATTATTATTATTATTATTATTATTATTATTATAATTAACTGAGCATTTCGGAACCTGGGAGCTTTATTGCTCGGCCTCGTAATGTGCAACCAACCACAGCGGGAGGTATTTGTCACACTCCATTTGCCGAACCAACAAACGATGAACGTCCTGGTTTAATTGACAAGAAACAATGGCATAAATTGTCAAAAATGATCGATTGTGATATTTGAAAAATTGAAGTATGAACTATCCCACATTGCAAAGGAAAAGAATAGCTTAAAATACTTACATATGATTCAAGCGGCTCAATCCATTAAACTCATTTGATATTTCCTTTATCTGGTTGTTGTTCAAGTAACTAAAATGAAAATATAAAACAATGAGCTAATAGATATTCTTTCTTTTTTTATATATATATCTGGAAGTGTAGGACTCAATGGTTAAAATAGCAGGTTTGGGTTGGGGTGGGGGTGGCGAGTTTCCACCAATGGTCAAAAGACCAAAGTGTATATGTTCATATGGTATGAATAAAGTATGTTACGTTATGTAATATTGAACCTATTATCGGTTCAGTGAAGTGATATGGGCCGTAGTAATGCACCTCGTTGACGACGGTCAGATCGCCGCATCAAATTCTCTGCCAGCCGCAGCTCGTTTAATAAGGCGATCTTACCCTCGTAAACTCGACGTGATACTACGATCCATATCACTTCACTGAAGCTATAGTATGTATGCATCGTCAATATCCTCAGCTATTACGGAAAATAAATGTTTGGAACCCGTTTCTGAATAGGACTGACATATCGTCGCCTGAGTGCTAGAATGTCCTATGTCCCCTATGGGACATATGACATTTTATCACTCATGCGGCGATATACAATACTATTATTGACACCTTTTTAGTCGAGTTAGCATTATTCATATTCCTTTTTAAATATTTTATAAATATTATTGTTAAAAGTTGATCCACTGACATTTTGACATCCATGTTACCGTTCTTTATGTTTTTAATAATTTGCCTAACACACACGATTTTAGGCTTAATACCGGGAACGGAAAGTTATCCGCTCTGTGGCTCCTAGTTCTGAAAGTCAATCACGATACGCGGAAAATTCATAGACCATGGTATCAATGATTGTGTATTATAGTTTATGAAATTACGGCGAATAATATGACTATAAACAAGGCGTAAGAAGGAACCCAAAGTTTGCAACATATTGAAATATGTCATTCCGCAACCATTACCCAGAAAATATTTTATGCAATCAAATTCCTGCAATTGTTTAATTCCAGCCAAACATATACGTATCAAATTACTAGATAGTTTCCCATAGGCGACCATTATAACGTTCAGGTGAAAAAACATATCGTCGCATCACTTTAAGTTTGGCATTCAAATATTTTTTGTCACGGTTTGCCCTTCAGACAACCTTTTCTCTGATCCTTAAACAGGGGGTCATGCAACAAATAAGAGAAAAACTAACAGAAAGGAAAGTGCCGGTCACATGTGCATATTTCTCAGGAAATTCCCAACCAAAACACACCAACTGTCAAATGTGTTTTTAGGTAAAAAAAAACGCATCAAATCACCTCTTTATTCATCTGGAACAGTCAACAGTAATGCAAAATGTCAGTAGAATGCTTCAAATGTTTATTGAAACAGTATATTTTCCCAAGACTACTTAGTTTTGGGGAATACACAATTTCCGAGGGCAACTTTTCAAGGCAGGTAATTCTAATTAAACTATTTACTGCTGTGATACCAATGACCAAACCCAACCCTACCGAAGATACATTTTACATCTTTCATGTGAAGCTTCTGCATGGGAAGTTTGTTCTTTTGAAGAGAAGTGTCCATTCTGTGTAAAATGGGCTTAAAAACTTGTATTGCCTCCGATAGAATTTCTACCTAATGAGTAATTTGGGAGGGATAAGAATTCAGAACTTTCTTTGAGAATTACCCTAATCTCAAAATAAAACTAAAATCTACATCAGCACACAATACCTTTTGATAAAATCTGTCTTCATTAACCAAACAGTGAGAGAAATAGTGTTCTGCCCCATGAAACAATATGTCAATTTTGTTTCATAATTGGGGATGCGCAGGGCTTATAATTCATCTAAATTTAGAAGAATCCATTTGGATTCTTGCGAAAGTCGTTGCGAGAATCCAGAAACTGCTATGAGTGTCCCAGTATCCTATGAGGCCAGTATGGTTGAACTCCTGTTGAATACTGATAACACATGGTAACCCTTTACAGCTCTTTAAAACACCAACTACTGATTTTGTTTTAAAAACAAAAGGCTCAAAAGGGACTTTAATCGCTCACCTGACAAAGTGGTTCAGAGAAGTATTCTGGGTAACATTCACTTAGTCATGGTTCATCAACACTACATAGGAATGATGTTATGAAATTATTCATAACTCTAGTGTCCATGCCCGATGATTATTAGCATAGGTCTTTCTGATTGATTCCAGTTCTTTCAGCTGTTGACAAGCACTGCTGAACTCCCAAGGGATTGTTATGTCAATCCAGTTGGAAATGCAAATCTTAGAGAAAAATTCTAAAGAATGGATTTGAACATTAATGAACAACCTTGAACCTAACCTGCTCCTACTCCCACCCCCACAGAGAGCCAAAAGATTAAGCCAGGGACTCGAAATGAACACACTCGAATCAGATCACCCCCTCCCCCAGAGACACTAAAGTGAAAGGATTCTGACTGGCGGATCTGAAGACGAAGATTTTTAAAGAAATCGCCTCCTATTTTATTAAGTGATATTTCAGCGCCAACAGAGCCCAAATATTAACCCAGGGACACAATTTGAAGAAACTGCAATTTTATACCACTTCAGATGTTGCATACCAATTACATCTTGTGCCGTGTTACCCACAAAAAACTCTCTAGACAAAAATCCCATAATGGTAGGTTATAGTCGATATATGATACATACAAGGGTGCCTTGTTAACCATCATACTATCTGGACAAAAATCCCATAATTGAAGATTACTCTTGATATATGATACATACAATTATGGCTTGTTACCCACCATTCTCTCTAGACAAAACCTCATAATGAAAGGATACTCTCGATATATGATACATACAAGTATGCCTTGTTACCCACAAAACTCTCTAGACACAAATCCCACAATGAAAGGTTACTGTCGATATATGATACATTATCATAGAAGTATGCCTTGTTCTCCCCATACTTTCTAGACAAAAATCCCACAATGGAAGGTTACTGTCGATATAGGATACATAGACGTATGCCATCATACCCAATGTACACTCAGACAAAAATCCCACAATGGAAGATTACTCTCGATATATGATACATACAAGTATTCATTGTTACCCGCCATACTCTCTAGTTACATACAAGTATGCCTTCGTACCCACCATACTCTCTAAATACAATCAAGTGTGCCTTGTTACCCACCAAACTCTCTAGATACATACAAGTATGCCTTGTTACCCACCATACTCTCTAGATACATACAAGTATGCCTTGTTATCCAAGAATATCTCTAGATACATACAAGTATGACTTGTTACCCACCAAACTCTCTAGATACATACAAGTATGCCTTGTTACCCACCATACTCTCTAGATACATACAAGTATGCCTTGTTACCCCCCCCCCCCCCCCCCCCATACACTCTAGACACATACTACTATGCCTTGTTACCCACCGTACTGTCTAGAAACATACAAGTATGCCTTGTTACCCACCGTACTCTCTAGATACATACAAGTATGCCTTTTTACCCACCATACTCTCTAGGTACACACAAGGATGCTTTGTTACCCACCATACTCTTTAAATACAAACAAGTATACCTTGTTACACACCGTACTCTCTAAATACATACAAGCATACCTTGTTACCCACCATACTCTCTAGACACTGTCCCATAATGGAAGGTTACTCTCGATTAGTGATACAAACAAGTACGCCTTGTTACCCGCCATAATCTATGAATAAAATCTCATAATGGAAGGTTAATCACGATATATGATACATACAAGTGTGCCTAATTCCCCGCCATTCTCTCCAGACACGATCTCATAATGGAAGGTTACTCTTGATATATGATACATACAAGTATGCCTCGTTACTCACCATACTCTCAAGATAAAATCTCATAATGGAATCTCGTAAGGTCACTCTCGATATATGATATATACAAGTATGCCTTGTTACCCGCCAAACCCTCCAGACACAATCTCATAATGGAAGGTTACTCTCGACATATGATATGATACACTCAAGAATGGCTTTTTTACCAACCACACTCTCTAGACAAAATCTCATAAAGGAAGATTACTCTCCATATGTGAGAAGTATGTCTTGTTACCCACAATACTCACTAGATAAAACCTCATAATGGATTGTTACACTCGATATATGATACATACAAGTATGTCTTGTTACCCACCAAATACTCTAGACAAAAAACCCTCAATGGAAGGTTACTCACGATATATGAGACATGCAAGTATGCCTTGTTACCCACCATACTCTCTAGATACATACAAGTATGCCTTGTTATCCAGCATAATCTCTAAATACATACAAGTATGCCTTGTTACCCACCAAACTTTCTAGATACATACAAGTATGCCTTGTTGCCCACCTTACTCTCTAGATAGGTACAAGTATGCCTTGTTATCCAACATATTATCTAGATACATACATGTATGCCTTGTTACCCACAATATTCTCTAGATACATACAAGTACGCCCACCATACTCTCTAGGTACAAGCAAGTATGCCTTGTTACCCACCATACTCTCTAGATACATTCAATTATGCCTTGTTACCCACCATACTCTCTAGATACATAAAGTATGCCTTGGCACCCACCATACTCTCTAGATACATACAAGTATGCCTTTTTTACCCACCATGCTCTCTAGATACATACATGTATGCCGTGTTACAACCATACTCCTTAGATACATACAAGTATGCCTTGTTACGCACGATACTCTCTAGATACATACATACATCGAGAGTAACCTTCCATAATGAGATTGTGTCTGGAGGGTATGACGGGTAACAAGACATATTTGTATATATCATATATCGAGAGTATCCTTCCATTATGAGATTCCATTATGAGATTTTATCTTGAGAGTATGGTGTGTAACAAGGCATACTTGTATGTATCTAGAGAGTATGGTGCGTAAAAGGGCATACTTGTATGTATTATATATCTAGAGTAATCTTCCATTATGAGGTTGTGTCTGGAAAGTATGGCGGGTAACAAAGCGTACTTGGATGTATCATATATGAAGAGTAACCTTCCATTATGGGATTGTGTCTGGAGAGTACGGTGGGTAACAAGGCATACCTGTATGTATCATATATCGAGAGTAACCTTCCATTATGAAATTGTGTCTGGAGAGTATGGCGGGTAACATGGCATACTTGCATGTATCATATATCGAGAGTAACCTCCCATTAACAGATTTTATCTAGAGAGTATGGCGGTTAACAAGGCATACTTGTATGTATCAGAAAACGAGAGTAACCTTCCATTATGAGATTTTATCTAGAGAGTATGATGGGTAACAAGGCATACTTGTTTGTATCTAAAGAATATGATTGATAGCAAGGCATAATTGTATGTATCTAAAGAGTATGGTGGGTAAAAAGGCATACGTGTCTTTAACTAGATAGAAAGTATGGTGGGTAACAAGGCATACTTGTACAGATGATATGATATGCCATGCTTTTTAAGAAGGCGACCCAGAGAAGAAGTGTACAGAGTAAACAAGAGTGGTCCAAGAACTGAGCCCTGAGGAACACCACACTTTAACGTCCTGCTTTCTGAACCGATCTTATTGATATATATTTGTTGACTGCGACCTTCTAGATATGATGCAAACCACGATAAGACAGTTCCACATATGCTATGATGTGTCAATATCTGCATGAGAATTCCATGGTCGACAGTGTCGAATGCTGCTGACAAATCCAAGAGAACAAGCAGTTCTTACCCTTACCCTCAGACACTGATTTAACAATGTCATTGTTGACTCGCAGTTGTTTCTGTACTGTGGTTGGCTTTATATGCAGACTGGAAGGGCTCTGAAAGATCATTTTCATGCAGATGATTTTTTAGTTGTAAAGCAACAACCCTTTCCAACAATTAGACAGGAAAGAGAGGTTCGATACTGGTCGATAATTCTTCAGGTTGTCGGGATCAAGAGATGGTTTCTTGATGAATGGTGTAACAAGTGCTTTTTTCAATAGGTTTGGAACAAACTCCTCATGTAGGGATGCAGATATAATAGATGCTATGGCTGGCAGAAGATAATCAATTGTCTCTTTCAAAAGGAATGTTGGAATTTGATCTAGATCATTGGATTTATTGGATGATGATAAAATCATTTTTCGAATGTCGTCTTCTGAGACAGTGTGAAAATTAGAAAAATCACTTTTTATGTCAAGATGATCAAACTCTGGTGGTTCACCTGATGGTATAATATCCAGAATTACTTGAATTTTAGTTAGGAAATAGTCGCTGAATTTTTCCAGAATTTCTTCAGTATTTGGATAATTTGGGAGAATGACTTTTTGTTCTTTACCAAGGAGACTATTGGTTAGCGAGAACAGCACCCTTGTATTAGATGATTCCTCTATAAGAGAATTGTAGTACTCCCTCTTCGCCTTTTTGATGATCTTATTAGTTGTATTTCTTTGGTAGCAGAACATCTGCCGGTGAACCTCAAGCTTCGTTTTGTTGTAAAGACGCTCAAGTCTGCGATGCTGTTGTTTAGAAGCTCTAACACCTTTTGTAAACCACTCCACTTTTTCCCTATGAGTTATAATTTTTGACTTGGGTGGTGCATGTTCAGCCATTATGCCCTTAAGAGTTTCTTCAAATAAAGATAGCAATTGCTAAGATGATTCATGACTACTACAAAAATAGTTCGAACGCAGAATTGATGAACTGATATCCATTTTCAAGGCATCAATGTTTATAGATTTATATTTTCGATAAGTAATTTTCTTGGGAGGAATTTTTGAAGTTGCTAGTGTCAATTCGTCCAAGACTGCATAGTGATCAGACAATGCTGGATCTGTGACATGGACATTTTGTACTGACGTGCTGTTAGTTTGACGAACAAGAATTAGATCCAAGGTGTGTCCTCTCTTGTGGATAGGTTTTGAGACCAGTTGTGAATAGCCAAATGATTCAAACAAATTTGTGAATTGCTTGGCAAAAGTGTTATTTAAATTGTCAACATTGATGTTGAAATCACCAGCAATAGCTATATCACATCCATAGAGAGTATGGCGGTTAACAAGGCATACTTGTATGTGTCAGAAAACGAGAGTAACCTTCCATTATGAGATTTTGTCTAGAGATTATGGTGGGTAACAAGGCATACTTGTATCTATCTAAAGAATATGGTGGGTAGCAAGGCATAACTGCATGTATCTAGAGAGTATGGTGGGTAAAAGGCATACGTGTCTGTAACTAGAGAGTATGGTGTGTAACAAGGGATATTTGTATGCATCTAGAGAATATGGTGGGTAATAAGGCATGCTTGTATGTGTCTAGAGAGTATGGTGGGAAACAAGGCATACTTGTATGTATCTAGAGAGTATGGTGAGTAGCAAGGCATATTTGTATGTATCTCGAGAGTAAGGCGGGTAACAAAGAATACTTGTATGTATCATATATCGAGAGTAACCTTCCATTATGAGATTGTCTCTGGCGAGTATGGCGGGTAACAAGGCATACTTGTATGTATCGTACATCGAGAGTAACCTTCTATTATGAGATTTTATCTAGAGAGTATGGAGGGTAACAAGGCACACTTGTATGTATCATAAATCGAGTGTAATCTTCCATTATGAGATTTTGTTTAGAGAGTATGGTGGGTAACATGGCATACTTGCATGTATCATATATCGAGAGTAACCTTCCATTGGGGATTTTTATCTAGAGAGTTTCGTGGGTAACCTGGCATACTTGTATATATCATATATCGAGAGTATCCTTCCATTACGGGAATTTTGTCAGCAGAGCACAGTGGGAAACAAGGCATACTTGTATGTATCATATATCGAGAGTAACCTTCCATTATGAGATTGTGTCTGGAGAGTATGGGGGTTACAAGGCATACTTGTATGTATCATATATCGAGAATAACCTTCTATTATGAGATTTTATCTAGAGAGTATGGTGGGTAACAAGGCATACTTCTATGTGTCATATATCGACAGTAACCTTCCATTATGGGATTGATGTCCAGAGAGTATGGTGGGTAACAAGGAATACTTCTATGTATCATATATCGACAGTAACCTTCCATTATGGGACTGATGTCCAGAGAGTATGGTGGGTAACAAGGCATACTTCTATGTATCATATATCGACAGTAAACTTCCATTACTAGATATATACAAGTATGCCTTGTTGCCAACATACTCTCTAGAAATAGTCTCCTAATGGAAAGTGACTCTCGATATATGATACATACAAGCATGCCTTTTTACCCACCATACTCTCTAGACACATACAAGCATGCCTTGTTACCCACCATACTCTCTAGATACATACAAGTATGCCTTGTTACCACCATACTCTTTATATACATACAAGTACGCCTGGTTACCCACAATACTCTCTAGATACATACAAGTATGCCTTGTTACCCACCATACTCTCTAGATACATACAAGTACGCCTGGTTACCCACAATACTCTCTAGATACATACAAGTATGCCTTGTTACCCACCATACTCTCTAGATACATACAAGTATGCCTTGTTACCCACCATACTCTCTAAACAAAATCTCATAATGGAAGATTACTCTTGGTTTATGATACATACAAGTGTGCCTTGTTACCCTCCATACTCTCTAGATAAAATCTCATAACAGAAGGTTACTCTCGATGTATGATACATACAAGTATGCCTTGTTACCCGCCATACTTTCCAGAGACGACACCCAGCTGTACATCACATTCAACCCATCTGTTCCAAGTGACTCATTCACCGCAGTCAATAGCATGGAAACTTGCATAAATCTTGTGCGGGAATGGATGATAGACTTTAAACTGAAAATGAATAACTCTAAAATCGAATTCTTAGTGATATCCGGGGTTCGCATGCCTACATCCCCTGTTACATCAATTATGGTTGGAAACAGCATCACTGTGAAAAGTGAATCAGCCAGGAATATTGGACTGATTATGGACTCAAATTTAAAACTAGACATCCATATCAATAAAATATGTCAAAAATGCTACTGGCAGCTTCGTAATGTTGGAAGACTTTACCAGTCAGCACTTGAAAAACGTGTGCACTCCTTCATCACCTCACAACTAGACTATTGTAATTCAGTGTTAGTGGGGCTGTCCCAGTGCCTGATTCAGAAGCTTCAAAAAGTTTCGAATACTGCTGCTAGGTTAATTACTGGTGCCAAATGCTCTGAACGCATAACACCTGTTTTACGACAACTACATTGGCTTCCAGTTAAACAGAGAATTGATTTCAAAATATTGATGTTAGTATTCAAATGTATCCACAAACTGGACCCAGTTTACCTGCAAGAGCTCCTCACTATATATAGACCATCACGCAGTCTCAGATCCAAAAACCAAATTCAACTAGTTGTACCTATTAGCAGATCTAATCAGGCTAATAATCGTATGTTCTCCATCGTGGGTCCCAGATTGTGGAATTTCCTGCCAATTAGAGTCAGAATTTCAGAACTCTCGATGTCTTCAAAAGAAATCTTAAAACATTCCTATTCACTGAAGCATTCTCCCGAAACTCTGTAAGAGGTAACCAAAACAGATATGACTCTTTATTTTAGAAAAGTGAATTTATTTCTGTCAAGCGTTTTAGAGCACTATTTGTGGTTTTACGATCTAGAAAATCAATTATTATTAAAAGTATGCTTTGTTACCCACCATATTCTCCAGATAAAATCTCATAATGGAAGGTTACTATCGATATGTGATACATACAAGTATGCCTTGTTACCCGCCATACTTTCCAGACACAACCTCATAATGGATGGTTACTCTCGATATATGATGTATAAAAATATCCCTTGTTACCCACCATACTCTCTAGATACATACAAGTATGCCTTGTTATCCACCATTATCTCTAGATATAGTCTCATAATGGAACGTGACTCTCGATATATGATACATACAAGTATCCCTTGTTACCCACCATACTCTCTAGATACATACAAGTATGCCTTGTTATCCACCATACTCTTTATATACATACAAGTATGCCTTGTTATCCACCATACTCTTTATATACATACAAGTACCTCGTGTTACCCACAATACACTCTAGATACATACAAGTATGCCTTGTTACCCACCATACTCTTTATATACATACAAGTATGCCTTGTTACCCACCATACTCTTTATATACATACAAGTATGCCTTGTTACCCACCATACTCTTTATATACATACAAGTACGTCGTGTTACCCACCATACTATCTAGATACATACAAGTATGCCCTGTTACCCACCATACTATCTAGATACATACAAGTATGCCCTGTTACCCACCATACTATCTAGATACATACAAGTATGCCTTGTTACCCACCATACTCTTTATATACATACAAGTATGCCTTGTTACCCACCATACTCTTTATATACATACAAGTATGCCTTGTTACCCACCATACTCTTTATATACATACAAGTATGCCCTGTTACCCACCATACTCTCTAGATACATACAAGTACGCCGTGTTACCCACCATACACTCTAGATACATACAAGTATGCCTTGTTACCCACCATACTCTTTATATACATACAAGAACCTCGTGTTACCCACCATACTATCTCATCACATAAAAGTATGCCCTGTAACCCACCATACTCTCTAGATACATACAAGTATGCCTTGTTACCCACCATACTCTTTATATACATACAAGTACGTCGTGTTACCCACCATACTATCTAGATACATACAAGTATGCCTTGTTACCCACCATACACTCTAGATACATACAAGTATGCCCTGTTACCCACCATACACTCTAGATACATACAAGTATGCCTTGTTACCCACCATACTCTTTATATACATACAAGTACCTCGTGTTACCCACCATACTATCTCATCACATACAAGTATGCCTTGTTACCCACCATACTCTTTATATACATACAAGTACGTCGTGTTACCCACCATACTCTCTAGATACATACAAGTATGCCCTGTTACCCACCATACTATCTAGATACATACAAGTATGCCCTGTTACCCACCATACTATCTAGATACATACAAGTATGCCCTGTTACCCACCATACTCTCTAGATACATACAAGTATGCCTTGTTATCCACCATACTCTCTAGATACATACAAGTATGCCCTGTTACCCACCATACTCTCTAGATACATACAAGTATGCCTTGTTACCCACCATACTCTTTATATACATACAAGTACGTCGTGTTACCCACCATACTATCTCATCACATACAGTATGCCCTGTTACCCACCATACTCTCTAGATACATACAAGTATGCCTTGTTACCCACCATACTCTTTATATACATACAAGTACGACGTGTTACCCACCATACACTCTAGATACATACAAGTAGGCCTTGTTACCCACCATACTCTTTAGATACATACAAGTATGCCTTGTTACCCACCATACTCTCTAGATACATACAAGTATGCCTTGTTATCCACCATACTCTTTATATACATACAAGTACCTCGTGTTACCCACCATACTATATCATCACATACAGTATGCCCTGTTACCCACCATACTCTCTAGATACATACAAGTATGCCTTGTTACCCACCATACTCTTTATATACATACAAGTATCTCGTGTTACCCACCATACACTCTAGATACATACAACTATGCCTTGTTACCCACCATACTCTCTAGATACATACAAGTATGCCTTGTTACCCACCATACTCTTTATATACATACAAGTACGACGTGTTACCCACCATACACTCTAGATACATACAAGTATGCCTTGTTACCCACCATACTATCTAGATACATACAAGTATGCCCTGTTACCCACCATACTCTCTAGATACATACAAGTATGCCTTGTTACCCACCATACTCTTTATATACATACAAGTACCTCGTGTTACCCACCATACTATCTCATCACATACAGTATGCCCTGTTACCCACCATACTCTCTAGATACATACAAGTATGCCTTGTTACCCACCATACTCTTTATATACATACAAGTATCTCGTGTTACCCACCATACACTCTAGATACATACAAGTATGCCTTGTTACCCACCATACTCTCTAGATACATACAAGTATGCCTTGTTACCCACCATACTCTTTATATACATACAAGTACCTCGTGTTACCCACCATACTATCTCATCACATACAGTATGCCCTGTTACCCACCATACTCTCTAGATACATACAAGTATGCCTTGTTACCCACCATACTCTTTATATACATACAAGTACGTCGTGTTACCCACCATACTATCTAGATACATACAAGTATGCCTTGTTACCCACCATACTATCTAGATACATACAAGTATGCCTTGTTATCCACCATTATCTCTAGATATAGTCTCATAATGGAACGTGACTCTCGATATATGATACATACAAGTATCCCTTGTTACCCACCATACTCTCTAGATACATACAAGTATGCCTTGTTATCCACCATACTCTTTATATACATACAAGTACCTCGTGTTACCCACCATACACTCTAGATACATACAAGTATGCCTTGTTACCCACCATACACTCTAGATACATACAAGTACCTCGTGTTACCCACCATACTCTCTAGATACATACAAGTATGCCTTGTTACCACCATACTCTTTATATACATACAAGTACCTCGTGTTACCCACCATACACTCTAGATACATACAAGTATGCCTTGTTATCCACCATACTCTTTATATACATACAAGTACCTCGTGTTACCCACCATACACTCTAGATACATACAAGTATGCCTTGTTACCCACCATACACTCTAGATACATACAAGTACCTCGTGTTACCCACCATACTCTCTAGATACATACAAGTATGCCTTGTTATCCACCATACTCTTTATATACATACAAGTACGTCGTGTTACCCACCATACACTCTAGATACATACAAGTATGCCTTGTTACCCACCATACTCTTTAGATACATACAAGTATGCCTTGTTACCCACCATACTCTTTATATACATACAAGTACCTCGTGTTACCCACCATACTATCTCATCACATACAAGTATGCCCTGTAACCCACCATACTCTCTAGATACATACAAGTATCCCTTGTTACCCACCATACTCTCTAGATACATACAAGTATGCCTTGTTACCCACCATACTCTTTATATACATACAAGTACGTCGTGTTACCCACCATACTATCTCATCACATACAAGTATGCCCTGTTACCCACCATACTCTCTAGATACATACAAGTATGCCTTGTTACCCACCATACTCTCTAGATACATACAAGTATGCCTTGTTACCCACCATACTCTTTATATACATACAAGTACCTCGTGTTACCCACCATACTATCTCATCACATACAAGTATGCCCTGTTACCCACCATACTCTCTAGATACATACAAGTACGCCGTGTTACCCACCATACACTCTAGATACATACAAGTATGCCCTGTTACCCACCATATACTCTAGATACATACAAGTACGTCGTGTTACCCACCATACTCTTTATATACATACAAGTACGTCGTGTTACCCACCATACTATCTCATCACATACAAGTATGCCCTGTTACCCACCATACTATCTAGATACATACAAGTATGCCCTGTTACCCACCATACTCTCTAGATACATACAAGTATGCCTTGTTACCCACCATACTCTTTATATACATACAAGTACCTCGTGTTACCCACCATACTATCTCATCACATACAAGTATGCCCTGTAACCCACCATACTCTCTAGATACATACAAGTATGCCCTGTTACCCACCATACTATCTAGATACATACAAGTATGCCCTGTTACCCACCATACTCTCTAGATACATACAAGTATGCCTTGCTACCCACCATACTCTTTATATACATACAAGTACCTCGTGTTACCCACCATACTATCTCATCACATACAAGTATGCCCTGTAACCCACCATACTCTCTAGATACATACAAGTATCCCTTGTTACCCACCATACTCTCTAGATACATACAAGTATGCCTTGTTATCCACCATACTCTTTATATACATACAAGTACGTCGTGTTACCCACCATACTATCTCATCACATACAAGTATGCCCTGTTACCCACCATACTCTCTAGATACATACAAGTATGCCTTGTTACCCACCATACTCTTTATATACATACAAGTATGCCTTGTTACCCACCATACACTCTAGATACATACAAGTATGCCTTGTTACCCACCATACTATCTAGATACATACAAGTATGCCCTGTTACCCACCATACACTCTAGATACATACAAGTATGCCTTGTTACCCACCATACTATCTAGATACATACAAGTACGTCGTGTTACCCACCATACACTCTAGATACATACAAGTATGCCTTGTTACCCACCATACTATCTAGATACATACAAGTACGTCGTGTTACCCACCATACACTCTAGATACATACAAGTATGCCTTGTTACCCACCATACTATCTAGATACATACAAGTACGTCGTGTTACCCACCATACACTCTAGATACATACAAGTATGCCTTGTTACCCACCATACTATCTAGATACATACAAGTACGTCGTGTTACCCACCATACACTCTAGATACATACAAGTATGCCTTGTTACCCACCATACTATCTAGATACATACAAGTACGTCGTGTTACCCACCATACACTCTAGATACATACAAGTATGCCTTGTTACCCACCAAACTCTTTAGATACATACAAGTATGCCTTGTTACCCACCATACTCTTTATATACATACAAGTATGCCTTGTTACCCACCATACACTCTAGATACATACAAGTATGCCTTGTTACCCACCATACTATCTAGATACATACAAGTACGCCGTGTTACCCACCATACACTCTAGATACATACAAGTATGCCTTGTTATCCACCATACTCTTTATATACATACAAGTACGTCGTGTTACCCACCATACTCTCTCATCACATACAAGTATGCCCTGTTACCCACCATACTCTCTAGATACATACAAGTATGCCTTGTTACCCACCATACTCTTTATATACATACAAGTATGCCTTGTTACCCACCATACTATCTAGATACATACAAGTATGCCCTGTTACCCGCCATACTCTCTAGATACATACAAGTATGCCCTGTTACCCACCATATACTCTAGATACATACAAGTACGTCGTGTTACCCACCATACTCTTTATATACATACAAATACGTCGTGTTACCCACCATACTCTCTAGATACATACAAGTATTCCTTGTTACCCACCATACTCTCTAGATACATACAAGTACGTCGTGTTACCCACCATACTCTCTAGATACATACAAGTATGCCTTGTTACCCACCATACTCTTTATATACATACAAGTACGTCGTGTTACCCACCATACTCTCTAGATACATACAAGTAGGCCTTGTTACCCACCATACTCTTTAGATACATACAAGTATGCCTTGTTACCCACCATACACTCTAGATACATACAAGTATGCCCTGTTACCTACCATACTCTCTAGATACATACAAGTACGTCGTGTTACCCACCATACTATCTAGATACATACAAGTATGCCCTGTTACCCACCATACTATCTAGATACATACAAGTATGCCCTGTTACCCACCATACTCTCTAGATACATACAAGTACGTCGTGTTACCCACCATATTCTTTATATACATACAAGTACGTCGTGTTACCCACCATACACTCTAGATACATACAAGTATGCCTTGTTACCCACCATACTCTTTAGATACATACAAGTATGCCTTGTTACCCACCATACACTCTAGATACATACAAGTATGCCTTGTTACCCGCCATACTCTTTAGATACATACAAGTACGTCGTGTCACCCACCATACTCTCTAGATACATACAAGTATGCCTTGTAACCCACCAAACTCTCTAGATACATACAAGTATGCCTTGTTACCCACCATACACTCTAGATACATACAAGTATGCCTTGTTACCCACCATACACTCTAGATACATACAAGTATGCCTTGTTACCCACCATACTCTTTATATACATACAAGTACGTCGTGTTACCCACCATACACTCTAGATACATACAAGTATGCCTTGTTACCCACCATACTCTTTAGATACATACAAGTATGCCTTGTTACCCACCATACTATCTAGATACATACAAGTACGTCGAGTTACCCACCATACACTCTAGATACATACAAGTATGCCTTGTTACCCACCAAACTCTCTAGATACATACAAGTATGCCTTGTTACCCACCATACACTCTAGATACATACAAGTATGCCTTGTTACCCACCATACTCTCTAGATACATACAAGTATGCCTTGTTACCCACCATACTCTTTATATACATACAAGTACGTCGTGTTACCCACCATACACTCTAGATACATACAAGTATGCCTTGTTACCCACCATACTCTTTAGATACATACAAGTATGCCTTGTTACCCACCATACTATCTAGATACATACAAGTACGTCGAGTTACCCACCATACACTCTAGATACATACAAGTATGCCTTGTTACCCACCATACTCTTTAGATACATACAAGTATGCCTTGTTACCCACCATACTATCTAGATACATACAAGTACGTCGAGTTACCCACCATACACTCTAGATACATACAAGTACGTCGTGTTACCCACCATACACTCTAGATACATACAAATATGCCTTGTTATCCACAATAATCTTTAGATATATACAAGTATGCCTTGTTAACCACCATACTCTCTAGACTAAATCTCATAATGGAAGGTTACTCTCAACTTATGATACATACAAGTATGCCTTGTTAGCCACCATACACTCCAGACACAATCCCATAATGGAAGCTTACTCACGATATATGAAACATACAAGCATGCCTTGTTACCCACCATACTCTCTAGATACATACAAGTATGCCTTGTTACCCACCATACACTCTAGATACATACAAGTACGACGTGTTACCCACCATACACTTTAGATACATACAAGTATGCCCTGTTACCCACCATACTCTCTAGATACATACAAGTATGCCTTGTTACCCACCATACTCTCTAGATACATACAAGTACGACGTGTTACCCACCATACTATCTAGATACATACAAGTATGCCCTGTTACCCACCATACTCTCTAGATACATACAAGTATGCCTTGTTACCCACCATACTCTTTATATACATACAAGTACGTCGTGTTACCCACCATACTATCTCATCACATACAAGTATGCCCTGTAACCCACGATACTCTCTAGATACATACAAGTATGCCTTGTTACCCACCATACTCTTTAGATACATACAAGTATGCCTTGTTACCCACCATACACTCTAGATACATACAAGTACGTCGTGTTACCCACCATACACTCTAGATACATACAAGTATGCCTTGTTACCCACAATACTCTCTAGATACATTCAAGTACGTCGTGTTACCCACCATACACTCTAGATACATACAAGTATGCCTTGTTACCCACCATACTCTTTAGATACATACAAGTATGCCTTGTTACCCACCATACTCTTTATATACATACAAGTACGTCGTGTTACCCACCATACACTCTAGATACATACAAGTATGCCTTGTTACCCGCCATACTCTTTAGATACATACAAGTACGTCGTGTCACCCACCATACTCTCGAGATACATACAAGTATGCCTTGTTAACCACCATACTCTTTAGATACATACAAGTATGCCTTGTTACCCACCATACTATCTAGATACATACAAGTACGTCGAGTTACCCACCATACACTCTAGATACATACAAGTATGCCTTGTTACCCACCAAACTCTCTAGATACATACAAGTATGCCTTGTTACCCACCATACACTCTAGATACATACAAGTATGCCTTGTTACCCACCATACTCTCTAGATACATACAAGTATGCCTTGTTACCCACCATACTCTTTATATACATACAAGTACGTCGTGTTACCCACCATACACTCTAGATACATACAAGTATGCCTTGTTACCCACCATACTCTTTAGATACATACAAGTATGCCTTGTTACCCACCATACTATCTAGATACATACAAGTACGTCGAGTTACCCACCATACACTCTAGATACATACAAGTATGCCTTGTTACCCACCATACTCTTTAGATACATACAAGTATGCCTTGTTACCCACCATACTATCTAGATACATACAAGTACGTCGAGTTACCCACCATACACTCTAGATACATACAAGTACGTCGTGTTACCCACCATACACTCTAGATACATACAAATATGCCTTGTTATCCACAATAATCTTTAGATATATACAAGTATGCCTTGTTAACCACCATACTCTCTAGACTAAATCTCATAATGGAAGGTTACTCTCAACTTATGATACATACAAGTATGCCTTGTTAGCCACCATACACTCCAGACACAATCCCATAATGGAAGCTTACTCACGATATATGAAACATACAAGCATGCCTTGTTACCCACCATACTCTCTAGATACATACAAGTATGCCTTGTTACCCACCATACACTCTAGATACATACAAGTACGACGTGTTACCCACCATACACTTTAGATACATACAAGTATGCCCTGTTACCCACCATACTCTCTAGATACATACAAGTATGCCTTGTTACCCACCATACTCTCTAGATACATACAAGTACGACGTGTTACCCACCATACTATCTAGATACATACAAGTATGCCCTGTTACCCACCATACTCTCTAGATACATACAAGTATGCCTTGTTACCCACCATACTCTTTATATACATACAAGTACGTCGTGTTACCCACCATACTATCTCATCACATACAAGTATGCCCTGTAACCCACCATACTCTCTAGATACATACAAGTATGCCTTGTTACCCACCATACTCTTTAGATACATACAAGTATGCCTTGTTACCCACCATACACTCTAGATACATACAAGTATGCCTTGTTACCCACCATACTCTTTAGATACATACAAGTATGCCTTGTTACCCACCATTCTATCTAGATACATACAAGTACGTCGTGTTACCCACCATACACTCTAGATACATACAAGTATGCCTTGTTACCCACAATACTCTCTAGATACATTCAAGTACGTCGTGTTACCCACCATACACTCTAGATACATACAAGTATGCCTTGTTACCCACCATACTCTTTAGATACATACAAGTATGCCTTGTTACCCACCATACTCTTTATATACATACAAGTACGTCGTGTTACCCACCATACACTCTAGATACATACAAGTATGCCTTGTTACCCGCCATACTCTTTAGATACATACAAGTACGTCGTGTCACCCACCATACTCTCTAGATACATACAAGTATGCCTTGTTAACCACCAAACTCTCTAGATACATACAAGTATGCCTTGTTACCCACCATACACTCTAGATACATACAAGTATGCCTTGTTACCCACCATACTCTTTATATACATACAAGTACGTCGTGTCACCCACCATACTCTCTAGATACATACAAGTATGCCTTGTTACCCACCATACTCTCTAGATACATACAAGTATGCCTTGTTACCCACCATACTCTCTAGATACATACAAGTATGCCTTGTTAACCACCATACTCTTTAGATACATACAAGTATGCCTTGTTACCCACCATACTATCTAGATACATACAAGTACGTCGAGTTACCCACCATACACTCTAGATACATACAAGTATGCCTTGTTACCCACCAAACTCTCTAGATACATACAAGTATGCCTTGTTACCCACCATACACTCTAGATACATACAAGTATGCCTTGTTACCCACCATACTCTCTAGATACATACAAGTATGCCTTGTTACCCACCATACTCTTTATATACATACAAGTACGTCGTGTTACCCACCATACACTCTAGATACATACAAGTATGCCTTGTTACCCACCATACTCTTTAGATACATACAAGTATGCCTTGTTACCCACCATACTATCTAGATACATACAAGTACGTCGAGTTACCCACCATACACTCTAGATACATACAAGTATGCCTTGTTACCCACCATACTCTTTAGATACATACAAGTATGCCTTGTTACCCACCATACTATCTAGATACATACAAGTACGTCGAGTTACCCACCATACACTCTAGATACATACAAGTACGTCGTGTTACCCACCATACACTCTAGATACATACAAATATGCCTTGTTATCCACAATAATCTTTAGATATATACAAGTATGCCTTGTTAACCACCATACTCTCTAGACTAAATCTCATAATGGAAGGTTACTCTCAACTTATGATACATACAAGTATGCCTTGTTAGCCACCATACACTCCAGACACAATCCCATAATGGAAGCTTACTCACGATATATGAAACATACAAGCATGCCTTGTTACCCACCATACTCTCTAGATACATACAAGTATGCCTTGTTACCCACCATACACTCTAGATACATACAAGTACGACGTGTTACCCACCATACACTTTAGATACATACAAGTATGCCCTGTTACCCACCATACTCTCTAGATACATACAAGTATGCCTTGTTACCCACCATACTCTCTAGATACATACAAGTACGACGTGTTACCCACCATACTATCTAGATACATACAAGTATGCCCTGTTACCCACCATACTCTCTAGATACATACAAGTATGCCTTGTTACCCACCATACTCTTTATATACATACAAGTACGTCGTGTTACCCACCATACTATCTCATCACATACAAGTATGCCCTGTAACCCACCATACTCTCTAGATACATACAAGTATGCCTTGTTACCCACCATACTCTTTAGATACATACAAGTATGCCTTGTTACCCACCATACACTCTAGATACATACAAGTATGCCTTGTTACCCACCATACTCTTTAGATACATACAAGTATGCCTTGTTACCCACCATTCTATCTAGATACATACAAGTACGTCGTGTTACCCACCATACACTCTAGATACATACAAGTATGCCTTGTTACCCACAATACTCTCTAGATACATTCAAGTACGTCGTGTTACCCACCATACACTCTAGATACATAAAAGTATGCCTTGTTACCCACCATACTCTTTAGATACATACAAGTATGCCTTGTTACCCACCATACTCTTTATATACATACAAGTACGTCGTGTTACCCACCATACACTCTAGATACATACAAGTATGCCTTGTTACCCGCCATACTCTTTAGATACATACAAGTACGTCGTGTCACCCACCATACTCTCTAGATACATACAAGTATGCCTTGTTAACCACCAAACTCTCTAGATACATACAAGTATGCCTTGTTACCCACCATACACTCTAGATACATACAAGTATGCCTTGTTACCCACCATACTCTTTATATACATACAAGTACGTCGTGTCACCCACCATACTCTCTAGATACATACAAGTATGCCTTGTTACCCACCATACTCTCTAGATACATACAAGTATGCCTTGTTACCCACCATACTCTCTAGATACATACAAGTATGCCTTGTTACCCACCATACACTCTAGATACATACAAGTATGCCTTGTTACCCACCAAACTCTCTAGATACATACAAGTATGCCTTGTTACCCACCAAACTCTCTAGATACATACAAGTATGCCTTGTTACCCACCAAACTCTCTAGATACATACAAGTATGCCTTGTTACCCACCATACTCTCTAGATACATACAAGTATGCCTTGTTACCCACCATACTCTTTATATACATACAAGTACGTCGTGTTACCCACCATACACTCTAGATACATACAAGTATGCCTTGTTACCCACCATACTCTTTAGATACATACAAGTATGCCTTGTTACCCACCATACTATCTAGATACATACAAGTACGTCGAGTTACCCACCATACACTCTAGATACATACAAGTATGCCTTGTTACCCACCATACTCTTTAGATACATACAAGTATGCCTTGTTACCCACCATACTATCTAGATACATACAAGTACGTCGAGTTACCCACCATACACTCTAGATACATACAAGTACGTCGTGTTACCCACCATACACTCTAGATACATACAAATATGCCTTGTTATCCACAATAATCTTTAGATATATACAAGTATGCCTTGTTAACCACCATACTCTCTAGACTAAATCTCATAATGGAAGGTTACTCTCAACTTATGATACATACAAGTATGCCTTGTTAGCCACCATACACTCCAGACACAATCCCATAATGGAAGCTTACTCACGATATATGAAACATACAAGCATGCCTTGTTACCCACCATACTCTCTAGATACATACAAGTATGCCTTGTTATCCACCATACTCTTTATATACATACAAGTACGACGTGTTATCCACCATACTATCTAGATACATACAAGTATGCCCTGTTACCCACCATACTCTCTAGATACATACAAGTATGCCTTGTTACCCACCATACTCTTTATATACATACAAGTACGTCGTGTTACCCACCATACACTCTAGATACATACAAGTATGCCTTGTTATCCACCATACTCTTTATATACATACAAGTACCTCGTGTTACCCACCATACTATCTCATCACATACAAGTATGCCCTGTAACCCACCATACTCTCTAGATACATACAAGTATGCCTTGTTACCCACCATACTCTTTATATACATACAAGTACGTCGTGTTACCCACCATACACTCTAGATACATACAAGTATGCCTTGTTATCCACCATACTCTTTATATACATACAAGTACCTCGTGTTACCCACCATACTATCTCATCACATACAAGTATGCCCTGTAACCCACCATACTCTCTAGATACATACAAGTATGCCTTGTTACCCACCATACTCTTTATATACATACAAGTATGCCTTGTTACCCACCATACACTCTAGATACATACAAGTATGCCTTGTTACCCACCATACTCTTTAGATACATACAAGTACGTCGTGTTACCCACCATACACTCTAGATACATACAAGTATGCCTTGTTACCCACCAAACTCTCTAGATACATACAAGTACGACGTGTTACCCACCATACTATCTAGATACATACAAGTATGCCCTGTTACCCACCATACTCTCTAGATACATACAAGTATGCCTTGTTACCCACCAAACTCTCTAGATACATACAAGTATGCCTTGTTACCCACCATACTCTTTAGATACATACAAGTATGCCTTGTTACCCACCGAACTCTCTAGATACATACAAGTATGCCCTGTTACCCACCATACTCTCTAGATACATACAAGTATGCCCTGTTACCCACCATACTCTTTATATACATACAAGTACGTCGTGTTACACACCATACTATCTCATCACATACAAGTATGCCCTGTAACCCACCATACTCTCTAGATACATACAAGTATGCCTTGTTACCCACCGTACTCTTTAGATACATACAAGTATGCCTTGTTACCCACCATACACTCTAGATACATACAAGTATGCCTTGTTACCCACCATACTCTTTAGATACATACAAGTATGCCTTGTTACCCACCATTCTATCTAGATACATACAAGTACGTCGTGTTACCCACCATACACTCTAGATACATACAAGTATGCCTTGTTACCCACAATACTCTCTAGATACATTCAAGTACGTCGTGTTACCCACCATACTCTCTAGATACATACAAGTATGCCTTGTTACCCACCATACTCTTTATATACATACAAGTACGTCGTGTTACCCACCATACTATCTAGATACATACAAGTATGCCTTGTTACCCACCATACTATCTAGATACATACAAGTATGCCTTGTTACCCACCATACACTCTAGATACATACAAGTATGCCTTGTTACCCACCATACACTCTAGATACATACAAGTATGCCTTGTTACCCACCATACTCTTTATATACATACAAGTATGCCTTGTTACCCACCATACTCTTTATATACATACAAGTATGCCTTGTTACCCACCATACTCTTTATATACATACAAGTATGCCTTGTTACCCACCATACTCTTTATATACATACAAGTATGCCTTGTTACCCACCATACTCTTTATATACATACAAGTACGTCGTGTTACCCACCATACACTCTAGATACATACAAGTATGCCTTGTTACCCACCAAACTCTTTAGATACATACAAGTATGCCTTGTTACCCACCATACTCTTTATATACATACAAGTATGCCTTGTTACCCACCATACTCTCTAGATACATACAAGTAGGCCTTGTTACCCACCATACTCTTTAGATACATACAAGTATGCCTTGTTACCCACCATACTATCTAGATACATACAAGTACGTCGTGTTACCCACCATACACTCTAGATACATACAAGTATGCCTTGTTACCCACCATACTCTTTATATACATACAAGTACCTCGTGTTACCCACCATACTATCTCATCACATACAAGTATGCCCTGTAACCCACCATACTCTCTAGATACATACAAGTATGCCTTGTTACCCACCATACTCTTTATATACATACAAGTACCTCGTGTTACCCACCATACTATCTCATCACATACAAGTATGCCCTGTAACCCACCATACTCTCTAGATACATACAAGTATGCCTTGTTACCCACCATACTCTTTATATACATACAAGTACCTCGTGTTACCCTCCATACACTCTAGATACATACAAGTATGCCTTGTTACCCACCATACACTCTAGATACATACAAGTACCTCGTGTTACCCACCATACTCTCTAGATACATACAAGTATGCCTTGTTACCCACCATACTCTTTATATACATACAAGTACCTCGTGTTACCCACCATACACTCTAGATACATACAAGTATGCCTTGTTACCCACCATACTATCTAGATACATACAAGTACGCCGTGTTACCCACCATACACTCTAGATACATACAAGTATGCCTTGTTACCCACCATACTATCTAGATACATACAAGTACGCCGTGTTACCCACCATACACTCTAGATACATACAAGTATGCCTTGTTACCCACCATACTCTTTATATACATACAAGTACGTCGTGTTACCCACCATACTATCTAGATACATACAAGTATGCCCTGTTACCCACCATATACTCTAGATACATACAAATATGCCTTGTTATCCACAATAATCTTTAGATATATACAAATATGCCTTGTTACCCACCATACTCTCTAGACTAAATCTCATAATGGAAGGTTACTCTCAACTTATGATACATACAAGTATGCCTTGTTACCCACCATACACTCCAGACACAATCCCATAATGGAAGCTGACTCACGATATATGAAACATACAAGCATGCCTTGTTACCCACCATACTCTCTAGATACATACAAGTATGCCCTGTTACCCAAAATACTCTCTAGATAAAATATCATAATGGAAGGTTACTCTCGATATATGATACATGCAATTATGCCTTGTTACCCGCCATACTCTCCAGAGACAATCTCATAATGGAAGGTTACTCTCGATATATGATACATACAAGTATGCCTTGTTACCCACCATACACTCCAGACACAATCTCATAATAGAAGGTTACTCTCGATGTATGATATATACAAGTATACCTAGTTACCCACCATACTCTCTAGATACATACAAGTATGCCTTGTTACCCAACATACTCTCTAGATAAAATCTCATAATGGAAGTTACTCTCATTATATGATACATACAAGAATGCCTTGTTACCCGCCATACTCTCCAGAGTCAATCTTTTAATGGAACGGTTACTCTCGATATATGATACATACAAGGATGCCTTGTTACCCAACATACTCTCTAGATAAAAGCTCATAATGGAAGGTTACTCTCGATATATGATACATACAAATAGGCCTTGTTACCCTCCATACTTTCTAGATACATAGAAGTATGCCTTGTTACCCGCCATACTCTCCAGACATAATCCCATAATGGAAGGTTAATCTCGATATATGAAACATACCAGTATCCCGTGTTACCCGCCATACTCTCCAGACACAATCTCATAATGGAAGGTTACTCTCGCTATATGAAGCATATGAGTATACCTTGTTACCCACCATATTCTCTAGATACATACAAGTAAGCCTTGTTACCGACCATACACTCTAGATAAAATTTCATAATGGAAGGTTACTCTCGATATATGATACATACCAGTATGTATTGTTACCCGCCATACTCTCCAGACACAATCACATAATGGAAGGTTACTCTCGATATATGATACATACAAATATGTCATTTTACGCGCCATACGCAGTAGATACATACAAGTATGCCTTGTTACCCACCATACACTCTAGATAAAATCTCATAATGGATGGTTACACTCGATATCTGATACATACAGGCATGCCTTGTTACCCACCATACTCTCTAGACGAAATCTCGTAATAAAAGGTTACCCTCTATATATGATTCATACAAGCACGCCTTGTTACCCACCATACACCCTATACAAAAATCGCATAATGGAATGTTACATTCGATATACGATACATACAATAATGCCTTGTTAACCACCATATTCTTTAGACAAAAATCCCATAATGGAAGGTTACTCTCGATATATAATACATACAAGTATGCCTTTTTACCCACCATACTCTTTAGACAAAAATCCAATAATGAAAGGTTTCTGTGGATATATGATACATAGAAGTATGCCATGATACCCAGCATACTCTCTAGTCAAAAATCCCATAATGGAAGGTTACTCTCGATGTATGTTAGACACGGGTATGCCTTTTTACCCACAATACTCTCTAGACAAAAATCCAATAATGGAAGGTTTCTGTCGATATATGAAACATAGAAGTATGCCTTGTTACCCACCATTCTCTCTAGACAAAATCTCATAATGGAAGGTTACTCTCGATATATGATACATATAATTATGCCTTGTTATCCTCCATACTCTCTAGACAAAAAACCCATAATGGAAGGTAACTCTCGATATGATACATATAAGTATGCCTTG
This sequence comes from Pictodentalium vernedei, assembly GCA_031216915.1. Classification (NCBI taxonomy): domain Eukaryota; kingdom Metazoa; phylum Mollusca; class Scaphopoda; order Dentaliida; family Dentaliidae; genus Pictodentalium; species Pictodentalium vernedei. The sequence continues at coordinate 476,543,987 of CM062292.1, read as the reverse complement.
TTATCCTCCATACTCTCTAGACAAAAAACCCATAATGGAAGGTAACTCTCGATATATGATACATACAAGTATGCCTTGTTACCCACCGTCCTCTCTAGAAAAAACTCCCGTAATGGAAGGTTACTCTCGATATATGATACATTGAAGAATGCCTTGTTACCCACCATACTCTCTAGTCAAAATCTCATAATGGAATGTTACTCTCGATATATGATACATAAAAGTATGCCTTGTTACCCACCATACTCTCTAAAGGTTTTGTTTACGACAAATTAACTTATTTTGCAAAGTTTCAAACACTTCTAAACTGTGGCACAGAGGTGTCACGTTTGCAGGCCTCAGCTTGTATATTCCACAAAAAGACAGAATCATCACTTCGATAAGAATGAGAGCCTTGAAAAAATATTCTTTAAACGAGAATTTATTCAATATTTAATTATGTTAAAATTAACACTATAGTTCATGGGATATGTTATGCATTGATAAGATTGTTTATAAACTAAAAATACATCACAAACTGGAATTACTAACTAATCTTGCTCTGTGTGCCATTTGGTAATTTTCCCCTATTGTCTGTTCCCTCAAGTCCATCGAAACACTGCCATAAATTGTCGTAAATAATCGATTGGGACATTTAAATGAAGGCTTTACTAGTAGTCTGATCGCTGAAGATGACTGTGTTCGATTCGAGAATCGATTCGATTTGAAATAACAGATTTGATTTGATTCGAGATTCGATTCGAATCGAAAATGTGTGATTCGCAGGGCTTTATGTGTGACTTGTGTGGCCTAGTATTGAAATATATTTCAGACAAAACATGATTCCAGGAATACAATATGAGCTCTTGCATTCCACTTATGGAAAACATCCTCGATGAATAGCTCTCATTCATAGTTTAAAGCCACAAAAATAGCATACATAGATTCTACCAGTACATATGTGGTGGTGTGCGAGGAACTGATGGGGGTATATGTTTGCTGTTTTGTTTTGTTAAGATTAAGGTCCTTCCATTAAAGACTAAGAACAATGCAGATGATTTGAGAAGACACCCGTGGATATACATGTGATTGAAGTGATGGGAGTCCATAGCAATCATCTGGCTTTCCCCTCAACGTGGCGGAATAAAACTTAGTTTAAAATTATGGGTTGGGAGCCGATGGCCATGGACAGGAATTTAACCTGTCATGACAGACATTGGTGCAGGCCCTAAATGCCACTAAAGTTTATCTGATACAATTATATGTTGTCATCCATTTGTGTCAGTTTAACCATTTTTGTATTTCATCTTTCTCTTTTAATTAAGTGGTTTATCGCATCGTTTGTTTGTGTGCTTATATTCTCTAGATACACACAAGTATGCCTTGTTACCCACCGTACTATTTAGATACATACATGTATGCTTTGTTACCCACCATAGTTTCTAGACACATACAAGTATACCTTGTTACCCACCGTACTCTCTAGACAAAATCTCATAATGGAAGGTTACTCTCGATTTATGATACATACAAGAATGCCTTGTTACCCGCCATACTTCCCAGACACAATCTCATAATGGAAGGTTACTCTCGATATATGATACATACAAGTACGCATTGTTACCCACCATACTCTCCAGACACAATCACATAATGGAAGGTTACTCTCAATATATGATATATACAAATATGTCATGTTACCCACCATGCTCAGTAGATACATACAAGTATGCCTTGTTACCCACCATATTCTCTAGACAAAAATCCCATAATGGAAGGTTACTATCGATATATAATACATAGAAGTATGCCTTTTTACCCACCATACTCTTTAGACAAAAATCCAATAATGAAAGGTTCCTGTGAAGATATGATACATAGAAGTATGCCATGTTACCCAGCATACTCTCTAGTCAAAAATACCATAATGGAAGGTTACTCTCGATATATGTTGGACACGGGTATGCCTTGTTACCCACAATACTCTCTGGACAAAAATCCCATAATGGAAGGTTTCTGTCGATATATGAAACATAGAAGTATGCCTTTTTACCCACCATTCTCTCTAGACAAAATCTCATAATGGAAGGTTACTCTCGATATGATACATATAAGTATGCCTTGTTATCCTCCATACTCTCTAGACTAAAAAACCTATAATGGAAGGTAACTCTCGATATATGATACATAAAAGTATGCCTTGTTACCCACCGTGCTCTCTAGACAAAGCTCCCGTAATGGAAGGTTGCACTCGATATATGATACATTGAAGTATGCCTTGTTATCCACCACACTCTCTAGTCAAAATCTCACAAATGAAGCTTATTCTCGATATATGATATATACAAGTATACCTAGTTACCCACCATACTCTCTAGATACATACAAGTATGCCTTGTTACCCATCACACTCTCTAGTCAAAATCTCACAAATGAAGCTTACTCTCGATATATGATATATACATGTATGCCTTGTTACCCACCATACTCTCTAGATACATACAAGTATGCCTTGTTACTCACAAACTCTCTAAAGGTTTTGTTTACGACAGCTTAATTAACTTATTTTGCAAAGTTTTAAACATTTCTAAACTGTGGCACAATAGAATCACGTTTGCAGGCCTCAGCTTGCATATTCCACAAAACGACAGAATCATCACTTCGATAAGAATGAGAGCCTTGAAAAAATATTCTTTAAACGAGAATTTATTCAATATTTAATTATGTTAAAATTAACACTATAGTTCATGGGATATGTTATGCATTGATAAGATTGTTTATAAACTAAAAATACATCACAAACTGGAATTACTAACTATTCTTGCTCTGTGTGCCATTTGGTAATTTTTCCCCTATTGTCTGTTTATATTTCCCTCAATTCCATCGCAACACTGCCATAAATTGTCGTAAATAATCGATTGGGACATTTAAATGAAGGCTTGGCTAGTAGTCTGATCGCTGAAGACGGCTGTGTTCGACTCGGGGTTCGATTTGGAATAACAGATTTGATTTGATTCGAGATTCGATTCGATGTGATTCGCAGGAATGTTTGTGTGACTTGCTTGACCTAGAATTGAAATATATATCAGACAGAACAAGGATTCCAGTGATACAATATGGGCTCTTGCATTCCACTCACAAGGTCCCGGACTGATGGAAAACATCATCGATGAATAGCTCTCCTTCACAGATTAAAGCCACAAAAATAGCATACATAGATGCTGCCAGTACATATGTGGCGCATGCCAGGAACTGATGGGGGTATACGTTTGCTGTTTTGTTTTGTTAAGGTCAAGGTCTTTCCATTAAAGACTATGAACAATTCAGATGATTTGAGAAGACACCCGTGGATATACATGTGGTTGAAGTGATGGGAGTCCAGAGCAATCATCTGGCTTTCCCCTCGAAGTGGCGGAATAAAACTCAGTTTAAAATTATGGGTTGGGAGCCGATGGCCATGGACAGGAATTTAACCTGTCATGACAGACATTGGCGCAGGCCCTAAATGCCACTAAAGTTTATCCGTTACAATTATACGTTGTCGTCCATTTGTGTCAGTTAAACCATTTTTGTACTTCAATTTTCTCTTTAAACTAAGTGGTCTATCGCTTCGTTTGTCTGTGTGTTTATTTGGTTTAACACTTTCAGTGACCAAACCTGTATGGTATCGTGTATAACAATTTTACGGTCGGAGGAGTCACAGTACCAGGTGAGAACCATCGACCTTTCATCAGCAGCTGTCAGAATCTCGAACGCATTAACCGGACAAAAGCACAATTACATGCAGCAGATATTGAAGACGGGTGCTTCCCCAAAGTACACAGTACCGTCACCATATGTTGGCAATGGAAATTTGGTTTCTTGCCCGAGGACAAAACATAGGTGACGAAAGGCAGAATTAACCCGTTGCTATTCGGTGCAAAGTTCCATCTCATTGAGCCACCGATCTCTCCATCTGTCGCTTACAATCACGATAGCGATTGGTTTCGTGAAAAAAACAACTATAACTCAAATGGAAAAACCCTAGATACAAGCATTTGTGCATGTCTATCCTGTAGTCTGTTTTAGAAAAAAATGAAGGCGCTGTACCTCAGTGAGTGGGTACACGGTGGCACTGCGCAATAAGGTGTAATGCACCCCAATGGTGTATTTGTCTTTAGCCAATGCTAACCCTGATTGTGAGGAGTTAGTGCATTGAGGAGTCTGATAGCTGCTCGCCGCTGTTCGATGGATCGCTCTGGGTACTCCTGCTTTCTCTACTCATACGCTATGTTACCCTGGTGGCTGTCAAAAGTGTCGCTAACACCCCAATAAATAAATAAATAAAAAGTGACAGTTTAAGAAAAAATAATGATTATTCCAGTTAATGTGACATTTTATCGCCCATTCGGGATTCGGATGGTAATCTTGGCATCAAATGGATGATTGCCGCCTCTGGAACACGAATTTAAAATACTGTGGAAAAAATTCTGGTGTTCCAGTCACAAACGAGGGAAATGAAATAGCCTGGTGCAAAACCCGTTTAATTGGCAGCCATGCTGTACTCTGTCGCTGATTAAACAAAATCCCCAGTGCAAAGTTCTGTAGATTCTGGATATGTTATTCTATAGCTGCTTCGAAAGACACCAAAGGCAGTTTGTTACCAATTTGTACGTGGCCACTGACCAGGCTAATATTTTCTCGAGACTGGAAATAAATACCACTCGATTTCGAACCTTAAAAGACCAAGTTCAGCAGAGTTTGAATATGTTATTGCGTGAACTCTCCTCTTTCCATTGACACCAAATTTAGTGTATAATCAATTTGTTCTGGGTAGGTTCATATATTCGCATTCAACGACAAAACAATATCCCACAATACAAAGGAAAAATATCCTAATATACTCACATGACTTGCAACTTGTCACATCCCTGAAACACATTTGATATGCTACCTATCTGGTTGTGTCTAAGGTCACTAAAATAAAGAACATGGAGATTTGAGTAAATGGTTCCTGATTCTTTCTGAAAAATAGCAGGTATGATGACAGCTGAATCTGCAAAATCAATATCGTATTGTGTAAATGTTCCTTCTATTATATTCAACATTTATGGATTATCTATTATTTATTGCCGCAGGAATGACACGAGATATATGTACTACTCAAAGTTTGCTAAGCACCACATATTTGACTGTATTGAGATGGTCCCCAGTGTTTACATTAGCTCTCCTGACAGACTTTTCGTGACATGAATGGAACAACATCCCACAAAGGAACATCTGGAACCTGATTGGGAGCATGAGAAGGCGTCAAGCTGTAATTAACAATAATAGGTCTCATACTCGATATTGAACCCATATCAGTTCGCTCCGTCAACTTTTTGGCAAATTTGAAAAATTTCCTCTTTTACCAATAATATCCATTTTCCATGGTTATCGTATTCAAAAGCTAAAAAATAATGTCAAACTCAAATAAAATCTTAATTTCTGAACTTTAATCATTGAATAATTAAATATAAAATATATAAAATAAAATATATACACTTTTCATAACAATATTTCAACTAAAACGTAAAACAGGTAGTTGGATATACTTTGTGCTTAGCAAACTTTGAGTAGTATATAAATTTCTAAATATATAATAAAATCTCGAGCCACATCCCGAACGTTCTTTTCTACTTGATATAATTGATATCCAAACTTGTTACTTTCAAAATCGGCCGATTGTTTTGTTTTGATGCATTCACCAGCATTGTTTCTGTTAAGAAACATCAACACACCGCCGCGACCGATGCTCAGCCAAAACGTATCGATGGATATGATGAAATATGTCAAGTGCACTGCACAATTTTCGACGATCGATTTTTCAAAAGTCTCCTTCCGGCCGAAACACACCTCATGGTCTAATAGAAGAACATAAAAAACAAGTGGCTTCTAATCATCTGAGATATATAGTTAAAAATGATTTGATGAATGTTAGCGTATAGTAATACTTATTCCAAATACCAAACTCACATCCTTTTATTAAACTCGATTGTACACGTAATACCGGTGTGACAGGAATGATAGTCCGTAGGAAAATTAGTCCCTCTGGACTATTATTCCGCGGAATTATAGTCCTAGGTCTAACATTTCTAGGAATAGTAGTCCGGCGGACTACTATTCCTAGAAATGTTAGACCTAGGACTATAATTCCGCGGAATAATAGTCCAGAGGGACTAACGTTCCTACGGACTATCATTCCTGTCACACCGGATCCGACACGATGTGAACTGGGCTTAAAGTGTCCTTAAACTCAAACAAGAAGATGCACTTAATCTCTGCAATAAAAACGTTACAAAGGCACTCGTTATTGACACTGTTACTGCCAGAGTGTGACACTGACATCAATGCTTGAGATAATTTTGCTCAGTGGGTAAACCGACCAATAATATCGTAGCGCTACCATCTTTAATATTGTTTCAAAACTCAAATTAATTCGAAAGCCCAGAAAATTTTTTTCCTTCAACACACTACAGCAGAGAGGTTTCATTTGTTAGACCACCAAATATCTGTTCATTACTGTTTGTACAACTGTTTTCCATTTTATCTGACAATCATATAGATTTTGGCCCGAAAACCACAAGAAACGGTACGTATCACATAATGTGTTCCGATTCCGTATCATATAGACGACTCATTCTGATTCCGTATCATATAGACGACTCGTTTCCGGTAGCGCTACGGGCTATCATAACAGGCACATAGATACATTCTATGATCGTTTCAGTGGTCGACCGAACATTATGTCCCAAAAATGTTTAAAAATAATTTAAGATTTAATCTGTTTTTGGGACAGAATTGTTAGATAAATGAATTATCATGATAATGTGCATGTCCTGTGATTTGTATCAGATTCTCGGTGGTGTCCAAAATTGGGATCACAACTCGCCGGCAAAGCCGGCTCGTTAAGATCCCATTCTGGACACCACCTCGAACCTGATACAAATCACAGGACATGCACATTATCATGATAATCTGTATATACAGTACTGTATTTTTTTAATATTTTTTTCGCACATTCAAGTATTTTTCGTGACCAACCTTGGGTTCGTTGCCCAGAACTGATTTACCAGTACAATTCGTTTGGACCTTGAAAATAACACGCGTTAATGGGAGTTAATTTAGAAGAATGTAGGCAAAGAGTCGCCGAATCACGCTGTCGTAATAAAGGTTCTAATCAGAAGGTTTTTACTCATTCATCTGCGTTCACATTTTGCGTTTTGGAAATTCGTATAGTGCCATTTTTCTAAGTATACTTAGGATGAAATTAAAACAAATGCAGCCGTCCCTGACAACCAGAAGTGTTTTTGTCTTCCAGCACTTATGCTCAAATGGTGTCGGCCAACATACTAACGTTACTGCCGTGGTCGCTCTGCGTGTTCTGCCATCAACAGGCTCCGTTCCTGTGTACTCGGCAAGTCCAATCAACTTCGAGGTGTTTGCAAACACTACATTTTATTCAAACGATGAGGGTAGATGAACTCTAAAACTCATTGGGTTAAAAATCAGCCCAAATCACGTGGATTGAGTGAACATGAACCCAACTGATTTTATATTCATTCAACCCAGTTGATTTAGGTTGATTTTAACTCAACTGCTTTTAGATGGTATGTCTGTCGACTTAGTGGAGGAATATCTGCCGCCGCTTGCGTGTACTTACGTTTGTTTTGTTTTTCAATTTTAAGGAGATATTCAAATAAATCCAGAACAGATTCCACTAGCTCTGAAAATTACCCAAAGAGTTTTAAATTTCCACATCTTACCATACACAGCCTACAACCTAAACTAGATGTTATTCTAATCGCTCGTCAGAATTAGCACACCCTAGCCTTTACAGAGACTTGGTTACAAAGCGCGATATGATATAATATTTAATATCCTGATAATAACTTGCAGGAAACCTTGCCTTTCAACCTCTTTACAGGAGGTGGCGGACTCGTCACTTTTTATCAAGGACAGTGTGTGTTTCGTCACGGATAGGATCTTGAAGTCTCCTAACACTAAACACCTAACACAAAACGTGTCGACAAATTGTCATAGACAACTGTTATTGACTTTTTTTGTCGCCCGCCTAACAGTGCATCTGAGACATGACATTTTAGTTTATCAACTTCTGATAAAGTTAAAGATACATCAACTGATGGTCTGATTATCACTGGTTATAACCAACTGGCTTCCATTGACGGCTATTTTTATGATATAATTGAATGATTTAACCTCCGGCAGCTTGTAGGTGAGCATATTTACTTTACTGAACCGTCCGCTTTACTAAGATGTGAGGTTTTAGACCCAACAATGCCAAAGACCTTTCGCTACCCCTAGCCAGTTTCCTAAGATGCTGAATTCATAAACCAACTAAATTCAGCCTTTATGAGGAGTAAATGGTCATATTTACAGGTGCATTATGGAGCCTTAAATGCTGCTACAGCGATGGGGGTGGTGATGCCTTTTTACTAGCCCATGTCTTGATGCGATTGTGTCAAATTTCACCAGTAAGATTCGTAATACTGCATCCAGACTTATTCCTACAAAAGCTCATCACTTCGCCGGTAAACCGACCTGAATGGTTGCATGGCATACAGCCAGCCAAGCGAAATAGGCCCCCACAAACATGGATAAAGTATAAACATAATCGAAACGAAGTTGTAGTGACTAAACTTGTGTAAAGTCCCAATGAATAGCCACGAAACATCGACGTCACAGTGAAAAAGAATATCGAAAATCTTTCATTGGTAATACAGTATTCTGAATTCCTCCTACAAATCACTTAAACAATATCTATACCTCCAATACAGAGAAAGCCGATTTACTTAATAAATACCTCTGGTCCATACCAACAAATAGTGACTCCAACGCTTTTATCCCAGGCCCTGCGCCGACTACTCAACGAATTAATTACAACTTTACTCTTCGGTACAGGGAGGTCTTTGAAGTGATCAAATCTATTAACGCGTGTGGGGTGTGCGATCCAGACCTCGGCCAAGGGCTTCTCAAAGAATGCAAATCTTCCCTGTGTGCGGCACTCTTGGTTTTGTTTAATATTTTCCTGAATAACTCCTATTTCCCATCGGACCACTGGATCTCAGCCAAAACATTTTGGACACTTGGCCGGGCAGAGTGGGTCTCCTTGAGCGGAAAAACGTGATTTTTATCATTTTTCCATTTTCGCTCCTACAGACGCCTTACCACTTAATAATGACGTAAATATACTGTTCCAGAACCCAGTAGCGTAAATGAGACCTATTTGACAAGGAGACACTATATATAGCTCCCCGAAACATGAATGTAAGTTGATATCTCTGCTCTCCTGTAGTCATGCAGCTTGATGTGTTTCACTCAAACAGTTTTAGGTATCACGGAACTAAAATTTTCCCACAGTTGACCATTACGTTCAGGCATCACTTTAGTTTTGGCATTCGAATATCATTATCAAATATAGCTCTTCAGACAACTTTTTCTGACCCAAAAACATGGGTCCTGCCACAAATAAGAGAAAACAACTGGCAGGAATGGAAATACTGGTTACATGCACATATTTTCCAGGCAATTCTCAACAAAAACACACCAAAAGTCACTTGTAATTTTTAGGTTCAAAAGTCATCAAATCACCCTCTTAAGATATTTATCTGGAATATTCAACACTAATTTAATACAAGATGTCATCAGAATGTTTCAAACCTTTTATTGGAACAAAATATTTCCCAAGACTGCTTATTTTTAGAGGATGCAGCATTTCAGAGTACAACATTTCAAGGTGGGTAACTCTAATTAAAATATTTAATTCCGTGATACCTATCGAGAAGGACACTTTAGAGAATAATAAAACTTGATTGTAGCGAAGTCACTGGGACTCCGGAAATGACTGCTTTCAGTGACATTCGTTATATCAACATAACGAAGTAAATCTCAATATATGAATATTGTGCAAAACACATAAAACAAACTTCAATTACACATAAAAATGGTGTTATACATGTATGAACAACATTATCAAATATTGACACATTTTGGCCTCATTCTTTTGATGAATTTACTTAATTTTAACTCTAGTTCTGCTGTGTGTTTTACGAACATTTTAATGAGTTTTAACCCTTTACCCAACGTAACGGTCAAAACCGGCCAGTGCTATTCACAAAATTCACCATTCAATTTTTATTACTTTTTCATTTTTTGTCTCAGAAACATAGTTTATGACCCCTCATTGGAACGAACTTAACAAGCTCGTTCCAATGAGTGGTCATAAGCTATGTTTTGACGCAAAAAATCAAAACAAATACTGCTTCAGGAATTTTATTTGCAACTGTCGTCTGCTTTTCGTGTTAGGTAAAGGGTTAATTTCTGAACATTGATGTTTTGATTTGATTTCTTCCAAACACATAGTTACTGAGTATGTCAATACTTTTTTATGAACCTAAATAATAATAATAATAATAATAATAAGAGGAAGAAGAAGAAGAAGAAGAAGAATAACAAAAATAACAATAATAATATTAATAATAATAATGATAATAATAATAATAATAACAATAATGATAATAATAATAATAATAATAATAATAATAATAATAATAATAATAATAATAATTATAATAATAATAACAATAATAATAATAATAATAATAATAATAATAATAATAATAATAATAATAACAAAAATAACAATAATAATATCAATAATAATAATAACAATGATAATAATAATAATAATAATAATAATAATAATAATAATAATAATAAAAATAATAACAAAAATAATAATAATAATGATAAAAATAATAACAAAAATAATAATAATAATAATAATAATAATAATAATAATAATAATAATAATAATAATAATAATAATAAAATATTAATAATCACTCAATTCTCCTCCCCATATTGAGTGATTCAGTATTTCTTTTGAGCAGACGAAGTCGTGTTTTTCAAAAGGTTGTGTTGGGTAAAGTGTTAATCGTACTCACCATTGCATGATGTACTTCGTGTTTGAAATATAATATAAATATCTATTCAGCCAACCATCATCCAATGTATCGATGAGTGGGTGACTGGGGAGGCGGACTGGAATGAGGGTCGATGGGGATAGTGTTTGGGAATCTTACAAATATTTCTATTTATATTTTGAAGATAGCAAGTAGACTGTCAAAACATTATTCTCTCAGTTTGTTTCTCCAACACATAAATAAGTTATCTGAGAAAACTCATTTATTTAGTCGTTAACATATCTGTTTGTACATTAATTGGCCACCGTATGTATATGTTTTTAATTTACAGTCCTTGATTAATGAAAACTAAATGGTTAATTGATTGATTAATTGATTGAATGATTGACTGACTGATTAGGTAATTAAACAATTAGTTCATTAATTAGTTCATTAATAAATTGATTGGTTAATTAATTGATTGATCGCTTAATTCATTCGAAGGACACCACAGTTGCGTCCTTGTTCTTAAAAATGATGCCGCCCTTCAAACTGAACGTGTGGTAATAGCTGGAAGGAGCTATTTGACCCTTGAATACCAAGACATATGTGGACGATCAGATGCCAGGCTTATGATTTCATCAAGCACTCATCGTTTGCACTTGTCCTAGCAGTAGCTCTCAGACACATACGTGTGAGGATGTTTAAGGTAATCTCATTTATTCAATCACATGCATGCATACATGTACTGACCGCTGTTTTCTATCGGGGGGTTTTGCAGAATGCATCTTTTTGTTTTCGTTATGAAGTTCCAACCCTAATAATATTAAAAATAATCGAGAAATCCATGTATTGATGTTTGAAGTGATTTATCGATGAACTGATTGAAGGAATGCAGGAGTGACTTTATGGTCAATTGGATTGACTGATTTCATTGATTAATTTCATTCATTCATTCATTCATTCATTCATTCATTCATTCATTCATTCATTCATTCATTTGTCCATTCGTTCTTTCGTTCCTTTGCCCATTCATTCATTCATTCATTCATTCATTCATTCATTCATTCATTCATTCATTCATTCATTCATTTTCTCTCTAGCACCTTCCCTTAACTGCCTACCCATGAATGTTTTTGAGGCAAGCACTCATTTGCTGCTATGTTTCAGTGTTTCCTAGCAGTTTTACTCAACCACAAACCAATGAATGACTGATCGATGAATTCCTTCCTTCTTTCCTTTTCATTCCTTCATTGATTCATTCCTTCCCCCTTCGTACATTCATTCATTCCATCCTTTCTATTGCCAATTCTCTCAATCCTTCTTTTTTATTTATACACCGTATTCATCTTTTTTCATAATCTGTCCAGTTTGCCAGTCAGATTCCATTTTAGAGAATGGATGCCTTATAACAAATGACAACCAGTTGATTTTTATTCTTTCTGAGCAGCAAATTAATGCTAGGCATTCATTATAGTTTCATTCGAGCTGGTAAATCTGATACCAGGAAAGCATGTTTTTCTTAGAAAATTTGTTCTTGTTACCAAACATCCAAACTTTCGGAGATATGTACACTTATTCTGCTAATGATTTCAATCCAATATTTCTTACAGTACAATATGTCCCGATGGGTATTATGGCGAACTTCGTCTTCTGAAATTTCAACTTGGCCAAAGACACATTTGGCAGTGTGAACTGTCGAGGTTTCTCTTCTGATCCTATTAAACGGCGGGATATCTTCCAAGGTTGCAAAAATAAATTTGATATCACTCTCCTGGTTGGCACTTACCCTTGTATTGATGTTGAACGGATATGACAAAACGAGTGTGGGGGGGGGGGGGATACGAAGCGGTGTTTAACTCTCACTCAAACTCAAGTGGAGGAACATCAATCCTGTTAAAAATTTCGTTTAGATATCCAACAAAAAAGTCAACTGTTGACCCCAGAGGTAATTATATTGCACTCGATATAACCATACATGAACACAGATTAACCATATCGGTTGTGCATGAATCATATGATGACAACCCCAGATTCTATGAAAATGCCTTTTCTGAAATAGAAGAAATCCGCAATTCCTCAGTTCTGATAGGAGACTGGAATGTAGGACAGGATTATGATATGGTCACAACCAGCTATAAGCACAGAAATAATGTAAAAGCAAATGCGAAAATGTTACTGTACATGCAAAAAATAGATTTAAATGATGTATAGAGGATATCAAATCTCCTTGAAGCTTCACTCATTTCTTACTGTGTTTTTTTTTTTTTGCCCTTAATCGTAACTGTAAGCAAGTTGTCACTATCCAACTCCTTTTCACTCTCATCGTCCACTTGTGAGAATATAGACGATTATTGCTCTTCTGTCGTTTCTCTCCCAGATCAATGTCTCCTAAGAGCTCGTATCCCTGTTCGGAATATTTAAACCGAGCTCACTTGTCAATTCTAACAACTTCCTTCCATTCCTGTTGACTAACTTATCCCCGCCCTGGATGCATTCTTCCTTGTCGCCAATGTGTACATTAACGCTTCCAATCAGAATTATTCCGAGTCCCCTGGTTTCTATTTCTGTGCTATTGGACCTAAGTGTTGAGTATATTGAGTCATTCCACTAAGGTTTACCCCCCCCCCCCCTCCCCACCGTACAGTGCACAGCCCCAAGGGAAATACCTTTTGTATTTTGATTAACCTTTACCCATCCAATTTCATTCGATACCTCAACCGAGGTACTGACGTCTGTTAGATCTATCATTAACGACCCTTATAAAAAAGTACCATGGTAAACCATGGTAAATCCTAAAACACCCTGGTAATTACCAGGGTATTTTGGGATTTACCATGGTACTTTTTTATAAGGGGACGGTTATAAATCCTCTTTAATGTACATGCCTACCCCTTTGCCTGACCTTCAGTTCGTCCTACACCTATCCACACGCACCGCCTTACTTGGTCTACCCCTTCCTGGGGTCGTAACCACGTCTCCCTTTAGCCCATGACACCGAAGTCCACTGCTTCGCTCAATGTAGCAATTTCACTTACTTTCCTGTGGAAGCCCTATGTGTTCCTATAACTTTCAGCGTACCGGGATTGCTTGACTCCCCATTACTGAGCCTGGTTGAAATCACGGTAATCTCGTTCTCCCCAGTTCTTCTTCACTCCGACTATGTCCACTCTTGCCTATTGCCTCTATCTTCCCATGCCGCTCTTCTCTAAAGAAGGCTCTTCTACCTGTAGATATTTTTCTCCCAACACTTGTGTCCCCTATACTGCTAAGATGCAGCCCGTCACCCCGAAATGTGACCCTGTGATCAATAAAGGGTATTTCCAGATCAGCACAGTTATCTCCAAATTCTCATTCAACGCCATAATCCTTGAATCACACTCGTCTCTATCCAGGCCCCTTCCCAATCGCTGGACAGAATGGACCCCAATACCACTCCCCATGCATTTCTTCTGAGCAGTTTACTGACTAAACCCATGGACGACTCCACTCTCTCCGAATCGTTTTGTTGGTATGGTGAAAAAATGTATTACCTTCCTTTGTTTTCATCTAGTTCAAAATGCCATTAATTACCGTACTTTCCTACTATGGTTAACAGTTTTTGTAGTCACTCTTCACTTTCGACTAATAAATCCTTGTCATTCGCCGAGAAAAACCCTGTGATTTTTGTCTCTCCGACTTTTGCGCTTGCAATCAACTCTTCTCCTAAATCGTTTATGCACAATGCGAACAGAATCGACGGCAAGATGCACCACTGATTAAGGCCTATCTCAATCGTACCCCTCTCCCTTGTGATGTTTACCAGATCAAGTACACTCTGCAAATCTTTGTACAGTGCTTTCGTGCTTTCAACAATTCTTTTGACGTTTCTTCCAGATTCCTCCCCATATTCTGTTGTATACTTTTTCACACCAAGAAAGGCTATAAACATTTTTTTCTCGTTGACTTTCGTTGATTCTATCAGTTGTGATAGTGTTAGCAATTGGTCAGTGAGTGTCTCCCTTTCCGGAACCCATTCCTGATATAACCTATTTTTCGACAATTTCCACAACGGGTCACACAGACCCTAGCAGAATACCTTCCCAATGTTGCAAATAACAGCTATCATTCTGTAATTATCTAAAACCTATCTCCCTCTTCGTGTACGAAGGTCAAGCTGCTTCCCTTCCACTCTGTCGGGACTTCTTGCTTTATGATTGTCATGTTAAATACTGCTGTAAGATTCTCATATAATGGATCCACTCCTCTTTTTAAAAAGTTGTTGGCAATTTCACCCGAGTCTCATGCTTTGCCATTCCTTAAGTTGGTGACTGCATTTCGTGCTTCTCCCCCTCCCCAATTTCCTTGCATACCAAGTCGGATAAATGTCCTGCACACTCCATTATACATTCTGGAAAACGCCTTCTCCTCACCTTCCGTCGCACGAGAAATGCAGTGGTCTAAGTGCCATTTTTTTCATTTTCCGAGAAAACGATGGTCAAAGGTTTGGGCATCGGACATTTGTATATCCTTTGACTAAGAATAAAGACATCATCTATTATCATTTTATGTGTACATATGCTACGCTATTCTGAAATATTATTAAGATTGATCACCCTTTTGATGCTACATGGGGATGATGATTTTGGTGATAGAACATCTGTATGCAAAATATGTTGTGTGTGTGTGCGTGCGTGCGTGCGTGCGTGCGTGCGTGCGTGCGTGCGTGCGTGCGTGCGTGCGTGCGTGCGTGCGTGCGTGCGTGCGTGCGTGCGTGCGTGCGTGCGTGTGGGTTTAAGGTTAAAAAGTCGCACGGTCACAGACATTTCCTACTGAAACGTTTTTTTTCTTTCAATATGCCGCCGAAAAATTGTTATTCATTTACTGAACCTTGATGGGTTTCAAATAAGACAAAAAAATACATAATATTGATGTAAACTATGTGATGAGCTTAGGAAATGGTTAAACTGACTGGCAATAATAGATGTTATTCATTGATGGGCTCTAATTTAGTCCTTACAAGGATGTTACGCAAGCTTTTGTTTTCTTATAGGCGATGACAGGTCGAAGATTCAAAGGTTCATTTAATTTAGTATTGGTTAAATTGAATTCATCTTTTAATATTTTTGCTATTTCGATATTCATTCTGTTATATGTTAAGGTGAAAGGAATGATGGACCTCCTTTCGCCTTCTCCCTCTGATATGTTCATACTAAATGGCCAGAGGGTATGAAGCGTATTGATCCAAAAAGCTTCACATTTTTTGTAAAAAAATTCATTCGTTTCTTCTAATGTGTCTTTAATTGGTGGTTGTTCAATAGGATGGATTTTCGAAATCGCCCAAAGAATGACCCGGAAGGTTAAAATGTTGTGCTACTGGGGCATCGACATTATGTTTTATATCATGTTTGTGTCTAATAGCACGTTCTAGGAAAGGATTTTGACTTTGACCAACATACTGTTTCCGACGGCGTTTACAAGTGATAAGGTAAATAATATTTGGTGAATCACAATGGAGGGAGTTACGGATCTGGTAATGATTTTTCGTTTCTCGGAGGAAAATTCCTCTTTCTGTTCAGACATAAAAGTATGCAATCTACAATGAGGCATTTTGCAATTCAATACCGTGCCACTGCAATTTTGCAACGGCCTGTTGTGTTCAATCTTCGGTGGTTCGAAACCAGTACTTTCTGGTGGACTTTCTAGCTTTTTCAGAGATTGAGATTCCAGGCTATGCAAAAACGCAATGAGTACCCCCTCGATCTGAAGACGCCACATGGAGTAGAACAAGCATTATTGAAATTTACCTTATCACTTGAATTGCGATGGAAGGGAATGAGCTGTGATTTGATGATATCTTTAAATGTATGCTGAGGATGAAATAAGTTTGTGTGCAACAATAGATGTGCATCAGTTGGTATAAAATATACTTTACAATCTAAATGGCCAAATGCCTGGAATTGCTTGCCTTCATTCACGGTCACATCGCGAAATTCAACAGACTCTTCTTTTGAATGTTCCCAAATAATAAAAATGTCATCTAATTATCTGAGATATACAAGAGGATGCTTCGCACATTTGCTTAAGGCATTTTCCTCCCATCAAGCTACATAAATACTTGAAAAATTAGGACTGAATCTTTTGCCCAAAGGAAAACCCATTATTTATAAAAAAATATATTCTCCATTGAACTGAAAGTCATTACCTTTTACATTCAGCTCTAAGAGATCCAAAATTTGTTCATCCGCGCGTTTTTTTTTTTTTTTTTTTATTTCGGCACTTACCTACTTTATATGCCACTTCAAGATAAATGCGGACTTGCTGTGACATGTAAATTCGCATGCTTCCGAGATCTTCTTGTTTTTCCATTGACAGGCTTTATGTATTTCAGTTTTTGCCAAAGATGGAAATGCTACTTTTGCTGTTTCTTTTCCACGGATACTACGGTATCGAACTGGGACACAAGTAAAAGACTTTTCTTCAAAAGATGTTTGATGGTGACATGCACTCCCTGGTCTCCTTTCATTTGTGGCCCGCATACGTAAGTTTCCAAGAATTGATACCTGAGCATGGTTCTGTCAACATAGGAACAAATTGTACAAACTGTTACTGTTTGGAGTTTAATGCAAAAACATATTTGTGATGGCCCAGTATGTTACGGATCACATTGTGTATTTATATTACCTGTACAATGATGACTGATGTCAGCTTACTCGGTGACGTCGATGATACAAACGGGTAAGGGCGCCTGAATTTAGGGTAAATAAAATAAAATAATTTTTGCAAAATACATTTACTTTTAGCTACATCACAGCAATGTAACTGCTAGTCGTACTTTTTAAGGTTGTGTAATTGTTTTAAAGATCCCAATGGGGTTCCTGAAAATCGTAATTTCGATTGTCATTCACCGTTCAAAAGTAGTTAAACCATGACATACATTTAGAAATGAAATGTTCCAAGATTTAGTGTTTTAATAATATGCATTTGAAATTACCCATATTTCAAATCAAACTCTTTACTGATGGCTCCTACAAAGTAACAAACAATAGTGACAGAAAAATTAGATATAACGAGTTTTAAAACCTTTCAATGCACCTACCGTAGTGGCATTACTTCCTGCAACTCTGAATGGGTAACTCTCAAACACGTATCATTAAACCGTTGATTTCCTTGGTCAAAAACTATAGAAAAAGTTGTTTTTTGGGCAAATTATCACCCCCTCCCCCCTCCCCCTCTTAGAGAGGGAACAAAACAATAGTGCTTATATTTCGGTTTTAAAGCTTTAGGAGCAACCAAGGTTTGTTTTAAAAGGTGCAGGGAGGGTATATGTATCAAGTGCCATCCATATCTCAATTTTTCAAAAAATGGACTTTGAGCTCTGTACTTTTCAGGCGACGCTTCTATCATCTTTGTATAATTAATTAATGCCCTGATTATCTGGTAAACACTCCAAAAACAGATGGTGTAAAACGACGTTTAACCATGTATGGATCTTTAGGTTTCAGACAGGGTTGGCTAAGGAAAGCGATGGAACTAATGGAGAATTAATCTCTAGAAACGGAAGATCTATAAGGAGGACAAAAGAAATGGCGGGGGAGGAGTGTTTATAAGGCGCCAGCGGGGGAATTATAAAGCAGTGTTTGACTGACTGCTTGGATGTGATGAGGGAGAGTGGGAGAGGAATGCCCGGTGGAGCGCTGGAACAATGTGGGTTCCTCGCTAGAGTTCCGCGACAAATCAGAGGAAGGTCGAAGATTCATTATCATTGTGTTAACCTAGAGACAGAGTAGAACTGTAACTGTAGACACTAGTACTGAAATGGTTAACCGGATAATCCGTTTGAAACCAGTTAGCTACCTAACCGATTAGAAAAACCGCCAACCGGTTATCCGAAATATCTATAGTAATCGCCATTCCACGTTTAAAAAGTAGTAAATCTTACCCTTCTCCTTTGTGAAAGATTACACATCGAAGCCGCATTGTGTATATTGAGAAATAATAGACTTTGGCGTTCGTTAATCGTTAATGATCGGCAGTTTCCGTTTGAAATGAGTAATCCCAGAAACTATTCCGTAGTGTGTATGTATTCGTTTGTATACACACTACGGAATAGTTTGAGAATACTGCTTTCCAATTCCTGTAGTTTTGATCCCATATTCGGTGAAATAATGACCACGGATAACCGGATATTATCCGATTATAGCTCTCGGTTAGTCGGTTACGAAAATAAGCCAACCGTTTCAGCCCTAGTAGACACACGCTGGGGTTGGGATTGAGGGAGATAAAGATTCAGAAGGTGTCCTGAAGCAGGGGCGTAGCCTTATCAGGGTAAGGGTCCTCGAGGATTGCAATAGAAACTGGCGAGCTGGCATTAGGACCAAGAGCTCTTTTGTCGGGTTGTACAAAAAGCGTTTGAGCTGTACCTAGATGGATTTTATGGGGGTGAGGGGGTGTTTGTTGCTCAATGTGAGATAGAGGTCAATGGAGCTATGGGGCGGGGTGGGAAAGGCCAGGAAAGAGTGCCAAATGTATAATTTAGGAGTAACGGGGTTCATGGAACATTTCATTCTAGAATGCTCCAAATATTTGCCTCGTCGAACACGATTCATTTGAATACTAGTGGAAAAATAGGATGAAAACATGAAGGATAAGTGGACAGGAAAAGTCACGAAAAAAGTGTCAATGTTATAGTTAGGGAGATAGAGAAAGCGCTGATGGGAGGACAATCAAACAATTTTTGAATGAATGCTGGAATATAAGGATGGAGAGTTGGGGAGGAATAGCCCAGCGGGAGACTGGGTTAATATAGACCTCCGTGTTAGAGGACCGCGTTAAATCAGCGCAAGGTCAGAGAATTATTATTATTTTTATTATTATTATTATCGTTATAATTAACTGAGCATTTCGGAACCTGGGAGCTCTATTACTGGGCATCGTAATGTGCAACCAACAACAGTGGGAGGTATTTGTCACACTCCCTATGCCGAACCTACACACGATGAACATCCGGGTTTTATTGAAAAGAAACAACGGCATAAATTGTCACAAATGACCGATTGTGATATTTGAAAAATTGAAGTATGAACTATCCCACTTCGCAAATGAAAAGAATAGCTTAAAATACTTACATAAATAACAAGCTGCGCAATCCATTAAACTCATTTGATATTTCCTTCATCTGGTTGTCGGCCAATTTACTAAAATGAAAATATAAAAACATGAGCTAATGGTTCTTGTTTCTCTCTTAATAATATGACAATACACAAAGCGTAAGAAGGAACCCAATGTATACAACATATTGAAATATTTCATTTCGCAACCATTACCCAGAAAACATGTTATGTAATCAAATTCCTGCAATTGTTTAATTGCAGCCAAACATATACGTATTACATTACTAAATATTTTCCCATAGGCGACCGTCATAACGTTCCGGAGAAAAACGTATGGTCGCATCACTTTAATTTTGGCATTCAAATATCTTTTGTCAAGTACAGCCCTTCAGACAACCTTTTTCTGATCCTAAAATTGGGGGTCATGCATCAAATAAGATAGAAAAACTAACAGAAAGGGAAGTGCCGCTCACATGTTTATATTTCTCAAAACACACCAACTGTCAAATGAATCTTTAGGTATTAAAACGCACCAAACCACCCTCTTTTTTCATCTGGAACATTCAACAGTAATGCAAGATGTCAGTAGAATGCTTCAAATGTTTATTGAAACAATATATTTTCCCAAGACTTCTTAGTTTTGGGGATTACCTAATTTCCGAGTGCAAATTTTCAAGGCAGGTAACTCTAATTAAAATATTTACAGCTGTGCTTCCTATGATAAAACCCAATCCTACCAAAGATACATTTTACCTCTTTCATGTGATGAAAGACTCGTTTCTGCAATATAATTCAATTTTTGGCTTCTGCATGGGAAATTTGTTCTTTCAAAGGGAAGTGTCCATTCTGTGTCAAATGGGCTTGAAAACTGGTATTGCCTCCGATAGAATTTCTACCTAATGAGTAAGCTGGGAGGGATAAGAATTCACAGCTTTCTTTGAGAACAACCCTAATCCCACCAAAAAAAACTAAACTCTGCATCAGCACACAATACCTTTTGATAAAATCTGTCTTAATTAACCATACAGTGAGAGAAAAAGTGTTCCACCCACATGAAACAATATGTCAATTTTGTTTCAAAATTGGGGTTGCATAGGACTTATAATTCCTGAAAATTGGAAGAATCCATTTGGATTCTTGCGAAAATCATTGAGAGAATCGAGAAACACTACCAGGGTCCCAGGAGCCTATGAGGCCAGTATGGTTGAACTCCTGTTGTATTCTGATAATACATGATAACCCTTTAGAGCTTTTTAATTTTAAAACACCAACTACTGATTTTGTTTTAAAAACAAGAGGCCCCCAAGGGGCCTTAATCACTCACCTGACAAAGTGGTTCAGAGAAGTATTCTGGGTAATATGCACTTAGTCATGGTTCATCAACACTACATAGGAATGATGTTATGAAATTATTCATAACTCTAGTGTCCATGTCAGATGATTATTAGCACAGGTATTCCTGACTGCGTCCAATTCTATAAGCTGTTGACAAGCACTGCTGAACTTCCAAGGGGTTGTCATGTCACTGCAGCTTGAAATGCAAATTTTATGGAAAACCTCCAAGGAAGGGATTTGAATATTAATGAACAACCTTGAACCTAACCTGCCCCTGCCCCCCACCACCATAGAGAGTCCATATATTAAACCAAGGACTCGACATGAACACACTCGAATCTGATCACCGCCCCCCACAGAGATACCAAATATGAATGGATTCTCACTGGCGGATCTAAAGACGAAGATTTTTAAAGAAATGTCCTCCTATTTGAATAAGTTATATTTCAGCTCCTATAAGGAGACCAAATATTAACCCAGAGACCCAATTTGAAGAAACTTCAATTTGATCCCACTTGAGATGTTGTATACCAAGTATGAAAGCATCGTGAATGGTGGATCTCAAGAAGATTTTTTAATGAAATCGTCTCATATTGCACTTATTGCACTAAGTTAAAATTCGGGCTCCCATAGGGACCACAAATATTAACCCAGGTACTCCATTTGAAGAAACTTCAATCTGACCCCTCTAAAGATGTTATGTACCAAATATCAAAATATTCTAATTGATTGTTATGGAGAAGACCACTTGTAAAGAAATTCCCTCCTCGTATTGCCCGAAGTTAAAATAATAACTCAGGGACTTGATTTGAACAAACTTGAATGTGACGACCCAGACACCCTCTCCCCACCCACCTGCTCCTCGAGATGTTGTATACCAAATATGAAAGCATTCTGACTGGTGGATTTGAAGAAGATTTTTAAAGAAATTCCCTCATATTATATTGCACTAAGTTAAACATTGGGCTCCAATTTAGATCTGACCTCCCTAGAGATGCTGTCCACCAAATATTAAAGAATTCTGACTGGTGGGTCTGAAGAAAAAGATTTTTAAAGAAAGAAATTTTCCCATGTTGCAACAAGTTAAAATTTGAGCTCCCATAACGAGCCTAAATAGGCTCGTTTTGAACAAACTTGAATCTGAGCTCCCCCAACCCCCCCCCCCCCCCCCCCCCTCCCACCCAAAGAGATTCTGTATGTCCAATATGAAAGGATTCTGACTGGTGGATCTGAAGAAATAGATTTTTAAAGAAATTTCCTCATATTGTACTCAGTTAAACTTTGGGCTCCATTAGATAGCCCAAATATTAACCCAGTGACCCAATTCGAACAAACTTTAATTTGACCTCCACGCCAATAGATATGTATTCCAAATATGAAAGCATTTTGATTGGTGGATCTGAAGAAGGTTTTCAAAGAAATTTCCTTATATTGCACTAAATTGATATTTGGGCGCCCATAGGGAGCCCAAATATTAAGTCAGGGACACGATTTGAACAAAACTGAATCTGCCACCCCTCTCCTCCCCCAGTGATGCTGTATACCAAATATGAAAAGCTTCGAATAGAAGGTTCTGGAGATTTTTTTTTAATTTTGGAAAACAATTTATGGGTGTTATCAGAGAAATGCCCCTTTGAAGCCCCCTGTTGGCTTTATTTAAACAAATTGGAATTCGCATGTGATTCAGAACATGTCTATCATAAGTGATGCAAGTCGGCCCAGTTGTTTATGAGGAGATGTTGCTAATGTAAAGTTTACGTCGGAGAGATGGGCGGCGGTCGACAGACAGAAAATGATCACTTTAGCTTCCCCTGACTTTCAGTCAGGTGGGCTGAAAATAAACAGTATTCACCAATAAAACTTAACAATTATGGATGTTACTGGAACCGGCTGATGAGTCTGTTCCAATGACAGCCGTATTTGCACAAATTTTATTGGCAGTGTCACGATATTTCAGGTCATGTTAGCGTTGTATTGGTTACTTTCCTGCCTTTGTGTTAGGTAAAGGGTTGAACTGACTCAGTTCTTTTCACGCGAATCCTAACAGCAGTGAAACGACGATCTACATGGTTTCTCACCACTTGTTTTGTTGGGTGGATCTATCCATTAATCGATTTTTAGATTCCCCTCGAAATATAATCCTTGGTTGAGGTTATATAATTCCCCGATATCAACAGGAAGTGCTATTTTATCTTAACAAATGATGTCAGATCTTCTTTTACCTAGTGATGGGATAACATATTGCCCTGGATGTGCCCCCCCCCCCCCCCACCAAGTATGCCCTTTTCCATAAAAAACTCTGATATTAATTCATAAATTAATTGATGTTGACACATATTGAATTTCTCATTTTTTTGTAATCACATTCTGGCTTCTGAAGAGATTTCACATTGTGTTTGATGAATATTTTGCAATCTTTGTAAGAAAAAGTCTTCGTTTTCTCAGTTGATTCATCAAGAGTCATAAAACAGGGATTGGTTTCCAACAGAATGACAGTACCTGCTATTGTGGTGTCTCATGGCACTGTTAAAATTCCCAAAACCATCAAATATTGATTATGTGCACTTTCACAACTTTGGTTTTAATCCCCACAGACACCCATTCTGCCAAAAGGATTAAACTTGTAGAAAATATGTTCCCAAAGAGAAATCAGGTACAGTACAGTCACCGTGGACTGGTTGTAATACACGCGTGGGCAGTGACGTCCACTCATTGCATTTACCAGGTTATAAAAATCATCATCAGCAAAATTGTAATTAATGAAGCACAGGGTTATACGCGGTGCTTCATTATTTAAATTTTTGATGATTATTCCTTTAATTAGTGGTTGGCACCAAATAGTATTGTGTCCGTAGAAATATTGCCCACCTGTGGAAAGTGAGCAGTACGTGGCAGCTTTACTGCATTTGTTTCAAGTATATAATACTCTTTGGCGTTTAATATATTTATGTATATGTGTGGGAAAGGTTGGATGGTGCAAGATAGCTGCAAACTATTTAAAATGTAGAATCAGGCAAATGAAAATCAAAGAAACATTTCATCTGAAGGACTGACAGCCAGACAGACAGACATGCAGTCACACATTTTGGAAGTCTACACAAAAGTAGTGACTGACATGCAATGAAAAGTATAGAGAGAAAAGCCAAGGTAACGTTGTCAAAGAGAGAAAAACTCAGTGGACCACCAGTACTGCAATCCCAAAGCAAACCATAAGAAACTGAGAGTGTGTGCTGTTAACTCCAGTGTCCGAAATATGCTGTAGAGTCTTTCCAAATGTTTCTCATCAGCTGAGGGGTTCTCTTTGGTTGGGCGGGAGACTTGAATCAAATAGAGAAGAAATTTGTTACTGTTGTTTTGTGCTGTAACATGGGAACCCTGACAGCACTAGTACTACTCTCCCATAATGGTATCTATGCGCAAATGTCATTCATTTAAGGAATGATCGTTTCTTTTTGTCTATTTCTTGAGTTATGAACCCCCAAAAAACGCCCATTTACACAGTTTGGACTTTGTTTTTTGGGGTTCATAACTCAAGAAATAGACAAAAAGAAACGATCATTCCTTATAATTAAACGTCCGCGGCCCAAATAAATAAATAGTGTTAGTCGTCCTCTACTTCAGCGAACAAACACTTAAAAACTAAAACTGGTAGACATATTATTTTTCTGGCATAAAACAGGGCGCATATTATTGAAATGCAGGTAGCAACTGACACACTTTCCAAGTCAAATGCACTTATGTCATTAAATTTTTGATTGCCCAATGAATTACGTAATGCAAAGAAAACGTCATAAGCCACGCCTCCCTCAAATTTCATTCAACTGTTCACTTTACGTAAAAGTTACGTTCCGTGGTAGGTGGAAGTAGGCCATCAGTATTACATTGTATTTTGGTTTTGACCGTTTCCCGAGAACTGAAAAACACAGTTTGTACTAGACTTTATAATTCTGGAGAATCATGGCTTTTCACGATGAGATTCCATGATTTTTCATTACCCCACAGTGTCTGATGAATTGTTTTTAACTGTCTCACTGAAGTTCCTTCATTGATGTTATGAGAAAGGTGAGTATAGTAGTCTCAAATGACTCAGTTTGATAAAAAAAAATGTTTAGGTAAAAACCATCATTAACGGTGGAGTGGGTTAATGTCAATATCGTCGTCCAACAAGTTAATGACCCACAAAAGGAGTTATGTTTGTTTGACACATACCCACGTAGTGCTGTGGCTATTTGAAAATGGTCCATTTTATCTCAAATGTATCCAAAATATTGATGTCTGGCAGCTTGTAGACGGTTAACAAGTGGTGGTAACAGGAATATTAATTCATGCAACTTCTAATGTCACACCAAGAACTGCGAATGGCCATTTTTTCTTTAAAATCTACAAGATGTTTTCAGAGAAATCTAGGGAGAACACGAATTTTAAGCTTTTGATGGGTATCATTGTTTATCCAGCCCAAAAAGGGTTAAGTGTTGTTTTTTGAATACTCTTATTACTTCTAAAAGTAATTCTCAGTGAATTCTACTTCCACTTATTTTGATCTCTCCTCTCAAATTCGGGTGCTGTGGGTATGCAAACACAGCCCATTGTATCAACATTTTGATGTTTGAGAACCTGCATAGGGTTAACAAATGCTTCCAGGAATATTTTGTACATGCAATTTGTAATGTCACACTAAGATCTGAGAATGGCCATTTTTTCTTGAAAATCTACGAGATGTTTTTTGAGAAATCCTCGGATAACATGAATTTTTAACCTTTTGAGGGGAATCTTTCTGTAATCAGCCCTAAACGGGTTAATGCTTGGTTTTGTGAATACCTTCATTACATACAAAAATGATCATCGGTGAATTCCACTTCCAATGAAGGTGGTTATGTTTATCTTGCAGGTACACATTTGGTGTTATGGTTGCCCAAGAACAGTCCATTTTCTCCAAATGTCAATGCTTGGCAGCCTCTGGAGGGTTAACAAATGCTAACCGAAATATTTTGTCCATGCAACTTGAACTGTCACTCCAAGACCTGCGAAAGGTCAATTTTTCTTGAAATTTCGTTTTGAGAAATCCACAGAAAACTGGAATTTTAAGCTTTTAATGGGTATATCTCTTTAACTAGTCAAAAATGGGTTAAGACCTCGATTTTTGAATACACTTACTACTTACAAAAGTGTTTCCCTGTCAGTTTTGCGTCCGGTAAAAGAAGTTATGCATCTCTGTTGCATTCCCATTTGATGTTGTTGGTGTCCAAAAACAGATTATTTTTTAGAAATTTTCACATTTTGCAGCCCATGGAGGGTTAACAAATGCTTCCCGGAATAATTTATCCTATCAACTGGTAATGTGACACCAAGACCTATCAGTGGCCATTTTCTCTTGAAAACTCTACCAGATGTTTGTAAAGAAATCCAGGGAAAACATAAATTTTTAAGCTTTTGATGGGTATCACTATTGACAACCACAAAAGTGGTTAAGGCTTCGTTTTTTGAATACTCTTATTACTTACAAAAATGGCCTTCGGTGAATTCCACTTCCAGTAAAGGAGATTATGTTTATTTCTCAGGTACACATTGGGTGCTGTGCGTGTCCGAAAACAGCCCTTTTCAACAAAATTACGATGCTTGGCAGCCTCTAGAGGGTTAATAAACGCTCACCGGAATATTTTGTCCATGCAACTTGTAATATAACATAAAGACCTGCGAGTAGTCAATTTTTCTTGAAAACCTACAGGATGTTTTTAGAGAAATCCACAGAAAATGGTAATTTTAAGATTTTAAGGGGTCTCTCTCTTTAGCCTGTCCAAAATGGGTTAAGACTTCGACTTTTGAATACCCTTACTACTTACAAAAATGTTTGCGTATAGATTGTGCGCTCGATAAAAGAAGGCTCCCTTCCTTTTTTATACCCATTGGGTGCTGTTTGCGTCCAAAAGCAGCCCATTTTATCACAATTTTGACTTTTAGCAGCCCGTAGGGGGTTAACAAATGCTCACCGCAGTATTTTTTTCATGCAATTTCTATTGCCACACCAAGGCCTGGGAGTGACAAATTTTTCTTGAAAATCTACAAGACTCGTTTAGAGAAATCCACGAAAAACATGAATTTTTGAGCATTATGAGGGTATTGCTGTTTAACCAGCCCAAAACGGGTTAACGCTTGGTTTTCTGAACACCCTTATTACTTACAAAAATGATCCTCGGTGAATTCCACTTCCAATAAAGGAAGTTATGTTTACCTCTCGGGTATCGTTTGAGTGCTGTGGGGGTCTGAATCCGGCCCATTTCATCAAAATTTCGATGTTTGGCAGCCTGTGGAGGGTTACCATATGCATCGCCTAATATGTCGTGTATACCAAATGTCGTGTCATAGGCAGGTCTAGCAATGATGAACGTTTAAAAAAAATCTACAAGACGTGTTTCGAGAAAGTGCCGATAAACCCCAATTTTGGCAGTTTTTTGCCAATTCTGGCGAAATAGTGGTTAAATCGAAAATTCCGCTTTGGTACATTTTTAGATTTTTTGCCCCTCTATGATGAGATCGATGTATTTTTTCATCCAAGGCTCTTCGTCGAATCGAATGACGCGATGTATGTTGACTAATTTCATCCCGTAATTGACGTATTGTTTCAAATTCACACTGTAGACGACGTAGTTACGTTTGTTAAATAAATTGTGAATGAGTTTTTCTTCGTCTCCTTCGTTCGGGAGCTAGCGGATAATCGTTGTGTAGATCGTGTAATTCTTCCGGATAGTTCAAATCGACTTCTAAAATGCAAGGATAGTCTCTCCATTTTTGCATCTCTTCCAGTTCCATTACCCATTTGAAATTTCCAATCGGTAAAGGATGACTCATAGCCCAACCGTACAGATTATTAGGGTCCCAATACTGTATGTGTTTATTTGACCGTTTCGAATGGAAACCTTCTTTCATGTAGGGATTGTTAGCTTCAGAATATCTGTGGAGATCATCGAGACGCCACCTCTTGTAGCTCTTTTGAACATGAGCAACATGTCCACATTGGATAATAATTCCAATTGGACTTCGGTGGTCTTCAACAGAGCGTCCCACGCCAGACCGGGTGCGGTGAAATACCAAGCGGGATCTAGATCATAATTTCGACGACAGACATCTCGAAAATTTTCGAACACGTCTGCCAAGAGCAGAACGTCAGTCTTCAGATAGAGATCATGATAATCTCTCATGGTTTTCATATCGAATGATTTCCACACGTTTTTAGCGTGTTCGTAATTCTCGTCATATAATTTTGAATAAAAATTTTCTTTTGAAGGTAGTGCGCTGTCGTCGAATCTCTTTAGATCGTTCATGTAATCGTAAGGATAGACTCCTTTCCTCAACATAACGTCTACTCGTTCTTCTCCGAAATGTTCGCTCGTGATTTTAAATTTATCCTTGCTGATGTTATCGACTAATTTTTCCAGAGCGGTCGACATGAATTTAAAACTGTCAATGAAACGTATGCTTCTACGAATGGATTTCGTTTTTTCTTCCAACGTCTCTCCATTGATTACTCTTTTCTTCTCCATGAGCTTCCATTTCATGAAGGAAATGTATCTTTCTGATCTGTTCGCTATGCAATTTAATTCTTCATGGGAGGTGCCGAGATTTTTCACGAACAGATGACTGTCGTAACCCGAGAGATTGTGAAATATCACCGGATAGAAAATGGCGTCTCGATATTTTAAATTACACTTCCTGTGAGCCGGACCGCAATACAGACCCGTATAATGATCGTGGTCTCTGACCTTCTTATTTTCCTCCAAATTCTCGTCGAACGATTGTCTGCATATGTGACATTCGGTGGCTCTATTTTCGTCCTGCTGCTCCCGCATGATGATCATTTTCGCTGGAGTTTTGAATTTGTGGTATAACATTTGAATTTTCGATTCTAACTCTTCCACGAACCTTTGAGCCACGTCGTCGTCTTTGCACTGTTTCGTGTAGATGAAGGGACCCATGTCGTGTTGCGAGTCAAAAGCACATTTCACGTAAATGCAATAACCTGAAGGCGTGTGTTTTTGATATCTTTTGACGTAACTTTGAAGAGTGTTAGGTTGGCAGGAACTCATTTTCGCGGTTAAACATTCGAAATCGGCGTACACGACAAATGGTACTTTTAACCTTCTATTGCAATTTTCAAACTTCACGATGGTGTTGGGTTTGGGCATTTTGATGGCGACACCTTGATTTTCGTTGCAATATTCCTGATGTTTCGCTTATGATATTTTTCACTCTGAAACATGTTCATGCAGTTGCAACATAAACATATCTTATGTTCATATTTATTATTTTGTCTTGACAGTAATCGGCTCGGATTTTTAACCCAACAATAATGACGATTGTCACCATTCAAAATCAATAATAAAATAATCGTCTTTTCTCTTCCGAGATACGAAGTCTGTCTGAGAGGATAGATCGTTCGTTTTTCATCATCATATCCCAAGACGTTCACCACTATGGTGGGATTTTGAGCCTCAAAACGTTCGATGTGTTTTAACTGCATTGGAAAAGTCACTCCGGTCGAATCGAGATTTTTAGAAGTCTCCTCGTAACGAGAAACTCTATCGGAGTGCATTTTGACCAGGTATAAAGTGGAGGTGACTGCCCATTTAAAACATTGATCATCTTTATTTCTCACATTGACCACGGAATGTTTTTTAGCTAAGAAATACGGTAATTCCACGTAGGAAGATCCTTTCAACGAATCGTTTTAGTTATATGAATTTCGAGTTTCAACACCTCATCGAACGTCCAATTACTACCTTCATGTTGATAATTCGCAAGAGATGTCAACATCTTGTCTTTCATCTTTTCGAAAACGTCCGATAAATCTGAACCTCGAAATACGGGTTCGACGTTAGATCTGAAATATGCATTTTTCACGATGCTCTTGCTGGACTTCACGTCGATTTTATTCATCACACAATGGAATATCATCTTAATTTTTTGTCCCACATTCATGTATTCGCGAAACAAATCCAATACTTTTTTCTTCACCCATTCCATGAACAATTTCGGATCGATTTTCTTGAACGAGGGAACCACGTCGAAAGTTTTAAAAATGGCTTTGATCGCACTCTCCCATTCTACAGGCTTCAATTGGAATAGTTCCATGAAGAGTCGTGCTACATATTCTTCTCCTTTCCCTTTGTCAATTGCCTGTCGAATTTCGCTTGATATATCTCGTTTGTCTAGAATCTGAAGTACATCTCTCGTTTTCGTTTTAGTTTTTTCTTTTCTTTTCTTTTGAAACTTGAAGTTCTTCAACGGCTTTTTGTTTAGTCATCTTCTCCTTTTTCACAATCGATGCATTTTTTGACTGTTTAAGTTTATCCACTTCCGATCTTTTGATTTTTTTCTTTCCAACGTTTCGCAAACAATATTCCCGTATGACTTCAATATTTTTGATTTAGTTCTATGATTTCTGAAATGTGGAATTTTTAATAGTTTACAAATCTCGTTTAACTGAGGTATGGTTTTCTCATTTAAATTTTCCATTTTTTTATTTGTTTGCTCCATTTGTAAGAATATTTCTTTTTTTCGAATTTTGTTTTTAAATAATTTGTTAAAATAGTTTGTTTTTTTACTCTTTATATATATATAAAAAAGATTTTTTTTTTTATTTTAATTTTTCTTTAATGCAAAAAATTTTTTTTGATGAAATTAATCAATTTTTTATGTTCCTTAACATGCAATTTTTTTATGTTCCTTACGTTTTAATTCCTTCAAAAAAAAAAAATTTGTTTTTTTTTGAGAAGGAATTGAAAAAAAAATTTTTTTTTTAATGAAATTAAACATTTTTTTTATGTTCCTTAATGTGAAAAAAAAAATTGAATTAATACGAGAAAAAAAAAAAGAACGTTAAATTTAAACTTTTTATTTATATAAAGAGAAAAAAAAAAATTTTACAAAAAAAAATTTTACATTAAAGAAAATTAAAAAATTTTAAAAAAAACTTTTTTTTTTATATATATATAAAAAGTAAAAAAGAAAACCAAACTTTTTTTAACAAATTATTAAATACAAAAATTTAAAATATACATTATTTGCAAGACTTCATAAAACAAAAAAAACAACAAATAATCGATCATGACAACAACACCTAAAAGATGCGAATTGAAATTGAAACGAGTCGAAACGTGTAAGAAACTCGGTTGTAAAATTTATAGATTATGACACAATTCCATCGAATTGAACGAGGTCGAGACGAAGGGTTTAGAGCACAAATACGACAAATATAGCATGCCTTTGAAATTGGATGAAGCCATGCTCGATTTGTTTTACGAGTACGAAAGCGATCTGCAGAATATCATCATCGCCGAAGACAGAGAATTTGACAACAGCGATTTGTCGTTGCCCTATGGAAGTTACATATATCCAAAAATCTCTCTTGAACTCATGAACAAATCGGGTGGTGAGAGCGCATTGACCGAAGTAAAAAAAAACTTGAAAAAGTAAAGATAAACATTCAACACATTTGCGAAAAAGGAGAAAACACGAGTGTCAACATGCTAATAACAGACTTGGAAATATAAACAATAGAGAGATTGATTTTTAGTGAAGAAGAAGGAAAAAAAAAGTAATGAGATCATCTTTAGATCTCATTACTCTTTTTTTGTTTTCCTTTTTTACTATTGCCCATATATTATAATAACGTTTCCTTTTTTCTAAAATTTCAGCGTCAATTCTTCTTTTTTTTTTTTTTTTGTGATATGCTATGTTTTTATAAGAACACATTTGTTTAACCAAATCATAATTATGAACGAATGTTGTGCATCTCTCGGTAACACTCGCATCCTTACCATTCTCTTCAGAAGGTAGTGGTAACGGTGGAAAACGTCTCATTCTTTTAAATTTCAAACGCATATCCTGATCTTTATTCAACTTTTTTATCAGTTCTTTCCTAAGATATCCATCATTAGTGTCTAATCGTTTTTCCACATCTTTTTTGCACTCTATCTCATGATATTCATCATTATCGTGTAATTGTTTTTCCACCTTTTTATCCATTTTATATATTATTTTATACTTTCTATGATTTATATTTTATATTTATATAATTATATATATTTTTTTTACATTATAATAACATATTCAAAATCGGTATATTCTTAAATGGCGAATTCTCACCAAACAACAAACCCTTGCCGAGTCGCTCAACGTTCCGTCCACTCTTCAGATAGAGACTGTTTTCACTCAAAGAGTTGTCACCTCTAACGGGTTCTAGATACAATCCTTTACCACTGTCATCTACGTGGACGCGACACACAGCTCCTCCCTTCTTCAAAAACAGTCCGCTGCCACCCATTAATTTCTCAACTGCCGAACTCGCGAGTCCCGTGAGAGCTCCCACGCCGAGAGTCTTTCCGAGAAAGAGTAATGCCTTTGCGGCGAAGGGTAATGCTTTTGCGGCGATTCCTGCCAATAGCGGTAGGAAACCACCTTTCATTCTCAAATTGTATCTCAATTGAGCGGGACTCAATCTCACCATCAACCCTCTTCCATCACGAATCACTTTCTCCATCCTTTTGATTTGACTTCTGGTCCAGGCGATCGAATCCTGACCGCCACTCGTCAGATCTTCATGAGTGAATTTGAATCTCACCGCCTCGCCTCGAGTTGTTAACGCTCTCTTAAGTTTCTTCCTCTGTCCTGCGGATTTGTTCACGTTTTAACCACGTATTGTGTCATAATGCTTTTTTTTAAATATATTTGTTCAATTGTTTTTTTTTGTTTTAATGATAATTATATATATTAAATAATTTTGTAAATTAATATTGCGTTTATTTTATTTTCTTATTTATATATATACACAATATTTTTTTTTTTGCTTTTTATATTTCTCTTATGTGAAATCGTATCGTCACCCTCTCTCCACGGAGATCTAACAGTTCACCGTTTTGATCCGTCAATGTGGTTTTGAGACTATACAACGTGTCTAAAATCACTGGTAGATAAACTAAATTTCGAGGTCGTTCCACGATCTTATAACCCGGCGACACTTTTGGAAAGAAGGAATAGATCGTCGGTTGAGCGCTACCATTCACGTAGCTTCCAGCAATCACGTCCACGTTCACCAGAATGCTATTGACTGTGAGAATGTCGACCATATTTTCAGATGCCGCATGGCCTCAATACATCTTTCGATCAAATCCCAACATCTTGCCTATAGAATCGTCCATGTTGAAATCCACTCGAAAATTATCTTCCAAATCCAACATCGTCTGGAAGGTATTAGGATTGGGAGCGAGTCTGATCTTATCTTGTTGCTTCCCTTTCCATTTGTCTTCATTCGTGTCTGAATGTAATTGTTCAAATCGCCGATGTCGTAACTTCCTTTGGGAATTCGAATCTCCAACCAATCCACTCCGTCGGAATACTTGAACGAGTTATTCTTTTTGGTGACGTTGGGAAAGGAATAATAAGTCTCCAGATTCACCAACGCCATCTCGTATCTTTTCTCTCTATTCAATTCGATGGAAGGTTCGAATTTAGTCGCAAATCGAGTCGAATCGCCACTCACCACGATTTGAATGGATTGTTTTGCAGCCGTATTCTCGGCTATCTGTTCTAACAATTCTCCTTGTTCGAACATTATATTTAATTTTATTTTTAGTTTTTCAAAAACTAATTATTTGAAGATTTATTATTTTCTAATTTGTTTTTATTTTCACGCTCTATCTTATTATTATCATCAGAAACATAAAACTTGTCGAATCCGCACTGATATTTTCTGCGATTAAATTCGCTTGTCAAATCGATCACGACGAAATTGTAAAGTCCTCCATCCCAAACCCTCTTACAGAATCTCCTGAATTCCGCCGCGCTCATGTCGTTTGCGACGTGATCGCTGTAGATGTGATTGAGATTCTTGAGATCTTGGCGAAAGAGACATAGAAAATTAGCGTTCTCCCTTATCGTTTGTCTGGGCAATCGAAAATAATTCTGCGACAGGTAGAAACAGTCCATGTTGCTGTGACGACCCCTAACGTAATACGATTCGCATCGGTTTCTGTCTCTCCAAAAGCAGATCATCGAAAATCATGGGATTCTTATCTTCCGATTTCAATTCTCTAGGATCCGGAACGTCACTAGCGTTCTCATAAAATCGACACTCAACGTTTGAAGATGCATTTCTCTTCATCAATTCCATCGCCGCACCGTCCAAAAGGGTCGAAAGAGAAGCTTCACTTTTGTCGAATTCCTCCCCCACTGTCAAAGATTCTGGCTTTGACGTCCTTGGGCAATCTACGATCCATGCAATCTCGAAGCAATCTGTATTCGGGTTGAAACAAGCTCTTGCCAAACACAAACAATCTGTCGTAATCCAACCAGTCAGGTCGGGACAACAGATTCATCAACAGATTGGTCTTTCCACAATTCGATTTTCCCACTATCAAGCCTCTTATGCTTTTGGGAAAGAACTCATTATTCGACCTCTTGGTCGCAGCGTCGTTCCAAGACATATCTTTAATGTTCATCTTTGTTTATTTTTTTTTTTTATTATTTTAGATTTTTTCAAACACAATTTTTTATGTTTTTTTTTCAAACTCAGTTTTTAATATTATTATTTATTTATATTACACCGTCGCGAGTTCTCTTCAATCCAGATCCACTCGTCATTTTGGCTAAATCTTGTATGGGTATCACAGCATCCTTAAAATCTTTCCAAGTTTTCGGCGTTCGCTCTAACGTAGCTCGCTTCGTCGGTGGACTGATCAACTTGTCGATCAACGCGTCGGCTGCCCTCTTGTCAGCCACAGAAGCTATCCTACCACTGGCTTCGGAAGCGGCTTTCTTACCAGCATCCAAAGCTGTCTTCTTACCGACTTCAAACGCGGTCGATGCGAGTTTTCTACCCGCATCACTCGTGAACGCTCGCATTATAAAATCGACAATGCCAGAACCGCCTTGAACGTAAGTTCTAACATATCCCCTGTTCTTTATCACCAACATATTTTATTTTTATAATATATTTTTGTTTTCACTGGTAAATCGTTTGTTGTTTAAATACTTTTTATTATTCTAGTGTAAAATTTACTGTTTTTATTTTATATATTTTTGTTTGTTTGTTTGTTTCTCTCTACTTATTATATACATCAATCCTTCAATTCGTTCATCAGCCCTTTATAATGTTTTTTATTCAAAACCTTCTGTCGTAACAATTCGTCGCATATGCTAACTATCTCATTATCTAATCCTGTGTTACCAGCGCGTCTACTTGCCATCAACAATCTCAATCTCTGAAACAGAGCATCAAAATCGCTCGGAAGAAAAGTGTTTCCACCCCTTTACCAGTCACCGATTCGACGAACTTCTTATGCGAATTCCATATAGGTTTCACCACTTTCGTCCACTTGTAACCTCTGCTGGCTTTAGGTCTCGTCTCTCTGTCATCGTTATTTCTCTTCATGGCGTTGGTCCCAACCAGAATGTCGCCGTAATTGTTGTAATCCTGTTCCGTGTAACCACTAGGCTTGTCGTAAAGGAGCAATTTGCGCAGTCCGGAAGTTAATTCGTACCTATTCGGGCTGACGGTTAATTCATCATCATCTACTTCCACTTCTGTGTCGCCCACAAAAGTTCTACCGTCCGAATCCTTATAAAATCCATACAACAGATCTCTCTTACCACCATCCTCGGACGACGCGACGCTATCAGTGGTGAGATTTGAAGCTTTATCATCGCTCTCGCTCAGATCGGTTTCGATTCTCATGGGAACGTAATCCGGTGTAGACTGAAACGAATTCTGGTTTGTAAAACTACCGGGCAACGAACCCATTCTCAAAGAACTTTCTTTTAAAGGCCTCAATTCGTCAACGATCTCCTTCTTGCTTCGCTCTTGAACCTCCGTCACGGGTTTAAATATTTTTGTGGTCTCGCGTTTGAGTTCGATCTCTCCAAGACGTCTGCTTCTGTCAGCTGATTGAATGCCCTTCTTGGCACGTTCATGTTCATTTAAAAACTGATCTCGGCGTTTAGCATCCATCTGTAAAAACATTTTTTTTCGTTTTTTAAATTATTAATATTTCCTTTGAGTATGCTAATGTGAGTTATTTATTATTTTCAAAATTAAATGTATAATTATTTTTTATGTTTTAAGTAAATAAAAATCTTCTGTCTTTAATATAATAACTAAAAACCAGTTGAGGAAAAAAACATTTTACATGATAAACCTCTATAAATGCGTTTTGCCTCTGAACGTGTTAAAATCGCATCACAGATTATTCGCTCAATGGCGAACTGGAGAACTAAGAAACCGGTTTCTGAATTAACGTGTTTGAGAATAATTACATCTGATAATCAAAATCTCAAATAAACACATCAGTAATGTAACGCTTTCAAAAACGCGTTTAAATCATATCAATTAATCTTTTGAACTGTTTCCACTTTCATCCATAGAATAGTTTTTAAGTTAAACTATTTAACTGACAATTGACGCTCATTTGAATAAAAAACCCGTAATACATTTCGAGCGTGACAAATGGCGTTCTCAGTAAGTTTATACAGTAGAGATTTTCCAAATAACTTAGTTTTTTTCTGTTGAGTTTGGAAAATCCCACTATGGGTATTCCCCCCACTTACGTCAGAAATGGGAGTGTCCAATAGTAGTCTGTTGAGTTTGGAAAAATCCACTATGGGTATTCCCCCCACTTAGCCTCAAAAACAATAGCCGATTCTGAGCCACTGGTCCAGAATCGGCAAACCACCTTTTTGATGTTGGGCTAGAACCGGCAAAGCGTTTTTTGCTCGCGTTCACCAACGACAGATTGAAGGTCTAATCCACGATGGGAACGTAAACAACATTTTTTTATGTAAAACAAAATGTACAATTTCGTACATTTTTCACTTTTTTACATTCGACACGTTCGCCAACGGGTATTTGAACGTTAAAAGTGCGTTCTAGGAGTCTCAAAATAACAGCCGATTCTGGGACACCATGAAAAAACGACATTTTTGCGAACAAGCGTGCGATTTAACACTGAATCCTACAATGGTAAACGTACCATGTACCGTACAGTACATGTACTAAGTGGTCCAGAAACGGCCTTTATTACCTACTGGCGACACAATACTGTAATGTTTTAAATACTAAAAGGGACATAACTCTAGAAATACAAAATGGAGTCACCTGCTCTTGTCACATGCACAACGGCAAATGGAGATCACCATGTGTGCAAAGTTTGAACAATATAGCATGTAAAATGTTGAAGGAGTAGGCGACACAATACTGTGATGTTTCAAGTACTAAAAGGGGGCATAACTCTGGAAACACAAAATGGACTTTGCTCTTGTCACATGCACCACGGCAATTACTGATCAACATGTCTGTAAAGTTTGAACAGTATAGCGTGTAAACTCTTGGAGGAGTAGGCGACACAAAAATTGTTTACGGACGTACGGACGGACGTGCCGAAAAACGGGAGTTGTGGGCTTAATTTTTTGCGGAAAAATTGATCATTTTGAAACGTTTGGACAACCGCTAAAAAGTCGTTTCTTCGGAGATTTTTTGGTGGGAATAGACATGGTAAACCTAAAGAGGGGGCAACGCATCTAGAGTGTATGGTGGATAACAAGGCATGCTTGTATGTATCTTGAGAGTATGGTGGGTAACAAGGCATACTTGTATGTATCTAGAGAGTATGGTGGTAACAAGGCATACTTGAATGTATCTAGAGAGTATGGTGAGTAACAAGGCATACTTGTATGTATCTAAAGAGTATGGTGGGTAACAAAGCATACTTGTATGTATCTAGAGAGTATGGTGGTAACATGGCATACTTGTATGTATCTATAGAGTATGGTGGTAACAAGGCATACTTGAATGTATCTAGAGAGTATGGTGGATAACAAGGCATACTTGTATGTATCTAGAGAGTATGTGGTAACAAGGCATACTTGAATGTATCTAGAGAGTATGGTGGGTAACAAGGCATACTTGTATGTATCTAGAGAGTATGGTGGGTAACAAGGCATACTTGTATGTATCTAGAGAGTATGGTGGTAACAAGGCATACTTGTATGTATCTATAGAGTATGGTGGTAACATGGCATTCTTGTATGTGTAATATATCGGGAGTAACCTTCCATTATGAAATTTTGTCTAGATAGTATGGTGGGTAACAAGGCATACTTGAATGTATCAAATATCGAGAGTAACCCTCCATTATGAGATTTTGTCTAGAGAGTGTAGTGGGTAACATGGCGTACTTGCATGTATCAAATATCGAGAGTAACCCTCCATTATGAGATTTTGTCCAGAGAGTATGGTGGGTAACAAGACATACATTTATGTATCATATATCGAGAGTAACCTTCCATTATAAGATTTTGTCTAGAGAGTATGGTGGATAACAGGGCATAATTGTATG
Source organism: Pictodentalium vernedei (assembly GCA_031216915.1). NCBI lineage: Eukaryota > Metazoa > Mollusca > Scaphopoda > Dentaliida > Dentaliidae > Pictodentalium > Pictodentalium vernedei. The sequence continues at coordinate 476,505,254 of CM062292.1, read as the reverse complement.
TCATATATCGAGAGCAACCTTCCATTATGAGATATTTTCTAGAGAGTATGGTGGGTAACAAGGCATACTTGTATGTATCATATATCGAGAATAACCTTCCATTATTAGATTTTGTCTAGAGAGTATGGTGGATAACAGGGCATAAGTAGAGGATATGGAATGAGTGTTTTTCTCATATAATATTTATGAAACGAGTCTAAGAATTTTCCGTTTTGGCCAGCCTCTGGCGAGCCCAAACGGAAAATTCGGACGAGTTTTATAAGTATTATATGAGAAAAACACTCATTTCATATTCTGTTTATCATATGACACACACACGCACAAATTAGCCGCTTAGTGTGACTTTTTAACCCATCACCTAACTTGAGTTGCAGACGGCACTTGGAAAAAACATGCTCGTATAACTAAAAATTTTCATTTTTTGATTCCAAAACATAGGTTATGATTATTTATTTATTTATTTATTGGTGTTTAAGGTCACATACTTATGCACAATGGCTAATCGTGACCGTGACAGTTTTACAGGTGGAGGAAGCCGGAGTACCTGGAGAGAACCACCGAGCAACGACGTGCAGCTGTCAGCTCTCCAACATCGTAACTCTGAACTCTGCACCGCAGCACAGGCAGGGTTAGATTGGTTGAAGACATGCGCACCACCGACATGCAGTACGCCTCAGTACACAGCGTCATCGTGCCCCCATGTAGGCAATCGGGGTGAAGTGTCTTGCCCAAGGACACAACGCGGTTGCCGCAGGTGGGATTCGAACCGAGGACCTCTCGGCTTGCAGCCTGCACCTCTACCAACTGAGCCACCGCGCCCCCACATAGGTTATGATCCCTCATTGGAATGAGCGCGACACGCTCGTTCCAATGAGGGGCCATAACCTATGTTGTGGAAGCAAAAAGTGAAAATATAAAAAAAAAATGAATGGCGTTTTTCTTGTAGGTAAAAGATTAATACAATATAACCCACCCTAAATAGGACGGGTAACGTAAATTCACCCTACTGAAATTATGCAAATGTGACCCAGTTGTATTTTTTTATGCCCTGTTATCCACCATACTCTCTAGACAAGATCTCATAATGGAAGGTTACTCTCGATATATGATACATAAACGTATGTCTTGTTACTCACCATACTCTCTAGACACAATTTCATAATGGAAGGTTACTCTCGATATATGATACATACAAGTATGTCATGTTACCACCATACTCTCTAGATACATACAAGTATGCCTTGTTACCCACCATACTCTCTAGATACATACAAGTATGCCTTGTTACCCACCATACTCTCTAGATACATACAAGTATGCCTTGTTATCTACCATACTCTCAAGATACATACAAGTATGCCTTGTTACCCACCATACTCTCTAGATACATACACGTATGCCTTGTTACCCACCATACTCTCTAGATACATACAAGTATGCCTTGTTACCCATCAAACTCTCTAAATGTTTTGTTTACGACAGCTTCATTAACATATTTTACAAAGTTTCAAACATTATTTCACTGTGGCACAATAGTATCACGTTTACAGGCCTCAGCATGTATATACCACAAAAAGACAGAATCATCACTATGATAAGGATGAGAGCCTTGACAAAATATTCTTTAAATGAGAATTTATTCAATATTTAATTATGTTAAAATTAAAACTATAGTTCATGGGATATGTTATTCATTGATTAGATTGTATATAAGCTATAAATACATCACAAACTGGAATTATTAACTATTCTTGCGCTGTGTGCTATCTAGTAATTTTCCTCGTATTGTCTCTGTTTATATTCCTCCTCAATTTCATCGAAACACTGGAATAAATTGTCCCAAATAATCGATTGGGACATTTTAAATGAAAGCTTTACTACTAGTCTGATCGCTGAAGGCGGCTGTATTCGTTTCGAGGTTCGGTTCGATTTCGAATAACAGACTTCGTTTGATTCGAGATTCGATTCGAATCGAAAATATGTGATTCGCAGGGCTGTCTGTGTGACTTGCGTGAAATAATTTTGAAATATATATATATAAGTCCCGGAGTGAAGGAAAACATCCTCGATGAAAGCTCTCATTCACAGATTAAAGCCACAGCAATAGCATACATAGATGCTGCCAGTGCATATGTGGCGTATGTCAGGAACTGATGGGGTATTCTTTTGCTATTTTGTTTTAAGATCAAGGTCGTTCTCTTAAAGTCTACGAATAATGCAGATGATTTGATGAAACACCCGTGGATATACATGTGATTGAAGTGATGGAAGTCCATAGCAATCAACTGGCTTTCCTCTCGAAGGGGCGGAATAAAACTCAGTTTAAACGTCTGGGTTGGGAGCCGATGGCCATCTGGTTTTATAACTGTTCTGGGGATGCCGATATGTCTCTTGTTGCTCGGGCATTCAAATAAGCATCGAAGAATCAGATGAGGTTGTTATCGTAATAGATGGTGCTGATGTGTCCGTACTCCTAGCGTAGTAGCATGCTGCCATGGCCTGACAGTTTATCTGTGGGTTGTGATATCGAAACATCCTAGAGCTGTTGAACTCAATCCGAAAAAAAGTGAAGCTAGTGACTTAAAGGACCGGAATTTTACCTGTCATGACAGACCCTTTTGCAGATCCAAAATGCCACTAAAGTTCATCCGATACAATTATACGTTGTCCTCCATATGTGCCAGTTTAACCATTTTTGTATTTCATCTTTCTCTTTAAACTTAGTGGTCTGTCGGTTCGTTTGCCTGTGTGTTTATTTGACACGTTCAGTGACCAAACCTATAAGATATTGTGTGAAACACTTGTACGGTCTCATAAGTCACAGTATCAGGAGAGAACGAGCGACCTTTTAGTCAGCAGTTGTCAGAATCTCCAACGCATAAAGTCGCCAAAAGCACAATTACATGCAGCAGCTATCGAAGATGGTTGCTTCTCCGACGCGTAGCACCCCTTAGTACACAGTATCGTGACCCCTTGTTCTCAATGAAATTTAGGTTCTTGCCCGAGGACAAAGCACAGATGACGAGAGTCAGAATTAAACTGTTGCTATTCGGTCCAAAGTTCCTTCTCAATGAGCCACCGATCTCCCAATCTGTCGTTAACAATCACGATGGCGATTGGTTTCAAGAAAAAAACAACTATAACTCAAATGGAACCACCCTGGATACAAGCATTTTGTGCATGTCTACCTTGTAGTCTGTTTTAGAAAAAAAATGAAGGCAGCAGTAGCTAAGTGATTAGAGCAATAATCTTCAAACCGAAAGCTACACTGTTCAATCCCTACCACCTGTAAATGCGTTGAGTGACACCGCGTACTAAGATGTATTGCACGCCAATGGTGTATTTGTCTTCAACCAATGCTAACCCTGCTTGTGCGGAGTTAGTCCATTGAGGAGACTGATAGCTGCTCGCCGCTGTTCGATGGATCGCTCTGAGTACCCCTACTTTCTCTACTCATATGCTATGTTACCCTGGTGGCTGTCAAACGTGTCGTTAACACCCCCAATAAATAAATAAATAAAAAGTGACAATTTAAGAAAAAAATAACAATTATTCCAGTTAAGATTCGGGATTCGGATGGTAATCTTGGATTCAAATGGATTACTAATGCCTCTGGAACACGAATTCAAAATACTGTGAACAAAATTCTGGTGTTCCAGTCACAAACGAGGATAATGAAATAGCCTGGTGCCAAACTCGTTAAACTGGCAGCCATACTGTACGCTGTCGCTGATTAAACAAAATCTCTAATGCAAAGTTCTGCAGATTGTGGATATGTTATTCTATAGCTGCTTCGAAAGACACTAAAAGCAGTGTGTTACCAATTTGTTCGTGGTCTCTGACCAGAGTAATATTTTCTTGAAACTGGAAATAAACACCACCCGCTTCATATCGTCAGACTCGGGTGCATCTGACATGTTGATATAATGCCGTTTCAATGACGCAATTGCTACACTGACTCGGCGCAGTATCCTGCAAACTGATGCTGCACTGACACCAGCAAGGTCTCCTGCTACACGCTGGTAACTGCCCTTTGCATAAAAACGGAAACAAGTTAGTACTTGAAGCTCTGGTGGAATGCAAGGATTTCGGTTTGTTGGATGCTCAATCAGAACCGCAATCTGCGTAATGATGTGATTCGCCGTGTCTTTACTAACTCTGAACCTGTCAATAAACTCAGTGTCATTATAAAGTGCAAAATAATCTACTCGTTCCCTGAAAACACGCTGACGACGTCGTAATGTAACAGGTGAAGAAAATTCATGAAGGACTCCAATATCACGAGTGTCGGCGTCTGTCATCTTCACATTGCTTTCAATTATATGACACAGTTAGACATCGGCTGACCCATGTCTAAATTATCTAAATTATCTAAACAATCCGTGCATTTTTTGACTGGGACTTAGTTCGTGAAATGTAAACACAATTAGGACGAGGTCTAAAACTGTTTTAGACCTGGTCTAGTTAGACTTAAGACTTAGACTTAGACCCTCGTGGGGAAATACTGTTTTCAGTTTATACCAAACCGGAAAGCAGTTAGACTTGGTTTAAATACTGGACTACCTTTATGAAATTGGCTGTTAAAGTCCAAGTTCCGCGAGGTTTGAATATGTTATTGCGTGAAATCTTCTCTTTCCATTGACACCAAATTTAGTTTATAATCAGTTTGTTCTGGGTAGGTTCATATATTCGCATTCAACGACTAAACTATATCCCATAAGACAAAGGATAAACCCCCTTAATATACTCACATGGTTTCCAGCTTGTCACATCCTTCAAACGCATTTGATATGCTACTTATCTGGTTGTGTTCCAGGTCACTAAAATAAAGAACATGAACATTTGAGTAAATGGTTCTTGATTCTTTCTGGAAAACAGCAGATACTATGACAGCTGAATCTGAAAAATCATTATCATATTGTGTAAATGTTCCTTCTATTACATTCAACATTTACGGATTATCTATTTTCTATTGTCATAGGAATGACACGATATATACAGATTATCATGACCATGTGCATGTCCTGTGATTTGTATCAGATTCGAGGTGGTGTCCAGAATGGGATCTCAACGAGCCGGCTTTGCCGGCGAGTTGTGATCCCATTTTTGGACACCACCGAGAACCTGATACAAATTACAGGACATGCACATTATCATGATAATTCATTTATCTAACAATTCTGTCACATAAACAGATTAAACCTTAACCCTTTTACCCAACGTAACGGCCAACACTACTCTCAAAAATCGCCAGTTAATTTTCATTATTTTTTCATTTTTTGTCTCAAAAACATAGGTTATGACCCCTCGTTGGAACGAGCTCGTCGAGCTCGTTCCAACGAGGGGTCATAACCTATGTTTTTGAGACAAAAAAAGAAAAAAATTAGTTATTCAAGAATTTATTTTGCAAGTGTCGTCTGCTTTTCATGTTTGGTAAAGGGTTAAATTATTTTTAAACATTTTTGGGACATAATGTTCGGTCGATCACTGAAACGCACATAGAACGTATCCATGCGCCTGTTATGATAGCCCGTAGCGCTACCGGAAACGAGTCGTCCATATGATACGGAATCAGAATGAGTCGTCTATATGATACGGAATCAGAATGAGTCGTCTATATGATACGGAATCAGAACACATTATGTGATACGTACGTATCTTTTCTCATTGTTTTCAGGTCAAAATCTCTATGATTGTTAGACAAACATACACTTCATCAAATATTTTATATAACTTCGTCAAATTGCCGTCATGATCATGTGCATGATCATGACTTATATTTTCTTATAATTCAATATCAATTGTTAGATAAAGATAAATATATAATAAAATCTCGAGTCTCATCCCGAACATTCTTTCCTACTTGATGTTGATATCCAAACTTGTTACTTTCAAGAGTCGATCGATTGTATTGTTTTGATACATTCGCCAGCACTGTTTCTGTTAAGAAACGTCAACATGCAGCCACGACTGATACTCAGCCAAAAAGTATCGATAAAATATATCAAGTGCCCTACACAAATTTTGTCGATCGAATTTTCAAATGTTTCCTCCCGACCGAAACACAGCTCATGGTCTTAAAGAAGAGAGAAAAAAGAAAAGAAAAACTATTGTCTTCTGTTCGTCTAAGGTAAAGTGTCAAAAATGATTTGATGAATGTTAGTGTGTAGTAAAACCTATTCCAAATACCATACTCACATCCTTATATTAAACTCGATTGTACACTTATTTATATTATTTATTTATTGGTGTTTAAGGTCACATACTTATGCACAATGGCTAATCGTGACCGTGACAGTTTTACGGGTGGAGGAAGCCGGAGTACCCGGAGAGAACCACCGAGCAACGACGAGCAGCTGTCAGCTCTCCAACATCGTAACTCTGAAGTCTGAACTCTGCACCGCAGCACAGGCAGGGTTAGATTGGTTGAAGACATGCGCACCATCGACGTGCAGTACGCCTCAGTACACAGCGTCATCGTGCCCCCATGTAGGCAATCGGGGTGAAGTGTCTTGCCCAAGGACACAACGCGGTTGCCGCAGATGGGATTCGAACCGAGGACCTCTCGGCTTGCAGCCTGCAACTCTACCAACTGAGCCACCGCGCCCCCGATTGTACACTTAATACCGGATTCGACACGATGTGAATTGTGTGTTGAAGGTGTTAATAAATTCCATTAAATAGATACATTTAATCTCTGCACAGACTCAATAAAAGCGTGGAAAATGCGCTCGTTTTGATACTGTTACTGCCGGAGTGTGACACTGACATCCATGCATGGGATAATTTTGCGCAGTGGTCGAACTGACCAATAATGTGGTAGTGCTAACAACTTTAATACTGTTTCAGAATTCAAATTAATTTGAAAGCCTGGAAAATATTTGTTACCATCAACCCCACAGCCGAGAGGTATCATTTGTTAGCCCAACAAATATATATGTTTATTAGTATTTGTAGAATTTTATTCCATTGTACAGTATTGTATTTTTTTAATATTGTTTTTTTCGCACATTCAAGTGTTTTTCGTGACCAACCTTGGGTTGGTGGAGCAGAACTGACTAACCAGTACAACTCGTTTGAACCTTGGCAATAACGCATGTTAACGGAAGTTAATTTAGAAGAATATCGGCAGAGAATCCCTGAATCACGCTGTCGTGATAAAGGTTCTAATCTGAACGGCTTCTACTCGATCCTGCTCCCGTGCCATTTTTCTAAGAATACTTAGGGTGAAATTGAAACAAAGTATGGTCCAAATGCAGTCTACCCCGACAACCAGCAGTGGGTGTTTTAGTCCTCCTGCACTTATGATCAAATGGTGTCGGCTAAGACACTGGTGTCGTTGCCGTGGTCGCCCTGCGTGTTCTGTCACCAACAGACTCCATTCCTGTGTACCCTGCAAGTCCAATCAACTTCGATGTGTTTGCAACCACTACATTTTATTCAACCGATGAGGGTAGATGCACTCCTAAAAGTCAACCACAATCATTTGGGTTGAGTGAATATGAACCAAACTGATTATAGGTTGTAGGTCTGTCGGCTTACTGGATGTAATATCTTGCTTGCATGTACTTAGTTTTGTTTTGTTTTTCTATTTCCGGGATATAATGAAATAAACCAAGGCCCAGATTCCACCAACTCTGAAAACTACCCAAAGAGTTTTAAAATTCCATATTTTACCACACAGTGCCCTAAACTAAATGTTATTCAACTCGACTCGTCAGAATTAGCACACCCTATTCTTTACAGAGACTTGGTTACAAAGCGCGATATGATAAGATTTGTGATATCTTGATAATAACTTCCAGGAAACCTTGACTTTCAACAGCTCCACGGGAGGAAACGCAGTTGTCACTTTTATCAAAGACAGCGTGTGTGTCGTCATGGATCGGATTGCTGAAGTCCACTAACACTAAACGCCTATTGCAAAACGTGTCGACAAATTGTCGTAGACTGCTATTGATTTTTTCATCACCCACCTAACAGTGCATCTGAGACATGGCATTTTAGTTTAGCATCATTTGATAAAGCTAAAGATGCATCAACTGATGATCTGATTATCACTGGTTATAACCAACTGGCTTCCCTTGACGGCTATTTGTTCGCTCTGCGCGTTCTGCCACCAACAGGCTCCGTTCCTGTGTACTCTGCAAGTCCAATCAACTTCGAGGTGTTTGCAAACACTACATTTTATTCAAACGATGAGGGTAGATGCACTCTAAAACTCATTGGGTTAAAAGTCAGCCCAAATCACGTGGATTGAGTGAATATGAACCCAACTGCTTTTATATTTATTCAGCGCAGTTGATTTAGGTTGATTTTAACTCAACTGCTTTTAGATGGTATGTCTGTCGACTTAGGGGAGGAATATCTGCCGCCGCTTGCGTGTACTTACGTTTGTTTTGTTTTTCAATTTTAAGAAGATATTCAAATAAATCCAGAACAGATTCCACTAGCTCTGAAAATTACCCAAAGAGTTTTAAATTTCCACATCTTACCATACACAGCGTACAACCTAAACTAGATGTTATTCTAATCGCTCGTCAGAATTAGCACACCCTAGCCTTTACAGTGACTTGGTTACAAAGCGCGATATGATATAATATTTAATATCCTGATAATAACTTTCAGGAAACCTTGCCTTTCAACCTCTTTACAGGAGGTGGCGGACTCGTCACTTTTTTATCAAGGACAGTGTGTGTTTCGTTACGGATAGGATCTTGAAGTCTCCTAACACTAAACACCTAACACAAAACGTGTCGACAAATTGTCATAGACCACTGTTATTGACTTTTTTGTCGCTCACCTAACAGAGCATCTGAGACATGACATTTTAGTTTACCAACTTCTGATAAAGTTAAAGATGCATCAACTGATGGTCTGATTATCACTGGTTATAACCAACTGGCTTCCCTTGACGGCTATTTGTTATGATATAATTGAGCGCTTTATCCTCCGCCAGCTTATGTGTGAACCCATGTACTTTACCGAACCGTCAGCTTTACAAAGTTGTGAGGTTTTAGACACAATTATACCAAATGCGATTCGCTAAAGCTACCCAGTTTCCTAAGAAGCTGAATTCATAAACCCACTAACTTCAGCCTCGTAGATGCGTAAATGGTCGTATTTACAGGTGAATTATGAAGCCTTAAATGCTGCTACAGCGTTGGGGGAGGTGATACCTTTTTACTAGTCCATGTCTTGATGCGATAGTGTCAAATTGCACCAGTAAGAGTCTTGATTATGCATCCAAACATATTCCTATCCAAGCACATCACTTCGCCGATAAACCATCCTGAATAGATGCATAACGTATAGCCAGCCTAGCGTAATGGGCCGCCACAAACATGGCGTAACTTACCTGTTACAAAAAGGGAAAACATCCACCAATATGTGTTTTTGAAAGCTGGGAGTCATCCATCAGCCTATAAGGGAGAGTGGATGCTGGGTATTGGCCATCTGGTCTGCCTTCAGGGGGAACAGATGACGGGGTGATTGGAGGAGGAAAAAAAAACACACACCCGCTCACAGACACACACCCGAAAGCCCTTAAAAGGGCTGTTAAGTCTTTATTCAAATGTTTATTTATATAAAATGTACACTCGTTCCCAGCCAGACAAGCTTGTTTCAATCCTTGCCTGGTGTTTGGTGGTTTCCTGTGTATGTTAACAGAAAAGTAGGTTGCACCAATTCCTCCTAGGCTTTGCCTGCCATTTCCATGCGTCTTCTGGATAAGAGTGTTGCAAGAAAATTTGAGAATGTTCAATAAGAAAAGTTATAGGTAGAGAGAAAGATTGGTATCCCCTAATGTATATTGTGACTGTTGCGTGATTGTTGCTATGGATGTGGTGAGGGGTGGGTTTCTTCGGAGCCCACTCACCGCACGCAGAGTTGCGAGGCAATCCTTACAGACTAAATCCTAATCCTCACTGACTCCACGCAGTTTAATTCTATTGAGTTATTTTAATTTACTGTGACTTATTTTGTTTTTCTGTTAAGGGTTCGGTATTCGTTCAGCTTCACCACTGATTCACGATCGAGGAGTATGTGGAGGGTTTTGTTATATAGGTCTTATTGAACGCATTTCAATCGCGCTTCAGCAGAGTTGCGAGGCAATCCTCACAGACTCTATCCTACAGTTCTCAATGAGTAGCGAGGCAATCCTCACTGACTTCACGCAATTTAGTTATATTGTATATTTTTTTTGTTATTTTCTGGAAACTTATTTTGTTTTTCTGCATTAATTCACTGTCTTGGAGTCTGTTGGAGGTTTTATTTTGTAGGTCTTTTAATCGTGTATCAATAGTTCCTATTTTTGCTAGCTCGTGAAGTTCCTTTATCGGTGTCCATTTGGGTTTGCATAGTGCCACACGCAGGGCATAATTGTGAACCCTCTGTAGCTTCTGAATGTTGGTTTTGCTCCGGTCACTTATTATTATGGCACCGTATTCTAGTACGGACGTATAAAGATTTTGTAGCGCTTGAGAAGCACATCTTTGTTTGCTCCTCTGATCATCTTCAGAAAATTGATACGTTTAGTAGCTCTAACCGTAATGGAGTTTGCTATCTAGGAAAAATCCCAAAAATTTAACCTCTTTGCTTGCTTCTAATTTGGGATCGTATAACTGGAGATCGATACTGGGGGCTGTTTTTTTTTTCTTTGCTTCTTGAAGAACGTAACTTTTTGAGCTCTGGCTGCATTGTGTTTGATGCACCACAGGGCGCACCAGCTCTCAAGATCGCGAATATTTTGTTTTTCTGCATTAATTCACTATCTTGGAGTCTGTTGGAGGTTTTATGTTGTAGGTCTTTTAATCGCGTATCAATAGTTCCTATTTTTGCTAGCTCGTGAAGTTCCTTTATCGGTGTCCATTTGGGTTTGCATAGTGCCACACGCAGGGCATAATTGTGAACCCTCTGTAGCTTCTGAATGTTGGTTTTGCTCCGGTCACTTATTATTATGGCACCGTATTCTAGTACCGGACGTATAAAGGTTTTGTAGCGCTTGAGAAGCACATCTTTGTTTGCTCCTCTGATCATCTTCAGAAAATTGATACGTTTAGTAGCTCTAACCGTAATGGAGTTTACGTTACTGTTTAGACTGAGATTGCTATCTAGGATAAATCCCAAAAATTTAACCTCTTTGCATTCTTCTAATTTGGGATCGTATAACTGGAGATCGATACTGGAGGTCTGGTTTTTTTTTCTTTGCTTCTTGAAGAACGTAACTTTTTGAGCTCTGGCTGCATTGTGTTTGATGCACCACAGGGCGCACCAGCTCTCAAGATCGTGAATGGTACTCTGTAGGCGATGTTTAATTATCTTTCTGGACTTGCTGGTCGTCCAAATGCCTTGCCGTCGGAGAACTGCGATAGTTCCACACAGTTTTTCCTTACTTTTTCTATGTCATTCACATTATTATGAAAACAATATAGCTTAGAACCTACCCTTGGGGTATTCCCGCTTCGAGTATTACTTCCGCTGACACCTCACTTTGATTTTTCAGTCAGTTCGAAATGATGATATGATCCTCAGAATTTCAGTGGGTAATCCCATTTTCGCTAATTTATATCTCACGCCATTGTGCCATACCTAGTCGAACGCTTTTTCTACATCCAAGAAAAGCGCTGTTCCGATTTCGTTTTGACTAAATGCTGTTTTCATATAATCGACTAGTCTATATACGTGTTCGATTCCCTCTTTCTGACTCCTATACGCTCTTTGCCTTTTGTTGAAAAAGTTGATTGATTCGAGATAGCTGCGAAGTCTTATAGTGAGAATCCCTTCAAATATTTTTCCAACACAGCTAAGCAAGTTGATTGGGCGGTAGTTAGAAGGGTTGGTAAGATCTTTGTCGGGCTTAGGTATCATTATTCCTGTGGCCACTTTCCAGCATTTTGGGAAGTACCCACAGGAGAGACAGCAATTTAGGAGTTTGGTAAGTCTACAGTAGAAGATGTTGGAGCACTGTTTCATTATTTTGTAAGAGACTTCGTCTTCTCATGGGGACGAAGATGACTTACATTTTCTTATTATACCCATGACCTCTTCTACGCTTATTGGTTCGGTTAATTCATGGTCGTCCCCGTCTTCATGCCTTTGGTCGAAGTTCGGTTCATTGAAAATTGAGTTGTTATCTTGGACAAATTTATTCACTTTTACCTTAAAATCGTTGACATATCTGTGCCCTTATTCTGGACGATGCGCCTTCTTTAGAAGTTCGGCAAAAGCGCTGGCCTTTGCCTTGTCGTCCATGGCCATAGTTCCGTCGCTAGTCTTCAGCGCGTTATTATTGGCACTTTTGCTCTTTTGGCCAGTAAGAGTTTTAAATGTATCCCAGAACCTCTTAGGTTCTCTCAGCCCATTTAGGTTTTCTGTTGCTTTTTTCCCATCTCACGCGATTGTCGCTAGTTATGGCCTTTTTTACTTCTCCGTGTAGGCGATTATACGCGGTTTTAAGTTCTGCTCTTTTCATTACATCATTCTCTGATTGCTAAGCCCGGAAGGCTTTTCTTTTTTGTTTGATTATTTGAAGAGTTGTTTGGGTTATTCTGTTTATCCGCGTCTTTACTGTTTGCTTGGGACAAATTTCATTTAGTGTACTGTTGATAACCTCGTTAAGATTGGTGCAGGCTTTTCTGGTTCATGAGCATCTAAGGCGTCATTTGCCTTTATTTTTACTTCGATAATGTTTTTGAAGAGGTTCCAGTCAGTTTTTGATAGGTTCCTCCTGTTCACGGGAGGATACCTTGTGGGACCAGTATTACATTAACCTCGTTAAGATGGGTGCAGGCTTTTCTGGTTCATGAGCATCTAAGGCGTCATTTGCCTTTATTTTTACTTCGATAACGTTTCTGAAGAGGTTCCAGTCAATTTTTGATAGGTTCCTCCTGTTCACGGGAGGATACCTTGTGGGACCAGTATTACATTTCAAAGGGGCGTGAACCGGCAGGTGATCACTGCCAAGGTCATCATCCCCTACAAATATGTTTTGCATTTGGCTGGTTAGTGATTAGCTGGTGATAATCAAGTCTAGGATATCTGATTGATGGATTGGGTTGTTGCTTATGTATGTTATGTCTTGATCGTTATTTACCACGAATAGATCGAGTTCTTCAATGATGTTGAAAAGGGCGTCACCATTAGGATCAGTCTTATGACAACCGAATAACTGGCGTTTGGAATTGAAATCACCCAAGAATATGTAGTGCTTGTCTACTGTTGCTTGTGGCTTGTTGTAATATGATATGATGGCCACGTGTTTGTGGTCAAGTTCAATTTTAGCTGCAATCACTTCAGCATTGAGGTGGTCGCATGGTATTGATTTGTATTTAATCTCCTGCCTTATTAGCAGAGCGACACCGCCGCCTTTTTGGACAGGGCGATCTCTTCTAATAATATCAAAACCACATAACGAGAATTTTTTGTTTGGTTTAAGCCAAGTTTTGCTAATTCCAATTACGTCCGTATTTTTTAAATAATGTGACATTTGCAAGTTTTTCTGATTAACGCTTCGAGCGTTACACTGGACTATTTTTAGTGTATCCATGAATGGTTTAGGAATGACTGTACTTGGGGGAATAATGCTTGATGTGGGGGTGTAACTGAGGGGGGGTGGGGGGTCTAGTCGGAAAATTCGGAAGGTGGCGTCAGGTCAGGGCTGCGTCGAGTCCGGAAGCCGGAGTCGGCGTAAGGCTGCCAAGGTTGCTAGGCGGTGTTTAGAAAACAGGTTTAGTGTTTTAGACTCAGATACCCCTGGGGACGAGAGTGAGGGGGAAAGTGTGGGGGGGGGGCGAGATGGTTGTTGATGATGATATGCCAGACGGGGTAAGGAGGGCGGCCAAGAGAAAGAGGGGGCCAGGAGCTTGCAAAACGAGAGGAGGTACAGATGATCTAGGAACTAGGGCCAGAAGAAGAAAATTAGTTGTAGCGGGGAGCAGCATTGTACGTGGGATTGACAATGTAGTTTGTGGTCCTGATAGTTCCAATCGAACAGTCTTGTGCTTTCCGGGGGCGAAGGTGGAGGATCTCAGGGACCGGGTAGATGGCATTGTGGCAGGGTCAGGACCGAAACCGGTAGTGGTGGTCCATGTGGGGACCAACAATATCAGGGAGAGAAGGTCAGTAAGTTTGGTGGAGTCGTATAGAGGCTTAGTCGGCAAACTGCTAAGTAGGAATGCAAGGGTAGTCGTATACGGTGTCCTTCCTGTCCTTGGAGGTGGGGACGAACGGAACTCAAGGATTTTGGCCCTAAATGAAGAGTTGGAGGACTACTGTGTTGATCTGGGAATTCCCTTTATCGACCATTGGGATACGTTTTGAGGCAATGTGAGCATGTACGGGCGTGACGGACTGCATCTTAGCAGGGTGGGGAAACGGGTATTGGGGGATAAAATTCTACGCGTAGCAGAGCCTTCTTTGGAGAGGAGAGGGGTGGGAGGTCAGAGGCAAGTATAACTAGAGTTGGCATAGGTGGGGTAATCAAGAGTGAGGGAGACAGAATAAGTTTATCAGGACTAGGGCCAGAAAACAATGGACCCAGTAGGCGGAAGCCAATGAACCTCGGTATCCTGAAAGTGGGTTATAGCCAACATCCAGGGTCTCCACCGGAAAGTAAGTGAAATTGCTGCATTGATCGAGCCAGAGGAGTTTGGTGTCATGGGCTTAAGCGAGACGTGGGTAAGACACGAGGAACTGGTAGACCAAGTAAGCGGGTGTGTGTGGATAGATGTAGGGCGAACGGAAGGCCAGAAAAGGGGGGGGGGGGTAGGCAACCCACAGAGCATTTAAGTAGATGGCAGAGTTACAGAAGATCGAGATCAAATCGCATTAGAACTAGTCAAGCACTGGGAAAAGGTAAACGATAAACGATGGGGCATGGGGAACCCACCAGAGTGTCCGGACGAGGTCGAGGAAAATCTATTGAACTTCGTGTGCAGCAAAATCAAAACTGAGGAGGTGCGAAGGGTGATTTCGAAACTAAGGAATGGAAAAGCGGGAGAAGTGGACGAAATTCCTAACGAGTTTATCAAAAAAGAGGGAGAGGAACTCTTGCAAAGCCTAACTGCCCTATTCAATTTAGCCATAGAAAAACAAGAGGTCCCAAAGGAGTGGAGGTGCAGTTGGTGACTTGAAGATCCCAGGGCTATTTTTTGCAGACGATATGGTGCTAGTGTCAGAAAGCGAAGAGGGGCTAGCGAAAATGCTGGGAATTGTTGGGAAATATGGGAGCAAATGGAGACTCGAACTTAACGAAAGCAAGAGCAAAGTTATACCCGTGGGCCGCAAAGTGGACCCCACTCGAAGGTGGAGAGTGGGGGGGGGGGGGGGGGGGGTTCTGCATTCCGGAAGGTAGCAGTAGACTTCTTAGTGTAGGAGAGATTAGTGACTATGAGTACCTGGGGGTAAATATAAACAGGAAGAGGCATCTACCGAAACCACACAAATAAATTGATTCTGAAGGGGAAGCGAATCCTTAACCAAATGAAACTTATAGGGAGAAACAGTTTCAATAAGGTTTTCGTGGGGAAAACTATTTGTGAAATGGTGGGTCTGCCAAGTATAACATTCGGTACGGAAGTTGTACCCCAAAACCACACAGCTGTTAAGAGCTTGGAAATCCTGCAGAACGATCCAGGCAGATGGATAACAGGATCGAGTAATGCTGCAGCGCTAGAAGCGATCAGGGTGGGCTTGGGTGGATGAGGATCAAGGACAGGATAGGCCTATTGAAACTCGGTTATCTTAATTATTTGGTAAATCTCCCCGATAGCCGATGGTGTAAAGTAATATTCCTGAGAACTTTCAAATCAAATATCAAGACTGGGTGGATGGTCCAAGTGAGGGAGCTAGTAGAAAACTACTCATTGGAGATCTCGGACCTTGACATTGGGGCAAACCAGGGGAAAAAGATCGTCAGAGAAAGGGTCATGGAGGATTGTAACCGTAATTGGCGAGATGGGGTCAAATCAAAGAGATCTTTGGGTGGCCTGCGTGATAAAGAGAAGCCTGGTTTTGAAGAGTACCTGGATGGCACCTTTGGGGGGGGGGGGGGGGGGGTCACTACTGTTCAAGCTGAGGTCGCGGTCCCTGGAGGTGAGGGGGAAAATTTGGAAAAACAGTGAAAAGGAGTGCCAGATACGTAACTTGGGCGTGGTGGAGACCCTGGAACACTTTTTGATAGAATGCACAAAATACCAGTCTAAAAGAACAAGATTCACGGGGAGTATAATGGGGAAGTGGGATGGGAGAATGAAGGACATGTGGTTAGGGGGCGACTCAAAGGAGAGGGTTAATATACTAATCGAAGAGATTGGGAAGAATGGGGCAAGGGATGTCATCAAGCAGTTCGTCTCCGAGTGTTGGGAGGAGAGAAGAAGCGCGGGAATAGGGAGGCAGTTGGTAGAACATGGGTAACCAAGGCCTTCTCATACGAGAACCGCGACAAATCAGCGGCCGGCCGAAGTGTTATTATTATGTACTAAGTTTATTTAAGTTTAATTACTATTTGTAATATTGTTACATAATTATATTTTGTTGATGGCCGCTTCTAATAGCGTGTGAGATATTTGAGTTTTACATATCTTAGAGGCTGTTTTACTAAACTCTTTGCAAACGTCCGAAAGACTGGTGTCCATGTGTTTCGTTATTATGCTGAAAATAGTCAGCCATTAGAGTTCACGTGGAATAAGGAGAGGATGAGTTCTCGACATTACTCACATTTAGAGCTTTAAGCTGGATGTTTGTTTTAACTTTTTTGAAGTGGCTACAACCCCGGTAGTTGCTGGGGTGTTGACCACCGCAATTCGGGCATTTCAGAGTTTTAGCACTACATGCCTTCGCGATGTGTTTGTCACCGCATTTCATACATCGTTGCTCCCCGTTGCATTTGTGTGACAAGTGCCCAAATTTCTGACACTTGTGACTCTGAACGGGTTGCGGAAGAACCCGATATTCCTCGGTTTCGTATTTTTTGCCATTAATAATTACCCCTTTGCTTATCAGATTTAATTTCGTTGCTCTATTAGGGCATTTTACTTTTATTTTCCATGTATGGTTGCCGGTGGCTTTGGAGATTAGTCTTCTCCACGAGCATCCTGGAAGGGCTTTATCAATCGAGTTTTTTTCCGTTTTGGGGTGGACGAGTGTGACACAGGGGTTTGGTTGCGGATGGCTCTGTGTCTTGTTGGTTGTATTGGTCACCTTAGAGTGCGTTTTGACTTTTACTTTGTCGGCGTACGTCGCGCTATCGGTTGGGCTAGCTGTCGCTGTAGCTGTCGCATTCACTATTTCCGGTGATGTAGGCTCTGTTGCGTTAACAGAGCCCCCATTTCTTGGTGTGACCACCGAATTCTTTTCAATAGCGGTGCTCAGCTAATTTTGCTTGATAATTTTTGTCTTCTTGGCATGCCGATCAGTAGTCGTACAGAAACCATGTTCGTCTTCGACGAGCGGGGGAAGCTGCCACCGAGTTGGTGGCTTCTTCTAATATGGAACGCAGCCAGTTATCCTGGCTGGATGCAATTAGATCTATTTCAGATATCCCCGCCAGTGAGCCGGCGAACGCAGGTCTTCTCATTTTTGTAGTGGCGTAAATATATGGTGAATCAAGGAGCAGGGGGAGCATGGTCCTCCTTACCTGTTTGGCTCTCAAAATTGCCTTTTCCAATTTCCAACTTTGGGAGGGCATGCCTGGTATATATCCATATGTGGGCTGGGGTGTCTCCCCCACGAGCATCCAGGACGGGCTTTATCAATCGGTTTTTTCCGTTTTGGGGTGGACGCGTGTGACACAGGGGTTTGGTTGCCGATGGCTCTGTGTCTTTTTGGTTTTACTGGTCACCTTAGGGGGGCGTTTTGGCTTTTACTTTGTCGGCGTACGTCGCGAGTAGTAGTGCTCGCATGTTTCAGGGGCAGGTTGGGGGATCTCATCGGGGGATCTCATGCGACGTCATAGTCACGTGACCTAGTGGCGCCATGTTGTGTTGTCATGGTAACCCGCGTGAGCGGCCATGTTGTGACGTCATCTCCATAGTGATACGTGTTGTTAGTGCGCATGCGCAGCGCGTGTTGTTAGGGTGATACGTGTTTCCGTCGTCCATTTTGTATACTGGAGGTCACCATCTTGGTTTCTATGGTAGCACGTGATTGCTATGTTACCCAATTGTTCTGCAATAAGACGGGGTATGTTTTGAGGGTGTGTTCCTTTGTAGAAGAGTAAATCTAATTACCACAAACTACCCGACAATCCTTCCAAATCACCAAAATCCACCCGAAATCACCGAAATTGACTTTATTTCCCCATTTTATCGGCTTAGTACGTAGTGCTATAGTACTAAGGGGTGCAAGGGGTGCATTCGACTGAAGTGGAGTAATTTTCTGGTTCGGATTTTCCCAGAATCCCTTTTTGGATCCCTATCCCATGACGTTTTTCCCCTATTAAGAATAGCACGTAGTGCTATAGGACAAATTTACCCAGAATTCTCTGCTTCTATCTATATATGCAATACTTTTCGTCTACCTGACCATGTTCCTTTATCCTGGAGTATACTCCAGTTGCGTAGAAAAGCCTATTATTTGGAACAGTTTATCTTATTATTACTATATTTAGCAATTTCTGGTCTATTCTTGTTAGTTCTGACCCTATTCCAAGTACTCTTGTTGTTTCATTTATATAACTAACCAATCAGATTGCTTGATTTCCCATAACCTGTATGCAGGGTTATCTCCCTTGTGTATAACAAAAGCCTATATCCAAAGGCTATATCCCATGGAATCCCATTTTGGAAAACACCTGTGGCTATGGTATCCCTTTTTTGAAATAAAAAAAACAGCGCCAAAGATAATGATGTCTCACGAATGTTATCAGTTGGAATGCTCTCCCCCGACGGAGGTTTACGACGGAAAATTTTTTTCATAACGTAGAGATTGTGTGAAAGGTACAGTGGAAATAAATGAATAAATGAATAATAATAATAATAATAATAATACTAATACTACCACTACTACTATTACTAATAATAATAATAATAATAATAATAATAATAATAATAATAATAATAATAATAATAATAACAATAATAATAATAATAATAATAATAATAATAATAATAATAATAATAAATTTATTTAGACAAAGCCATTGAGCAGAATTGACTTTAGAAATTAGTGTTCACTGCGTGATGAGTACGATAAGTATTAGAAGTGGGGAGAACAGTAAACAAAGTACTTTAAACCTATTTGAGAATTACTGAACAGCTGACCATCGCCGTAAGCTGATAGGTTCTCAAGATTCGACAGAGACCCTAAAACATTTTATCTTAGAATGCCTCAAATGGTTGGGTTGTAGAACAAGACTTCTTGGGGAAATAATGGAGATATTTGATGGAAACAAGAAGGATAATTGAATGATGGATGACATGAGGAATAGGGTTAATTTTATAGTTGGCGAGGTCGAAAAGGCGTCAATGGGAAAATTATAAAGCAGTTTTGAATGACTGCTGGGAGATTTGGCGGGAGAGTGGGAGCGAAAAATACTCTCTGGAACAATGTCGGCTCCTCGCTAGAGTACTGCGACAAATCAGAGGAAGGCCAAAGATGTATTATTATTATGTTAACCTAGAGACAGAGTAGAACTGTAGACACAAGCTGAGGTTGGGATTGAGGGAGATAAAGATTCAGAAGGGTCACTGAAGCAGAGGCGTAGCCTTATCAGGGAAGGGTGCTCGTGGATTGCAATAGAGACTGGCGAGCTGGAATTAGGACCAATAGCTCTTTAGTCGGGTTGCACAAAACGCGTTTGAGCAGTACCTAGATGGATTTTATGGAGGTGAGGGGGTGTTTGTCGCTCAATGTGAGATAGAGGTCAATGGAGCTATGGGGCGGGGTGGGAAAGGCCAGGGAAGAGTGCTAAATGTGTAATTTAGGAGTAACGGAGTTCATGGAACATTTCATTCTAGAATGCTCCAAATATTTGCCTCGAAGAACAAGACTCATTTGAATACTAGTGGGAAAATGGGAGAAAAGTCACGAGAAAAAAGGCATATTTTATAGTTAGGGAGATAGTGAAAGCACCGATGGGAGGAAATATGAAACAGGTTTTGATTGAATGCTGGAAGATTAGGATGGATAGTGGGGGAGGAATAGCCCGGTGGGAGACTGGGTTAATATAGACCTCCATGTTAGAGGACCGCGTCAAATCAGCGCAAGGTCAGAGAATTATTATTATTTTTATTATTATTATTATTATTATTATTATTATTATTATTATTATTATTATTATTATTAACAGAGCATTTCGGAACCAGGGAGCTCTATTGCCCGGCATCGTGATGTGCAACTAACAACAGTGGGAGGTATTTGTCACACTCCCTTTGCCGAACCTACACACGATGAACGTCCGGATTTAAATGAAAAGAAATAATGGCAAAAATTGTCACAAATGATCGATTGTGATATTTGAAAAATTGAAGTATGAACTATCCCACATCGGACAAGAATAGCTTAAAATACTTACATATAAGACAATTTTCTCAATCCATGAAACTCATTTGATATTTCCTTTATCTGGTTGTTGCCCAAGCGACTAAAATGAAAATATAAAACAATGAGCTGATGGTCCTTGTTTCTTTCTTAATAATATGGCAATACGCAAGGCGTAAAAAGGAACCCAAAGTATACAACATATGCCTCGAAGAGGCATATGTTGTATACTTTGGATTCCTTCTTACGCCTTGCGTATTTCATTCCGCAACCATTACCCAGAAAACATTTTATATAATCAAATTCCTTCAACTGTTTAATTGCAGCCAAACATATACGTATCAAATTACCCATAGGCGACCATTATAACGTTCAGGCGAAAAAAATATGGTCGCATCACTTCAATTTTGACATTCAAATATCTTTGCCAAGTTTTGCCCTTCTGACAATCTTTTTTCTCATCCTTAAACAGGGGGCCATGCAACAAATAAGAGAGACAAACTAACAGAAAGAGAAGTGCCGGTCACATGTACATATTTTTCAGGGAATTCCCAACCAAAACTACACTAATCCCAAAATAAAATTAAAACCTGCATCAGAACACAATACCTTTTGATAAAATCTGTCTTCATTAACCATACAGTGAGAGAAATAGTGTCCCACTCCATGAAGCAATATGTGAATTTTGTTTCAAAATTGGGGTTGCGCAGGGCTTATAATTCCTCCAAATCTAGAAGAATCCATTTGGATTCTTGAGAAAATCGTTGCAAGAATCCAGAAACTGCTGTGAGTGTCCCATGATCCTATGAGGCCAGTATGGCTGAACACTGACACCACATGATAACTCTTTACAGCTTTTTAATTTTTAAAACACCAACTACTGATTTTGTTTTAAAAACAAGATCCCCCCCCCCCCCCCCAAGGGATCTTAATCGCTCACCTGACAAAGTGGTTCAGAGAAGTATTCTGGGTAACATTCACTTTGTCATGGTTCATCAATACTACATAGGAATGATGTTATGCATTTATTCATAACTCTAGTGTCCAAGCCCGATGATTATTAGCATAGGTCATCCTGACTGCTTTCAAGAGGTCGTTATGTCACTACAGCTTGAAATGCAAATTTTATGGAAAAACTCTAAGGAATGGCTTTGAACATTAATGAACAACCTTGAACCTAACCTGCCCCTGCCCTCCACTCCCATAGAGAGCCCAAATATTAAACCAGGCAAAATGAACACACTCGAATCTGATCCCCCCCCCCCCCCCCCCCACCGCCTCCCCGGAGACACTAAAAATTAAAGGATTCTGATTGGCGGATCTGAAGACGAAGATTTTTATAGAAATATCCTCCTATTTTATTAAGTGATATTTCAGCTCCAATAGAGAGCCCAAATATTAAACACGGACCCAATTTGAAGGAACTTCAATTTGATCCCACTTCAGATGTTGTATACCAAGTATGAAAGCATCGTGAATGGTGGATCTGAAAATGAAATCTTTTCATATTGCACTTATTGCACTGAGTTAAAATTCTGGCTTTAATTATGTACCAAATATCAAAATATCCTAATCAATTGTTCTGGAGAAAAACACTTGTAAAGAAATTCCCTCCTCATATTGCACGAAGTTAAAATAATAACCCAGGGACTTGATTTGAACAAACTTGAATGTGACGACCCAGACACACCCTCCCCGCCCTCCAGTTCCTCGTGACGCTGTATACCAAATATGAACGCATTCTGACGGGTGGATTTGAAAACGATTTTTAAAGAAATTCCCTCATATCATATTACATTAAGTTAAACTTTGGGCTCCAATAGAGAGCCCAAATATTAACCCAGGAACACAATGTGAACAATAATTTAGATTTGACCTCTCTAGAGATGTTGTACACCAAATATTAAAGAAATTTGACTGGTGAGTCTGAAGAAAAGTGAGCCTAAATATTAACCCAGAGACTCGTTTTGAACAATTTTGAATCCGACCCCCCCCCCCCCCCCCAACACACACACACACACACACCCTTCATAGATGCTGTATGTCCAGTATTAAAGGATTCTGACTGGTGGATCTGAAGAAATAGATTTTTAAAGAAATTTCTTCATATTGTACTAAGTTCAACTTTGGGCTCCAATAGAGATCCCAAATATTAACCCAGAGATCCAATACGAACAAACTTCAATCTGACCCCACCCCACTAGAGATGTATTCCAAATATGAAAGCATTTTGATTGGTGGATCTGAAGAAAGTTTTCAAAGAAATTTCCTCACATTGCACTAAGTTGATATTTGGGCGCTCATAGGGAGCCCAAATATTAACTGAGGGACTCGCTTTGAACAAACTTGAATCTGCGCACCTCTTTGAACAAACTTGAATCTGTGCACCTCCTCCCCCCCCCCCCCCCCCCCCACAAGTACACAAAATGTCGTTTTTTTGGTGATATAGAATCAACAAGCGGTTTCTGAGACTCTCAGATCGCACTTTTAACGTTGAAATACCCCTTGGCGAACGTGTACATTCTACACGTCGCTCAAGAGTGAAAAAAAATGGATGAAATTTTAAGAAAATGTCGGACATCCCGACACCAAGACTCACAACGACGTCTGCGATAAAAACATGTTGGGGAAATTGAGAGGTATACCGAATCCGACCAGTAGAGAGAAGATAGAACGTTCGCTGGTCGGTAATCTGATCGGTGCGAAACGTCGATTCGGATGGGGTGTTCAAAAAAAATAGCGCATCTGAAAAGAAGAAGAAACGATTATTGACGAGCGAATTGACCGAGGAGTTACACAAACCCATCGTGCATAAATTTCGAGAGAGAAGGGTGTTCGTGAAGGGTTTGGATGATATTTGGTCTGCCGACTTGGTCGACATGAGATCGTTTTCGAGGTGGAACGAGGGTGGCAAATATCTATTGACGGTCATCGACGTGTTTTCCAAATACGGTTGGATCAGAGCTTTGAAGAATAAATCGGGACCTTGCGTCGCCGAGGCTCTGAAGAGCGTGTTCGACTCGTCTTCTCGAAAACCAAATAAATTGTGGGTGGACAATGGAAAGGAATTCTACAACAAGCATGTTCATCGATTGGTGGACCTCTACTCGATCGAAAACGAAGAGAAAGCAAGCGTGGTGGAACGTTGGAATCGACCGATGAAGGAAAAGATGCATAGATACTTCATGGCGAATTCGACCAAGAAATACATATACGCTCTGAATGGTCTGGTCAAAGATTGCAACAACAGATCGGCCAGGATGACTCCCGTGGAAGCTAGCGATCCTCGAAATGAAAAACGGGTCTACGCGAATCTACATCCTGAGAGATCTAAGATTAGGCAGAAGTCTAGAACGCCGAAATTTGCGGTCGGCGATCGAGTGAGAATCTACGCTTAAAAGAAGCACTTCGAAAAGGGTTATACTCCTCGATGGACCTCGGAAATCTTCATGATAATCAAAATATTTCACACCGATCCGGTGACTTACGAAAATCGAAGCTTTGGGTGGAGAAGAGATCATCGGAAAGTTTTACGAACAACAATTACAGAAGACAAAGTTTTGATAAAGAAAAACAAATTTCTTTTATTTACTCTCTTTAACATTTTCTTGTTTACGCACATATATATATGGGAGAGAAAAATAATAATAAAAAATAATTAAAACTATTTTTAGATAAAAAAAAATGCAAGCTAATTAATAAACAAAAAAAAACAACAAAAACCCTTTAAAAAATGGGAAATATACTAGATATAGATCAAAGCATAGTGAAAGATGAAAGTATTCAAGAATATGAGGTTCACGAATACGAACCGGTAACCGGAACGAGTTTGAACAATGCGGGAGAGATAAGAATCAACATCGAAACTCAAGATCTATTCGTCCGTCCTAGCGAGAGTTACATAGTGGTGCAGGGACGTCTCACCAAGGAAGATGGGAGCGACTACGCCGACGACGGCACGGTTACTCTAGCCAATAATGGCATCATGCATCTATTCAGCAATATAAAATACATGCTATCCAGACAAGAGATAGAATCTGTGTTTCATCCCGGTCAGGCCACCATGATGTTCGGACTCTTGACGTATCCTGATGATTTTTCGAAATCCAGAGGACTTAATCAGTTGTGGATGAAAGACACCGTTGGCCCTGCTAACGCCGGCGCCGCCGCGATATTCGACTACGTCGTCAAGACGTCCAGACCTAAAGGAACGTTTTCGTTCAGGATACCTTTGAAACACATCTTCGGATTCGCGGACGATTACAACAAGATCATGTACGGATTCAAACACAATCTGATGTTGATTTGAAAAGGAAACGACGACGCAATAATGAGACTCTCCGCGGCCGATGCGGGTAAGTTAACTGTACAGAAGATATCGTGGTTCGTTCCGCACGTGGAGCCTTCGGTCACGGAAAAAAACGCGTCTCTACAAGATCATAGAATCCAAGAGTAAATTACCTGTGGGATTTAGAATGAGACAGTGCTACATGGCTAGCATTCCACCCTACACGAATCACTTCGATTGGAGATTGATGGTGAAATCCGCTTCTGAGAGACTGCGTCTCATCGTGGTTGCGTTTCAGACTGATAAGGATGGGTCTCAGGAAAAGAATGCGTCGCTGTTCGATCACTGCCATTTGAGAAACATGCAAGTGTTTTTGAACGCCAGGAGATATCCAGTAATCGATTACAACGTGTCGTTCGACAAGAATGATTTCTGCAGACTACACAGCGATGCCGCTGATTTTAGAAAGAAGTATCATGGTCTAGACGAATTGATGAGCAACCCTAATATATCTCCCGGCGAATACAAGTCGATGTATCCTATGTTCATATTCAACGTTAGTAAACAGAGTGAACGACTCAAGAGTAGCGTCTTAGACATTCAGATCAAGATGCAACTCGATAGGAACGTGCCGAGAAAAACCGAAGCCTTCACCCTGGTCCTGTCAGATAGAGAATTACAATTCAAATCGGATGGAAATAAGATGTCGATCATTCGATGAGAGAGGTGTGTGAAAAAAAAATATATAAATAAAAATTAAAAAAATTATTATAAAAATGAATGATAAAGAAAGAGAATACTTAAGAAGAAACAGACGTGTTTTGATTAAAAATATTTCGCAAGATTCGTTAGCAATAATTCTAGACACTTTAGTCGAAACAGAATCTTTGATATTGATGGATTATATGAGACGTGAAATCGAAAGAAAAATCTTGATAGAAGATAAGACTAGAAAACTTTTAGACACGTTGACATGCTTTTCGAGAATTTATAAAAGCTCTTCGAAATGCTAAAATAGATGTTGCCGCGTGTTTCGAGATAGGTGATCCAATTTCATGAGATGAAACATTATGAGAAATAACGTATTAAAACAAAACCAAAAAAAAAAAAATAAAGTAATGAGATCTAGAGAGATTGAACATCTTTCTAAATCTCATTACTTTTTTTTTTTTGTTTTTCATAATCACACATTATTTTTTTTAATTAATTATTTCCACGCGTTCACTGTTTGTTCAAAGGATCTAGTTCGATCAGTAGACTCACCACGGAAGTGGCAGCTTCAGGATTATTGGTTTTCGTAACGAAATTAATCCTGTCTCCGGCGTTCACTTTGAGAGGCGTGCCAAATGTGCTAACATTCGCGTGTTGATTCTCAGTCTTTTTGATGCTGTATTTCTTATCACTCTCTACTCCATTCACCATGAAATTGACAACCGCTCTGTTATTCAAATCTGAGGAAGCTAGAGTCATTCGAATGATTTCACCTCCTAACGGCATGGGATATCCCACCTGACCATGTTTCGATCCGCCACCTTCGTTTCCGAAAGACCTCTCGGTTTTTCCCTCCTCTAACGTGCTGGCCTCCTCAGCCCACAGGAGATCGTCTAGCATTGGTGGGATCTAGGGGATTTGCGACATTCACCAAACGTTTAGATTTCAGATCGAGATCATCGGTCACGGCTTTATCCATGTAATTATCTAGCATGATTCGTTCAAAATCCGCATTCCCCCTGTTGACGTATTTTTTTAGTTGCAGCATCTGCAAGATCTATCGGCTCGGGAAGATTGTAGAGCTTCTTATCACTCATGTTCAAAGGTTCCTCTCGAGGTTCGTATCTCCGAACGTAACATTCGTCCAAGTTGGCAACGTCATGACCATCACCGACTTCGAGCATCTTCCTCTTCTTTTTTAGGTTGATTTTTTCGTCGTCACTTCTACCAAATTTATCGACTGGCATGTTGTTGTGGGATTTTTGTTTTTAAAAATATATTTCAAACGCAGTTTATTAAAAATGAATTATTTCACTTATTTTTATTTTTCATTTTATTCGATTAAAATTTTTTTAATAATTTTTTTTTACCTTTATATGCTATAAAAAAATCTCTCTCTAATGTAAATCATTGAGAATGTCCTGAAACAGATCTCATTCAGACCATCTCTTGAGAACATAAAGACACAGGTGACCGCAAAACACTTGATCTGGTGATTGCACTTGTTCCGTGTTGTAACGAACCATCGATTTGTTGAAATAGTTCTTTATTTCTTTCAGCGGCGAGATTCTGTAGCTGTCGAAATAATAATTCTTCTTCCCGTTCTTGAACCACGCCACCCAGTGAGTGCCTTCACCCGATAAATCGTCTAGATTTAAAATTCCGCATTCCGATTGTCGAGGTCTTCTCTTCGGAAAGGCATCTCTGGAAAACACGCCTAAAAAATCTTTGATTTTCAAATCCTTCGCCACATTCGACAGAACGATGTTGGATAGGGGTTTGTTAGGTAAGACGACACCTTCTATAAATGCGTATATTTTTTTTTTTATTTTATTTTATTATAATTCACTAAAATGATATTATTTTTTTTTTTTTCTTTTTCTTTTTCTTTTTAAACTTACTCTATCGACTTCCATAATCTTGAATCCGTCTAATTCCTCGACTTCCATAATCTTGAATCCGTTTAATTCCTCTTGATTTTCTGGAATCCTATCACCCTTAATCATATCTGGAATCTTATCATCCACAATCATATCTGAAATCCTATCATCTAAAGTCCAATGTCCGAGTGCCAAAGTGTTTATTTTATCGTCTAACACGAATCTCTTATTGTCATCACCCGTCAGCGAAATCTTGTTGACTATTTCGGTATACAAGTTGTGATTTGCGCTTCAAATCGATTTCATAGTCTTATACACCGGACCACTTCCTAACAGACAGCTTTATACTCTCGGAAAGAGATGTTTTTCTGCACCATGCACGCTTTAACCCCTTTGCACTTCTTGATCTCTTCATCTACTAGACGATAAGCATATAGCTTAGGTCTCAAGCCCACGAATTCGACGATTTGTTTACCACCACTCTCGTCCTTAAATTTACCTAACACCTTCTTGTTGTCGTTCGATTGAATGTTGGAGGGTGATCGATGGGATAATTGCTCGTGTCAAACCACTCGGCCACGTCCGGAGATATATCTCGGTAGATGTCTTTCATCTCTATCTCGTAAACTAAACTGTCCATGTCGGTGAACAGTAGTTTGGCTTTATCACCAAATTTTCGTTTGACATAATCGTAGTGAAACTCGTACATCAATTGCTTGCTGATATCTAAGATGATCGGTCCAAGATAATACGGTTTGTCGAACTTCAGGTGCATCTTTTGCATGTGAACAGCCACTAGATTTTCGTCGAATATGGTTCGGTGTTTGTAATTGGGTTTCACCACTAATTTTTTAGCTCTTTTCTCAGATGTGACGAGTCGAACGTCGGTTCTCTTCCTGATGTTTTCCATCAATTTACCGTACATGCAGTTGTTCATGAGTTTGAAGAAATCTTTTTCAAAATCGTTCTCGGCTAGAATTCTGAGATTCGTGTTGAGATTGATGTATTTTTTCATGCAAGGCTCTTCGTTGAATCGAATGATGCGATGTATGTTGACTAATTGCATCCTGTAATCGACATATTGTTTCAAATTCTCACTGTAGACGACGTAGTTACGTTTGTTAAATAAATTGGGAATGAGTTTTTCCTCGTCTCTTTTATTCAGTTCCATTCGTTCGGGAGCTAGTGGATAATCGTTGTGTAGATCGTGTAATTGTTCTGGATAGTTCAAATCAACTTCTAAAATGCAAGGATAGTCTCTCCATTTTTGCATCTCTTCCTGTTCCGTTACCCATTCGAAATTTCCAATCGGTAAAGGATGACTCATAGCCCAACCATACAAATTATTAGCGTCCCAATACTGTATGTATTTATTCGACCATTTCGAATCGAAATCTTCTTTCATGTAGGGATTGTTAGCTTCAGAATATCTGTGGGAGATCATCGAGACGCCACCTCTCGTAGCTTTTTCGAACATGAGCAACATGTCCACGTCGGATAATAATTCCAATTGGACTTCGGTGGTCTTCAACAGAGCGTCCCACGCCAGACCGGGTGCAGTGAAATACCAAGCCGGATCCAGATCGTAATTTCGATGACAAACGTCTTGAAAATGTTTGAACACGTCTGCTAAGAGCAGAACGTCAATCTTTAGATAGAGATCGTGATAATCTCTCATGGTTTTCATATTTAATGATTTCCACACGTTTTTGGCGTGTTCGTAATTCTCGTCAGAAATGTTGGATTCATATAATTTTGAATAAAAGTCTTCTTTTGAAGGTAGTGCGGTGTTGGCAAATCTCTTTAGATCGTTCATGTAATCGTAAGGATAGACTCCTTTCCTCAACATAATGTCTACTCGTTCTCCAAAATGTTCGCTCGTGATTTTAAATTTATCCTTGCTCATGTTATCAACTAATTTTTCCAGAGCGGTCAACATGAATTTAAAACTGTCGATGAAACATATGCCTCTACGAATGAATTTCATTTTTTTTTTCAACGTCTCTCTGTCGATTACACTTTTCTTCTCCATGAGCTTCCATTTCGTGAAGGAAATGTATCTTTCTTTGCTGTTCGCGATGCAATTTAATTCTTTGTGGGAGGTGCCGAGATTTTTCACGAATAGATGACTGTCGTAACCCGAGAGATTGTGAAATATCACCGGATAGAAAACAGCATCTTGATATTTTAAATTACACTTGCTGTGAGCCAGACTGCGATACAGACCCGCGTAATGATCGTGGTCTCTGACCTTCTTATTTTCCTCTGAATTCTCATCGAACGATTGTCTGCATATGTGACATTCGGTGGCTCTGTTATTTTCGTTTTGCTGCTCTCACATGATGATCATTTTCGCTGGAGTTTTGAATTTAACGTATAACATTTGAATTTTCAATTCTAACTCTTTCACGAACCTTTGAGCCACGTCGTCGTTTTCACACTGTTTTGTGTAGGTGAAGGGACCCATGTCGTGTTGCGAGTCGAAAGTGCATTTCATGTAAATGCAATAGCATGAAGGTATGTGTTGTTGATATATTTCAACGTAACTTTGAAGAGCGTTAGGTTGGCAGGAACTCATTTTCGCAGTGAAACATTCGAAATTGGCGTACACGACGAATGGTACTTTTAACCTTCTATTGTGATTTTCAAACTTCACGATGGTGTTGGGTTTGGGCATTTCAATGGTGACACCTTGATTTTCATTGCAATATTCCTGATGTTTCGCTAATGATTTTTTGCCGTGAAACATGTTCATGCAGTTGCAACATAAACATATTTTTCCTTTATGTTTATTATTTTGTCTCGACAGTAATCGGCTCGGATTTTAACCCAACAATAACGATTGTCACCATTCGAAATCAATAATAAAATAATCATCTTTTCTCTTTCGAGATATGAAGTCTGTCTGAGAGGATAGATCGTTCGTTTTTCATTGTCATATCCCAAGACATTCACCACTACTGTGGTATTTTGAGCCTCGAAATGTTCGATGTGTTTTAACTGCGTTGGAAAAGTCACACCAGTCCAATCGAGATTTTTAGAAGTCTCCTCGTAACGAGAAACTCTATCGGAGTTCATTTTGACAGAGTATAAAGCGGAGGTGACTGCCCATTTAAAATACTGATCATCTTTATTTCTCACGTAGATCAAAGCATTTTTTTAGCTAAGAAATGCAGTAATTTCATGTAGGAAGACCCTTTCAACAAATCGTTTTCAGTTATATGAATTTCAAGTTTCAACACCTCATCGAACGTCCAGTTACTACCTCCACATTGATAATTCGTGAGAAACGTCAACATCATGTCTTTCATCTTTTCGAAAACGTCTGATAAATCTGAACCTCGAAATACAGGTTCGACGTTAGATCTGAAAAATGTATTTGTCACGATGCTCTCACCAGAATTCTCGTCGATTTTATTCATCACGCAATGGAGTATCATCTTAATTTTTAGTCCCACATTCATGTGTTCACAAAACAAATCCAATACTTTTTTCTTCACCCGTTCCATGAACAATTTCGAATCAATTTTTTTGAACGAGGGAAGCACATCAAAAGTTTTAAAAATGCCTTTGATCGCACTCTCCCATTCTACAGGATTCGATTGGAATAGTTCTGTGGCAAGTCATGCTACATATTCTTCTCCTTTCCCTTCGTTGATTGATTATCGAATTTCGCTCGATATATCTCATTTGTCTAGAATCTGAAGTACATCACTCATTTTCGTTTTAGTTTTTTTTTTCTTTTCTTTTGAAACTTGAAGTTCTTCAACGGCTTTTCGTTTAGTCGTCTTCTTTTTTTTCTCAATCGAAATGTTTTTGGTTTTTTTTGACGTCGGCATTTCGATTCCTTTTACTATCTTTTTCTTCTTCTTATTTTTCACAACCGATGCATTTTTTGACGTTGTTGCTATCGACATTTCATTTGCCTTTCCATCATTTCGCAAATATTCCTGTATGACTTCAATTTTTTTTTATTTAGTTCTATGATTTCTGAAATGTGGAATTTTTAATAGTTTACAAATCTCGTTTAACTGAGGTACGGTTTTCTCATTTAAATTTTCCATTTTTTTATTTGTTTGCTCCATTTGTAAGAATATTTTTTTTCGAATTTTGTATTTAAATAATTTGTTAAAAAAGTTTCTTTGTTTTTTTTTTTTTTTCACTCTTTATATATAAAAAAGATTTTTTTTTTAATTTTAATTTTTCTTTAATGTGAAAAATATTTTATTTTTTTTTTTGATGAAATTAATCTATTTTTTATGTTCCTTAACATGAAAAAAATTGAATTAATACGAGAAAAAAAGGATTTTGAAATTTAACTTTTTATTTATATATAAAGAGAAAAAAACTTTTACAAAAAAAAATTTTTACATTAAAGAAAATTAAAATTAAAAAATAAAACTTTTTTATATATATAAAGAGTAAAAAAAAAAACAAACTTTTTAAACAAATTATTATTTAAATACAAAATTTAAAATATATATTATTTGCAAGAATTCATAAAACAAAAAAACAAATAATCAATCATGACAACAACACCTAAAAGATGCGAATTGAAATTGAAACGAGTCGAAACGTGTAAAAAATTCAGTTTTAAAATCTATAGATTACAACGACACGATTCCATCAAATTGAACGAGGTCGAGACGAAGGGCTTAGAGCGCTACTATGACAGATATAACATGCCTTTGAAATTGGACGAAGCCATGCTCGATTTGTTTTACAACTACGAAAGCGATCTGCAGAATATCATCGTCGCCGAAGACAGAGAATTCGACAAGGACGATTTGTCGTTGGTCTATGGAAGTTACATATATCCAAAAATCTCACTCAAACTCGTGGACAAATCGGGTGGTGAGAGCGCGTTCACCGATGTAAAAAAAACTTAAAAAAGTAAAGATAAACATTCAACACATTTTCGAAAAAGGAGAAAACATGAGTGTCAACATGCTAATAACGGACTTGGAAATATAAACAATAGAGAGATTGATTTTTAGTGAAGAAGAAGGGGAAAAAAAAGTAATGAGATCATCTTTACATTTCATTACTTTTTTTTTGTTTTTTTTTTTGTTTTCCTTCTTCACTATTGCCCATATATTATAATAACGTTTCCTTTTTTCTCAAATTTCAGCATCGATTCTTCTTTTTTTTTATGTTACGTTTTTATAAGAACACATTTGTTTATCCGAATCATAATTATGAACGAATGCTGTGCATCTCTCGGTAACACTCGCATCATTACCATTCTCTTCAGAAGATAGTGGTAACGGTGGAAAACGTCTCATTCTTTTAAATTTCAACCGCATATCCCGATCTTTATTTAACTATTTTATCAGTTCTTTCCTAAGATATCCATCATTAGTTTCTAATCGTTTTTCCACATCTTTTTCACACTCTATCTCGTGATGTTCATCATTATCGTCTAATTGTTTTTCCACCTTTTTATCCATTTTATATTATTTTATACTTTCTATGATTTATATTTTATATCTATATAATTATATAATTTTTTTACATTATAATAACATACTCAAAATCGGTATATTCTTAAATGGCAAATTTCACCAAACAACAAACCCTTGCCGAGTCGCTCAACGTTCCGTCCACTCTTCAGATAGAGACCATTTCCACTCAAAGAGTTGTCACCTCTAACGGGTTCTAGATACAAGCCTTTACCGCTGTCGTCTACGTAGACGCGACACACGGCTCCTCCCTTCTTCAAAAACAGTCTGCTGCCACCCATTAATTTCTCAACTGCCGAACTCGCGAGTCCCGTGAGAGCTCCCACGCCGAGAGGGTAATGCTTTTGTGGCAAAGGGTACTGCTTTTGCGGTGATTCCTGCCAATAGCGGTAGGAAACCTCCTTTCATTCTCAAATTGTATCTCAAGTGAGCGGGACTCAATCTCACCGTCAACCCTCTTCCATCACGAATCGCTTTCTCCATCCTTTTGATTTGACTTCTGGTCCAGGCGATCGAATCCTGACCGCCACTCGACAGATCTTCGTGAGTGAATTTGAATCTGACCGCCTCGCCTCGAGTTGTTAATGCTCGTAACACTGTAGACAGGCTAGTCCATCGACATGCACAACATGATGACGTTCAAGACCGACCCCGCTCCGGGAGACCCCGAGTTACCACTCCTGTACAAGATCGGTATATCCATGTCGTCCATCTCTGGAACTGGCAACAAACGGCAACGATCACCGCCAGGAACATCCCTAACCTGAGACGGATACATCCTCAAACAGTAATCAAGCAGCTGAGAGAATACGGCTTACATCCTCGAAGACCTGCAATTCGTCCCATTTTGACGTTACATCATCGTCGTGCTCGACTGCAGTGGTGTAGACAACATCTCAGGCATCCCTTACACTGGTGGCGACGTGTTTTATTCACAGATGAATGTCGTTTCCATCTTTCATCACCAGATGGCCGCCAGAGAGTGTACAGACGTCGAAACGAACGCTACGCAGATCCATGTGTCGTGGAGCGAAACCGTTATGGGGAGGGTCTCTCATGGTGTGGGGTGGCATCACTGCCCGTAACAGAACTGAACTGGTCATTATTGATGGCAATCTCAATGCAGCCAGATATCGTGATGAAGTGCTTACACCTGTTGTTGTCCCATTTCTGCAACGTCACGGCCCCGATGTCATTCTACAGCAGGCCAACGCCCGACCCCACGCAGCTCGTGTTGTTCAACAGTATCTGCAGCAACAACAAGTGGATGTTCTTCCCTGGCCTGCAAATTCGCCCGATACCTCACCCATTGAGCAGGTATGGGACGAAATGAAACGTCAGCTACACCGTCAACGCTTGTGGAACTCCAAAGACAGCTTATCAGAATATGGAACAACATCCCACAACACTTCCATGCTAACTTGTTCGCTTCCATGAGGCGTAGATGCACAGCAGTAGTCGATGCAGACGGAGGTCATACCAGATATTGAGTGTGTGACTTTTGTGTTTGACCCTTAGTGTCTTTGACTCTCCATGGCACCAAGAGTATTCGTCGTAGCGTAATGAAATTTCTCGTGTTGATCACAGATTGATTCACCTGTGATTGAATAAAATTTCAAACCACTTTTTGATGCTGATACAGAATCTGCAACACGTTTTTTACTCACGCGGTTAATGTGGGATCCTATGGGGGAAACCCATTTGCCGATGCTAGATCAGACAATCGACCTCATTTTCTTAAAATTTAATACATTTTTTTTCACTCTTGAGTGACGTGTAGAATGTACACGTTCGCCAACGGGTATTTCAACGTTAAAAGTGCGATCTGAGAGTCTCAGAAACCGCTTGCGGATTCTATATCACCAAAAAAACGACATTTTGTGTACTTGTACACGATTTTAACACTGAATCCTATGGAGGTGTACATCGCTGTACGTGTACATGTACAAAATCGTGTACAAACGATACCGTATCCGCACTTTTCACCTACTCATATCAAAAGATTTGAATAGAGGATTCTGGAGAAGATGTTTTTTTTTTTCATTTTGGAAAACAATTTATGGGTGTTATCGGAGAAATGCCCCTTTTGAAGCCCCCTGTAGGCGTGGCAACATTATTTGAACAAACTGGAATTCAGATATGATATAGAATATGTATCAAATTTGATTCAATTTGGCCAAGTTGTTAATGAGGAGAGGTTGATAATGTAAAGTGCACGTTGGACTGATGGACTGTCGGTCGACTGACAGACAGACAGAAAATGATCACTTAAGCTCCCCCGATTTCACTCAGGTGAGCTAAAAATAAGCAATGTTCACCAATAAAACTTTACAATTATGGATGTTACTGGAACCGGCCCATGAGTCGGTTCCAATGACAGCCATATTTGTAAAAATTTATTGGCAGTGTCACGATATTTCAGGTCATGTTAGCGTTGTATTGGTTAATTTGCTGCCTTTGTGATAGGTAAAGGATTGAACTGACTCAGTTCGTTTCAAGCGAATCCTAGCAGCAGTGAAACGACAATCTACATGGTTTCTCGCCACTTGTTTTGTTGGGTGGATCTATCTGTGAATCGATTCCTAGATTCCCATCGAAATATAATCCCTGGTTGAGGTTACATAATTCCCCGATATCAAAAAAGTGCCATTTTATCTTAACAAATAATGTCAAATCTTCTTTTACCTAATGATGGGATAAAGTATAGCCCTGGATGTGTTCCCCAACAAGTATGACATTTT
This sequence comes from Pictodentalium vernedei, assembly GCA_031216915.1. Taxonomy (NCBI): domain Eukaryota; kingdom Metazoa; phylum Mollusca; class Scaphopoda; order Dentaliida; family Dentaliidae; genus Pictodentalium; species Pictodentalium vernedei. The sequence continues at coordinate 476,469,694 of CM062292.1, read as the reverse complement.
CCATACAAAAAAACTATGATATTAATTTATAAATTAATTTATGTTGACACATATTGAATTTCCCGTTTTTATTTAATTTTTATTTAATCACATTCTGGCTTCCGAAGAGATTTCACATTTTGTTTGATGAATATTTTGCAATCTTTGTAAGAAAAAGCCCCCATCCCTTATAAAAAAAGTACCATGGTAAACCATGGTAAATCCTAAAATACCCTGGTAATACCATGGTATACCATGGTATTACCAGGGTATTTTGGGATTTATCATGGTTTACCATGGTACTTTTTTATAAGGGGTTTCCTCAGTTGATTCACCTAGAGTATTAAAACAGGGATCTTTTCCAACAGAATGACCAGTACCTGCTACTGTGGTGTCTCATGGCACTGTTAAAATTCCTAAAACCATCAAATGTTGATTTTGTAGTGCTGTGCTTGTGCTTCAAGTATCCATAAGTGCACTTTCACAACTTTGGTTTTAATCCTCAGACACCGATTCTGTCAAACGGATTGAAATTGTAGAAATTATGTTCCCAAAGAGGAATCAGTTACAGTATAGTCGCCGTGGACTAGTTGTAATCCACGCGTGGGCAGTGATGTCCACTCATTGCATTTACCGGGTAATAAGGAATCAGTAACAGTATAGTCGCCGTGGAATAGTTGTAGTCCACGCGTGGGCAGTGATGTCCACTCATTGCATTTACCAGGTAATAAGGAATTAGTTACAGTATAGTCGCCGTGGACTGGTTGTAATACACACGTTGGCAGTGATGTCCACTCATTGCATTTACCGGGTAATAAGGAATTAGTTACAGTATAGTCGCCATGGACTGGTTGTAATACTCGCATGGGCAGTGTTGTCCATTCATTGCATTTACCAGGTAATAAGGAATCAGTTACAGTATAGTAGCCGTGGACTGGTTGTAATACACGCATTGGCAGTGATGTCCACTCATTGCATTTACCGGGTAATAAGGAATTAGTTGCAGTATAGTCGCCGTGGACTGGTTGTAATACACGCATGGGCAGTGATGTCCACTCATTGCATTTACCGGGCAATAAGGAATTAGTTACAGTATAGTCGCCATGGACTGGTTGTAATCCACGCGTGGGGAGTGATGTCCACTCATTGCATTTACCAGGTAATAAGGAATCAGTTACAGTATAGTCGCCATGGACTGGTTGTAATACACGCGTGGGCAGTGATGTCCACTCATTGCATTTACCAGGTAATAAGGAATCAGTTACAGTATAGTCGCCATGGACTGGTTGTAATACTCGCGTGGGCAGTGATGTCCACTCATTGCATTTACCAGGTAATAAGGAATTAGTTACAGTATAGTCGCCGTGGACTGGTTGTAATACACACGTTGGCAGTGATGTCCACTCATTGCATTTACCGGGTAATAAGGAATTAGTTACAGTATAGTCGCCATGGACTGGTTGTAATACTCGCGTGGGCAGTGATGTCCATTCATTGCATTTACCAGGTAATAAGGAATCAGTTACAGTATAGTAGCCGTGGACTGGTTGTAATACTCGCATTGGCAGTGATGTCCACTCATTGCATTTACCGGGTAATAAGGAATTAGTTGCAGTATAGTCGCCGTGAACTGGTTGTAATACACGCATGGGCAGTGATGTCCACTCATTGCATTTACCAGGTAATAAGGAGTCAGTTACAGTATAGTAGCCGTGGACTGGTTGTAATACACGCAAAGACTATATTTTCTAATTTATTATACTATCAGTAACATCAGCATCCTTGTTACCAATAATTATTTCTCATACTTTTTTAGGGCTTGCAATAACTGCATTTTCAAATATTTTCTTAAGAAGATTTTTAGCTACATTACCTTTTATGGCTGAAGTAACTTTACTCCCAATATCTTTAACTATATCAAAAATACTATCTCCATGTTGGTGGTAATATGATATAGTTCCATTACTATTATGCTCACGTCTGACAATATTCATATATTATTAATCATCCCTTCTTTAATAATAGTGTAAGAGATATTGGGATACTATTTAAATCTATTGGTCTGTTAAGGTTGTCTCTCAAATATACTTGCATTGAAGATATATTATTAGTATTAACTTCATTATATAGTTTTCATCTTGGTTCAACATAAAAAGGATAGCTTTGTGAAGGTCTATCAGTGGGTAGTGTATATAGTGCATCTGTAAAACACCTGATACATTGCTATTGGAAAATATAGAAGATTTAACTTGTGTATTGTCAATTCCATTTGTTATATCTGGTAGTTTCACGCGAAAATTGGAATGTTGTATTATACTTTTATCAAACCCTTCTGTTAAAGTTAATTGATACCCCGATGCTAATGTAATAAAATCTTTATACTCGTTAAAGTTCACGCCAATAGCAATACCAGTAGTATTTGATATTAACCCATGTCTATTTGCTTTTATAACAGCTGACAGATGGTCTCTAAGATCATCATGATTTTATGAATAAATCCCATCTCTAAAAACAATAGTTGACCATGTTTTACCACCATCATGTGAATATTTCATCTCATTGTTTTTATATGCCCTAGACATATTATACCAACAATAAGACATATTCAATTTATCTAAACACACAAAATGTTTCTTACTTTTACTAAGATTTAACTGTGGCTGAAATAATAGAGCAATGTTATGGGACCTGCTATTTTTTACACAATCTACAAAATTTAATACAATTATTTTTTTCCATATATATTATTTTTTTAGATTATTTTTATTATTGTTAATAATCCCCAATTTCAACAATTAATCTATCAGTTGCCATGCTTCATTCTGTAGTTTAATATTTTTATTTCCAGCATTTCGAGATGCAGTAACAAGTTTCAATCTTTTCATCAATTTTTTAAAATCTATTACCTCCAGTTAATTTAGAATTTTTAGGCGAAGAATGTTTAGGAATCTGCGATATGAATTGAGATGATTAAAAATCTGTAAAGCTTGCTACATATACTTCTTTATCATATGACTCATCCGTTTTGTTCACTTTAAAACATTGATATTTTGTTTTCATATTAATCAGTGATAAATAAAGCCTTCTGTCAATTTCATTAGTCAATTTTAAAACTAGACAATTTGATTGGCTGAACAAAATACAACTGAGCCATTTTTCATAATTTGCATAATTGGGGTTGAATGCTTTCATTGGTCAATTTCAAATATGGACAGTTTGATTGGCTGAACAAAATACAACTGGGTCACATTTGCATAATTTGAGTAGGGAGAATTTACGTCATCTGTCCTATTTAGGTTGGGTTATATTGCATTAACCCTTTACCTAACATAACAACCAAAACCGGCCAGTGCTATATACGAAAATTTTATTTTTTGCTTCCAAAATATAGGTTATGACCCCTCATTGGAACGAGCGCATCGCGATCGTTCCAATGAGGTGTCAGAACCTATGTTTTGGAAGCACAAAATGATTTTTTTTTAGTTATATGGTGATTTTTTCCAAGTATCGTCTGCAACATACGTTAGGTAAAGGGTTAAAAGGTCATACTAAGTCGTTAATTTGTGTGTCATATGATAAATAGAATACGAAATAAGTGGTTTTCTCATATGGTATTTATGAAACTCGTCCGAATTTTCCGTTTGGTGATTACCAGAGGCTCGCCCAAACGGAAAATTCTTAGACTCGTTTCATAAATATCATATGAGAAAAACACTCATTTCATATCCTCTATTTATCTTTTTTTATCAATTTTTTTAGTGATAAGATCTATCAATCTTCTATCCACTTTCGTTTTATATATGAGTCTTTAGTCAATGGAAGCATCTAATTTCATTTCTTTATAAAGCTATTAATGTCAATCATTAACTGACCATATTTATTGTTTTGAATTTTATATGTATTCCTTTTAGGTTGTTTATATTTTCTCATTTCACTTCCTTCGATTACATCCACATCGTTAATTAAACTAGATTAGCAGTTTCTATATTTTGTTAAAGAAACACTTACATCAATTAAATTTCCGTGCCTGCTTCTGCTTTAATCCTATCATCCCCTGTTACGTTTTTACTTTTCACTTATCTTGTAGGTATTCCCTTACGTTGTACATGTGTTTGTATCACTTTATTGGCATTATTAAGAGTATCTGATAAATCTTTGTGTGACATTCTATCTATTGCTGTAATGAGAGGAAGATTATTATTTGCTGTAATGCAGTGGTTAATACCCACACTAAGGTCAAATGTTGTAGGAGTGGTTTGTGGTAGTAACTCACTGTAATATATCAATTGAAGTAATTGGTTAACTTTACCCATCAATTGTTCACGATTTTGTTTTAATAAATCAGTTTGTTTTTATCAATAATATCTTTTGTTTTTATTTGTGATGTTAAAATAGGTTTATACTTTTTGTTCATTTTTTTGTTGGTATTCAGCTCTTTCATATCTGTGATCACTTCTACCTCGTACAAACTTCAGCTTGTATTCTATCATCTAATTGCTTCTTCGATTTATTGACATCTGTCTATATTATAATGTTACATAAAGCACTTAAGTGTTCAAATAAGTATTGAATAGCACTTAAATGTTAAGATGAGTGTTGAATAGTAATTAAGTGTTAGATAATTGTGTATATACAAAACATTCCCACATTTCGTCATACTTGATAAGTATTTTTTTTTATTTTAAAATTTATGATATATGACATGTTGTAATGTTTAATAATTTTGTGTATTAGATAATACAATCGTAATGACCTTTTACGTTCTGGATTCTCTTTAACCCTTTACCCAACGAATCGGCCACATCCGCCCGCGTAATTTGCAAATTTAGCAGTTGAAAAAATATTATTTTTAAAAAAATTTCAACAAAACCATATCATGTGACCCCTCGTTGGAACGAGCTCGTTCCAACGAGGGGTCACATGATATGGTTTTGTTGAAATTTTTTGAAAACTTTCAAAAAATGATATTTAAAATAATAGATTTTGATATCGTCTGCATTGGGTAAAGGGTTAAAAAATGTTGCTCTATTTTATTTGTAGAAATGATGGTTGCTGAATCCTTTTGAGAAAATTGGATTTTAGAATCCAATAGTACATTCATTATTTGGTATTTCCATTGATAGACCGAGTTTCTTTTCATAGTGTGACAAGAATTGGCATAAAATGGAAGCAAATCATAGTATAAAACAGAGCCACAATTTTGAAATACATGTGTTCCTCTATCATTTACCACATCTTTATTTCTACAACAACACAAAGTATTTTCTTGGTTATATTCTACAATTTGCTTCCAACAGAATTTACAATATTACTCACCAATTTAATTTATTATGAATATTTTCGTTGCATAATGCTATTAATTTTTCAGAACATTCATTGTAATTAATTCTATAATGTTTATCTCTTTAAGAATTTTTTGCTTTTCTTTAAGTATTCATAAAAATATACATTACATTATCTATATAGGTTATCAGTCCTAATTAATATAATATGAATATTAAGAAGATAAACTTAAAGCCAGACATTATTATGATTTCTTAAATCAAGATTTTCATTTGGTAATTTGTGAAAAAAGCAGTTGTAAAACCAACTTATTAATGCAGATCATTAGAAAACCATTGATTTATTATGACTAAAAATTTATATTTATATCCCAAATAGCCATCAATCATAATTAAAAGATTTAAATAAATTGATGCACAACAAATCTAAAAATGTTGGATATTGGGTATTAGAGATTCTCTCAACAGAAGAAACTAAAGAATATTCTATTGGTAACCAAAATATAGTATTTATTTATTTATTGTTGTTTAAGGTCACATACTTCTGCACAATGGCTAATCATGACCACAACATGTAGATAAAGTCAAGATCAGTTAATCGTTTATACCCCATGTTGCCTATTTTAGAGGACTCGCACCCCAAGCATTAGTGACTGGGTCCTATTTTACCAGTGACACATAGCTTGTTTACCACAGTAAACAAACACTGCTTCACTTCCCGGGGTTCCCACGGGGGACCAAAATATAGTAGTTTTTGATGATCTTATGAATGCTTGTGATAGAACACAAGACAAAATAGCAAATCAATTCACAGATTGTAGGCATGATAATATTTCTCCAATATATTTATCACAATTGTATAATGACATACCAAAACAATTACGAACAAATTACTCTTATATGGTATTATAAACCCCAACAGATGTTCGAGATTGCATCATGATCACAAGTGACAATAAAATCAATAGTACACTGTTTGATAATTTAATGAATTACGACTTTCTGTTTGTAGATAATGAAAGAAGAAGAGCGAAAACGAATTTTTATGAAGATATAATGTAATGTAATTATAGATGTATTGTATTAAAGAAATAAGTTATACTAAATGTGTTCCTGGCACTGAAAGATACATACAAGCTAAGAAAAGTCGATTGATGTTAAAATGTACATATGCAGGTTGAAGTATTGCTAAGACTAAATTTGTCATGTCTATTGATGTTGGAGATATACATTCTCTCATTGGTAAACTTCCAAGACAAAAAGGTGGATTTACACTTGGAAAATATAAGTATATGGGACCTTGTCCCCGTATCCTAATAAATGCGATCATTTGATTTGTCAGAATGCCTTGGACAAATAGCCATGGCAAAGGATGCACCCAGCATCCAAAGTATATGAGAGCATGCAACATCCAGGGTATAAGTGCATGCAAAACATTGGGGGTATATGGTTTAAATGAAAGCTTTCTGCTTTTGCTCATCTCGAAATAAAAATCGAACCAAACAACCTGAAAATAGTCACAAATATCTTCATATTTCTGACAATTCAATCATAAAAATAAAATAAGAGCAAATAATTTGTCCCCTGAGTACCAATGTGTTCTATGTGCCAGCAGGCACATAGAACACATTGGAACTCAAGGATGACATATCAACAAAATACTGTTTACTTGTTTCCTTGATGACCCAAGAGATGTAACTCTAACTGTTGTCTTCTGCCATTATAAAAAAAATAATTATCACAAATTTGGTCCAAGTGATTGTGGAGCTGAGAAATGCATCCACAAATTTATTTCCATTATGTTTCTATTGTGTTTCAAATGGAACAAAAATGTTATCTCTGCCAACATGTATGGTATATGGAGATTTAACACCTGGATGTCTTGTTTAAACACCTCGCCTGTGGCTCGGTGTTTAAAAACTGACATCCAGGTATTAAATCTCCATATACCATACATGTTGACGGAGATAACTTATATTATAATCCTTTGAATAAACACTTAAAGTATGATAAAGTATTGAGGAAGTAACTAAATTGTATGTTCAGCTATATAATAAGGTTGGTGGAATTTCAGTCAAACTTGATATATGTTATGATAAAGGTAAAAGAAAAGGAGACTGTGATAGGAAAATGGTTAAACCATTAGATCATATTCCTTATGGAGAAATGCCTAAATGGAGATCTACTGCTCACTTTCTTATTAATACTGAACAAAACCCTGAATTCGGGGTGTCAAAAATGGAAAAGGGCACTGAGTGTAAAAAATTGGGAACAATTAGTGAATGAATTACATAAGACATAAATTCGTGCAGTGACATTTAATTGTGAAGCATATTGATGAGATTTGGGCTTCTGATTTAGATGAAATGCATCAGTTCAGTAAATGGAATGGGGATTAGAGATATCTTCTGATGGTGATAGATGTATTCTCAATAAAGACCATAATATAAAATTGTATTCAACAGAAAATGAAGAAAAAAGTAGTGTGGTAGAAAGATGGAATAGGAAAATAAAAAATAAAATGTGGAAACAATTTGGGGCTGGAAATTCAACATAGTATTTAAACATGTTACCAAAATTAGTAAAGGAATATAACAGTATGAAAAATAGTTCTATCAAAGTAACACCTGTTGAAGCATCAAGACAAAATAATAAAGATTTGGTGTATTTTATTCTATATGGTGATTTAAAAGCACAAATTGGTGATAAAGTGAGGATATCAAATTGGACAGAAGGGATTTTCACTCTTGATAAAATCCCAATAACATATATAATACAAAGTCGAAATGATTTAATTATATGAGGTTCATTCTGCAAGCAAGGACTATTAAAAGCCAAACCAAATGTGTTCATTATTGATAAAGTCATCAAGTGAGATGATAAAAGAAAAATAGCACTGGTTGGATGGAAAGGATACACAGATAAGTTCAATAGTTGGATACATCTGAAAAATGTTGTAAATATATAATGTGGAAGTTCTTTTATGAACAGAGTAGTTCTTCTCAACTATATTGATTTATATATGGGTATAATAAATATGAAAAATGGTAATAATCTGGGCTTCAGGAAAAAAAGCAAAAATACTTCTTAAAAAGATAAACACTATAGTATATATAGAATGAATATTTTGAAAAATAGAAAATCGATAACATTATCACAAAACATTGAAGAGACTGAGCAAGTAAGATAAAAATAGAATGCTTATTGAAGCTTACTGAAGCAAAGCAGCATATGACCAATACACAGCTAAAACAACAGGCATATGATGAATTGAAATCACTAGCAGCACCATGTAAGTCTATTTAACAGAAACCAGTAACATCACCACATAAGTCTATTAACAGAAACATGAATTTGAAAAGCTTATAGAAAATAAAAGGCCAATAAATCAAACTGATATCAAAAAATTAAAGAGACAGTCAGAAGAGGATATTAAAACTGAAGAATGCAGAGGTCCCAATAAATTGGGAAATGAATCTGAAAAGCATTTAGAAAATAAAAGTAGGGCTGCGCGATATTCAAAACTGAATACCGGTATCGGTATTCAAAAAAATACCGTGGTATACTGGTATATCGAAAACTGTTCAGATATATGAACACAAGTACCACAATCGAGACTCGAGTCAAGGCATCAGTCGGAACGAATTAGGACGCCTTGATGATGCAGTTCAAAAAACCTTTACCCAACGCAGACGATATCAAAATTTATTATTTTTAAAATTAGTTTATCATTTTAACCAAAGATTTCAACAAAACTATATCATGTGACCGCTCATTGGAACGAGCTCAACGAGCTCGTTCCAATGAGGGGTCACATGATATAGTTTTGTTGAAACTTTTGAATTTGTGTATTACGAGGGCTCAAGCAGATGATTCCTTGGATTAAGGGATAATATTATTCATTCGGAGCTTCAGTTAAAAAAGTCAAGACATCTTGAAAATTAAATTGAGGGTAAATAAATAATGACGATAAACCGATATTTTTGTAATTACCCCGGTATTCAATCGATATTGGTTTGAATACCGGTATATATCGGTTTATCGATATACCGTGCAGCCCTAAATAAAAGGCTGATAAACCAAACGTGTAGCAATAAATTAAAGAAACAACTGAAGGAGGACATTAAAACTGAAAAACGCCAATGTCTCATAAAAGGTCCCAATCCAATAAATTGGAGAATAAATGTATTGATATAAGACCAATAAATCAAATGGATATCAAGGGAAACTGAAACTGAAAAACTCAAACTCAAATTAGAAATGAGGTATGAATTGGGAGATGAATAATTATTAAAATATGAGGCTAATAGAACAGATGCAAATAGATATCATTAAATTAAAGAGACAATTACAAGAGGATGTTGAAACTGAAAAATCCAGAGGTCCCATTAAATTTAAATTGGGGAATGAATTTGAAAAAGCATTTAGAAAAATAAAAAATCTAATAAATCAAATGGATATTAAAACTGAAATAGAAGATAACGAATCTGAATTCTCTATTACTGAAGTAGCAAAAAGCCTTACATGGTAGTACAAAATCGTTCAAAATAAAAGTTATTAGTAAACATGGACTAAATATGAAATGCAATACAGTTTAGCCCAATCAGCTAAAACTCGAACGATAATATCTTCTATGTTAGAAAAGAATTACACGAACTACATGGCTTAAAGTATGGGGAGATACATAAGATCCGAAAAGAATGCCAGGGAAGAGCAGGAAGAGAAAGAAGAGAAGGACAAAATAAAAATGATAATTGCATACTTTAGAAATCGTTGTGAAGCAATAATGAATATTGGCAATATTAAACAAGCAGTTGAATCTTCAGTAGATGTTATTAGTGAAAGAATAGCAAGATGGGCTGGTGAGGGTTCTGGTTGGACAATAAGAACTGCTGACATGCATTACGTTAATTATTGTAGAATATCTACCTTTAACCCATTACCCAATGCAGACGATATCAAAATTTATTATTTTAAATGTCATTTTTTAATTTTTTTCAAAAAATTTAAACAAAACCATATCATGTGACCCCTCGTTGGAACGAGCTCGACGAGCTCGTTCCAACGAGGGTCACATGATATGGTTTTGTTGAAATTTGTTGAAAAATAATATTTTTTCAACAGCTGAATTTGCATGTTACGCGGGCGGATGCGAGCGATTCGTTGTTAAAGGGTTAAAAGGTTTATCATACATAGACTTACCAACTGAACTTACACATTTCCATAAAGGAATTAATAATATAAAAAACAAAGATAATGAATGTTTCAGATAGTGTCATTTTTTGATACTTGAAACCAGTCAAAAAAGATCTCCAGCGCATTACAAAAGAATTAAGAGAAGCTGTTACTGGTGTAAATTATAATGGAATTCAATTTCCAGTTACAGAAAAACAATATAAGAAAATTAAAAAACACAGAACAATATCAATGTGAATGTTTTTGGGTATGAAAATAAACAGCCATTCCCCATTCACATATCTACTGAGAAAAACAACAAATCATTAAACCTGTTGTTAATAATTGATAAAGATAAGCAGCATTATGGTTTAATTAAAAATTTTAATAGATTCATGTAGAAGTAAACAAAGCATAGAGATAGAAAACAATTCTGTATGCATTGCCCCAATGCTTCTCTAGTGAGCAATTCTTAAATGAACATAAAGACACAAATTAATGGAGTGCAAGTAATAAAAATGCCCACAACAGATAGAATATACTGAAATTCAATAATTTCCATAATCAATTTCCAGTACCATTTGCTATATATGCAGATTTTGAGGCAAGCAGAGAGAAAGTATATACTACAAAACCATTTAACCCTTTACCTAACGAATCGCCCGCATCCGCCCGCGTAATATGCTAATTCAGCAGTTGAAAAAATATTATTTTTCAAAAATTTTCAACAAAATCATATCATGTGACCCCTCGTTGGAACGAGCTCGTCGAGCTCGTTCCAACGAGGGGTCACATGATATGGTTTTGATGAAATTTTTTGAAAAATTTTGAAAAAATGATATTTAAAATAATAAATTTTGATATTGTCTGCGTTGGGTAAAGAGCTAAAGAATCATACACAAATCAATATTAAAAACATATAAATTGTGATTATGGCTATAAACTTGTTTGTTGTTATGATAATACATATAGTAAATCAGTATATATCTATAGAGGGAAAAATGCAGTTAACACATTCACGAAGAAGATGCTGGAAGAGAAGAGGTTGAATATTGTAGGGTATTCATGTTAGGTGAGCAATTAGTTTTCTTAGATAGCTTTCAATTTATTGTAGTAGATCGGATAGTTTTGTTGATTATTTATCAGCAGATGCTTTCAAATATACATTACAAGACTGTGGAGATAATAAAGTCAAGCTAGTGAAGAAAAAGGGTGTATATCCTTATGACTATATGTACAGCTTTGACACATTTAATGAAAATAGGCTACCATCTGAAGAGGAATTTTATAATATACTTTCTGATGAACACATTAGTGATGAATCCTAAAATGATGCTATAAATGCATCAAAAACCTTCAATTTAAAGGATATGGGAGAATGTCGTAACTTGTATCTCAAAATAGATGTGTTATTATTAACAGACGTATTTGAGAATATAAAAAAAAACCCATGTATGCAATATTATAAACTCAATCCATGTCACTATTTCACATCACCAGGTCTATCATGAGGTAGTATGCTAAAATAACAGCTATTAAACTTGAATTAATGACAGATGTTGATATGTTTCAATTTATTTAGAGAGGTATGCATGGAGGGATATCAACTATTACACACGGGTATAATAAAGCAAACACCACATACATGAAAAACTATGTTTATTATGCTTTTGGACGCTAATAATCTGTAAGGTTGAGCTATGTCACACTATTCACCAACAGGAGGTTTTAAATGGCTAACAGATGAACAAATAAAAAAAAAAGATCTAGTAAAATATAAAGTCGACAGTAAGAGGGGGATTATCTTAAAAGAAGATATTGAAAATCCTAACACACTCCATGATAAACATAATGAGTAACCACAAGTACCTGGAAGATTGCAGATAGATGATAATATGCTAGCAGATTATTGTAAACAGATAAAAAATAAATATAAAATATCTATTGGTGGTGTATCCAAACTAGTCCCAAATCTGATTAATAAAACAAAATATGTAGTGCATTATACTAATCTACAATTGTATATTATATATCACGTGACTTCCTTGCATTCTGATTGGCTGAAAGTGTAGTTTGCATTCACAGAACTGACAAGGCACTACACCCAGGCACTACACGTTTTCTATTTTTAGCACACAACTATGTCAGTTTTCTTTTCATACTGGCCGAATAAAACTAATCAGGCTAAATTTAAATATCGATTCACAGAGGTACAACATCCACAAAACGACCCGGAGAGAAATCATTCTGGAAAAATGTATCGCTTTTCCATTGTTGAAGTCACATTTTTCGAGGCGTTCATTTTATTCCTTGAGAAGATGATCCATATCTCGTTTCGAAGAGAATGATCCATACCTGGGTCCAAGCCGGAGTACCCGGAGAGAACCACCAAGCAACGACGATCAGCTGCCAGCTCCCCAACATCGTAACTCCGCACTGCAGCACAGGCAGGGTTGGATTGGTTGAAGACATGCGTACCATCGACGTGCAGTACGCCTTAGTACACGGCGGCATCGTGCCCCCATGCGGGCAATGAAGATGAAGTGTCTTGCCCAAGGACACAACGCGGTTGCCGCAGGTGGGATTCGAACCGAGGACCTCTCGGCTTGCAGCCTGCACCTCTACCTCCTGAGCCACCGCGCTCCCAGCTGTCATATGTAGGTATGTGTATTCTTGATCTTTCTACGACATTAATGTATGACTTCCCCTATAACTATATTTTGACAAAGTATGGAACTAAACCTCAATTATTATTTACAGATACTGATTCTCTATGTTATGAAATTGAAACAGACGATGTCTATAGTGATTTTTGGCAAGATAAAAGTATGTTTGATATTTATGACTGTCCAGCAGATTCACAATTTTTTATAATAATAATGATTTATTTATTTATTGATGTTTAAGGTCACATATTTATGCACAATGGCTAATCATGACCGTGACAGTTTTATGGGTGGAGGAAGCCGGAGTACCCGGAGAGAACCACCGAGCAACGACGAGCAGTTGCCAGCTCCCCAACATCGTAACTCCGCACTGGAGCACAGGCAGGGTTAGATTGGTTGAAGACATGCGTACCATCGACGTGCAGTACACCTTAGTACACGGCGTCATCGTGCCCCCACGCGGGCAATGGAGATGAAGTGTCTTGCCCAAGGACACAACGCGGTTGCCGCAGGTGGGATTCGAACCGAGGACCTCTCGGCTTGCAGCCTGCACCTCTACCAACTGAGCCACCGCGCTCTCTATAATAATAATAAAAAAATGATTGGTAAATTCAAAGATAAAGCATGTGACATTCCAATTATTGAATTTGTTGGATTGCATGCAAAAATGTATTCATATATGGAAGATAAGGATACAGATAAAGGAATCAAGAAAAATGTCATCAACCCTTTACCCAACGCAGACGATTTCAAAATTTATTATTTTAAATATCATTTTTAAAAACTTTTCAAACAATTTCAACAAAACCATATCATGTGACCCCTCTTTGGAACGAGCTCGACGAGCTCGTTCCAAAGAGGGGTCACATGATATGGTTTTGTTGAATTTTTTCGAAAAATAATATTTTTTCAGCTGCTGAATTTTCATATTACGCGGGCGGATGCAGGCGAATCGTTGGGTAAAGGGTTAAAAATGAAATTAAACAAAAACATTATAAAGATGTCTTGTTTAGTCATGAACAGATATATCATAAAATGAAGTCAATAAGAAGTTTAAATCATCATCTTGGTAGTTATGAACTAAACAAAAATATCCCTTAGTTGTTTTTTTAGTTATATTTTGGATGGTATAAAATCTTATGCATACGGTCATCATGAACTAAATGGATTACAAAATGTGGAAATAAAATAGACAAGATAATTAATTAACCTTGGCTAAGTCAACAGCAATAACGGAAGAATGAATACACCTTCTGTAGGAAGTTATATGTATATACATACATTACATAAAAAGAGAGAACAATTTATACAATGGACAAAACGTTATAAGAAAATTTACACAAAAGCCCCCTGTGGATGGAGTACTATTCTAGGCTATCTCACTTTTATCTCTTATCTATCTTGTATGTGCACACCTGCTGGTACCTCACGCTTTGATGGTTATTGATCCCTCTCACAGTATATGTGGTATTACCAAGCAGGGCTAGCCAAGCCCTGGTTGATAACCCATTCATATCCACTCGATACTTGAAATTCGTATATATAGTGACTGTCAATTCACAAAAGCGCTACTACAATGGTGTTCTATTATCATGTGTTGTACAAAGAAAAACATAATGGAGTTATATTTCTACTTATTTTTTTCTTTGAAGTTTCAAACCGTCGATAGCAGTACTACAATGGTCTTCTATTATCATGCGTGGTGAGTGGCGGTAATTACATATGTCAATAAACGGTAAAACTACATTATAAACATGGGTAAAAAGTATGTCAATACCCTGCATACTTTTACAGGAATAAATAATTTTTTGTAGAAAAGTGAAAATAAGTAACTCATGTCAACAGAGATATTCGTTTCATTATATTTGGGGCTAAGGCCTAGAAAGATGTATTTTGGAGTTACTGGAAATAATATATCACAATTATCTTTCAGAATTCGAGACAGATTCAGTAAAATTGTTTTTGAAATGGGACAGTCAAACAAGAGGCGCACGTCTGTTTCTTTTGTTTCGCCACAAAACGTGCAGAGCTCCGTTTCTGATAACCGATTTTTATGTAATTTCGAATTTGTGTATAAGATTCTCTGGCCTGTTTATATGTTTATATGTCAATCGCCAGTCTTCAGATTGGTGCACTTGCTGACATGTACAGGAAAGTTGGGTAAAATGTTCTAGATTCAGTAAAACAAATTAGTCATTCAACAATTTCAGAATCACTCTTTTTTTGTTACAGTAGATGCTTTGTGTGTAGTTTTCATTAAATAGATTATATTGAATGCCTAATGTTGTGATAGTGGTTCCATGATTCCAGATGAGTTCTTCCCTTGTATGGATTTCTTCACCAAAACCCTGCCTCGATCCAATCCATATAACCTGTGTTTTATCAAAATTTACTTTGAGACCAGAACAACTGGACAATAAGTTTACAATTTCTAATGCTCTGTTTAAGGAGTTGGGCCATCGCTTAGAAAAGTGACAAATCATAGGCATTCTGATTAATCAGGTTTTCTGAATCATTTTCGTTCATGCCTTTGATCTCAGTGTCGATATTTTATGCAGCACTCTAGATGTCCGCACTAAGAATAAACAGGTAAGGGTTAGGGGATCGCCCTGTCTGAAACCTCGTTGTAGATCGAATTTTTCTAAGCAATTACCATTGTTCAATACATGTGGAATTTTTATTTTTGGAATGTTTTGAAGCATTTAAGGATAGACTCACAAGAAATTGAAAAATCTTAAAGTTTTCTCAATGAAGGGGCACTCTAAGTAGTCGAATGCTTTCTCAAAATCCAGCAAAATTAAGAGTCCAGAGATATCTAACTCCTCGCATTTTCCTAATTTAATAAAAATATAGATGAGTTGATTCCCCCGATAAGTTTTCCTTTCATAAAACCAAGTTGGGTCTCTGATATCAAGTTTGGTAAAACTGTCCTTATACGATTATCAATTACAGTGGCGCCTATTTTCATATCTACGTTAATAAGTGATATTGGTTGCGAGTTTGTGTTTGTACACGTACGGTCTGTTCTCTACCAACCATACATACCTCGGTCTGGACACCAACTGTGCACTTGCCATTCTTGTTTACAAATGCAATAACCGAAAACAGACACAACACAACAAAAATATAATGTAAACTAAAGCAAATAAAATTCTCGAATGGCCTAGACTTACTTACTTCACCCTATATTAATACATCAAAATTCTTCCCCCTTTTTCTGGGCAGTTGAACAATACCTTGATATTGAAAACAATTAGTGCATGGAATGACCTTACCGAACTGGGCCAGACATAACCCTCTTGGTACTGATGCGAATTATGAGTAGGCACTTTTACCCTCAATGATCCAGAACACAAAAATAACTTGTTTGCAAAACTTGACCATTAGTTCTTAAAATGACACTCTGTAGACACGCTCGAAGACTCAAGACATTGCGTTAAGCCATCTGTCTGTCTGCCTGGACACCGAGCAATCTGACAGTGCTATAATTTGGGACTTATGAGTTAATATCTTGGCGATTATGACCTAAGCTTATAACATAAGGCTACATATTTGGTCTGAATATTCCTTGTGGGGTAAGACATTTGAGTGGAATTTAACCTCCTAAAATATGCCCCCGATCCCCTTATGGACTTGGACAAATGAATCCAATGGGGAAATTATGGGCTAAGCTCATAAAAATTGTGTCCAATTCAAATTTATAAATGTTTGAAGTCCTGGACCATAAATGTCCGTCCATCCGTCATTCCGCCCGCTTTCAGCAGGTCTCCATTGAGGAGTTATTTGTATGAACAAACCAGCATTGTGAGTTTTTCTTCATCTCAGTGTTTACCCAACATGACAACGATTTCTATCAGTTTTATTCACGTCCAAGAGGTTAAATCTCTATTTTGATATTTAACCGCACAGTGATATTTCTATATTTTCTAAAAACAACATTTTCTCCCTGAACAATAAAAACTCACCCTGAAGTTTTGTGGAGTTAGAAATACTATCATACCGACAAAACTATAACCCGACAAGGAGCACGGAATAGGATAAAAAAAATCGTCACCATAGCCGTCCGTCGTCCGTCCTTTCAACTGTTTGTCTGTCTTTGTGCATCTCTCCTATGTATCTTTCCCACTCTCAATTACCTCTGGGGACTCCCGGATGCTGGGAACACTTGTCCTTGCAAACCACCTGACCCCATTCCCTATATCCTTGCCGACCAGACATTTTCATTGTTCAAATGTCCAGTTTACAGTTTGTACTTACTGTGGTATCTTTAAAAAACAAGTACGCTGGTGTGCGTCAGCTGCTATTGTAATACGTCCGCTATTGTAAATAAATTTATTACAATCGCGGTTGATGCAAACTTTTTCACTGACCGCTATGGTAATAAACTTTTTACAACAGCGGGCGATTCAAACTTTTACCTCAATCGCTATTGTTAAAAAGTTTTCATAAATTTGA
Organism: Pictodentalium vernedei; assembly: GCA_031216915.1. Classification (NCBI taxonomy): domain Eukaryota; kingdom Metazoa; phylum Mollusca; class Scaphopoda; order Dentaliida; family Dentaliidae; genus Pictodentalium; species Pictodentalium vernedei. The sequence goes on along the minus strand of CM062292.1, from coordinate 476,452,137 downwards.
GAATAAGCTAACTTGGGATGTCTACAACAGACGAACCAGTTTCATTCAAGATTTAATCTCTATACCAATCACAACGACAAAAAAGCCAGAAATTTACAATTAACCCTTTACCTAACATGAAAAGCAGACGACACTTGCAAAAAAATTCTTGAATAACTAATTTTTTTCATTCTTTGTCTCAAAAACATAGGTTATGACCCCTCGTTGGAACGAGCTCGTCGAGCTCGTTCCAACGAGGGGTCATAACCTATGTTTTTGAGACAAAAAATGAAAATATTTTGAAAATTAATTGGCGATTTTTGAGAATAGCGCTGACCGGTTTTGGCCGTTACGTTGGGTAAAGGGTTAAAATGTGAAATATTTTGCTCCGGACAATTTTTGATAAAACCGTACAATTAAGGATGTCAGTTACTACAAGTGACACTCAACTATTGTAATAAATTTAGTACAATAGCGAGTGAGGTAAAAGCTCGAATCGCCAGCTATTGTAATACGTTTATTACAATAGCAGTCGGTAAAAATGTTTGCATCAACCGCTACTGTAATAAGTTTATCACAATAAAGGTCGGTCAGTGAAAAAGTTTGCATCAACCGCTATTGTAATGAATTTATTACAATAGCGGTCGGTGAAATAGTTAGCATCAACCACTTTTGTAATATATGTTTTACAATAGCGGATGTATTACAATAGCGGTTGGTACACTTGTGCCTAGAGATAAAATCCACAATGGTAATATACGCGTTTTGTATATTTCAATATAACATTAAACTTGCTCGGTCCATGTAGTCTACCTTGGTTGTATTAACCCTTTACCTAACACAAAAGGCAGACGACATTTTCAAATAGAACAAAATCTTAAATAACTATTTTTTCATATTTCTGCACCAAAAACATAGGTTATGCTCCCTCATTGCAACGAGCGCGTTCCAATGAGGGATCAAAAGCTATGTTTTTGAGAAAACAAATGAGAAAAAAATAATGAAAATTGAATGGTATTGTTGTGAATAGTGCTGGCTGGTTTTGACTGTGACGTTAGGTAAAGGCTTAATACGTTTTAGATTTCATATGGAAAATAAAATGAAATCAACATGTTTATAATGACCATAAAGTAACTTAATTTACACAACAATCTTTATAAACTGTAGTGCAAAACTTCGTCACCATAAAGTATGGTCTATGCTGGAAACTACTTATGTTGGGCGACATTCTAAGAACAAAAGCCCATTGAATACCTAGGGTTCATCTAAAACAGTTATCGCAGATTGTCTCGTAAGTAATCTCAGTATAAAATTCTCAACTCTTGTTCTTATGACAATAAGTTTGAAATATTTCTGTGAAAAATACTCACATGCGTGTTGTATTTCTGTGCAGTGGTGATGGCACCTTTGTCAGATTTTTAGAATCACAGTTAAGATATTTAGAAGAACACGGGCAAGTCTCTGGACATGCTTCTACTTTTCCACTTAGTACAGTGAGGCATACAGCAATGTTTATGATTTTAACAGCTTCCATCCTGGTACACCGATGTATCACTAAGTGAAGCTAAATATCTTCAGTTAAATTTATCTACAATCATACAAAAACATATTAATTATCCTGTTTCTTGCCGGCCACAAGCAAAAATCAAAGTTATTCATATTCTTCCCAAATAACTTGATAATATCAAACCAAATCAGAGCTTTTGGCCCATCCTCAAAACCAGATAGATAAGCTGTCATCAATCGTGAGTTAAAGTGACTAGAGACAGAGACGGAGGCCCTTTCATAATGGTGGTTGCCTTTAAAACGGGAGCAAATTTAGTGTTGTTACCGTGCACAGCATACGGGATTTCACGTAGTACATACGCCATAAATTAAATGAAGGTATAGCCTACAGGATCGATTCTAAAAGTACGACTCTGTAGATTTTTTCATTACATGCTTTAAGTTTCACCCCCACCATCCAACGATACACACATGCACGCCCAACCTGGGTGACTTGAGAGGCACCAGGTATGTATATTGTTCATTTCTCACCCCTATCAGTTACACTAATGTAGCGTTCACTTAACCCTTTACCTAACCTGAAAAGCAGACAACACTCACAAAAATAATTATTGAATAATTAATTTTTTTCATTTTTTGTCTCAAAAACATAGGTTATGACCCCTCGTTGGAACGAGCTCGATGAGCTCGTTCCAACGAGGGGTCATAACTTATGTTTTTGAGACAAAAAATAAAAAAAAATAATGAAAATTAATTGGCGATTTTTTGAGAATAGCGCTGGCCGGTTTTGGCCGTTACGTTAGGTAAAGGGTTAAAAGAATAATACATAGACTACAAAGAGTACGTCGTGTGGAAGTGAGAGTTTGAAATTATGTGTATTTGGTACACAGTCTAGCTCTCTCTCTCTTTCTCCCTTTCCCTCTTTCTTCCAGCGTTGGGGAGTCTTTCAAGACCCCCCCCCCTTTCTAGCCACACTGACAGTAAATAGTCTTCGCTGTTTGTGTACAAAAAAAAAAAAAACGTATCGCCACGGAATGGAGGGGATGGTGGTGTGGAGGGGGGGGGGGGGGGCAATCGAAAATTTACAGACACAGGAAGGGGGTGCTTCAGGGTCTGAAAAAATTACCCAAAATGCACTTTTTTTCCTACACATAAATTCACTAAGTTCTGTATTTGTTTGCCCTGCTATTTTCAATTATATGGCCAATCTGGTCATTTAAAACATATATAAACTATCATATTAGGAGCGTAGGACAGTCTAAATCCCTATAAATTCCATGTTGGTTCTCGTCACTAATGCTGTCCACATGGTTACTGAGAAGTCGTTGGCAAATTTGCATCAGACAAATTGAAATACATGGCAAGTATTTTCAATTATCAGTTTGAAACTCTTTGAAGTTGTGATTTAATCAGTCTGATTTAGTGTGATATAATGTTTCATGGTTGTATAGGCATGAACTTGCATCTATGCTTAATTGAAGAAGAAAATATTACAAAATAATTTCAAAAAGTTTATAGAAACAAAAATTATAATACCACCTGATGCCACTGGTGTAGGACAATGAAACAAAAACAACTAACCCCCACCCCAGGCTTACTTGACATAAATTGAACATTGCTTATTAGTTAAAGAAGTCAACTGAACAAAGATGACTGCTATGCAGTATCAATCAATAACCTTCCTCACCCCAGCAAGATATGCTGAAACTTCGACTGTGAGTGTGACTTCCCTCATCTCACATGTGCATGCCACAAACATAGGGAAGGAGATTTTTTCTATCCCTATTAGCTCCAAACATGAGGAATGAAGAGTCTATTCACTAGAATTACTAAATAGTCCAGTACAGACTTGGGCATCAGGAAATGTATTACCTCAGACTTATTCAGTACTTATTCTGACTAATTCAGCGATTTATTCAGACTTATTTGATAATATGTAGTTACTATTTCCATTCAAACTCATTAGAATTATCTCCTTGCTGGAATAGTCTGTGAAATAGTCTTAAATATGAAGAAACGGAACAACTATCGGTTACACAGGGCTAGCTCTGCATGTTATGCTTTCTTCTAAGATTTTGGGGGGTGGTTCCCACAAACTGGCCCAGAAAAAATGCAGGTCTGGGGAGGGGGGTGGGGGGGGGGGGGGCGGGGGGGGGGGCGTCTGCAGGGTGGACAAAACTTATCTGAAATACTCTTACATGCTTTTACTGCCTTTACCACCCAAAAAAGGGTTAACAAAGCACTTTAAAAAGTTTGAAAAATCAATTTTATTCTGTTGACTGTAATAATTGAAGCGAGTAGAAATGCATCAATTTGATCAAAATAGTAATGGCCGACACTCACCTGATATCAAATAATATCAGGTGAGCTACCAGTTACGGCAAAACCCTCAGATAGTATTCCAGCGTTCTGATTGAACTAACTAACTTTGAGGCATAATACAATTTTTCATTCTGACTTCTCCGTTTTTTCGGCTTATAACCGTTTCATATTTTCAATAAATATTAATTAGTGCTTCGTAACACCTTCAGTTGATTTGATTGGTCATTTTTAAAAGAACGCATGACGGCGTGCAGCTGTGACGCGTCACGGTCAAATGCATGACATTCAAGGTAAAATTCCACTCTTTAACCCTTCTTTCAGATCTAACGGATGTGTTTTGGTAACTGTGGTGTCATATGATTTGGTCACAAGATATTTATGAAACTTATCTACGAATTCCCCGTGTTGGCGCACCAGAGGCTCGGCTAAACGGAATATTCTTAGACTCGTTTCATAAATATCGTGTGAACCAAAATATTCGTTCTGATATCCAAAAAAATCTAAAGAGTAACACTTTTGCGATTGTCGACAAGCGCAAAAGTGTTACTCTTTAAGTTTTTTTGGATATCAGAGTTCATCCAAAGAAATACTCCACTTATGAATGTTGTCCAAATTAATATCAACTCCTGTATCAAGCCCCCCCCCCCCCCTCTCGACCACCCCTGCCCCCACCCCCCAATTTCGACTTTGGGATTCTTATCACTAACAAAAAACATATCTAAAAACGTGGCACTGACTGTCTCGAGTTATTTTTCTCAGCCCAACGTCTCCAAAAATTATATTTCGGTCTTCATGAATGTTTAGTGTGCTGTAGAGCTAAAAAAGAATTGCCCCTCCTCCCTCCCCCAAAATTGTTTTTTGTTATTTTTCATTTAACGTCATTTGCAACGTTTAAACGTAATTTCAACGTTTGCCATTCCCCTTTCCTTTCCCATTTGGCGACAGCCATACCCACCCCCTAAAGTACATGGCACATCACTATACATATATGAATGGTATTACATACGCAAAGAGGAATAGTTGAGGGAAAGTTTCATTCAAATTGACGTAACATTGTTAACGCTATGACGTTATTACGATTAAATTCGGCGTACCGTACTTTTAGTACTCGTTGATCCGATTAAACAGTTGAAACAATTTTGAAAATTCAACTTCAACTTCTGTCGGAAAACGTCAAAATCCAATTTATCTGCATAAATAGGTGAAGGCAAGGGAAGTTTTAATACTCATGGTTCTAGTAAAAAGATAAAAACCATGTCATCAATACCGTCATGTGTTACCCCTTCCTATGCGTTGACAGACCCACTCCTATAGTTAAGACCAAATTTTGTGCAGTTTCATCCAAATTATAAGAATTTATTTAACGCTATCATGTTATTGACCATCGAAGGTCGCGAAACGTTAAAATCAAATTTATCTGCATAATGTTGAAATCAAGGAAACTTTTAGTACTCATGGTCACGATAAAACATTTGAAAATCAACACTTCAACTTCCGGAATATGACGCCAAAACGACTCAGTGATGTACCTGCTCCCCAAAACACATAACACAGCAGTATAATAATATCACATACGACCAGATAAATGGTTAACCTGTTTCCCAACGTCACGGCTAAAACTTGCCATCGCTACTTACACTGTTGTTGACGGCGGGGCTTTACTTCACCGAGTAAAATGGTCTTAAAAAGTCCACATATAGTGGTACAACAGATCAACCTGTGACATGTGAAGACCAGGTATACAAGTGCGACATTGTGTTTCATTGCTATGGTTAGGTTCCATCCATTAAAGACCATGAGCATCGGGCGAGGGTTGGAAAGACTTCTTCCAATATCCACTTATCTGGAACTATGGAAGCGCCCAAATGCAATAATCAAAAGATATTTCTCTTTAACTCAAACAAACAAACACCGTTTATAGCCCTTTTAGCTAGATCACTGGAAAGTAGTGGCAATAGTGTGTACACCAGTAACGTCAAAATTAAGTGTATACATTCTAGGAAACAAGTGTTCCAATGGTTAATATATGTTTACCTTTGTATTTGGGATCACGAGTACTGAAAAGTCCTAAGAGTTCAACCCGGTAGAATGAAATTAAATTTTGACGTTTTCCGGCGCTCGATAAGCATTGACGTCATTGCGTTAACATTGATGGATAATGTGTAAACAATGTGGCAATGCACTCTGACAATTATTACGTTTTAGCTCCTGTGATCGAATATTATGATCCCTGATGGGTACGTGTGTGGGATGGGAAAATCTCACCCGAGGGCAAGATATTTGGGCCCAAATATCTTGTCCCGAGGGCGAGATTCTCCCATCCCACACCCGTACCCATCAGGGATTATTTTTCTCCCCCCACCATACAGTGGTAATGTTGGTCAGAGGTAATCGGCGGTCACGTGCTGATATAATCAACTCATTTGGTATTCTTTGTTTTGAAAAACTAATGACACCATCGGTAAGAGCATGCAAAAGTTACGTATATACCAAAGGTATATACCACGAAATCAATTAGGAACGGTGGCATCTTGGGGTTTAAAGAGTTTTAGAGCATCAAACTTTGATCACACGGCATTCTGGTGACGTCAATATGAATTAGTTGGTAGCAAAAAACTGATACGATATGCATAACGTCATAATAACGTTATAAATGTATAACGTCACGTGGGTGGGGTGGGATACATCTGTCTCTCCCTGCTATCTCATCCTGTACAGACGTGTGTTACACATGCATTGAGGGGGGGGGGGGAATGTAGTATCTATTGCTATGGTTTGTAGTTTGGGGCTAGTAGTGTCACCGGAAGGTGGAGTAATTACAAAACATAAAAAACGTCGAAAATGGCGTTCAATGAAAAAATTCCCAAAAGACGTATATTTTTTTTAAGCTCTACAACGTACTAAAATTTTATGAAAATAGGACGTAATTTCATTATTTTGTGACTTGGCGTGAAAAGGGGCGGTCGAAAAATCGGTCATATCCTTTCCGAATTTCTCAGTTCGGTACGACATTTTTATTTGAAAATCAGACTTCACTTTCCGGACTATTTCTTACCCCTTCCCACCCAGTGATATTTCTCCCCCCTCCCCACAACCCCCCCCCCCCCCCCAAAAAAAAAAAACCCACAAAAAAACACATAACACAACACTATAATAATATTTCATACAACAAGAAGGGTGGTTAACCCTTTACACAAATTAATGGCAAAGATCGGCAAGTGCTATTTACTAAAATCACCATTCAATTTTTCATTACTGTATCCATTTTTTTATCTCAAAAACATCGTTGAGCTCGTTCCAATGAGGGATCATAAATTATGTTTTGAGACAAAAATCAAAATATTTAGTTATTCAAGAATTTTGTTTACAAGTCTTGTCTGTTAAGAGAAAGCTTTGTGCAGTTTCATACAAATTGGAAGAAAATTGTTAATGCTGTCATGTTATTGTCTATCGAAGGATGGAAAACGTCAAAAACAAGTTCCCATGCATACAATTGAAATCAAGCCAATATTTATTACTCAAGTTGAACACATTTCGAAAATCCAACCTCAAATCCGAATGTGAAAAGTCCTGTTAACCTCTCCCATTTGGCTGTTGCCCTACATTCAAAAACTGTAAAATGACACTATAATATTATGAGAAACGGTAAAATGGAAGAGTTGGTGTCTGAATTACCCATTCTGATCAACAATATCGGAAACTTATAAACGGTATCATGCTACGGTCGACCGAGGGTCGGAAAACGTCAACATCTCCCCCTCCCATTTACTGACTATTCGCTAATACACAGAACGACACACGCGTGTGAATGGGTTAATCGATATGGAACGAGTGCCATATCGATTAATCCATTAACACACGTGTGTCATTCTATGTTTATTAAACTTCTTCATGTCTATAAAAGCCATTATTAGAAGGACACTCAGCAATTCATTTGACAACTCGTTCCTAGAGTTCCTATGCGTTCTATATGCCAGTAGGCACATACTACGCATTGGAACTCAAGAGACGAATTATCAACAAAAAGAACACATTTTATCGCCAACCAAATTTGCGAGGGGAACCCGTGTTATTAGCTTAGTTATCACTAGCGATTTAAGTTTTAATTGTGGTGCACGATTTGTAGAAGATTCCAGTGAAATTTCGTTTCTATATCAAAATAGTCCTTAAACGATTTCCTTTCCGCACATGTGTGCAGAACAGATTTTCTTTATCAGCATGGTGTAGTGCCGGTGTTGATGGAGTCTTTAGAGAACAGGCGTGTAATAAATAAGCATATATCACGGACAGCTTCAGTGTTAACTAAAGTGATTTGTTTTAGGGTTTAACGACACATTAACAGCCAGGGTCATATCATGTTGGTGACAGTTTTACGGGTGGAGAAAGCCGGAGTACCCGGAGAGAACCACCGAGCAACGACGAGCAGCTGTCAGCTCTCCAACATCGTAACTCTGAACTCTGCACCGCAGTACAGACAGGGTTAGATTGGTTGAAGACATGCGCACCATCGACGTGCAGTACGCCTTAGTACACAGCGTCATCGTGCCCCATGTAGGCAATCGGGGTTAAGTATCTTGCCCAAGGACACAACGCAGGAAAACTAAAGTGATGCATTGTCAGATATTTATTGATAGTATCACTAAAAATTTAACACAAAGTACATTAATTTAGACCAACGGTGGAAAACAGATGGCGGGTGGGGCACCTATGTTGTGACCGGCTCTAGTGTAGTCGTAGGACAATTTTGTCCGGACGAAATTGGTATAAAAACGATGTTGATGCCGTTTGGCGTGAGAAGCTGTCGGGACTAACATAATCCAAAATCCATCCTGGGAAAAATTTGCTGTAAGCCGATGATATCACGAATTCTTGTGGTTATTGTTTTGTATTATCAGACTTTTTACACATGACCTCATAATTTTTTTTTTATTGAGATCTCTGAAAAGGTTTTTATTGTCTGTTAGCCATTGTTCAAAGGGAACACAATATGGCTGAATACCTTACATTTGAGCTCACCACAAAACCCACCTCACTTTTTTAAAACCAACGAAAACTCATCTGACACAGGCCGTGACAGAATCTGTTGAAGTCAGTGATCCAACAGAACAATTCAGCCATTGGTGTTGACAGCGGGACTTGACTTTAGAAATGGCCTAAAAAGTATTTATATGGTGGGATAACAGAACAATCGGTGACATATGTGAAGATCGGGTATTGGAATGCGGACAATGTGTTTGATGGATATACGTTGCCTGAGTGCTAGAATGTTCTATGTCCCTTAAGGGACATAGAACATTCTTGCACTCATGCGACGTATAAATTTTTAAAAAAAACTCCTTGACCAGTATTGTGATACAGTAAACTGGGATTATTCTGAATGCCCAGACTGTGCTGATAACGCCTGGTTATTTTAATCCTACACCGATGGAATGTAATAAACAGTTGCTGCCCTCTCTGCTGGATTGGTGTGGAGGTCCATGTAGTGCAGGAGGATGTCAGCCTCGGCCTTCGGTCCCGGTCGATATAAGAAATAGAATTCTCGTCTCACCATAAAATAGAACAAAGGAAAGTTCTTCGCCAAATAGGAATCGAATGGTTAGTTCACGTCTTTGGACTGGCTGGGCGCACAAATGAACGTGCGTTTCGCCATTTGAAAGACTTTAAAATAAAAAATAACAGACACTTGGAATTTTCTAAATTTCTGAATTATTAACGTTTTCCTTAAAAACTCCCAACCCGATCTTCCTCCAGTTCCTGTGTTCTTATCGTATACTTGTATTTAAGATTTGGTATAATGAAGTGTGATTACTGCCAGGTGAAGTTCATGGTTTCTCCGGGAATGCCAGGAAGACAGACAGATAGGATATGGTATTCCCTAACAGTGTACACCTCTAAAATCTAAAATATGTTATCTGAATTTATTATTGTGTCTACTGTTGAATAAATACTCGAATTGAATTGAAATAATAGTCAGGGTGAACCCACCAAAAACCATGAACATCGGAGGAGGGTTCCAAAGACCGTTGCCGATATCCACGTTCATGGAACAATGGAAGCGCACAATTATCCATAGATATTCATCAGATAGATGCATCTAAGTACTTAATTCTACGAACTGCACCTCAGAAGAAATCAGCGACACTTGTCTTTTTCAAATTTCTCGGATGCCATAGAATTAAGAAAGGACGCTGGTTTTGTTTACATTGGCATGGCAGGGGTTCGAACCCACGCCGAGAGAGTTTCCTTCGGCACCAACCGCCTAGCGAAACTATACTGAACCACGCACACCACTCGGCCACCGACAGACTGTCGGTGGCCGAGTGGTGTGCGTGGTTCAGTATAGTTTTGCTAGGCGGTTGGTGCCGAAGGAAACTCTCTCGGCGTGGGTTCGAACCCCTGCCATGCCAATGTATCCAGAGATATGTCTCTCTAACTCAACCAACAAAGCACAAATTTCTCGGATGCCATAGAATTAAGAAAGGACGCTGGTTTTGTTTACATTGGCATGGCAGGGGTTCGAACCCACGCCGAGAGAGTTTCCTTCGGCACCAACCGCCTAGCGAAACTATACTGAACCACGCACACCACTCGGCCACCGACAGACTGTCGGTGGCCGAGTGGTGTGCGTGGTTCAGTATAGTTTTGCTAGGCGGTTGGTGCCGAAGGAAACTCTCTCGGCGTGGGTTCGAACCCCTGCCATGCCAATGTATCCAGAGATATGTCTCTCTAACTCAACCAACAAAGCACCTTGTTTTGCCTTTTCAGTTAGATCACCGTTACGCACATTTGGCCGTAAGTTGTTCTCAGGAAATGGTATTGTATTATCAGTTCTGGTACGAATACGATAGAAGACTTTCAGGAACCAGCGGTGCCTGCTGTCAACTCTATGAGCTGATTTCATATATATTTCGTCTTCTATTCCTTCCAACCATCATTATGATGCATTACTTGTGCATATTGAATTTGCATTTAAGAAATATCAGAGGTTGTAATTTCAAAATAAACAAAATTCCATTACTTATATAGCGCCTTAATCCCAATTGGAACGCGGTGACTCAGCGCTAGACTGTTGGACGTCTATGCTAGAAGTCCCGAGTTCGATCCCCGTCCGAGACGACTCGCGTTGTGTCCTTGGGCAAGGCACTTTGTACTAAAACGCACTGCACGTCGATGGTACACATATCTTCAACCGCCGTAACACTGCATGAGCGGAACTTAAACAGAGTTAGAATGTTGAGGAGCTGACAGTTGCTCGGTGGTTCTTCCGGGTACTCCGGATTTATCCAGCCGTAAAACTGTCAGGTCGCGTTTAGCCATTGTGCATAAGTATGTGACCTTAAACACCAATGAATAAATAAATAAATATTCCCAATTGCCCACGTGGGGGAACGGTAACGTTGTGTACAAAGGTGTATTACTCGTCGATGGTGCACTTGTCTTCAACCACTGCTAATCCCGCTTGTGTGGAGTTAGTAGGTTGATGAGTCTGACAGTTGCTCGCCGTTGCCCTTTTGGTTCTCTCCGGGTACTTCGGCTTCCCCCACCCGTAAAACTATTCGACACGAGGTGACCCTGACTGTCGAAAATGTCGTGCCTTTTTGGTTCTAAGACTTGGTCTTGTGATATAAATTTCATGTTTGAATCCCAAATCAATGTCTCTTTCATCCGTCACTAATTATCTCTAATCAATTTAATCAACCATTGACTGAATTATTGAGTAGTAACGGACAGGAGGGGAGGCGACATTCCGAAAACGTTCCACAAGAACATCAACTGATCGACATACAACCTAATATTATAACATGGGGGCAAAACTGATAGAGTCCCTCAAACGACTGTAACCCCAGGGATGTGGCTAGAGGGTTTCAGCTGGGGGGGGGGGGGGGTGCCACCGGTGTAAATTCAAACTGTGAGTAGTTTCGATAGGTGGTTGCACTGCAGCGCTGGGTGATATATTTTAACCCTTTAACCAACGAATTGCCCGCATCCGCCCGCGTAATATGCAACTACAGCTGATGAAAAAAATAGCTCGTTCCAAAGAGGGGTCACATAATATGGTTTTGTTGAATTTTTTTTTAAAAATTTAAAAAATGGTATTTAAAATAATGAATTTTGAAATCGTCTGCGTTGGGTAAAGGGTTAAAGTGATTATATATATATATATATATATATATATATATATATATATATATATATATATATATATATATACATGCTTATGAACCCTTCTGAAAATTTTCACTAGTCCTGAAAGGAAAAGAGCATCATTTATAATGTGTCTTGGTCAGAAAATTTACCGGATTGATGTCAGAGTCGAAATTTTGAGGCTAATGTCAATTTTAGAGTTGGAAATTTGAAACTCAAGTTTCCAGTTGGAAATAAAAGATCAAAATTTCTCATCATTAAGTTGGAATTTTAATATTTTTCATGAACAATGTTAATTTATTGAATTTCCAACTATTTGATTTTTGACCTCGGAATTTCCAACTACTGAAAAAAATACTCCTAGCTGGGGGGGGGGGACACCCCCCCCCCACACCCTGTCGCCACATCCCTGTGCAACCCCTAACGCCCCTTCCTAAAATCCTCAACTCTACTATCCACATGTGGCGCCAAACACATACACTTTACAAATAACATACGCATGGCGGTCTTTCCTGGCTCACAAAATCACCATCTGGGCTACATTTTTTCAATAAACTCCACAAAGCACTCACCTTACTATACTGTAAGAGTTACCTATGAAAAAATCCAATCGCAGCCACTCATGTATGTACACTTTCCAAAACTTTCACAGTTCATTGAATTTCACATTGCATTTATGAATTTATTTCTTGCCTCTTTTGCGTTAAGGACAATGTTACCCCAAATTTCAAACAAACGACGCAGTGCCAAAAGACACAATTGAAACATTTCGAATGTCGATGTTTCATATCTGTTGGATCACGACTATTTGATTAACACATCAATGATAAATGAAGAGAAAAAAAAGTGATTTTGAAGTTGGAAAAATGACTTTTAGTTATCGAATTTAAAAAAAAAACAGCTGCAGCTGAATACGTGGGAAATATCACTGAAATAGTTAAGGGCCTATATAAGTAATGGAATTTTGTTTATTTTGAAATTCTCTCCTCTCATATTCCTTAAATTCAGATTAAATATACACAAATTATACATCAAAATGAAGGTTGGGATGTATAGAACACGAAACACATATGTAATCAACGCATAGAGTCGACTGTATGCACCTCTGGTTCCTGGAAGTCTGCTACCGTATTCGCACCAGAACTGATAATAAAATAATATTTCATCAGAACAACTTGTGGCCAAATGTGCTTCATATATCCAAGAACAAAGCTAGGCATTCAAAACACTTTCGAATACAGCGATAGGACTGTATTTTGGAAAAGGACAACACTGTCTGCATTCTTTATTGAAGATGGTTTCCATGCTCGACAGACATTCGCAAATCACCCGTTACCACGAATTTCCATCGAAAAACAAAATCGTAATTCTAAGAAATTTCAACAGGTATCATGATACCTTGCACTGAATATGGCAACTGTGCAATCTCTATCTAATAACAGTATACTGTATGAAGGCGATCTTTTTCATAATTTGATTTTAGACGGCGTTGTTTTTACATGCTTTTTCTGTCCGATGACGTCGACCGGAAATCGAAAGTATACTCATACGTAAACAAAAGCAAACGCTTTGGAATTTTCCCCAATGTAGCTCTGTCGCCGTGTTTTGAAGAATGTTTATCCCCTAGCTTTGTTCTTGGATATGTAAAGCACTTTTGGAAACAAGTTGTTTTCGTGAAATATTATTAAATTATCAGTTCTGGTGCGAATACGGCAGCAGACTTCCAGGAACCAGTGGTGCCTTCAGTCGACTCTATGAGTTGATTACATATGTGTTTCGTGTTCTATACATCCCGACCGTCATTTTGGTGTACATTTTGTGTATATTTAATTTGAATTGAAGGAATATGAGAGGTGAGAATTTTCAAAATAAACAAAATTTTATTACTTATGTTGGCCCTTAAACCAAAATATTCAGTGAACATTCATCTTGTGGCTATTACTAACTAAATAATTTTAAAACCCCAGCAAAGTATTTTAAAAGTGGCACAGAAAATGGTATATTATCTACATGTTGTTTTACAAATGATACAGAAGGACATCCTTAAAATCCCAAGACACTTAACCAAAACACAAGTACAGAGTCATTGTAACTGGTCAGTGGGTTCAAACAAAAGCAAACATGCATGATTACAGTAGAACTGATTACCACTTGATACTCAGTAATGGAAAGGAGTTTCCTTCCAAACATGACACAATCCAATTATCCAACAGAGGTTGAATTCTTTTTTCACCTCACACTCAAAACCACTCATGCCAAATTGGTTATCCTCAGTTTTTTTTTTTTTTTTGCTTTCAAAAGATAACTGATTTAGAACTAACAAGTGAAGTTCATTTTAACAGTTGCATTCATGACAAGTTTTTCTCATTTCATATTGAATGTTCTCTCTTCCCTTCTACCTACATGTCTGATTTAAAACAAAATATTCTCGAACAACTTTGCTTTTCAATCACAACTGTACCAATTTGTTTATCATTTTGGAGGTTCTGTTTTGGGAATTTGTTCACAGTGAAATAAAACATATAATTTGATCTTTTCATTTTTAAAATTATTTAGATATTTTTTAAAATTATTTGGCTGGTAATTGCCACTAGATGGATGTTCACGGAATATTTTGGTTTAACTATTTCAGCGATATTACCCACGTCTTCAGCTATAGCTGTTTTTTAAATTTGATAACTAAAAGTCATTTTTTCACTCCAAAATCCATGTTTGGTATTTTTATTTATCATTGATGTGCTAATCAAATAGCCGTGATCCAACTGATATGAAACATCAACATCCGAAATGTTTCAATTATGTGTTTTGGCACTGTGCTTTTTGGTTGAAATTTGGGGTAGCATAGTCCTTTACCGTCGTTACAAACTATGTAGTGTTTTCACACATTTTGTTGTTACTATATGTTAATAATTCTAACCAAAATAACGAACATCGCTCTCAAGACACGCTGTGTGGGATAGCCTACATATACATATATCCAACTACGCATACTCTCTATTAGACGATTTGCATTTCCATGCTTCGCTGGTTCTTTTCACGCGAATAACCAACATTGAGAAGAAAAATAAATTGTCTCCATGACATACCCAACTGATAAAATATTATTCTGCCTACATCATTAACCCTTTATCCAACGAATCGCCCGCATCCGCCCGGGTGATATGCAATTTCAGCAGTTGAAAAAATATTATTTTTCAAAAAATGTCAACAAAACCATATCATGTGACCCCCTCGTTGGAACGAGCTCGTCGAGCTCGTTCCAATAAGGGGTCACATGCTATGGTTTTGTTGATTTTTTTTCTGCGTTTTTAAAAGGGTTAAGGACTATGTTACCACAAATTTCAACCAAAATGCGCAGTGCCAAAGTACACAATTAAAACATTTCGGATGTTGATGTTTCATATCTGTTGGATCACGGCTATTTGATTGACACATCAGTCATGCAAAATTGGCTATCCTTCTTTTTCTGTTTTCAAAATTTAACTGATTTAGAACTAACAAGTAAAGTTCATTTTAACAGTTACATTCACGACAATTTTTCCTCATTTCATATTGAATGTTCTCTCTTGCCCTTCTACCTACATGTCTGGATTAAAACAAAATATTCTCGAAACATTTTACATTTCAATCACAACTGTGCCATTTTTTTAGCATTTAGGAGGTTCTGCTTTGGGCATTTGTTCACACTGAAACAAAACAGATAATTTGATCTTTTCAATTTTAAATTTATTTGTATATTTTTTTAAATTATTTGGTTGGTAATTACCACTGGATGGTTGTTCACAGAATATTTTTGTTTAAGTATTTCAGTGACATTTCCCACGCAATCAGTTGTAGCTGTTTCTTTTTAAATTGGAGAATTAAAAGACATTTTATCACATCAAAATCCATTTTTGGTCTTTTCATTTATCATTGATGTGATAATCAAATAGCCGTGCTCCATCAGATATGAAACGTCAACATCCGAAACGTTTCAATTGTGTGTTTTGGCACTGTGCCTTTTGGTTGAAATTTGGGGTAACATAGTCCTTAAGGCATGCCTTATTCGCAAACCTTCGGGCCTTTAACAAAGGTATGTATTGATGCTGTCTCTATCATATTTTGCTAAATGACGCTTAAGCTGTTTTTGGCAGAGAAAATTGTGTTATTTATATCAGGGGTGGGAAACCCATTTCTCCCCACTCTCATGACTCATTTTATGACAAATAAATTGGTAAAGGTCAAGAATAGAGGACCGCGCGTTGTTTAAGAAGATAAAACATTTTTTACAACTCTTTTGGAGTTTCTTATCATTCTAAGACATGTTTTACACAAAATTAGCCCAAAACGCCGATACCTACTGACAAATATCATCACTTTTAACCCTTTTTATACTCCGTTAACTTTATTCTCCAAACAATTTCAACAACAAAACCTGCGGTAAACAGGTACGCGATTCTTTGTTTTTTTTCCACTATCGTGTATATTCCATTTCATCGGAGTATACGAGGGTGTAATTACAATGGGAGAACGAATTAGGGTCAGTTTGGGATGGATACGGGATAGCTAGCCCGTACCCATCCTAAACTGACTCCAGTACGCAAAGAAGGCAATGATAAGAATACGACGACCAATGCATTAGGGTCAGTTCAGTTTAGGATGGGTACGGGTTAGCTAACCCGTACCCATCCTAAACTGATCTTAGGATGCAAAAAGGGTAATGATTGCTCCCCTGTGACGTCACAACAAAACATCCGCAGCTCCATTTCAAAAAGCGATCAGAAATTCATTTTGTTTCAAAAACCCGTCTCAGAGAAAAGGGTTAAAAGTGATGATTTTTGTGAGTGGGTATCGGTGTTTTGGGCTAATTTTGTGTAAAACATGTCTTAGAATGACAAGAAACTCAAAAAAGTTGTGAAATGTGTTTTATTTTCTTAAAAAACGCGCGGTCCTCTATTCTTGGCCTTTACCAATAAATTTTATTCCAATTTCATCATTTTTCTCCATACATTCATGCATTGTCCAAAGGCATTCCGAAGGCATTCTTCAATAAACACTTAAGAAACAACTCAAGTCTCGATTAGGTGTTCTAGATAATTTGTGTTCAAACTTGACTTTTTTTTTTTCTTCTTTTTATTCAACATCGAACACAAAAATTTTGTTTTGTCATGGCGGAACAGGTTCTCGTCAGATCACCGATGTTAAGCAACGTCGAGCCCGGTTATTCCCCGGATGGGTGACCGTCTGAGCGATCGATTCGGACTCCCGCGTTGTGTCCTTGGGCAAGGCACTTAACCCCGATTGTTGCCGTTGGGGGCACGATGACGCCGTGTACTAAAGCGTACTGCACGTCGATTGTGTGCATGTCTTCAATCAATCTAACCCTGCCTGTGCTGCAGTGTGGAGTTACGATGTTGGCGAGCTGGCAGTTGCTCGTCGTTGCTCGGTGGTTCTCTCCGGGTACTCCGGCTTCATCCACCCGTAACTGTCACGGTCATGATTAGCCATTGTGCATAAGTATGTGACATTAAACACCAATAAATATAATGGAGGAACAATTGATTTGCAGACGATGAATGTTGTTTGTTTCCGAATTGAATGTTAATTTAATATTTCTTACATAAACTTAGCGCTATTTTTTTCTGACAAAAATAATTATGTAAAGGCACGTACATTCTGGTTATCTCGTAATTTCATATGTGCGTAGATTCTATGCTAAATTGCTGTCGATCAATGAGATGGGCGGGCAGACATTTGGTATTCCTTTGGTGGTACACGTAGTGGGAGTGACTACGGCTGACAACATGTTTTGACAGACAGCACCAATTTAAGTGCAGGTGCCCGACACCTTGGTGGCTGTCAATTATTCAGAATTAGTCGGGAGGAAAATTAGGTTTATTTGAGAATTAACTTTAGTTTTTCTACGCACATAAACCAATGGCATGCTTTATTTAACTTCTGATTAAATTATATGTAATTGTTGTGAAGCTCGGTTTTCCAAGCTCTTGTTTACACTCAAGTAGCATGCGCTGGACTCAAAATTGGTCATGCGAGAAGAAAATCGGCTGCGGATCTCCACTTCCATGAGACGCTATCTAAGACTTTTCCAAAGCCATATACCTTCATAAATACAAAAGGGATGATCGTTTGTTTCTGTCTATTTCCTGAGTTATGACCCCCCCCCCCCACCCCCGCCCCGTAAAAACAAAGAAAAAGCAAAGGCCAAACTGTGTGAATGGGCGTATTTACACTATGTTTGGCCTTCATTTTTTTTTTTGGGGGGGGGGGGGTTTCATAACTCAAAACAAACGATCATTCCTGATCATTAAACTTCAGTGGAAATACGTATAAACACTCTCCACTTTGCGGAGTTAACATAAAAACCAGGTCGCACCATGGTTCCTAATGATAACTGAATAAACAAACAAAGGCGCAGTTTTCTAAAATTCTGTTTGAAATAACGATACAATTCACTGAAACACGTTCTTGTGTCATTAAATTTTTTATTGACAAATGAACTGCGGAAGTTGAAAAGAACGTTAATGGCCACACCCACTCAAAACTTCAATCCCCTTTTCCACTTGACGGGAGGGTGCTGCCATTCAAAGCAACACTGAATTAAATTTAATTCTGATTTTGACCATATCCCGAGAAACTGAAAACGTCATCAAGGCATGTCCTATCCGAAGGCATCAGGCGCCTCTCTTAAATTTTAGGCATTTTGTGCAGTTTCCATTAAGTACACAACAAACGCTGATACCCGTAACTTTTAAACATTGCTAAAACTACACCATTCAAGGCATGATATAAATATATTTATTTATCATA
The DNA here is from genome assembly GCA_031216915.1 of Pictodentalium vernedei. Taxonomy (NCBI): domain Eukaryota; kingdom Metazoa; phylum Mollusca; class Scaphopoda; order Dentaliida; family Dentaliidae; genus Pictodentalium; species Pictodentalium vernedei. Next base: position 476,433,378 of record CM062292.1, on the reverse strand, counting down.
TGACTCGTCCGTTTTGTTCACTTTAAAACCTTTGATATTTTGTTTTTATATTAATCAGTGATAAATAAAGCCTTCCGTCAATTTCATTGGTCATTTTCAAAACTGGGCAATTTGATTGGCTGAACAAAATAAAACTGGGCCACATTTTCATAACTTGCATAATTAGAATTGGGAGCTTTCATTGGTCAATTTCAAAACTGGACAATTTGATTGGCTAAACAAAATACAACTGGGTCACATTTGCATAATTTCAGTAGGGAGAATTTACGTTATCTGTCCTATTTAGGGTGGGTTATATTGTATTAATCTTTTACCTACAATAAAAAACGCCATTCATTTTTTTATATTTTCACTTTTTGCTTCCAAAACATAGGTTATGACCCCTCATTGGAACGAGCTCGTTCCAATGAGGGGTCATAACCTATGTTTTGGAAGCAAAAAATGAAAATTTTTAGTTATACGAGGATGTATTTTTCCAAGTGCCGTCTGCAACTCAAGTTAGGCGATGGGTTAAAAAGTCATACTAAGTGGCTAATTTGTGCGTGTGTGTGTTATATGATAAATAGAATATGAAATGAGTGTTTTTCTCATCTAATATTTATGAAACTCCTCCGAATTTTCCGTTTGGGCTCGCCAGAGGCTCGCCAAAACGGAAAATTCTTAGACTCGTTTCATAAATATTATATGAGAAAAACACTCATTCCATATCATCTATATATCAAACCGCAATTCTCCCGGCACACGCGTATATCTACAACAGAGATTACAGCACATGGCCAAATACTAGCATGTAAGCACCGCATAGTGATACGGATCAGCAAAAACTACTTGTTGTATAATATCCATGCTCCCTCAAACTGATTCCAGCATCGGTGTTGCTGGGTGACGCTCCTAGTTTGACCCTGCCGGAACAGAATAACTAATAGAATCGAGCACGCCACATCAACTGCCTACTTACAGTCAACCCTACCTCGGAACATCCCGAAGCACACCCAACGCACTCACCCAGAGTTGATACGGATAGGTAAATATCAACGCGCTGCATAATATCTGTTCATCGATGCCTCTCAAGAACTGATGCCAACATCACTGTTGCTGTGTGTCGCTCGCTGCTTAACCTTCCCCGACCGAATCATCTACTCGCGTATACACTGACAACGCGACTGCAACACAGCAGCGGGCACACTCATGCAATTACCAGAGTGTATACGGTCAGGTGAATATTAGCCTCATATGTGATATCTGTACGTCGTGGTACCCAAGAACAGATGACAGCATCGTGCCTTTTGGGTGCTTGACCCTACCTCGCTCGACCGACTCGAAAGATTACTCACAAACACGCCAGTAAACTGAAGCATGATGAATCTATAAACATACTGATTATTTCAAGTCTTTTTTTGGGGGGGGGGGGGGTGGGTGGTGGTGATGCGGGGTCTCCAATCTTATTGTTTTACCGCTTTAGAGTATTGTGCCGGGGCCACTCCCTACCTGGCGTTGCTGCTAGGATTTCTTCTTCTCTCCAAACTGACCAGAATCTCCCATTCGACTTATCTCGTCCTGGCAGGGTCAAATTATCGGTCATCAAATCTTCTTGATTGTCATTACTTTTCTACTATTCTTCTGATCTATTCAACGACTCTGATTTTGAATAAGCCGACGATTCAGACCGAATATTTCGCCTTACTTTCTAGTATGTAATTTGCTTCAAGGAACTTACATAAGCCACAAGCTTGATGCTGAATCTTCTTCCATGACCTTGAAAATTAATGTATGGAATGTATTAGTGTACATCCATAATTGAACTAGAATACTGTTTACCCCAGAAACACAGCATATGACCCCCTCGCTGGAACGAACTCGACGAGAATGTTTCAATAATGAGTAAGACCTGTGTTTTGGGGAGAGAAAAAGGAAAAAATGATAAAATTTGAATGACGGGTTTTGTGATTAGCTCAGGCCGGCTTTGGCGGTAAACTATTAGGTAAGAAAATGGACTGTTACTCTTTCGACCCTGAAGATCTGGATAGCATCGTCTCATACGAAACATACGAAAGGGTGAAGATATTTGGAGTTTTCGTGAGGCTCAGTAATAAATTCGTACAGCTTTGGAGAGGTGTGATTAAATCATTACTGATCATTACTGCCGATTTTTATCTCATTGTGTCGTCTTCTCCTCCGATTGCGAATTTGTTTTCACTCAAAAGTTTATGAATACCGGTTGTACTTAAAGGGTTAAGAACCCTGGCATCTAGTCTTGCTGCAACATGACAAGCGTACCTGTGTTTAATTAAAAATCATATCGAACGATTGCCAAAGGGAAGTTGTAGAATCTAGATAATAATCTGTTTAAATCGAAGTTAAAGTAATTCTATTTGCAATGTCAATTTCGTATTAGTACGAATTACAGAACCACGTCATCATTCCAAGCTATACAAAGAGTGTTTTGTTCACATTTATCTCATATAATGGTATAAGAGTTTCAACGATTTCTGATATTAAGGTGCTATTTAACCCTTTACCCAACGCAGAGGATATCAAAATTTATTATTTTAAATATAATTTTTTTAAATTTTTCAAAAAATTTCAAGAAAACCATATCATGTGACCCCTCGTTGGAACGAGCTCGACGAGCTCGTTCCAACGAGGGGTCACATGATATGGTTTTGTTGAAATTTTTTGAAAACTAATATTTTTTCAACTGCTGAATTTGCATATTACGCGGGCGGATGCGGGCGATTCGTTGGATAAAGGGTTAAGTAATGGAATTTTGTTTATTTTGAAATTCTCATTTTTGAATTTCCTTAAATTCAAATTAAATATACACAAATTATACATCAAAATGAAGATTGAGATGTATAGAACACGAAACACATGTGTAGAGTCGACCACTTGTTCCTGGGCGTCTGCTATCGTATTCGTACCAGAACTGATAATTTAATATCTCACGAGAACAACTTGTGGCAAAAGGTGCTTTACATATCCAAGAACAACGCTAGGGTATCAAAATTCTTCAAACCACAGCAACAGAGCTGCATGGGTAAATTCTAAAACCTTGGCTTTTTGTTTACATATGAATTTACATTCGAAGTCCGGCCATCGTCATCAGACGGAAAAAAACATAGATATACAACACCATCTAAAATCAAATAATGAAAAAGATCGCTTTAATACAGCATGCTAACAAGTGGTCGTTAGAGACTGCACAGTTGCCATATTCAATGCAAGGTATCATGATACCTGTTGAAATTTCTTAGAATTACGATTTTATTTTTCGATGGAAATTCGTGGTATCGAGTGATTTGCGCATGTCTGTCGAGCATGGAAACCATCTTCAAAAATCAAAACAAAATGCAGACAATGCTGTCTTTTTCGAAAATGGAACGTGTCTTGAATGCCTAGCTTTGTTATTGAATATCTGAAGCACATATGACCACGAGGTGTTCTCGCGAAATATTATTAAATTATCAGTCCTGGTACGAATACGGTAGCAGACTTCCAGGAACCAGTGGTGCCTACAGTCAACTCCATGAGTTGATTACATATGTGTATCGTATTCTATACATCCCAACCTTTATTTTGATGTATAATTTGTGTATATTTAATTTGCATTTGAGGAATATCAGAGGTGAGAATTTCAAAATAAACAAAATTTCACTACTTATGTTGCACCTTAAACTGTTCAAATGGAAATTGCTTTGGAGTGATACGCTCGGTGAAAGCGTGGCTCAGTCAGTAATTAACAGCCTATGTAGTGAACAAGTGGCAGACAATCAACTACAAATAGTCACGTAATGCTCTACCTGCGGTGCAGAACGAAGTATTTCATGAATTTACACTTGCTTCATAAGTAAAGTATGACACCTTATTTAGGAGCTAGGCATTACAGTCTCGGCCAACGACACCAAAAATCGGGTACCATCCCTAATGGACAGCATAAATCTCTCTTCGAAATGCTGCATCAAATCCGACACAACCGACACCAAGCATTAGTAGTAAGTAGGGCTGCAACGATTCATCACGATTTCAGTGCATCACGATACATTCGTATACGATACGCATATCGTATCGTTTCATGTTTATCACGATACACACGATACACTTCTAGAAGGTTGGCATGATGTAGTCATAAGTTGCATTTTCAGGCCCAACAAGTCTATTTTGTGCTTTTCCAACTTATAATTCCACCACAGGAGTCTGAAATTCCATCAGTATAGCTATAATTCACTTTCAACGTGATATTTACGTTCCCAACGTAATCCCCTTCTGAAGGGGATTACGTTGGGAACGTAAATATCACGTTGAAAGTCAATTATAGCTATACTGATAGAATTTCAGACTCCTGTGATTCCACTTGTTCATTTGTACTTCAGTAAAATATCAACTCTGTCTAAATTATAAGCATAGTTTGAGGCAACAGACCCCTCAACTCTGAGTTGAACCCAGACTCCCAGTGGTCCATTGGCTGCAACTTTCTTGTCTTTCTCAAGCACTTAAAAAGAAATTGGATTTTATTGGTCAAATGAAAGTTGGACTGTGTGGAGTTTGGGGGCCTTTTATTACTGATAATTCACTCTCAATGTACTGCATGTAATGTATCGTGAAAAAATCGTATCGTGAAAAAAAATCGCGATACATATTGTATCGTGAGTGAGACGTATCGTTGCAGCCCTAGTAGTAAGACACGAAACTCGTTTTCTGATAAGGCTAAAGCGCTTGCAAAGGACCCCAGCAACCCTATCAAAATATATGGGGAAATAGGCCAAACCAAACCGAAACCCTGGCATCACAAGAAAAAGAAAACAAAACTATAGTCGTTACAAGGGCCGTCCCAAAGCAACAAGCCAGACATTGACACCCCCACCCCCGGGATGTGTGGGGAGAAAATTAGTCTCTAAGGTTACGGGCAACGAAACGTGAAATTATAAGTCACCTGCCTCAACAGACCCACACAACTTAATATGATCAAAGAAGGAGTCACAATAAGTGACCACTGGCACGGTACGGACTAGTATGGGATCAATCGTCCACCCATTCCGGGCCCCAGATGCCAGTATTTTGGACATATTGCAGCACACCTGCTTGAAATGTGGGGACCACCACCCACAAGTGCGCACAGCACTGCCGCACTAACCTGATCAAACTGTAAGGGGAAACACCCCCAGCTTCTACCGAGGGTGTCCGGGACACCGTGTCCCATTAAAAAAGTCCAAACTAACATACAATTAAAAAGCCTAAAACTTGATAAACCCGAAAATGCATCCTTTCCATGTGGTTAGCTCCATATATTCACAAACAATCGTTTAATCCTGAACCTCTCAGACATATGTAAAAATGTCAGTAAAACCGTTTTTTAATCTTTTTCAAAACCTCTATAAACACAGAACGACACATGCGTGTGAATGGGTTAATCGATATGGTACGAGTGCCAGCACGGTGGGATAAAACAAGCAATCAGTGTATTGTCTTCGTGGACTGCAATGCTAAAATCAGTACTTCGGCTTCACCTACTCGGAACCTAATGGAGACGCCCTTTTTACCAAAACACAACCGTTATGTATTAAACAACGACCAATCGATTACACACGCAAGTAACAGCCCTCTCCACCTCTCCGATATCTTTGACTTAATTATTAACAATAACTCCCTAGTCAAACTGCATGGACGACTTCCAGGTGGAAAGCGATCAGGATGTAGGATGCGACCATCTCACAATACATGCCTCTCTCATGTATGATAAAGACCCGACTGAGTACGAACCCATCCAAAGAGGAACCCAGCCATTACATCGCCTGAGTGCTACAATGTTCTATGTCCCATAGGGGACATAGAACATTCTAGCAATCATGCGACGATTAATCAGGCGCTAGATGAATTCTACCTCGAGAAAACATTCTACCCCAAAAAGCTGCATCTAAGCTAAAACGACGGAATTTATCAATAAAACAAGAAAAGGCTTTAGAACATACAATAGCCAACTTGAACCTAATAAAAAAACATGGGCAACTTCCAGATGGCAAGCGATCGGGATTCAGGTGGCGACCATTTCCCCATATATGCTACACTCACATATGATAAAGATACAGTTGAGTGCGACCCCATCCAAAAACGGCACCCAGCCATTAATCAGGCGCTCGATCAACTCCATTCTACCCTCCCGAAAAAAACTGCATGTAAGCTAAAACGACGGAATTTATAAATATAACAAGAAAAGGCTTTAGAACGTACAATAGCGATCGTGAACTTAATAAAAAAGCCCGAACCTAAAACTTTCTATACTATTCAAAGAAATTAGAAGATATTTGATCAAAAAAATAGATATATGAAGAAATATATTTATATTTTCATCAAAAAGACAGTTGAGGCATTGCACTGTGACATCTGGTGACTGATTTCAACGATACTTGGGTGTCTGACAAGAACACATTCCACGCACTGAGCTGTAGAAGATATGGACGGTCAGTCAGTCAGAGAATTTACCACATTCAGTCCAAGACCTCAATACCTTGTAAATCCTCCTCGGTTCGCGAGACATGCGCGGATCAGATGTGGCATACTCCTCAACAAACGTCCAATACCAGCTTGACTGATGTTATTCCATTAATTCTGCGAGTTCCTGGACATTGGTAGGGGGCTGTTGGCTCCGTCGTAGGCGTCTGCCAAGCATATCCCAGACGTGCTCGATTGGTGAAGGGTTTTGAAACATTTCACCAATCGGCAGTCTATGAGCGCGGCCTTTCCCCTGTTGCTTGAGGGAGATGAACTTATAAACGATCCTGAAGATATCGCGACCATCTTCAACAATTATTTTACAAGTCAATGCAATACTATCGCCGAAAGGGAATTACCTTGCATTTCTAAGCACCATGGCTCATTAGGGGCTATAGAAACCGATTGGGTGGAGGTTGAGTTATTGTTATTAAAATTAGATACGACAAAGGCTAGTGGACCTGATCAAATAAACAATATAATATTGAAACAATTCTCGAGGCAGCTATCCTTTCCGCTCTCCAAATTATTTAACCTGTCTTTGTCAACTGGAGTCTTTCCCAAATACTGGAAACATGCAAATGTTATACCAATCCATAAAAAGTAATCACAAAACGACAGAGAAAATTACTGCCCCGGTCGTTGACTATTTGTGTTAGTAAGGTACTCGAAAAAATAGTTTTCAATCGCGCATATAGATTTCACGTTGATAATAACCGCCTTACTGACCTTCAGTCTGCTTTTAGACCGGGAGATAGTACTCTATTTCAATTAGTCTCGGTTGACAATTATATAAAATCTGCGCTGGATAAAGGTTCAGAAGTCCGTTTTGTCTTTTGTGACATAAGCAAAGCGTTTGATAGAGTTTGGCACGGTGGTCTGCTACACAAACTGGATGCTATTGGGGTAAGGCGTAGACTTTCTTGGAGTTCCCCATGGGTCTGTCTTAGGACCTCTTCTTTTCAATATATACATAAATGATATCGTCCATGATATCCATTCGAATATAAGGTTATACATGTCCCTATTTATTCTTGTAGAGGATGAAAATGAGACTGCAAATATCCTGAACGATGACATGGAACGAATTGTAGTCTATGTATTATCCTTTTAACTCTTTACCTAACGTAACGGCCAAAACCGACCAGCGCTATTCTCAAAAATCGCCAATTAATTTTCATTATTTTTTTAATTTGTTGTCTCAAAAACATAGGTTATGACCCCTCGTTGGAACGAGCTCGGCGAGCTCGTTCCAACAAGGGGTCATAACCTATGTTTTTGAGACAAAAAATGAAAAAAATTAGTTATTCATGAATTATTTTTGCAAGTGTCGTCTGCTTTTCAGGTTAGGTAAAGGGTTAAGTTTAGATTACTTGGCAAGTGACTTTTAACCCTAGAAAAAGTGTAACCCTCAGCTTTACAAGAAAAATTAACTCAAATTTGAAGCCGCAACTCTATTTAAATGGTTCTCTTATAACAGAAGTTAACGTACACAAACATCTAGGACTAACGTTTTCAAAAAAATCGGGATCTTGGGGTAATCATGTAGATTGTATTATTGAGAAAGTCAGTGCAATGATAAACTTCCTCCGTAGCTTAAAACATAACGTTGGTCCACCGACGAGTGTTCCAGCGCTGTCGTGCTCCTTCACACCAATTACGCCTTGCTGCAATGTTACGTTCAGTCAAATGTGAAATTATTCGAGGTCGTCGAGCGTACAAATTCCAGCTGTTTATGCGATTTCGGATAGTCTGACCACTGACTCGCACATCTGTCGCTCGGTGCAGCTGCTGTCCAATTTCTAAGGCAGTTTGATGGTGGTTACGTAATGCTGAAGTTCGGATGAAACGATCCCGGTTAGCAGTTGTCGACCCTGGACGACCTGACCGACGTCTGTCATCAACATTGCCTGTCTGACGGTAGCGTGACTACAACCTGCTAATCACCGATTGAGTAGTGTTGAGAATTTCAGCCACTGCAGTCTGTCTGTTGCGAGCTTCCAACATGCCAACGGCACGTAAACCTTCGTCGCGTGTCAGTATTCGCATACCTCAAAAGTTACGTTTCTACCAGAAACTATTGATGAACGAGTTTATACCAAGAAAAGAACGAGGAGACCTCCGAAAAAGCCCATCCAGGACAAATAAAAATTTCCGAACGTATCCCACAGACATTAACGCGGCACTCGTGCGAAAAACTAGCACGAAGTTTTCGTGGCCCGGTGACATTCATGATCCACACTAAACTTGGTAACATATTGATGTGTTTAATTAAGGAATGATCGTTTCTTTTTGTCTATTTCTTGAGTTATGAACCCCAAAAAACAAAGTCCAAACTGTGTAAATGGGCGTAGCCCATTTACGCAATGTTTGGACTTTGTTTTTTGGGGTTCATAACTCAAGAAATAGACAAAAAGAAACGATCATTCCTATAATTAAACGTTCGCGACCCAAATAAATAAATAGTGTTAGTCGTCCTCTGCCTCAGCGAACAAAGACTTAAAAACTAAAACTGGTAGACATATTATTTTTCTGGCATAAAAGAGGGCGCATATTATTGAAATGCAAGTAGCAATTGACACACTTTCCAAGTCAAATGCACTTATGTCATTAAATTTTTTATTGACCAATGAATTACGTAATGCAAAGAAAACGTCATAAGCCACGCCTCCCTCAAATTTCATTCAGCTGTTCACTTCACGTAAAAGTTACGTTCCGTGGTAGGTGGAAGTAGGCCATCAGTATTACATTGTATTTTGGTTTTGACTGTTTCCCGAGAACTGAAAAACACAGTTTGTAAAAGTGGAGTTAGATATAAATTAGCAATGTCAAAATTGTCGTATTCGTCGTGACCAGCCATTGTTTACAATCGATTTGGGTAAAACGATGAACGCAGACGATCACCCAGTGTGCGTAAAAATTGAAATGTCAAATAAATACAGTTGTGAAGAAAAAGAAAAATTGACCCACCACGGTCATTTAAATATTTTATAAATAATTTCATGGTGATAAATTAGTAATATAAATTTATTTTTCTTTTTCAGATTTAGAACTTGCCAGTGTTCTAACTTCTATTGCTTTGGCACCATGTTGCAACTCCGAAGACTGGTATTTTAGGGGCGTGGTTGGGGTGGACCTAATTGTGGCTTTTTCGGTTCAGTGAGTTATGAAAAGGAAAAACAGAATCGTGTGAGCCAATCGTTTTATCTAAAAATGCATGAACCGAAAAAAAGTTTAATTATTCATGCGTATCCATTACCATTTTTCGAAAATATCAATATCAGTTTGGATATGCCCTACTTTTTTGAATAATATTTAATCACCTTCATCCCGAACTCGAACTATTGAGAGAGAAGTACTGCAGCCGAGGCTCGAAACGTCGACGTCTAGCACACAAATCTACCCATTTATCACGAGACTACGAGATCCGGACCAACCAAGCTGGTTGGAAAATGGCCCTCATACCTCAACCGCTACGCTACTCTCTCGTTCTCTGAGATTCGTCAACCGTGAATCTCACCCAGAGCAATCGAAACATTCTCTATGAATGACCACACAATACACAATGCCACCAACTGGTGAGGGCTGGCCAACGACACTAATGTAACAAATCGAGGGAGAAGTGCGGAGGCTGAGGCTCGAACCGCTGACCTCTACTAGCATATAAAGTAAGCGAGTTATCACAGACAAAAAAATCCGGGCCAACCATGCTGGTTGCTAAATGGCTGTTATGCCCTGACCGCAAAAAAGCAATCGAAAATGAAAACCGCGATCGATGAGAGAGCATTACAGTCAAACTGAACAGCCAACAAGACCTGAAAATGTTTTGGGACATCTCTAAATTGCTATCATGGCAAAGAAATAAAATGTCAAATCTTCCCTCGATCGGAACAACGGCACAATAGCCCGCGACGACAAGACAAAGCAGACACCTTTAGTGAATTATTCAGAAACTCGGACAACGCGCGAAGGCGTTAACTTCGACAACGACTTCAAAGATGAAGTTAACCCTTTATCCAACGCAGACGATATCAAAATTTATTATTTTAAATATAATTTTTTAAAATTTTTCAAAAAATTTCAACAAAACCATATCATGTGACCCCTCGTTGGAACGAGCTCGTTCCAACGAGGGGTCACATGATATGGTTTTGTTGAAATTTTTTGAAAACTAATATTTTTTCAACTGCTGAATTTGCATATTACGCGGGCGGATGCGGGTGATTCTTTGGGTAAAGGGTTAAAGAGTTTGCATCTTATAGTAAACATATTTTGGAATCTAACTTCACCCCAACGCCGGAACCTCGCGATGAAGAGAATCTCGCGGCTCCCACCCACGCCACCACAGTCATGTCATGACCGTAAATGTAAGAACTCCTTTTCAGAGTGCGAAGATGAAATAACATATAAAATTCTTAACCAGACCCCCTCACCTTTATTGTAAGACTTCCTCAGATTCTAAACTCCTGCCTCTGCGCCGACTACTTCCCGAAAGCTGGAAAGAGGCCATCGGGGTGATTTTCCCTAAACCTGACAAAACCACAAGACCCCCTTCAAACTACATACCTATTTGTCTGCTCAACTCTTTGGGCAATGTGTTTAAACAAGATATCTCTAACAAACTCTGAACTTGCCTAGAATCAAAGACTGTTTTCACCAAACGGCAGAGAGCCTACCGCAATGATGTAATTGGGCATCCGTACCGGTTGGTACACTGCATGCATACCCCTGCCCTAAAATCCTACTTGACGTCGAAAAAGCGTCCGACTAAGTCGGACACAAAGGTATAAGACATAAACTGCCCGAAATGAGCCTCCCAAACAAAATACTTCATTATTGCATCATTACTAACAGAACGGAAAATTAAAGTTAGGGTTAATCGGGAAAAATCAGAGATTGTGGACCACTCGGCCAGTACGCCCCAGGGCTCGATCCCCAATGCTGCCCATCTACATATACCTTTATAATACTAAACTAAAAACCAGCAACGAGGCCAAATTCCTAGAAATGACCATTGGCAGGAAACTATCCCTAAACGTCCACATATTCAACGCAGTTAACAGAACCTAAAACTTTCTATAATTACCTTCACTCCGAAGTCGAACTAGTGTAACAGATTGAGAGAGATGTGCTGGAGTGGAGGCAATGAACACTTTGTTACATCTATTCCTCCCAAGAACATTTTACTCATTGAATATTCTTGTTCCCTTTGTATTAAACTCTATTTGTGTGCAATGGAATAGCGGGGGATCGAACTGACGCCGAGCGAGCCTATTTGTGGGGTTTCGGTATATGCCTCCACCTTCTACACAAAAATGCGCTCCAAGTACTTGAGTTCCCAACACTTTACCTAACACGAAAGGCAGACGACACTTGCAAATGAAATTCTTGAATAACTATTTTTTATTTTTTGGGTTGAAAACAAAGCTTATGACCCCTCATTGGAACGAGCTCTTGTTCCTATAAGGGGTCATATGCTATGTTTTGGAGAGAGAAAAAAGAAGAAAAATCGAATGGTGTTTTTTGTGGTGTAGAACGTTGGCCGGTTTTGGACGTTAGGTTACGTAAAGGGTTAAGGTCATGTATATGTTGCTGGGAATCTCTAAAAATATGGAAATCTAAAGATTCTCTAAAATTATTTGGGGATCTACATATTCCCAGAATTTTATTTTCAGGAAATCTAACCGATTCAATGAAAAATTGGTGCAAAAATGGGAGATATCCTGGAATAATATTTGACATACATGTAATACTGTCTTGAAGAGTGCCTTTGATGTACATATTTATGAAACATTTTCTTTGTATCAGTCGACGGTACTATTGTGTGTAGTAAATACAGTAAATTTGACTTAGTTTTAAGGTGTGTATATAAAAGGCCAATGCATTTCCTGTAGCGCGGTTGCCCAGGGGTTATGGCATTGCACTTCAAACCGTGAGGTTCACGCCTCCACGTTTCGACCCCGCCATATTACTTTAATATGACCTGCCAGGGGTTATTAGGCAAGGCACTTAATCCCTATTGCCCACCTTGGGGCACAGTGGCGCTGTGTACTAAGGCGCACAGCACGTCGATGGTGCACCTATCTTAAACCAGTGCTAACCCTGCTTGTGTCGCATTAGTAGTGGTTTTCTCTGGGTCCTGCCCTTTCCTCTACCCTGAAATCTGTCTGACCCTGGTTGACTCTGGTTGTCGAATGTGTCGTTAAACTTCAATAAATAAATAAATAAATTCCATGTTATATGAACCATAACCTAAGGACTGGTAAATCATTTCAAGACTCATATCGTTGATTAAATTTGCAAGGGGGAGGAGAAAGGTTATTCCATGGTTGGATACCCTTTCATGAAATTCCAACGAGGGGTCACATGATATGTTTTTGGAGATATCCACCTTATAACTGAATAAAATTACGCTCCCTCTCGACATTACATTTCCCACCGCAATAACAATTTACAGTCTATCCCACCTGGCGCGTTCAATTAACCCGTTGCTTTGTGGATGGCATGCCTTCCCGTGTATGATAACTAAACTTGGGGAGAAACTCTGTCTGCTGTAAATACTGGCCCATTATGCAGTATTGGCGGTGTACCCATAGTCAAACAAATATTCAGTAACTCGAAGGCACCACCAGCAGCACGTTTGCATACACTCTAAAATCAGTTGGATTAAAATTTATATTCACTCAAACCAATTGATTGGGTTAAATTTTAACGTAATTGACTTTAGAGTGTAACAGCGGTGTGAAAATTTTGAACTTTATCAAGTAATCTTGAATTTTAAACCACCATGAGGCATATCTATTAAATCCTACTGGCCCCTTTCTGCATTAGTTTCTCGATATTATAAGTTATTGTGGTGTATTGACGGTAACATGGTGTGACGTTTGCTGTCAGGAACTTGTATGTTCAACCGAGCCGCTATCCTGTCAGGAACTTATATGTTTAACCGAGCCGCGATAGCGGCTCGGTTGAACATACAAGTTCCTGACAGCAAACATCACACCATGTACACCACAATAACGTATATGTTCCGACCCCCCCCCCCCCCCTCACGTTTGGTATTTGTGGATAATAAAATAAAGAAAGTGGAGTTATGACCATTTGACTTATTGGTTTTCAAGCTTTTTAGAAAGTCGATAATGTCCTGTTCAGAAAAAGATATGTTACTGATGGATTGTGAACATCTACGTATAATGGGTGGGAGTTTTTTGGAATGTGAGTTTAATTCACTGTTAATAACAAAAGTCTCATTTAAGAGGTTTGCTTTATCTGTGTCATTTTCGATTATTCCACAGCCCTTATCAGATACAAGGAGGAGATGGGGGATGCCTGCAGAGCTGGAAAAGTTGTTCAAAAACTTCTCAACAACATACCAAAACTGCCGAGATTCCGTATCATGAGATAAGGAATCGTCAACTTTTTCCAAGTACACATTTTTGGCAATTTTTTTCATGTTGTTAACCTTGTTCCTGGCTGACTTATACTTTACCTATAGTTGGGGCTTATTTTTTCAAAGCTGATTTCCTTAGTCGATCACGGTGGCGTAGCTCTATTCTAATAGGGCTCTCAAACAATGGCTTGTCATTTTTCCGCACTGTTATTGTAGAATTCGGAATACAATGTTGTGCTATTTTCAAGAATTCAGAAACAAAAGTGGACACAGAATCGTCTACTGTTTGGGCTTTACGTATTAGATTTTCCCAATTTGTCTCAACTTTCACAATATTCATTCTTTCAAAATCGGCTTTATTGTAAAGCCAAATGTCGCGTCTGGTAACAGATTTGCTGTAATGGGAATGAAAAATATGGGCATGTGTAGCTCTACGGTCGGATATCTCCAGTTCAAGTGTTCCTGAATTGATCACGCTGACGGTGTCACTTATAATTATCGGATCTAGCAGTGACTGTGTCGTAGTAGTTACTCGAGTGGGTTCCGTTATTACGTTGTTTAGGTTGAACGATGTCACGAGAGAGTACAGTTTACTTTGAGGCTTCAGGAGATCAGAGTTGATATCTCCTGTAATAACTATTGCCGGGTTAATGGTTAATGGAAGATCTATTTTCTCTTCAAATTAGACCAATATTCTGAAATACTTTCTCTCTCAGACCTGTACGTCACACATAAATGGAATTTGTGGTTGGTTCCAACTTCGAACCAGAGAATGTCGCCGTTGAACGAGAGACAGTCTATTTGCTTGTGATAAATTTTGTCTGAGAAATACACTGCGATGCCACCACCGAATTGGTTTCTGTTGTGGGTGAAAGGAATTGAATCACTGCAGAATGCTTGGTGCTCAGGAAGATTGGTCTAATCCAGTTTGTCAAGACTGTCGTATGGGAGATAGCCTTTGTTCACTGCGGCGTTGAAGGCCTTCAAATACTTTTCGCTGATGCCAGGAGCCGGATAATTATACCCCCGCTTCGACGAAGTGGGGGCTATATAGGAATCGCCCTGTACGTCCGTACGTCCGTCCGTCCGTCCGTATGTCTTTCCGTCCGAACAAATTCTTGTGTGCGCAACTCCTCCTACATTAAAGAACCGATTTTGAAAAAACCTTTCAAACATCATCACTACTAAGTGAACATGCGCATATTCCAAAACTTTTGATCTGCGACAATTTTAACCAGGTTATCTCTCTTGAACTTTGATTTAATATGGGTTTCTACATGAAATTCTTGTGTGCGCAACTCCTCCTACATTTATCAATCAATTTCCTTATGGCCTTCGCCTACATGATCAGAAGTGCATTCCTCTAAAAACCCAAAGCGGGGGTATTAATCACCTTCAGTGATAGTTCTAGTTCATTATGTTCAAAAACTTGAAATTGGGTGTTTTATAAACACAAAATTGTTGATATTTTTAACTGTAAAATCCATAGTTCAAAAATGCGCAAACTAGTCCAGAAGTTCTCTCTTGACTAAATTCACATCGTACAGACCACTGTTAAATCCGAGAACTAGTAATTCTCTGAGGTATCATTCAAATGTTTTGTACAGAAATTGATGTGGATGTTTGTCATTTCCAGGTTCCAGCTTAGCTTCTCTAATTCGCGAATCCGCGTGGAAGGTTTCACCATCGTGGAAGAATGTTTTCCCACCTCAGCCTTTGAGCGGCGTCAAAATTATTTATCTGACAATCAAATTCATTTTGCCTTGACAATCACGAGAAACGGTACGTGTCACATAATGTGTTCCGATTCCGTATCATATGATATGATATGATATGATATTTTATTCAACAGTACACATTATACAATTCAATGGTGAAGGTGTTACACAAAATATTACTACAGTTTTAATGTATACTGTCAGGAAATGGCATAGCTAGGTTGACTTGCTACCTGCCATTTCCTCAGCGAAAAAAGAAAATCGTACGGCTCTATATGGTTTCAAACAGACTGTGGCAGATGTTTCATTAAGTGATTAAATTAGTTATGGGTTAGAATGGTAAGTTTTTGTACCTCACTCACCCAGCGTGCTAGAAGGAATTACTAACGCTATTAAAACTCTTACTTTTAAAATGGTGTTATTTTTTAATTTCACTCCTTCAAATCACTGCCAATGACGCCCCGTCGAAGCGAGCTTATTGCTCTCGCTTCGATGAGGGGTCACAAGCTATACCGCAAAAGCAAATAATTAACTTGTATAGTCATATTTGTTCACAGCCTACGCTGGGCAATGGGTTAATTTGAAAAAAGTTTGTTGGTGAAATGTTTCGTAACAACTTCGGTGCTGACAACTGTTTTATTGAAATGAGTCAATTGCTCCGTCCGTGCATTACAGATTCTAGACGCGCGAACAAAGCAATGGGCCCCTCCAAAATGGATGAGAAAATCAGACATAATTACTGTATATCGGATATTTTATGCATATATATACTTACTCTGATTTGTGTTATTCGGGAGCAAAAACGAAAACTAGGACTTAGATAGATCCGCAGTCGGGACAATTTGGATTGTCCTCTATTCATAAACTCTTCAGTTACACTATCAATATGAATCATATAGACGACTCATTCTGATTCCGTATCATATAGATGACCCGTTTCCGGGAACGTAACGGGCTATCATAACAGGCGCATGAATACATTCTATGTGCGTTTCAATGATCGACTCAGCTGATCGCTTACAAAACAAAATTCCTTACAATTTGCGATATAACTATTAATAGCAAATGACCCCCCCCCCCCCCCCCCCCCACACACACACACACACACACAATAAAGAGAAACTGCACAATTAAACATTGCACACTTGTAAATTCAAGCGTATCATCATAGGAAGTGACATTGGGAATGAATAATTTTACAACGCAAGTTTGAAAATTTGCGGTGACCGCGTTACTCATTGTTTGTTAAAGTGCACAACAATATTGTTCCATAAAATATGACTTGTTAAACTTTATTTCGCCCAACATTATGTCCCAAAAACTGTATTAATAATTTAAGTTTAATCTGTTTATGTGAGAGAATTTCTAGATAAATGAATTATCATGATAATGTGCATGTCCTGTGATTTGCATCAGATTTTCGGTGGGTCCAGAATGGGATCACAACTCGCCGGCAAAGCCGGCTCGTTGAGATCCCATTCTAGACACCACCTCGAATCTGATACAAATCACAGGACATGCACATTATCATGATAATCTGTGTATATAATCCTTTCATCTAAGTCCTTAGAATCACCCTCGGTGACAAAACTGTTGGGATCTTTATATCCGGAAACGCTGAGTGGAATGTGTCGGGCTTCTCACTGTATTTTTTCACTGTTGGATGGACGTGTGGACTTTTCAAAGAAAGATTCAAAGTCAAATGTAGCAATGTATCGGTAAAATCGATCCTCTTGTGGGTCACGGTGCCTTCTTCTTAGAGTTTTTCAAAGATAGTATTTTGGGGACGGTACGGAACCCCAGTGTACAAACCTTCTAGTGACGTAACAGTTTCTTCTCAGCTTACAAAGTTTGCTGCATTTTCCACAAGTGTAGGACTTTGAGTTGTTATTTATTTATTATTATTTATTGGTGTTTAAGGTCACCTACTTATGCATAATGGCTAATCTTGACCGCGACAGTTTTACGGGTGGAGGAAGCCGGAGAGTACCACCGAGCATGGACGACCAACTGTCAGCTCCTCAACATTCTAACTCTGTCCAAGCTCCACTCAAGCAGGGTTACAGCAATTCATATTGATAGTGTAACTGAAGAGTTTATGAATAGAGGACGACCAGAATGTTAATAGTTTTGTTTACGATCTTAGCGTGTAGTTTGTACTTCCTGCTATTTCCTGTCTTCAGTATGAATCTTAATGCATTTAACAATAATCGACACAGTCACTGACTAATGTAATTTATGGACATCTCTTTGAATTTCAACTGAAAAGATTCCCTACTATTAACCCTTCTCGGCCAATAAATTCCCGCCTGCGTATGACTATGCAACATATAGCCATGGGAATTTCTAAAAATCTAATTGAAACACAAAACATTAATTAAAAAACAAATAAAAAACTTAAAAAAACAATTTATAAAAAAATAAAAATTCAATAGATCGGTAATTCTGATATCTGAGTTGTGAATAAACGACTGAACGAACACGCCATGCTCGGAGAAAGCATATTATCCCATAAATGGACGTCTATTCGAACAATAAGCGTCCTGGGTGAAATTTTGCTTTACTCACCTAATAGCAGCTGCTAGTAGGGGGATACATTTTCCCCGTAGGTTTAACACTGAAAGAATTTATTCCTATAGTAGAGACGGACTCGTTGACCTCTGACCTCTACAGCATTCGTGTTGTCTTGACCTGTTTTACGTTTGTGGTAGACATAATGAACCGACGTTTATCAAACTTTGACCGTCGCTGAAATGTTTAGTTTTAGAATGTATAATATGACTCGTCCGGTTTGTTCACTTTAAAACATTTGATATTCTGTTTTCATATTAATCAGTGATAAATAAAGCCTTTCGTCAATTTCATTGGTCAATTTCAAAACTAGACAATTTGATTGGCTGAACAAAATACAACTGGGCCACATTTTCATAATTTCCATAATTAGAGTTGAGAGCTTTCATTGGTCAATTTCAAAACTGGACAATTTGATTGGCTAAACAAAATACAACTGGGTGACATCTGCATAATTTCAGTAGGGAGAATTTACGTTATCTGTCCTATTTAGGGTGGGTAATTTTGTATTAATCTTTTACCCACAAGAAAAATGCCATTCATTTTTTTATATTTTCACTTTTTGCTTCCAAAACATAGGTTATGACCCCTCATTGGAACGAGCTCAAAGAGCTCGTTCCAATGAGGGGTCATAACCTATGTTTTGGAAGCAAAAAATGAAAATTTTTAGTTATACGATGATGTTTTTTCCGATTGCCGTCTGCAACTCAAGTTAGGTGATGGGTTAAAAAGTCATACTAAGTGGCTAATTTGTGCGTGTGTGTGTCATATGATAAATAGAATATGAAATTAGTGTTTTATTCATATAATATTTATGAAACTCGTCCGAATTTTCCGTTTGGGCTCGCCAGAGGCTCGCCAAAACGGAAAATTCTTACACTCGTTTCATAAATATTATATGAAAAAAATACTCATTCCATATCCTCTATATATGACACATTTCAACTCTGTCAAACAATAAAACGAACAACAATTAACAAAGAAAACACAAAATAAATGGATCGAAACCAAGCGTTGAAAAACATACAAGTTCGATTGTAAAAGGCGGGGACATGATGAGTGATGTTTCATTTTCCAAATTAGGAAAGTGTAAATAAACAAATGCACGTGTCGTCTCCTTTGTTTATAAAACTCAAGTTGAATCAACGAGGAGAAAAAAAACCAACAATAAACAACGAAAATAAGAAAGATAAACATTGTTCATTATGTAAAGTATTTTTGCAAGTTTAGCTCAAGTTTGTAGAGGACTTATTTTTAGACAGAAATGTATCACTGCGCCTTATTTATTTTTGGCAGTTTTCCTTGTCGATCGAATTGGACCAATGTAATCCTCACTTCTCGCAGTTTTTTATAGCGAGTAACAGCACGATTTGACTTTTGGGATAAACAAAATAAACGTATAGTGTTTTCAATAAATAAAATTATTCTACTCGTAGGATTAAGAATGAAACTGACGAGCCCCTGGCGAGCCAGAGGCTCGTCAGTTTCATTATTAATCCCACTCGTCGACTAATAGTTCTACTTGAAAACACCATACGTTTATTCTATATGTCACCATTTAGTCGCCGACGTGCTGAAAAGGAAAATGCTCGAAAACGAAATATAGATTGTGATGGGAAAGACATTCTTGTTTTGATGACGTATTTCTTGGGCCAAGTTGGGAAACGATTTAATTCCATAGATCTGAAATCTTCAAACATATCTCTACTGTTTTCGAATCTGCAAGGTGTTATTAAAATAGATGACACACAATGCATCAACAGGAAACTATTCAACTGGCAATGTTATCACTGAGAGATAATGTCCTCAGTTTCAATCAGGGACGTAGCTAAGAATCCCTATTGGAGGGGAGTAATTTATTTTATTTTATTTTATTTTTTATTTTTTTTTTTGGGGGGGGGGGGGGGAGGGGGGGTCCATTTGATATATACCGCAGGCATATATCAACCCGGCATCCCCCCCCCCCAAAAAAAAAAAAATTGGTGGGGGTTCGGAAGGCTTCCCCCGAGAAGATTTTGAAGTTTTTCAGGAGGACAGGTTAACCCATTATCCACACACAAATCAATATCACAGGTATGTTGACAGGAAGCGAGCCATGGCGGCTGGTAGGTACCACTTTGCAGAACAGCTATCGCGAAACATAAACGGAAAGTGAAAGTTAAAATCACGGTAATATCAGGTGACTCAGGGCTATTTTTTTTTAATTGAGATTGACAATTTAGTCAGTTATTAAAATTAACTTCCATTACCCACCAACTTAAATACAAGTTTGAATAGTTTGATTCCAGATCACTATCCTGTCTGAGTAATCAACTCTTTGAAAGACATCTAGAATCAAATGATGCAGACCTGTATTCCATTTAGTGGCCAGTGGAAGTTAAGTTCTGTAACCCACGGAGATTATGTCTTCATATCATTACCGCCGTTATATTATATGGTCGGGTAAATTTATATAATTGTCCCATTTTGAGGGAACCACTGTTATCATTCTCAACTTTTATCGTGATAAATATTGACTCTTGGGAAAGTTATCTCCCCTTGTAAATAAGTCCAGCTGTAATCCAAGGATGAGGGGCTTAAGGAGGGGGGGGCTTAATAAAGGGGCAGTATTATCAAGGTGAGAGTTTTCAAGGATTATAACCGAAATTGTCGAGCAGGAGATAGATATAAAAGAATAATGCGCCAGCTTTTTGAGCAGTACTTAGCCCTTTACCTAACGTAACGGCAATACCCGGCCAGCGCTATACACGAAAATCGGCATTCAATTTTTTTTTTATATTTTTATTTTTTGCTTCCAAAGCAAAAAATGAAAATTTTTAGTTGTACGGGGATTTTTTTTTTTTTAAATGTCGTCTGCATCTCTAGTTAAGTAAATGGTTAGGCGGATCATTTTGGGGGATCGTTGATATCTGATATTATAGATTGCGGTTTTAACCCTTTACCTAACATGAAAAGCAGACGACACTTGCAAAAAAAATTCTTGAATAACTATTTTTTTTTCCTTTTTTGTCTCAAAAACATAGGTTATGACCCTTCGGTGGAACGAGCTCGACGAGCTCGTTCCAACGAGGGGTCATAACCTATGTTTTTGAGACAAAAAAGGAAAAAAATAATGAAAATTAATTGGCGATTTTTGAGAATAGCGCTGGCCGGTTTTGTCCGTTACGTTGGGTGAAGGGTTTTAACTGTTTTTACTACAATAAAATTTTTCTTGGTTTTAACATCAAAGGGGGAAAATGGGCAAATGTCAGCTTGTTTATTTTTATATGATTAGATAGGACAATATCTATATTATATGCCGGTATGCGCGCAGCATTGCTAATATGAAGCCAAAAGTTAACCGCTAAAAGTTGACGAAAATGCAATTTTCTATTATTTTACATGAAATTATACAGGAAATAACAGTAGCATTTTAAGTCAATGTGGGAAAAAATTGGTCGAATGAACTCGTTCGATAATATCACCAACTGAGAACATATATATTGCCCTTAAAGGACTGATGCGCACAGCGAATATTACTTTCATAGGTTTTATATAATTTTGAGAAATATAAAAATTCCCCATTCAAATAGTATTAATTTTTGCCAGCCAGTTTTTAGCAATCAGGGGAGATAACATTTTCGTAAGTCGATGTGAATGACGAGAAAAGTTGACAATGTTTAGTCCCACCCCCTGGCTACGCATTGATTGCAATGTTAAATCTGGAAAGTGTGTTCCTGTTGCAGAAAGTTACGCAAGTTTCAGTAAATGATTAACCCTTTACCCAACGAATCGCCCGCATCCGCCCGCGTAATATGCAAATTCAGCAGTTGAAAAAATATTATTTTTCAAAACAATTCTCAACAAAACCATATCATATGACCCCTCGTTGGAACGAGCGCGTCGAGCTCGTTCCAACGAGCTGTCACATGATATGGTTTTGTTGAAATTTATTGAAAAATTTGAAAAAATGATATTTAAAATAATAAATTTTGATATTGTCTGCGTTGAGTAAAGGGGGCGCGGCCGATTTGAGCTACTATTATTTTATTTTTAATTTATTATTTGTTATTAGTTTATTTTGTTATTGTCGAAAAAGCTGTAAAATTACGTTTGAAAACAAAAAATATTTTTACTTCATCATACAGTGCAGTGCGTTTGACTGACTATGAAACATAAGCAAAGGAAATGCTGGCTTTTGCTCCGGTACTTTCTTGTTTTCGTGAAAGCCCTGATAGTGGCTTCTAGCACTCAACCAGTTAAATGAGGTCTCCCTCCACACAAAAAATCCGATAACCAATTTACAACAGTCATTATTATTATTATATTATTATTATTATTATTTATTGGTGTTTATGGTCACATACTCATCCACAATGGCTAATCATGACCGCGACAGTTTTACGGGTGGAGGAAGCCGTAGTACCCGGAGAGAACCACCGAGCAACGACGATGAGCACCTGCCAGCTCCCCAACATCGTAACTCGGCACTGCAGCACAGACAGGGTTAGATTGGTAGAAGACACGCGTACCATCGACGTGCAGTACGCCTTTGTACACGGCATGATCGTGCCCCCATGTGGACAATCGGGGTTAATTGCCTTGCCCAAGAACACAACGCGGGAGTCCGAATCGATCGCTCAGACGGTCACCCATCCGAGGATTAACTGGGCTCGACGTTGCTTAACGTCGGTGATCTGACGAGAACCGGTTACCGCAACGCCACCGCGCCCCCTACAGCAGTCATTACAGATATCGTTACACGGTCGTAACGCCACAATTCCTAAAATTTGGGCGACATTGAGAGGTTGCAACAATGTCGTTTATACTCAGTGACAGAAATGCACCGCCGTAATCATATATTTGTACTTGTATGCTCATATGATATGCATGTAGGCACCGGAATCGCTAGTAGAATACACACGGCAGTATCTTGCAACACCATACTTAAGACATCCCATTCTCCATAGTGCAGCTACAATGGAAACCCCACCTCACTGCAAAGGAATAACTAACTTTGCTATTTTTGTGTTTTGTAAAATAAATAAATGTGAATTTTATCGATAGAAAAATATACTTTTGCTTGTAAATAAGAACATAAGATCTGAATAAAAAATATATATATAAAAAAATAAAAAAATATATATATATAATTTGATTGTAGCCGAACTATATATGTAACGCAAAGGAGTCTTGGTGAAGTCTGCTGATTGAATCAGATTACCAAAGTTTAAGAAAGTTCTTTTTTGGTCGCCAAATATACTGAAATTTAGTACTATCGTAAATTTACATTTCTTTCTCTGACAAGCGCATTGTGTGTAAGATAAATTCACGGCAGTTTTGCTCACTATTGGCACAAAAAATCTGAATAAATATACAGAACTGCACTTACGTTTGAATGGGTTGAAAATACGCACGAGATTGCTTTGGATCAGGTTATCACGATTGCTACTGATCTGAATCATGCACTTTACTCTGCATTGATTCAAAACAAGGATTTGACAAAAAGATATGGTGGAATATGATTTCCAGTATTTGCTTTGATCAACCAAAAAAGAGATAACACCCACTGTTGCAGTCGCAAAATCCTTAGTTATTCAATGTCACAATAATCATTCATGACAATACTCTCACTCAATTTGCCAAGCTAAAATGTACATGTACCCGAGGGTTGCTGGGACAGAGGATCTCCACTAATAAATATACAGAACTGCACATACGTCTGAAAGGGTTCAAAATTATCACACAAGATTGCTTTGGCCCAGGATATCACGAGAGCCAGAGGCTCTCGTGATATCCTGGGCCAAAGCAATCGAGTGTGATAATTCTTACCCCATTCAAACGTAAGTGCGGTTCTGTATTTATCACACACCTACCATGTAACAACCAGTCTACACGAAAATTGAACAGAGGCACACTTCAAATGGATAATTGCTACGTTTTCTTCGTTGCCAATGAGACATCGCTGTGAAGTTGTCCGGGTACCAACCCTAATTTGCTTTTTAATGTTTACGGCATTTAATTGGTCGAAACCAATAGATACCGATCAGTGTCACGGCCACGATGATCGAACTTCAAATGTTGACTAAACTACGGGGAATAACATAACAAAAAGTTTTTGAATAGCTAATACGTTTAGCACACTGCATCATTATATGACCAGTTGCAGAAAGTATTTGTCAAGGAAAAAGCAGTCCGAATGTTAATTTTGTTTTGTAAATTTTTTATTCGAATCTGATTGTTTAAATATCCCGGGTAAACAAATCTAAATGAGGAACTTGGAATTCCCATGCGATCTCGACTCTGGTGCACTCGACCAATGATTGACGTGATTTATTCAGACGTGTTCCTTCTCTTTTTACGTTGGAAAGGAAATCGAACGCATTCTGTATCACCACATCAGCATTACAACTTTATTTTTATCGTACAGACAGAACAGTGGAAATCCCGTGTTTTACATATATAGGTGTGTGGTAAAACCTATGTTTATTGTATTATCTGTTGTCGGAAATACCAGGAAGGCGCCTGGCGGACAAAATCACACCAATTACCGAGATGAGACCACAGCGAACGGAAGCTTTTAAATGAAAAAATCTAATAACTGACATAATTGAGATATTGTTCAGGTTTGTACGTCACTGCCTATAAAATTGGTATCAGTAAGCAGACCAGTTATTAATGTTCTTAAATCTCACGAGTAAGCAACAGTCAAGCCTCCCCAAACAGCAAGTAAAGACAGCCGGCAGTTTCAAAACAAATAAAGCATACCAAACTATGTACTGGAATGAATTAGAGACTTTGCTTTCACTTTAACTTAGCCGATTGATGTAAGTCTTATCTATGCAGGACAGGTAATTATGTTGTTTTTGTCATATTTGAGCACCCACAAGGCACTCATGAGAGCTGTCTTTGCTCATGCAGCACCAGAAAATGTCATAAATGAATCCAAACGAGGAAGTTTAGCCGTCTTCCCTTTTTTGTGTATCAGTCACTTTTTTCACCAATTTGACACAAATCTCACACAAAATGTCCCAGAATTGTGAGGGGTATAATCACTGCAGAATGAAGAAGCCACATTGGACATTCTTCATTTTACATTGATGCTCTCTCTCATGACTCAATTCTTGTTCTTGTGAACTTTGACCGTTGGTTAACTTCATAGAAGGTAAACAAACACAAGAAAAATGGCAACCCTTATGGAATTTAAATCCTAAATTGCAATTAATCTTACTGTCCGTTCCTTGCACGAATGAGAAATAGAGGATTTCAAACGAGAAACGAGTGATGTTTGGATATAAGATTTTTTGAAACTCGTTTGATGAATTCGATTCACAAATCGCCTTTTAGGCGAGTTGTGAATCGAATTCATCAAACGAGTTTCAAAAAATCTTATATCCAAACACCACGAGTTAAAGATTCTGTATATCACATGAATTTTCGAATGTTTTTTACACTTTTTATTTAATTCATTGTCGCTAAATTCTCCCAAAACAACCGACAATCAGTTCGTTGGCTCAGACGCTTCACAACATGACGTTATGAATGCACTTTACTTGCACCTGTTGTCGTAATTGACGTCATGTGAACTACGCACAAGAATACAATGCTGCTGCTGCTATGGGACCACGCGCCGATTATACACTAATTGATAATCAGGAAATAAGACATGGGTTGTTACGACGACATTAACGACGTTTCATGTGATATGAACATTTCTCCGAGTCTGTACTGGAAGGATTGCAGAATATAAATATTCAGTAAAACAAAATCTGGTCTCTTACTCAAGCCGAAGCAGACTTTCGTGCAGTGCTTTCAGCCACATGGTGGCAGTTCCGTTATTTAGCTTTTACATAACCTATGAACCGATGGTTCATTCCAATAATTTGATATACACTCTATTGGGGTTATTACTTTCTGTGCATTTTTTATCTTTGAAGAAAATTACTTCTTAACACTGAGGGTATGGAAATTTCATATAACAAAATAGAATTTTAAAATGTTGCGACGGGGCAGACTAGGCCGAGGAATGTTACCGGGAAATGAACCAAGGCAGACCTCAGACCCGCAGAATTTTTTTTCATTTTTTCGAACAAACACCGCTTCCTCGCGTCCGAGTGATCAATGGCAGTTCTCATAGAGAATATTTCGATTGCATTGTTGTGTTATCTTCATCATTCATTCAACAATAATGGTATCAACAGTGGGTAAGAGCGCACGGAGTTCGGTCTAATGGGACACATTTTGATTTTTCAACATAAAAGAACGCCGTTTTCTTGCATCTGAGCGATCAGTGACAGAGTAGACTGTTGTCAGCAGCACAAGCCTGTTAACCCTGATAACTGCTTCTCCGAATCTTGTCATAGACACTTACCTCTCTGTCTTTTTTCCACGTATTTAAAGTCTATGCCACTGCAGAAGGGAGGTGAACAAGTGACTTACCTCTCGTTTCCCTGCTCCTTCTCTCCATCTCTTTCCTCTCTTTCTCACATCATTTTTTTTCTTCTCTCTATGTGTGTGTGTTCATGTGTGTATGTGTGTGAGGGTGTGTGTGTGTATGTGAGGGTGTCTGTGTCTGTGTGCGTCTGGGCGCGCGTCTGCGCGTGTAAGTGAAGGCGTGCCCATGTAAAGTAAATATTTATATGTATCCACTCAACTGGTTTAGGTAAATGCTACACGTACAATGTGTTTGTCACGCTCTATAACTTCTTTTGTGATGAAGCCTGTGCCACGGAAACAGCCTAGTTTTAGCTACACAGCTTGTTGCTGAATCCGTTTCCATAATCCAAACTCATCTGTATCAATTGTATCTATGTTTTCGTTACTTGCTGTTGGAAATAAATACTGTTTAAACTAGGCTAGACTATTGGCATATCGAAATGTTCTCCATGTGGACTGCCGCTAGCAGTCCACATAGAGGACATTTCTAAATATCGGTATTCTATGCACTCCATTTCGCCTGTTGGGCGTTTTCACGAAACGTCAAGCACCAACAGGTGTTGGAGTACATCGTTTTTGGGGGGGCCATCCAATAGGGGGCCCACCAGGAATTTTTCCCGGTGAACAATACTGCCAGACTGCGCTGTATCGTCGATGTGCGCATCATTTCACAAACTTCAGGTATTTTCTTGTTGAGTGATATCAAAATACAGAAGCTGTCTTGTTATAATTAGCTGGAGCGTTTGATTATTATTCCCCGTTGAAACCCATTTAAAAATAAGAAAACGGCTCTTTCGCCATCTTTTCTCTGTAACATTAATTTTATCTGTTCCTGATATAAACAGTTTGCGCTTCGTGACGTATCATTTCCATTAATATGATAGTGCAGGAGGTAAGATCTGCTGAATTTTATTCCTGGGAAGGGTAAAAACTCCCATTCTCTAAACGAAGAGCCAAAGTTAACATTTACTTAGTTGCTTCTAATAGCTTGCCATAAAAAGCTGAGTTTCCTTTTGTAACTCTTTATGAACGAAAACATCAAGCAGCTTTGAGCTGCCTGTTGTTTTCGTTTATCAAAAATAATAAAAAGAAATTTCCCTTAATTTTCTTCTAATGTCGTAGGTGTTTTCTCACATGCTTCTTAAATGGAACATCTTCGCCCGTCCATTTCGGCGTCCAATACTTTCAGTGGAAATAACTTCAGCGAAATTCGATTTTCATGACAGGTTACAGATGTTCATATTCACATTTTAGTATACTCTGATCAATGACAACATCGTATCTTTTGCACAGACAGGTGATTAAACATTGGTTACGTGGATTTAAATACTCAAGCATTGTACCAAAACGCAGAAAACATTTCAGACTGCAGAGGAAGAAACAAACGACGAAAGAAAATTCAAGCGTGACGGCTTTAAGCAGAGAGTTGAACGCAGTACCAACTACGGTGATAACACTGATAAAAGGAACGCCGGATATTTCTTCAGTAGACACTTTCGTGATGTCGACGAACATTTCCTCAGTATGGGCGGATTATACCCTCGATATTTCCTCATAGATAAGCGGATATTATGAGAAGGTAGCAACACTTTCGAAATTAAAACAATGAACAAAGTGACGGTGAGGAGAAACAATTTCCGTGTTGATAAAACAAAGTCCTGATAAGAACTTGACACGATTTGAATCATAGTTGTCTGTGTTACAAAAAGCATGTCCTGGAAACATTTCTTGGAACGCTCTTCGAGAGAGCGTTCCAAAAAATGATACCTGGACCTGGTTTCATCAAGACATAAAAATATAGTGCAAATTCGTTTCAAGTTCTTCTTAAAGTTTATACTTTATTTTATTTATCTGCACTCTATGCATTGTTGTCAAAAACCAATGTCGACTGCACACAAAGCAAGCAGTTTTAATCACTACAAAAAAGGTTAGCTCGAAAACAAAAGGAGTAACTCACAACATTGGGGCCTTATACATATGAAATTGTTATAAAAACGAAACAAAGGAAAATGCAAATATTCACCAAAAATAAATTAAACTTTAACAGTAACAGAAAAATTCCGGAGAAATGTTCGCCTTTCTTTAAAGTAATCTGGGGCAATGTCCGCTGGGGAAAATTTTAGCCCTTCGTGCCAGGGATAATGTCCGCCTGGGGAAATGTTCGCGCACCGATAAGAACGCCTTAGAAACCATCGCAGAAGCAAAGAGGAAGTTGGGGTTGTATAATACATAATTGTCTCTCCAGCCGCCTTGTCTGTTTTACTTCTGCAAGACGAAGAATTTCGAGTTCAAGAATAGCTGAAATTGTGATAGAAAGGCTTGAATAAATCTTGGTTTGTTTGTGTTTGTTTATGGGGGGTGGGGGTGTTAGCGACACTTTTGACAGCCAGGGTCATATTGTGTCGGCGAATAATCTGGCACAAGCAGAGTTATCAGCGGTTGAAGTACATCATCACCGCATAGTTGTCTCAGTATAGAGCGCCACCATGCCCGCCCCATGTTTGTAATTGGGGTTAAATATTTTGTCCAAGATGATTGCAACTCTTTATTTCAGTTGATACCATTATAGTTTGCATTTTGCTGACTTGCGTCTGCACTTCTGTATAGTATGCGCTTGCGCGTAGTTGTCTTGCAAGTTACTACAAGTTGTGCAAATTCAACGCCAGCCTGATTGACGTTACTAACCAATGCAACTCTGAAAATCTGTAATAACGGTTCAACTCTTCATAAAATGTTCGTGAAATAAATTATCATGAAATGTTTGTTACACAAGTTGACCAGAAAATACCAATTATCAGTTTCTATGTGACACGTTGAGTCAGAGGAGTGTTAAGGTGCTATATTAGTAATGGAATTTTGTTTATTTTGAAATTCCCACCTCTGATATTCCTTAAATTCAAAGTAAATATACACAAATTATACATAACAATGAATGTTGGGAGTTATAGAACACAAAAGATGTATGCAGTCAACTCATAGAGTTGACAGCAGGCACCACTGGTTCCTGGAAGCCTGCTACCGTATTCGTACCAGAACTGACAATACAATAATATTTCATGAGAACAACTTGTGGCCAAATGTGCTTCACATATCCAAGAACAACGTTGGGCATTCAAGAAACTTTAGGGTGCAGCGACAGGACTGCATTTAGGAAAATGACAACACTGTCTGCTTATTTTTTGTAGATGGAAACCATGTTCGACGGACATGCGCAAAACACTCGATACCACGAATTTCCATCAAAAGCAAAATCGTAATTCTAAGAAATTTCGCCAGGTGTCATGATACCTTGCACAGAATATGGCAACTGTGTAGTCTCTATATAATAATAGTATGCTGTATTAAGGCGATGTTTCTCATTATTTGATTTTTGACGGCGCTGTTTTTCGATGCTTTTTCCGTCCGATTGCGTAGACCGGAAATGGAAAGTAATTTACAATGTAAACAAAGGCGTCAGATTTGGACGTTACCCCCATGCAGCTCTGCCGCTGTGTTTTGAAGGATTGTGATGCCCAAGCTTTGTTCTCGGAGTTACCCCCATGCAGCTCTGTCGCTGTGTTTTGAAGGATTGTGATGCCCAAGCTTTGTTTTTGGATATGTGAAACACATTTGGCCACAAGTTGTTCTCAGGAAATATTATTGTTCTGGTACGAATACGGTAGCAGACCTCCAGGAAGCAGTGACGCCTGCTGTCAACTTTTTGAGTTGATTTCATATATTTGTCGTATTCTATAACTCCCAACTTTCATTTTGATGTATAATTTTTGTATATTTAATATGAATATAAGGAATATCAGCGGTGGGAATTTCAAAATAAACAAAATTTCATTACTTATATAGTATGACCATGGATATGTCGGTCAGGGCGACCGGCAGTGGCTTCTAACAGGGGTGAGGGCTCAAACTGATGTAAACCTGGGGTAGGAGCACTAGCTCTCTCCAGCAAATAATGAGTACAACTCCCGTGACCTAATGCTAGTGTCACAATAGAATTAGATAATTATTGACGGAAGAGCGCTGACTGGAAGATGGTCTTAAGAAGATAAATAGAAATAATGGGGGTGACTGGTTGGTTGAGAACCCTTGATATGCTCAAGAATTCTCTCACTTGATTACATCCACTTGACAACTAATTTACCAACAGCTCTCTCCAGTTGGTGATGGTTAATTATTCGCTGGACGTCCCACGGCGTCGTAGTTATAATTAATGGTCGACAACGGAAGAGAATTAATACGCGCTTGGTCATAATAAGTAAAAGCTGGGGACTGACTATGCTTCTGGGGAAGACAGGGCTTCTTTAGTGTGAAATGAAAAGCCAATAAAGATTAACAATTCGTCACCTGAGTTCCAATGTGTTCTATGTGCCAGTAGGCACATAGAACACATTGGAACTCAGGGGACGAATTTATTATACATCCACAATTACTATCTACATATCCATGATCAATTGTTTCTATGCATTATCCCTTTAACATTATGCACCCCCAAACACGTGATCGATCACTGTGCCCAATAAAAATGCCCAATAATATAATTATATTTAAATTGCTTCCCAAACTCGAACTCGTAAATAAATATTGGATTTACATCTAAACTTCCGCTAACCTACTACTTTACTCAGTTACACCTATCCCCGCTTACCAATTAGTTATTAAATAAAATTGTTGAATCATCGAGTCATTCGTTGACTATAATATGCGCTCCACTCGCGCAACACTGCAAGTGCCGCTATCCAGGGTATTAGACCCTCTGATGATGAGAATGCCCTTAAACCACAATAACGAATAGCTAACTATCTTTTGTATCTCGCAAAGCCGTCACAAATATCATTATAATATATTAATATTAATACTAATACCATTTAACGTCAATTTTCCGGCTTCCTCTGAGTCCATATGACTTTGATATCCTGTTATCCAAATGATAGCACTGACACCGACCGCTTATCACACAAAACAAATATTAACACTACTTTAGCTTCATCGTGTATCTCTTGAGCTACCTGCGATTCCATTTCAATTATCTGTGTAGGGCCTTATATATTAAACCAGATTCATTGTTTCTATTGGTAAGCAAAAGCGATTAGTGGCTTATCTCAAATTTACTGTAACAGATGCTAATTAAAGTATCAAGACTCGTTGAGACAAATGCCAATGCCAAACGACTGGATTTTACACGCTTTAATTAGGGGAGCACAATTAATACAAAGACTATTTGAGTTATCATGTGAACAGAGCTTCCTCAATTGCAACATGCAAACTCATTGACTATTCTGTATTTCGAACTATTTTAATGAACATCAGTTACATTAAACAATATTTATTTTAGAAGCAAATTAATCTAAATTAACCAGGGTTATTGAGAAGCATTCAAGAATGATTTCCGCATGGTAAAACATCAAACTCAGAGGCTTCTCAATATATCCTCCCGTCACACACCACCTTAATGGAGCACAACAATCAAAATAATATATTTATCACACATCCATTCAACTTTAAACCCTTTTATTTAACTGAATATCCGCTATGACATAAATGATTCTGTATTCAATGGGTGATGTACAAGGCGGAACTTTTTTTCCCAGCACCGTCCATACTAGTTTCTTTCCCATCGAGTCCTTAGTTACGCTTTGGAAAGTTTTCCAAATTGCGTTATAAAATTATCGACAGTCTGTCGCATAGTGTGAAAATGAAAACGACCAAAGCAAAATAAAGTCGGTTCACAAAAAAATTGTTAACCCAAAATGAGATAATATTTTTTAAAAACCCAATGATTTTCAACAAGAATATTAACCCAGTCCGCGGTCGTCTCGTTTTGTGGGTCCGTTATATCTAAATTGGTCAAATTTATTTCGGTAAATCTTCGTACATCTTGACATGCTACGAACTTCTTTTAAACATGTTTCTCCCAGCTGTTTTGCAAATCTGTACAAATTTGTACTTATATTTTTACTAACAGTAATAGCCACCAACTGGTTAGGCGTGAATGGGCACCAGCCGAAGAGAAACAGCGATACGAATTTCAACAAACACTGGTTCCGAAAAGGTTGTTTTGGTTTTATATCGATCCATTTGATCAGTACAGCTTCAGTCAAAAACAAACGGACTCTCCAACTTTGGGTTTAAACATTGGAATTAAAATTTGTTTAGTTTAATAAATTGTAATGCATGGGTTGTGTAAGAAACGCACAACGCGATATGTGTTTGAATCAGTGGGTGTTTTACATAACTTGTTGGAATGGCGTAATCATCTTTTCTTCGAGCCTACGGCTCTCGCAAAATATGACTATGCCATTCCAAATTGTTATGTAAAACACCCACCGATTCAAACACACATCGTGTTGTGTCTGTGTATGTGTTATAAGCTTTACTATGAAGTACCAGTACTATAAAATTAGATACATTTTTAAATTAATTAATTATTAAAAATAGTATCTTCACTGGTGAAAGATATGACATTTATCACAGGTGAAGATAATGTTAATCACAACTGACTTTGTCTTATATTAATGGTTTCAATGTTTTATGTTGTGTCTTAAAATTGTTTATTGATTTTTTCTTGCAAGAGGGACAGTACTATTTAATTTAGACTATTAATTATTTTTTTTCATTTCTCAGGCTCCTTCATTGTGATTGAAAATCAATCTCATAAATTAGTGTAACCTGTTTTATTTTTAATCTGAAAAGTTTTCTTTGATATATGTACTTTTTCAGCAATAAATATGGTGAGGAATCTTATCAGTGATAGAATGGATCCCACCAGTGGTGGTGTATGGTGGCGGAGTCGAAGACCATAACACATTAGGGGCCCCAAGACACACTAGGTCAGCCATGGTTCGACCCGGTGGGGTAAAATTATTGAAAATTGCATATGAAAAGGACCACCTAGGAATTACGAGTAGAAAAATTTGTGATTAGATGCCGCTTTTGTACAACTTCAATTAGAAGTCATACAGTCGTGAGTTCAAACCAGCCTTTTAAAGATCTCTGAATAGAATCGTTGCATGAAAGACATTCCAGTTGGTGATTTACGATACACAAATTTAAATTCCAATACACACTGACATCCTCTCTTTCTCTCCACCTCTCTCTCTCTCACTCTCTCTATCTCTCACTCACTCACACACACACTCTCTCTCTCCAGAGAGTATTTGCGCTCCTTTTGACCCTGTGGGGAGTCTCCTGAGGCTTTCGCAAAATATGACTACGCCATTCCAACTCGTTATGTAAAACACTCACCGATTCAAACACACATCACGTTCTGTCTATTTATCTTACAATATATTGGGGATAAGTCAAGAATGTAGACGAATATATAACGAACTATTTATTCGTACGGATGAACAAAAAGAAAAAAATGGAACCCACGCGAAAGGAATGTGCTTGTACCAGCCCACCCACGCCTGACCATTTGGTGACTATTACTGTTTGTAAACAGCGATATGAATTTCAACAAACACTGGTTCCGAAAAGTTTTTTTTTTTTTTTTTTATTTTTTATCGATCCATATGATCAGTACAGCTTCAGTCAAAACAAACTCTTCACCTTTGGATTTAATTATCGGAATTAAAATGTATTTATTTAAATGAATTGTAATGCATGGGTTGTCTAATAAACGCAGAACGTGATGTGTGTTTGAATCGGTGGGTATTTTACATAACTCGTTGGAATGGCGTAATCATATTTCGCTCGAGCCTACAGCTCTCGCGAAATATGAATACGCCATTCCAACTCGTTATGTAAAACACTCACCGATACAAACACACATTACGTTCCGTCTATTTCTATCATCATGTTCACTAACTTGACTTGAAACACACTGAAGCTTATGCCAATCTAAGACTCAAAAGTGTCTAATACTTGCCTCAACGCACTGAGGTAGCAGTAGCCCTGGGAAGAGACAATGTGATATGTATACAATTTTAGGCCCAGTAATGGTATCCAATGGAATGGCGTAATCATACTCATTCTGATCGGTAGATCTGGAGAAGATGATTTTTAAAAGAAATTCCCTTATATTGTACTAAGTTAAAATTCAGGCTCCCATAATTAGTCCAAATATTAACTCAGGGACTGGATTTGAACAAACTTGAATCTGCCCCCCACCCCCCACCGTGTAGTCGTTATGTAAAACACCCACCGATTCAAACAAACATCGCATTCTGTCTGTATATATATATCAGTGATTCGAGAGTTTTGAATTATTCACGATGTCATGTCATTAACCTGAAGTCAGATGTAGCGTCTATTTCACGGGAACGTCGAATATATATAAGAAAGTATACCTTAAATAAATCAGCGACTAAATACAATTCTGAAGCAGAAATAATAATTTTCACGTTTTCACAATAACAATGCGCACTCTGAAATCCGTTATGATTTGTGAACTACGGAAACCCGCACGCACTTGACACAATGTTCACCCAAAGAAGGATGTGATGAAGTTAATACAGCTGTGAGCTGAATAACTTGCATCCGCCTCATGAAATCATGCTGAATATGTGATTCTTTTTTATTTCATTGCACTACTGAATAACCGAACAAATGACAACTGGATCCCAGAGCTGGAAATATATTCCACAATGTTGGGCGCCATTATCGTCGGGTTATATTGGGTCCTCTATAAGTGAGCAGCGACAAATTGTCAACTCGGAATAAGCTTTTCTCTGTAACTTTTATTTACAACATCATTACTGTCCGATGATTCATTTCACATCTATATATGTTACAGTCAATGTCTAAAATCAGTCAATCTGTAGAATGACTGAAATTTTCAGTCAATGTGCACATTGACTAATTCACTCAGTCAATCTACAGATTTCCTAAAAAAATCAGTCATTCTATAGATTTCCTGAAATATCAACTCATTTATCAGAGAATTTACCACATTCTGGCCAAGATTCAGTATCTTGTAAATCCTCCTCGCTTCGCGAGACAAGTGTGGATCTGACGTGGCGTACTCCTCACCAAACGTACCATATCAGCTTGACTCATGATATTCCATTCTTCCTGCAGGCAGGGGCGAGTTACTGGACATTGGTAGGGGGCTTTTGGCGCTGTCGTAAGCGCCTGCGAAGCATATCCCAGACGTGCTCGATTGGTGAAAGGTCTGGACTTAGTGCTGGCCAGGGCAGTATAGTGATGTTCTGCTCCTGGAGGAACTATATAGCGACACTGGCCCTGTGTGCTCTTGCATTGTCATCTTGGAAAATGAATCTATGGCCGTGACGTCGCGCAAATGGCACCACATGAGTTGCTAACATGTTGTCATTGTCGTACTGCCCTGTGACACGCCCTTGGATGACATGTAATGCTGTTCTGCGTGTCATGATTATGCCCCCCCCCCCCCACACCATAACCGATCCGCCACCAAAACGATCTTGCTGCCTAATCGTTACGTCATGGTATCGTTCGTTCCGTCGCCGCCAAATCCTGTTTCTCCTGTCGTGGAGGTCGAGAGTGAACCTCAGTTCATCGGAACACATGACGTTACTCCACCGACGATTGTCCCAGCGCTGTCATGTTTCACACCAATTACGCCTTGCGGCGATGTGACGTTCAGTCAAACGTGCAATTATTCGAGGTCGTCGAGCGTACAAATTCCAGCTGTGTAGGAGATTTCGGATAGTCTGACCACTGTCTCGCACATCTGTCACTCGGTGCAGCTGCTGTCCAATTTCAGAGGCACATTGAGGGTGGTTGCGTAATATTGTGGTTCGGATGAAACGATCCTCTTTTGCAGTTGTCACCCTTGAACGATCTGGCCGGCGTCTGTCATCAAAATTGCCTGTCTGACGGTAGCGTGACCACAACCTGCAAATCACCGATTGAGTAACGTTGAGAATTTGAGCCACTGCAGTCTGTTTGTTGCCAGCTTCCAACATGCTAACGGCACCTAGACGTTCGTCACGTGTCAGTCTTCGCATACCTCAAAAGTTATGTTTCGACCAGAAACGATTGATAAATGAGTTTATACCAAGAAAAGAACGATGAGACCTCCGAAAAAGCCCGTCTAATACAAATGAATATTTCAAAACGTACCCCACATACATTAACGCAGCGCTAGTGCGAAAATCCTGCACCAAGTTTTTGCGGGCCGGGGACATTCATAATCCACACTCAACTTGGTAACATACTAATGTGTCCAATCACGCGTATACAATACCATTTTCCGAAAATATCAACATCAGTTTAGATATCCCATACTTGTTTTTGAACAGTATATAATGGTCTCAAATCAAGAGTCTTCAGTTTATCTGAAACGCGATCAAACATAAGGAGCGACCGTATAGTAGATATACTAACAACATTTTAGTACTTCAGTACACAAGACTATACTTGAAAATAAACTTACCAAATCGGTATGACATAGGTCTTCAAGAACAAGATATTATAAAACAAAGTTGAACGATATTTCCTCCTTAGCCTTCACAACAATAACAAGAAAAACACCGATGTCGAATCGAGGTTCTCTAGAACAATAGAATTTCCCCCAGACTAAATTTTGGCTTACTATACTAAAACGATATGATTAACCCACAAGAGACAACTACGCGCAGGCGTATACTTTTAAGAAGTGCAGACGCAAGTTAGCAAAGTGCAAACTATAATGATATCAGCTGAAATAAAGAGGTGCAATCATCTTGATCCATACATATTATCACCACAGTGCGTGTCTCCGGGAATTCAGATCAAGTCGAGTTGTAGGCACAGAACAGTATTTCGACGAGCCCGTTAGGGCGAGTCGAAATGCGATTCTGTGCCTACAACGAGACTTGATCAGAATTTCCGGAGACACACACTGTGGTGGTGATAAATTTATCTCACAATATCGACCACAAAATGTGTTATAAAAGTATTTTAAGGGGAACTTTTTCATTTGCCTTATCGATGGAAAGACGCAAATTGAAAAATAGAATAGCGTTCCTTGATCTCCTTATTGAGGTCAGTGATGACGTTACACTTCAGACAAAATCACGTCACTGAGATTCACTTTTCTGAATACTGTCTTGCGAAGTGGAGCAACTGCCAACTGTGTGTTTCGTCAACGTGAATTTGGTTGTTACTTTTGCAATTACTGGTGAATTAAATATCCCTCTTGGTGTAAAGGTTTATTATATTTTAAAATATGCCATTCATCGTTTATTGAGGTGGAGTTTTCCACATTTAATAGCGAAAGCTAATCCTTTAACTTCAAGAAAGAAGCCTCGACTCGAGCGTTCAGGAAAATCCCAATAATAGGCTACAAACCAGCCTAAGATGCCGAAAAGTGCGCATAATTTAACTATTCGTTGAGTTAACTTCCCCAGTGGCATTTTAGCATGCCGTGCATAATAAATACGTTACAGGGCGTCTAGTCGGCAGATACAGTGTCATATGCGGTTCAGAGAAAACAATATTAGGTTCGGCTTCGCCTCACCTAATATTGTTTTCTCTGAAGGGAAAAACGCGAAGCGATCGAAAAATGATATTAATGCCGTTGTTTTGGCAACCGCAGAATCAGGGGCCATTGATTCGGAACAAGGGCCCAGACACATTAAACTTTAGTTGCGTAACAGTGCAAAAACGCCCCGATTGTGAGATAAAAAATATTATTCGAAGATTAACCTGCAAAAGAAACACCTGCAATAAATACATGTGAGAGTAAGTTACTGTTTTCTTCAATTATATGTAATTCAACTCTACCACATTACTTCACCCGTAACACACCTCTGTGCACTTCTACCTGCAAATAAAACAGTGTTAGTAGTTGCTACAGTACTTGTGCCGGAAATAAAGAATGTTAACCCTTTGAAAAAATAATCGGATTCTTCAGTCAAGGGTCGCAATCGTTCCAATTTTATGAAGAAAATGGCTGTCTGTGAAGCTGTTGAAAAGCCCAATCAATATTTTGAACGAACAGAGTTAGAAATATTCAGTGATTGATCTTCAAATACTGAATGCGGAATTTTAAATGATGCCGTTGAACCGACATGGAAGACAGACTATTGAGCCAAGTGTTCAGAAAATAGATACAACTATTTACCACGTGTCTGCATTCTAGGAATAATCATCAGGTCACCCGTTTTGTGATTGGCATTAGAGCTAAAACTAGAAATCTTGTCACGAACGTGCGCTTATCTAGGCTTAATTGCGCGTAGGAATTGCGCGCAATTGCCATATCGAATGGCATCCAAGCATGGCAGGTTCTCCTGGTTACTCATAGCAAACACAGGCAATATTTCTGGCAATGGACCTCCGGGTTACCCGGAGGTCCATTGGCTGAAACATTGCTTGTGCTCAGGCCATATGTACAGAATTTGATAGCCTCACTAGGGTCATAACGATCGACGTGCTATTTCTGCACATTTCTTGACAGGACTTCTAGTTGTAATTGTTTTCTTCAGACAGTGGAAGAATAGCAAAAGTTGTTACGGCATAGATTTGATTGGCGTGGCGATGGTGCTGATAGTGTTCGGGGCTTGGGAAGTTCTGCGAAGGCTGACAAATGTCGTTCTAAAGTATCGATGCAATGCATTAACTCCCCCTATGAACGGTGATACAAAGCAACTCATTATCTACCTTATATCTCAAACAGCAGTTGATTCCAATTATTCAATTAAAAATTTAACCAAATCAATCTTGTTTGACAGAGCTGATTGACCTCGGTCAGAAAAAAAGACTGAATTGTTTAGATTCAGAGATGTAGATGGGAAAAATTTACAGTTTGAAATTTTAATATTCTGTCATTAGTGTACGAGCTTGTTCCAAATGATGGGGTCGCATGATGTGGTAGTAGAGTGAAATTGTCAATTCTAGGCCAGCAAAAATGCATATCAAGCACACCTCAAAATATAAGTTTGGAAGCAGTGTGAATTTAGCGTGAAACATGTTTTAGCCCATCAAAAATCGGACTTAGTCAATTTTTAGCAGGGCTTGTATTTCGGCTAAGGTTAATCCAGTGGGGATTTCTATTTAGAAAATAAAGAAAAAACAATTTAAACTCAAAATGAGATAGAAAAATTTTCAACAGGAATGTGTAAAAGTGTGAAGACCACCCGCCTCGTACATTTGTAAAACAAGATTTTTTTCTGCCATCGTCGCCTTTTTGCTCTGTGGTATTCGAATGGAGATTGTGTCGAGAATTGTGGAGCTCTCCCTTCGCTCTCACCTCTCGCAAGTGGACAGGAAAAGACGATGTCGAACAAGTTCTGTTTCAATACAAATTTACTATGGAATTTGTAAAGTGTCGCGATCACGGCACTCGTCAGATTTTGCAACTCTCGCCGTTTTGCTCCGTGTTATTCGAATAAGAAAATTGTTAAGAATTGCAATGGATGGCTGATCGCTAA
This sequence comes from Pictodentalium vernedei, assembly GCA_031216915.1. Lineage (NCBI taxonomy): Eukaryota > Metazoa > Mollusca > Scaphopoda > Dentaliida > Dentaliidae > Pictodentalium > Pictodentalium vernedei. The sequence goes on along the minus strand of CM062292.1, from coordinate 476,393,467 downwards.
GAGAGGAGAATTTTTTTATCGCCATTGTCACAAAAGTTAAACAAGAAAGGAGATTCCCCGCTCATTCCGCCCCCCTCTCATTCCGACCCCCTCCCCTCTGTCATTCCGATAGAGAATAAAATAATATCTACTTTTCACAGTGGGTTGAAAGCGAAAGAAGAAACCTTTATTTATTACACTGAAATAAGAAACGAGAATTTTCCGCTCATTCTGACAAACAAAAATTGATTTACTTAGAATACATAAAAATACCTGTCTGTGCAGTGATGTGTTTTACAACAAAATATTTTTAAAATCTTTGGGATCTATTCAACGCGTATTGAGAAAAGATTTAATATATTTTTTGTTTCTTCTTTATGAAAATATACACTTCAACACCGCAGGAAAAATTGAATTTTTTCTAGTTTCATCTTTGACAAAGGTTTATTTTTCTACCACGAGATTCTTGGAGATAAAAAGAGTAATTCCGATAGTATATTCGTTCGAAAGCTTTTTTTGTGTCAACGTCAGTGGGTTTTAATTCTAAACCCGCTGAGTAATGTTCAAATATTTTCTTACATCAAATCTAGTCATAGAAGCCATGACTAGATGTGATTGACAATTCGTGAAAACTGGACATAAGAAAGCATTGGTCATGAAGTCTATATATTTTACGGGAGAAAAAGTTGTTTGAATATATTCAAATTTTACTTATTTGAATGGCAAGTGATTTTCGCCAGCTGCATGCAAGGAGTATAATTTCATGTTTTATTTATTTCTGGCCACTCCGAGCTATTTTTTCCCTTCAAAATGATTGTCATTTTTGACAACTAGTGTTTTGCCATATCGTCGGCTGAGTGCTAGAATGTTCTATGTCCCATAGGGGACATAGAACATTCTAGCACTCAGGCGACGATATACGAAAGCTTGCGTGATTCTTCTCACTGAGCAATTATTTAAAGAGATATATTAACCCTTCCTAAACTGTGTATGTTATTTCTTGTGTTTTGTTTACGACGGGTATGAAAGAGAGACCACGCCTTGCGAATTAGGATCCTTCCCGTATATATCCTCCACGGTTCACTATGGTAGGAAGTTTGAAAGTTGGATAACAAACTTTACGTGCACTCTCATTACTCGTTGTCAACGACTAAAACGCAGTAGGAATTTTTTTATTTATTTTGTCTTTCCTATATAGTATATGTAAAAGAACAATTATTTAAAAAAAAAAATAACTCAAAATTAATTTCAAAAAAAAAAATAAATAAAGCATGCCATTTTTAAAGATCAAAGATTTTGAGGAGAGAGACAAGACGGTTCGTCGATTTCTTGAATGGAGGGAGACATACTCCAGAGATCAATATGGCTAAACGAATGGGCGAGACCGAGATGAAACGAGAGATGGCTGAGTTGCTCAAACCTCTGACAGAAACTCAAGAAGAAATGAAAAAAGGGATCGTCAAAGAATTGAATCCTTTGAGAGAAAAAGTAGGACATCTTGTTACAGAAGGTCTATTTACGAACCTTATGATCCGACTTACACGACCTCTGGTCTAAATGTCAAGATGCAGGTGTGACCCTCCAGCCTTCTCAGATTTTTATGGATTTTGAAATTGCTGCTCCGAATGCTGCGCAGCTCATCTTTCCAACAACAACGGTAAAGGGATGTTACTTCCACTACAGTCAAGCGGTTTATCGCTTTGCATCAGACAAGTGCAGCCTTAGAAATGAATACAAAGACGACACAGCAGTCAGAACATTAGTTCGACGAGCCATAGCTCTTCCATTTGTGGCAGTGCCAGAAGTCAGCGATGCTTGGTTTGAAGTACTGAGTGCATGGGAAGAAGAATTAAATACTAGGGATGTTGACCAGCGAGTGGTAAAGTTCACAGACTATGTAACTTCATTCTGGGTTGAAGGAGTTAATCAAAATATATGGAATCATTCTGAGACAAATGGCCCAAGAACACTAAACCACGTGGAGGGATGGCATTCTAAATTGAAGAAAATAATCAACGGAAGTAATCCAAATTTGTACTCTGTTGTGGGTTTTATTCAAAAGGAACAGGCTTACACAGAAGCAACAATACTTCAACTCCGTGCCAGTGGTAAAGTTTGCCCACGACGAAAAAAGTACCGAAAAATTGAACATTTCATCCGTAATTACCAAAGAGAATACAGAGAAAGTAGAATGAACATTTTACAATTTTTAGATGCCGTGGCCAAGGCCAGTCCTTTTTGAGAGTATTTAATTAATGCCCATGTTTCATGCAATGTTTAATGTTCGTTATTTGTAACTTTTTTGTAATTTTTTCTCATCTAAAATCCTGGGTAAAAGTGACCAGTAAAAGTATTTTTTTTGTAATTTCTAATCATCTAAAAAACCGACTAAAATTCAGGGTAAAAGTGACCAGTAAAAGTAATTAGCACCTTTCACTAATCCCGATCTCGGTATGTTTATTTAAGCACATCGGCATAACGAGACGACACCCTCTGGTCAGCCTCGTTAAACACAATCGTCTTCTGCATACCGACATCCTCCTTCTGTTCAGTATTTACCGTCGACTCCTTCTAAGATAGACAGATAATATATGATGAAACCGATTCACTAAATGAACTATCGACGATAACTACTGCGAGCACGATGGTAGTTGCTAGCGATATGAAACCCGATGATTACGCGAATTTAAGAAATAACTGTTGTTTTTTTCAGTTTATGCGATATAAACCGAAAATTCCAGCACAAGCTTCATAACTCGCGTAGCCGGTTACTATCGTGATGTCAGTTTTATTTTATGTATGCAGGTTTACTATTACCAAAAAACAGAATGGGTTCAAATTTGGGATCTGTCTGCCCATTTTCACGGAAGTTTTGGCCCTTTGTGAATTGTTATTGCTACTATTACTATTATTATTATTATTATTTTATTATCATTGTTGGTTTCTAGTACATAGCTATAATTAACTGAATGGGGTTTACCATCATGTAAAACACGAAAAGTTCTAATTTGTCACTGTCCACCCATTTTCACTGGAGATGGCCCTTTGTCTATGGGAAATGGGGCCCATTCTTTTATATTTACCGATGACGGTTATCAACTATTTGCCTTGGGAACAAAAAAAAATAAGCTACAGTACGTGGAGAGTGTATTATCACTAAATCACCCGCAGAGTGGAGATTCCACCCAAGGAATAATTGCAAATTTGTTGCAAAGCAGAACAAGCACAAGCAAAGTCCCAGCCAATGGACCTCCGGGTTAAACCCGGAGGTCCATTGGCTGGAACATTGCTTGTGTTTTTTGTCCATATCCACAGAATTTGAAAGTGATACTGGGTGATACCTCCACTCTGCGGGTGATTAAGTTACAATCCACTCTCCACGTACTGTAACAGTATTAGTTACTCTGTGTTGTGTACCCTCCTCATGATTTGTCACCAGTGGAGGTACACCAGTACTGTTAGCTGTATGGTACTATTATGGTAGTCTGAAATGCTTATTTTATTTTTGTTTTTTGTTTTTTGTTTTAAAAGGACCATGTAACTTCAGTAATTGCAAAAGAACTGTTCTTGCCTCCTTTATTTCAATAATTGAAAAAAACTTCTTGGAAATCTTCTGACCTCTGTCAAACTTCACTTGTTCTTCCACATATTTTATAATTTCCAGAAATCTGCAATCATAACTCTTTGAAATTGAAAAGAAAAAGCATCAGTGCACATATTGATATATTCGAATAATGGGAGGGTATTTTTTGGTCGTTTTGCACCATTTTTTGTGATACAAAAACTTCTGGTTGCGAACCAATAACCCAAAATGATTTGCATACTATAATCTTGTAGTCGCTGACGAAGCCCATGACGTTTGCAGATTTCTGCCAGATGAACTTTCTAAACTGTCAGAGCTGCAGATAGAGCCGATAAAAAAGATTATTATTTCGTACAAAAACAAAAAATGGTTCCGATGAAGCTACACTGAATATTAACCAAATGTCAACTAAAACTGTGAATTGATTTATACCAGTTTCTATTTATAAAATAAAAAATACCCTGAATGGGTGAAGACTGCGTGAGGAGATGACCGTCAAAGTAATGCTGAAATGGTTAAATGGAAAGTTGGGGAGTTGTTGGTTAATGGCTATTGGCAGCGGCCACTTACTGGTTCAAGAAGCGTGTAAAGGGCAGATAATTATAATAATGATCCAATTATAATGTGATGCACAGACTACAGTGGGCAAAACAGCCCACCTCATCTTCAGTTCACTGCTTCCCCATCCCCGATGACCATGTTGTTTCATCATAAATTTAAAACATCATAAGTTAAAGAAGACCCTATTGAATTAAATCCAAGTATCTATTATTTTAGTACAAAATCACAACTCCCAAAAACATTAACCCTTTACAAAACGTAACGGCCAAAACAAGCCAGGACAATTCACAAAAATTGCCATTACATTTTCATTATTTTTTTCATTTGTTCGTCTCAAAAACATAGCTTATGACCCCTCATTGGAACAAGCTCGAAGAGCTCGTTCAAATGAGTAATCATAAGCCCTCTTTTGCATGCAAGAAAAAAAAAGAAAAAGTTATTCAAGAATTTTATTTGCAAGTGTCGTCTGCCTTTTGTGTTAGGTAAAAGGTTAATCCTAAAATGAAAGTATTACCAACCTCACAATCCACCTTCCCCAGTGTCTTGACAGACATCATGAACCTTTTCATATTTTTAGAAATTTCTATCAACCACTCCGATCCAAACTGGACTGTGAAATCAAAGAAGATCTGAAAAGAGGAAACACAATTTGAAACTAGAATCTGTAACTGCCACGGTAGCCCTTCTATAGTGGCGAACAGAAAACTGGCGATATATCTGTTATATCATAACAGAAAATAAAGTATGTTCCATAGCAGCCCTTCTATAGTGGCGAACAGAAAACTGGCGATATATTTGTTATATCATAACAGAAAATAAAGTATGTTCCATAGCAGCCCTTCCATAGTAGCGAACAGAACACTGGCGATATATTTGTTATATCATAACAGAAAATAAAGTATGCTCCATAGCAGCCCTTCTATAGTGGCAAACAGAAAACTGGCGATATATTTGTTATATCATAACAGAAAATAAAGTATGCTCCATAGCAGCCCTTCTATAGTGGCGAACAGAAAGTTGGCGATATATTTGTTATATCATAACAGAAAATAAAGTATGCTCCATAGCAGCCCTTCTATAGTGGCGAACAGAAAACTGGCGATATATTTGTTATATCATAACAGAAAATAAAGTATGTTCCATAGCAGCCCTTCTATAGTGGCAAACAGAAAACTGGCGATATATTTGTTATATCATAACAGAAAATAAAGTATGTTCCATAGCAGCCCTTCTATAGTGGCAAACAGAAAACTGGCGATATATTTGTTATATCATAACAGAAAATAAAGTATGCTCCATAGCAGCCCTTCTATAGTGGCAAACAGAAAACTGGCGATATATTTTTTATATCATAACAGAAAATAAAGTATGTTCCATAGCAGCCCTTCTATAGTGGAAAACAGAAAACTGGCGATATATTTGTTATATCATAACAGAAAATAAAGTATGCTCCATAGCAGCCCTTCTATAGTGGCAAACAGAAAACTGGCGATATATTTGTTATATCATAACAGAAAATAAAGTATGTTCCATAGCAGCCCTTCTATAGTGGCAAACAGAAAACTGGCGATATATTTGTTATATCATAACAGAAAATAAAGTATGCTCCATAGCAGCCCTTCTATAGTGGCAAACAGAAAACTGGCGATATATTTGTTATATCATAACAGAAAATAAAGTATGTTCCATAGCAGCCCTTCTATAGTGGCAAACAGAAAACTGGCGATATATTTGTTATATCATAACAGAAAATAAAGTATGTTCCATAGCAGCCCTTCTATAGTGGCAAACAGAAAACTGGCGATATATTTGTTATATCATAACAGAAAATAAAGTATGCTCCAGCAGAGTGCACCATAGCAGCCCTTCTATAGTGACAAACAGAAAACTGGCGATATATTTGTTTTATCATAACAGAAAATAAAGTATGCTCCATAGCAGCCCTTCTATAGTGGCAAACAGAAAACTGGCGATATATTTGTTATATCATAACAGAAAATAAAGTATGCTCTAGCAGAGTGCACCATAGCAGCCCTTCTATAGTGACAAACAGAAAACTGGCGATATATTTGTTTTATCATAACAGAAAATAAAGTATGCTCCAGCAGAGTGCACCATAGCAGCCCTTCTATAGTGACAAACAGAAAACTGGCGATATATTTGTTAAATCATAACAGAAAATAAAGTATGCTCCATAGCAGCCCTTCTATAGTGGCAAACAGAAAACTGGCAATATATTTGTTTTATCATAACAGAAAATAAAGTATGCTCCAGCAGATTGCAAGAACATCGGAGGTTTGTTACAATCACTGCAGTTATTTATTATTTGTACATGTAAATATTATGTGTCTGTAAGACATGTATGAAGCCTCTCTTCTCCACCCCCCCCCCCCCCCCACCCCCGGTTGAACACTGTGGGAGGGTATCTTATTTATCTATCGGTGCTTAATGCCACATCAGCATCTAAGGTTATAACCTGGCAACAAACCAGTTAAAAGTACATGTATGAAGTCAAGATTAACCAATCGTTAACACCCATTGCCTACTAAAATACAAGATTTAATCAAATGATGTCTTCAACATCATGATTGTGGCTTCCCACATTTTTCAGGACAGCCACAACTGTGGCTTCCCACACTGTGCCAGTTTATAAAAGATTACAAGTACTTACATAGAGCCCATATCTGAAGCAAGGGTACTGTTTGAAAATCCCTTGTAGTGAGCCATTCTCATCTTCCAGCAGGATTTTTCCTCATGAGGCTGGGTAACCTTCAGTAGTATTTTAATATGTTGCACATTTTGTTTTTTCCTTGGCTTTTTATACTCAGCATTTAGCGCCTCTATGTGTGATGTGGTGTCAGACACATTGGCCACAACAGAACACACTTTGAAGATCTTGCGTCTTTTTTCAGAAGGCTCTCCACTTAACACAAGTTGGCTTTTCTGTTTCACTGCAAGTCTCCGGTGTCGTATTCTTTGAGAAAGTCTTTTGTTGAACATTGACTACAAAATAAAACGATTTTGAAAACCGATATTAAAGATAGTGTCTATAAAAATTACCTGATATTTATATATGCATCACCAGATACAGTAGATACAGCAGGTGAATGGTTCAGTTGGAATTAGTCCTGCAGGTGAGATGGATGAGTGCTATTGTAAATAGTAATTACACCAGACAAAACCTGCATTTTCATTTCATATATTTATTGATGCTTAGTGTGACATCAAAGTCTAAGGCTTTATCATGTCGATAAAGAGCTTACAACTAAGTATAAATTAAAGATTAAGCAACCATTTATACCCAATGCCCGCTTTAAAGAACATCCACCCTAACATTGGTTACCTGTCCTATTTTACCAGTAAAACAACTAGTTTACCACAGTAAACAGGCACTGCTGCACTTTTCTGAGTTACCACGGGGACATAAAAAATACGAATTGTACTTTCGAAATTTAAATTCTTAATATATCAGGTGAAATATGTCTGGCATGACATTTACTTCCATATAGATTGGTGTTTAAGATCACCTTTGACATCTATGGCTATATCATGGCCACAATAGTTACAAAGTTAAAATTAAAAAAATGTTTATATACATTCCCCACACCGAAGGACTTGTGAGTGCTGCTGCATATACTACATGTTTCGATCACTAGATCACTGACATCAGCATGGGGCAATATATTGGTGTTGCTCGATCATTGGGCTTATTAAAACTGTCCAGTGCCATACACGCAAAAACACTATTCACATTTTGTAATATTTTCATTTTTTGTTTTAAAAATAGCTTATGACCAATCAATGGAACAAGCTTGCCATGCTTGTTCTTGGGGACGGGGGTGGGCAATAAACTATGATTTTGAAGCCAAAAACATTAATTTTTGGTTATACAAGAACATTTCAGAGAAGTGTTGTCTGCCAGTTGCATATATTACATAATGATTTCAGAAGTTCCATAAGAAAAAAAACACAAGCCCAAATACACTTACATTTCAATATTACCAGAACCACATCCATAAAAAACAGCACACGTGGTAAAAATCGCACATGCCAAATAAATTTTAGGGGCGCTATTTATTGCACGTCTGTCCCATCGAGGCTACAATAATAAAATGTTGCAACTTTTCTATTGTTTGAAATTTTGTAAACATTCTTGTCGTGTTATATATCTTACCTCCTACAAGTATCTGGGAAGTTCATTGGTTCAAAGACGTCACATGCAGACTGCATATAAAACCATATACTGCCTGTCAACATCAATATACGCTGACAGCTATGGGTAATCTCCCCTTTGTTCATTGATTATTCAAAATGGCGGCAGCCGATAAACGCTTCAAGTTGAAAGATTGAGTGTTGGAAGCCCATATTTGGTCTGAAGTGCAGGTTAGGCAACTTGAAAGGCTTCATATTCTGTGGATGTGTGTCATGTTACCTTCGAAATGAAACTGTTTGGTATGTATGAATTTGCCTTGTTACAATTTCAAAGACGTCATATGCAGACTGCATATAAAACCATACACTGCCTGCCAACATCAATATACGCTGACAGCTATGGGTAATCTCCCCTTTGTTCATTGATTATTCAAAATGGCGACAGCCGATTAACGCTTCAAGTTGAATGATTGAGTGTTGGAAGCCCATATTTGGTCTGAAGTGCCGGTCAGGCAACTTAAAAGGCTTCATATTATGTGGTATGTGGATGTGTGTCATGTTACCTTCGAAATGAAACTGTTTGGTATGTATGAATTTGCCTTGTTACAATTTATGGGAGAGTGCCTGTGGGCACTCTCCCATAAATTGTAACAAGGCAAAGACACGTGAACACATTGTGAGAATTCTCTCATTTAGTTTTGATCGCTGTTATTATTAGTTGTGCATCGATGCAGCAGTCGGTAAGATATATTCGCTCTCGTCCAATATGACATTAACTGACACCATATATACCATATTAGGCCGCCAACAAACTGTGTAACTAATAATATCCTACAATATTTTTGCAAGTGAAGGTAAATACTTTACTGAGAAAGTTTTCCATTCGATCATGTGTCTACAATATTAACCCATGGTTTAGCTCCAACTTCGTGTCTGATACATTGCGATCTTTTCTATATTTCTTCCCCAGTGATGGCATACTGGGCTCTGTCACCAATACCTGGCCATTTTTCAAAGTAATAATCAGCAACCTGGTTAATTATTTTGCTCCAAACCGGCTCTCCTGTATTTGATGATAGATGGTGCTGAATTTTTGCAGGAAATTCTGGAAGTGATGCCTTGGTAATACCAGCAAGAATGTCAGCAACTATAAGAGAGAAAAACCTAAATATTTTGATTATTACTGATGTTTTGAACTGTGACGATGAGAAGTGAGGTGGTAAAATCACTAGTGATGAAAACACACTGTAATATCATCCCTCCCACCTCTCTTTTTCACATTTTCACAAAAAAAAATAAAATGGATATCATCGACACTAATTTTATACATGCATCTCTTGTGAACACAGGTAATGATATTAAATAAGAGTCTTTTCCTTAGCAATACCGGTATGTCACTGACACGAAACACATTATCAGTACTTCGATTTTGAGGCAGTGTGCAAAATTCGACAAGAACGCTTGTTTCGTTCACTTGGTGGAAACGTAAATTTAAATCTATGTGAACAGATGACCGGTTAGCCAAATATTGCATCTTGAATGGAAGTTAGCCAAATATTGCATCTTGAATGGAAGTTAGCCAAATATTGCATCTTGAATGGTGAAGTCTGAGTAACTTAACTAGCCTTTCTTGTGTCTTGATAGATTTGTAGACTTTTGACATGGGAGGCTTTTTGTATTTCAATTCTACGGAATATATTTTTTTATTTTAATTCTAAATATATGAATACTTGTCAATATTAAAGAAGCAGCTTCCCGAGAATTTTAATGTAGCCAAATATTCGGGGTAATCCATCCCCAAATTACGTGAACGGTCAGTCGGTTAGAGCCATTCCTGAAATTTTGCACACTGTGAGGCACGCCATAGCTATTGGGCGCTAGAGCTGAAACGGTTAACCGATTAATCGAGTAACCAGTGATCAACGTCAAAAAAAGTAATTGGTCGGTTAACCGTTGTCTTAAACTACTGTGTTATATGGGTTAACAAAGGAACAAACTTGCTCTAAAACAGGCACACATTGTCACACTGACTTGAATCAATTATTATGAGACAGATTAAAGCTAGAAAATTTATGTGCAGATTTACTTGTTCACTTGCATGATCATTGTACTGTATCAGTAGCTGGAAATAGTCATTCTCAACTCTGCCCGTTGCGGACAGCAGACGATACTTGCAAAATAAATTCTTGAATTACTAGAAAAATGTCTATTTTTGTCTTAAAAACATAGCTTATATTTTTGGGACAAAAATTGGAAATATAATAAATAATAAATTTGAATGGAGATTTTTGTATATAGGCCTAGTCAGTTTTGTTTGTTACGTTGGGTAAAAGGTTCATACTGTAAATCATCAACGGTATGGCAATTATTCAGATATCTATTTGGACAAGTGATGAATCGGTTAACCATTGATTAATTGATTAATCGATCAAGAAAATCCCTTAACCATTTCAGCTCTATTGCACGCCATCAAGACTCCAAACAGTATCAAAGAGGCGTGGTCTGAACTTCTGTTGTAAATGATAAATACACTATCCAATATAGATATCCTGAAAGGTGTGCTCGAGCATCCTGCAAATCTCAACAAATGTAATCACGCCCACTATCGAGACCCAGCACACATACCTGACCTTTCTGAAATTGAAAACCAGCTTTCCTGTAATTCATGTTCACGTTAATCACAATGAAATTTAGTTGGAACTCCATTTTATTTATTCAAATAATTTGGTAATTAAATGCCAAGCCATTAACAAGCCTATGGGGTACTTAATGTTTATTTATTGATTGAGGTTTAACAACATTTTCGACAGCCAAAGTCACCTTGTGTCGGACAGTTTTATGGGTGGAGGAAGCCAGAGTACCTGGAGAGAACCACCAGGCAATGGCTAATAACTGCCAGATTCCCCAATGTCCTAACTCCATGCAAGCAGGATTAGCATTGATCGAAGACAAGAACATCATCAACATGCAATATGCCTTGGTACAGAGTGACATTTTGCCCCCACATGGGCAACTGGGATGAAGTGTCTTTCCCAAGGACATGGCACAGTTACCCCTGGTCGAGAGCTTTGGTTTGAAGTCTGAATCTGGAGCAAATGAGCCACCATGCTCCCTCGCTTTCCCCCATGATAACATATTGTCATAGATAGAATTGGCCAAAGTTATTTGGCCAAATGAGGAAAATAGGAGTATGTTAATGGTAGGGGGTGTGGTTTGGGGTGGGTGGGGGTGGTTGGGTGTAAAATATGTATTTTTGATGGAGTATGTAGTTTACAGCTGCATGTAATTTCTGTTTGTTGGTTTTTGTACACATTTAATCAATTAATGTGTAATTAACAACCATTGGCTTAGCCTGCTCCTTGGCAATACACCAACACAACTGATTTATCTACAAATTACAATTATTAAGAGACACACAGTGAGTGCTCAGTCTTATTTCTAAACATTTGTTCTGCTTTTTTGCTTCCACCTGACAAATATTCAGAAATTCGGAGAAAACACAAAAACCAGAACCACCCTTTCAGTTAAAGTACACGTATAAATGTATCGTACTGTTAATTCTGGTGGTTCAAACTGAAAGTGTTCTGGTGGTCCTTTTGATTTTTTTCAGAATTTATTAACTTTTTTATCTGGTGGATTTTCCAGTCTGCATGTCTTGTCAGTTTTGTAAATTGTAACACATATACTCTGTACGTACTGTACAAATAATCTCAGAAAATGAGAATGATTGGCTAGATCAGCCCCTAGTCACATGACCGATACGACATGCAGACCAGCATATAAATTCAGCATATATGCTGATATATGTAGAATAAACATTTATGCTTACCATCATTATGAGATGAATCAGCTTAACAACCCTGATAGGTGACTTGCTCAATGTGACTGGATAATTGTTCTCCATTGTCTGCTATCTGTACATCAGCCTGACCATCGCTATCAGAAGAAGAACATTTCAAATTGGTATTCTGACAATCATTGCTAGTATTTTCTACTGCTGCTGCTGCAATGCTTCGGGTAACATCTTTGGGAACCCATGTTTCATTATTGGCCAGCAAGATTAGAGTCATCGTTTTACCCACTTCTTCAAGAACTTCATCGTCCTCAATCTCTATTCCATCTTCTTCCAGAACTATTTTGTATTCTGCAGAACACATCTTGAATTTTTCTGTAGCCGAAAAAAGATAAATAAAAATTATCTTCTTCACCCATTGAGTTTCCCATGGATGTAAGGATGTAATACCGGATAATTTTGTGGGAGGTCATGCCTTCAAACCTTTTTTGCTTCCTGTGACATGGATTGTTCCCCCCCCCCCACCCCAGCCACCCCCATTCTATTTGACCTAACTGAACACATTCTGCTGCCTCGTCTCAGGCCCCTAAGCAAAGACTTTCTTTTGACATGGTCATATCTCGAGCCCTCTCTCTATCAACAGAGGAAAGAAATGTCGAGTGAAGGTATAAAGAAGGAGAAGCCCAGGTTGTTTGCAATGGTTCCACATATAATCTAACAACTGTTCTCACGGGGAAAGCGTCCGATGCTGGTAACGTTAATTTATCTTGGTAGAAACACTAGTTGTAGCTTGGTCAACCGACCTGCACAATATCCTGGTTGCACTGTCGTCCTGCCATAGGACGAGACTCACGGATCTCTGGACCCGCGAGTTGCAAATAAACGAGAGGTATTTGGGTAACCAATTTGGACATTTATCATCATAGAGTTACCCATGTTACTTGAGGTACTTGGAAAGACAAGAGGGACGAATCGTGATTGGTCGAATTGGAGAGGGGCGTGGATGGGGTTTGAATGTATGATATGTACCGCGGTTGTAAAAAAAACGAAGCAAAACAAACAAAAAACTTGTGGGGCCCTTCGGTAACTTGCTAGTGTGATAACCACCATTCAGGCAACGTCACATTAAAATCTACTGATTGCCTCAATATATGCGTGGACGCATTTGAATATTGTCTCATTGACTTCAGGGGGATAAGAGGTACTTCCGTATAGAAGAGTATATGTGTCAATAGTGTATGGTAGGGTTTCGAGCGTTTCAGTTCTGATGTCCGAGTACAACTGGCAGTTAAAGAAATAGTGATCAGTCGTTTCACGCTCTCCACACCTACAAAGTGGCGAACTGGACAGATGATTATTATAGAGGTGATCATTTAAATTGCTACAACGTAGCCGTAATCTGCAGTAATGTATTTGGGTTTTGTGTGACTTTAGGAAGTAAAAAATCTTGGGCGTGGGTAATTTGTCGCTGTTTAAGTACAACGTAAATTGGTAAAATGAACTATTCTCCCTGATCTCAGTGGGTATGCAATTCCATATCTTGGTTGTGGAGGGTATGAATGAGTCTTGGTGTGGGGTAGTGTGACAATAAGGAATAGATAGATCACTGTTCCTACGAAGGGAATAGCCATGAGCAACCGAAGATGATGGGGGAATTAATGTTGACAAATAACCAGGGACAAGGTGGTGGTACATTTTATAAAATTGTTTTAGTTTATGTGTTTCTCTTCGAGTTTTCAACTTTTCCCACCCCGTCTCTGCATATAATGAATCTTTATTGGCACTTCTAGTTGCTCCGGTAACTATTCGGGCAGCCTCAACCTGAATTTTTTCCAATTCTGTTACTTCGGAACAGTTATCCCAAACAGTGTCCGCATATTCGAGCACAGGGCGTACAAAGGCAAAGTAAATTTTTTCCAGGGTTTTACGGTCGAGAGAAAATTTATATTTCCTGAGAAGAGATATTCTTTTCCAGGCTTTCGAGCACAGGGCGTACAAAGGCAAAGTAAATTTTTTCCAGGGTTTTACGGTCGAGAGAAAATTTATATTTCCTGAGAAGAGATATTCTTTTCCAGGCTTTCGATGTTATATCAGCGTTATATCAGCGATATGATCTCTCCACGAACCACGGTTGTTGAAGATTAGACCAAGATGTTTGTGACTGCTAACCTCTCTTATGGTAGTGCCTGACATACTCAGAGGAGGATGTATTGCTCCAGAAACTCTACGCGAAATTATCAGTGATTCAGTCTTAGTCGGGTTAAAATCTACTAACCATTGACTTGCCCAATTCCCAATCCCCCTTAAGTCATCTCCTATAAGTTTTGCATTTCTACCAGGGTCTTCAACAATGGGGTAAAGGGATGTGTCATCCGCAAATAGACGAATGTTACGTAAGACGTCGTCAACAATGTCATTTATGTATATTAAAAAAAGGAGGGGACCCAGTATTGATCCTTGGGGAACACCCGCACAAACTTTTCTCCATTCGGAGGAGTGGGACCTGATAACTACACATTGTTGTCTATCCTCCAAATATGACTTGAACCACCGGAGTAATTGTCCTGCAATTCCTATCTTTTCCAATTTGAATAGTAATCCCTTGTGCCATACCTTGTCAAACGCCTTACTGATATCACAGAAAACAAATCGTATTTCTTTCCCCTCATCAAGGGCACCGCTGACTGTATTGTACATTCCACTCAGCTGACGGACTGTGGAGTCTTTGGGCATAAACCCAGATTGGAATCGGGTCAGCAGGGAGTTTGTGTCGAGGAAGGCGCTCACTTTTTTGAATATGCATCTTTTAAAGACTTTCCCGATACAGCTCAAAAGTGAGATATGGCGATAGTTTGTCTCGAGGTTAGGGGACTCTTTTTTAAATATCGGAGAAACATTTGCCTTTTTCCATTGCGGTGGGTAAAAACTTTCACTTAGGAGGCGGTTGAAGGTTATAGTCAATGGTTTGGCTAAGATATCGGAGCATTCCTTGAGAATTCTTGGGCTTATTTTGTAGGGACCACATGCTTTCGAGACGTTGAGTGACTTCAGTGCATCGAGGACGTGTTTTGGGGTAAGGGTGATATTTTCGAGGATTGGACGATTGGGGTCGAATACCAGTGGTGGGAGTACAACATTGGAATCAGTGATATTTGATATCGAACAAAAGAACTCGTTGAAAGCTTCGGCCTTTTCGACTTCTGAGCTCAGTATTTGACCGTTGTGGTGGAGATCTAGTATCTCCGAGGTTTTACTTCCGAGGAGAGATTTTAGTGTTTTCCACCCAAGCTGGGCTGATACTATACAGGATTTCAGTGTATTTTCAATGTCACTAAAATATCTGGCCTTGGCTTCCCTTACAGAAGAGTTAGTTTCATTTGTATTTTTACGATATTTCTCCCAGGCATGCGCAGTGTCTTTTAGCTTCGCTGGGCGATGAAGGCGCTTTCGCTGACGAATTAGACGCTTTATTCCGGCATGTATCCACCTGGGCTCATTCGGTCTAGTTGAGATTCGTTTGTTAGGGATAAAATTAGAAGCCATCTTACCTAAGAGTGTTGTAAAATGATCAACAACAGCGACTGTCGACTGCAAAGATAAACTGTCTTCCCAGTCCGTAAATACAATGCACTTATTAAATGCGGTGAAATCGGCTTTTGCATAGAGCCATATTTGTCGCTTGACTGAATAATTATGTTTTGTTGGAAATTTAAGTTCGGCCACGATAGGACAATGATATCGTTTGAGTTCAGCATAAAGGGGTTTTCAACAAACTGTGCGTTAACGAAATCCTGGTTATTTGTGATTAGGAGATCCAACAAGGTTGACGAGGTTTCGGTGAAGAATGTCGGTTGTCTCACAACTTTAGATAAATTATATTGCTTCAGTATATCTTTAATTGGCTCTGGCTGTGGTGTCATTTGATCGTCATTAAAATCGCCTGTTAATACGACGTATTTTATATTGGAATCTATCGCCCGCTCCAAGGATTCGGAAATGAGTTCCCAGACATTATTATCGGAGTTCGGCGGGCGGTAAAAGGATCCAAGTAAAAAGCTTTGGTTGTTACTGTCTACCTGTAGCCAAATGCTTTCCAGGTTTGCAACTTCGAGGTCTTGCCGACATTTGAAGGACAGTGTGTTTCTAACATACACTATTACACCACCACTTCTGGTTGGTCGGTCTTTTCTGATTGGGTCGTGAAAACCTTGGATTTGCAGGTTAGAGTTTTCATCGGACTCACTGAGCCACGATTCATTGAAAATACAAATATTATAATCAATTGCTTCACACCGTACAAGATCAAGTTTCGGCTTTAGACTTTGAATGTTCAGATGAAACAATTTTAGAAAGTTCGACTTAGATTCGGAAGGCGCCCCAATGGAAAAACTATCAAGATCGGAACTTGATGTTGAGGGTGTTCCTGGACCTGGGTTCACCTCGATGTCGCCTGATAAATTTATTAATATATGAAGCCAACAGCATGCATGTACAAGGACGGGACCAACTGTGAGGGGACAAATTAATATGGGACATAACTTATTCTGGTAGGTCAGAACATCATTCAACAGCTGTGAATTTGTTTTATTCCACCCAGGCCGAAATGAGTACAATACGGGGTGGTAGTTGTGATCTGTGTTCAAATCACAAGTTGTTATAATGTTGAGTAACAGCATCAGTGTTATGCCTTTTGCGCCGAAGCGGCACGGGATATTTTCAAACAGTACCTCGGAGAAGTAGAGACATGTTTGGTGACGCTTTCCCATGCGGGCATTTGGGTAAAACAGACCAACTCTTTTTCTATATGTGCCCAAATCAGCCATTGTCTGAGATGGACCTTCCTTGATTAATCCTACTAGTATACCTCAAGAGTGGGACTAAACCGGAATGTAGGCTGTGATGTGTGGAACCTTCCTGGGCTTTGTGATAGGAAAAGATACATGTAAGTAGCATTTGGAGAATGAGTAATGCAAGGAGCAGAAAAAAGTCTATGATATATATATACAAGTATGATATGTCTGGAATAGTCTGAATGTTGGAGATTTTAGGAGGGTGGGGTAGTGATGCCGATTCGATTAGCTCCAATTATAATATATAGTATTAGAAGAAGAACCTCCATGTTGAGCCCATCACAGACTCGAAATGGCTAAACAGAAGGGGTTCAACTAGTACACGAACGTCATCGGTGGCAATGCACAAAGCTACGTCACGTCGAATGCTTCGCATACATGTACGAAGTACGCCACATGTCTCATGCCGTCCCTACAAACACACAATGCAACCGAAACGCTACTACAACGTCGCCACAACGTCATGGCGCTGTGGCGAGGCTATAAGAACGCAGCAGCTGCACTGCACGCCTGCAGGGATGCCATCCCGGCTGACTCGAGGCCTCAGGATTGGTAAAGGGGATGTTGGTCTGAAGGTTTCTGATAAATTGCACCGTAGTAGGACCCTCCTGCAAACACACAACGCCGTCCCAGTCCCATCGTCTTGATGTTGTGACGACGCAACTACAACGTCAGAGCTGCGCAGCGTGCCAGCAAGACTAGTCTACGTTGTTTCCAGAAGGATACACATTTTCACTGATTATCTAATCAGACAGTAGCAGGACCACGAGGAGCAAGTTACACACCGCTCCCCCGAACCAGCAGCCCCGGGGCAGTACACTAATGTCTCTCAGTTGTCAAACTTGAGTAAGAGTGCGATTCACGATAAGCACAGCCACATAGCGACTATAATTCTACAGAGTTGCTCGGCTATTTTTGTGTTCAGGTTTATAAAATAAACCAGTCTGTGGGTATGTACACGTGGATTTGCAGTAACAATCACCACACCGCTAAAAACTTTCTTCAAAATTCTAATTCCTGTTACCGAAATTCACCATTTCCGACTGCAGTTATCGTCCCCATCCTGTACGCTGTACAGAATTTTGATCCTGCACATCGTTGGATTTTTGGGGTCGCGAGACGCTTAGAATGTATCCACTGACTAATTGCGAATTTTCGGGAAGTAGAACGTATACGCTCGTCGGATACTAACTTTGGCACAAGCTGTACCCAGTTTGTGTTCAGATTTTTCAGTTCACCTTAATGTTGCGTGGCAGGGAATTTAGCGGTGCCTTGTGTTCTTAGGGTGGATATGTCTATGAGGAAGATCGAAATAAAGACTGAGGCCAGTGAAGGAATGAAAAACCAAAGCGACGGGAGTGAGTAATTACCCAAATGATACGTGTGGAACGCGAGCTTCATAATCAATTGATAAGTCCTTGTGTGAAGCACAGGTTTCATTTTCAAGTGATAGATCAAAGTGTGGCACACAGATCTCATGAGCAAGTGGTAGATCTTTTCAAAAAAATGAAAATGACGCAGTGGTTTCGATAGTCTGCAAGTGATAGTAGTGAGGTGTTTCTGATATTTTACAACAGGTGTGGGGATTACCTGAAGCAGAAGTGCATTAAATAGATTCTCACATACATGTATGTTGCCATTATCATAATGTCATTGTTGGAAAGATCACCAGTAGGAAATGGAGAAATTGCTACAGCTGACAGAGTTCCATGTACATGTACTTAGGGAAATATAATTTAGTTTTACATATCTTATGTGCAGTATATGGAGATGAGTTACCAGTCGCAGGGCTGCCTACTGTTAACTTTAATACGGTGCTTGTCTGGAGTGAATAATTTGGAGGACATTGCACATGTACATAAAAGCAACTGATGAACTGGAGATGTGTTAACATTTGGACAAATACACTGACAGAATAATAATATGTTTGTACTCATACATGTACTTGCCCACTGATAGCAATGGCCAAATAAAAGTGATGTTGAATATTTTTGTTGAAATTGGTAACTCTGGAGGTATTTTCACAATGTATCTTGTCCTGGAGTAGTGGTGCTACATCGATGTTCTAGCCCGTGCATTTGAAATGATTTAAGAATGGGTGCATGCTATAGAATAAAATTGCCACTTTACAATCTCCTGGTGAGTGCCCATGGGCCATCTCCAACAGATTGCAATACAGCAACATTAGGTGCTCGTTGATGAAAATGTTACTAGCACAACTAACGCCCTTCAAGTTCCTACGCGATCTATAGAATCTATCTCTGACGCGATAGCTGTGAAATTTCACCAGTATGGTTCTAGGCTGGTTCCTAGAGCCACCGAGACGCCCTTACCTGTGACTGCGCTCTATTTCCCACAGCTCAAGGGAAACACTCATTTTCTGTGCCAAGTCTCTCACGATATCATCAGACTGTTCACCTGTTGTCTCTGGTATACCAGATATCCTAAGGCTATTCCTACCCCCATACTGCTTAAGGTCATCAATCTCGTTGCTTAGGTTTGATATACACCTGTCTTTGGCAGCATTGGTTTTCTCGAGCTCATCTACCCTTGTCTGTAGGTGATTGCCTGCTAACGTGGAGACCAACAAGTATTTCATGACAGATAGCACTGCTGGGCTGGTCAATGCTGTGATAATGTTGTCAACCATGTCTCTATTCTGTTGACTGGATACAGCATTCTCTGAGCTCATGTCAAGCTCAGTGATGGAGGTGTCAGACACTGACTCGAACACAGCAGACTTCTTGGATGCCCGTAAGGCAGATGTACTTTCATCTGCTTCACGACGTCTCTTCTCACTCTCGTGGATGTTATCAGCCGACATATTCAGGTAGATGGTTAAATAATAGATGGAACTTGCTAGATCAAAATCGCAGAGATGATGGATTTGCACGAAATTAGGCAAGATTACAAAGACAACTTGCGAAAAAACGTTCTCAAATTTACATTTTCAAAGAAGGACTTAACACCACATTGTCCACATAACTACTCCAGACCCTCCAAGCTCCAATCGAGAGACGATCCTCACATTATAGAAAGATATCAGGATATTTTCTTGAAAAAAAGCGAGAGGAAAAAATGTAAACTTTCTAGCTTCCCGTCATGCGCATTTCTTTTTAATTTTCCACAATTTCCTAACAAACAGGTGGTCAAAAATTTGGTAGTCCCTTTTTTGCTGATCTGGAAATATTTGTTACACGGAAAATCTAGACCACCGTGATTTGGTATAAATCCACCCTCCGCAGAGGTTTTTTTCCAAATCGTTTTTGGAACAGTTTAGGGCATACAGTACAGACACTGTGTACTGGTCGTAATCCATTCGTGGGCAGTGACGTCCACGCATGCGTTTACTGGGTAATAAAAATCATCAGCAGAAGTTTAATTAGTGAATTCCTCAGTGCTTCATTTATTAAATTATTCCTATAATTTGTGTTTGGAATCTAATATTTTTGTGGCCGTACAAACTTTGCCCACCCGTGCAAAGTGACCAGTCCACGGCGGCCGAACTGTATTTGTGTTATATTCTTTTAAACTACAAAAAAAATGCTAAGCATTTCAACCAGACTGGGAGGCCACCAGAAACAAAATGGTGAACACTGTTGCTGTACAGGCAGGAAATTATGTTGAGAAGCCAATACCTGCAAGTTTAATTTTTTTTTTTTTTTTAAAATCAGCTCTGATCTCAATACAAAGTTTAGGGTAGGGCTGCAAGATATTCCAAACTGAATACCGGTATCGAGCTCGTTCCACTTCCAATGAGGGGGTCACATAATAGGGAACTGGACAACTCGCCCCCTTGGACAACTCGCCTACAACATTTCTGGACAACTCGCCCCCATGGACATCTCGCCCCCATAGATTAAAAATATAAACCTAAACTAAAAAGAATTTAGTTTAAAAACTCATTATTTAAAATATGTAGTAAATAACAATAAAAGATTAAATTACAATATAATCATGTTTCCGAGACAAACGCAAACAACTGTACAGTGTAAATTGTTGTTCATACAACTTTTATATGTTTACACAACAATTTACGTCAATACTTAAATCTATGATGATGGAGACATATGGTGGTGTCTTTATATCTTTAAACTAGGTAATCTTTATGTTTGTACAACAATTACCTGTTAGTCGGTATACATTGATTTGAATATCGAAGCGTATAACTATGTTCACTGTCTCCAAGAAATATTTCAAACACAATAGTGTCCAAAGCTTACATATAATTACATTAACAACACAATTACTTGTTTTTATAGTGTTTTGAGTAGATGTGAAAACAAAAGCCAGTCAAACTGTCACAGGATATATTCAGATCTCCGAACTATTGCAAAAAGATTCGCACCTTGGACTCCCAGGTGCTAACAGCTGAATAATGGAGCTACCACTTGTAATACAAGAAACACTTGTCAGAGTGAAGGCGTATCCAGGTGCTTAAGGGTAAAATTCACCTGACAGTGAATTTTGACAAAGAATCTGAACCCCCGTCCTTGGAGAGGTGTAGCACCTTTCGTGAGGGGATTTCCCCCCCACACTGGTCACCCTCCTAGTGACACGGACAAACTGGATAAAGACCCCCGGAGCGATACAGCCACCAGCAAGAAGATGAAGATGAGAAAGAAGGGACCCTCCGCCAGACGACGAGATGCCCGACGAATGACGGAGTTCCTGGAGAAGAAGAAGAAGGAAAAGGAAGAGAAGGAGGCAAGTGAGGGCGTCATAGGTTCAACATCTGTCACCCCTGAACAACCCCTGTCCAGCTCGGCACCTCCTTCAAAGAAGAAGGGTCCGGAGGACTGTGGATCGTCAGGCGACAGATCAATCTCTAACCCATCTGACTCTTCATCCGAAGAGGAGATGGAGGAGGAAGATCTGCCTATGGTGCAGGAAGTTGTCCCAGACGACGCACCTTCCACCCCTCCTCCTCTTGCTTCTCCAGCTTCTTTGGACCAGGAGTCCGACCAGGAGGAGAGCTTCCTGGAGTCCGTGGAGGCATTTCTTGGGGAGGAGATCCAGGACGACACTACCCGAGCCACGGTCCAGGACAATTACAACTACTTCACCGGGAAAAAACTTCCAGCATACTCAATCAGGACAATCCTCGCAATCAACCTCAAAAAATCTCAAGAAACAGCAGCTAGGGTCAGGCCGTTTTTTGCCAAGGAAAAACCTACTCCTCTTCCAGATCCAACAACGCCACCAACTTCAATCTCTCCAACACATCCTCCTCCCACCAAGAAAAACCACAGGAGACATAGACGCCGCTGATCACCCTCACTCTTTCCCTCCTTTGCCATGCTCAGACATAGCACAAATATTATACAGTCAATGAGGGTCCAAAGGGGCTTGCTCCCCAAACCGTCCCTGCGCGCATTCGGGGCGCGATACTATTCATTTCATTGCAAAATTTCATAACGTTTTTTATACAAAAATAAATATGAATGTCATTGGAAGGAGTGCAAGGCGCTGATTCCAATGACATCCATATTTATATGGTCTTAACTTTATTCATCATCATTGTCCAGTCTCGTGTCGTCCCAAGTGTATACTCGATACAAGTTTGCACAACAATTTACGGTAACACTCCAATCTATGAGTATATGGGGATGCAACAGATTAAAACAGATTACTGATAATTACAATTGAAAGAGATTATGGCTCTTTGTATACCAATACAGAGTAGTGTAGAGTTTGTCTTTGTTTGTTTCTTTTGTTAGATTATACACTTGTTTTATTTACATTGGCAATTAAACTATCAAGTTATATACTGAGAGAGAGAGAGAGAGAGAGAGAGGGGCACACAAGTCTCTCTCCCCTCTCCCCCCCCCCCCTCTCTCTCTCTCTCTCTCTCTCTCTCTCCTCTCTCTCTCTCTCCCTCTCTCTCTGTCCATCTCCCTCCCAGCCTTCCCACCATCTTGCGAGTTGTCCAGGGGGAGCGAGTTGTCCAAGAGGGCGAGTTATCTAGTAACCTCATAATATGGTTCTGTTTAAATTTTGTAAATTATTTTTTCAACTGCTAAATTTGAAAATTATGTGGACGGATGCGGCCAATTCGTTGGGTAAAGGGATAATATTCTTCATTCAGAATTACAGTTGAAACTCAAGACATCTTGAAAATTAAATAGTGCGTAAATAAATAATGACGATAAACCAATATTTTTGTAATTATACCGGTATTAAATCGATACACTTTGAATACCGGTATGTATCGGTTTATCGATATACCATGCAGCCCTAATTTAGGGTAAGGCCCAAAACTCAGATGCCTGGTCAGTCAGAAATGGGAAACACACATATTTTTCTGGCCAGCAGATATCTAGTCCACTTCTGGAATATGCTCAATCATATGCTGTTTTTACATCCAAAAATAAAAACCTCACATTTTTGTTTAAGAAATTCCAGTGAGAGTTTCTCACAAACAACATTTTTTTTATTTCTGTCAGCATTCCAGACTTTGTAGACTGGTGTTTTCAGAACTTCTCTTCAAATTTTTCAAAATAAACACGTTTCGACTGTAGACAAATATTTTTTTAAATTAATTTATCATATGACTCGACCGTTTTGTTCACTTTAAAACATTTGATATTTTGTTTTCATATTAATCAGTGATAAAAAAAAAGCCTTCCGTCAATTCCATTGGTCAATTTCAAAACTAGACAATGTGATTGGCTGAACAAAATACAACTGGGCCACATTTTCATAATTTGCATAATTAGAGTTGGGAGCTTTCATTGGTCAATTTCAAAACTGGACAATTTGATTGGCTAAACAAAATACAACTGGGTGACATTTGCATAATTTCAGTGGGGAGAATTTACGTTATCTGTCCTATTTAGGGTGGGTTATATTGTATTAATCTTTCACCTACAAGAAAAACTCCATTCTTTTTTTTTTATATTTTCACTTTTTGCTTCCAAAACATAGGTTATGACCCCTCATTGGAACGAGCTCGACGAGCTCGTTCCAATGAGGGGTCATAACCTCTGTTTTGGAAGCAAAAAATGAAAATTTTTAGTTTTTCGAGGATGTTTTTTTTCCAAGTGCAGTCTGCAACTCAAGTTAGGTGTTCGGTTGAAAAGTCATACTTGTGGCTAATTTGTGCGTGTGTGTGTCATATGATAAATAGAATACGAAATGAGTGCTTTTCTCATATAATATTTATGAAACTCGTCCGATTTTACCGTTTGCGCTCGCCAGAGGCTCGCCAAAACGGAAAATTCTTAGACTCGTTTCATAAATATTATATGAGAAAAACACTCATTCCATATCCTCTATTTATGTGAGAATCATTAGGATTTAGTGACGTTGATAAATCATATGAAACAAACCCACTTACAAGGTAAATATACGTGCATATGTATATACATTGCCGTCACTGTGGAATGGTCATATTCCACACGTAGGCGGTTATGTCCGCACATGCATTTACCACGTAATAACAATCGTCATCACCACAATGTTAATTAATGATGCATTGGATTGTACCATATGCTTCATTAATTAACTTCTCAATGATTATTCCTATAAATAGTGTTTGGAAACTGATATTATTGCATCCACGGAAATATTGCCCAACCCTGGAAAGTGATCAATCCACAGAGGCTGAACTGTACGTTTAAGTATACAGGCCAAGCAGACAATACAATCTAACGTTCCCTTAATTTATCCAAAAATATGAGCATTGGTTCATTGACTGAAAAGTAGAACTTGATGAGACGTTATGCAAAAATCTAAGTTTCATCTACAGTTCGTGGAGGGTGGATTACTCTTAAACTGAAGTGGGACAAATTTTTCATCTCCTGATTTGTTGCAATTTCCCAGAACAAAACACAAGACATTAGAGCTGAAACGGTTAACCGATTAATCGATTAATCAATAATCAACATCTTGATCAATCCAAAAGGTAACTGATCGATTAACCGTTACTTTTGAACTACTGTATTATATGGGTTAACAAAGGAACAAACTTGCTCCAAAACAGGCAAGCATTGTCACACTGACTCACATCAATTGTATGAGACAGAGTAAAGCATGCAAGTTACTTGCTGACATACTTGTTTACTTGCATGATCATCATACTGTATCGGTAGCTGGAAATGGTCATTCTTAACCCTTTACCCATTGCGGGTAGAAGACGATACTTGCAAAATAAATTCATTAATTACTAAAAATTTCAATTTTTACTCTTAAAAACATATCTTATGACCCCTCATTGGAACGAGCTCAACGGGCTCGTTCCAATGAGGGGTCATAAGCTATATTTTTGAGACAAATATTGAAAACATAATTCATTTGAATGGAGATTTGTCTTTTTTGCCCTAGTCGGTTTTGTTTGTTACATCAACGGTATGGCAATTATTCAGATAGTTATTTGGACAAGTGATTAATCGGTTAACCAAGGTTAATCCACGTGATTAATCGATCAAGAAAATCCCTTAACCGTTTCAGCTTTACAAGACATATTCTGAAGAGGTAAAGTGAATTACTGCTTAAAAAATTGTGGGGTCAATTCACCATCTAAAATAAAGTTACAATTTCTGAGAAAAAAAACAAAAAAGAATTAATAAACTTTTAGTTAACACAGCTCGGGTTACAGTCCTGGAAATGAGACGGGTACGAGTGCAATCACTCCCTTCAGCACCTGTGTTTTCTATTTTACGGGAGCTAAAAAATGCACTTGTTGAAAAATATTGTGAAGCACTAATATACTGTGAGGGTATATAAATGTGTGTTGTTTTGAGAAAGATGCACCCTGTGGCTCTGTAATTCTGTATTACTTGGTTCACAAATGTCTCCTTCATTCGTACAAGTATCTAACAAGTTTGTGTTTCCGGTGAATATGACTTCTAAATGTGCTCCATTTTTTGGTTTTATAACTACAGTTACCAACAGAACAAGCTACAAAAAAGTTTGGATCATGTCGGTGCATTCTGATAAAATGATTCTGAAAAATGCTGAAGCTCCCTGTGGAAAAATAACACAAGCTACAGAAGGAGGAATCCATTTTTGATGAACCAGATTGTAATCGTTAAGACAATACAAGCAAATGCAGTTTTAATTTATTATTTTTGAAAGCTAATGTTTCAGTAACATATGCCTGTTCTTATGTGCATGTATTTTTAGAGAAATATTTTGGTAGGCCTACATAAAACATAGAAATGTAGTATTTTATTACGAATAACAGTCCGTGTTAAGAATGTGGTCAAATTACCCCAAACAACTGTATATTATTGTAACAGGTTTGTTCACCCGTGAAAGGGAGTATCCCCAGTCAGTAACAACTTATGCAGAGATGGGGGTTAGGCAACACACACATGAGCATTATTATTCTTAGACCACATCCTCCTCATTCACATAACTTATAGCGGGCAATATATGTGTTGAGCGATGTGTTGCAATGCAGAATCACTCATTCATTCGACCAGTTTCATTAGTTCACAATCACAGCCTGGATTTATATCATCACTACAGTTCCACTGTACATCTCAGCAGTGCTGTGTATTCAAGCATATACTGGCATGACGATCGGCAATCTTTCCATTTACATATCAAATAAAAATGCTTTTTTAAATACAGTTGGAGTCTCTAAGCTTAAAAAAATTCAAAATCAGCAACACGTCATCGGTCAACAGTCACCGAGTTAGATCTTCAATTTCAAACAAAAATTCGATGCCGGTGTGACAGGAATGGAAGTCCGTAGGAAAATTAGTCCCTCTGGACTATTATTCCGCGGAATTATAGTCCTAACATTTCTAGGAATAGTAGTCCGCCTAGAAATGTTAAACCTAGGACTATAATTCCGCGGAATAATAGTCCAGAGAGACTAACGTTCCTACGGACTTCCATTCCTGTCACACCGGGCTTAGCTTTAACTTTTTTTAAACTTTACTTTGTTACGCTCAAACCATATTTATAGTACATGAGGAACAGCAAATAAAATATCATCAAACAATTAGAATGAGGACAATGGAGCAGGTAAAGTGTAGAGGGGCACAATGTAAATAAAGGGGTGTCCCTATATTAATGGTATTGTTGGTAGGTGAATTATAGTGAGGTGGGTATGGGGTGCGGTCAAAGTTTTATAAACCTATTTTCCATGAACCTGGTGTGAATTTCGTGCAGCAATTCATCCCATGAGCGCACCAAGGCGCTACCGGCAGTCTCAGACTTCCAGATGTCGTCTAAAGTAATCAAATTTCGATTGGATTTATGATCGAAATGTATTTGTATGTCGGTATAGTTCTAATTTACCCCAAATCGGAATTTAAATAACATATTAAATTATCTCACATAAACAATTTATAAAAATAATTTGTATCAACCAAATTTTCACTCCAGTATTTTCAGTAAGCTGTTCAAAGAACGGTGCGGTTTTGCAATTGCGCATGTCAAATCTGCGACACTGATTTATACAAATCGCGAATTTCGTAAAAAACGGACTGTGATTTAAAATGATGTTTAGAAAACTTGTCTATTGTTTTTAAAAAAATATAGATTTAACGCAATTCCTTTAAAAATTAATACACCAAACAAACTAGTATATCTTTAATATTTTATTTGCACGGTTTATGTGTTCGTTGTAGTTGTATTGATCACAAAGATATAGAGGATATGGAATGAGTGTTTTTCTCATATAATATTTATGAAACGAGTCTAAGAATTTTCCGTTTTGGCGAGCCTCTAGCGAGCCCAAACGGAAAATTCGGACGAGTTTCATAAATATTATATAAGAAAAACACTCATTTCATATTCTATTTATCATATGACATACACACGCACAAATTAGCCGCTTAATATGACTTTTTAACCCATCACCTAACTTGAGTTGCAGACGGCACTTGGAAAAAAGATCCTCGTATAACTAAAAATTTTCATTTTTTGCTTCCAAAACATAGGTTATGATCCCTCATTGGAACGAGCTCGTCGAGCTCGTTCCAATGAGGGGTCATAACCTATGTTTTGGAAGCAAAAAGTGAAAATATAAAAAAAATGAATGGCGTTTTTCTTATAGGTAATAGATTAATACAATATGACCCACCCTAAATAGGACAGATAACGTAAATTCTCCCAACTGAAATTATGCAAATGTCACCCAATTGTATTTTGTTTAGCCAATCAAATTGTCCAAATTTGAAATTGACCAATGAAAGCTCCCAACTCTAATTATGTAAATTATGAAATGAGGCCCAATTTTATTTTGTTCAGCCAATCAAATTGTCTAGTTTTGAAATTAACCAATGAAATTGACGGAAGGCTTTATTTATCACTGATTAATATGAAAAGAAAATATCAAATGTTTTAAAGTGAACAAAACGGACGAGTCATATGATAAAATATTTTATGAGCATATAATCGATTGAAATGATATTAAGGATGGATAATGAGTAAATACATCTGATGGGATAAATCGGAAGTGTGAAACATAGATGAAATTGTTAAACTTGTTCTTATGTTATTTTTGGGTTTTCGAACACCAATTTACATACTGTTGAACACTAACGTGCACAATTGAACACTACCGTTCAAAAATTTCATACAAATGGTTGATTTGAACACTAGCGTACCATAATTGAACCATCCATAATTGAACTAAAATATTGTTTACCCCAGAAACATAGCTTATGACCCGTCGTTGGACCAAGCTCGACGAGTGTGTTTCAATTATGAGTAAGACCTATGTTTTGGGGTGAGAAAAAGAAAATAATGATGAAATTTGAATGACGAGTTTTATGATTAGTTCAGGTCGGTTTTGTCGAAAAACTATTAAGTAAGAAAATACACTGTTACTCTTTCAACCCTGGAGATCTGAATAGCATCGTCTCACACGAAACTTTCTGCGGAGAAAAGGGCGAATCCATTTGGAGTTTTCGTGGGGTTCAGTAATATATTATTCCTACAGCTTTAGAGAAGTGTGATTACATCATTACTGATCATCACTGCAGTTTTTGGTTCATTGTGTCGTCTTCTCGTCCGATGGCGAATTTGTTTTCACTCAAAAGTTTATGAATACCGGTTGTACTTAGAGGGTTAAGAACTCTGGCATCTGGTCTTGCTGCAACATGACAAGCGTACCTGTATTTAATTAAAAACCATATTGAACGAATGCCAACGGAAAGTTCTAGAATCTAATAATCTGTGGGCCCAGACACGGTTGGTTGAATTTAAACCTAATAAAAAAGAGTGTATGCGTATTTCACGTAACAGTAATCCCTCTGTCCACCCACCGCTACTTCTTGGTAATACCCCGATAACTGAAGTCACCAACCACAAACACTAACGAGTGATATTAAATTGTTCATGTACGTGGAACGATCACATTTACCATATATGCTCAAAAGCTTGGTCACGTTTTGACCTACTGATGGGACACGAATTTAATCTTGACCGTAAAGTATTAGAAAAAATATACTTTGCCTTTATTGGACCTCTCCTCGAATAAGCGGATGTCGTTTAGGATAACTGTTTGATCTCCAAAAGGCCGACTTGGAAAAATACATATAGCTGCTTCCATAATAATTACAGGGGCAACTTTAAGCGCCAGTAAGGGCGTTCTATATTCCGAATCACGCTAGGAGACATTGCAAGAAGGACGCCTCAAACACAAGTTAATTCAGTTTTCCAAAATGTATCACCGCCTGTCTCTCTCGTATATTTCCAACAAAGTTCCTCAGCTTATCTCTTCCATGAATCCTTCACTTAATCTTCGGTCTTGTCACAATCATCGAGTTCCATCCTGTCGTACACAACTGTACCAGTCTTCTTCCATTCCTAATGCTACTGATCAGTGGAACAACTTCCATGTGTCCGTCCTCGAGAATTCTTCATTGAATAACTTCAAGGCCTTCTAGAGTGAAGGTAACCAACGACCGCCTTCGTTTTATAGTATTAGCGAACCTCGTGCAGCAGAAATTTATCACTGCATGATGCGTTTACATTGTAGTAACTTGAATGCACACTTATATAATAATCATCTTGCATTGACCCAATTATGTCGTTGTAATGAACAAGAGACACTTGAACATTTTCTGCTGCACTGTCCAATTTATACAGACGCTTGTTGTGTTACAATCGACATACTTCCATTCCGAACAGACGTATCCATACTTCTTTTTGGTTCTGAATATTTCAAGAACGAAGAAAGTCATCTCATGTTCGAGGTCGGACAGCATTTCAGTCTACTGAGCAGGAGATTTCGGTGATTGAAACACTCCTGTCATTTACCTAAATATAAGAATCATATTTACCCAGTTTGCAATAGATTTCTGCATTGCCATATCGTGTTTTTGCTAGAGGTCCTGTTCAACTAAGGCGCCACATGCCATCCCTCTCGGCAGGTGTACACCACACAAGCAGCGAACTTCCCGTATTTTTGTATTGATTTCTAGGATATTGCTTTTTGTGTTCAAGCTGACTTTAATCATTCCCTTTATTTCTTCTCTCTTCTTCTACATAGCAAGTTTAAACAATCTCACGCATAGTCAGCTATGGGGGTTAGACTCTCACTGAACTGCTTTCATATTCGGATAGAGCCAACTTTAGCCCCCCCCCCCCCCCCCCCTTCTCCCATTCAATGTGGATTTTGCGCTTCTGCGTTAGTGATTACTTCTGTGAGTATTAAAACGCATTGTCTCAAATCTGTCGGGGAAATGGCATCCACCCGTCTGACCGTGAGTTAACATGCCCTCGTATCTGGTGGCTGCTTGCGTGGTGGACGGCTAGATGCGGTGCCTCAGTTCAGTGAGGGACAGTGGGTAATTGAAGTTCAATTGCCTCCAATGTGACGATGTATGAGCCTAGCTATTTATCCTAACCATCTTCTTGTGTCAGCATATTCAAGAGTTAGTTTGAACAATATACATAGATACTACATACAACAAAAACATATGTGTGGATTGGACAGGAATCTGCAAGCTTATCAAGGTCGTTTCCACCAAAGTACAAATAATACTATGACAATCGAGGTGGCAACTACGTATGTAATATTTTTATAACCCAGTCTGTTGCCAATAGCTTTATACATGTGTGAGAAATATTTCATTCTATGGGTTAGAGAGAAACAGCTCGATGTTGATTGGAAGTAAATTTACTAGATTGTATATAAGGTTAGGTATAGGAAGGAGGAATATTTAGATTGAGACAAGATATAGTACTGATGTCCTACGCTCAAATGAGGCCTCGACGTTACTCTGAATCCAAGTCGGACAATAAAAACCTATCTGCTTTGGGCACAGACCACATGCTCTTTAAGTTAAAAGTATCTTGTAAGTCCGCTTAATAAGGTAAGGGAGAGAAACCTTCAAGTAAAAGCATGAATAATGTGATAATAAAGACTCAAGAAGTTAGAAAGAAATGTACAACTACGTTCCAGGAAGGTATTACATTGAACACAGTAATAGACAGACGAGGACGAAAGGTAGGTAATCAACTTCAAATCCATTTCCCACCAAAGCAGTTATGTTTCGAGACCTAACATATAGAGGAACAAAGTTTTATAACCGGTTACGATTCTAGGAATAAGAGGGAATCGCGCTCTATTACCAGATAATTATGAACATCCTACTATAACTTGCAACAGAAAAATGCTCCTCAATTCAATTCAATTCAATTCATTTTTTATTTAACGGTATGTAAAATATAATAATCAATTCAGTTACAGAATAATATTGTGATACTTATACATACCGTTGGGGGACAACATAGCCGGATTGGCTGTCTTCCTGCTATATACTTTAATTTGTTACCCTAAACAGCCAGTCAGTCACACATCCACACACTCGATCAGTCAAGCACCCACACATTCATCCATCCATCCATCCATCCATCCATCCATCCATCCATCCATCCACCCAGAATGAATGAATGAATGAACGAACGAACGAACGAATGAACGAACGAACGAACGAACGAACGAACGAACGAACGAACGAACGAATGAATGAATGAATGAATGAATGAATGAATGAATGACCCTTCATCCGGCATGGATGTTATATGACACTAGTAAACAGTAAACAAGTTCTATGCTATTTGTACCATCCGTTATGTCGAGGTACACCGCCCGCGGCCCCCACTGGAACAGGCTCACTTTGATGAGTGGTCATAAGCCTCATTTTCTCGAAAAAAAAAAAAAAAAACCTGATCGTTCCAATAAGGGGTAGCCACACCTGCTCTTTCCAATAAGGGGTCATGAGCCACATAGCCACATAACCACATCTCCAAGGCAACAACAAGAAAGAAATCACGAAAATTTGGTGGTTATTTGTGAAAAGTGTTGGTCGGTTTTGGACGCCACGCAGAGCAAAGGGTGAGTAGCCGAGTGAAAACTATCGTGGGCTAAAGTTATCTTGCTCGAACTAGCTTGACGAACAAGGGCGGAAAGCACTGCATGTGGTGATGACGATCATTTGCCGAACCGACGGTTAGTGAAAACCCAATTAAAAACTATTGTGGGCTAAAGCTATCTTGCTCGAGCTTGCGCAGTTCGTCAATTTAGCGCCAGCGAAATAGCTGTCTCAGTTATTTCACTGGTACTACATTGACGAACTAGCGTTGGCTATACTTCAAGGTATATTTTCACTGGTTTGTTAATAAATAATATTACTCTATTACATCATGGAGTGTACAATTTAATGAACGAACGAACGAACGAACGAACGATCATCCGCCATGGATGTTATGTGACACTAGTAAACAGTAAACAAGTTCTATGCTATTTGTTCCATCCGTTATGTCGAGGATGACCCCGGTGGATGACCCCGGAAGTGACGCCATGTCACGTGACCTTGTGTCGCCATGTTGTGTTGTCATGGTAACCCGCGTGAGCGGCCATGTTGTGACGTCATCTCCATAGTGATACGTGGTGTGAGTGCGCATGCGCAGCGCGTGTTGTTAGGGTGATACGTGTTTCCGTCGTCCATTTTGTGTACTGGAGGCCGCCATCTTGGTTTCTATGGTAGCACGTAACTGCTATGTTACCTAAGGCCTACAATAAGACGGGGTATGTTCGGAGGGTATGTTCGATTGAATCGGAGTATTTTCTGGAACGACTTCCCTGGATAATTACCACAAACAACCCGACAACCTGTATTATTTCGAATTCGTCCAGAATTCTCTGCTTCTATCTATATATGCAATAGTTATCGTTTATCTGGCCATGTTCCTTTATTCTAGAGTATACTCCAGTAGCGTAGAAGAGCCTATCAACTGGAACAGTTTGCCTTATTATTGCTATATTTAGCTGACAGCTGCTCGTCGTTGCTCGGTGGTTCTCGCCGGGTACTCCGGCTTCCTCCACCCGTAAAACTGTCACGGTCACGATTAGCCATTGTGCATAAGTCTGTGACCTTAAACACCAATAAATAAATAAATTGCTATATTTAGCAATTTCTGGTCTATTCTTGTTAGTTCTGACCCTATTCTAAGTACTCTTGTTGTTTCATTTATCTAGATTATAACTAACCAATCAGATTGCTTGATTTCCCATAATCTGTATGCAGGGTTATCTCAGTAGTGTATAGGTACCCCTTGAGACCCCGTTTGCCGGAGGACGGTACGAGGACGGTACGGGGTATGACGTAATGAGTGTTACGTCATGTAATTAATGAGTTGCGTCATGTAGTTAATGAGTTATGTCATGTAATTAATGATGTTGCGTCACGTAATTAATGAGTTGCGTCGCGTAATTAATGATGTTGCTTTATATAATATTAATTTTGACTAATTTGTGTTCATTAGTATACTGGTCATTAAGGTGATTGTGTAGTAATAATAATAATATAGGTTCGTGTAATAATTATACGTTCGTTTAGCGAAAGCGGGTAAGGAGGTCGGTCGGAATATATTATATACTTTCCCTAATTGACTAATAATCGACACACCTTTCGTGAAAATATATATTTTGTCCCTGTATTAGAGCTTAACAGGTATATTAGACGCGTATTCGAATATACGTACTTTTCGAACGCGCCGGGTGCCAGGTGCCTAGCGCAAGCGGGTGGTAATAAAATTCATTGTATCATTTTAACGACCCGTCATAATCTGTCATAAATATCGCTAAACTCACGCTCCTAATTTAAGTGCTATTGAAATTGGAAGAGACCAACCTGTCGACTTATTAATTTTAATAAATATTCTTTTTGTTCCAAAGTTATAGGGCCATAAAAACCTCATTAAATTCGCCGACCAACACGTGTCCCTTTTTCAGACGCTTAAACAATCCATCCGATCAATTAAATGTGGATAGATCTGCAGAATAGCGATGGAAATATCATTTATGAAATAAAAGTGTAACTAGTCAGTCACAGCTTCGTTTTGTCATTGTGGAAAGAGTATCGTATAGAAAAGTATGGAAAATGAAAGAAATACTTCAAGAATATGTCAAAAGACATTTTCCAGCATGAGACATAGAAATCGACACGAAGCTACAGTGCACGGAGGAGAAGCCGTACATGCCTGTACAGTGTGCCACAAAATGTTCAAAATTAAAGAAGAGTTAACCAGACACCTGAAAACTCACCAAGAAGGGACTTTCCTGTGTCAATTTTGTGGGATGAAATTCAGGAATAACTTCAACAGGAATAGGCACGAGATGGCAAAACACAGTGATTTGGGGGGTATGACGCCACTATTATTCCATTGTGAGAGTTGCTCCAAGTCGTATGCCCGGAAGGAAGACTTACTAAAGCATACCCTGACCTGCGGGTCTTACACGTGCAAAACATGCGGTGAAGAATTCCAACAACTCGTTCACTACGAACGTCATAATGCAATGGCGCATCGAGCAACAAAAAGGAAGAGTTCTACACCCACAGCTCAACCAAGGCCTCGGAAAATACCCCATACACTGACGAGGCGTGCAGACATTGATCCAGAAGAATTTGACGAAACTTTGTTGCTAGAAACCGATGACCCGGAAGTGTTAGATGTGTATCGCCGACAGTGGGGAGCCATTCGCACCCATTACATCACCGAAAGACCAGTTCAAGATGTGTATAATTTTCGCGAAGATCACATATCAAACCTGGATCCGACGAAAATTATATTTTTAAGTCAAGAATGGAAATTCAAAATAAATCTCAGTTTTGGATTTATCCTTCAAAACGTGGAAACGTGCGACCTTCGCTACTTTCACGCCTCTTCAAATAATGCTCGGGCTTTAGATGAACCGCATCTGATCAAAAATAATTCGGACTTTGAGAAATTTGTAAACGCTGTGAAAGATCAAGATTTTCTGGAAACTGTTCGCCAGCAACGACCGTCAACAAAATGGACTGTAGAACGCATTACAAACATTACATTTTATATCAATAAAATACCAGAGCATTCAATCGGAACACCGACGAGTTTGCCAGATTATATTGCGAATAACAGTGCCATTGTCAGTTTGAAATCCTCCTCCAAAACTGGAAGGGCTTACAAGGACAATTTGTGTTTTTTTCGCTGTTTAGCACTTTTTAATGGGGCTAATAGGGATAGCTTGGAAAGAATGACTGAAACGTATTTCTACCAGATTGAAGAGTGTGCATCAAAACAAAAATTTAAAGGCGTAAGACTGAGCGATTTGCCACAAATCGAAGATATTTGTGAAATAAACGTCATGGTGTACGAATTGCAAGAGAAACGGGATAACAAAGAGATTGTAGCTAAGCTCGTACAACGTTCCTTATGTAAATATTCGACAACTATGTACGTGAATCTGTTTGAAGATCACTTCAGTTTCATCAGCGACATCGCCCTGTATACCAAGTCTTACGCATGCCGGAAATGCGACAAACTTTGGCAAAGTGAAAAACAACTTCACCGACACCAAACACATTGCAAGGGAGAAGTCACATACCATTTTGAAGGCGGTTTGTTCTACCCTTCAAAATCAATTTTTCAAAAACTCGAAGACGAAGGAATTTGCGTTCCAGAGGAGGATCGTTTTTACTCCTATAGAGCAGCGTTTAACTTCGAGGCCTACTTTGAAAATAACGACTTGCCTGAAAATTCGGAGAAGAGGGAGTGGGAAGCTCGCCATGTCCCGCTAAGCGTATCCGTCTGCAGTAATGTGGAGGGCTACACAGAGCCTAAATGCTTCATAACAGAAGGAGATTCGAAAAAGCTCGTCGAGAAAATGATAACATACTTGGAAAAAATTTCTGTGACTGCTCGGATGAAAATGTCAATAAAACACAGCTCGACATATTCACAGCTCCGGGAGCTTATCGACGTAGCTCTAGAACTAGAACCCAAAACTCAGAATGGGGGAAAACACCCATTAGAAAATTTAATGGAGGAATTTGTTCGCTATAACCAGGAATTGCCTATTCTCGGATTCAACTCGTCTCGTTATGACGTGAATTTAATCAAGAGAGAATTGATCGGCTATTTATTGGACACTTCGTCGATAGATTTTGCAATAAAAAACAGCAATACTTTTATTTGTGTCAAAACACCCTCATTGAAATTTATGGATATTATGGGGTTTCTCGCCCCAGGCTTTAGTTACGACAAGTATCTGAAAGCGTATGGTGCGAGTGCAGTTAAAGGATTCTTCCCATATGAGTGGATGACGAACTTGGCAAAGTTAAACATTGACCATCTACCCGCCCATGAAGACTTTTTCAGCAAACTGAAAAACAAAAACATTTCGGAGGAAGAGTACCGCTATTGTCAAAATATTTGGAAAGAACACGGAATGACAACGTTCAGAGATTTCACTGTGTGGTATAATAATTTGGATGTCAAACCATTTCTAGAAGCAGTGGATAAACAGTTCGCTTTTTACCAAGAACGAAATATTGACATGTTTAAAGATGCAGTTTCCGTTCCAGGCCTCACACTGAAATATTTGTTTTCGACCGTTGACGAAAATGTGTTCTTCACGGTATTTAACAAATCTAACAGCGACCTCTACCATCTCATCAAAAATAATATTGTTGGCAGTCCGGGTCTTGTGTTTAACCGTTACCAGGAGAAAGACGTTACCAGCATTCGCCTTAACTCTTATGGGTCAAATTCAAAAATGTGTAGGGCCGTGATTGGCTATGACGCGAATGCCCTATACCTTCACTCACTCTCTAAGCCCATGCCAACTGGCCCATTTATTCGCCGTAATTCGGAACATAATTTCAAGCCTGTAAAAGCAAACATTTACGGACGCATGGCATTTGAATGGTTAGAGTTCATGGCGCATAGCCGGGGAATTAAAATCCAACACCAATTCAATGGAAAAGAAAAACGATTAGGAAGGCGTCGCCTTCCGGTTGATGGTTGGCACAGCGATAGTTCGACAGTTTTTCAGTTTGCCGGATGTTTTTTTCACGGTCACCGGTGCGACATCAATCGGAGTAAGGACGGCGAGTTTATCAGCATAAATGAAAAAAATGGTAAACTAATGAAGGACCTTTACAGAGAAGCTCTCGAAATATCAGACTACTTTCGAAAAACACTCAAATTAAATGTCATAGAAATTTGGGAATGTGCGTGGTTAAAACAGAAAAAATCAGACCCCGAGGTAAAACGATTCATGCAATCTTTACCTAAGTTTGACATTAAGGGTAAAATGACTCAGCCGAGGTGTTAAATGAAATAAGAAACGGTAATTTATTTGGGATGGTTGAGTGTGACATTTACGTTCCGGACAATTTAAAACCACATTTTGAAGAGATGCCACCGATCTTCAAAAATGTAAATATTTCTAGAAATGACATCGGAGAGCACATGAAATCTTATGCCTTGGAGCACGATGTTATGAACCAGCCAAGACGGAGTTTGATCGGCAGTTATTTCTGAAAAAAGATTCTCTTAGCAACACCTCTTTTGAGGTGGTATCTCGAACACGGACTCGTCGTTGATACAGTTCATCAAATCATTCAATATGAACCCAAAAACTGCTTCAAAAAATTTTCGGATTTAGTGTCAGATGCGCGACGTGCCGGCGATATGGATCCCAACAAGGCTATAGTTGCTGAAACTATGAAGCTTGTGGGTAATTCTGCTTATGGGAAGGTGTCCATGAACAAAGAGAAACAACGCGGCGTAAAATACTGCAAGGGCTCAACAGTTGTAAAAGAAATCAATGACATGTCATTTCGAGCTTTAAACTACCTCGAGGAAGATCTGTACGAAGTAGAAAAGAACAAAAAAAACACATAAAAATAGACCTCCCACTTCATATTGGCTTTTTCGTTTACCAGTACGCTAAAATGAGAATGCTGGAATTTTATTATGACTTTCTGGACGTATTTTTGGACAGAAAAGACTTTGTTACCATGGACACTGATTCAGCATACTTGGCAATTTCTGCTCCGGAAATCGAAGATCTCGTCACCCCCGAAAAGAAATCGGAGTTTTATAACTGCTGGAACAACTGCCTTCCAGCCGACGCTTGCGACATTCACCAGTCATCCTTTATTTCATCCAAACTCAATGGTCGCGAATGGGTGGCAGAAAATTGCTGCAAAGCCAAGAAAGTCTACGACAAAAGAACTCCGGGCCTGTTTAAAGTAGAGTGGAAGGGTGAGGGAATAATCGCCCTGTGTAGCAAAACGTATTTCTGTTTCGGCGCAAGCGATAAATTCAGCTGCAAAGGGCTTAACAAAAGTCGCAACGCTTTCAAAAAGGAACAATACCTCGAAGTGTTGAAAACGAAACAAAGTGGCAGCGGTGTCAATAGGGGATTCATCGTGAATCAAAACAACATCATGACATACACCCAGAAGAAAACTGGGCTGTCATACTTCTACCCAAAAAGAAAAGTGGATTCAGACGGGGTCTCAACAACACCGCTAGACATTTTGAATGAAGGAAAAACGGACTGGATATGGATACAGACTTTTGATGAGATGGTAGGGGGGCGGAGGTAAGACATCTACTCCATCGTGGGCTCCTTTTAATAAAGTCCTATGTAAAAGGTAGCCCCCTCTAACCTGACCCCAAAGGTTAGAGGGCTTCTTAGGGAGTGCCTGATGAGCTTACGCGTATAGCCTTGTATCGCAATTCGCGTATAGAATGCTATATGAGTAAACGAAACGGAGATATTTTTGTCCCACGCCCAAAATTATATATTTTTAATGATCAAACCCCCGTTTCCGACTAAACGGGGGTATTTTGTGTTTTTAATAGTAACATTAATAAATAATGAGGCAGTCATTTTCGTTTACTAAATATTTATTAGACAAAAAAAAGAAAATATTACGATAATTACAGAATGACAAAATTGTGCATTTTAATATTACAATAATACAGAAAGAAAAATACAATTTTAAAATCAGTTTTTACACAATTGAAATTCGATCATTGGATTTCAATTGTGTAAAAACTGATTTAAAAACCGATCGTCGGTTTTTAAAATCAGTTTTTACACAATTGAAATCCGATATGAAGCGATAAAATTGAATTTTTTTTTTTTCACATCGAGATTACATTAAACGATATATACTTTTACAAATTCAGAAACAGTTTTCCGACATACAGGGCAAAATGTCAGTTCTCTACAACATTTATCACAGCAACATAGGTGGTTGCATGGACGAATTAAAATACATGTTTGTGAATCCAAACACACACAACACTTCAATGAAGTATTTTCTTCGCAAAGATTTATGCCCCCTTCTTCCTTTTCTGTTTTATTTTCCTCTTCTTCTTCTTGGAGAGGTGGAATGTGATCCAAAAATGAGCAAAAGGGACTGAATTTTTTGTGCTCTCCGAAAATATTGTCACTTTTTTCCCATCTATGGATTTTTACACCGCAGTGAAAACATTGGGTTTTATCGTCTGTCCCCAGATAGAAAAAGCCACATCTTGCTAGTTCTCTCGGCAATTTACAACACTCCCGCGGCAACATGGAATCGAATGTCTTTTGTCTGTGTTCTTCTAAAGTGTATTTCGAATAAAGCGGCGGAAGGTTAATCACACCGTCACGCAAAATATTTTCCAGTTCAGCTTCTAAAAGATGCCGGAATTCAGTTTCGAATGAGACACTCGGTGTTGGAGGTTCTGATATAAACGGACTCGGAAAGTCGTCAAAACCTTCCCTTCTGTTTCCTGTTCTTTGATTTCTTCTTGTTGACCCCATGACTCAAGTATAAATGACGATTACGTATAAAGTCCTCCACAAAAATATCATTTTCGTATAAATTATCCGTGAATGCGCTAATTAATGTCGTCATGGTTACGCCTCGACTTCGATTTAACAAGTAATACAAGCAATAATGTCCACACATGGGTAGTCCCCCTTGAATGCACCTCGAATTGATTCGCCACTTGTTAGAATGTTTATTCAGGAATCGTTTGAATGTCTTATGCAACGGCGCTAGTCCATAAGAGTAAAAAAACTCAGCTGTTCCATCTCCGACATAAAATGCTACCCAATGCTGACCTGCTCTGTAGCTGGGGTCAGTATTAGCTATAAACATAACCGGCCTATGTGTTGATGGAGCTCTCGGTAGGCGATTCCTGGCAAAAACACCCAGGCTCAAATGTTTGAGATATCTGTCGGAGTTCATTACAGTCTGCAATTCGATCGTATTCATGTTGTATAATCGAAAATAATCTGTCTACTCTTGTCGATTTCGATAATGTTGTGAAATTCGGCATAAACGACTACGTTCACAGTGATCAGTAGAGGGTCATCGAAATGTAGTTCCAATCTCAAATTTCCTCGCTTTACCAGCTGAAAATGTTCACCGTGAGATAAATCTGGTGAAAGGTCGAATGCGAACAGCGTGTAACCCTTTGCGTATTCGAGTCAGTTAATGTGGTTCCCAGTGTCCTCAAATATTTTAGAAGTAACTTGAAACAAATTTCTGTAACTCCGAGCAATCTCTCCGACTTCAAAACGAGGTTGTAATGGTTTGGAAGGAATTTGTTGTCCGTCTATATACACGGCAGCGAAGTTGGTGTTAAAATGTTTAAAATGGAATGGATTTTTAGAAAAAGTCCCGTTGAAGGCGTCGTTGTCCACCAAGCCCACTATAAGTCTTTTCGGAAGCTGGCCTAAAACTAAATTTTCCTGCGTCAAAGTAAAGTTCCCTTTCGGCACAGAAAACACTTTCGTTTGGACTCTATTTATTGGATATTTCGCAGTGCCCTTTTCTAAAGCTTTTACGTGAGCCAAACGTACTGAAGGGTTCAGACGTTCTTTCCTTATAAACAGAGAAACTTCATTTATTTTCATTTTATAATTTGGGGTACCACCAATCAATGCGAAAGCGTCCTTTGACCTATTCATTTTTAGGTGCACATTGACCCCATTTAGAAGGTAGCGTTCTTGATTACACAAATCGACGTGTAAACGACCAGTCATATCTACGATTCGACTCCCCTTTACGAAATTCTTTCTGGTAGTAAATCCGTTATTCTCAGCTAAATTGTCAAAATGCCCAGCAGTGTCTTTGTACCACAATGCGGAGGTTAGCTGAGACTTTTTAGCGGAGGGACCGTAACTCAGTAAGGTTTCCAGGTAAGCCCTGTAAGGGTAAGTATTGCTCGATGTGGAAATAAGTTTTTCGTTAAGACTAATTTCAACCTGACTGAACATGGAGTGCAGCCATAAATTAACTGGCCCCACATTATCATCATCTGTAAGTTCAGATCCGTCGGTTTTTAATATTTTAGCCTTCACGTGCAGGTAGCTCTGAGCAAAATTTAAATAATCGTCCCCACTTCCAGATACGTAAAATTCTATCGGTCCGCTGTTACCGATTGTTGCCAAAGGTCGATATTCAATCCATTGTCCAAAGTCGACACTCGTTTGAGTCGGGAGAATTGAAAATAAATCCAGTTCGCTGTTTACAGATTCAGAAGATTGTGGGTTAATCAGAGACATTTCCAAACACGTCTGTCTTACCCTTGCACTTTCGTTTTTTAGATGTGGCGGATTTTTTCGCGGCTCGAC
The DNA here is from genome assembly GCA_031216915.1 of Pictodentalium vernedei. Taxonomy (NCBI): domain Eukaryota; kingdom Metazoa; phylum Mollusca; class Scaphopoda; order Dentaliida; family Dentaliidae; genus Pictodentalium; species Pictodentalium vernedei. The sequence continues at coordinate 476,351,666 of CM062292.1, read as the reverse complement.
CTTTTATACCCCACGTTCGTTTTGAAGGGGGGCGTTCGATCATTTGACCAGGGGGGTGTTCAGAAACTCCTTGGACGAGAGCTTCTTTAAATCGCCTCAATCCTGCCTTCTTAACATTTTCTCCGGAAGCCACATCGTCAACAAAATCGATACTTTTTTTCAGTAGTTGTTTTCCGACATTTTTGGCCAGTGGGAATACCGCGTGTTTTAGGGCTCCAAATAGGCCCCCGAGTCCATACCCTCTTTGAATTTGGGCTCCGGTAAATACTGGTCTTCCAGAACCGACTTGATTAAGATAGTAATCTTCGAATAACTTAGTGTTGCAGCAGTACGTCATGATTTAAAATGAAGTGTCGCGGTCAATTTTCCACGTTCAAATGGCACAGGTTTACCAGTGTCATCTCTTAAATATATTTCCACAGTATTGAAATGTTTTTGAGAAAGGGGGAGGTAATACGCATTTTCAAAGGTTCTGGTTATAGTCTCGCCGTAGGAACCATTGATTGGAACTATTCGTAATAGAGGGACCCTAACTTCTCCAACAATCTGATCTCTTACCAGATCGCAATATACGTATAAAGAATAAAAACCCCGATTTACATCGGCCACTCTATCAGCTCTAAACCACCCTTGGTGGAATATATTTTTATCAAATCCAAAAATATTTTGAAGGGACTGGCTCAGTTCAATGCTTGCACCATATTTTACAATAAGGGTAAGTTTTTTAGATATAGTGTCGAATTCGAATGATAAACAGTCTGGCCTAAGAAGAAGCTTCTCTTTTCCCCTTTCTAGCTCGGTGATGATTTGAGAGGGGCTCGTATATCTACCGGGTTTTATGCCGATCGTGTGCTCCCTATCTTTATATTTGACATTTATAAAGGCTTCAAATTCTTTCACGTTGAACCAGGTATTGGGATACTGAATTTCAGTTAATCCCACCTTCCAATCACCCTCGAGCGTTATTGGTTGAGATAAAAGTTAGCGTATTGTCGGGGAAAATGTCCATTGAGCTGTTACTGGGTAAATGTAAATAAAACATTATCGTTTTTTAATAGTCGGGTTGGGGAGTAAATATCCTATAGCGCTTCCCAATAAAGCTGTCCACAGTTGCGGGTTGTTTGCCTCCAAACTTAAATTAACAATACTGGTAATGATGATTATGTACAGAATAATGACCTGTACAAAATAAGTTATTTCGCTTTTCGGAAATTTACTACTGCACAAAGTCCAGGATGTGTTACTGTTGGTGTCATCCATATTAATGACAACAGTACGCGTAACACACGCTCTTTTATTGAATAACCTGACCTGGTTTGATCCAAGAGTTGAATGCTTTCGAGTAACCAGACCATTTTACAAGCAGCTCTTTAGATTTTCCCTTTCCACGCGTTTTAATTACACTTTTTATCCTATAGGTGGTTTTTTCTCCTACGCGCTGCAGCTCTTGAGCTTAAAACGACCCCTCCAACAATTCCCCATTATCATCTCTTACCGTGTACGTGACTGGATACCCCTGCCTTATTTCCGCTATAGTAAACAGCTCTTCTGTCCAATTGGGTAAATAACCCTTCTCAAAAGTTCATTTAACCTTGGAAATCCTAACTCGATCCCCAAGCTTGTAACGTTGTCTCGGCTCAGTCGAGTCTCCATAAAGTCTTTGCCATATGTGTTCCTGATCGCTGAAGGTAACAGAAGCTGGCGTCATTCCAATACTTCGGTGGTAAGTGTTATTATATGAGTCGATCAAGGCCTCTGTCGGGAAAGTTAATGTGTTGTTTTTGGTAAAATATTTCCACATTTTGGTTTTGAAAGTTCTGTTAAATCGTTCCACAACAGAGCATTTCGTCTCGACATTATATGTGGTGAAAAACTCTACGTTATTCTTCTTCAAAAACTTTTGAAAGTGGACTTTTTTTAATTCTCTCCCCTGATCTGTTTGTAATTTCAGCGGCTTACGCCCTCGAGAAAAAATTTCGCTGAAAGCTGAAACAATGGAAGTAGGCCTATCAGTTTTGTTTTTTAAAGGGATCACCCACGCGTATTTTGAGAAAACATCGATACAAGTCAAAAGGAACTTAATCCCGTTATTTTGTTTACTTAATATGCCACTTACATCTGCTAAATCCAATTGCCATAAACTGTCGATTCCACTGACTAAGGTCTTTTTTCTAACAAAATTACGACGAACTGGTTTATGTAGGGTATACGTATCCTGTTACTTAACCATTTCACTACTTGTTTAGTTTTCTTTTTGGACACACACCGGAGGGCGGAAACACCGCCGAAACTGCCGGGCGCTGGTGGTGTGTAATACAGCTCTTCCAAACTCATACTGTTCAAGACGCGCATTCGTGTATTGTTTTTAAAGGGGAAGCCAGTTGGGAACACGCGAGTCGGCGCGACTCCTGGTCGGTTTCGGAGGTTGAACAGGCTTTTTAGGAGCCCGAATATAACCCCAACGTTCTTTGTTTCCAATCAACTCTTGTGGAATGTTCGCTTCTCGGAGTGCCTCACTTAAAACTCTCCAGCCTTCGGGTTCAAACTTTTTGTGCTGCCTCAATAAATCATTGACAAGGTCTGTGATATTCGAGCCATCCACAGTCTGATCTTTATAAGTTATACGCCCAGTATCGTCCCAGTTCAAGTTTGGAATAGACTTTAGGCGGTCTAATAATAAACTAGCTTTCCGTTGCATAGTCGCAGGTTCAGAGTATATTATGCTTTTGTCATTGCTTCTGGTGGGCTCAGCCTTTTCTGCGTTGATTTTTACAGTGGGGGGGGGGGGGGGGCTCAATTGATTTTTCGTAAAATGTCAAATAGCGCTGTAAGACTTGATTGTATTTTGTTACTTTTTCGATCTTGCTTAAATTGGACTGATTTAATATTTCCGCGAGTTCTCTGTCCAAGGAAGAAACTGCAGTATCATTCGGTCTTTTGTTGACACGATCTAACATTCGAGGATCTATTAAAATCATTTTCTTAGCGTGTTCCATTTCTTATCCGAGTAATCCTTGTGTTAACACTTTTAGGACAGGTCCGATTAATGATCCTAAAAATCCTCCAGATTGAATGATCTGACGTCTGACTTTATCCGATGTGTTTGTTTTCGCCAATTTTCGAACTTTGGATTTGTAAGGACGTAACTTAGACAAATGGTATCTAGAAATTGGTACGTTACCGGCTACAATATTTTTAGCGCATTCACAAATTGACAAAATTAGATCCCTGTCACCCTGGTGAACAATTCGTTTCAATGTAGAAGGATTGGCACGGCTTAGAACTTTAAGAGTTCCGGTGTTGCGTCTCACGCGGGCAGACATCGTTATGATGGGAGTATGAAAAGTAGTGTCCTTTTATATCCTCGATATGTAGACAGTTTGATTTTCTCCAGGAAAAATGCAAGATCTAAGTCTTAACCCTTCGTCGGTTTGTTGTCTCAGGTCAACAAGTAAATAACCATATGGTATAGATGTGGTGGCATCTTCAAAGACCTCCCGTAAAAATTTATCCCTCCCGGGGTACATTTGATTAGCTAGGTGAGAAATCTGTGATCGATCCCTCGCGTTTTTAAATAGAATTAAATAGTGACAGTTTAAAGATATGGTACGGTGAAATTTATTTTTATCAAATACATTTTGAACGATGTAAACAACGCTCAGATTTTGATGGTGGGATTTCTGGGTAAACAAACGGGCTACACGCTCATCAGCCTGTAGCATCAAGTCATCCAGAATTACAAGGGCATTGGGCTCGATGTCGTGTGGAATACCTTCAACAAACTCAACCCCAGAAAGTGTGTCGTATAATGGCTGCCATTCCCCATAACACCAGATGATACGCTAGGGGATTGGATATATCATAGCCTCTAAATTATAAATAAAGTTGCGGATAAAAGTCGATTTACCGCAAGAAGTCGGACCTGCCAAAACGCATGTACAGGGGTGTCGCCATCTCGGATCCATATCGAAAGTAAAATGACTACATAGGGGTTGTTATGCTCTTTATATACCGCAAATGCTAAATTATAATAATGGAGTGGGTTAGCAGTGTGGTGTTAGATTTTAAAGGGGGTGGGGGTGGGGTGGGGGTCACCGAGTATTGCGTTTGTGTGATAAAGAAATCTTTTTTTAATAATTTGGTTGGCCCTGAAAAGAGCCGTTTTTCATGTCGTGATCCGTATTTGCTTTCTTTTTTTCTTCACCATGTCGTGGAAATATTTTCTACAACCATTTTCTCTACCGTTTCTCTGTCGAAATTGTCGGTGCTGATATACTCATGTGGCATCACAGCGGGTACCATATTACTTAGGTTGGCAGCCCAAACGTCTTGCAGTTCAGCTCGATCAATCTTCTCCATCACAGCGAGGAAGCATCTCTCGACCTTTTCTTCAGGACCAGCCATTAAACATAGATCGTGATGGGTTTGACCTCCATGATTCACAATGCAACCATAGCACAGTTCACTAACCACGTCATCTAAATGGTTCTGTATTATAATTGCGTAAGCTCGATTCAGTTCTGTTTGGATACGTCTTCTTCTGAGTTCGGCCGTCGGATTCTTTTTCCCTTGATTTGAGAATGTCGGAAATTCCCGTTTTCTTTTTCTCAACAAGTCACCCTCTTCGCTGGCGATTCTTCTGTCGATTTCTGTGATGCTTCTCTTCAGGTCAGTCCACTCGCTTACGTCCAAAGTGATTCCAGTTTTAGTTGGTGTCGAAGAGTCTTCGGTGTATCTTCTTACATGCACCTTTATTTTACCCTGAAATGGTGTCACATTGATAAAAGTATTTCTTGAACCGATCGGAACTTTATTGCAGCTCGCCTTGTCTAACGTTTCAATGAAGCGACCAGCCGATTCATCTAGCAGAACTTAAAAGAAAAACTGAAGCCATGCCCTGTTTTAAAATTGACTGACGATTGATTTTTTGAGAACCAGTCAGCGCGCTGGTATCGGACTGGTAAAAAATCGATGAATCCGTAAATTTGAATCTCAAAGTCTGAAAAAGGGACACGTGTTGGCCGGCGAATTTAATGAGGTTTTTATGGCCCTATAACTTTGGAACAAAAAGAATATTTATTAAAATTAATAAGTCGACAGGTTGGTCTCTTCCAATTTCAATAGCACTTAAATTAGGAGCGTGAGTTTAGCGATATTTATGACAGATTATGACGGGTCGTTAAAATAAGTCGACAGGTTGGTCTCTTCCAATTTCAATAGCACTTAAATTAGGAGCGTGAGTTTAGCGATATTTATGACAGATTATGACGGGTCGTTAAAATGATACAATGAATTTTATTACCACACGCTTGCGCTAGGCACCTGGCGCCCAGCGCGTTCGAAAAGTACGTATATTCGAATACGCGTGTAATATACCCGTTAAGCTCTAATACAGGGACAAAATATATATTTTCACGAAAGGTGTGTCGATTATTAGTCAATTAGGGAAAGTATACAATATATTCCGACCGACCTCCTTACCCGCTTTCGCTAAACGAACGTATAATTATTACACGAACCTATATTATTATTATTACTCAATCACCTTAATGACCAGTATACTAATGAACACAAATTAGTCAAAATTAATATTATATAAAGCAACATCATTAATTACGCGACGCAACTCATTAATTACGTGACGCAACATCATTAATTACATGACATAACTCATTAACTACATGACGCAACTCATTAATTACATGACGTAACACTCATTACGTCATACCCCGTACCGTCCTCGTACCGTCCTCTGGCAAACGGGGTCTCAAGGGGTACCTATACACTACTTATCTCCCTTGTGTATAACAAAAGACTATATCCAATGGCCATATCCCATGGAATCCCATTTTTTGCAAAACACCTGTGGCTATGGAATCCCTTTTTTGTCGTATGAGGCCATGAGGGCTATGTAAAAGCCCTCAATGAGTCCTCATTTATTATCGCTCATACCCTCATTGAATTTTGAGGTTATGAGGACCTTGAAAAATCCCTCAATGAGGTATAATTTACTACGACTCTTAGCCTCATTTCAGTATTTAACAGGTATATCCTATGGAATCCCATTTTGGAAAACGCCTGTGACTGTGGAATCCCTTTTTGTCGTATGAGGCCATGAGGGCTATGTAAAAGCCCTCTATGAGTCCTCATTTATTATCCCTTATAGCCTCGTTGAATTTTGAGGTTATGAGGACCATTAAAAATCCCTCATTGAGGCATAATTTACTACGACTCTTAGCCTCATCTCGGTATTTGAGGATACCCATGGCCTGGTATTGTATTATTCGAGGATACCTATCGAGGATACCTTTTATAGGATACTTATCCGAGGATACTATATAGGCTGTACATATCCCTATAGGTCTCTTGTTGGCCCTTAGTACTATTAATCCACCTGATGCTTTATGTTATCCTATGACTGGTATAGGTAGTATGCAATGCTAGGCATAGGGGTATTGTGGGTAGGGGTACTGCCTGTTAGTTTAGAACGGTACTGTAGTATAGCGGTATATACAGCTATAGGCCCCTGTTAGTGCTTGGTACTATTAACCAACCGATTGCTTTGTTTTATTATATGGCTGGTATATATAGTACGTTATGGTAGACCTAGTGATTTTGTGGGGGTGGGGGTAATGCTTGGTAGTCTATAATGGTAGTATAGCATAGGCTGTACATATCCCTGTAGGTCTCTTGCTGGCCCTTGGTACCACTGATCCACCAGATGCTTCATATTATTGAGCGTTATTCTGGTGTCGGGTCAATGCCTGGTAATACAGAACGGCAGCAGAGTATGGTTGGTATATTCCCCTGTAGGTCCCACCCTAACCGTTCATAGTATTAACCTACCAAATGCTTTGTATCATCCTGTTACTGGTAAGGTGGTACGTTATACCAGTAGTTCCTACCTTATTCCGAGTACTCTTGTTGTTTCATTTATCTAGATCATTTATATAAATTATAATTAACCAATTAGATTGCTTGATTTCCCATAACCTGTACTTAATCGTACAGAGTTATCTCCCTTCTGTATAATAAAAACCTATATCAATGGCAATATCCCCGGCACCCCGATTTCGGCACCCCTTTTTTGAAAAGCATATGGCCTTCGGCACCCCTTTTTCTGAAATGAGGATAAGAGTCGTATTAAAAATCCCTCATTCGGGGATTTTTAATACGACTCTTATCCTCATTTCAGAAAAAGGGGTGCCGAAGGCCATATGTTTTTAAAAAAAGGGGTGCCCAAATTGGGGTGCCTTCTAGAGAATCCCTTTTTTGTCAAATGAGAATAAGAGTCGTAGTAAATTAGACCTCATTGAGGGATTTTTAATACGACTCTTATCCTCATTTGACAAAACTTACTAGGTCCTCCATAACGTACTATATATGCCAGCCATATAATAAAACAAAGCAATCGCTTGGTTAATAGTACCAAGCACTAACAGGGGCCTATAGCTGTATATACTGCCATACTATAGTCCTGTTCTAAACTAACAGGCAGTACCCCTACCCACAATACCCCTATGCCTAGCATTGCAAACTACCTATACTAGTGATAGGATAACATAAAGCATCAGATGGATAAATAGTACTAAGGGCCAGCAAGAGACCTATAGGGATATGTACAGCCTATATAGTATCCTCAGATAAGTATCCTATAAAAGGTATCCTCGATAGGTATCCTCGAATAATACAATACCAGGCCATGGGTATCCTCAAATACCGAGATGAGGCTAAGAGTCGTAGTAAATTATGCCTCAATGAGGGATTTTTAATGGTCCTCATAACCTCAAAATTCAACGACGCTATGAGGGATAATAAATGAGGACTCATTGAGGGCTTTTACATAGCCCTCATGGCCTCATACGACAAAAAGGGATTCCACAGTCACAGGCGTTTTCCAAAATGGGATTCCATAGGATATACCTGTTAAATACTGAAATGAGGCTAAGAGTCGTAGTAAATTATACCTCATTGAGGGATTTTTCAAGGTCCTCATAACCTCAAAATTCAATGAGGGTATGAGGAATAATAAATGAGGACTCATTGAGGGCTTTTACATAGCCCTCATGGCCTCATACGACAAAAAAGGGATTCCATAGCCACAGGTGTTTTGCAAAAAATGGGATTCCATGGGATATGGCCATTGGATATAGTCTTTTGTTATACACAAGGGAGATAACCCTGCAAAAAGATTATGGGAAATCAAGCAATCTGATTGGTTAGTTATAATCTAGATAAATGAAACAACAAGAGTACTTAGAATACGGTCAGAACTAACAAGAATAGACCAGAAATTGCTAAATATAGCAATAATAAGGTAAACTGTTCCAGTTGATAGGATCTTCTACGCTACTGGAGTATACTCTAGAATAAAGGAACATGGCCAGATAAACGATAACTATTGCATATATAGATAGAAGCAGAGAATTCTGGAAGAATTCGAATAATACAAGTTGTCGGGTTGTTTGTGGTAATTATCTATGGAAGTCGTTCCAGAAAATACTCCGATTCAATCGAACATACCCTCCGAACATACCCCGTCTTATTGTAGGCCTTAGGTAACATAGCAATCACGTGCAACCATAGAAACCAAGATGGCGGCCTCCAGTATACAAAATGGACGACGGAAACACGTATCACCCTAACAACACGCGCTGCGCATGCGCACTCACACCACGTATCACTATGGAGATGACGTCACAACATGGCCGCTCACGCGGGTTACCATGTCAACACAACATGGCGCCACTAGGTCACGTGACATGACGTCACTTCCGGGGTCATCCAACTGGGCCCTGAAACGTGCGAGCTCTACTACTTGCCTTGCAAGAAATGGAATTGAAGAAAAATTTAGGTGGGCGATTAACATTTTGATTAAGATAATTTTTAATCTCAACCAAAGAATGCTTATCTCTGGTGTTGAGAGGTAACTCGTTCCATAATTTTGTTGTCGAAGGAATGAAGGATGTTTGATAATTTTTGGTTCGACAAATGGGTACGCGACGATTGTTTGCACCTCGGAGGTCGTGGGCTTGATTAGTCGAGATAGGAGGAGGGATTCTGTTAGATATGTGAGGGGGAACCAAATTATGAAACATTTTGAACTACTGTATCAATTTATGCTTCTCTCGTCTTGTTCTGAGGGTATCCCATCCAGTTTCCACCTATAACACAGTTTTGCTGGCGCTAAGGGTTGCACCAGACACAATACGCACAGTGGCTATTTGAATGCTTTCAAGCTTCATAGAATCAAGTTCAGTACAGTTTCCCAGACCGTATCAGCATATTCAAGCAAAGGTCGGATGAAAGCGAAGTAAATTTTCTCCAGGGTTTTACGATCTAAATTGAAAATATTTTTCCTGATTTGATCTAATCGTGACCAGGCCTTTGAGCAAATATGCTCAATATGGTTTTCCCAGGTACACCGTGAATTTAAGATAACACCAAGGTGTTTGTGTTCAGTGACTTCTTTAATGGCAGTGCTGGCCATTACTAAATCGGCATATCCAGCGTGGTCTTTCTTTCGAGATATGATCATCGTTTCGGTTTTTTAGTTTTTAAACGTGATGTAATTTTAATAGAGTCGGTGAAGGCAGCCCTTTCTGGTAGAAGGCCACAGTTAAGCTGTTAATCTGCCTGTTAGTTCACCTTCGCGTTCCCTAGTTTTTTCGAGAGGTCTTAGTTTTGATTGAAATTTTTGGGCTTTTGTCGGCTTTCGCAAATGGCTCCAAGTTCGGAAATTAGTTCACTGTCGGCTAGCCGGTCATGATTTTTCGCGGTCAGGATGGCTATGCTGTCTTTGATGGTGGGGATTTCGGCCCTCTCGTGGAGTGTTTTGATGGGTGTGTCCCATGAGGCGCGGAGGGCGACTCTAAGCGCGTGATTTTGGACCTTCTGGAGTTTTCCCATATTAGTTTGGTTGAGGTCAGTTAGGATGATTGCCACGCATTCAAGTACTGGGCGCACAAAGGTTTTGTATAGTTTGAGTAGGGTAGACTGGTTGGCTCCCCATGAAGTTCCCTTTAGCATTTTCAGTAAGTTAATGCGTTTGGTTGCTTTTTTCGCCATGTCGTCGGTGTGTTTGTTAAAGGACAATTTTTTATCAATGGTGATGCCCAGGAATTTCGCCTCTTTGCATTCTGGGATGGTGTTATCCATTAGTTTTAGGTCAAAATCATGTTTCTTTGTCTTGCGAGTAAAGGTGATTTGTTGGGGTTTATTGGCGTTCAGCTTAATTCTCCATTTGGCACACCATTGTTCTAGGTCATCGAGAGTGCGTTGCAGGGGTTTTTGGAGCAGATTGGCCGTATTGTTAGAATCCCAGAAGCCCTTATCATCCGCGAATTGGGAGACTTGAATACGATCCTCGGAGAAATTAAGATCATTTACGTAGAAGATGTTAAGGGGGGGGGGGCTGAGGACGGATCCTTGGGGGTGCCTGCTTCAAGGGGACACTGTCAGACATTTCACTGTTCACTCTGACTTTGATTTCGCTATCCTTTAGGAAAGAGGATAGTAATCTGAGCAATTTCCTGAAGAGTCTCAGTTTTGATAATTTGTAGCGCATTCCATTGTGCCAAACAGAGGCTATCCTTTAGGAAAGAGGATAGAAATCTGAGCAATTTCATGGAGAGTCTCAGTTTTGATAATTTGTAGCGCATTCCATTGTGCCAAGCAGAGTCAAATGCCTTTTCGACGTCTAACAGGACTGCCTCGCCTATTTGCTGATTGTTGATCGCGGTTTTCATTTGAGTGACTAGTCGGTAGACATGCTCGATGCCTTCTTTACGGTTTCCGTAGGCTCTTTGCCACTTATTAAAAAAATTGTTGTCTTCAAGGTGCCCCCTGAACCGATTGGTAAGGATTCGTTCGAATGTCTTACCAATGCAGCTGAGTAGGCTGACTGGGTGGTAGCTGGCTGGATCGGAAGGGTCCTTGTCAGGTTTTGGTATCATGACACCGGTGGCTTTTTCCCAACATTTGGGAAAGTAGCCATGGGTGAGGCATGCGTTGAACAGTTTGTTTAGTTTTTCGATTAGGGAATTTGGGCTTTGTTTTACAATTTTGTAACTCACTTCGTCTTCGCCGGGTGAGGAGGAATTTTTGCATTTTTTATGACGTTAATGATTTCGTCATTGGTGATGGGGGTGACGAGGTCATCGTCATCCCTGTCTTCTGGCTCGTTATCGAATTTGGGGGCACGGTAGACATCAGGGTGTTCATTGATGAAGCCATCAATCGCGTTTATGACAGCGTCATCATTGCCTGCACCTTGATACGGGCGATGCGTTTTTGTTAGGAGGTCGGCAAAGGTGTCGGCCTTGTCTTTGTCGGTGCGTGTGAAGGAACCGTCTTCCCTTTTAAGAGGTTTGGCTGCGGCTTTGCCGCCCTTGTTTTTTTTTTTTGCCCAGTTAGGATTTTAAAAGAGTCCCAGAATTTTTTAGCATCTTGGACCTCGTTTAGATTGGCTGTTACCTTTTCTCAGTTGGCTTGTTTTTCAGCTTTGAGGGCTTCCTTGACTTCGCCATGAAGGCGGTTGTATGTTTTGTTGAGGTCAGCTTTCTTACCGGGGTCAGTTTCGGTTTTGAGAGCGCGAAGAGCTTTCCGTTTAGTTTTGATTAGTGAGAGTGTGTCGCCCGAGATAGTATTTCTCCAGGGGCGCACTTCTTCTTTTGGGCATATTTCGTTTAGAGTTGAGTTAATGATTTCCTCTATGCCCTCGCATTGGGTTTCGAGTTCCGCTGCATTGGATGGGGGGTGTTTGTGAGTTTGACATCGATGATGTGGCGATAGAGGTTCCAATTAATTTTTCTGAAATTTCTGCGGAGAGTGGGAGGGTACCTGAGTAGGCCATTTCCAAGCTGCAGTGAGGCATGGACCGGTAGGTGATCGCTGCCTAAGTCATCATCGCCGACCCTGTGGTCATCGATGTGGTTTATCAGGGAGTCACTGGCGATAATTAGATCGAGGATATCAGATGAGAATAGTGGGTTGTTACTGATATAAGTTGCTGAGCTGTCATTCATAACCACATGAAGGTTATTATTTTTTTTTTGTTATTTCGAGGAGGGCTTCACAGGTGGGGGTGGTTTTGTTACAGCCAAAGTACAGGTGTTTGGCATTGAAGTCGCCGAGGAAAATGCAGTGTTTGTATTTCCTCGTAAAGAATTCAAAGACAGTGTCAGAAACAATTTTGCTTGGGTCGTTATAATAACAAACAATCGCGATGTTTTTATTGTTGACTGTGATTTCATTTGCAATCACCTCTGCATCGAGGTGATTAGATTTAATGGTTTTAGTTTTGATGTTCTGCTTTATTAGAAGAGCAACACCTCCACCTTTAGTGATTTGTCGGTCTCTTCTAATAGCGCTGAACCCGCTAACTGAAAAATTTCGGCTGGGTTGAAACCAACTTTCGCAGATACAGACAATGTCTGTATCTTCGTAATAATAATAACTCTTTGGCCAGCCGCTGATTTGTCGCGGTCCTCATAAGAGAAGGCCATCATTCCCCCTGCACCCCACCCCCTCTTCCCCTCCTCTCCTCCCAGCATTCAGATATAAACTGCTTAATAGTGTCCCTCACTTCCTCTTTTTCAATTTCTTCAATAAGCATTCCTACCCTCTCCCTCGTGTCCCCCTTCAGCCATCTATCCTTTGTTTCTTCACCCCACTTCTGCATTATTCTTCCAGTAAATTTTATTCTATGAGGTATATACTGTGGGCATTCCAAGAGAAAATGTTCCAGGGTCTCCACTACTCCAGAGTGGCACATTTGGCATCCCTTTTCCCCATCTCTCCCAATTTTTCTCCGAAGCTCCAGTGATCTTGATCTCAGTTTGAACAGCAGTGACCCTCCAAAGGTGCCATCTAGGTACTTCTCAAAAGCTGGCTTTTCTTTATATTGTAACCCCTTCAGTGATCTTTTCACGCTAACCCCTGCTCGCCAGTTTCGATTGCAATCTTCCATGACTCTCTCTTTGACAAACCTTTTGCCTTCTTTCATTCCTACTTCTATGTTTGTGACCTCTATAGAGTAATTGTCCATTAGTTCCCTCACATGTTTTGACCACCCCGTTTCTATATTAGAATTCCAAATGGTATCGAGCATCAATTTGCACCACCGGTTGTCAGGCAGGTTTCTCAAGTAGTTAAAGTAACACAGTTTTCCCAAATCTACCCTGTCCTTGATTTTCATCCACCCAAGCTCCCCCCTTACTGCTTCCAAAGCTGCAGCATTACTCGACCCTGTTATCCATCTGCCGGCATCATTTTGAGTATTTTCCAACTTCTTAATAACGGTTTGGTTTAATGGAATCACGTCCGTGCCATACGTTATACTTGGTAAACCCACCCTCTCCCACAGTGTTTTCCCCACAAAGACCTTGTTGAAACTATTTTTCCCTAAAAGTTTTAGTTGGTTCAGAATTCTTTTCCCCTTCAGAATCAGTTTGGCTGAGTAATTTCTGTACACCCCTCTTCCCGTTATATTTATGCTTACCCCTAGATACTCATACTCTCCCGTTTCTCCTACAGTGATTTGTTTGCTTTCCCCTTCGGGGATTGAGAACTCCCCCACTCTCCATCTCTTCGTCATATCTACCTTGCGTCCAACGGGTATTACCTTGCTTTTATTTTCATTTAGTTCTAGCCGCCAAGTGTTCCCATATCTACCAACAATTTCCAGCAGTTTCTCTAGCCCCTGTTCAGTTCTAGACATTAACACCATGTCGTCCGCAAAGAATAAGCCTGGTATCTTTATGTCTCCAACATTTACCCCCTCCGCACTCTGAATTAGTTCGTCCCCTAAATCTTTAACATACAATGCAAACAAAATCGGTGAAAAGATACACCCCTGCTTGAGGCCTATATCCATAGGGACTCGTTTTGTAGTGATACTCCCTAGACTGAGTTGGCTTTGCACATCGTAGTATCGGCTCATTTGAAGTTTTTTTTATTATTAACGCTTCTAGCGTTCCACGCGGCTATTTGTAGTTTATTCATGATGGGCGTTAAGTCTTTTAATTATTCATGGAGGGTGACTTTAGTTGATGTTGATAGTGGCTTTAATTAAAGTTTCTGATATTTGGGTTTTGAATAACTAATAATAATATAATAACACTTTGGCCAGCCGCTGATTTGTCGCGGTTCTCGGACGAGAAGGCCATGGTTACCCCTGTACTCCCAACTGCCTCTCTATTCCCACGCTTCTCCTCTCCTCCCAACACTCAGAGACGAACTGCTTGATGATATCCCTTGTCCCATTCTTCCCAATCTCTCCGATTAGCATACTAACCCTCTCCTTTGAGTCTCCCCCTAACCACATGTCCTTCATTCTCCCATCCCACTTCCCCATTATACTCCCAGTGAATCTCATTCTTTTAGGCTGATACTTTGGGCATTCTAGAAGAAAGTGTTCCAGGGTCTCCACCATGTCCAAGTTACACATCTGGCACTCCCTTTCACCGTCTTTCCCAATTTTTCCCCTCAGCTCCAGGGATCGCGACCTCAGCTTGAACAACAGTGACCCCCCAATGGTGCCATCAAGGTACTCTTCAAAACCTGGCTTCTCTTTATCACACAGGCCACCCAAAGACCTCTTTGATTTGACCCCCTCTCGCCAATTACGGTTACAATCTTCCATGACCCTTTCTCTGACGATTTTTTTACCCTGGTTTGCCCCAACGTCCAGGTCCGAGATCTCCAATGAGTAGTTCTCTACTAGCTCCCTCATTTGGACCATCCACCCCGTTTTGATATTTGAGTTGAAAATTCTCAGGAACATTACTTTACACCATCGGCTGTCGGGGAGATTTACCAAATAATTAAGATAACCGAGCTTCAACAGGTCTATCCTGTCCTTGATCCTCATCCACCCAAGCTCATCCCTGATTGCTTCTAGCGCTGCGGCATTACTCGACCCCGTTATCCATCGGCCTGCATCGTTCTGCAGGATTTCCAAGCTCTTTACGGCCGTCTGGTTTAGAAGTACCACTTCCGTACCGTATGTTATACTTGGCAGCCCCACCATTTCCCAAATGGTTTTCCCCACGAAAACCTTATTGAAACTGTTTCTCCCTATAAGTTTCATTTGGTTAAGGATTCGCTTCCCCTTCAGAATCAATTTATTTGTGTGGTTCCGGTAGATGCCTCTTCTTGTAATGTTTATATTTACCCCCAAATACTCGTAATCACCCGTCTCTCCCACATTGAGAAGTTTGCTGCTCCCTTCCGGAATGCAGAACTCACCCACTCTCCACCTTCGAGTGGGGTCCACTTTGCGGCCCACAGGTATAACTTTGCTCTTGCTTTCATTAAGTTCGAGTCTCCATTTGCTCACATATTTCCCAACAATTCCCAGCATTTTCGTTAGCCCCTCTTCGCTCTCTGACACTAGAACCATACCGTCTGCAAAAAATAGCCCTGGGATCTTCACGTCACCAACTGCTACCCCCTCCTCGTTACGCAGGAGTTCATCTCCTAAGCCTTTGATGTACAATGCAAACAGGATCGGCGAAAGGATACACCCCTGTTTTAGGCCTATCTCCATAGGCACACGTTTCGTTGTAATGTTTCCCAGGCTAAGTTCACTCTGTACATCTTGATATAATGCTTTCATAATTCCAACAAACTCGCCTCCTAAGCCCATAGCCTCGAGCTTGCGCCACATACCTTCCCTCCATACTCTATCGTATGCCTTCTTGATATCCAAAAAGGCCATAAACATCTTTTTCTTTTTTGCTTTCGCGGATTCTATCATTTGGGATAGTGTGAAAAGATGGTCAGTAACTCTCCTTCCCTTCCTGAAGCCATTCTGGATTTCTCCCAAAAAACCCTTCTCCTCAATTACCTCCTCTAGTCTCCCATAAAGGACTTTACAGAAAACCTTTCCAATGTTGCTACTGACAGAGATCCCTCGATAGTTATCCAAAACGTCTTTTTCCCCCTTTTTGTGAATAAATGTCACTTTGCTTTCCCTCCACTCCTTTGGGACCTCTTGTTTTTCTATGGCTAAATTGAATAGGGCAGTTAGGCTTTCCAAGAGTTCCTCTCCCCCTTTTTTGATAAACTCGTTAGGAATTTCGTCCACCCCTCCCGCTTTTCCATTCCTCAATTTTGAGATCACCCTTCGCACCTCCTCAGTTTGATTTCGCTGCACACGAAGTCCGAGAGATTTTCCTCGACCTGGTTCGGACACTCCGGTGGGTTCCCCATGCCCCATCGCTTATCGTTTACCTTTTCCCAGTGCTTGACTAGTTCTAATGCGATTTGATCTCGCTCTTCTGTAACTCTGCCATCTACTTTAATGCTCTGTTGGTTATTCCCTTTGTTACGTTTGTTCACCCATTTCCAAAATACGCTCGAACTCGACCCCCCTGTCGTTCTTATCGTCCTAATAAGACTGCTATTTCGCACTCTCCGGTTGTCGTCTTTTATCTTGTTTACTTTATTTCGTGCTTGTTGGTATTCTTCCTTTGCTACCATGGCCTCATTGCTTTCCACCTCCTTAAGTTTTCTACTTCTCCTGTATGCAGCACATTTAGCTTTTCTAACCTTTATGGCCCTTTTCAGTTCTTCGTTCACTCTGTACCCAAGTTCCCGTGTTGGCACCCTAATCTTTCCTACACGTTCCTTCCCTGCCTCCACTAGGCTCGCAATTATGGCGTCGGCCATCTTCTGGACACTACCCCCCTTGTGTACGGCTGCAAGCTTTGGTTTCAGTTTTTCTTCGAACTTCACCCAGTCGGCATCCTTTTTGAGTTCCCAAATATCCTTGAAGCTTCCTTTCCTTTTCTCTAGGTTTTTGGCCCTCATCGTCACTGTAATCAAGTTGTGATCACTATCCAACTCCATTTTGCCCTCATCATCCACTTCTACCCTTATCACCTCCCTCCATAAATTCATATCTATGAGAATGTAGTCAATTATTGATTTTCTGTCGTTTCTCTCCCAGGTCCATTTCCCCTTACATTTAGCGTCCCTGTTCAGAATCTTCAGACCGAGCTCATTTGTGAAGTTCAACAGCTTCCTTCCATTCCTGTTGACTTTCTTGTCCCCACCCTCTATGCCTTCTTTCTTGTCACCTATGTGTCCATTAAAGTCGCCCATCAGAATTATACCGAGCCCCCTGTTTTCTAGTTCAGTGATATTGGACCTTAGTGTTGAGTATATCGAGTCATTCCACTCGGGTTTACTTCCCTCCACCGCACAGTACACAATCCCAAGGGCAATACTTTTGTTTCTCAGACTGATCTTTACCCATCCAATTTCTTTTGACACATCAGCCGAGGTGATAATATCTTCCAGATCTGTAATCAGCGACGGTTTTAAATCCTCTTTAATGTACATGCCTACCCCTCCCCCCTTTTTCTGGCCTTCCGTTCGCCCTACACCTATCCACACACACCCGCTTACTTGGTCTACCCGTTCTACTTAGAAGCTGAACGGCTGACATCCTGACAGATGTCAGACAGGTTGGTGTTGACATGTTTATTAAGGACGGATTTGAGAGCTCCCGCAACGAGAGAGTATATTGTATGGAGTGAAGAAGCGTTGTGAGGTTTTTTTAGGTTGAGGTTTTTTAGTTCTATATCTGTTTTAACTTTTTTAAAGTGGGGACATCCCCGATAGTTGCTAGTGTGGGGGCCTTTACAGTTAGGGCATGAGGGGGATTTTGACCTGCATGCCTTGGTGAGATGGTTTTCTCCGCACTTCATACAGGTTAAGCCCCCCCCCCCCCCCCCCCCCTTCCTGCATTTGTTGGCAATGTGTTCAAACTTCTGGTGTTTATGGCATTGTACTGGTGGGGGAGTTGATCGGTATTCCTCCGCCATATGCCTTCTTCCGTTGATGGTGACCCCATTGGATAGTATTCCTCTTTTGATCTCGGGGTCTGGGCACGTAACTTTAACCTTCCAAGTGCTGTTGCCAGTGGCCCTGGACGTAAATCGCTCCCATTTGCAGCTTTGGACACCCTTAGTGATGGCTTCAGTGGGAGTATCAGGGTGAACTCTAGTAACGACAACAATGCAGGGCAGTACTTTTGATTTTTGTATGGGAGGAGCCGGGTTACCAACTTTCTTCCCAGCGCCTCTTGTTTTTTCTAAGCCGCCGGCATTCCTTTTGACTGCCGCGGAGAAGTTCTACATGGGTGTAGGATTGGGTACGCTGGGAACGCACTGTTCCTTGTTAGCGGTTGTTTGTTTAATTCTGTTTCTATTGATTGTTGATTTGTCAATAGAGACTGGGATCTGACTGCAGGAGGCCACATTGGGCTGGTGATTTCTCTGCTTTTTTTGTCCTCCTAGAGGTCATAACAGAGAACCCTTCCACATTCGTTGTCTCTTGCCGCTCAGAGTCGGAGTTCTCATGGTTTATTTTTCTTTTGTGAGGTGTTTCCCACCCGCCGAGGGAGTTACTAATTGACTCCCCGACAGAAGGGCACCCCCCCCCCCCTGTATTATTGTTTTGGGTGGGATCACTTATGGTTGGCATATTTGTAATTTGGCTTCAGGTCAGGTCGGGTATATAGCTACCCGTGTTGAGTGGATCCTTTGGATTGAATTGCCTTGTTGAATCCGCTGGGTGATTTATCTGAGGCCTGGTGACCTGGGCATAGGTTCTTGGACTTTTGCCCTCAGTCGATGCCCGAACCCCCGGACTCCCAGACCTTATGGTGATGTTATCCGCCTGGCGGTGCGTTGCCTTAATGACTTGTGCTTCCTCTTGGGCTTCCTTAAGGGAAGGACTAGAATTAGATGGGGGAGTGGTAATGATTGCGGCAGATGATGAGGCTGGAGACACAGCAACAGCATCTTCCCCTACACTACCCTCTACATTGACTGGCTGTGGATGAATATCCGCCACCACCTGGATCTCCTTGGCAGGTGAACCAGGGGTAAGTGGAATAACTCCTGAGGTTGTTGTAGCAAGGTTGCTGAGACTATTAGAATTCTCTGGGTTGGCAAAGGTCACAGCAGCCAGAGTAAACTGAGCTCATCCTTCTCCTTAATGGAGGCTTCAAGACTAGAGATTCTATCATTTAGTTTGGCAACAGTGATATTGAGGTTAGATATCAGGACCATGAGCTCAGATTTTTCCATGGGTTTAAACGAAACTTCACTTACCTTGTTCTTTGATCAGACTGATGACGATCTTCTCGCCGCTTTCTCCTTCTCCTTCCTCTCTCTCTCCTCTCTTCTTTCTTTTCATCCCTTTTTTTCTCCTTGAGGGCTGCTGTAGTTGTTGTTGCAGTAGGATTTCTATAGATTTGTGACATGATTTCTTAGTTCTTATTCAGGATCGAGTGTGCAAAATAAGTATTAAGTGACAGGTGTATTAAGTTAGCTCTTTTTCACTGAAATGTGATGATAATCACTTTTTCAGTGCAGTGATTTGTTTTAAATAATACTTAATTGAACTGGCGAACTGAACTGCGAACTGATGATGATGTCTGTGTAAGGCAACATATAATAGGATTTTATACGGAGATGATTCTGGAATTTCATTGTGATTCCGCTTGGGTGTCGAGCATAGCAGAATCAAGAAAGTGATATACGTTTATTGGATATGGAAACACTGTGTTGATTAAGTGACTGTTTGTAATGTTGATGTGATGTAAGTACAAGTCTCAAATCTCGGCTTGTGAGAAAGCACATTTATAATGACAAGGCGAATTCGATAACTAAGTTTTCTTTCACCTTGGGGATCACAAATTTGTTTTGAATACTAGTTGTTTTCGGGTATAAGGTAATTTAAACACACACACGTGCAGGAAGCCTACGTTAGAAGCTGCGAAAAAATGCATATTCCGGCTGGTGGTACATGTACGAAGATGCCAATCTGTTTCCGATGACGGGCAACTTTCCAAAAATGGGACGGCCTACATGTAAGACAGGAAACGTATAATAAATATAATATTTGACAGTATGAGAAATGTGATAGTCAGCGGTTGTCTTAGCTTCTGAGACATTATCACGGAAACCTATTTACTCGGGAGTCCATCAAGGGTCGACCCTTGGGTCCCCCTTCTATTCCTTCCCCCCTTCTATTCCTTACACAAATTAGCGACATTACAGAAAACCTAATAATAACTTGATAAGCAGTATGCGGCGCTTGACGGATGACACGTCATTAGTAGTTGAAAACCAAGGTCATTCGTAGTTGAAAACCAACCCTTATAAAAAAGTACCATGGTAAATCCCAAAATACTCTGGTAATACCTTGGTATTACCACGGTATTTTGGGATTTACCATGGTACTTTTTTTATAAGGGAAGATCAAGCCACAGCTACAATCAATCAAGACGTAGCAACAATCGACCCTTATAAAAATGTACCATGGTAAACCACGGTACGTCCAAAAATACCATGGTATTACCAGGGTATTTTGGGACTTACCATGGTTTACCATGAAACTTTTTTATAAGGGGAACACTGGGCTAAAACTTGGTTGTTTGAGTTGTTTTGTTGCTTTGTATACTATTATTATCACGAGTTGTTCCTTCTTATCTGTTTGTGTGACATATACAATTGACACTTCCATCAATAAAATATTGTTTAAACTAAATGTGATAATCTGTTCCCGATGACGGGCAACTTCCCAAAATAGAACGACCTAAGACAGGGGCAGACAGAAAACATACTATAAGAAAGTACCTTAAAGGATGACTTTAACTCTTAGTCGCCTATTATAGTATGCCGGGTGGTTTATAACGTAACTATAGGGTGTCGCATATCTGTACTGCAAAGCATGTGAGTTATTAACCAGACCTAAATGATATTATTCCGGTCCCAAGCTCGGATAAAACACGAAGAGAGTCTCGATTGTTATCCACGTCTGATAACAATGACCCGGTTCATTGGCGGGAACGGGACAACTCGCCGTCGGGACAACTCGCCGTACCCGAGGTGGGACGAGTCGCCGTCGGGACAAGTCGCCGTGGGGTAGTAGGCTAATTCATAAGTAACACGCGGCATAGGATTAAATTATCTTTATTAATACTCATGACTGATATAACAAGACAGGTTCAATATAACATATAATAATATAACATAGCCTATAAAATAATAGTTATACTAACATAACAAGATTAATCAATGATAAAATTAACAGTATTTCGATAGAATAAATCAAGAATAAATTACATTTTTTTAAAAACAAAAAACGGGACAACTCGCCGTAAAAATCGGGACGACTTGCCGTCGGACGGCGAGTTGTCCCGACGGCGAATTGTCCCGTACCCTCATTGGCTCATTGGGTATCAGGCTATCAAACTCTGGATATATATTGAGTTTATCCCGCGTCGTCGCCTGCGTCCCGCCTCTGCCCCTTTTTGTAAGAACATTGCGCATCTTTTGTCCCAACCCATTAGGATTATGTACAATGCAGGCCTGCCCCCGAACCAGGGAAGTTCGGGTCTTCTTTCTGGTGGTCCCCGAAAGGGGTCGTTGTTGTTTTCTTCCAAAGAGTCCAACCAAATAGAGACAGCCTGAGGCAGACTATACTTGCCAGTGATGCCCATCAATCAAAAATCATCTCAGAAGTGGCAGACTATACTTGCCTGAAAATCGATCCACTCGCCTGAAAACCTAGAATCACTGCACCCTCGGGAGAGGTAGTACCTTTGTGAGAGGACCCAACCTCCCACACTGGTCCTCACCCGAGGGTCCAACCGAAATATGTCAACGAAGCCATCACACCACAACCGGAGACACCTGCCGAGTACCCGAACCTTTTCCTCCTTTGACACGCCTAGACATGCGAAAATCAATCATTTACAGTCACTAAGGGTCGAAAGGGGCTTGTTCCCCATTCCGTCCCTGCGCGGCTCCGGCGCGCAAAACCATTCCTTTGTCGTCAGGCAGCGTTAGTTTTTAAGCTCCAGCACAGGTCCGTACTCTGTCAACAGTCTCCTCTCGGTGGCGGGATCTTTTTTTCTATTCCGGGGATATTTTAATACGACCGTCATCCATTGCTGCTCCGCACCAGAACCACTTGGATAAAAAGCCCCATGATATGAAACTTTCGATTAACTTCTGTGTCATTATGACGAGTTAAAATTGCCCAGCTTATAAAGTTGCAGCATTTCGAAGAGATGCGCAATATTTGAAAGAATGCAAGACGAAAACATGTCGACGTTGGGATTTACTCCCCAAAGGGAAATTATTTTTAACAAACATTTACCTTATTCTGATGAACTTGACGAAGAAGCAACTGCAATATTGTGTGAAATCAAGGGGAATTTAGGAAAAGCAGTCCAACTGAGAGACATTAAAGTTGGTGCCAATCACTGGGTTGGACAGTTATCCAGGTGTCTAACTATTCATTTTCATTTATCCAATAAATATGATCCATTTCAAGTAAAAAAATCTAAAGCTCTCTCCAACCGGATCTTGACAGACAGTCTCTGTTAGTGTTATTTCAGTTTCCATTTACGCCTACGCCAGGTTTCGGATTGTGATTGTGAAATGAAGATTGTGACAAACTGACATTGTGTACTGCCTCCCTTTTTACAGACAAACCATGCCAAACACCAAAAAGTTATTTCTTGTGCCTGAAACGAATAGACTCAAACCGGCCTCCAACATATTTACCCAAACCGGTCTCCAGGCTCCAATGAACCTAGTTCAGCGATCTGGAATGACTAGTGGCGACCCCTCTATGTTCAGATTCTTCCCATTCAAATCTGGGGTAAAATTTCCCGTCAAGTTTTTATGGGAACTCAAAACTCGAAAATAGGAATATATGTAAAGCTTTCGCCCTTATTACTGGCTGCATTTGATAGTACACGTATCTCCTTACATTTGGGCAGAGTTTATTGATCCAAACTATGTTTTATCCTTTAATTATCGATATTTGAAGACTCACAAAGCATCAACAAATGTTTCGATATCCATGCTTTTGTCTAAATATAAGACAGTAAAAACAATAACCCGGTAATGGCACCGAAACGAATAGACCTTTTCATTGATGCGGAATCGGAAACTCGATCACATCCACGCAGAGGAGGTTATCAAACTCCATCGCATTCGCACAGAGGAGGATATCAACCTCCTCTGCACGAATGCGATTGAGGTTCCGATTCCGCATCGATGAAAAGGTCTATTCATTTCAATGCCATTACCAGGTTATTGTTTTACCATTTTATATTTAGACAAAAACATGGACGATATCGAAACATTCGGTGATGCTGTGCAAGTATTCAAATCTTGATAATTAAAGGATAAAACATAGTTTGGATCAATAAACTCTGCACAAATGTAAGGAGATATGTGTACTATCGAATGCATCCGGTAATAAGGGCGAAAGCTTGATATATATTTCGAGTTTTGAGTTCCCATAAAAACTTGATGGGGAATTTTACCACCGATTTGAATGGGAAGAATCTGAATGTAGAGGGGTAGCCACTACGTTCAGATCACTGAACTACCAATGAACCCAAACCGGCCTCCGAAATTTTTGGCATAAATGTTCGCCGCAATTTTACCCAAACCGGCCTCCAAGAAGTTTATGGATGGGAGAAGAAGTAAAATACAGACTTTTTAAATTGTGGACATACATTTATTAACACAATAATTTAATAATCGATCTAATTCTTGCTAATTAAAACTGTGACAGATGACAGAGTTGTCTTGGAGTTTTTTCATTATAGTATCGTAAAAAGCCACAAGAACAAAAACTATTTAGAAATATTTTAATCTATTGTATGTGGCAGAAGTTGGGCTGCACGGTATTCAAAACTGGATACTGGTATTAAAAAAAATACCGCGGTATACTGGTATATCGAAAACTATTCAGATATATGAACACAAGTACCACAATCGGGACGCGAGGCATCACAGTCGGAACCAATTAGCATGCCTTGATGATGCGGTTCGAAAAATCTCTATCCAACGTAGACGATATCAAAATTTATTATTTTCAAAATTAGTTTTTCAGATTTTCCCCAGATTTCAACAAAACTATATCATGTGACCCCTCATTGGAACGAGCTCATTCCAATGAGGGGACACAATATATAGTTTTGTTGAAATTTTTTAAAATTATTTTTTCAACTGTTGAATTTGTATATTAAGAGGGCACAAGCAGGTGATTCCTTGGATAAAGGGATAATATTATTCATTTGGGCTAACAATTAAAAAACTCAAGACATCTTGAAAATCAAAATTGTGGGTAAATAAATAATGACAATAAACCGATATTTTTGTAATTACTCCGGTATTCAATCGATGTTGGTTTGAATACCGGTATATATCGGTTTATCGATATACCGTGCAGCCCTAGGCAGAAGATATAATTTCAGTTATTTTCTAAAAGGCACCCTTTGAAGTCATTTTTGGGTTAATCACAGGGAACACTTTTAAAAAAAACGTTAAGTCTTGTAAAAACAAATGTTTGTTCCATTTTCGTTTAATTTTTGCATGACATGTTGTTTTGATAATTTGTTTGATCACATTACGATTTTGGGAATGCATTTTTGAAAAAGAGTAACCAATCAGCGTTATGTCTGAATAATACCAGCTTGTTTTAGGAAAGCTTGTTTCAAAAAACGTAACCAATCTGCACACAGTTTTGATAGTACGATCTTGTGGCTGTGTCAGTAACCTTTTCAGGAATTTTAGGGATTTGGAAACGACAAGTTGTGTTTATTCTGTTTTGGGTATTTTCAAATGGATAATTATTGGATTTTCAATACCAGTAGGCCGATGTGGATAAAATATTTGGAAAATGATTTCGGCCAACATTTGCTCCTACTCTTTTTATTATTTAAATTGTGCTACAATGCCATAAAAAGCTACTAATAGGTGGATGTGGTTAAAAATGCACAGAGACTGGTTTGGGTAAAATTGTGGAGGCTGGCAGGCCTTTAAAAATTGCACAAACTAGCTTTTAGTTCATGCACCATTCAAGCAAACTTGAAACGTCCTGTGGCTTAACCCTTATTCCGTTCATGCAAGATCTTTTCTGTAATGTGAAACATTAACTGGAAATGGGTTCAACCAAAAAAATGGGTTAAGTAACTTATTTTGCTTACCCAAACTTCAGGTAAAGCAAATTTTTAATTTTTAAAGGCCTGGGCTGGTATGGGCGAAATTGCGAAGGCAGGTTTGGTTGAAGGTCGGTTTGGGTGTAATTCGCGTGAAAAGCTTTGTGATTCAATTTCGAATCTTGATTTGGTATTCTGTTCGATTCGAAATCGGGTGTCCAATTCATTTTCTTCGAATCTTTTCACTTAAATTTGGTATCAGTCATCTTAGTTGTCTCACAAAACGTATAGCTGAGATAGAAATTCTACATAAATAATGTTGAAAATAAAGACTGAGAGTAATTTCCGCTACATTAGTATTAACATAAAAATCATCAGTACCCATTCCACCATCCATTCTAATTCCACTTTCACTAGTCACTATCACTGCTGAAAGCAAATTTAAACAACCCAAGCATTAACGATGATGAGCTCATTGTTGCTTGCAGCTAGCCCCGTGTAGTGCCCAGTACAGAATTCTCACACCCGTTTCTGTTTTTGAACAAAAATCCTTACTGGGTAATATTCCAAATACATCATCAAGTACGGCTGCACGGTATATCGATAAATTGATATATACCGGTATTCAAACCAATATCGTATTGAATACCGGTGAAATTGCAAAAATATTGGTTTATCGTCATTATTTATTTACCCACAATTTAATTTTCAAGATGTCTTGAGTTTTTTAATTGTACATAGCTCCGAATGAATAATATTAGTACTGAAATGGTTAACGGGATAACCGGTTTGAAACCAGTTAAAAAATTAACCGATTAAAAAATCGTCAACCAGTTATCTGAAATATCGATAGTGATCATCATTCCATGGTTAAATCTGTCACTTCACCTTTGGGATAGATTACACCTCGAAGCAGCGCTGTATTTATTGAGAAATAATGGACTTTGGCATTCAAGACTTTGTTAATGATCGGCAATTTCCGTGAATACTAAGTAACCACAAACTATTCCGTAGTATGTGTACAAACGAACATTGTCGAGTAATCGACAACGTTCATTTGTATACACGCTACGGAATAGTTTCTGAGATTACTGCTTTCCAATTCCTATAGTTTTGATCCCAGATTCGATGAAATAATGGCTACGGTTAACCGGATATTATCCGGTTATAGCTCTCGGTTAGTGGGTTGTGCAAAATGAGCCAACCGTTTCAGCCCTAAATAATATTATCCTTTTACCCAAGGAATCGTCTGCTTTTACCCACGTAATATACAAATTCAGCAGTTCAAAAAATAATTTTCAGAAATTTCAACAAATCTATATCATGTGGCTCCTCATTGGAATGAGCTCGTTCCAATGAGGGGTCACATGATATTGTTTTGTAGAATTTGGGGGTGGGGAGGGGCTGGGAATCTGATAAGCAAATTTTAAAGTAATAAATCTTAATATTGTCTGCGTTGGGTAAATGTTTTTCGAATTATATCATCAAGGCATGCTGATTCGTTCCAACTGTGATTCCTCAGGTCTCGATTGTTGTACCTTTGTACATATATTTGAGCTGTTTTCGATATACCGGTATACTGCAGTATTTTTTTGAAAACCGAAACCGGCATTCAGTTTTGAATATTGTGCAGTCCTATCATCAAGGCATGCCTGCCTTGATGATGTAGTTGGAATATTTTATCACTCGCGACTTACAGTTAAAACTAGAAGTCCTGTCATGAAATGCACACAAATAGCACGTTGATATGCGCGTTAATGTACACGTTATGGCCCAAGTAAAGCTATCGAATTCTGCACATATGGCCTGTGCACAAGCAATGTTTCAGCCAATGGACCTCCGGGTAACCCGGATGTCCATTGGCAGAAACATTGCATGTGTTTGCTATGAGTATCCAAGAGAACCTGCTGTGCTTTAGATGCCATTCGATATGGCAATTGCGCGCAATTCCAATGCGCAATTAAGCCTAGATAAACGCACTATTCGTGACAGGACTTCTAGTTTTAACTGTAAGCCTGTATTCGATTCAAGGTTTGATTCAATTTTGAATAATAGACTTGATTCAATTGGAGATGCGATTCAAATTGAAAATATGTGAATTGCAGGGCCCTAGTTATTTTCCCATTTAAATGATACATCATTGTTGCAGGAGGCAAACACTGTTATGTCTAAATTGTGTTACCTGTGTCTTTAGTAACTGACCTTTCAAAATTGCATAAATGCTTCAGGGGCATTTTGTCCCCAAACCAGATTACCCCAGGATATTCGATCGCAATTTGATGTTCTGTTTATACAGTTAAAACTAGAAGTCCTGTCATGAAATGCGCACAAATAGCACGTCGATCTGCACGTTAATCTACGCGTTATGACCATAGTAAGGCCATCAAATTCTGTACACATGGCCTGTGCACAAGCAGTGTTTCAGCCAATGGGCCTCCGGGTAACCCGGAGGTCCATAGGCAGAAACATTGCCCGTGTTTGCTATGAGTAATCAGGAGAACCTGCCGTGCTGTGGATGCCATTCGATATGTCAGTTGCGTGCAATTCCTACATGCAATTAAGCCTAGATAACAGTGCTCAAAATAACTTTTTTTCTTTGCGTAGCAAAATGCTACAAATTTCAAAAAAATAATTGCATTTTGTAAAAATGACATAGCTATTTTTGTATTTAGAGTTATGTTTTGCTGTTTTGTATTGACTTCTTCTAAGTAGATAGAATAGTTTCCATCCATTTCTGGGCATTTCCAAATGATCTGCAACATATGAAACATTTACTATGTTTTTTTTAACTGATCTGCCTTTAAGGGTTGCATGGACTTGGATATTTTCAAATAGCGTCCTGGTTGTTAAATAGAGTTCTCAAAATGGAAGTTGGGATTTTTAATTTGATGGGCTTGAAGTTATTTTTAACGTACATTTTATGCAAAATGTTGTAAAAAGAGGAAGAATTTAAACCAATAGAATTCATCTTACATATGAAGTTGCTAATGGTGCTTGATGGAGAGTTAATCTGAGTTATGCCTGGAATGTTCCACAATCAGAAGTAAAGCATCAGTGAATTAGTTTTCTTCAAATTTTCATTTACATTTTGCGATACAAGATAATCAACTGCAGCCTAATAGGCTGCATTTGATTATCTTGTATCGCAAAATGCTACACATAATTGAACATTGTGTAGCTTTTTGCAAGTTTTCATAGCAAAAAGCGACGCGACACCGCTTATTTTGAACCCTGCTAGATAAGCGCACAGTTCATGACATGACTTCATGTTTTAACTGTACAATCATAAAGCTTGAAGGTACTAAAGATCTGTCTGGGACTCTACATTATCAGCATCTCAAAAATGACTTGACCAATTGAGCCAAAACTACATATGTAAATTCATCTTTATTGATGAGGACCGGTTTGTTCTTGGAGGCAAGACAGAACAAAAAGGCAATTCTAACGAAATTGATGTTTTAAGGTTCAAAGTACTGGTTAATAAGTAAAAACAGTTAACTACAAAATTCCAAAGTCTGAAATTCTTTAAAAATCAAATAAATATTCACAAATTATGCACGAAAATAAAGGTTGTGATGTATAGAACACAAAACGTGTATGCTTTTAACTTGAACAATTGATGGCAGGAATAAATGGTTTCTGGAAGTTGGTACAGTTAAAACTAGAAGTCCTATCATGTATTCTGCACTAATTTGAAATAATAAAAATCATACCTGAAACATGATTTGTGCAGAATTGTAACGTGTGACAGCTGATTGATATTCAGTACAGTAGAACCTGTCTTGAGAGACCGCCCTTTGGGCCACACAAAAGTGGTCTCTCAAGACAGGTGGTCTCTCATAACAGATTTTAGGTTTTCTCAAGTCAGTGAATAACCAACCACAAAATTCAGAAATGGAGAAGAATGGATTATTCTAATTACTTTGTAGTTGTTCTTTTGTATGAAGTTTTTGTAACAAATTGAAATGGACTGTTATAAAAATTATAAAAATAAATTAGTGTTGAAAATCTTCATTGAAGATTTTCAACACTAATTTATTTTTATAATTTTTATAACAGTCCATTTCAATTTGTAACAAAAAGATTTTCAATACAAATTTATTTTTATTCCTATCTGTCACATTTCAGGTATGTATGAAATTGTTTATTCAGCAATAATCCTAATCTTTTCACAGGGGTCTTATAAAAGCATCTCAATCTTTAATGAGTTAGCAATTGAAACCAAATTAAGAGCTTTTAATACTTTTAATTGTGTTAGTATAACCACAATGGATTTACCAATTCCAGAAAAGGTAAGACGTTTTTGTCATGGTTTCACCTCTTGTGCATTTGGTAATTCGCACCTTGGACTCCGAGGTGCTAACAACTGATCAATGGAGCTCCCACTGGTAATCCAAGAGACACTTGTCAGAGTGAAGGCTACCCTTGCCACCACCTGGAGTATCCAGGTGCTCAAGGGTAAAATTCACCTGACAGTGGATTTTGATAAAGAATCGGAACCGCCTTCCTCGGGGAGGTGTAGCACCTTTCGTGAGGGGATTTCCCCTCACACTGGTCACCCTCCTAGTGACACGGAAAAGCTGGATGAAGGCAGCCGGAGTAGTACAGCCACAGCCACCATCAAGAA
Source organism: Pictodentalium vernedei (assembly GCA_031216915.1). Classification (NCBI taxonomy): domain Eukaryota; kingdom Metazoa; phylum Mollusca; class Scaphopoda; order Dentaliida; family Dentaliidae; genus Pictodentalium; species Pictodentalium vernedei. The sequence goes on along the minus strand of CM062292.1, from coordinate 476,322,051 downwards.
GAAGAGAATAAGAAAGAAGGGACCCTCCGCCAGACGACGAGATGCCCGCCGAATGACGGAGTTCCTGGAGAAGAAGAAGAAGGAAAAGGAAGAGAAGGAGGCAAGTGAGGGCATCAAGGGGACAATGCCTGTCACCCCTGAACAACCCTTGTCCAGCCCGGCACCCCTCTCCCAGGAGGAGGGTCCGGAGGACCATGGGTCGTCAGGTGACAGTTCATTCTCCAGCTCATCAGACTCTTCATCTGAAGAGGAGATGGAGGAGGATGCTCTGTCAATGGTGCAGGAAGCTGTCTCTGATGACGCACCTTTCATCCCTCCAGCTCTTGCTTCTCCAGCTTCTTTGGACCAGGAGTCCGACCAGGAGGAGAGCTTCCCGGAGTCCGCGGAGGCATTCCTTGGGGAGGAGATCGAGGACGATAACACCCGAGCCACAGTCCAAGACAACTACAGCTTCTATGTATCCAAACAATTTCCAGCACACTCAATCAGGACAATCCTCACAATAAATTTAAAAAACTATAGGAAACCTCAAGAAGAAACAGCAGCTAGGACCAGGCCATTCACTACCAAGGAACCTACTAATCCTCCAGATCCAACAACGCCAACATCTATCTCTCCAACACATCCTCCTCCCACCAAGAAAAACCGCAGGAGACACAGACGCCGCTGAACACCTTTACTCTTTCCCTCCTCTGCCACGCTCTGACATGACAAAACCATACAGTCAACGAGGGTCGAAAGGGGCTTGTTCTCTAATTCCGTCCCTGCGCTCCTTCGGCGCCCGAAACCATTCATTCTCTATTCTCATGGTTTCAGTCTTCAAAGGGCCGGTCTCTCAAGACAGGTCAATTATGGCATAAAAATACAAGTTGGTACCAGGTTACAGTGTTCTCTCAAGACAGGTGGTCTCCCATAGCAGGTCCATTATAGAGTAAAACCAATCGGTGCCTGGCAGATGTGGTCTCTCAAGACAGGTGGTCTCTCAAGACAGTGGTCTCTCAAGACAGGTTTTTCTGTACTTGTAATTAGCAGTCATCACTAATAAAGTCACATTTTCAACTGAAAAAAGGTGGCAGTTAAATATTTCAATTTAGATACACAGAGGACAGGGTGGTGTTCGTTCATCGTTTCCCCCCCCCCCCCCCCCCCCCCCCCTTGTTCACTTGTTTCATGACAAGAAGTATTTATATAAGTGGATTACGTGATTTCCGTCTTCAAAGATTGATGAGAAGGTCATGTAAACAAAAAAAAAATATACATCAAGACTGGAGAAGTAATCACGTTTACATTTCGAGAAATGTTTATCCTATTGCTAATCACAGCCATTTTAAATGAATGAGTATGGGAGAGGCAGACATGGTCGGCAGGCCACGAAATTTCACGCAAACGATCGTTTCGTTCGCGGGATGGTTACGCAAATCCAAAAACCCGCAAACGATGTTTCGTTCACGCAACAAATATGACGTGAACTAAATTTTATAGTCCGAAATTTTTTGTTGTTCATTGATGTGTCAGTGTGCCGTGGTACCCTGATCACCAGATAAGAAATACAACGAATGAGTATGAAGTAGAAGTGGTAGTTTGTCCTGTTGCTTGAACTTATATAGTACTGTATTTTACACGTGCGATTCTAAACACAACATTTCAACATTTATTTTCACGGACATTATGTAAGTATAGTAACTGACAGCACGAAACATATCAACCATTGTGGGTTTTTCTGTGGTAGTGTTCTATTTGAAATTGGTGTAGATTCAGCGTGCTTTCCCCCTCATTATTGTTGCATGCGAATTCGCCCCAGTTTTTTTTTCTTCATATCTTATGGATCAAACAAAGGGATGTAGAGGTTGAGATTGAAGACACTGATTTAAGAATTTGGACTTAAATAGTATTTGTAGTGGCGTTAATATGGAAATGCAGAAAAATATTCAAGGAAAAACTTGATCTAATGTTAAACATTTATGTGGGTCGAAATGGCATGGGCCTGGAACACCTGTGGTTGTTTCACTAGTAGACTTCAATTTTTTGGTAAACAAGCATGCACTGGTGTTTGTTTTATTTTTTTATGAATGGCGCGGTGATCTGTCAATATTTTCTCAGCCCCAGTCATGAGGTCTTGCATCCATTGATGTTTATCAGTGAAAGAATCTTATACTGACTAGAGCCTTCCTTTGCTGACATTGACAACACCAGCCACTGGTATTGTCTATGTCAGCAAAGGAAGGCTTGAGTCACATGTAATATTCATTGATTGCGGAATGGCTTCTACGTCAGTATTCATTATTGCTCTAATTTATTACAGTGAATACTAATCCCTTTAAATACTTTGTTTCTTAATGGTTTTACCATATTGGTACAAGCGTAAACCTGTACAACTTATGTCAACCACTGAATATTTCATCTCATATTGGTTGCACAAAAATAATTAACATAAATGAAACAATGGGTTACGCAAGCCCAAAACACGCGAACGAAAAATGGGTTCCGTAAATTTTTGAAATTTTATGGCCTGGGTCTGGAAGAAAGAATCCTCTCCACCATTGTTTCCACTAGGGGAAAATAAATGAGGCCATATAATGGGGCAACCAAGAGTTGTCGCTACCGTGGTTATATATTTCTTTATTAATTTATTGGTGTTTAAGGTCACATACTTCTGTACAATGGCTAATCATTTTGTTGCATCTGGGCTATATTTTGAGGTTTTTCACAGCGATATTTGTCTAGGTTTTCACATTCCGAGTGCCGTTAATTGCGTAAGAATGAGAACCAATGAGAAGTTCAGGTGAAAAATCATTCATTTGCACAATAAATTTCAGTGCTGTCGATTTGAGCAGGCCTGGCATTCTTAAAAATGCAGGAGGGCTAAAAATCGCTTCCCTTGCATGACCTAGGCGAGAGATTATCACACCTCAAGCTTACAAAAGCGAAAAGTTGCAAAATGAAGTTTTGCTGTTAATGAATTATGCCTAGTGGACTTTGTACATTTTATTTGGTGCTGCTAACAAGGTAGTCTCTGTGAGATGGCTACACTGCCCCTCCCATACCTCCGGGCCTCGACAAGGCCCGGAGGTATGGGAGGGGAAGTGTGGCAGTCCTACAGAGACCACTACCAAAGCATACAGTTAAAACTAGAAGTCCTGTCATGAATAGTGTGCTTATCCAGGCTTAATTGCGCATTGGAATTGCGTACAATTGCCATATCGAATGGCATCCAAAGCACGGCAGGTTCTCTTGGTTACTCATAGCAAACACATGCAATGTTTCTGCCAATGGACCTCTGGGTTACCCGGAGTTCCATTGGCTGAAACATTGCTTGTGCACAGGCCATATGTACAGAATTTGATAGCCTTACTTGGGCCATAACGCGTACATTAAAACGCATATCAATGTGCTATTTGTGCGCATTTCATGACAGGACTTTAGTTTTAACTGTAGATCTGAAAAAATGTGGGTTCTACCATTTTAGGAACAAGCTGTTATGGTAATCATTATTTTCTAAGCTCAGGAGGGCTAGTTTTCGCCCTGCATAATTTTTTTAAGGCGGGCAGTAGGCGAGCGAAAAAATCCCTCTCCTGAAAATGCCAGGCCTGTTTGAGGGGTGCTATTGCACTCTTGCTTTTTTGCGCTTCTACAGTTAAAACTAGAAGTCCTGTCATGAAATGCACAGAAATAGCACGTCGATCTGCACGTTAATCGATACGTTATAACCATAGTAAGGCTATCAAATTCTGTACATAAGGCCTGTGTACGAGCAATGTTTCAGCCGATGGACCTCCGGGTAACCCGGAGGTCCATTGGCAGAAACATTGCCTGCTTTTGCTATGAGTAACCAGGAGAACCTGCTGTGCTTTGGATGCCATTCGATTTGGCAATTGCGTGCAATTCCTACGCGCAGTTAAGCCCAGATAAGCGCACAGTTCGTGACAGGACTTCCAGTTTTAACTGTAAATTGGAAACATGAAGCTCTCTTTTTTGTGTTTCTGTAATTTTCAAGAAAATAGGTTCAAGATTCCATTACACTAATTAAAACACACAAATGAGGTGTGAACAGTATACCTGCAAACTTTTGTGTCATTTTAATTAATGCTGACAGCGGAGGAAGTACATCTACAGAAGTTCATGCTTTTTCAACAATTGGGTAAATGTTGGAGTAACAAGATTGGTCAGAAAACAAAACGTCACATAATGATATTTGCTACTGAAAGAAATTTTATAACTGGCAGTTACATACATGTAGTGCATAGTGCACATGCTGACCAAACAAATCATACTATTTTGTGACATGATGCATTTAACATTCAATGAGGTTATTCTTTAAAGTTTGTCAAGCTTTTCATTGGAGGTTGATTGACCCTTTACCCAACGAATCGCCCGCATCCGCCCGCGTAATATGCAAGTTCAGCAGTTGAAAAAATATTATTTTTAAAAAAATTTCAACAAAACCATATCATGTGACCCCTTGTTGGAACGAGCTCATCAAGCTCGTTCCAACAAGTGGTCACATGATATGGTTTTGTGGAAATTTTTTGAAAAATTTAAAAAAATGATATTTAAAATAATAAATTTTGATATCGTCTGCGTTGGGTAAAGGGTTAAGTTATGCAGGACTCATGGAACAATCGTGTCATCAGAGTACATTTCTTCAGTAATTTTTCTCTGACATTTGTGTCTGGAAATCATCAAAAGTAGTCTAGAAATGGCACTTCAGCAATCTGTGAATCATTTATTTTTCCTGGGAAGTAAAGTAGTGCTTGTTTACTGTGGTAAACAAGTTATCTTTTTCTGCTGAAATAGGACCTGGTAAGCTCTGCCTAGGGTGGAAGCCCTCAGAAATGGCAACATGGGTATAAAAAATTGGCTGGATTTGACTTTATACATTTGTATACATGTTGTTGTCACGATTAGCCATTATGCAGAAATATGTGGCCATAAACACCCATAAATGAATAAAGAAATAAAGTAATAAAAATTCTGACACCTCCGTTGTCATTAAAAATCTGCCTCATCACTCCTTTGTTACCTGCATCGCCCGTGGCAGAGCAGGTCTAGTAACCGCTCGACTCCGTCCGTCTGTCAGTCCGTCCATCCGAAACACTTTTTCCGTCAAGGTTTTCTTGGCTTCTATGAAAGGGAATGATTTTATATTTGGTCTGCTGCTTCATAATGATGAGCTGTATCGTGTAAGCAATTTTCAGATCTGCCAAACAGCTACTTCCTGTTTGCCGATACTTTGAAATTTTACTGTACCCACTGAACATTTAAATTTTTCGACAAACTTTTCTCGGCTTCTATGCAAGGGATTGATTTTATATTTCATCTAGAGCCTGATAATGATCAGTTGTATCGTGTATGCAATTTTCAGATCTGCTGTGCAGCCACTTCCTGTTTGCCGATTCAATTGCATGCAGCGACACAGGTCCAGACCCGGTGTTGGTCTTGTTTTACCTGGAAATCGCTTGACCAAAACTATTTTGATATGTAGAATTAAAAATTCAACCAACTACTGTTAAAATAAAACTAGAAGTCCTGTCACGAACTGTGCGCTTATCTAGGCTGAATTGCATGCAATTACCATAACGAAGTGCATCCAAAGCATGGCAGGTTCTCCTGGTTACTCATGGCAAATACAGGCAAGGTTTCTGCCAGTGGACCTCCGGGTTACATTGCTTGTGCACAGGCCATATGTACAGAATTTGATAGCCTTACTATGGTCATAACACGTAGATTAACGTGCAAATCGACGTGCTATTTGAGCGCACTTCTTGACAGGACTTCTAGTTTTAACTGTATATCTTGTTTGACGGTGCTCAGCGAGCTCTATCAAACAAAATATCCGTGCAGATTATTAATTTTGCAACTGAAGTATGGAACATATTCACTGTTGAAAATATTTATTGTTTCACAGAATAAAGTTAGGAGTTATATAAATATTCTAATTATTTTGTGGATTTACAACAAAGAAACCATCCCTCATCATAAAATTTGGAGAGGGGTGGTATTGAGATTTTTCAGTTCGGTATCGGTATTTTTACGGGGTGGGATACCTCAGTAGCGGTTTGGTATTCGATATCTGTCTTGAGTTTAAAGACCTATTGTGATCTCAGAGCATATGCCCTGACCATGCCATCATGTTTAGGAGCTCCTGCTGACAATAGACAAAACACCTGGGCAGTGATTTCTTGTCAGGTTCTGGCTACCTTTTACAGGCAGCCAGGATCTGACAAGAAATCACTGCTAAACAATTGGGCATGAACAGGTTGTAGTTTGGGAATTCAGGACAGTTGTCCAGTCCACTGAGGGTTAACAAAACTAAACTGAAAATCGGTCAATTCTTACATGAAAATTAACCATTCAACTGTTAACAAGTTTTAACAGGGACTTAAAAATAGCAAATGTAGGAAAATGTGAAAATTCAGACGGTTTCTGTATTCAATGATTCGTTCGGTTATGTTTTTCGGTATCCCCATGATATCTGTATCGGGTTGGTTTTTCGTCATATTGCCCAATTCTAATAAAATTGAGGGAAAATTGCCTGAGAAACAAGATTTTTTTAAGAGGCCTGTAATGATCACAATGCTGTACAGATACGATTTGTTGAGTACATGTATAAAGGGTATTTTGTTTTACTTTTTGACTTTTGCATTGTGTTGACTTTTTTGCAGTCTGTATTGTTGCCAATCAGCACTGAAGAAATTTTAAAATTTTCAAGCCGGAGTAATTTATATGTACAGTAAAACCTGTCTTGAGAGGCCACCTGTCTTGAGAGACCACCGTGATCATGTACCAATTGGTTTCACTCTATAATGGACCTGTCTTGAGAGACCACCTGTCTTGAGAGACCACAAGACTGTAGCAAAAACTCAATTTTTCGCCTGTTTTGAGAGACCGGAAAATCAATTTTTGGCAATTTCAGAGTATTAAAATCAATAAACAGGTTGAGGGTTAGATTTTATTCTGGTACCCTCATTGCTGTAACTGAGCCAGTTAAGATCAATGCAGTGTGCACAGAAATCAGTAGTTCAAAAATGTAACCAGGACATCGTCCCAAAGTGAAGTTTTTCACTTTATGTACTTTTATCTATAATTTATTAAACAATGCCTTTGTACTTGTATTAAAACTGAATTAAAATAAAATAATAATAAAAAAAAATTGAAAAATCAGTTCTTCGCCCTTTCTGCAACAAATATTCTCTGGTTGGTCATTCACTGACTGGCAAAAGCGTCAAACCTGCAATGAGAGACCACCTGTCTCGAGAGACCACTTTTGCTCACCAAAAGGGGTGGTCTCTCAAGACAGGTTCTACTGTATATGTATGTTGCAGATGATGTCTGATCTGATATCAGGTGCTTGGCACAAACTGATAAACAGTCCTTTGCGGAAGCAAATTTCATGAGTGCAAAAATCTGCTCTCACAAATTTGGCCACGAGAACAACTTGCACTCGCAAAAGTGTAACTCTTAAAGTAATCGATGGCAGATATGACAATTTTCCAACCAATCGAAAAACTGTGTGGCTGAATAAATTTGAAGGTCACGAACCATAATCAAGCCACAAAATCAAAAACAGACTTTTCCTAATTGGCATTTAGAAGGTGCGTCTAAAACGTTCATTGTGATTCAAAGTTATTCTTCAGATGGAAGAAATTTGATGGTGTTGATAAATTACTTTCTGTGTAGTCGACAAAGTTGGCATGTTCATTAATGCAGGCAGTGATAAATGGAAAAATCCAGTTTATGTACAAAAAAACATTGAACAGATGTATTTACTGTAAACTACACATGTTTTGTGTAGACTCGTGTTAAAACTGTTATACAACAACTCTTTAAAGCTTAAATTACTATTGCAACAATAACAGTCAGAGATTTATTAGAATGTTACAAAAAATGTTACCCATTAATTCTATGCAGCATGTAATTCTGTTGAATCATACACTAAACTTTTGTGAGCACAATTTCAGCACTTGTAAATTCCAATTTGCAAGCGCTTACGGGTGTATTTGCAGTGCAAAGCAAATACACTCGTAAGCGCTTGCAAATTGGAATTAGTTTAAACAGTATTTATTTCCATAGTATCTAGATACAAAAAGACAAGAAAATACAAACTTGTATAGCTTACATAACAATAGACGCAGGAGGAAATGGATTCAGCAACAAGCTTCGAGCTTATGCAAGGCTGTTTCCATGAAATTGGAATTAATTAATTATAATCGGTGAAAGCACGTAAATATTATAAAGAAAATACTACTGCTGTTAGCAGGCTTTTAGCCAACAGACCTCCTGGTTTAACCATGAGGTGCATTGGCTAAAACTTTACTGGTACTTCTTATGTGGTATGATTGCAATTGATACTCAACGTTAGGAGGAAACGCCAGTCTGTGATTTCTTTTAGAGGTTATCCACTCACATTTTGTGATGTGTTGTCCATGGAGAGTAGTCTAATTACTATGACACCATAGAGATTATTTCCTGTCAGGTAATTACTTTAGTTTTCCAACAAAGCATGGTAAGCACAATTAAAGCTTCAGCTAAAGGACCATCAGTTTAAAAACGACTTTTAACCCAACAAACAAAAAAGTTAAAGGCCTTACTATAAATACTTCTAATTTAAAAAGTATTCAAAAATGTATTCATATTCAAATACATTTGAAAATTTGTGTATTTGTATTCATGAAATTTCAAAGTATTTGTATTCGAATACATTTACAAAGTATTTGCCCCAAGTCTGATTTGCACCTGTGTCCGTCTCCAGAAAAGGACTGATAAATTGGAAAAAAAGGATTTTTTGGTAACATATTTGTTGAATTCTACAGTGTCTGTGACTAAAGAAGAGTTTGAAAACCGTAGAAATTGCATAAAAAGTTAAATGCATGTAGAGATAATTTAACATTTTTTTCTTCTTTATTTTTTGTAGGTATATTCGACTACATGGCCACAAGTTTTCCAAGGATGACCATGTCTACTTTATCAAATTGTTATATGCTATTATTACAATACCTGGATTGGAGATGTCACTTGTACAGAAATTTTCTACAATGCTCCAGAAACTTTTAAAGTAATTTTTATTTGAAAAAATAAAAGGTCTTAATGATATGGCTGTCACGATTCTTGAATTTAGGAATCGATTAATCGTCGCAAATAATAGATAATAATCGATTAATGGTACATGTACGTAGATCACCCCTCTTCTCCCTCTCCTTGAAGTCATTAAAAATGAAGTTCAAGTCAGTTGACCTACCTCAAGTAAACAACGAAGACGATCCTCTTTTAGGTACATTCAAAACTTTGATGTTCTGAGCTTTTGAACTGTCAGTGTAATGATCATGACCGGTCGGCAGTTGTGAACTTCACAAGTTCGCAACTGCCGACCGGTCATGATTATTACACTGATGGTTCAAAAGTTCAGAACATCAAAACTTTGAATGTACCTAAAAGACAAATGCTTTTAATGGCTTCTTGAGGTTTAACATCGACATTCTTGACCTTTTACCTTAGACAATAGTTTTTTCATCAATTTTTTTTTTAATTATTAAATGTCTAAAATGGTGTAAAATTTAACGATTCTTCGACAACTAAAAATATTAATCGATTTCACTGTGACCGATCGACAATCGATTAATCAATTAATCGTGACAGCCTTACTTTATAAAACAGTATGGCTGCATTTTACTTAGAGCTGTGTGATTGATTTCCCTTCTCCCACCAACACACACACCAGGCCTTAAAATTTGTCTCGATTCACGAGAATCAGTTTCGATTCTTGCGTGTTCCCGTTGCGAGAATCAATTTTTAATTCATAAATATTTTGAATTTGAGAGTACTGTTATTCCTTTGTGAGTGAATAATGTACATATGCCATAGTAAAAGGCAAATGTCATATTTTTTTAGAGAGTTTACCCATTGAAGACCCAGCTTCCATTTTGTAGAGTTTCTCATACATGTGTATGTAGAATACACGATCTATCATATAGACTTTTGGTGGTCTTGATGGTGGTAATTACAGAATCGAGGAAGTGGTGTCTAGTGAAGTCTTGGCTGCCTACACAGGCAGCCAAGACTTCACTAGACACCACTGCTAAGTGAAGTTTTGTTACCTTATGAGGGGGCGAAGACAGAGCATTCTCCTGGTTTTTAAAACCACTAGAATCTATTACAAGAATCAAATGAACGTTTTGCATGAATCAGATGTTGATTCTCGTTGTTTTCCTTGCGTGAATCGATTTGGATTCACACATGATTTTTAAGCCCTGCACACACACAGACTTATAATAGATAAAAGAGCCTGCTTTTACAATTTCAAAATTTATTCTTTTATAATTTTAAATATTATTTTTTTTAACTTTTTAAAAAATTTTTAACAAAACCATATCATGAGATCCCTCATTGGAATGAGCCAACTGTTCATTTCATATATATTATTCAGGTGGATGCGGCAGATTCAGTAGATGGAGGGTTAAGTCTAATAATGATTAGACTGCAGAAATCTTTGTATGTGCAGCTCCTTGAAAATATAAATGGAGGTCCTGGAAACTCAGGGAACCCTATTACAACCTCTCAGTGAGAGACGTGATGAGTTCACCCATAAGCCACTGCACTCTTAGTTGTGTATGCTACAGAAAGGGTGGATTACTGTGAAAACACAGACTGAAAATTCTGTCATGACCCTCAAATCCTGGGAAAAATACAGCTAAGTTTCAGCTTGTGGATTGAACGTTATCCCTTTACTTAACATACATGTAGCAGCCAAACACGGCCAGACAATTAACCAGATTAAGCCCACCATAACCAAAAATAGCATGGAAGTTTCTCAGTAAAAGCACACAAATATGAATATCATCTGAGCCAGCTCATTGAGCTGGTTCAAGTGATATCCATATTGGTATGGTTTTATTGGAAAATATGAACTTTAATTTATTTTTTAAAAATACTGTGTTAGGTAAAGGATTAAACATACATGTGGGGGTGCACTGGCAAGACACTTCACGATCATTGCTTATGTGGTGTTAGTATGTTGGGGAGGGAGAGCAAACAGTTGCTTGCCATTGCATAGTGGTTCTCTCCAGGTACTCTGGCTTCTTCAACCCGTAAAGCTGTCGGACATGAGGCGACCCTGGTTGTCGGAAGTGTTGTTAAACCCCAATAAACATATATGTGGAGTTATATTACCACTCTAAGTGCAACTAAAACCTTCTTACTGATGTCAAAATATCTCAATTTCAAGCTGTAAATTTTTCCCATAATTCAGCAAGAAATTTAACTAATTCAATCATGCTTGTTTGACAGAGCTCATTGAATTCTGTCCATTATTTATTTATTTATTGGTGTTTAAAGTCACATAATCATGACTGTGACAGTTTTATGGGTGGACGAAGCTGGATTACCCAGAGATAACCACCGAACGACGAGCAGCTGCCAGCTCCCCAACATCGTAACTCCGCACTGCAGCACAGGCTAGGTTAGGTTGGTTGAAGACATGCGCATCATCGGTGTGCAGTACGCCTTAGTACACAGTGTCATCATGCCCACATGTGGACAATCGGGGTCAAGTGCCTTGCCCAAGGGCACAATGCGGGAGTCACTCCGACGGTAACCGGGCTCGACGTTGCTTAACTTCTGTGATCTGACAAGAACCGGTTACCGCAATGCCACCACACCCTCCAGTTCTGTCCACTGATCTCCATACAACTGGCTTGCTGCAACATCATAGAAAAAAATATCACCAATGAAACTGCCCCCCACCCACCCACTTCCCTAAGTTGGCGTCATTCACTGTAATAACTTCTTCCAAACCATGATGTTTGATAACGTGACAGCTATTACTCTGTAGCTTAACTGGCTGAGTACTAAATTATTTTTTAAAGGTCATTTGAAATATGGTTATTTTTTTTCAAAGATACCAAGCCACTAGCAAGAGTAGGCCTAGTTAAGCAAGATTTTCTTCATAAATAATTTTGTTAAAATTTATTGGAGTCTGCCAGTTTGTGTGGGCAAATGAAGTCTCGGATGCAAGATGGTGCTATGTAAATATATACAGATAATCACCACAGTGTGTGTCTCCAGGAATTCAGATCAAGTCGAGTTGTAGGAAAAGAACAGTATTTCGATGAGCACGTTGGGGCGAGTCGAAATGCGATTCTGTGCCTACAACGAGACTTTATCAGAATTTCCAGAGACACACACTGTGGTGGTGATAAATTTATCTCACAATATTGACCACAAAATATGTTATAAAACTATTTTAAAAAAAACTTTTTTATTTGCCTTATCGATGGAAAGACGCAAATTGAAAAATAGAATAGCGTTCATTGATCTCCATATTGAGGTCAGTGATGACGTTACACTTCAGAGAAAATTACGTCACTGGGATTCACTTTACTGAATACTGTCTTGCGAAGTGGAGCAACTGTGTGTTTCATCAACATGAATTTGGTTGTTACTTTTGCAATAATTTCTGGTGAATTAAATATCCCTCTTGGTGTAAAGGTTTATTATCATTTAAAATATGCCGTTCATTGTTTATTGAGGTGGAGTTTTCCACATTTCATAGCGAAAGATAATCCTTTAACTTCAAGACAGAAGCCTCGACTCGAGCATTTAGGAAAATCCCAATAATAGGCTACAAACCAGTCCAAGATACCGAAAAATGCACATAATTTAACTTTTCATGAGTTAACTTCGCCAATGACATTCTAGTATGCCGTGCATAATAAATACGTTACAGGGCATTTTATTGGCAGATACAGTGTCATATACGGCTCAAAGAAAACAATATTAGGTTCGGCTTTGCCTCACCTAATATTGTTTTCTCTGAACTTGAAAAACGCGAAGCGATCGAAAAGTAATATTAATGCCGTTGTTTTGGCAACAACAGAATCACGCGATTGTATTAGGGGCCCTTGATACGGATTCGGAACAAGGGCACAGATACATTAAACTTTAGTTGCGTAACATATTTATTATGCACGGCATGCTAAAATACAAGGCTAACATGACCTGAATATCCTGACCCTTTGTCAATAAATTGTTCAAATATGGCTATCATTGGAGCCGTTTCATTGAGCTGGTTCCAGTGACATCAATATTTGTAAGGTTTTATTGATAAATATGGTTTATTTTTAAACAGAAATTACCAAATTTAGTTTATATGTTAAAAATTAAAAAGCTATGTTGGGTAAACTGCTAACATGTGTTATCAGTATACCACAGGGGATCAGCCATGGTGGCCTAATGGGATCCTGGGACACTCATAGCAGGTATGGATTCGAGCAACCATTTTCACGAGAATGCACATAGATTCTCCAAAATTTAGATGAAATGTAAAGCCCACTTAGTGCATTGTGGGAGAAATTTTCAATTTAAATTTTTGGTTTTCAGACATCAGTATAGTCTGAGATCTTAAATAAAATCTTTTTGTTTCAGAAAACATGAGCTTCTTTCTCGAGATGATTTAACATTGCCATGGAGACCATTATGTGAGCTTGTTGAAAAAGTAATGGCTTCCAAAGCTGATATCCTTGGTTTGGTGCTCTTTCCTCCGTAAGTATCTATTTTAATGTTCTAAACTCCAAAAAGCTATCAACGTTCGATCTCTGAGTCAGACAGATCTAGACATGGATAGACATGGATGGGGAGGGTCTCAGAAAATCTAAAATTATCAATGTAATCTGTTGAATGATGTCATCATTGTCATCATTGTTCTGGTATAAAATATTTCCGTGGGTTTTTTTTCTTAAAACATCAGACACCCTGCACCTGAGATCTTTAAAAAAAACAGCCCATGGAGGGAATAACCAGCCTCACAAATGAATCTGTAAGGCCTTTTTTTAAGCATCAGACACCCTGCATCTGAGGTCTTAAAAAAGCAGCCCATGGAGGGAAAAAGCAGCCTGACAAAAGATTTTAACCCTTTACCTAACCTGAAAAGCAGACGACACTTGCAAAAATAATTCTTGAATAACTAATTTTTTTCATTTTTTGTCTCAAAAACATAGGTTATGACCCCTCGTTGGAATGAGCTCGATGAGCTTGTTCCAACAAGGGGTCATAACCTATGTTTTTGAGACAAAAAATGAAAAAAATAATGAAAATTAATTGGCGATTTTTGAGAATGGCGCTGGCTGGTTTTGGCCGCTTATTAGGTAAAGGGTTAAGAATATCGCCACTGACACCTTTGTCTAACATACTGATTTGACAAGGTGAAACACACATACCTTTGAGTTTGAAACTGATTTTGAGATTGACACCGATTTTGTTCAAGAAACATGTGAAACAACTCGGTGAGCTGTTTGTTCTGTTTCTGTTTGAGATTGTCACTTGATAATTCTTGAGAAACCACACATGAGAAAATGAGATGAAAACCCTCTGTTTAATAGAATATCATCCACAAAACATCTCATAAATACGTGACATCAGAAGTCAACATGAAAACATTGTGACTGGGGAGGTTTCGGGAGTAGAACTAAATCATCTGTGTTTTTGGAACAATTTGTTTCATTATCTGCTTTCATAAAACAACTAACAGATGACATTTACAAAAATATATCTGCAGGCCTGGCAATCTAGAAAATCAAGGAGTGCAAAACAATTGCCCTCCTCAGATTGCTTGGGAGCAAGCCAGAAAATAAGCAGACTGCCATCTGCAAAATGAGGTCCCCAGAGGGTGAATTTAGTGATGCACAACAGGGTAGCATCACTACATTTACCCTCTGTGAACCTCAATCTGAATCAGGGTGTCAAAACTAAACAGAAAGAGGTACCCAGACGATACATTGGCCCACTGTATGGGATAGCATCATCAAATTCACTCTCTGGGGACCTGATTTTGCAAATGTCAGACGGCTTATTTTCAGGCCTACTTGGGAGTGCAATTGCACCTGAAATTTTCAATGCAAAACTTGTTTGCTATTTGGGTTATACTCACTTCAAGGTATTAATATTGTGACTGAAAAATTGTACTATATTCATCTACATGGTGAAAAAATTGGCACACACATCTTCTCATTATTAAAAATGTTGCTTTCAATTTTATGTGACTGTCTTCTACACCCAAAATGACACAGAATGGGCTATGAATTATTGCGAATCAATCCAACTTGACAAGTCGTCCCCTGTGTTCCAATGTGTTCTCTGTGCCAGTAGGCTGCCAGTAGGCACAGAGAACACATTGGAACTCAGGGGATGATAATAGATATTGAAGGTAGTCCCAAACAGGTCTGGCATTCCAGAAAATCAAGGGTGCAAAAAACTGCCCTCCTCAATTTTTTCTAGGCGTGCAGCACTCTTGCACTCCTAAAGAAAGTCAGGCCTGTATCGGGAATAAACTAAAAGCTTAATTTTTTAGCTCACCTGATTGCAATCCGGCGTCTGGCGTCCATCATCCATTAACTTTTTGCAAACATGACATCAATGCCCCAAAAGCTTAAAAGCCTTTAAAAATCTTTTTCTTACGAACCACCAGAGGGAATGCCCTGATATTTGGTATAGAACATCCTTTGGTGTAGAAGATTAAAGTTTGTTCAAGGGAAGTTGATAGGTCAATATCTGGGCTCTCTGGTGGCATATTCATTTTGGGTTCTGCCCAAAATTTCTATTTAAGGAATCGGTGGGCCAATTTCAACCAAATTTGACATGTAGTATAAGTGTGTCCTAAGTAATTGATTGATAGCCCCCCCCCCCCCCCCCCCCCCAAAAGAAAAAAAAAATTTCACAGCCCTGTGGCCAGAACTGGGGCTAAAAACCTAAAAACAGAAAAAAATTCTGAAGCCCTTATATCCCAAACCACAAGGAACAGAGAACTATTATATGGTATGAAGCATCCTTAGCTGGAAGAAGAGATTGGTTAAAAATATTTGCCACCAGTTCAATCAGGGTACCTGATAGAGGGTATTGAAAAAAATGATGAGTCAACATTTTTGCAGTAGTTTATTCTGGAGAAAAATGTTCATTCACAGAGAACCTTGATTGACAGCTAGACTAACATATTGTTCTTAAAATAACAAATTGCTGGCATGCACCATGTGATCTGTCATTTTAATCAGGAAATTGTACAAAACATTTCTGACTTCAGTGTGTTTTCCATAGATTTTATTTCATGTAGAACCCTTTCAATTCTTGAAAACATTCATATGATTTCTGTATGCATGTCTTTAATTTAACCCTCTCAAGACTGCAATGTGGGTTCCAAAGATTTTATTGATGCCATTTTATGTGTACCCATACTATGTATGGTACACATAATGCCGGCATCTGGAGTGGCCATGCGTCGTTTGTCCATCCTTTGTCTGTTCGTCTATCCGTCTGTCCATCTGGTGTCCATATCCATTTCTTTGACATTCGATAACTTGAAAATTATTTCTTGGATTGTCAAGTCACTTTATATTTGTGTTCAGGTTACTGATGTGCCGAGCTGTATAGTTTTTGGTCTAAATTCCTGTATGAATATCTTTAATTTAACCCTCTCATGACTTCAGTGTGTTTTCCAAGGATTTTATTTTACATTGAACCCTTTTAATTCTGTGCACATATATGTTTTTCTGGTTTCTTGGAAACATTTTTCTGATTCCTGTATGGATGTCTTTAATTTAACCCTCGCAAGACTTCAATATGGCTTTGAGAGATTTTATTAATGCCTTGATCAAACCTTTTCAATGCTATGCTCATTTGTTTTTTCTGGTTTCTTGGAAAATGTCTCTAATTCCTGTATGAATATCTTTAGTTCAACCCTCCCAAGGCTTCAGTGTGGGTTCCAAAGATTTTATTTCATGTAATACTGTTAATGAAAACCTATTTCTAGTTTCTTTAAAAATATTTTACCCCCCACAATAAGCCTCCATAAATTCTCTTTCTGTTTTGTTTATTTTTGGCGCTTTAACCATTTTCATGCAGACTTGATTTACTGGTGGCAGTAAACTTCTGTTTCTTTAGTTTGAATCTTTCTTATTCTTTAAAGCCACTGTGCCAAATTCATTCATTTATGGCACAGACCATTTTTGGAGTAAACCTTTTCTCCTTTGTTCAAATGAAGCTGCTGCCATCTTCAGGCTGGTGGAATTTACTCTTCTGATTTTTCCGTCCCAATTACTATAACCCTTAGGGTGGGGTTAATGCTCCATAAGCCTAATATGCTATTAAAATCCTCTTTTTATAAGCCACTTGCAATAATGCTTAGATTTATTGTTTGGGACTTACTGTAGTGATGCACATTCACTTTTTTTTCAAAAAAACTCTGCAAGTCAAAATTTGGGCTACACTCAATATTTCTATTTTCGGATTCAATGGGCAGAACCATATTTGTCATGTAGTATATAACTGGGTCATAAGTATTTTATTTATGCCAGAATTTGTTTTTCTTTTGGTGGGGGGGGGGGGGGGGGGGGAGGGGGGGAGGGGAGGGTAGAGAGAACCACAAACAAAAATTCACAGAACAGAGCTTGCTAGAAAGCTTTCCTTGGACCAGCAGAGATGAATGGCCAAAAAGTTGCCATTGGTTGTGTCATAGCAAATCAAAAAATTGCTCTTGCTGCTGATCACTTACTGATACACTCATCTCTTTTGACAATTTGAGCCAGGTGAGCGTTTTAGGCTCACTTGAGCCTCTGGTTTTGTCTTGAAAATCTACCTTATGACCCTGTCAATTAAGCAAGTTGATGGAGCTCATTCCGGTGAAAGGCTTCTAAGCTATGTTTTCAGACAAAAACTTAAAAAAATACTAAAAGTTGATATATTTTTTTGAATAGCACTGTTCAGTTTGATTGTTATGTTAGGTAAAAGGTTTAATTACGCATTATGAAATGAAAGAATCTCAAATTCGGCAAGATGAAATTTCTCAATCCCATTCATTAAAATCAATCTGAGTCCACGTATAGTGAACTCTGTCCTGAATTTTCATATCAAAACATAACTTATTAAAGACCCTCAGTATCATTTTCCTTTTGCTTTTGTTAAACCTTTACCCAACCTAACGACCAAAACCAGTCAGTGTTGTTCATAAAAATCACCATGCAGTTTTCATTTCTTTTATCTCAAAAATAGGGCTGTCACGATTATCGATTGTCTATCAGTCATGCCGAAATCGATTAGTGTTTTTCATTGTCGACGAATCGCTAAATTTTACCCTGTTTTAGACGTTTAATAACTAAAACAAAAATTGGATGAAAAAACTATTGTTGCTAAAGGTAAAAGGTCAAGAACGTCGACGCTAAAACTCAAGAAGCTGTTAGAAGCATTTGTCCTTTAGGTTCATCGAAGCTTTGATGTTCTGAACTTTTGAACCGTCAGTGTAATAATCAAGACCGGTCATCAGTTGGGTAGTTCGCAACTGACGACCGGTCTTGATTATTACACTGACGGTTCAAAAGTTCAGAACATCAAAGCTTTGAGTGTACCTAAAAGAGAATCGTCTTCATTGTTCACTTGTGGTTGGTCAGCTAACTTGAACTTCATTTTTAATGACTTCGAAGAGAGGGAGAGAGAGGGAGAGGTGGGGGAGGGTCTTCTAGGTACGATTAATCGATTATTATCGATTATTTGCGATGATTAATCGATTCCTAAATTAAAAAATCATGGCAGTCCTACTGAAAAACTTTGCTTTTGGCCACACATTGGAATGAGCTCGTTGAGCTCATTCCAATGAGAGGTCATAAGCAAAGTTTTTGACGAAAAAATGAAAAAAATTTAGTTATACAAGAATTTCGTTTGCAAGTATCAACTGCCTTTCATGTAGATAAAGGGCTAATGCACAACTTCTGAAGAATTTATGGCTTTATTTTATTTTTCAAATGTGATTTTGTGTTTTCAGAAATATTGAAGGTAGTTTGAAGAAACTGGTGTCACTGTGTCGAGTGTGAGTATTTTTATGTATTATATGACCATGTAATTTAACCACTAAACATCACTACTGTTTGACAATCTTTTCCTGGTCTCCGGAAAATCCACAGTGTGGAATCTGATTCTGTATCACTGTAATTTGACAGACTATTTATAGCGGGGGAGGAATTCGCTAGAATTGTGCACTTGGTGATACCTTCCTGAAATTTGGCATGATGTAAGGGTAGGCATCAGAGATTTCAAAATCGATCGGCTACAAGTTGGCACCATCCTCTAGCCACCACTAGCAGCGAAATCCAAAATGGCCGCCAAGCGGATCGAAAAAAAGCTATTTTCGCCGATCGCACAACTGAAGCTCCAAACCTAACACCATACATGTGCTGTAATTGATGTGAATGATGGAGTGAAGCCCTTGGAACAAGTTGGGGGGAAGATTAATGGATAATGGGATCAGAATTTCCGTCGATGTGTGCGTCTGTGTGTCTGACTGTCAGTATGATCGTCCGTCCGTAGATAAATTAGTGTTGAATGTTTCTCGGGAATGCAATGGTCAAATGAACATGGTATGAGAGATTCCTGTCAACACATGAACAAGGGTACTCGATAGTATGCAGCAGTGGGGATACTTGGACATTTGATAATCCAATTAAAGTGACAGTCTATTCTCAACTTCCGGCATTTTCGATAGATTTATTTTCTAAGAAAATAAAACTATCAAATTTCTAGAGGAGTTCTGGTTCAATCTCAACACCATAGCGACACGTCTGCCAGCAAGGGCAGTGCTGGAATGAACTCGGGATGCATTAGTTCCCGTTGTTAATTATACAATGTTATCTTGCCAGTATAGAACATTGGCAAAATGGGACTAGAAGGGGTGAGTGTATGTTTGCAGTCATTCGAGGTACAGGAATATTTTTTGACTACAAGTAGTATTCTTCATTTTCGGCCAGTTAAGATGTGGTGTGTTCCAAGTCAGGATTAATGTTGCCGACACTTAATGCCCATCCCTCATGGTATGCTACTTTACCAGGGATATAGAGATATAGCCACCACTGGGAGCCAAAACATGACCTTTGATGTCGATGAGTGGTCGAAATGTTTTAGCGAATAACTTATCGAAATATGATCCGGTATGGCAATTTGATACCTTACGTTAGATTTATTAGATCAACTCAGGTATGGATTCATTGAGACATGAGTGCGCTACAAGATGAAGGATTTCCAAGTTGATTTGCTATGGAGTAGGAACTGACTAGTCACATGTGGCCTATGGCCAGAGAAAGACAAGGATACCATAGATGAACACACGGGTGAACGAAGGTATCAACTGTTGTACAGAGGCAAAATAGTTGGGGATATTGTATCATGCTATGCATGAATTAACACCGTCTTGTGCAGTAAATAACAGACTATTTTCCGAAATCTAAAACTGTATTCCTATACCCCGGACAATGTAGCAAGCCACATGGGATGAACATTTGTTAGCAAAATCAACTCAACTAGAAACATGACATGTGTTAACTGGCCGAAAATGGAAAAAAAAATACCAGAATAGGAGATGACTGGTCCTAACATGACAGTATACTACTCAATATTGTTACA
This sequence comes from Pictodentalium vernedei, assembly GCA_031216915.1. Lineage (NCBI taxonomy): Eukaryota > Metazoa > Mollusca > Scaphopoda > Dentaliida > Dentaliidae > Pictodentalium > Pictodentalium vernedei. The sequence continues at coordinate 476,301,627 of CM062292.1, read as the reverse complement.
ACAGCCACCTTCACACTTACACAAAGGTGTGCACCTTAATCCAGCTTTCAAGCATTTGCAATTGCCCTTGCAGGCCTTGGCACAACTACAGTGGAGCATCAGTGCACATGCAGCACTTGCGTCTCCTAGGTGAGTCCAAAATGGGACCAGAATATTGAGACGTGGATTCCACTCCCATCCGTACTGTGATGGGTCTGGCACACATAAGTGTTTCTGCAGAGCACGATGCCAAATGAAAGATGACACAAGAATTACCCTTTTTACATGTTGATACAGAGCTGCTTTGGTGGGCGGGATGTTTTCCATAGACTTAAGGCCATGTGTGAACATATGCCGTCTCGCATCATTGACACGTGTACTGACACAACTGTTACTGTACATCTGTATGGTGAGTTTTTCGATATGCTGCATATGAGGGGAATCCTCTGAAAAGACTTGCGGATTCTCAGTCAATTCTATCATCATTTCAGTTGATGCGGGAAAATTCATCCATGCATTCCATCCTGTCTTCTTCCCAATGCCGAGCATGCTGGATGTTACATCACAACCTGTGAAGGCGTGGAAGAAAGTCAGGGCCTTACAGTAATCAGGTCCAAGTTGTGAAGCTATCTCATGAATTGGCATATCTTTATATGCCTTTCCAATTCCAAACCCAATCCACAGCTCACTGAGTCCAAGGTCACGGAATGTTGCGAAATGGTGCAAAGACAGAATGACGACATCAGAATCAACCGTGCGAAGAAAAGCTATTTTGTGACCTTGTGAGACTGCATGGTTGAGATGAAGCATCATGCGCGTGTCTGCTTCCTCGTGGTTCGATGGAGATATGTCACATAAGCTAACATCCTTATTGCATAGTACATATTCTCCTGATGTCGTTAACAACTGGTACTCGGATGTTGATGTTAATTTCAGCAGTTCAGCAGACAGGAACTTGAAAAATTCGTCTTTATTCTCACTAACTTTCAAGAATGCCTGCCAATTCTTCCCTTTAGGTAAAGGGACGTTCTCGGACACCCGTATCAACCTAACTGCTGTCTCACCGAGGCGTTTTGCTCGCGTCTGATTCTTCAAACTGCCTTCGGGGTAACAGTCATAGATCGCATCAACCCTTGTGGTGTTCGTGTTAATCAGAGATTCGATGTATGGCAATAATTGCAATCGAGCATATTCTCCAAACAGATCCGCTTTCTGTGGTTTGATTACATGGACTACAGCAGGCATATCCAAGATGACAACTGAAGCTTGTCTAGCTGCTGAATTCTTCCCTTGTGCAGGAATAGCTGGTAAACAATTGAGAATTTGAGATTTTGTCCCACTCCGTAGCTTACCTCTATCGGATAATGCTGGCGGATCACGTGCATTCTCGTGCATGAAAAACTCATCCATGTTTGAATCAGGCCGGGCTTGCAGTGAAACGAACATCTGGGTAACTATTGCGGCAGTTGCTTTACTTGACATGAGTTTGTCTCGGCCTTTGTCCAGGTTGGCTGGGGGTGGGTTAAGGAAGGTATATATATTTGCCTTGGGAATAACATCATTCAGGGGTACGGTGCATTCCACAAGCCTTTCCTTCAAGAAAGTGGAATATAAATGCTTGCCCCTTTCGGGTAATGACCGTAAACTCTTACTAACTTCGGGGTCCATATATTCACCAGTATCTAATGTCACCAGCTGACCACTAGTTTCATCATAAGGGTTGATAATGAGTCCCTGATTCACCAGATCGAGGAGAGATTTCAATTGATTCAGAAATTTTTTCTGCTCTGATACCGAACTTTCCGGGTGTTCCGTGTTATCTGATGATGTTGTGTGGAAACTTGCATATTCATACTCATCTATAACACGCAGAACTTCTGACCTTGAAAGCTCAATAACGACTTTCTCTTCAGCCTGGCCATAGAGACCTTTTGGACCACTGTCTTCTTTGAGTAGTTGGATACTATGTTCTTGGCTCTGATCTAAACCCATCATACTGAACTTCCTCTCACTACGCTGGACCACAAAATGGCCTTCCATGAATTTGTTGTGGATTGAAGGATGCCGCCTGGGTAGCTGAGACATGTCTCTCAGAAATACGGGGACCCACCGACAATAATTTGTATGTCCTAGGGCAAAAAAGTAACTGCACAACTCATCGATAGAACACAGTGTACCAGGCCAGTTACCGATTCGTTGGTTCCGAACGAATTGACAGCTTGTCAAGAGAAAGTTCCGAACGATTTCACCCCAATAGCGCGCAGTTGGAGATTGTGAAAGAATCCTCTGTTCCCACATTTCAAATGACTCATGGGGCCCAGTCTGCTGACAGTAAATCTCATAAGCATTCTTTCTGAGGATCTCAAGCCAAGCTAGAGTGAGAAGATATGCCTGTCGCGTCCTCTTGACATGTTTCCCACCAAGTAGGGATGATGCTACACCGGGTGTGAATATCTTTGCGAGGTGAAACATTCGCTCCCAACCAGAACCACCCATAAGCTTACCACCAGCTTCTTGGGTGCACATTTCAAGATGCAGGAATCCAATCATACACACCATTCGATCCTCACCTATCTCCTCTGGGAACAGCCATTGACATTTTTTCTGCCTGGCATACAACGGACAGTCACCTTCAATGACAGGTATCTGGCCGGGGTTTACGAAAGCAGTAGCTTCCCTGACCACATACATAGCATGCTTCTGCATACTGAGTGAGTCCGCTTTCTGCTCACTGAAAACAGGGAATACCCCAATAACTGCACGAGGTTTGACATTGTCTTGATCTTCATGTTTTGAAAAGAAGCCTGAAAAGGTCACAGGGACTTCATCAAGCTGCCAGCTGCCATCAACCTTTCCTTTATTGCTGATCTGTGACACATGAGACAACCAGTCATTCTCTCCCACGTTCAAATCTGCATATTCATTGGGCCGTACATTACATTCATCTGGAGATTCAAGCCTGATGTCCCCACCAAAGTCTTCAACGAAAGGAACAAATGCATAGTCGTCTGGGAGTTCAATTTGTGTGTCTTCTGGAACATCTAAACTCAGTGGTGGGGGATCAGTACCCACATTGTCCCTGCTCAGTTGACCAATGAGTGTGATGGACGTACCATGCATATCAGATCTACCAGATACATCAATGTTATCAGTGGTTCCTATCGAGAAAACATTACGTTTGCAGTTAGCTGGGACTACAACACCTTCGTTCTTGAACCGCAGTGAAACAGCTCTCGCGAAACTCCTGCGAACATCCATTACGCGATCATAAGAGACAGAGAGTCCCATTTGATGAAAATCTCTGATAAGATTTTTCATACGATCATGGGCATGCAACTTCAAACCCACATAAAGAGGCATTGGAGTTTCTCTGTCACGTCTCTGGTGAACATTTTGTGCATGTTCGGAGCGTTTCGCTGAATTGCTGATCAACATCTGTGAAATAGTACAAGCCACTCGAGTCTTGGCATTAACAGTCTCATCATCGCCTAAGTTCTGTATACTACATGTGCCCTCAAGTAGAACTCTAAGAAGAGTCAGGAGTGAGTTGGGTACAGGCTCGCTCAAGCAATAAGATGAAAATGATCCCGTGAAAGGAGCTTGAGATATGAGTATGTGTTTACGCAGAAGAAGACCCACATCAACTATCTTTTTTGCCTCTTCCTCAGACACTATACGAGTTAAAGATTCGGACAACAAGGAGCCAACTCGAAACCTACTTGAAATAAACACATCTCTACCCTGTGTGAAGGCGTCCCAGCCATCGCCCAATTTCTGCAACAAATGTTCTTTGAATCGAGTGGAATGTATTTCTTCACTAAGCCAATCAGAACCGACTTGCTTCAACCTCCGACTGTACAGATTCTTGAGATCGACAAGCTTCATCGCGGAATCGTTGTGTTCAACAAATGTTATGAGCTCTGCCATAACGAGAGGGTCATAGGGCAGGCCTGACGCGGAATGTTCGGCGTTCTTCGACTTTTTAGATTTAGCCGCTCGTGCTTCATTGGCAAGCTTACAATAACAGGTTTTGTGATAGTAAAGATCACTAGCAGCGGAATCAAATGCTGCATTGACCCGAGAAAAAACAACCCAGTTCTCGGCTTCCTTTGCCATAATTTTGAGTTTATTGTTATCAGACATTGATCTGCAAATAGGCTCACTGCTGTCACCTTCGCGTTTGTGACAATAAACACACTGGGGCAGTTTCCTGTCACAGCCAGATTCAAAACTTGTCCGTGTTCTTTTAGGACTCAGCGTGGAGCAGGATGCCACTGCCTCATTTCGCTCTCGCTTGTGTAGCACGCGCTGTACGATGTGAGTCCGAATACTGTCACGGCATGTCTTATGATATATTGCCTTATTCGTCAACAGTGACATCGACATACACTCATCACTCTCTCTCATCAAACAATCAATGGTCAAATTATATGGAAGCTCAACGCCATTATCTAGGAAGCGCGTTATGTCTTCCTCAATAGCTTTATAGGCGTCATGAAAACGAGATTCTCTATACGGACGCATCAATTTCTTGGAACTGTCTTGCTGGCAAAAGCAACAACGTTCCCAGTCAGTACTAGTCCGTACACGAAGAGGATTCTCACTCATTCTGTGAATGATTTTTGTGAACAATCGCGTTCTCGAATTAATTTCGACAGACAAATCAGAATTGCTTGCGGAATTACGCCAAACAAGAGATTGTATGGCAAAGAGACTGCTTCATAAAGAGCGTTGTTTCTCCGGGATCAGCGTCATTCAGGTTTGCCTGAATGACGCTGATCCCGGAGAAACAACGCTCTTTTCAAGTTCCAAGAAATTGATGCGTCCGTATAGAGAATCTCGTTTTATTCTACATCATCTCCCACGTCTGTTTCCAACACGTGCGTGGATCAGAGTTCACTTTCGCGCCCTTACAATCGGATGTATAGTCGGTAGACCGTCGAAAAGGAGGTTCCCTTCAGCCGCTGGCGGCCATTTTGGATTGTGCCGCTACTGGTCGCCACCGGTCGGTGTCAACTTGTAGCCGATCGTTTTTGAGAACCTCATAGCCTACACTAACAGTGTGCCAAATTTCAAGAAGGTATCACCAAGTGCACAATTCACCTGTATGTGACGAATTCCTCCCCCGCTATTATGGGTGCATTTGAATTCAATTAAGTAGCTGTTCCGGTCACAGAGATTACTTTACTCCGAGTTGGAATGGATGAGCTCGACCGGCGGCCCAGGTTTTTTTTTTATCGTATTTATGATATTTTTAGTCGAGTTTTGACGAAGTCAAACTCGACTTATAGTTTAATGAAGTGGCGGGCGGTCGTAAACAATTGCTTTCCGGGCAATAACTTTAGTTCTATTTGATGCACCTTTACCAAAATTATACCAGAGGTTACCCTATAGGAAAGGAAGACACCTATCGATTTCAGAGTCTCGCGCCCCAAGGTCAAGGTCACTGTTACTATAAATAGAATATTTTGTGACAAATTGGTTTCCGGGCAATAACTTTAGTTCTATTTGACGCACATTTACCAAACTTACACCAGAGGTTACCCTATAGGAAGGGAAGACACCTATTGATTTCGGAGTCTGGGACTCCAAGTTCACTGTTACTATAAATAGAATATTTTATGACAAATTGGTTTCCGGGCAATAGCTTTAGTTCTATTCGACGCACCTTAACCAAACTTATACCAGAGGTTACCCAATAGGAAGGGAAGACACCTATTGATTTCGGAGTCTGGGACTCCAAGGTCAAGGTCACTGTTACTATAAATAGCTTATTTCTTCAGGATTTAATGTCAAAACTCGACTTCTGGATCTGTGATCCTCTTGCTGGATTTTTTTATTGTATTCATGCACATCAGGGGATTCCCCGGAATTGTGCACCTGTTATAAACATAAGTGTAAACAAATAGTTGTTTTTTATTTTAATCTAATTTACCAAAAAAGGTTGGGGGAATTGTTGATGCTAGCTTTGGCATGCGATGTTGAACTATAAGTCATATAATAAACTTTTTATCGCTACAGTGAAGTGATCTGAGTCATCGCATCATGTCTCGGTGAGGAGGTGAAATCACTGAATCAAACTCACTTCCTGTCACAGCTCGTTTTTACCAGCAATCTGACCTCCTCAACTGGACATGATACTACAGTTAAAACTAGAAGTCCTGTCATGAAATGTGCACAAATAGCATGTCAATCTGTGTGTTAATCTATGCATTATGGCCACAGTAAGGCTATCAAATTCTGTACATATCACCTGTGCACAAGCAGTGTTTTAGCCAATGGATCTCCGGGTAACCCAGAGGTTCATTGGCAGACATATTGCCTGTGTTTGCTATGAGTGACCAGGATAACCTGCCGTGTTTTGGATGCCGTTCGATATGGCAATTGTGCACAATTCCTACGCGTAATTAAGCTTCGATAAGCACACAGTTCATAACAGGACTTATAGTTTTAACTGTATGACCCAGATCACTTCACTCTAGCGATAATATGTACATATCATACACTCTAAAGCACATGGTGCACAATACCTCATCCCAATTTTTAAAAACAACATTCAGTTTGTGTAAGCAGTGGAGTTTTATTTCAGTAAGCAAAATTTCTGAATGTTTTTTTATAAAATCAAGATTTCTCCACTATCTGATCTAAAATGTGATGCTATCATTTGTTATAAAATCAAGATTTTTCCACTATCTGATCTAAAATGTCATGCTATCATTTGTTATAAAATCAAGATTTCTCCACTATCTGATCTAAAATGTCATGCTATCATTTGTTATAAAATCAAGATTTTTCCACTATCTGATCTAAAATGTCATGCTATCATTTGTTATAAAATCAAGATTTTTCCACTATCTGATCTAAAATGTTATGCTATCATTTGTTATAAAATCAAGATTTCTCCACTATCTGATCTAAAATGTGATGCTATCATTTGTTATAAAATCAAGATTTCTCCACTATCTCATCTAAAATATGATGATATCATTTGTTATAAAATCAAGATTTCTCGACTATGAGATCTAAAATGTGCTGCTATCATTTGTTATAAAATCAAGATTTTTCCACTATCTCATCTAAAATGTGATGCTATCATTTGTTATAAAATCAAGATTTCTCCACTATCTGATCTAAAATGTGCTGCTATCATTTGTTATAAAATCAAGATTTCTCCACTATCTGATCTAAAATGTGATGCTATCATTTGTTATAAAATCAAGATTTCTCCACTCTGATCTAAAATGTGATGCTGTCATTTGTTATAAAATCAAGATTTCTCCACTCTGATCTAAAATGTGATGCTATCATTTGTTATAAAATCAAGATTTTTCCACTATCTCATCTAAAATGTGATGCTATCATTTGTTATAAAATCAAGATTTCTCCACTCTGATCTAAAATGTGATGCTGTCATTTGTTATAAAATCAAGATTTCTCCACTATCTGATCTAAAATGTGTTGCTATCATTTGTTATAAAATCAAGATTTCTCCACTCTGATCTAAAATGTCATGCTATCATTTGCTATAAAATCAAGATTTCTCCACTATCTGATCTAAAATGTGTTGCTATCATTTGTTATAAAATCAAGATTTCTCCACTGATCTAAAATGTGATGCTGTCATTTGTTATAAAATCAAGATTTCTCCACTATCTGATCTAAAATGTGTTGCTATCATTTGTTATAAAATCAAGATTTCTCCACTCTGATCTAAAATGTCATGCTATCATTTGTTATAAAATCAAGATTTCTCCACTATCTGATCTAAAATGTGATGCTATCATTTGTTATAAAATCAAGATTTCTCCACTCTGAACAAAAATGTGATGATATCATTTGTTATAAAATCAAGATTTCTCCACTATCTGATCTAAAATGTGTTGCTATCATTTGTTATAAAATCAAGATTTCTCCACTCTGATCTAAAATGTGATGCTGTCATTTGTTATAAAATCAAGATTTCTCCACTATCTGATCTAAAATGTGTTGCTATCATTTGTTATAAAATCAAGATTTTTCCACTATCTGATCTAAAATGTCATGCTATCATTTGTTATAAAATCAAGATTTCTCCACTATCTGATCTAAAATGTGATGCTATCATTTGTTATAAAATCAAGATTTCTCCACTATCTGATCTAAAATGTGATGCTATCATTTGTTATAAAATCAAGATTTCTCCACTCTGATCTAAAATGTGATGCTGTCATTTGTTATAAAATCAAGATTTCTCCACTATCTGATCTAAAATGTGATGCTATCATTTGTTATAAAATCAAGATTTCTCCACTCTGATCTAAAATGTGATGCTATCATTTGTTATAAAATCAAGATTTCTCCACTATCTGATCTAAAATGTGATACTATCATTTGTTTTTAAAACTTAGTAGTACAGTGCAGCCCATATAATTGGATATCTCTTAATTGAATAACCCTGTGAATTGAATATTACTTAAAAACACAAAACCATTTACCTTTAACTGACCTGTTAATTACATAGTAGTTATAGAGAAAACTTCTATTAATTGAATAAAAAATCTTATAATACGTTAAGAAATTACCCTACAAACACCAAATTCCCCCAGTATTTATAGACTCATTCAATCTATTATATCTTGTGTGACAGAGCTCCATGAGCTCTGTCACACAAGATATAATAAATTAAATGCTTGTATTGGATGTACTGAGGCCAAATAGGTCTATAAACAAAGGAAAAATTGGGAAGCTAGAATTGGGGTAATTTCTCGACAGGTTACAAGATTTTTTATTCAATTAACAGGAGTTTACTGGATAACCTGTATTCATTTAACAGGTCAAATTTGTACTGAAGGTATGGTAAATGGTTTTGTGTTGGGAAATTATATTCAATTAACAGGGTTATTGAGTTTAGAGATATCCAATTAATTGGGCACCACTGTATCAGGAACATAAAACTGATTAACTCTTATTTTAGATACTTCTCTGATGATTCTACTCAGGAAATGTTGGATGAATGGCGACCATTGTTATGTCCATTTGACGTCACATTGCTCAAAGGCCTCAGTTTGATGGAATATTTTCTTCCAACAAAGTATTCTCCAGAATCACATGATAAAGGATTCAAGTGAGTGTCGATTTTCATTTTACCTGCCATTTTTGCATACAATCTATCATAAGTTTTGATTTGAAATTACTTAACCCTTTCATGACTCGTCGACGCGCTCCACGCCATTGGTCAACTGACACTACAAACCGCCGATGGCATAGTAGTGCATCTACTCTCACCTCAGTCCACGTGTGCTATCTCTATCAGTCCACAGAAGTAATTTCATGCCCGAATGAATTTAGAGTTGTTTCCCTTTAGTTGATTAGCTACAGTTTTAGCACATATTGCACCTCACAGTAATTCGACGGACAAAGATGACAATTGATAGCAACGTGGAAAAAGGATTCTGCGGTACAGTCTGGCTCAAATCAAGCTGACACATATGACACAACAATGAGTGCTGGATGTTCAGATGATGTTGCCAGTAATAATCCAGATGACGGAGTGGAATAGGACTGGCCAGTGTGAGGGGACGTGGCAGAAAAGATGTGCTGGTCAGGGACATGGCAGAATACGAGGGAGCTGGTGTGGTCGTGGAATTGGTCCAATTTTTCAATGGGAAAAATGCACAGATTTTGTTCCACTAGATATCCCATGTTCTGAAACTGGGAAGATATATCTTGACTTACCTGACAAATCAATGAATGGAACGTTTTATACCTTTATCTAATGGATGAGATGATCCCGAAATTAACCCCAATATACCAAGTCTGGGGGTCGGTTTGGCTGAGTCGCGAAAGGGTTAAACTGAATCAGTCTTTTAGCCACTATTATAGCTCTGCACTCCAATCATGTATATACTGAATCAGCTTGTCCATGGACACAACTTTGCCTTGTCAGAGGTTGTACTCCTTCTTAACCCTTTGACCTGTAGTGGTATCTTCCATGCCTGTTCAATGGCAGAAATTAGAAGCATCCATATTCATTATTTGGGGTAAACCAATCAATATTGTCAACGTGCAGCCTCCGGGCTGCACGTTGAAAATATTGATTGGTCTACCTCACACATTTACTGAACAGCTATCATATTAGGGCTGCACAATATTTAAAACTGAATATCGGTATCGGTATTCAAAAAAGAACTGCGTTATACCGATATATCAAAAACAGTTCAGATATATGAACACAAGTACCAAAAACGGAACTCGAGGCATCACAGTCGGAACGAATTAGAATTCCTTGATGATGCAGTTCGAAAAACCTTTACCAAACACAGACGATATCAAAATTTATCATTTTCAAAATTAGTTTATCAGATTTTCCCCAAAGATTTTAACAAAACTATATCATGTGACCCCTCAGCGAGCTCGTTCCAATGAGGAGTCACATGATATAGTTTTGTTGAAATTTTTTAAATTTATTTTTTCAACGGCTGAATTTGTATATTACGAGGGCACAAACAGATGATTCCTTGGATAAAGGAATAATATTATTCAATCGGGGCTACAAAAAAAAAAAAACTCCAGTCATCTTGAAAATTAAAATGTGGGTAAATAAATAATGACAATAAACCGATATTTTTGTAATTACACCGGTATTCAATTGATATTGGTTTGAATACTGGTATATATTGGTTTATCGATATACCGTGCAGCCCTACATCAGATTTAATGACGTTATGACGTATCGTGTTCTTGGCTGGAAAATCGGCTGCTGGGCTTGAAATAGTTAAAACTGGTTAGAGATTAACCAGCATTGGGACCTGTGCACCTGCAATTTTGGCAAAGTTATTGCCTTTTTTTGACTTAAAGTATTTTTGCAACCTACATAATTTTACTTGTGCTCTTTCTCCTACATTTTTCAGTAACTCGATTGATAACTGGATATTAGACAAAGTGGGGGGCGCGGTGGCTCGGTTGGGAGAGGTGCAGGCTGCAAGCCGAGAGGTCATCGGTTCGAATTCCACCTGCGGCAACTGCGTTGTGTCCTTGGGCAAGACTCTTCACCCCCATTGCCCACGTGGGGGCACAGTGACGCTGTGTTCTAAGGCGTACTGCACGTCGATGGTGCACCTGTCTTCAACCAATGCTAACCCTGCTTGTGTGGAGTTGGTATGTTTGTGAGCTGACAGTTGCTCGCCGTTTATCGGTGGTTCTCTCCTGGTACTCCGGCTTCCTCCACCCGTAAAACTGTCATGGTCATGGTTAGCCATTGTGCAGAAATATGTGACCTTAAACACCAATAAATAAATAAATAAATAAATTAGACAAAGCTGATACCTTGATTCTGCTACCCTGTTTGAGCAAAATGTTGAACAGAGAATATGGAGGGTATACTTAGTCCAGTTGGAAAGTCACACCTTTAATTTTGCAAGAAAAATAAGCTCATTTAAAAGAAATTTTTCTGTTACATTTTTTTGGAGAGTGCCTACAGACACTCTCCAATAATTGTAATGGGAACCTCGGGAAGTGAAGTTTTTCATCATGTTTACTGTGAATGATAAGTTCTTCTTTTCTGGTGTTAAAGAAATCCAGAAACCAATCCCTTGCGTACTTGTTCTCTGGAGGAGGCAACATAATTTTAAATGAATTACTAAACATGACTTTATACTTTCTTTATGGTTGCAAATAGGGGCGTGGTGGCTCAGTTGCTAGAGGTGCAGGCTGCAAGCCAAGAGGTACTTGGTTCGAATCCCACTTGTGGCAACTGCGTTGTGTCCTTGGACTAGGCACTTCACCCCATTGCCCATGTAGGGGAACGTTGGCATTGTGTACTTAGGCGTACTGCACATCGATGGTGCACTTGTCTTCAACCAATGCTAACCCTGCTTGTGTGGAGTTAGTATGTTGGGGAGCTGACAGTTGTTCGTCGTTGCTCAGTGATTCTCTCCTGGGACCATCGTACAGAAATATGTGACCTTAAACACCAATAAAGAAATTAATAAATAAATAAATGGTTGCAAATAAATTATAATAGGTTAACCCTTTACCCAAAATTTATTATATTAAATGTTATTTTTCCAAATTTGTCAAAAACATTCAACAAAACTATAACATGTGACCCCTCATTTGAACAAGCTCAACGAGCTTGTTCCAATGAAGGGGTCACATGATATGGTTTTGTTTAAATTTTTTGAAAAATATTTTTTCAATTGCATGTTATTGCAGGCAGATGTCGATTCGGTACGACCCTAAATATTTTTGTTTTGTCTGCCTTTATTATGTAGAGCCTTAATGGGAGTAATAGACTGGGATCTAGACCTACAGTAGACTGTTGGGGTTGGGATGAAACTGAGTATAAATCTAATGACTGTTATATGTACTTGCAGGTTATGGTTCAGTGAAATATTAGAAATGTGGGAATCATTTCAAAATACAGAATCTTGGGAATCAGTAAGTGTTTAATGGGACAATAAGCTGTGGATTTGAAAAAAAATAGGTTGATCATTGGACAAATTCACAATTTTCGTTACGCAAAAATACCCTTGTTTTTCATTTACCATTTATATGAATGTGGTTGTAGCGATTAAATGAATTAACTTAAAAGCGAGAATTTACTGACTTCATCAAAAAACTATGCGATAGTTTTTCATCCCAATCTTATTCCCCGATCACCCACAGAAAATTCTGGTACAACGCAATTTTCTATATTCATCAAAAATAGGTTGTGACAGAAAGACAAATGTGAATTTTGTGTCCAATTGTTTCTATTTAACTCCTTATGTGCTGCTGGTGGATATTCCTGCCCAGGACATTAAATCTCATGAGATTAAAATAAGTAAAATTTGGGGATATTTAACCAAATTTTCCCCTGTAAATTGTATATAGCTTTCGACCAATGATTTCTCAAGTCAGATTTTCATGAATTTTTTATCAAATATAGTCATGGCTGCTGTAAAGCAGCCATGACTGGATTTGATGAAAACTATTTTTAAATTACTCAGCAGGTTAACTGGTAGAGTGCTAAATTATTTTTGGCCATCAAAATTTGTTCGCATATCTTTGCCTTGTTACAATTTATACAGGCACTCTCCCATAAATTATAACAAGACAAGTCCTTACAGACTAAATAATATCACTTCAAAGATAATACAAAGCACATCCATTGAGTATGAAGTTGCAGTGACTTCACCTCAGAGTAAAGCCCAAATACCAGTTAAGAGTTAAAGCAAATGCATCCATGAAATCTATCTCAGTTCGCTGTTGTTTATACTTGTTCTTTGTGTTTTATTGGAACCATAATAGTGCATTATTTGAAAAAATACAAAGTTTTTGATCTGATGATTCCAACTTAGTGCTAAAATAATGCACAGTTGATATCTTTGCCTTGTTACAATTTATACAGGCACTCTCCCATAAATTATAACAAGACAAGTCCTTACAGACTAAATAGTATCACTTCAAAGATAATACAAAGCACATCCACTGAGTATGAAGTTGCAGAGACTTCACCTCAGAGTAAAGCCCAAATACCAGTTAAGAGTTAAAGCAAATGCATCCATGAAATCTATCTCAGTTCGCTGTTGTTTATACTTGTTCTTTGAGTTTTATTGGAACCATAATAGTGCATTATTTGAAAACATACGATGTTTTTGATCTGATGATTCCAACTTAGTGCTAAAATAATGCACAGTTGATGCCAACTTAGTGCTAAAATAATGCACAGTTGATCGTAGTAATCAGATATTTGGAATGCAGCTGAGGTATTCATTTATTTCCAGATTGACAACTTATAACATGCAATTTTCAGTTTAAATCCGGTCACTTAGGACAAATTCATTTATATCATTGCAATGTCGTACCTTCTGCAAATTCGTCCGCATGAAAGTTTGTTATTCACAGATTTAAGTAATCTCTTGTTGCTTCTGATGCCTTACCCTTTGCACACAATGCTTTTTAACTTGACAATCAAAATTTGAAATTCGATATTTTTTCAAATTAGTGGCTTATTGTCCCTTTAATTTATATAATATACAGTGTACTGGGAATATGCCTCAGTGTTTGATTAACAGATGTAATGTCAACATCTGATCGACTAGTGATACATGAGCACATGCCTGGAATTTATTTTAATATGCGGGGTATTGGATTCAACAAATGGCCTTAAATTTAAATAAGAGCCATTTAATGACTTGCCATCCTGAAAAATGGGCCAGGGGGCCTTGAAAAGCCTTGAATATTCACAAAATAAAAAGCCACAGATTGTAAAGTTATATTCCTAACTAGGACCCTCTACAACCCCCCCTCCCCCTCCCTCCTTCCTCTTCCTTGGAAGGAAAGTGGGAGGAGGCGATAATGACCAGAGGATCCTAGTCAGGACTAGTGAAGGCAGGGCCTTGAAAATCTTTGAATTTGGCTATTTTAGGGCCTTGAAAAATGCTGGAAAAAAATTGTTGGGAAATAGCCATGAATTATATCCGTCCTTCCCTGTAGTTACTGTGAATTATATCTGTCCTTCCCTGTAAGTACTGTGAATTATATGCTGATGTAATACTGTAGGGGTTGCAAATTAGAGGAACTATTGTTTTGCTCCTGGGAAGGTTTTCAAATAGTCATTTGCAGGACCCATTTTCGATTTTTTTCCATGGGTTTGTCTACATGAGCAGGCAGGGTTAACCTGCCTTATATATGGTATATGTCACTTATATCTGTTAAAAATCATTATTGGCCTTCATATTCCTGACATACTTCTCACACCCCACCTAATTAATAGCTAGATAACATGCAAAATTGTTCAATACTTAGATAATCCCTTCATTGAAAGTCATGCAAATGGCTGTTCAATTGATCTGGAACAAATTTGTGATTGTTAAATAGTGGAAGTTGATAACATAACGGTTGTTTGTGACTAGGGCCAATGAACAAAAAAATTTTCCTGTTTGATGATGGGGGGGTTGTTTATTCACAAAACAGTTCTGAAAATAGCTGGAATCGGAAATTTAACTTCTTACTCTATTATGTGACAAACCAATGTTTTCACCTGTGAAAATATCCCATAATATATTTGGAAATTTAACTAACTATATCTCAAAGAGCTCCATCAAACAAGGTGTAGTTGGTTAAATATTTGTGCTACAAGTGCAATATAATGCATAGTAGAGATTTCCATGTAAAAGAAAAAGGTGATGAGCCACACTTTCTATGACGAGGAAAGTGACTAACAAACGAGAATTTTTCTGTAATAGCTCAACTGAGCCAAATAATTAACAGATATTTTTTAACACTATTAGTTAGTTGACCAAATGACTGAACTATTATATCTACAGTTTTCTGTGTGACAAATTTTCTGTTACCAAAATTCTCCAGGTTCCAATTTCATTTCATATATTGCAAACATTTTTGTCCTTGCTTTTTGTCTTTGCTATTTTCTGATTTGCCCTGTCAATTCTTTTTAATGCTGTGATGCTGTGATCTTTCATTGAATTGTCATGAAATGGTGTTCACAAGGTTGACTCACATGCTTTTTTAATTTTATTGTGCAATTTGGACTTTAATTAAACTGATAGTAACTGAGTAAGTCACAGTTCCTGAGGAGTGGGAGAAAGAATGTACCATCTGTATTGACCCATGATTGACTGGGTATAGCTGGGTATAGTCGCACCCCATTGGGGGGGGGGGGGGGGGCAGCATAAGATTCACGTTTGTTCAAATTGAGTCCCTGAGTTTATATTTGGGCTCCCTATGGTAGCCCGAATTTTAACTTAGTGCAATATGAAGAAATCCATTTAAACATCTTCTTCCTGAGCTCCACCAGTCAGAATCCTTTCATATTTTATATACAATATCTCTAGGAATCAAGTTTGTTCAAATCGAGTCCCTGTGTTAATATTTGGACTCCCAATGGTAGCCCAAATTTTAACTTTGTACAATATGAGGAAATTTCTTTAAAAATGTTCACGAGATAAACCAGTCAGAATCCTTTCATATTTGATATACAACATCTCTAAGGGAGTCAAATTCAAATTTGTTCAAATTGGGTCCCTGGGTTAATATTTGGACACTCTATTGGAGCCCAAAATTTAACATTGTGCAATATGAGGAAATTTCTTTAAAAATCTTCTCTTCAGATCCACCAGTTAGAATGCTTTCATATTTAGTATACAATCTCTCTGGGGGTGGGGAGATTCAAAATTGTTCAACTAGGGGACCCTGGGTTAAAATTTGGGCTCTCTATTGGAGCCCAAAGTTATCTCTAGGGGTATCAGATGCAAGTTTGTTCAACTTGAGACCCTGGCTTAATATTTGGGCCCTCTGTGGGGTGAGGGAGGCAGGGAGGGGGAGGTTAGGTTCAGTGTTTAAATCCATTCCTTAGTGTTTTACCATAAAATATGATCTTCAAACTGCAATGACATTACACCCATTGGAAGTTTGGCCGTGCCTGTCTGCAGCTGATAGGATTTGAAGCAGTCAGGAAGACCTATGATAATAAATAATTATAAATTCATTTGTCTGTAGTGTTGATGAATCATGACTGACTGAATGTGATCCAAAATACTTCTTTGAACCACTTTGTCAGATGAGCGATAAAGGCCCCTTCGGGCCTCTTGTTTTATTCCCAAGTGATTTATTTAATCCATTAACACATGTATTTGATACCTCGGAATTAGAGAAAAATAACCATGACTTACCATTGAGGGAATCCCCATTTGATTTTGAAACCAACGTAAGGGAGGTAACAATATCTTAACCAGGGTTTCCACCAGGGACAAAATAGTGGGTCATACAGAATATAGCACCCAGTTGTAGTCATGACCAATTTGTTGTAAAGAGAGGCGGGGATCCGAATTGCTTTGATGTAATGATTGCTCTGATCATCACATCAGTGATTGATTTCACTGATTAGTTCTGTTTGTTTTTTTGGTATCTCCATGGTTGCAGTATCAGTTTAATTTTTCAGCACATTGCCCATCTGTGTTAATGAATTATTTTTGTGTGCCCTTATTATATTAATTTCTCATTATTTTTTGTGTTGTAGAGTATTGTGAATTTATTATCCAGATTGGCATCTGATAATATTGGTTACATTGACTGGAGTCCATATGTCAATAAGGTATGTACTTTTGTTATATAGAGGATATGGAATGAGTGTTTTTCTCATATAATATTTATGAAACGAGTCTAAGAATTTTCCATTTTGGCGAGCCTCTGGCTAGCCCAAACAAAAAATTTGGACGAGTTTCATAAATATTATATGAGAAAAACACTCATTTCATATTCTGTTTATCATATGACAAACACACACACAAATTAGCCACTTAGTATGATTTTTTAACCCAGCACCTAACTTGAGTTGCAGACGGTACTTAGAAAAAACATCCTCGTATAAGGCCACACAAAGTAGATCTTCTGTTTCTCAGGCCATTATTTGTGAAATTGCATGCAGGCGAGCGGTTTTTTATTTTATTTTTTATTTCAGTAATTACTTTTTTGCCATCAAAAGTTCATGTTCTTGGTTCAAGTTTTAGGCCTCATAATCTACAGAATAGCATGGGTGGTGTGTATTTCATCCCTTGAGTGCAAGAAGACTTTGCAGTGCTAAAGCATTGCAAAGCCGTCTTGCACTCAAGGGACAAATTCATCAATTTTTTTAACTTGGGTAAAATATCAGACACAAACCATTTTTATTTTTTTTCAAGTTTAAATTGGTTATAAAAAGAGAGCATGCGGCAGCCAAAAGGACCATGTGGGAGGGCCTGAGAAACAGATTTTCTATTTTTTTAGACCTAACTAAAAAATTTTATTTTTTGCTTCCAAAACATAGGTTATGACCCCTCATTGGAACGAGCTCATTGAGCTCGTTCCAATGAGGGGTCATAACCTATGTTTTTGGAAGCAAAAAGTGAAAATATAAAAAAAATGAATGGCATTTTTCTTGTAGTTAAAAGATTAATACAATATAAGCCACCCTAAATAGGACAGATAACGTAAATTCTCCCTCCTGAAATTATGCAAATGTCACCCAGTTGTATTTTGTTTAGCCAATCAGATTGTCCAGTTTTGAAATTGACCAATGAAAACTCAGAACTCTAATTATGTAAATTAAGAAAATGTGGCCCAGTTTTATTTTGTTCAGCCAATCAAATTGTCTAGTCCTGAAATTAACCAATGAAATTGACGGAAGGCTTTATTTATCACTGATTAACATGAAAACAAAATATCAAATGTTTTTAAGTGAACAAAACGGATGAGTCATACGATAAATTACCTTATAAGATAACAGAAAATGTCTCACAAACAATTTTGTGATATCTGTTATCACGATAGATATAAAAGAATATCTCCCCCCAGAACTGATCCACATTACTTTAAGATGAGGTTGTGGTCGCTGGAGCTTATGGAGAAAACTGGGAAAGACAATGACAAGGAGTGCCAGATATGTAATTTAGGCATGGTAGACATGCTGGAACACTTTCTACTAGAATGTCCAAGATACCGGCCAAACAGAATAAGATTCACTGGGAGTATAATGGGGAAGTGGTATTGAAGAATGAAGTACATGTGGTTAGTGGGATAACAAAGGAGAGGGTTAGTGTGCTTATCAGAGAGATTGGGAAGAATGGGGCATGGGATGTCATCAGGCAGTACATCTCCCAAGTGTTGCGAGGAGAGAAGGGGCATGGGATAGGGAGACAGTTGGGAGCATAGCGGTAACCAAGGCCTTCTCACGAGAGAACCATGACAAATCAGCTGCCGGTCAAAGTAGTGTTATTACTCACTAAGTTCAGATCAATATCACTGTGTATTTGCAGCATTTCATTGTTGTAGGCTAAAAAAAAATAATGTTTTGATTCTCAGGCCCTCCCTCGTTGAATTTGCACCTCCTCATTAGACATTTTTATTATGTCACGTTTTTAAAGAATTTGTGAAAAATTGGAATGGTCATTTTTTCACATTTCTCGACATATAATTATTTAGCTGTGTTTGTAGTAAATTGGTTTTTCTTGTTACAGTTTATGGGAGAGTGCCCAGAGGCACTCTCCCATAAACTGTAACAAGGCAAATTCTGATCATGATTTAATTATTTATTTATTTGCTGGTGTTTAAGGTCATATATTTCTGCACAATGGCTAATAATGGCTGCAGCACCGATATAAACTCAAGTTTAACCAATCATTTAGAGCCATGTTTCCCATTTTAAAGGACTCCTACCCCAAGCATTGGTTATTGGGGCCTATTCTAATGGATCATGATACTTGACAGATCTCTTCCATTAAAAAGAATAATAAAATACAAATCCTTTTAGCTGTTGTTATAGCAGTTAGTTATAAAGGGTACACTATAATTGCACTAAAATACAACCTTTTCTCTTTTTCAAGTGGAAAGACAGCAAAAAGATTTACTGAGTATACTCAACCCTTTACACGAAAGAAAAAAATTTAAAAAAAAAGTAAAAATAAAATCCTCCCTCCCTCGCTGATTTGAAAAAAAAATTACTTGAGAATCAATTAATTTTTAGCTCAACTTTGACGAAGTCAAATTTGAGCTATTGTCATGGCCCGTCGTCCGTCTGTCCGTACGCCAACAATTGGCTATGGCTCGGGCTAGAGGTCGTATTTATGAACCGATCTTTACGAAACTTCTTGGGTACCTTTGTTATGATCGTGGGACGAGAACGAGTGTTTTTGGGTGCGGTCCGAAATTCAAGATGGCTGCCAGCCGCCATTTTGTACCGATGATGCAGAAATCTGTTTTTTGTACAGAACTTCCATATGAAAGCTCTGATTTGAATAATTTTTTGTATGAATGTTTAGTAACATGGGGTACCTCACATATAATACGGGTTTTTTTCTCGTGCGTAAATTGTGCAAATTAGACTAATTTTGATGTTTTTTGGTGTTAATTTTAGCACTGTAAGTGCAAATGCCAATACGGCTCGGGCTAGAGGCCGTATTTATGAACCGATCTTTACGAAACTTCTTGGGTATCTTTGGTATCACCGTGGGACGAGAACGAGTGTTTTGGGGTCCGGTCCGAAATTCAAGATGGCCGATGGCAGCCATTTTGTACAAAATTAGGTGCAATCAGATTTTTGCACAGAACTTGCATATGAAAGCGCTGATTTGAATAATTTTTTGTGTGAATGTTTAGTACCATGGGATACATCACATATAATACGGGTTTTTTTCTCGTGCAGAAATTATGCAAATTAGATGAACTTTGATATTTCAGTGCGACTTACACACATTAAGTACACATGTCAATACGGCTCAGACTTGAGTCTGTATTTATGAACTGATCTTCACGAAATGTCTTGGGTACCTTTGTTATCACCTTGGGACGAGAACGAGTGTTTCTGGGTGCGGTCTAAAATTCAAGATGCCTGCCAGTGGCCATTTTGTACCGAAATTAGGTCTAATCAGTTTTTTGTACACAACTTCTATACAGCTCAGACTAGAGGCCATTTTTATGAACCAATCTTTACGAACCTTGTTGGGTACCTTTGTTATCACCGTGGGATGAGAGCGAGTGTTTTGGGGTGTGGTCCGAAATTCAAGGTGGCCACCAGCAGCCATTTTGTTCCAAAATTAGTGCAATCAGTCTTTTGTACAGAACTTCTGTATGAAAGTTCTGATTTGAATAAATTTTTGTATGAATGTTTAGTAAATTAGAATACATCACATATTCTAAGGGGTTTTTTTTCGTGCAGAAATTATGCAAATTAGATGAACTTTGACTTATTCAGTGCTACTTGCACAATGTGAGCACACATGTCAATACGGCTCAGGGTAGAGGCTGTATTTATGAACCGATCTTCACAAAACTTCTTGGTACCTTTGTTATCACCTTGGGACGAGAATGAGTGTTTCTGGGTACGGTCCAAAATTCAAGATGGCTGCCAGTGGCCATTTTGTACCAAAATTAGGTCCAATCAGTTTTTTGTCACAAGTTCTATACAGCTCGTATTTATGAATTGATCTTCACAAAACTTCTTGGGTACCTTTGTTTTCACCTTGGGACAGGAACGAGTGTGTTTTGGGGTGCCTTTGTTATCACTGTGCTATGAGAACAAATATTTTGGGGTTCAGTCAGACCCACTCTGGGACTCAAAGTTTTTTTTTCTAGTTTAGCATTTGACTGTCACCCACCTTTACAATACTTTACCTATACATTTGTTACAGGCAACGGTCAGTATTTATGTACAAACCATTACAATACTTTATATGTACCTTTGTTATCAGGTCATTACCTAGATGTTTGTCATTGCTGTGTCACATACTATACATGTGCATGTCTTTGTCTTGACAAGTTGAGCAACAGTGTCATTGACACTTTCATTTTTATTTGGCCTTAATTGTAATTAAAACATGGTTTAATTGCATTTAAAGCATCTCAACACATGAAAAGAATATCTACTATTTTTGAGAAGGTGTAAGAATTATCTCATTTGTGGTGCAACAAACTCAAAAGATTTTACTTGAGGCTTTTAGCCATCCTTTGAAACTTATATTTCCTTCTTGTCACTCATTATATATGGATGCCATGGACTAGTCACTTTCCACAGATGGGCAATATTTCCACGGATGCAATAATATTAGATTCTAAACACTAATTATAGGAATAATCATCAAAAATTTAATTAATGAAGCACCGGATACAACCCTGTGCTTCATTAATTTAAATTTTGCTGATGATGATTTTAAGCTTAACTTGACAAAGTCAAGATAAGCTATTGCCATCATGTGCGCAGAAGTCTGTGAGTCTGTTCCCATTTTCCTTTAGCACAGGCTACATGCCATAGTTCTTGTCCGGTCATCACAAAATTTCATATGCAGGTTTGAGGTCATGTCTAGATGAAAACGTCCCCTTTTGGCCACGATCAGTCAACCGTGAGCCCAAAATCCAAAAACCTTTAGCACAGACTACAGGTCGTTTTTATGAAGGGATTTCATTGTAACTTGTTACGATGCCTCTGTATAATATCTAGATGAGAACGTCCACTTTTGGTCATGATCTGTCAACCGTGACAGCTGCCAAAGCCCAAAACCCCAAAACTTTTAGCACAGTCTACAGGTCATATTAATATGGAGGGATTTCATTGTAACTTGGTTGGATGACTCCGTATGATGTCTAGATGAGAACTTCCCCATTTGGTCATGATCTGTCAACTGTTAACGACTGCCCGATCCCAAAACCTGAAAACGTTTAGCACAGTCTACAGGTCATATTGATTGAGGGATTTCAATGTAACTTGGTAGGTTGACTCCATATAATGTCTAGATGAGAATGTTCCCTTTTGGTCGCGATCATTCAGCTATGACGGCTGCCGGAGCCCAAAACCCGAAAACCTTTAGCACAGTCCACAGGTCGTATTTATGGAGGGATTTCATTGCACCTTAGTAGGATGACTCCATATTATGTCTAGATGACAATGTCCCCTTTTGGTTGCGATTGGCCAAATGTCACGGCCACAAGGGCCCAAAGCCTGAAAACACTTAGCACAGTCTACAGGTCGTATTTATGAAGGGATTTCATTGTAACTTGGTAGATGAGAACATCCCCTTTTGGTCGCGATCATTCAACCAACACATCTGCCCGAGCCCATAACCCGAAAAACTTAAGCACAGACTACCGGTCATATTGATGAAGGGATTTAATTGTAACTTGGTAGGATGACTCAGTATAATGTCTAGATGATGACCTTCCCTTTTTGTCGCGATACGTCAACTGTGATGGCTACACATGCCCGATGCCCGAAAACCTTTAGCAAACCTTTAGGATGTATTTGTGAAGAGAATTGATAGTATCTTGATAGGATAACACGTTTTGGAATAATTTCACTGTAACTTGGTAACTTTTGTTGACTTACATTAACTGTGAGGGCCACATACATTAACTGTGATGGCCACATTAACCCACCCCTCAATTTTTAGTGCAGTCTACACCTCATATTATTTTTATTGAAAACATAGCATACAGGGAACAGAAATTAACATATTCCCAATTATCACAATTCTTGTTTTATTTCATAATACTTTCATAAATATTGAACATTATCCTTTTCATCAAACAAACACACAGACAAGTTTAGCTACAGTGTCATTGACACTTTCATTATTACCTGGTAAACGCATGGGTGGACATCACTGCCCATGCATGGATTCCGTCCTATCCATGACGACTGTACAGCAATCCTGATACTATTCAAAAACTGTAGCTATCCTCCATATTTTAATTAACTGTAAGAGCATATTGTGTAATGGTTTAGAATGCATGGAAATAAAGAGCTTGCATCGTAAACTGTTAGCAGATTACACTATATAACACAGTGGCAACCCACAAGTGGAAAAAAGTCTGTGATACTTTTCTGCCTTTTCTGCTTTTAGTATGCCAGCCATGCTGTTTACGTTTTAACAGAATATCCACTAAAATAAATAGCAACAACTAACGCGCGATCTCGCTTTGGCGAGATCACGCGTTAGTTGTTGTTATGTATTTTGTTGGAAATGCCCTTAAGATGTAAATGGTATGCCACTCTATTCTTATATGGATGCAATGTGCAACCTTTGTGTTGAGTTAGTTTAGAAAGATTGTCAAGTCTTACTGTCATATGTGTTATGACCATAGGACCCCCACCACAATCCTGCTGCCATTACTACAAACAAAATATTACATGTATTATCAAAAGTTTCAGTTTACAAGAGGATACATGGAGTTCATTCCATTGATGTTAATCTCTGTTTTATACAGAACACATAGACATCTTGTTATTATTACATACCAGTTCTATGCAATCCCCATCTACAGAAAAGCTAAACTATGTGGAAAATGAAAATCTGTTCCACACACATGTACCAAACGGAAATGGTTAACTGACTATTTTTAGTCGAGATGTGACGAAGTCAAACTCGACTTATAGTTTGGTGAATGGCGGGCGGGCGGGCGGGCGGGCGGGCGTAAACAATTGGTTTCCGGATGATAACTTGATAATGGTTCAACTCACATTCATGAAACTTCATAGGTAGATTGGCCTTGGTGAGGGGAAGCACCCTATTGATTTTGGACTCGCTATGTCAAAGGTCAAGGTCAACGTGACCTTGAACATAGTAAATCGCAACAATTCCTTTCCGGGTGATAACTTGATAGTAGTTCAACCTATATGCATGAAATTTTGTGCTGTCACAACTCGACATTGGATCGGTGATCCTATCGGCATTTTAAAGTATTAATTTTTAAATAGTAGCGAAATTTCACTGGAATTTTCTACAAATCGTGCAATGCAATTACAATTTGAATCGCTAGCGATAGCTGCCATTCGTGCCCTGAGTTCCAATGTGTTCTATGTGCCAGTAGGCACATAGAACACATTGGAACACAGGGGACGAAATAGTGACCAGGGTTCCCCTCGCAGATTTGGTTAGCGATAAAATGTGTTGTTTTTGTTGATAGTTGTCAAATGAATTGCTGAGTGTCCTTCTAATAATTGTTTGTTTTTGTTTTTTGTTATAGATGTGCAGCGGTTCGTTATATCCTTCCACACAGGCACTCATGCCATATCAATTAACCCATTCACACATGCATGTCCTTCTGTGTATTTATCACACAGAATGTTTTTAAAAACTGCTAACTTGATTTTCTTGTATATTTCAGATATTTACCCGTATTGTCAGAAGTTTTAATTTACCTGTGGGCACATACAATGTACAGGTAACAAGAGCTGTTAACACCTACGACATTGGAGCTACTGCCACATGGATTGTATCAATGATGGTAACTTTCTAACTTGATTCTAATTCATTCCTTCCATTTTGATATAGTAGACTTTCAAGCAGCCCATGTCATACAGAGTTAGCATTTTTAGTCGAGTTGTGACGAAGTCAAACTCGACTTATAGTTTAGTGAATGGCAGACGGTTGGGTGGGCAGCAGGTGGGCGTAAACAATTGGTTTCCAGATGATAACTTGATAATGGTTTGACCCACATTCATGAAACTGCATAGGTAGGTTGGCATCAGTGAGAGGAAGAACCCTATTTATTTTGGACTTCTTTGGTCAAAGGTCAAGGTCACAGTGACCTTGAACATAGTAAATTGTAAACAATTGGTTTCTGGATAACTTGACTATGGTTCAACCCACATTCATGAAACTTCATATGTAGGTTGGCTTTCATGAGAGGAAGAACCCTATTTATTTTGGACTCACTAGGTCAAAGGTCAAGGTCACAGTGACCCTGAACATAGTAAATCAAAACAATTGGTTTCCGGATGATAACTTGATAATGGTTTAACCCACATTCACGAAACTTCATAGGTAGGCTGCCGTAGGTGAGTGGAATACCCCTATTTATTTTGGGCTCTTGAACTTGAACATAAATTGTAAACAATTGGTTTACAGATGATAATTTGACAATGGTTTCACCCACCTTCATGAAACATCATAGGTAGGTTGGCATTGGTGAAAGAAAGAGCCCTATTTATTTTGGAATCACTAGGTCAAAGGTCAAGGTCACAGTGACCCTTCACATGCAGTAAGTGATTATAGGTGTCATGTTAGACAAATGGTCACTGTAGTGTCAGTCTAGAGTAAATGCAGTAAATGATTATAGGTGTCATGTTAGACATGTGGTCACTGTAGTGTCAGTCTAGAGTAAATGCAGTAAGTAAGTGATTATAGGTGTCATGTTAGACAAGTGGTTGCTGTAGGGTCAGTCTGGAGGAAATGCAGTAAGTAAATGATTATACATGTCATGTTAGACAAGTGGTCACTGTAGCATCAGTCTAGAGGAAATGCAGTAAATGATAATAGGTGGTTGTTCAAAGCAGGAGACCACTGTACTGTCAGGGACCAGCCGTGAGGGCGACTAGGGCGATTAAGTCGCCCTTCTAAGCCCAAAGTCGCCTAGAAAAATAGTCGGGGCGATTACAAGTCGCCCTCTAAAAATTGGCCAAAATGAGAAAAGGCTGAACTGAGTGATGCGAGGTTTACATGAAAACGAGTATTTTCAAAAATCGAATGTGCTCGAGTGTGATAAATGGGCATTTTAATTCGTCAAATAAACGTCCATTTATTTGAAATCACGCGACAAGCAATTGTCCATTGTCGCTTTCGGCGGATTTTTTTTATTTCTATTTTGTTGCGTTCCAGTCGGAGCTTCAAGTGTCGAAACGAAAATAAGTGACTTACGCGACTCAACAAAACAACCCAGTTTGAAAGTAGGTTACGTCGCTTAGGATGCCGAAAATGTATACACAACGGACGTATTTTATAACACATTATTTTCATTTCGATTTACTGACGACTGTTAACTGTTGGGCTGTCTATTCCCAGAAAAACACGAATGGAATTGAAACACATGAAAAAAAGCTTTAGTGATGTCAAGAAAAGCTTTGTACAGGACACAAGTGTGCATGTGGACGATCTTGAAAAAGGGTCCTCCTAAACATCGGAATGACATGAAATGACGCGGAATGACACCGGAATGCCATAAAAATGATGCGGAATGACATTTCTTTTACAAAATACTCGACCCCAGAATGTATTTTGTTTATTAACTAACAAAGTACCTCCCAAACAACCTTCTTACATCTGGTCCTGTTCACACTTTCAGACTTAGGAAATTATTAGCTTAGTTGACTTTGTTGAAAGGCAACCACAGGAGGGTGATGGGGGATTGGCACGAAGAAGAGGTGAGGGGTCATGAAGGAGAAGGTAGCAGTGGGGGATTTTCAGTCAATAATTACATTGTGATTTTTTAACCTGGCACAGATGCATCATAGACAACTTGACCTGGATTATTTGTACGTTAATGGAGGACCATAAATTGAAAATATGAAGGGGCAGCGGGGGTGGTACATGAATATTCTTAATTTTCCCCACTTGCCTATGAAGTCTCCCTACATGACTCTGCAGTCTCCCTATTTTTTCTGGAGGGAGACTTGAAGTCTCCCTAAAATTCCCCCCTAGGCTGGTCCCTGTGTACTGTTGTCTTCAACTAATTTTGTTACTGAGATTTCTTTTTTTTCAATTTCAGGGTGGAAATGGCTTGGTACAAGAACACATTGATAAGCTTTTCAAAGCTTTGCAGTCATTTTATCATCCATCTAACCTGGGAAAGTGGAATGTAAGTCTAGAACCATAATATTTATCTCCCACTACTACAAGTAATTTTTAATAATAAAATTTGGTAGCAGATATAGAAATGGTTCCATCTGTCTGTCCATCTGTCCATTTGTGCATTGGTCATTCTGCACAATTTGTGAACCCAATAAGTTCAGATTTTCAAGAAACTTACGATGGGCACACATTGTGAGAAGATGTTGGTCAAGTTAGAGATCCAACATATTTTCTTGGCTTTTGTAAGAGTTTTGCCCCTTTTTGTAGGAAATTCAGTATATGTGTTATAATGACTTTTGTCAGCTCATTGACTTGAACAATTGGATTTTCAGGAAGTGCTCCATAGTCATACATTGTGAGAAGATCTTGGGTCAGGTTAGAAATTCACCAAATTTCCTTGGCTTTCATAGGAGTTCTTCCCCTTTTTGTCGCAAATTCAGTGTTTGCCTGATAATGAATTTGTGAATGCGATAAATTTAAAAAGTGCAATCAGTTTTCATGAAACTTGCTATAGCCATACATTGTGGGATGAACTCGTTTTTTTTTCAAAAACATTTCTCTCATTGCGGAGGAGGGATTTTGCCATCACGTATCACATGCTTGTTCTTGTTAGATTCACCCATTTTCTAGTTGGTGAATCTATTGTTGTTCTTATTTTTCCTCTTTTTTTTCTTTCTTTTTTTTGTTGTTGCAATTTCACCGATTTTTGTCCGCCAAATTGTGCGAAAAGGGCTTGTACAATTTTGCTGAAATTCGACACATCTATAGAGCTTCATGTGGTGTTGCTTAATTGAGTCATGGCATATCTGTTGTTTTTCATTTTTTGCCAGAGCCATGCAAAATGTAGTCAAAATGTCATGTTTTGCCCCAATTCTCAATAATTCTCTGGACGATTGGGCTAAATCTTCCCTAATATTTGAAGCAATACATTCTGCATCTGGCTATATAGGCGGTATTACCCACCTTAACCCTGTTTTGTCACAAAATTCCTCCATATATGTACTTTTCGCAAAAATGGCCAATATTCACATGCAATTTTTCAGTACTGCAGCCATATTTTATCAAAATGTTTTCCATGAGCAGATTGGACATTCATCCATGAACAATTTTGCTGTTATATGTTTTATTCAAAGTTTTAACCTTTACCCAGCTTCCGGGCCTTGAATTGGAGTACCCTCAAATTCTTCATAAAATTGGCTCATTTTGTGTTAACTTTTCTGCCAGTTTCAAATGGAATATTAAAAAATGATTTGCATGCCCGTTTTCACAGTTACCTACCCAGCATATTTGCTGTTGTAAGCTTTGTTGTAAAGTTTAACCCTATGCCCATTCTGGTTGCATAAAGATAGGTGCCATCCAAAAGAAACGTAATTTTTTCAGAATTTGGTTGGTTCAAGTGACAGTTTTCTCCATTTCTGATTGATTGAGCACTGAATGATTTCTGTGGCTGCATACAGCAGTCAAAGTTTGACAACTTTTGTTTTATACGTTATTATTAAAAGTTTAACCATTAGCGGATTTGAGAATTCCCATAAGGGTGCTGTCAGAATAAATGTTATTTTTACCAATGTTCAGATACAATTTCTCATCACTGGAGCCAAATCTTCTGAAAACATTTCCCATGAGAAGATAAGGCTTTTATCCAAGAACAATTTTGCTGTTGTTTGTTTCATTTAAAGTTTTAACCTTCACCCTGTTTCCGGACCTTCAATTGAAGTACCTTCAAATTCTTCTTAAAATAGGTTCATGTTGAGTTCACTTTTTTCCCCTTTCGAATGGATTATCAAAAAATGATTTGCATGTCCGTATTCATAATTGATTACCGAGCATGGTTTCTTTATAAGTTCGGTTGTAAAAATTAACCCTATGCCCATTCTGGTTGCATAAATGTAGGTACCATCCAAACAAAACTCAAATTTTTTTGGAATTTGGTATGTTTAAGTGAGAATTTTCTCCATTTCTAATTGATGGAGCACTGAATGTTTTCTATGGCCGCGTGGAGCAGTGAAAGTATAGCAACTTTTGTTTTATATGCTATTATTAAAAGTTTAACCCTTAGCAGATTTGAGAGTTCCCATAAGGGTACTGTCCAAATAATTGTTATTTTTGCCATGTTTCACATGTGATTTCTCAGCACGTCAGCGATATTTTCTCAAAACGTCTCTAGTGAGAAGATAGGGTGTTCATCCGAGAACAATTTTGAAGTTATATATTTTTTTTCGAAGTTTTAATCTTCACCCAGTTTTGTGGGCATGAATTGGGGTACCCTCAAATTCTTCATAAAAGTGGCTCATTTTGAGTTCATTTTTCATCCACTTTTGAATGGAATATCGAAAAATGATTTGTATACCCGCATTCATAATTGATTACCGAGCATATTTGCTGTGGTAAATTTGGTTGTAAAGTTGAACCCTATGCCCATTCTGGTTGCATAAAGATTTTTCCATAAAAAACCTTGTTTTTTTCAGAATTTGGTAAGTTTAAGTGACGATTTACTCCATTCCTATCTGATTCAGTGATGAATGTTTTCTATGGCTGCATGAAGTAGTCATAGTATGACAACTTTTGTTCTATATATTATTATTAACAGTTTAACCCTTGCCAGATATGAGTGTTCCCATACAGGTACCATCAGAATGCTAAAATCTATAAAAAAAAATGGGCCCTTTTAGCATAATTCTCATAAACCCTCAGAGTGATTGGTCTGAAACTCTCCTAATATTAATCTGCAGTATAACGTAACACATCTTGTAACATAGACGGTATCCCCCACATTAACTGCTTTTTGCCACAAAAGTCCAAACAAAGCACATTTTAGGCAAAAATTAACTAACATTCACATGCGATTCCTCGGCACTGGAGCCATATTTTCTCAAAACGTAGACTTTGAGAGGAAAGGACATCATTTATCCTAGGAGAATTTTGCTGTTATATGTCATGTTCAAAGTTTTAACCCACAGACAGTTTGGGGGCTTTGGAGTGAAGTAACCTCATATTCTTTGTGAAATATACATGCATTTTGAGTTCCCTTTGACTACCATTTTGAATGGAATAATGGAAAATCATTTGCTTATCGGTATTTATAATTGACTACTGAGCTGACATAGGATCATATATGTGTGCAGAGACTTTTGAAATTTACTCTTGACTTCGGCATTTACCCTACACCATTTATGTTTGTGTCACTAACAGTAATGTCAGCAGAATTGTTAGACACTGTACACACAGTTTTCTGTCGGTTACAAACTGAGTAGCCTGAAATACTTCCCTACTATGTAAGCAAGCCGATTTTGCCTGTGCCTCAAAAAGCAAGCAAAATAGGCGAATCTGGTTTACATTGTGTTCTTATCCACTGAAATAATACGTTCATCTGACATGCTTCCTTGGGAAGCTCTCAATGAGAGCTTCCCAAGGATGCATGTCAGGTGAAGGTATAATTGGGGGGGGGGGGGGGGGGGGTGGTAGGGGTAGGGGTGGGGTAGTGGTTTATTTACTAAATTTGTTTTCATTAAAGGTTCCTTGTTCATTCAAGTTGTCTTGTTCATTTCACGATGTGGGTTTTGGGCTATGGATAGGGTCTTATTGGAACATATATGTTATTGTGATGAATTGACGGTAACATAGTCGGAGGTCTGAGGCTTAGGGCATATGTCCATATGTCGTGCATCTGTCCCTCCATCCATCTGTCAGTCTGTCCATCCATCCTTCTGTGCATATGTATGTCCTTCTGTTCATCCACAATTCCTTTAGCACCCCATACAGGCCGCCTCTCTCACCTGATCAGTTTCAAAATTGCATACGTGGCTTTCAGGTAATGTCTAGATGGAAGCTGTCAAATTTTGTGAATTTTGTTGAAAAACATGGCCACCAGCAACCGTCTTGGATTTGGAATATAAATTCTCAACAATTCCATTAGCACACCATACAGGTTGCTTTTCTAACTCGAGCGTTTCAAATTTTTCACATATTGCTTTAGTGTAATGTCTAGGTGGGAGATATCAATTTTTTAAAAATTTCTTTACAAAACATGGCTGCCAATCGCCATCTTGGATTAGAATGACATAAGTTATTGTGATGAATTGACGTTAAGGTGGTCTGAGGTTTATGGTTTGGAGCATATGTTCATATGGACATATGCCCTAACCCTCACACCTCCGACTATATTACCGTCAATTCATCACAATAACATATATGTTCCAATAAGACCCTATCCATAGCCCAAAACCCATATCGTGAAATGAACAAGACAACTTGAATGAACAAAGAAACTTTAATGAAAACAAATTTAGTAAATAAACCTCTACCCCCACCCCCTCCCCCCCACAAAGTCACTGGATAACAAAAAATCAATAACTTAGATAAAGCTCATGGTTACTCCATCTCAGTTCAGACTGTGAACATATAAGTGGGTTGTGAATACCATAGCATAGCATGATCACTGACCTCACAAAATACGATTTTATAGGCAGTATAAATCTCTCTCATCGCTGTCCTCCTTTGAAATATTTCGCGTGGTAATGTCAGATGGTAACATAAGATATAAGCATAGAAAAAAAAACAAAGCAAGCTCTCGTTCAATCAGAGGGTGAGGACAGGGGTCAGCTGTGTGGGCAACTAAGGCGAAGAAGTCACCTCGTCATTCCTCAAGTCGCCTTTGATTACATTGGGGGCAAAATTCAAGTCGCCCTCCAAAACTTCATTGGGGGGCATGGCAGTTTTATGCATTTTCTTATGTTTTATTTAAAAACACAAAAACGCTTCTGCATTCATAACAAAGTAAACACGGCTGCTGTGAAAATCTGTCATATGGTTCTGAAAATAGCCTAAACTAGCCCAATTTTATATTTGTGAAAAGAGTTGTAATGGCGTAGTCAATCGAACAATACGCCCCAACTGATAGCAGCCGGCACAAAATGGCTATTTAAAAACAAAGTGCCAGCAAACAATGAATCACACAAGACACGCATCATGTTAATTAGAATTTATTAACCCTTTACCTAACCTGAAAAGCAGACGACACTTGCAAAAATAATTCTTGAATAACTAATTTTTTTCATTTTTTGTCTCAAAAACATAGGTTATGACCCCTCATTGGAACGAGCTCGTTCCAACGAGGGGTCATAACCTATGTTTTTGAGACAAAAAATGAAACAAAAATAATGAAAATTAATTGGTGATTTTTGAGAATAGCACTGGCCGGTTTTGACCGTTACGTTAGGTAAAGGGTTAAAGTTAGAAACCAGAAAAATGTGTAGAAAACAGTGCATCCATAAGAACGTCAAAATTGCTTATGGTTACACTCTTTTCCATTGAAAAATTGGTTGCATTGAAATTCGCCCTGCAATTTGCATTGAAAATGTTTCTTTGAAAACTTGTGTTGGAAGTGGTTTAAATGTAATAAGGCTACGATAGAAATCACACATGTTAGGATGGATAAGAATGGTAGGCCTTCATAGCACAATCACATGTGTCAATGAAAGATGGTTGGCAGAAATTGTCATTTTTCTGAACAGTGTATTGGTATTATTACCCAGCACAGAAGGGAAGGGAGACAACTGAAATATTTTGTCATTTACATTAGAAATAAATTAACACGAATTGTTAATAACGTTTAATTTACGAAGGATATTGCAAACTTTTGTAACTATGATTTTCAATTCAATTAGGACATTCAGAAACCATGAATGAACCAACCTCTTATGTGAACTTGAAATTTTAAATACTTGAAATATTTTTTTTGAAAAGAATATACCTTCTATTTTTGAGAAGAACACTCTCACAATGGGTCATGCTAAATTTCAAATCCACTGCACTTCGGCGCACAAAACCATTCCTTTGGGATTTTATTTCTGAGGCAAATACAAAATCAATTGCATGGTAAACATAGTCATCACTGGTAGGGAAAGAGTTTTTTGTAGGGTGGGGGGGGGGGGATTTTATCCTACATTCTATTATATACCATCTGACTTAGTTTTGTGCATGTATGCATGTTTGTATTACTTTTATTTATTTTTCCTCCACAATTGTGTTCTCTATGTACTTTTATTTTGTCATAATGTTATATACGTTTTATGTTTTTTTCTGACTTCTCCCTCATGTCCACTGACTTCTCCCTCCTGGCCCCTGACTTCTCCCTAAAGTCTCTGGAGGGAGAAGTCACTTCTCCTCCCTAAAATCAGCTGCCAGGCTGATCCCTAGGCGAGGATTTTAGTCATATTGGAAGATTTTAACATATTTCCAGCACTTTACAGACTTAGTTCTACCTAGATTATAACAGATTTTATCTATTATGTCTGGTGTGATGATTTTGTTTTTTTTTTGCTTGTAGCCAAAACTGAACAGACTTCTCATGGAGCTATCAAGGAAACTTGTTCAAAGATTACATAGGTAATAGATAAAATCTTATTTATTGTGTAACTCTAAAGAGGTTTCTCATTTCTCCAAAATAGTAGAGCCTCATTTCTGGAGTTTCTTTAGTGAGCTTATGCTATGATATCATATGACAGACTCTTCGAAAGGGCTCAGAGGGATTTTTCCAGTAATGTTTCATGTCAAAACATTTTATTAGCGAAAGTGAAGATTCAAGAACATGCTGTCTGTGTTGTATAATTTCAAGATTTTTATTGTTAAAAAGGTCTTAAGTTCGAGTCACGGGGAAAAATTAGAATTTGATGAAACATAAAATCTTTGCTCTGTATTCGCAAAAAAAGACTTTTTGTATAACTCCTTACATTATGAATATGCTACACATGTGCCTGCATAATTACAAATTGAGCAATTGAAAAAATTAAAAATTCTGAACATACAGATTATCATGATTTTGCCGGTTTTGCCGGTGAGTTGTGATCCCATTCTGGACACCACCGAGAATCGGATACAAATCACAGGACATGCACATTATCATGATAATTCATTTATCTAACAATTCTGTCACATAAACATATTAAATCTTAAATTATTAGTACAGTTTTGGGACATAATGTTGGGCGAGAAAAAGTTAAAAAAAAACC
The DNA here is from genome assembly GCA_031216915.1 of Pictodentalium vernedei. Taxonomy (NCBI): domain Eukaryota; kingdom Metazoa; phylum Mollusca; class Scaphopoda; order Dentaliida; family Dentaliidae; genus Pictodentalium; species Pictodentalium vernedei. The sequence continues at coordinate 476,267,564 of CM062292.1, read as the reverse complement.
CCCATATTTTATGGAACAATATTATTGTGCACTTTAACAAACAATGAGTAACGCGGTCACGGCAAATTTTCAAACTTGCGTTGTAAAATTATTCTCTCTCAATGCAGGGACCAGCCTAGGGGGAATTTTAGGGAGTCGTCATGTCTCCCTCCAGAAAAAAATAGGAAGACTGCAGAGTCAAGTAGGGAGACTTCATAGGCAAGTGGGGAAAATTAAGAATATTTATGTACCACCCCCCTGCCACCTTTCATATTTTCAGCTCATGGTCCTCCATTAATGTCCGATTAATCCAGGTCCACTTGTCTATGAAGCATTTATGCCACGTTAAAAAATCACAGAGTAATTATTGACTGAAAACCCCTCACTGCTACTCTCTCCTTCATGACCCCTCCCTCTTCTTCATGGCAACCCCCCCCCCCCCCCCCCCCCCCCCCCCCCCCCCAGCAGCCTCCTGTGGTTGCCTTTCACCAAAGTCCAACTATGCTAATAATTTCCAAAGTCTGAAAGTGTGGACAGGACCAAATGTAAGAAGGTTGCTTGGAAGGTACTTTAATAGTTAATAAACAAAATACATTCTGGGGTCGAGTATTTTGTAAAATAAATGTCCTTACGCATCATTTTCATAGCATTCCGGTGTCTTTCCGCATCATTTCGTGTTGTTCTGGTGTTTAGGAGGTCCCCTTTTTCAAGATCCTTCACATGTACACTTGTGTCCTGTACAAAGCTTTTCTTGTCATAACTAAACCTTTTTTTCATGTGTTTCAATTCCATTCCTGTTTTTCAGGGAATAGACGGCCCAACAGTTAACAGTCGTCAGCAAACTGAAATAAAAATACAGTGTTAGAAAATACGTCCGTTATGTATACATTTGCAGTATCCTAAGCGAGGTAACCTACTTTCAAACTGGGTTATTTTGTTGAGTCGTGTAAGTCACCTATTTTCGTTTCGACACTTGAAGCTCCGACTGAAATGGAACAAAATAGAAATAAAAAATCTGCCAAAAGTGACAATGGACAATTGATTGTCAGGTGATTTCAAATAAATGGTTGTTTATTTGATGAATGAAAATGCCCATTTATCACACTCAAGCACATTCGGTTCTTGAAAATAATCGTTTTTATGTAAACCTCGGATCACTCAGTTCAGCCTTTCCTCACTTAGGCAAACTTTTAGAGGGCGACTTGTAATCACCCGGACCATTTTTCTAGGCGACTCTGGGCTTGTAAGGGTGACATAATCGCCCTAGTCGCCCTCATGGCTGGTCCCTGTCTCAATGTCACTTCCTATGATGATACGCTTGAATTTTCAAGTGTGCAATATTTAATTGTGCAGTTTCTATTTATTGTGGAGGAGGGGGGAGGGTCATTTGCTATTAATAGTTCTGTCGCTAATTATAAGGAATTTTGTTTTGTTTTGAAAGCGATCAGCTGAGGCGATCACTGGAACGCACATAGAATGCATTCATATGCCTATTATAATAGCCTGTTGTGTTCCCAGAAACAAGTCTTCTATATGATACAGAGTCAGAATGAGTCGTCTGTGTGATACGGAATCGGAACACATTATTTGATACCTACCGTTTCTCATGCTTTTCAGGCTCAAATCTTAATGATTGTTAGATAAAAATCCATATCATATGACCTGTCATTGAAACAATCTCATTGAGTTTGTTTCAATGAGGGGTCACATGATACAATTTTGTTAAATATTTTTATCGGAAAAATGTGAAAAAATAAATTTTGATCCTGTTTGCATTGGGTAAAGGATTAATTGGTCTGAAACATAATACCTGGGCATCACATTACAGTACCCTTAACACGAGAAAAGACAGCTATGAATTACTACACAAAAATGACTTTCTTATGTACATTCTGCTTCAGAGTATACAAATACTGCCAGGGCCTGTACCAACATGTTCGAACAACCCAGGACAGAACCTGCCAGGGCCTTGTACCAACATGATCGAACAATCCAAGACAGAGCCTGCCAGGGCCTGTACCAACATGATCGAACCACCCAGGACAGAACCTGAATACTGCCAGGGCCTGTACCAACATGATCGAACCACCCAGGACAGAACCTGAATACTGCCAGGGCCTGTACCAACATGATTGAACAACCCAAGACAGAACCTGAATACTGCCAGGGCCTGTACCAATATGATCAAACAACCCAAGACAGGGCCTGTACCAACATGATCAAAGAATCCAAGACTGAACCTGAAATAATATTTTGACACCAGATGATTTGGAAACGATAACAACCACTTCATGGACACCCTGTCAGCCACTGGCAAAAATCACCACACCACCAGACTGGAGTAACATTATCATTAACAGTGACATACTAACATATTCCCCAGATTGCTGTGCATAGGGGAAACACCCCTCTTGATACCAACATCTCATCTCTATAACAGTGGGAAAGTTGTGATATACGCAGCCAGTGTACTATATGAAGACTTCAGATAAACAAGACCCAACAAGATAGACATTTTTTAGGGACAGATCAATAACATAACCCACATATTTATATCCATCTCCTTTATTTTATTTTTGTACTCTTTCAACAAAAGTTCTCTCTGCAAACTATCCTGAAACATGGATAAAGTGGTTTGACTTCAAAATCTGTGCCACTTTGCCAAAATAGCTCTCGCCATCACTGTGTTGTTAGCTGAACCTACACAAAATGAAAACAAACCAAAGGAGTTGTAATCATTAACTCTGTATAGCCATGCATTTACGATTAGATTTAATCCAGGCCTCTCACAAATGTATTCACCAAAATAAATTTTGCAAAATAAAATAAATTATTGCATTTGCCAATACAGTGGAGCCCACTTAATTGTATATTTTTATACTGTACCAATGACCCAGACATAGCTGGTGCTAACTCTTAAAATATAGGGCCAAACACAAATTTTGCCCCCCAATCCCCAAAATTTGCATCTAAAACTAAAGAAAACATGTCCTGAAAGGCCCTCCACACTTCGCCCCTACTGCGCATGCGCAGTGTCAAGGACGTTCCGAAATTGGCGCCATTAATCATTCTAAGCTTGGCCCTTCATCAGTTAACATCTGACTGATCTTTGTGCTTATAAATCTCAGTTTAAATGATGCCAGACACATAAATATTAGTGAAATGGTGATTCTAAGGAGGATAGAGAAGGAGGAGAGGAAAAAAATGTGTGACAGAATATTATCAGGGCTGTAACTTAAAATTTTTTAATGAAATTGTGTTAAGTTACCTATTTTCAAGGCAGCAGCCATTTTGTTTGTCATTCTGATTATTTAGTTACACTGTTTTTTTAAGTGTTTTCCTCTCTCCCTGTCCTTTAAGTCCCCCTTGCTATTCTCCCATGCTTGTGGCATAGTTTTTGTAATTATTATTACTAAATTTTCTTGGGAGTTTTAGCTGAATAACAGAATGAATTCTGTTCTTTTCCCCATGTTTACGTCTTCACCTACGGGTGGTTAGGCATTGTGTTCTGCATCTACCATCTGATGTTCTGCAGTTTCTTCCCTGGAAGTCTCTGTTTTGCATCAGATAGTGTATTTTTGGTAACTGATTTCGGGCCTGGGTGCCTGGAGTCTTATTTTAGTGTTTTTACACTCATTGTTTACATTTACAACAGCCCTCTGTGTGAGGGGGGATTTCTAAAAAATAATATCTTGATGTTATTTTAATCATAACTAGATACATTATTATTGTTCGTAAGTGTTGAATAAATTGTTTAAAATATTTTTAAAATTTTTGTCCACACTTAGGCTTGGGATCCATTGGGGCTCAACGTTACTTTTCAGAAACTTGGGCTGTTCTGAAAAAATATTTTTTCAAAATATTTTGATTTCAATTATTTTTTCTATATTAATGGATCATATTATTATTATGTATTTTGATTGCCAGGGGTTAGTGCGAGTACCAGGACTTGTTTTCTTTTCACATTGAAAGGATATTGATCAATTGTTTTAAGAGGAAGTCTTCCTCTGACCTTATTATCATTCTATATGTGGTCAGTGTACTCGCATTAACTCCTGTTCTGTATCGTATGATTTCGATGACAATATGGGAAGCGTATGTCACGGTATGTTGTTGGGGATTTGGACACTCCGGTCCTTTCCCCGCAGGGTCACTCTACTTTATCAATTTCTATTTCAGACGATCAAGATTAGGGTGATGTATCTGTGATGTCTTCCAACAGTGTGCCTCCGTCGTCACAATTAATGAAGGGCTAGCGGAAAAGTGCTCATGTAATACGCCAATTGCCTAAGAGGACCCAAGTAGGTTCGACGGCCTTTGACGTCCGCTAGCTCGCCCGGTGTAGCGTCCATTCACCGAATGGTTCGGCAGCCGGGTTCGTCCGTTGCGGTCTAGAAGGAATTTTGGGGTGATGCGAGCACTATAAAATTAACTTAATGCACACCCAGTGACGGCGGATCGGAGGGAGAACGGAGGAAGCCTTTTAGTCCGGTTCATAGCTCGTTCCGGTCCATCCGGACGGCAAGCGAGAGAGGCCCCTCTCTCGTTCAACAACATCTGGCCCCAGATGTTGTGGTACAAATGTGTCGTTAGCGGAGCATACGTCCGTCGCTCGGGACGCTCCGTTGTATAGGCAGTCCGCTGAGACTGCTAAGGCTTCCTCTTCTCGTCAGCGCACACGACCGCACCTTGGCTGCGTGACCGCCGATATATTACCAGCTTCGCCGATCAAGGATTCTTCGGCGACCAGGTCACACCATCCGACAGCCAGGGATTCGAGACCGATGGACTCCGGACGTTCGCATAGGAAGTATGCGGGAGCCATCTGATGCGGAGCTACCCTCGGCGAAGCAGCGATAGTCTGCGCCTCCGCAGGTCTCGACGCCGGACATTCTTGTGCACATAGCACAGCTTATCGCAGCATCCCAGCAGCCGACAGAAACGGTGTCGGATCGAGAATTATCCGACAGCGCTGGGTCGGTAGCCGGGGACTCGAGGCCTGCAGACTCCGGACGTTCGCATAGGAAGTGTGCGGGAGTCAACGTACACGGAGCTTCCAGCGGCAATGCATCGTAAGTCCGCTACTGCACAGGCCTCGGGAACGGACGTGCTTTCCTTAATAGCACAGTTTATCGCAGCATCCCAGCATCAACTGAATCTGTCGCATATATTTTATCCGACGATGCTGGGGCGGGACGCTCCGCGGAAGCGGGTACGGACGTCCGAAAATTTTCATCCGGTCCGACGGGATACCGAAAGGGATTCGGTGGATTTCTAGCTTTCCCTTTCGGAACAACATATGCTGCGATGCCGGATAAGAAACTGATAGCGTCGGTGGACTTAGAAATTTTTGGTTCGGTTCAGGGACATCGTCCCTCAGTTCCGACATAGTCCAATAATGTCACGCAAACTATCGAATTATTGAACGACGCTATATATATTATTATTTTATGCTTGCTATCCAAGCATTTCTGGTTTCTTGTTCGAAGAGTTATGGAGATGTCTTTCAAAAGTGTGCCTCTGTCGTCATAGTTAATGAAGAGTTAGCGGCAATATGTGCTCATGGAATATGTCTATCGCTTACGGAGTGACATTCGCTAGCTCACCCGGTGTAGCGTACATTCATCGAATGGTTCGGCTGCCGGGTTCGTCCGTTGCGGTCTAGGAAGGAGATTTGGGTGATGCGAGCACTTTAATTACTTTAGTACTCACCCAGTGACGGCAGATTGAGGACAGATCGGAGGAAGCCAACAACATAGGGGACCGCATGTTGTGGTTCAGATATTTTACATTCGGAGCATATGTCCGTTGCTCGGGACGCTCCGTTATATTGACAGTCCGAGAGACTGTCTTTAATGCTTCCTCATCCTCACAGCAGGGCACACGACCGCACATTGGCTACGTGACCTCGAGTATCCGATCAGTTTCGGCATTCAGTGATTTCACAGCGAATAGGTCGCGCCATCCGGTAGCCAAGGGATACGAGGCCTATACACTCCGTTCGCTCGCATATTGGAAGTATGCACGGGGTAACGATCTCGGAGCTTCCTGCGGCAATGCATCGTAAGACCGCTGCTCCTCAGGCCTCAGTGACGGACGTGCTATCCGAGTTAGCACAGTTGTTTCGCAGCATCCCAGCAATTGACGGTTTCTCGGTCGAATCAGGAATTATCCGACGGCGCTGGGTCGGTGCGGTCCGCGGTTGCATCAAGCTACGGACGACCGAACGCTTTATAGGGTCCAACAGGATGGCGAAAGGGATTCGAAAGATTTCGAGTTTTCCCTTTAGTAGTATCGGAAGATGCCTTTCTTATCTTCTGGCATTTCTTCCAGTGATTATTTTTCGGACTTCATTGCTGCGATCTTGGATAAGAGACTTATAGCGTCATTGGACTCGGATTTTTCGATCGGTACAGGGGCTTTGTCCCTGACTTACCGACGCAGTCCAATATTGTCATTACAACATGTGTTTTATTTTTCGACGCTATATATTTATATATATATACAAGCCTGCTACTAAGCATGATAGTTTAGTTTCTTGTCCGCGTGGCTCATTTCTGCCATTTTATCTTTTTTACATATAGTTTATTTTGGCAGAGCAGGGCATACCGAGAGTTCATATGCGTCTAGACGGTGATTAAAGACTGCATATATTCTTTTTCGCCGTTTATGTCTTTTCCAATATCAATGTTGGGAACGACATTATGTATAGTAGACTTAACTTAGACGCTTTATTATACGTAATCCGCCTTACTGAGGCGTTATCATTACGTCTTCAAGAAAAGATTTACGGGATATTATTCTCAATGTAATTTCTTTTGAGGGCAGTAGTGTGTTCACGTATAACTCTGCCCTTCAGTGGCTGATTGGAGTTGGTTAGACGTGATGCAGCCCTAGCTACATCCACGCGTGGATAGTAGGTTAAGAACTCTCTCAGAGTCGCTTCGTTCTCGGAGGAGCTTCTCTTCGACGGCAACTTTCCGGCAATCCATGAATTGCTTGAATTATACATTCTCTTGTCTATCTAGTGTTACAAGAGATTCAGACTGGGGCAAACATTCGGTGGTTGACTCAGAGAGTGCCACCGCAGTTGCCGGACCCGAGTGTGGCTGTTATGACGGTTGCCAGTCAAACAGATTGGGATATATACTGATCCCTACGGATTCGAAGTGCCAGGGTCTTTGGGTTCCGCAGTCTTTTAGCTATCAGTTTAACTTCCGCGGAATAATGTTTTTTAGGCTTGCTTTATGTCATTGCATGAACATTATTCAGAAACGCATGCCCAAATTCCTGTCCTTTAATTCGACAGTAGTGGCGTATCTCCGGAACCAGGGAGGCACTCTTTCGTTTCCGTTATTCAATTTAATGGAAAGAATCCGTCTGTTGGTTATAGTACACCAAGTTCAGTTTTGGTCCGTCATATTCTGGGTCGTCTGATTGTTTTATCGCACTCCCGTTCTCTTACGGGTCGCTTGTTGCTGTCAGAATGGACTCTCAACAAACAAGTATTTAATCAGATTTGCTATCTATGGGAGCGCCCAATGATGTTTTATTTATGACACAGCTTGCTAATCAATTGCAGACGTATGTGTTGGCTTGTCCAGATCTCTGAGCTAATACTGTTAACGCTCTATTGATCTATAGGACGGAATGATAGGATACGCGTATCCTCCGGCGCTGTTGTTTTAGCAGGTATTGCTAAGATAAACAACCACTATACATTTCTGTTGATAGCATCTCTATCTTCACAGAGATCATGAGTAATTTACTCTCTTGTCTACTGTGGATCTTAACGTGAAATCTTCCTCTATGTGAGGATCTTTTTTCACTGGGTAAATCGTGTCATCTTTATCACAACCAGCAAGGTCGCAACCTTCATGTATTCTGTTGTGTGGTCCGTATTGCATTGTATGCACTGTACTGGACGAGCTTTGGACGCGATTTCTTACTATAGGAGATCCTCTTCTTCGCTATTCTATGCGACTAAAGTGGAGGCTCTTCCGTCGTGGTGTAGGGATCATTATGTTCATATGGTTGATCCCTCCATACTACACATTGCTATTTTTTAGTATACTTGTTTCACAAGATCTACTGCAGCCTGTGTTATTTAGGTTATAGGTTTATGTTACCTCATACCTATGCACTCTACTATAGTTTACTATTGAGTCTTTTGTCTCTTTATCTAAGTCAGTTAGTAACTTTTTGATAAATAGACTTAGAATCTTTAGATTAAATTCCTATACGGATTTTAACTTCGGTTCTTATTTAGCTAAGTAATCATTTGAGCCTCTGGAAACAGTAGTTTTCAAATTCTGACCTTTTAGACAGTAATTCTGTTGGTTTCTCTTTTACTGTAGAGTCAGTGAGTTTCATGCACTATCGATGGATGATTTTCACTTTCATAGTTTCGGAATCAATACTTCCGTTACTATTTAGGTTGGATTGTTGCATAAGAGTTAGGCTCCTATTATCCGGAACCTATTATTTTAAGGTCCTTCCGTCTTCGTATGGGCATAGGCCTTTACTCTTTCCGGGTACAGTTTATGTATTTATAAACAGATATCTGTTTATTACAAGGGCGTAAGCTTCTTCTGTCTTTGATGTCTAGTAGAAGGACGTTACGCTCCATTTTATTGTTAATGGATTCTATTAACTAGCGTACTGCTTATGGTATATCATTAGCTTAGCAGTTGTGCTTAAGATTTCGGCTCATGAAGTAAGAGTTCTTCTACTTCTTGGGCTTACATTAATAGTGTTGCTATTATAGATTTTTGAAGGCTGCTCATTGCGCTCAGCCATCCATTCATGAATTTTATCTCAGAAATATCGAGTCCATTTCTGGAGGCCTCTATTGTTAGGTCTATTATCTACTGCTCAGAATGTCATTCTCTTAACAGTTGCTACTATAGCTAGGTAGGCTGTCTGTTTCGGCAGTGTCTCCGTTCGGCTGCCCTCTTCGCTCTGGGCTATTTGACCCAGGGCAAGAAAAAGGGTGGGGGGGAGGGTGTTCCCTTGGGTCACCTGTTTTTACTATGAAAACAAGGGGATACCTCCTCCGGAGTTAGTAATTCTGAGCTGTTATTGGGATGGTTGTTTAGTGAGAAGTTTAAGTTTATAAAATTCATTCAAGTCTTAGTTTTTAAAGTATAGCCTTTGAATATTGCATATGTCAACGGACATGATTATGCAATTCTCACACACTTTTAGAAGTATAAGAGTCTCTATTCTCTAGACTTACTTTATTATTGGCTTACTTTAAAAATTATTAGTATAAGGATTATTGGATATTAATAGAGTACATGGATGTATGAAGCTCAATTTTTGGAAGGTGTTGTATCTTTCTAATTTATCATAAATAAGAAAGATACATGTAAGGCCTATTACTTCTTTTCCCTACAGGGGATGACTCTATTTTATTTTTATTGAGCGTATTCCATTTTGCTCTATGTCCTTGGCCCTCCAGCCTTTTTACTATTCAGCTATGTCTGGGTCATTGGTACAGTATAAAAATGTTAAAAAATTTATAGTAATTTATATATTTTTGATACTTACCAATGACCCAGACGGGGATGGCCCTCCCAGGAGTTGGGAACTCTTGCCTCCCCGCTGAGTACATAGCGCTTACCAGGCACTGGTTATTAGAATGATTAATGGCGCCAATTTCGGAACGTCCTTGACACTGCGCATGCGCAGTAGGGGCGAAGTGTGGAGGGCCTTTCAGGACATGTTTTCTTTAGTTTTAGATGCAAATTTTGGGGATTGGGGGGCAAAATTTGTGTTTGGCCCTATATTTTAAGAGTTAGCACCAGCTATGTCTGGGTCATTGGTAAGTATAAAAAATATATAAATTACTATAAATTTTTTAACTTTTTCAAAATATTTTGATTTCAATTATTTTTTCTATATTAATGGATCATATTATTATTATGTATTTTGATTGCCAGGGATTAGTGCGAGTACCAGGACTTGTTTTCTTTTCACATTGAAAGGATATTGATCAATTGTTTTAAGAGGAAGTCTTCCTCTGACTTATTATCATTCTATATGTGGTCAGTGTACTCGCATTAACTCCTGTTCTGTATCGTAAGATTTCGATGACAATATGGGAAGCGTATGTCACGGTATGTTATTGGGGATTTGGACTCTCCGGTCCTTTCCCCGCAGGGTCACTCTACTTTATCAATTTCTATTTCAGACGATCAAGATTAGGGTGATGTATCTGTGATGTCTTCCAACAGTGTGCCTCCGTCGTCACAATTAATGAAGGGCTAGCGGAAAAGTGCTCATGTAAATACGCCAATTGCCTAAGAGGACCCTAGTAGGTTCGACGGCCTTTGACGTCCGCTAGCTCGCCCGGTGTAGCGTCCATTCACCGAATGGTTCGGCAGCCGGGTTCGTCCGTTGCGGTCTAGAAGGAATTTTGGGGTGATGCGAGCACTATAAATTAACCTAATGCACACCCAGTGACGGCGGATCGGAGGGAGAACGGAGGAAGCCTTTTAGTCCGGTTCATAGCTCGTTCCGGTCCATCCGGACGGCAAGCGAGAGAGGCCCCTCTCTCGTTCAACAACATCTGGCCCCAGATGTTGTGGTACAATGTGTCGCAAGCGGAGCATACGTCCGTCGCTCGGGACGCTCCGTTGTATAGGCAGTCCGCGGAGACTGCTAAGGCTTCCTCTTCTCGTCAGCGCACACGACCGCACCTTGGCTGCGTGACCGCCGATATATTACCAGCTTCGCCGATCAAGGATTCTTCGGCGACCAGGTCACACCATCCGGTAGCCAGGGACACGAGGCCTGCAGACTCCGGACGTTCGCATAGGAAGTGTGCGGGAGTCAACGTACACGGAGCTTCCGGCGGCAATGCATCGTAAGACCGCTACTGCACAGGCCTCGGGAACGGACGTGCTTTCCTTAATAGCACAGTTTATCGCAGCATCCCAGCATCAACTGTATCTGTCGCATATATTTTATCCGACGATGCTGGGTCGGGACGCTCCGCGGAAGCGGGTACGGACGTCCGAAAGTTTCATCCGGTCCGACGGGATACCGAAAAGGATTCGGAGGATTTCGAGCTTTCCCTTTCGGAACAACATATGCTGTTGTGTATGTCATCTGACTTGGTCTTCTACAGCTTCTTTTGTCGGACCAGAATGCTGCGATGCCGGATAAGAAACTGATAGCGTCGGTGGACTTAGTAATTTTTGGTTCGGTTCAGGGACATCGTCCCTCAGTTCCGACATAGTCCAATAATGTCACACAAACTTTCGAATTATTGAACGATGCTATATATATATTATTATTTTATGCTTGCTAACCAAGCATTTCTGGTTTCTTGTTCGAAGAGTTATGGAGATGTCTTTCAAAAGTGTGCCTCTGTCGTCATAGTTAATGAAGAGTTAGCGGCAATAAGTGCTCATGGAATATGTCTATCGCCTACGGAGTGACATTCGCTAGCTCACCCGGTGTAGCGTACATTCATCGAATGGTTCGGCTGCCGGGTTCGTCCGTTGCGGTCTAGGAAGGAGATTTGGGTGATGCGAGCACTTTAATTACTTTAGTACTCACCCAGTGACGGCAGATTGAGGACAGATCGGAGGAAGCCTGTTAGTCCGGTTCCTGGCTTGTCCAGGTCCGTCCGGGCTGTGAGCGAGAGAGGTCCCTCTCTCGTCCAACAACATAGGAGACCGCATGTTGTGGTTCAGATATTTTACATTCGGAGCATATGTCCGTCGGTCGGGACGCTCCGTTATATTGACAGTCCGAGAGACTGTCCTTAATGCTTCCTCATCCTCACAGCAGGGCACACGACCGCACATTGGCTATGTGACCTCGAGTATCCGATCAGTTTCGGCATTCAGTGATTACACGGCGAATAGGTCGCGCCATCCGGTAGCCAAGGGACACGAGGCCTATACACTCCGTTCGCTCGCATATTGGTAGTATGCACGGGGTAACGATTACGGAGCTTCCAGCGGCAATGCGTCGTAAGACTGCTTCTCCTCAGGCCTCAGTGACGGACGTGCTATCCGAGTTTGCACAGTTGTTTCGCAGCATCCCAGCAATTGACAGTTTCTCGGTCGAATCAGGAATTATCCGACGGCGCTGGGTCGGTGCGGTCCGCGGTTGCATCAGCTACGGACGACCGAACGCTTTATAGGGTCCGACAGGATGGCGAAAGGGATTCGAAAGATTTCGAGTTTTCCCTTTAGTAGTATCGGAAGATGCCTTTCATATCTTCTGGCATTATCTTCCAGTGATTGTTATTTCGGACTTCATTGCTGCGATCTTGGATAAGAGACTTATAGCGTCATTGGACTCGGATTTTTCGATCGGTTCAGGGACATTGTCCCTGACTTATCGACGCAGTCCAATATTGTCATTACAACATGTGTTTTATTTTTCGACGCTATATATATATATACAAGCCTGCTACTAAGCATGATAGTTTAGTTTCTTGTCCGCGTTGCTCATTTCTGCCATTTTATCATTTATACGAATAGTTTATTTTGGCAGAGCAGGGCATACCGAGAGTTCATATGCGTCTAGACGGTGTGATTAAAGACTGCATATATTCTTTTTCGCCGTTTATGTCTTTTCCAATTTCAATGTTGGGAACGACATTATGTATAGTAGACTTAACTTAGACGCTTTATCATACGTAATCCGCCTTACTGAGGCGTTATCATTACGTCTTCAAGAAAAGATTTACGGGATATTATTCTCAATGTAATTTCTTTTGAGGGCAGTAGTTTGTTCACGTATAACTCCGCCCTTCAGTGGCTGATTGGAGTTAGTTAGATGTGACGCAGCCCTAGCTACATCCACACGTGTGGATAGTAAGGTTAAGAACTCTCTCAGAGTCGCTTCGTTCTCGGAGGAGCTTCTCTTCGACGGCAACTTTTCGGCAATCCATGAATTGCTCGATTTACACGTTCTCTTGTCTATCTAGTGTTACAAGAGATTCAGACTGGGGCAAACATTCGGTGGTTGACTCAGAGAGTGCCACCGCAGTTGCCGGACCCGAGTGTGGCTGTTATGACGGTTGCCAGTCAAACAGTTTGGGATATAATACTGATCCCTACGGATTCGAAGTGCCAGGGTCTTTGGGTTCCGCAGTCTCTTAGCAATCAGTTTTCTTCCGCGGAATAATGTTTTTTAGGCTTGCTTTATGTCATTGCATGAACATTATTCAGAAACGCATGCCCAAATTCCTGTCCTTTAATTCGACAGTAGTGGCGTATCTCCGGAACCAGGGAGGCACTCTTTCGTTTCCGTTATTCAATTTAATGGAAAGAATCCGTCTGTTGGTTATAGTACACCAAGTTCAGTTTTGGTCCGTCATATTCCGGGTCGTCTGATTGTTTTATTGGACTTCCGTTCTCTTACGGGTCGCTTGTTGCTGTCGGAATGGACTCTCAACAAACAAGTATTCAATCAGATTTGCTATCTATGGGAGCGCCCAATGATGATTTATTTATGACACAGCTTGCTAATCAATTGCAGACGTATGTGTTGGCTTGTCCAGATCTCTGAGCTAATGTTGTTAACGCTCTATTGATCTATAGGACGAAATGATAGGATACGCGTATCCTCCGGCGCTGTTGTTTCAGCAGGTATTGCTAAGATAAACAACCACAATACATTTCTGTTGATAGCATCTCTATCTTCACAGAGATCATGAGTAATTTACTCTCTTGTCTACTGTGGGTCTTAACGTGAAATCTTCCTCTATGTGAGGATCTTTTTTCACTGGGTAAATCGTGTCATCTTTATCACAACCAGCAAGGTCGCAACCTTCATGTATTCCGTTGTGTGGTCCGTATTGCATTGTAAGCACTGTACTGGACGAGCTTTGGACGCGATTTCTTACTATAGGAGATCCTCTTCTTCGCTATTCTATGCGACTAAAGTGGAGGCTCTTCCGTCGTGGTGTAGGGATCATTATGTTCATATTGTTGATCCCTCCATACTACTCATTGCTATTTTTTAGTATACTTGTTTCACAAGATCTACTGCAGCCTGTTGTTATAGGTTATAGGTTTATGTTACCTCATACCTATGCACTCTACGATAGTTTACAATTGAGTCTTTTGTCTCTTTATCTAAGTCAGTTAGTAACTTTTTGATAAATAGACTTAGAATCTTTAGATTAAATTCCTATACGGATTTTAACTTCGGTTCTTATTTAGCTAAGTAATCATTTGAGCCTCTGGAAACAGTAGTTTTCAAATTCTGACCTTTTAGACAGTAATTCTGTTGATTTCTCTTTTACTGTAGAGTCAGTGAGTTTCATGCACTATCGATGGATGATTTTCACTTTCATAGTTTCGGAATCAATACTTCCGTTACTATTTAGGTTGGATTGTTGCATAAGAGTTAGGCTCCTATTATCCGGAACCTATTATTTTAAGGTCCTTCCGTCTTCGTATGGGCATAGGCCTTTACTCTTTCCGGGTACAGTTTATGTATTTATAAACAGATATCTGTTTATTACAAGGGCGTAAGCTTCTTCTGTCTTTGATGTCTAGTAGAAGGACGTTACGCTCCATTTTATTGTTAATGGATTCTATTAACTAGCGTACTGCTTATGGTATATCATTGGCTTAGCAGTTGTGCTTAAGATTTCGGCTCATGAAGTAAGAGTTCTTCTACTTCTTGGGCTTACATTAACAGTGTTGCTATTATAGATTTTTGAAGGCTGCTCATTGCGCTCAGCCATCCACATTCATGAATTTTATCTCAGAAATATCGAGTCCATTTCTGGAGGCCTCTATTGTTAGGTCTATTATCTACTGCTCAGAATGTCATTCACTTAACAGTTGCTACTATAGCTAGGTAGGCTGTCTGTTTCGGCAGTGTCTCCGTTCGGCTGCCCTCTTCGCTCTGGGCTATTTGACCCAGGGCAAGAAAAAGGGGGGGGGGGGGGGGTGTGTTCCCTTGGGTCACCTGTTTTTACTATGAAAACAAGGGGATACCTCCTCCGGAGTTAGTAATTCTGAGCTGTTATTGGGATGGTTGTTTAGTGAGAAGTTTAAGTTTATAAAATTCATTCAAGTCTTAGTTTTTAAAGTATAGCTTTTGAATATTGCATATGTCAACGGACATGATTATGCAATTCTCACACACTTTTAGGAGTATAAGAGTCTCTATTCTCTAGACTTACTTTATTATTGGCTTACTTTAAAAATTATTAGTATAAGGATTATTGGATATTAATAGAGTACATGGATGTATGAAGCTCAATTTTTGGAAGGTGTTGTATCTTTCTAATTTATCATAAATAAGAAAGATACATGTAAGGCCTATTACTTCTTTTCCCTATAGGGGATGACTCTATTTTATTTTATTGAGCGTATTCCATTTTGCTCTATGTCCTTGGCCCTCCAGCCTTTTTACTATTCAGCTATGTCTGGGTCATTGGTACAGTATAAAAATGTTAAAAAATTTATAGTAATTTATATATTTTTTATACTTACCAATGACCCAGACGGGGATGGCCCTCCCAGGAGTTGGGAACTCTTGCCTCCCCGCTGAGTACATAGCGCTTACCAGGCACTGGTTATTAGAATGATAAATGGCGCCAATTTCGGAACGTCCTTGACACTGCGCATGCGCAGTAGGGGCGAAGTGTGGAGGGCCTTTCAGGACATGTTTTCTTTAGTTTTAGATGCAAATTTTGGGGATTGGGGGGCAAAATTTGTGTTTGGCCCTATATTTTAAGAGTTAGCACCAGCTATGTCTGGGTCATTGGTAAGTATAAAAAATATATAAATTACTATAAATTTTTTAACTTCCGTTACTATTTAGGTTGGATTGTTGCATAAGAGTTAGGCTCCTATTATCCGGAACCTATTATTTTAAGGTCCTTCCGTCATCGTATGGGCATAGGCCTTTACTCTTTCCGGGTACAGTTTATGTATTTATAAACAGATATCTGTTTATTACTTTGGGCGTAAGCTTCTTCTGTCTTTGATGTCTAGTAGAAGGATGTTACGCTCCATTTTATTGTTAATGGATTCTATTAACTATCGGTACTGCTTATGGTATATCATTGACTTAGCAGTTGTGCTTAAGATTTCGGCTCATGAAGTAAGAGTTCTTCTACTTCTTGGGCTTACATTAATAGTGTCGCTATTATAGATTTTTGAAGGCCGCTCATTGCGCTCAGCCATCCACATTCATGAATTTTATCTCAGAAATATCGAGTCCATTTCTGGAGGCCTCTATTGTTAGGTCTATTATCTACTGCTCAGAATGTCATTCACTTAACAGTTGCTACTATAGCTAGGTAGGCTGTCTGTTTCGGCAGTGTCTCCGTTCGGCTGCCCTCTTCGCTCTGGGCTATTTGACCCAGGGCAAGAAAAAGGGGGGGGGGGGGGAGGGTGTTCCCTTGGGTCACCTGTTTTACTATGAAAACAAGGGGATACCTCCTCCGGAGTTAGTAATTCTGAGCTGTTATTGGGATGGTTGTTTAGTGAGAAGTTTAGGTTTTTAAAATTCATTCAAGTCTTAGTTTTTAAAGTATAGCTTTTGAATATTGCATATGTCAACGGACATGATTATGCAATCCTCAGACACTTTTAGGAGTATAAGAGTCTCTATTCTCTAGACTTACTTTATTTATTGGCTTACTTTAAAAATTATTAGTATAAGGATTATATTGGATATTAATAGAGTACATGGATGTATGAAGCTCAATTTTGGAAGGTGTTGTATCTTTCTAATTTATCATAAATAAGAAAGATACATGTAAGGCCTGTTACTTCTTTTTCCCTACAGGGGATGACTCTATTTTATTTTATTGAGCGTATTCCATTTTGCTCTATGTCCTTGACCCTCCAGCCTTTTTACTATTCAGCTATGTCTGGGTCATTGGTACAGTATAAAAATGTTAAAAAATTTATAGTAATTTATATATTTTTTATACTTACCAATGACCCAGACGGGGATGGCCCTCCCAGGAGTTGGGAACTCTTGCCTCCCCGCTGAGTACATAGCGCTTACCAGGCACTGGTTATTAGAATGATTAATGGCGCCAATTTCGGAACGTCCTTGACACTGTGCATGCGCAGTAGGGGCGACGTGTGGAGGGCCTTTCAGGACATGTTTTCTTTAGTTTTAGATGCAAATTTTGGGGATTGGGGGGCAAAATTTGTGTTTGGCCCTATATTTTAAGAGTTAGCACCAGCTATGTCTGGGTCATTGGTGAGTATAAAAAATAAATTACTATAAATTTTTTAACATCTCTTAACTGAATAACCCTGTTAATTGAATATAATTTCCCAACACAAAAACCATGTACTATACCTCCAGTACAAATTTGACCTGTTAATTGAATATAAGTTATAGAGTAAACTCTTGTTAATTGAATGAAAAATCTTGCAACCTGTCAAGAAATTTCCCTGACTCTCCCCAGTTTTCATTTGTTTATAGACCTATTTGGCCTCAGTATATCCAATACAGGCATTTAATCTATTATATCTTGTTTGACAGAGCTCATGGAGCTCTGTCAAGCAAGATATAATAGAATAAATGCTAAGTTTATCTCTAGAATACAGGAAAATACCACAATCCTTGTTAATTGAATACTCCTGTTAATTGAATAATTTTCATTGGACAAGTGGCTATTCAATTAACAGGGTTCCACTGTAATAGTAACTAAACCTGGTCAACCACAATGAATGCGATATCGATGAATTTACCACTGCATTCGCCAAAACTGGCATTTGCCAAGGCACTCACCAAACTGATGCTTGAATTTGCCAGTGCATTCGCCAGGCATTCGCCAAGTTCAGACTTATATAAGGCTCACACTACGTATATGCCAGCACAATTCTCCTCTGACGATGTTCAGTCTCTAACGAAACCAGTTAGGCATGATTGACAATTTGTTAGGGATTACCGGAAAAGCAGTTCTCTTGGACTTTGTGAGCCCTTTTGAATTATGATATCACATTAACCAGCATTCATTTAGGACGCTTTATGTTCAAAACTGTGAATTGTTTCTTTTTTTCATTTGATGTTTCTTTTTCAGGGAAAGATATAAAAAAAAGAACTGGGAAACCCCTATACCAGACTCACTCAAGTTAACTGATAAAGAAGTCACTGAATTTGTAGAAACTTTAAAGCCATTAGTATTTTTGGCAATGTTTAGTAAATATGGCAGCCAGGATGCAGCTGTATCACTTCGGTATTTGAGTACATTACGGCCGGAACTGCTGATACCACCTTTGCTGGAAAAGTAAGACATATTTGGAAAATTACCGATTTTCTAATGATCAGGAATTCTTTAATTTCTATTTATTTCCCAAATCATAAACTTTCATTTCTTTAAATTTATACGAAAAAATGTTTTTTCAGGCCATTATGTTTGAAAAAATGCAATGCGGTAAACCTCACCACTTAAAATAATTTGGTTTGAATGCTTATGGCCACAGGTGATACTTTTTAACTCTTGTTCAGTTGAGGTGATTTTACTGAAAACAGTGGATCCCACTTAATTGGATATCTCTTAATTGTATATCCCTGTTAATTGAATATAATTTTTAAACACAAAACCATTTACCATACCTTCAGTACAAATTTGATCTGTTAATTGCATATGGGTTGTAGAGTAAACTCCTGTTCATTGTATATAAATTTTTTGTAATACGCACCAAATTCACCTTATTTATCAACATTTTTGGCTTCACTACATCCAATACAGGCATTTATTCTAATATATCTTGTTTGACGGAGCTCTATGAGCTCTGTCAAACAAGATATAATAGAATAAATGCCCAGTTTACCCCCCTGAACACAGGAAACTGACCAAATCTCTGTTAATTGTATACTCTGGCAAAATGGATATTCAATTAAGAGGATTCTACTGTACCTCCAGATATTTTGACTGTCTGAAATTAATGTGTTTGTACAACACTCGCAGTGTGCAAAATTTGATGAGAACACTCTATTCCTTCGCATTGTGGTTATGCAAATTTAAATTATGCAAACAGATGACCGGTTAACCAAAAGTTGCTGGTAGAGTGCTAAATTTTTTCTCAGCCTCAAGATTTGTTCACACATTTTTTGTCTTGTTACAATTTATGGGAGAGTGCCTATAGGGCAATAATGCAAATCAATGGAGATGAAGTAATTTTACTTCCAAGATAATATGAAGGACATCCACAGAATATGAAGTCCTTAACTTTAGGTACCTGCAATTCAGAATAAAGCCCAAATATGGGCTTCTAGCACTCTACCAGTTAACCAGCCTTTCTTATGTCTTGATAGATTTTTAGATTTTTGCCATGAGAGGCTATATATATTTCAATTCCACGCAATATATGAATACATGTTAATGATAAAAAGGCAGTTTCCCAAGAATTTTTATGGACCCAAGCATTTGGTTAGCCATCTCCAAACCATGTGAATAGTCAGTCGGTTAGTGTCATTTTTGAAATTTTGCACACTGCTCTCAAATAGTCGAAGCCAATGAATCAAGTTTAATGAAATCATTTGCCATTCGTTTTGGTGATAGTTTGCTCTGATCCCTGTTTCTAGGGTGGGTGCTTGTACTGAAACTCTTGATAGGAGATTGCCTGATAGCTTTCTCATGTAATTTCAATAGAACCGTAATATCAAAGATTAACATTGGCATGGCTGGGGTTCGAACCCATGCCAAGAGAGTTTCCTTTGGCACCAACAGCCTAGCGAAACTATACTGAACCACGCTATACTGAACCACGCTGAAACTATACTGACTCCAGGGGTCTGTCGGTGGCTGAGTGGTGTGCGTGGTTCAGTATAGTTTCGCTAGGCAGTTGGTGCCGAAGGAATTTTTCTTGGCGTTCATTCGAACCCCCGCCATGCCATTGTAAACAAAACCAGCATCCTTTCTTAATTCTATGGCATCTGGGAAATTTGAAAAAGACAAGTGTCGCTGATTTCTTCTGAGGTGCAGTTCGTAGAGTTAAGTAATTAGATGCAACTGTCTGATCAAAGATTAACGTTTAGATATCAAAATCAGCAGAAATATGAAATAATTGAAGTGTCTTCCAACAATGTTTAATCGTGTACCCAACTTAAATGGCAGACGACACTTGTAAAAAATTTATTGACTAAAAAAATTTATTTAATTTTTTACCTCAACCTCAAAGCTGAAAGAGCTTGTTCCAGTGAGGGGTCATAAGCTATGTTTTTAAGCTCAAAAAATTAAAAAATAATGTTTAAATGATATTTTTTGTGGTCCAGTTAAAATTCATAGTAATCATCTAATATTTATGCAGGTTAAGTAACATTTTGTATTGGGATTTAATGACAATTTTGACAGCTAGGGTCACCTCGTTCAACGAGAAAACCACGTAGCAGCTGTAAGTAACTGTAAGCCTCACCAACGTACTAACTCCACACAAGCAGGTTTAGCATTGGTTGAAGACAAGTGCATCATTGACATGCAGTACAACTTAATACACGGTGTCCATTTCGGCAATTGGGATTAAGTGCCCTGCCCAAGGACACAACACAGTTACCCCGGTTGGAATTGAACCATGGACCTTTTCGTTAGAATTTGCATAACAATAAGGGCAAAGATACAAATGGCTATTTATTTATTGTTTTTTATTTATTGGTGTTTAAAGTCACATATTTATGCACAATGGCTAATCGTGACCGTGACAGTTTTACGGGTGGAGGAAGCCAGAGTACCCAGCAGGGCTGTAACAATTTTTTTAATTTAGGAATCGATTAATCGTTGCAAATAATCGATAATAATCGATTAATTGTACCTAGATGACTCCCTCTCTCTATCTCTCTTTCAGGTCGTTAAAAATGAATTTCAAGTCAGTTGACCAACATCAAGTAAACAACAAAGACGATCCTCTTTTAGGTCCATTCAAAGCTTTGACGTTCTGAACTTTTGAACCATCAGCGTAATAATCAAGACCAGTCGTCAGTTGCAAACTTCGCAAGTTCGCAACTGCTGACTGGGCTTGATTATTACACTGACAGTTCAAAAGTTCAGAACATCCAAGCTTTGAATGGACCTAAAAGAGAAATGCTTCTACCGTCTTCTTAAGGTTTAACGTTGACGTTCTTGACCTTTTACCTTTAGAAACAATAGTTTTTTTTCATCAATTTTTTTTAATTATTAAACGATTAAACGATTAATTATTTACCGATTCTTCGACAACAAAAAACACTAATCGATTTTGGTGTGATCGATCGACAATCGATTGATCAATTAATTGTGACACCCCTACGTACCCAGAGAGAGCCACCGAGCATCGACGAGCAACTGTCAGCTCCTCAACATTCTAACTCTGTTCAAGCTCCGCTCAAGCAGGTTTACAGCAGTTGAAGACATGTGCACCAACGACATGCCCCCATGTAGGCAACCAGGATATAGTGCCTTGCCCAAGGACACAATGTGGGTCGTCCCAGATTGGGATTGAACTCGGGACCTCTAGCATAAAAGTCCAACAGTCTACCACTGAGCCACCGTGCTCCCTACAGATGGCTAGTATCATTCTAAATCACTGAAATATTTAAACCTTGAATTAATACATGCTTTACATTCCAGGACATATCCTGCTATTCAAACACTGACTGAACCACATCGCCTCATAGCATGCATGAATTGCATTGCAGCTGTTTCTCGCCCAATGCTAGGATCGAAAAAATGGTACCCAGAAGGACCAACTCATGTCCTGCCTCTGTTGCAACTGTGTCTTCCAGGAATAGATCCAAATGACTTCAGGAAAAGTCTGGTATGTGAAAAATTTATAATGCTGTTTATGTATACTTAAATTCTGAAAAAGCCTCGTTTTTAATTTAAATTATTCAGTAGAGAGTTTCCAATGAGTTCCCAGTTTATAGTGAAATTTATAGTACAGCCGACGTGGACTGGTGAATTTCCATGGGGTGCAATATTTTCACAGATGCAATAATATTAGATTCCAAACACTAATTATAGGAATAATCATCAAAAATTTAATTACTGAAACAGGGTTCATTAACCCTTTACCTAACGAATCGCCCGCATCCGCCCACTTAATATGCAAATTGTGCAGTTGAAAAAATTGAATTTTTCAAAATATTTCAACAAAACCATATCATGTGACCCCTCATTGAACGAGCTCATTGAGCTTGTTCCAATGAGGGGTGACATGATATGGTTTTGTTGAAATTTTTTGAAAAATTTAAAAAAATGATATTTAAAATAATAAATTTTGATATCGTCTGCATTGGGTAAAGGGTTAATTAAAATTTTACTGATGATGATTTTTATTACCTGATAAATGCATATGTGGTCATCATTGCCCACGTGGATTATGACGAACCCAAGGTGACTGTACTGGATGAAAAACGAGTTCAATAAATTAGGACTGGACTGACCCTTCGTGTTGGTCCAGGCGAATTTTTTTGGACAATTCCGTAAATTTACCGATAAACTGAGGAATAGTTGAAGATTCTAGATTCTATTTATTACCTTATGAAAGTTGCCTAATGATATTCTCATGACAGGCTTTACACCCGCATGTAATAATACGTACGTATGTAAATTTACTCATTTATGCAAATGACATGTGAACGGTTTTACACACATTTATTACTTGATAAAAGTTACTTAAAGTTCAGTTCACATGACAAACTTCACTCATGCATTATTAGTTATCCTTGTGTCTTCTTGGGTGTATGGGAATTTACACTGGTCTGGGGACTCCTATACTCTGAGGCACAGCCGAAGGGTGAATGAATTCCCAGATCGGTGTAAATTCCTAATCACTCCAGAAGACACGAGGAAAATAGATTTATTTCCAAATACTTTTGTTCTGTTAACTTATTAGCTAATAGGTAATATAGCTTTCAAAATCAATATTTTCTCCTTTTTCCAATGAAAATGTTCTCAGAAAATTTAAATTGGTACACTTTTTGTTGCATTCTTCACAGGTTACAGTGGAGCCCACTTAATTGGATATCTCTTAACTGAATAACCCTGTTAATTGAATATAATTTCCATTTCCCAACACAAGACCATTTACCATACCTCCAGTACAAATTTGACCTGTTAATTGAATATAGGTTAGGCCAAAAAAAAAAATGAATTGATTCTCAGGCAATTTTTTTTTTAAATCAGTGAACGGGGGGGGGGGGGGGGGGGGGAGGATTTTATTTTTTATTTTTATTTCTTCCAGATGGTGAGCAAGGATTGAGAGGCAAAAGTCACTTTCTGATGTCTGTTTTTACCTAAAAAGCATAAAAAGTGCATATTGTAAAATGATATACAAATAAAACTCATTTTATTGAAAACTAAAACTGTTATTTTGATAGAAATTAGCATTTTCACGATAGAAATTTTCGAATGACAACAACTGAGAATGGAAGCAAGCTTCCGGTGTCAATTTAGTATGGAACTTACACAACACTTGTAACGTCATTGCGATGAAGCCCTTTCATTCATATCACTATCCGAGGGTCCATGGGTGAAAATAATAAATGGATAGGCCCAACTCAATACACAAAATAAGCTGGACGTGTCAACCCATCAAGACTTTGTTTCTTTTTACTTTGAATGAAGACGTCATTCGTATTGGGAAACACATGTATATTTTGAGTAATCTCCCTTGATGCACAACTGCTCTGAAAAATCTGATTTCAGATTCCATTCAGTGTTTTACCCACTTTTTCCCTGGTTATGTTCACGAAACGTCGGCAGAATTTGGATTTTGTATTTCTTTAGTAAGTGATAATCCCCCACCCCAAAAATATACTTACCTGTACCGATTATTCTCACTATTTCTCATTCGTGTTTCCACAGCAAAAAAGGTTACTTGACGCTTGTACCTGGCAAATTAACGTTTGGTATTCGACAAGGTTGGTTATCCTTGGGTTGGACAGCTCACCAAACACCGAGTCAAGTTTGCGTTTGAATTCACCTGCCGTGTGCGTCCAACCTCTCGAAAATATGGCGATAACCTTTCCCCTCTCATACTTAACACACACATGTGCACATTTTCCTGTTTATTTGTTGGTTTTGGGCCTTAAAATCAATGTGCCCTTTTCAATTTCCCTGTTACCCATTTTCGTGCAATGACGGTCCAAATAAAAAGGCCCAATGCGGGCCATTTATTTCAATGCAGCAGTGCCTGAGAATCAATTCCTTTTTTTTGTCCTTCTAGAGTAAAGTCCTGTTAACTGAATAAAAAATCTTGTAATCTATCAAGAAATTACCCTGACTCTCCCCAATTTTTCTTTGTTTATAGACCTATTCGACCTCAGTACATCCAGTACAGGCATTTATCTATTATATCTTGTTTGACAGAGCTCATGTAGCTCTGTCAAACAAGATATAATAGAATAAATGCTAAGTTTATCTCTAAACTACAGGAAAGAGACACAATCCCTGTTAATCGAATACTCCTGTTAATTGAATAATTTTCATTGGCCAAGTGACTATTCAATTAACAGGTCTCCGCTGTAGTAGAATAACAACAAGGTATATTTTTATACTGTACCAATGACCCAGACTTAGCTGGTGCTAACTCCAACAAAACCAGGGCCAAACACAAATTTTGCCCCCCAATCCCCAAAATTTGCACCAAAACAAAAAGAAATCATGTCCTAAAGGACCTCCATAGTACGCCTCTACTGCGCATGCGCAGTGACGCAGTCGTCCCGAAATTGGCGCCAATTATCATTCTCTGTTTGGCCCTTCATCAGTCAACATCTCACTGATCTTTGTGCTTGTAAATCTCAGTTTAAAGGATGCCAGACACGTAATTTTTGGAGAAAATGTGATTCTAAGGAGGATAGAAGGAGGAGAGGAAAAAGAAGTGGCAAAAAATAATCAGGGCTGTACTTAAAATTTTTTGATGAAATTATGTTAAGTTGCCTATTTTCGAGGCATGGGCCTCTTGTTGTCATTCTTGCTAATTGTTGCACTGCTTATTCAGTGTTTCCTCTCCCCTAGCCTTCTAAAGTCCCCCCTGGCAATTCTCCCATGCTTTTGGCATATTTTTGAGAAGTTTCATTTCTAAAATTTCCTGGGAGAGTTGCTTGGTTACAGAATGTATTTTTATACTGTACCAATGACCCAGACATAGCTGGTGCTAACTCTTAAAATATAGGGCCAAACACAAATTTTGCCCCCCAATCCCCAAAATTTGCATCTAAAACTAAAGAAAACATGTCCTGAAAGGCCCTCCACACTTCGCCCCTACTGCGCATGCGCAGTGTCAAGGACGTTCCGAAATTGGCGCCATTTATCATTCTAAGTTTGGCCCTTCATCAGTTAACATCTGACTGATCTTTGTGCTTTTAAATCTCAGTTTAAATGATGCCAGACACATAAATATTAGTGAAATGGTGATTCTAAGGAGGATAGAAAAGGAGGAGAGGAAAAGAATGTGTGACAGAATATTATCAGGACTGTAACTTAAAATTTTTTAATGAAATTATGTTAAGTTACCTATTTTCAAGGCAGCAGCCATTTTGTTGTCATTCTGATTATTTAGTTACACTGTTTTTTCAAGTGTTTTTCCTCTCTCCCTGTCCTTTAAGTTCCCCCTTGCTATTCTCCCATGCTTTTGGCATAGTTTCTGTAATTATTATTACTAAAATTTCTTGGGAGTTTTAGCTGAATAACAGAATGAATTCTGTTCTTTCCCCATGTTTACGTCTTCACCTACGGGTGGTTAGGCGTTGTGTTCTGCATCTACCATCTGATGTTCTGCAGTTTCTTCCCTGGAAGTCTCTGTTTTGCATCAGATGGTGTATTTTTGGTAACTGATTTCGGGCCTGGGTGCCTGGAGTCTTATTTTAGTGTTTTTACACTCATTGTTTACATTTACAACAGCCCTCTGTGTGAGGGGGGGATTTCTAAATAATAATATCTTTATGTTATTTTAATCATAACTAGATACATTATTATTGTTCGCAAGTGTTGAATAAATTGTTTAAAATATTTTTAAAATTTTTGTCCACACTTAGGCTTGGGATCCATTGGGGCTCAACGTTACTTTTCAGAAACTTGGGCTGTTCTGAAAAAATATTTTTTCAAAATATTTTGATTTCAATTATTTTTTCTATATTAATGGATCATATTATTATTATGTATTTTGATTGCCAGGGGTTAGTGCGAGTACCAGGACTTGTTTTCTTTTCACATTGAAAGGATATTGATCAATTGTTTTAAGAGGAAGTCTTCCTCTGACCTTATTATCATTCTATATGTGGTCAGTGTACTCGCATTAACTCCTGTTCTGTATCGTATGATTTCGATAACAATATGGGAAGCGTATGTCACGGTATGTTGTTGGGGATTTGGACACTCCGGTCCTTTCCCCGCAGGGTCACTCTACTTTATCAATTTCTATTTCAGACGATCAAGATTAGGGTGATGTATCTGTGATGTCTTCCAACAGTGTGCCTCCGTCGTCACAATTAATGAAGGGCTAGCGGAAAAGTGCTCATGTAATACGCCAGTTGCCTAAGAGGACCCTAGTAGGTTCGACGGCCTTTGACGTCCGCTAGCTCGCCCGGTGTAGCGTCCATTCACCGAATGGTTCGGCAGCCGGGTTCGTCCGTTGCGGTCTAGAAGGAATTTTGGGGTGATGCGAGCACTATAAAATTATCTTAATGCACACCCAGTGACGGCGGATCGGAGGGAGAACGGAGGAAGCCTTTTAGTCCGGTTCATAGCTCGTTCCGGTCCATCCGGACGGCAAGCGAGAGAGGCCCCTCTCTCGTTCAACAACATCTGGCCCCAGATGTTGTGGTACAAATGTGTCGCTAGCGGAGCATACGTCCGTCGCTCGGGACGCTCCGTTGTATAGGCAGTCCGCTGAGACTGCTAAGGCTTCCTCTTCTCGTCAGCGCACACGACCGCACCTTGGCTGCGTGACCGCCGATATATTCCAGCTTCGCCAATCAAGGATTCTTCGGCGACCAGGTCACACCATCCGGCAGCCAGGGATTTGAGACCGATGGACTCCGGACGTTCGCATAGGAAAAGTATGCGGGAGCCATCTGATGCGGAGCTGCCCTCGGCGAAGCAGCGATAGACTGCGCCTCCGCAGGTCTCGACGCCGGACATTCTTGTGCACATAGCACAGCTTATCGCAGCATCCCAGCAGCCGACAGAAACGGTGTCGGATCGAGAATTATCCGACAGCGCTGGGTCGGTAGCCGGGAACTCGAGGCCTGCAGACTCCGGACGTTCGCATAGGAAGTGTGCGGGAGTCAACGTACACGGAGCTTCCAGCGGCAATGCATCGTAAGTCCGCTACTGCACAGGCCTCGGGAACGGACGTGCTTTCCTTAATAGCACAGTTTATCGCAGCATCCCAGCATCAACTGAATCTGTCGCATATATTTTATCCGACGATGCTGGGTCGGGACGCTCCGCGGAAGCGGGTACGGACGTCCGAAAGTTTCATCCGGTCCGACGGGATACCGAAAGGGATTCGGTGGATTTCAAGCTTTCCCTTTCGGAACAACATATGCTGCGATGCCGGATAAGAAACTGATAGCGTCGGTGGACTTAGAAATTTTTGGTTCGGTTCAGGGACATCGTCCCTCAGTTCCGACATAGTCCAATAATGTCACACAAACTTTCGAATTATTGAACGACGCTATATATATTATTATTTTATGCTTGCTATCCAAGCATTTCTGGTTTCTTGTTCGAAGAGTTATGGAGATGTCTTTCAAAAGTGTGCCTCTGTCGTCATAGTTAATGAAGAGTTAGCGGCAATAAGTGCTCATGGAATATGTCTATCGCTTACGGAGTGACATTCGCTAGCTCACACGGTGTAGCGTACATTCATCGAATGGTTCGGCTGCCGGGTTCGTCCGTTGCGGTCTAGGAAGGAGATTTGGGTGATGCGAGCACTTTAATTACTTTAGTACTCACCCAGTGACGGCAGATTGAGGACAGATCGGAGGAAGCCAACAACATAGGGGACCGCATGTTGTGGTTCAGATATTTTACATTCGGAGCATATGTCCGTTGCTCGGGATGCTCCGTTATATTGACAGTCCGAGAGACTGTCTTTAATGCTTCCTCATCCTCACAGCAGGGCACACGACCGCACATTGGCTACGTGACCTCGAGTATCCGATCAGTTTCGGCATTCAGTGATTCCACAGCGAATAGGTCGCGCCATCCGGTAGCCAAGGGACACGAGGCCTATACACTCCGTTCGCTCGCATATTGGAAGTATGCACGGGGTAACGATCTCGGAGCTTCCTGCGGCAATGCATCGTAAGACCGCTGCTCCTCAGGCCTCAGTGACGGACGTGCTATCCGAGTTAGCACAGTTGTTTCGCAGCATCCCAGCAATTGACGGTTTCTCGGTCGAATCAGGAATTATCCGACGGCGCTGGGTCGGTGCGGTCCGCGGTTGCATCAAGCTACGGACGACCGAACGCTTTATAGGGTCCGACAGGATGGCGAAAGGGATTCGAAAGATTTCGAGTTTTCCCTTTAGTAGTATCGGAAGATGCCTTTCATATCTTCTGGCATTTCTTCCAGTGATTATTTTTCGGACTTCATTGCTGCGATCTTGGATAAGAGACTTATAGCGTCATTGGACTCGGATTTTTCGATCGGTACAGGGACTTTGTCCCTGACTTACCGACGCAGTCCAATATTGTCATTACAACATGTGTTTTATTTTTCGACGCTATATATTTATATATATATACAAGCCTGCTACTAAGCATGATAGTTTAGTTTCTTGTCCGCATTTCTCATTTCTGCCATTTTATCTTTTTTACATATAGTTTATTTTGGCAGAGCAGGGCATACCGAGAGTTCATATGCGTCTAGACGGTGTGATTAAAGACTGCATATATTCTTTTTCGCCGTTTATGTCTTTTCCAATATCAATGTTGGGAACGACATTATGTATAGTAGACTTAACTTAGACGCTTTATTATACGTAATCCGCCTTACTGAGGCGTTATCATTACGTCTTCAAGAAAAGATTTACGGGATATTATTCTCAATGTAATTTCTTTTGAGGGCAGTAGTTTGTTCACGTATAACTCCGCCCTTTAGTGGCTGATTGGAGTTGGTTAGACGTGATGCAGCCCTAGCTACATCCACGCGTGGATAGTAGGTTAAGAACTCTCTCAGAGTCGCTTCGTTCTCGGAGGAGCTTCTCTTCGACGGCAACTTTCCGGCAATCCATGAATTGCTTGATTTATACATTCTCTTGTCTATCTAGTGTTACAAGAGATTCAGACTGGGGCAAACATTCAGTGGTTGACTCAGAGAGTGCCGCCGCAGTTGCCGGACCCGAGTGTGGCTGTTATGACGGTTGCCAGTCAAACAGATTGGGATATATACTGATCCCTACGGATTCGAAGTGCCAGGGTCTTTGGGTTCCGCAGTCTTTTAGCTATCAGTTTAACTTCCGCGGAATAATGTTTTTTAGGCTTGCTTTATGTCATTGCATGAACATTATTCAGAAACGCATGCCCAAATTCCTGTCCTTTAATTCGACAGTGGTGGCGTATCTCCGGAACCAGGGAGGCACTCTTTCGTTTCCGTTATTCAATTTAATGGAAAGAATCCGTCTGTTGGTTATAGTACACCAAGTTCAGTTTTGGTCCGTCATATTCTGGGTCGTCTGATTGTTTTATCGCACTCCCGTTCTCTTACGGGTCGCTTGTTGCTGTCAGAATGGACTCTCAACAAACAAGTATTCAGTCAGATTTGCTATCTATGGGAGCGCCCAATGATGTTTTATTTATGACACAGCTTGCTAATCAATTGCAGACGTATGTGTTGGCTTGTCCAGATCTCTGAGCTAATACTGTTAACGCTCTATTGATCTATAGGACGGAATGATAGGATACGCATATCCTCCGGCGCTGTTGTTTTAGCAGGTATTGCTAAGATAAACAACCACAATACATTTCTGTTGATAGCATCTCTATCTTCACAGAGATCATGAGTAATTTACTCTCTTGTCTACTGTGGATCTTAACGTGAAATCTTCCTCTATCTGAGGATCTTTTTTCACTGGGTAAATCGTGTCATCTTTATCACAACCAGCAAGGTCGCAACCTTCATGTATTCCG
The DNA here is from genome assembly GCA_031216915.1 of Pictodentalium vernedei. Taxonomy (NCBI): domain Eukaryota; kingdom Metazoa; phylum Mollusca; class Scaphopoda; order Dentaliida; family Dentaliidae; genus Pictodentalium; species Pictodentalium vernedei. Next base: position 476,237,513 of record CM062292.1, on the reverse strand, counting down.
TTGTGTGGTCCGTATGGCATTGTAAGCACTGTACTGGACGAGCTTTGGACGCGATTTCTTACTATAGGAGATCCTCTTCTTCGCTATTCTATGCGACTAAAGTGGAGGCTCTTCCGTCGTGGTGTAGGGATCATTATGTTCATATGATTGATCCCTCCATACTACTCATTGCTATTTTTTAGTATACTTGTTTCACAAGATCTACTGCAGCCTGTTGTTATTTAGGTTATAGGTTTATGTTACCTCATACCTATGCACACTACGATAGTTTACAATTGAGTCTTTTGTCTCTTTATCTAAGTCAGTTAGTAACTTTTTGATAAATAGACTTAAAATCTTTAGATTAAATTCCTATACGGATTTTAACTTCGGTTCTTATTTAGCTAAGTAATCATTTGAGCCTCTGGAAACAGTAGTTTTCAAATTCTGACCTTTTAGACAGTAATTCTGTTGGTTTCTCTTTTACTGTAGAGTCAGTGAGTTTCATGCACTATCGATGGATGATTTTCACTTTCATAGTTTCGGAATCAATACTTCCGTTACTATTTAGGTTGGATTGTTGCATAAGAGTTAGGCTCCTATTATCCGGAACCTATTATTTTAAGGTCCTTCCGTCTTCGTATGGGCATAGGCCTTTACTCTTTCCGGGTACAGTTTATGTATTTATAAACAGATATCTGTTTATTACAAGGGCGTAAGCTTCTTCTGTCTTTGATGTCTAGTAGAAGGACGTTACGCTCCATTTTATTGTTAATGGATTCTATTAACTAGCGTACTGCTTATGGTATATCATTGGCTTAGCAGTTGTGCTTAAGATTTCGGCTCATGAAGTAAGAGTTCTTCTACTTCTTGGGCTTACATTAATAGTGTTGCTATTATAGATTTTTGAAGGCTGCTCATTGCGCTCAGCCATCCATTCATGAATTTTATCTCAGAAATATCGAGTCCATTTCTGGAGGCCTCTATTGTTAGGTCTATTATCTACTGCTCAGAATGTCATTCACTTAACAGTTGCTACTATAGCTAGGTAGGCTGTCTGTTTCGGCAGTGTCTCCGTTCGGCTGCCCTCTTCGCTCTGGGCTATTTGACCCAGGGCAAGAAAAAGGGGGGGGGGGGGGAGGGTGTTCCCTTGGGTCACCTGTTTTTACAATGAAAACAAGGGCATACCTCCTCCGGAGTTAGTTATTCTGAGCTGTTATTGGGATGGTTGTTTAGTGAGAAGTTTAAGTTTATAAAATTCATTCAAGTCTTAGTTTTTAAAGTATAGCTTTTGAATATTGCATATGTCAACGGACACGATTATGCAATTCTCACACACTTTTAGGAGTATAAGAGTCTCTATTCTCTAGACTTACTTTATTATTGGCTTACTTTAAAAATTATTAGTATAAGGATTATTGGAGATTAATAGAGTACATGGATGTATGAAGCTCAATTTTTGGAAGGTGTTGTATCTTTCTAATTTATCATAAATAAGAAAGATACATGTAAGGCCTATTACTTCTTTTCCCTACAGGGGATGACTCTATTTTATTTTATTGAGCGTATTCCATTTTGCTCTATGTCCTTGGCCCTCCAGCCTTTTTACTATTCAGCTATGTCTGGGTCATTGGTACAGTATAAAAATGTTAAAAAATTTATAGTAATTTATATATTTTTTATATTTTTTATACTTACCAATGACCCAGACGGGGATGGCCCTCCCAGGAGTTGGGAACTCTTGCCTCCCCGCTGAGTACATAGCGCTTACCAGGCACTGGTTATTAGAATGATAAATGGCGCCAATTTCGGAACGTCCTTGACACTGCGCATGCGCAGTAGGGGCGAAGTGTGGAGGGCCTTTCAGGACATGTTTTCTTTAGTTTTAGATGCAAATTTGGGGAATTGGGGGGCAAAATTTGTGTTTGGCCCTATATTTTAAGAGTTAGCACCAGCTATGTCTGGGTCATTGGTAAGTATAAAAAATATATAAATTACTATAAATTTTTTAACTTTCTGTTATTTTCCCCATAGTTACGTTTTCACCCATGGGTGTATAACGTTTGTGTTCTGCATCTTCCATCTGATGTTCTACAGATTCTCCCCTGGGAGTCTCTGTTTTGCATCAGATAGAGTGTAATTGATGACTGATTCCGGGCCAGTTTTTTCAGTGCCTGGAGTCATGTTTTCTAGTGTGTTTACACTGTTTGTTTTCATTGGCAACAGCCTTTTTTGAGGGGGGCTGTTTGCCTTTGTGGTAGTTTATCTCATTATAAGATACATTTATATTATCCGAAAGTGTCTCATTAATTATTTTATATAAATTTAAAATTTTTGACCACACTTTGCCATCGGATCCATCGGGGCTCAACGTTACTTTTCAGCAACTTGGGCTTCTCTGAAAAAATATTTTTTCAAAATTATTTTGTTTTGCAATTGTTTTTTCATTTATTAATGGATCATGTTATTATGTATCTTTGTGTCAGGGGTTTTTGCGAGTAACTAGGACTTATTGTTGTTCTTTCACAATGAAGGGACATTGTTCAAATTGTAATAGGAAGAAATCTTCCTCTGACTTTCATGATCATTGTATTAATTGTAGTCAGTGTTCTCGCATTAATCCCTGTCTTATATGTGAACATTGGGATGAGAAACATTGGAAACGTGTGTCACGATATGTTGTTTCTGGAGAAAGAGCGATGCCGGCTCTTTCTCCACAAGGTCACTCTACTCTCTCAGTTTCTATTTCAGAGGAACCAGAACAGGGTGATGTTTGCATGTTATCTTCTTCAAGTGTGCGTCCGTCGTCACAAATGAATTCAGAGCTAGCGGCAAAAGTGCTCATGGAGATTAGACAAACGTCGTCCGCTAGCTCGCCCGGTGTAGCGTCCATTCACCGAATGGTTTGGCAGCCGGGTTCGTCCGATGCGGTCCAAGAGGAAATTTTGGGTGATGCGAGCACTATAAACATAATAGATGCACACCCAGTGACGGCGGATAGTAAACGAGAACGGAGGAAGCCTTTTAGTCCAGTTCCTAGCTCGTCCAGGTCCAGCCGGGCCGCGAGCGAGAGAGGTCCCTCTCTCGTACAACAACATCTGGGACCAGATGTTGTGGTACAAAATGTGTCTTTAGCGGAGCATACGTCCGTCGCTCGGGACGCTCCGTTGTATAAGCAGTCCGCAGAGACTGTTAAGGCTTCCTCTTCTCGTCAGCGCACACGACCGCACCTTGGCTGCGTGACCTCCGATATTTTACCAGCTTCGCCGATGAAGGATTCTTCGGCGACCAGGTCACACCATCCGGCAGCCAGGGATTCGAGACCGATGGACTCCGGACGTTCGCATAGGAAAAGTATGCGGAAGCCATCTGATGCGGAGCTGCCCTCGGCGAAGCAGCGAAAGACTGCGCCTCCGCAGGTCTCGACGTCGGACATTCTTGTGCAGATAGCACAGCTTATCGCAGCATCCCAGCAGCCGACAGAAACGGTGTCGGATCGAGAATTATCCGACGGCGCTGGGTCGGTACGCTCCGCCGAAGCATCGGGGGCGGACGACCGGGAACATCGGGAGGTCCGACCGGATGGTGAAAGGGATACGGATGAATTGGAGCTATCCCTTTCGGAACAACATAAAGCTGCCGTGGACTTCATCTGGCACTTTCTCCCTCAAGTTGTTCCGTCGGGCCAGACTGCTGCGCTTCCGGACAAGAGAATTATAGCGTCATTGGACTCTGAATTTTTTGAGCGGTTCAGGGACATCGCTCCCGAGTTTCCGTCGCAGTCCAATAATGTTGCAAGGACATTTGAATTATTGAACGACGCTATATTTAAACTTGCTTCCAGGACGGGGAAAGCAGGTTTCTTGTCCGCTAATACTCTTAACCTGCCTTTCATTAATGCAAGGAATAAATTCGATACGGCAGGACAGGGTATACCGAGAGTTCCTCTGCGTATGGACGACGAGGCGGAAGACTTAGAGCTATCATTACCGTCGTCAGCTTCTATTCCAACCGCGGTGTTGGAAACTGCTATTGCGTCTAACAGAGCCAATTTAGATGCCTTATCTTACGCAGATCACCTTACTAAGGCGTTATCACTGCGCCTTCAAGGGGAAGAGTTTCAGGATATACAATCCTCTTTAAGACTTCTTTCAAGGGCAGTAGCTTATTCCACGTGTAACTCCGCCCTTTCAGTGGCAAATCTGGAGTTGGTTAGACGTGACGCAGCCCTAGCTACATCCACACTAGTGGATTCTAAGGTGAAGAACTCTCTTAGAGTCGCTTCGGCCTCAGGAGAACTTCTCTTTGACGGCAAGCTTTCCGCTATTTATGATAAAATTAAAAAGAAAGCTAATGATTCTCTGTTGTTCAGATCGGCTCCTAAAAAGTCGGATACAGCAGACACGAATAAGACAGGCACTTCTGGGTCTAATGCGCCCAAGACAGGTTCCTATAGAGGTTCCGGTGCGTCCTCTTGGTCTTATTCGAGAGACCGTCAGGATAGCGACTCTCGTTCGGGACGTCCTTCAGGCCGGGACAATCGGTCGGACGCCCCGAGGTCGACGAGGCGAGGTGCGGGTCGTGGAAGACGTGGTTTCTCCTACCGCAGGCCTCGCAGGTCCAGGAGGTGATGGCTTAAACCTCTATCGCGTTCCGGTTGGCGGAAGGTTGTCGACTTTTTCACAAGAGTGGGCGTCGATTACGGACGACCCTTGGGTGAGAGGAGTGACTTCGGAAGGTCTAAAGATATCCTTCAAACGAAAGCCTCCATTAACTCGAAGTCCAAAGTGGACTCATCTTCCGTCAAATCCACAGAAAAGAGACGCTCTATTATCAGAGGTGCAATCTCTTTTAATGAAGAACGCGGTAGAGGTCGTAGAAAACCAGGAATCTCTGGGATTCTACAGCCATCTGTTTCTGGTTCCGAAACCAGACGGCTCGTTCCGTCCAGTCATAGATTTGAGCTGGATAAACAAGCTGATCGTCGCTCCGAAGTTTTATATGGAGACGATTCGATCGGTCAGAGCGAGTATTCGGGTGAACGATTATGCAACGAGCATAGATCTCAAAGATGCGTACTTTCACGTCATGGTACATCCGACATTCCGAAAGTATCTACGCTTCGCAGTCCTAGGAGTGGTGTATCAGTTCCGGGCCATGTGCTTCGGATTGAATCTAGCACCCTGGGCTTTCACTCGGGTAATGAACTCGGTAATGATCTACTTCCGAGCTCATTCGTCTGCGGTAACGTCGGCCTACCTGGACGACATTCTTCAGAGGTACGGCAACGAGTTAACGCTTCAGAACAATGTTCAGAATCTTCTTCTATTGCTCCGACGTCTCGGTTTTATAGTAAACGAGGAGAAGTCGGATCTGGTGCCGTCCAAGTCATTCACACATCTGGGAATGAGCTTCGAGACGCACAACAATCTCGTTTGTCTGCCGTTAACCAGAGCGAAATTAGTCAGTTGTTACGCTCGCTATTGTCTGCACGCAGACAAAGTCACGGCGAGAGAATTTATGAGACTGATAGGTCTGTGCGGAGCCGCCGCGGATCTCATTCCGATGCTGCGGCTACGCACACGTCCTCTTCAAATTTTCCTGACTCAGAATTGGAGTGTGAAAATTCATTCGCTCGATGTAGACGTTCTCTTGTCAGATCAAGTGAAACAAGAGATTCAGACTTGGGCAAACATTCAGTGGTTAACTCAAGGAGTTCCGCTGCAGTTGCCGGATCCGAGTTTTACCGTTATGACGGATGCCAGTCAAACAGGTTGGGGTGCATCATTAATCCCAACGGATTCGAGATGCCAGGGTCTTTGGGATCCGCAATTCCTGTGCAAGCACATAAACATCAAGGAAATGATGTCAATTTGGCTTGCGTTACGTCACTGGATGGACATTATTCACGATGCTCATGTCCAAATCCTATCCGACAATACGACAGTAGTGGCGTATATACGGAATCAGGGAGGCACTCATTCAGTTCCGTTGTTCAATCTAACGGAAAGAATCCTTCTGTTTGCGTTAGAACATCACGTTCTTCTTTCGGTCCGTCACATACCGGGTCGTCTGAATGTGCTAGCAGACTCCCTTTCACGAAAGGGTCGCTTGTTGCCGTCGGAGTGGACTCTCAACAAACAAGTATTCAATCAGATTTGCTACCAATGGGAACGGCCAATGATAGACTTATTTGCGACACATCTCAACAATCAGTTGCAGACGTATGTGTCTCCGTGTCCGGATCCAAGAGCATTTGCAGTAGACGCTCTGTCGATCCCTTGGGACGGAATGATAGGATATGCGTATCCTCCAGCGCCGTTAATTCAACAAGTATTGCTAAAGATAAAACAATCTCAATGCAAGATTCTGTTGGTAGCATCTCTGTCGCCACAGAGACCGTGGATAAATCTACTCAGGTGTCTGTTGTGGGACCTACCGCGGAAGCTTCCTCCACGAGAGGATCTTCTTTCGCAGGGGAAATCGCGCCAACTCCATCACAACCCGCAAGGTCTCAACCTTCACGTTTTTCTGTTGTGCGGTCCTTCTTGCATGGCAAGCACTTTACAGGACGAGCAGTGGACGCGATTTCTAACTGTAGGAGGACCTCCTCTTCGCTAAACTATGTGGCTAAGTGGAAGGTTTTTCGTCGTTGGTGTAGGGATCATTCTGTAGATATATTTGATCCCTCTATACCAGACATTGCAAACTTTCTAGTATACTTGTTTGACGAAATCAAACTGCAGCCTGTTACTATAAAGGGTTATAGATCTATGTTATCTGATACCTATGCACATCATGATAGTTTACAAATTGGATCTAATGTCTCTTTATCGAAGTTGGTTAGAAACTTTTCGATAAATAGACCCAGAACTCTTAGATTAATTCCTAAGTGGAATTTAGCTTGGGTTCTCCTTAAATTGAAGGAAAAGCCATTTGAACCTCTTGGGACAGTAGATTTCAAATTCTTATCTTATAAGACAGCTTTTCTCTTAGCTTTCTCTTCTGCCAGAAGAGTCAGTGAGCTTCATGCACTATCGGTGGATGATTCTCATTATCGTAGTGTTGGGAACACTATCACCTTCACTACTAATGTGGGTTTTTTAGCTAAGAATCAGGCTCCTAATAAATATCCGGAACCTATTGTTATTAAGGCTCTTCCGTCTTCAGACGGGCGTAGGCCTTTACTCTGTCCTGTTAGAGCACTACGTATCTATAAACAGAGATCTCAGTTTATCAGAAAGGGACGGAAACGTTTCTTTCTGTCTTTGATGCCTAATAGAAAGGACATTTCAGTCCATTCTATTGCTAGATGGATTCAGTTAACTATCCGTACTGCTTATGAAGATTTATCTTCTCAGCAGTCTGTGCTTAAGATTTCTGCTCATGAAGTAAGAGCTCTTTCTACTTCCTGGGCTTATGCTAATAGTGTTGCTATTACAGATTTAATGAAGGCTGCTTATTGGTCTCAGCCATCCACATTTACGAATTTTTAACTCAGAAATATTGAGTCCATTTCTGGAGACCTGCATTGTTTAGGTCCGTTATCTGTTGCTCAGAATGTCGTCCACTAAACAGTTGCAACTATAGTTATGCAGGCTTTCTGTTCCGGCAGTGACTCCGTCCGGCTGCCCTCTTCGCTCTGGGCTATTTGACCCAGGGCAAGGGGAAGGGGGGGGGGGGCGGGTGTTCCCTTAGGTCACCTGCTTTATAGTGAAAAGCAAGGGAATGCCTCCTCCAAGTCAGTATTTCTGAGTCGCTTCCGGGATGGTTTTAAAGTGTAATATTAATGTTTAATTTCATTCATGTCTTATTTTTAAAGTGTAGCTCGGTGTGAAGCATTTGTATATGTCAAGTGTCAAACGGACTTTAATATACAATACTCGGACACTTTTAAATGATTATAAAGAGTCTCAATTCTCTGGACTACTTTATTTATTGGCTTGCTTTAAAAATAATTAGTATAAGGGTTATACTGGATGTTAATAGAGAACATGAATGTTATTGTGCTCAATTATTAAGGGTAGTGTATCTTTCTAATTTAATATTAAATAAGAAAGATACATGTAAAGCCTAATACTCCTTTTCTCCTTAAGGGGTTACCTCTTTACTATATAGTTGAGCTTATTGGATTTTCCTCTATGTCCTAGGCCCTCCAGCCTGTTTACTATTCAGCTAAGTCTGGGTCATTGGTACAGTATAAAAATGTTAAAAAATTTATAGTAATTTATATATTTTTTATACTTACCAATGACCCAGACAGGGATGGCCCTCCCTGGAGTTGGGAACTCTTGCCTCCCCGCTGAGTACATAGCGCTGACCAGGCACTGCCAGTAAGAATGATAATTGGCGCCAATTTCGGGACGACTGCGTCACTGCGCATGCGCAGTAGAGGCGTACTATGGAGGTCCTTTAGGACATGATTTCTTTTTGTTTTGGATGCAAATTTTGGGGATTGGGGGGCAAAATTTGTGTTTGGCCCTGGTTTTGTTAGAGTTAGCACCAGCTAAGTCTGGGTCATTGGTAAGTATAAAAAATATATAAATTACTATAAATTTTTTAACTTTCTCTTCAATCTCTCCTCCCTAATACTACAATTAATTGTGCACTTCCATTTTCAAACTGGCACATAGCATAACTGCGTTTTGTCATCCCCATGTGTTTTAATTTTCCATGAAACACCAAAAATCCTCTTTTTGATGTTTGAAGCAATTTAAACCTTTTACCTAACATGAAAAGCAAGATGACGCTTGGAAATAAAATTCTTGAATAACTAAATTTTTTTTCATTTTTTGCATCAAAAACATAGCTTATGATCCTTCGTTGGAAAGGGCTCATTGAGCTTGTTCAGATGGTGGGTCATAAGCTATATTTTGTAGACAAATAATAATGAAAATTGAATGGTGATTTATGTGAATAGCACTAACCTGTTTTGGTCGTTATGTTGGGTAAAGGGTTAAATGGAAAATTGATGGTTCATATTAATGCTTCCTAATTATAATAAATAAAAAAATACTGGTTCATATTAATGCTTCCAAATTATAATAAATCAAAAATTACTGGTTCATATTAATGCTTCCTAATTATAATAAGTCAGAAATTACTGGTTCAAATGAATGATTCCTAATAATTATAATAAATCAAAAATTACTGATTCATATTAATGCTTCCTAATTATAATAAGTCAGAAATTACTGGTTCATTTTAATGATTCCTATTTATAATAAATCAAAAATTACTGATTCATATTAATGCTTCCTAATTATAATAAGTCAGAAATTACTGGTTCATATTAATGATTCCTAATTATAATAAATCAAAAATTACTGATTCATATTAATGCTTCCTAATTATAATAAGTCAGAAATTACTGGTTCATATTAATGATTCCTAATTATAATAAATCAAAAATTACTGATTCATATTAATGCTTCCTAATTATAATAAGTCAGAAATTACTGGTTCATATTAATGATTCCTAATTATAATAAATAAAAAAATACTGATTCATATTAATGCTTCCTAATTATAATAAGTCAGAAATTACTGGTTCTTATTAACTCTTTGAACCCCAGAGGCCGCTTTTCCAGCCCTGTAACATGATACTTCATAATTTCATTAAGTAGGTTGACTTACACTGGGGAAGGGGTACTTTCAGAGAAACTCGGTGGCAATTATCTCGAGAGGGAAGTCTCCGGGATATGTAGTAGCCCAGGGGTTTTCTCCGAGAAAACTCGCTTTAGGCTATCAGTACCTCAGATCATTTGAAGCTTCAATATCATTTTACGTAGGTGACACTGTTGGCCTTTTTTATGCTCCGTGCTATCTGAGTACATAATCCCACAATCACAAAATGTACTTTGAGAACCATAAAACGTGAAAAACTTGGTACTAACATGCGCCTTCTCTCACCTTAACCCTTTGAACACCAGAGGGTGCTTTTCCAGCCCGGTAACAAGATACTTCGTAATTTCATTAAGAAGGTTGACTTTTGAGTGACAGTGTGATGTAGACCAATCAATATTTTCAACGTGCAGCCCCAAGGCTGCACATTGAAAATATTAATTTGGTCTGCCCCCAGATAAAGAATATGGACTCTTCCCGTTGCTGCCATTGAACTGATATGGAAGATACCACTAGGGTTCAAAGGGTTTATGCTTCCTAATTTCCATAAGCCAAAAATAACTGGTTCATATCAATGCTTTCAAATTATAATAAGCCAAAATGGGCTGTTTTAAGCACTTTAAAGTGTTCATTTAAAAAATTAATAATTTTTTAAAACTGGCAAACCCACCTGCACTTTTTAGTGACCCTAGATGACAAAAACTCCTTGTAATAAAATAAACAACAAACTTAGGGAATTTTGTATTAGTTATATATTAAAACACTTCATTTCTTATAAACTTGACAAAAATGACAAGTTTTATTGTATATTATGGAACATATAGCTAAATGGTTTTCACCTCCGCAATTTATGAACTTGGCCTTGGCATACACTTTTTAGTGACCATCTGATAGGCCTGAAAAAGTGAAAATCTGTTTCTCAGGCCCTCAAACGTGGTCCTTTTGGTGGCTGTATGCTCTCTTTATAAAACCAATGCAAACTTAAAAAAATAAATATTGAATGGTTTATGTCTGATATTTTACCCAAGTTGATAAAATTGATAAACTTGTCCTTTGAGCAGCCCTTGAAATTTGGAATATTTTACCATGGCAGTGAATTGCTGTGGTAAATTCTATTTCCCACGGCATTGCCACAGCAATCACAGACACAAAAATCAATTCTGTACACTATGTGGAGACGATGAGTTGTAAGCCACGTGCCTTATGTCAAATCCATGGCCTTGTTTGTATAGTTTAAGATTTGTTCATTTGGCTTCTTGGAAATAAATATGGTTTGAACTAAAGAACATCACAAATCAAGTACTAGGAGTGCATGTATCCTTTAACTCAAGCATTGAATATCAGGACTGGCAGGTAACTGCCAGTCCTGATATTCAATACTTGAGTTATATAATTAAGAGTGTTGCACAAGGGTAGTTTGGGTGAGACGTTGCTCATGATTTCTAATATACATTATTGAAATATTATAGTCGAGCATCTGGGGAAAATGTTACCACAGCATTAATGTGCCATGGTAAAACTAATTTACTACAGCATTCACCACAGCAGTGCTGATTGCGTGGGCTGCCTTTGAGTGCAACAAGGCTTGGCAATGCTTAGCATTGCAAAGCCTTCTTTCACTCAAAGGATGAAATACACTACCACCCTTACTATTCTGTAGATTATGAGGCCTTAAACATAAACAAACCAAGAACCTGAACTTTTGATGCCAAAGAAATAATTACAAAAATTTAAAAAAATGCCTGCCCACATGGTGTTTTACAAAAAAAATGACCTGAGAAACATAATATTTATATCTATCAGCTCCCTGGAAAACCTGGATCCAAATTAAAATAGCTGCTTTGTGCAGGAATGAATGTTTTTTGGTTTTCTATTTTGTCGAGGGTTTCATTTTTTTGTGTACTGTTTTTATGTACAATCAGTCCATATTCTGAACATTTCATTTATCTTGTCTCTCGTCTGTGATATTATTAATCAGTATTAATATTCAACATAAGTCTGGTTCATGGTGGATTTATAATGTTTGTATACATCACTAATCAGGAAATGTTTTGTCTGTGTTAAATTTATAATGTGTACATTCATCACCTACAAGGAAATGTTTTATTCACAATAGATTTATAATATTTATGCACATCACCAATCAGGAAATATTTTATCCACAAAAAATTTACAAGGCCAAACCAAAAAATACACCTGGTTCTTAAGGAACTAATTTTTCAAATCAGTGAGGAAGGGTGGTTTTTATTTTTTTTGTGTTTGTTTGTTAACCCTTTACCCAATGTAACAGCCAAAACCGGCCAGTGCTATTCACAAAAAATCCCCAATTAATTTTCATTATTTTTTCATTTTTAGCCCAACTGTTTACAGTGAGGGCTATAGTAATGACTTTTGTCCGTCCGTCCATCTGTCTGTCCATCTGTCTGTCTGTCCGTCTGCCTTTTTCTGTTAACATTTAGAGTTTTGGTTAAAGTTTGTGGTTAAAGTTTTTTACTGAAGGTTCAAGTGGTTTTTTTTTTTTTTTTTTCTTATTCCTGTTTAGTTGACATTTGGAGTTTTGGTTAAAGTTTGTGGTTAAAGTTTTTTATTCAACCTTCAAGTACAGACTATACCCAGTATTTCTTGTCTGATCGTCACGAAATTTCATATGCAGGTTTTAGGTCATGTTTACATGAGAATGTCCCCTTTTGGTTGTGATCGGTCAACCGGTATGGCTGCCCGAGCCCAAAACCCGAAAACCATTAGCACAGTCTACAGGTCGTATTTATGAAGGGATTTCATTGCAACTTCATAGAATGCCTCTGTATAATGCCTAGATGAGAACGTCCCTGTTTGGGCATGATCTGTCAACTGTGATGGCTGCCCAAGCCCGAAACCCAAAAACTTTTGGCATAGTCTGCAGGTCATGTTTAATATGGACGGATGTCATTGTAACATGATATGATGACTCCATATGATGTCGACATGAGAATTTCCCCATTTGGGCATGATCTATCAACCGTCACGATTGCCCGAGCCCAAAACCCGAAAACCTTTAGCACAGTCTACAGGTCATATTTATGGAGGGATTTCATTGTAACTTCATAGGGTGACTTCATATAATTTCTGCACATGAGAAAGTCCCCTTTTGGACGTGATTGGGCAACTGTGATGGCTACAGGCCGAAGCCCGAAAACCTTCAGCACAGTCTACAGGTCATATTTATGAAGGGATTTCATTGTAACTTCGTAGGATCAGTCAACATGATGCCCAGATGAGAATGTCCCGTTTTGTTTGCGATCATTCAACCATGATGGCTGCCCGAGCCCAAAGTCTGAAAACCTTTAGCACAGTCTACACGTCATATTTATGGAGGGATTTCATTGTAACTTGATACGTTGACTTCATATAATGTCTAGATGAGAACGTCCCCTTTGGGCAACTGTGACGGCAACAGGGGCCCGAAGCCCGAAAACCTTTAGCACAGTCTACAGGTCATATTTATGGAGGGATTTCATTGTAACTTGATACATTGACTTCATATAATGTCTAGATGAGAACGTCCCCTTTGGGCAACTGGACGGCAACAGGGGCCTGAAGCCCGAAAACCTTTAGCACAGTCTACAGGTCATATTTATGGAGGGATTTCATTGTAACTTGATAGGTTGACTTCATATAATGTCTACATGAGAATGTCCCCTTTTGGGCAACTGTGACGGCAACAGAGGTCCGAAGCCCGAAGCCCAAAAACCTTTAGAATATTCCACAGGCCATAATTATGAAGGGTTTTCATTGTAGCTTGGTAGGATGACTCCAAGTTTGTGGTTAAAAACCCAGACAAGACCCCCCCCCCCCCCACCCTCCCCCTCCCCCTCCCCCATTATGCTTTTTTTTTCTTCTTTTCTCCAATATGCATTTTGAACTATTTACAGTCACTACATGCGTAACCTTTTTTTAAACTTACATACCCCCCCCCCCCCCCCCCACACACACACACAATTAGGCACTTTTTTTTCTTTAGTCAAAAATGCTTGTTTACAGTTTTGGTTACCCCCCCCCCCCCCCCCCCCCCCCCCACTTCCCCCAATTAGGCATTTTTTTAAAAATTTTTTATTTCCTCCAATATGCATTTTGAACTATTTACAGTCACTACATGCGGAACCTTTTTTTAAACTCACTTGTTTACAGTTTTGGTTACCCCCCCCCCCCCCCCCCCCCCTCCCCCCCCCACTTCCCCCAATTACGCATTTTTAAAAAATTTTTTTATTTCCTCCAATATGCATTTTGAACTATTTACAGTCATCACTACATGCGGAACCTTTTTTTAAACTCACGTTACCCCCACCCCCACCCCCCCCACCCCCCCCACCCACCCCCACCCCACCCCCATCATTAATAGGTCATGAGGTATGTTTTGAAGTAGAGAAATGAAAAAATAAAATTTGAATAGCAAATTTTGTATATCACGAGTGAAGATATGGCAGATTCGTTTGGTAAACTGTTAACAAAAAATGGCTCCGGCTATTTTGCGTCTAAGCATTGCCATTCCTGGGACAGTCGGGCTGCATGCGTGACATCACTCTAGTTTGTCTCCAAAACATAGTTTATGACCTCTCATTGGAACGAGCTCAATGAGGGGTCATAACCTATGTTTTAGAGTCAAAAAATGAGTTATTCAAGAATTTTGTTTGCAAGTGTCGTCTGCTTTTCAGGTTAGATAAAGGGTTAAGTGGTTGAGTGCTGGAAACTCATATTCTACAACTTAAAAGTGGATGTATGAGGTTCACTGTATCCTTGAAATGAATTTATTTGGCGTTGTGGTAACCGGTTCTCGTCAGATCACTAAAGTTCAGCAACGTCGAGCGCAGTTAGTAGTTGGATGGGTGACCATTTCAGCAACTGATCCGTGCTCCCACATTGTGTCCTTGGGCAAGGCACTTAACCCCGATTGCCTACATGGGGGCATGATGACGCTGCACGTCGATGGTGCACATGTCTTCAACCAATCTAACCCTGCCTGTGCCGCGGTGCAGAGTTCAGAGTTACGATGTTGGAGAGCTGACAGCAGCTTGTTGTTCGGTGGTTCTCTCCGGGTACTCCGACTTCCTCCACCTGTTAAACTGTCACCGACATGATATGACCCTGGCTGTTACTGTGTCGTTAAACCCTAATAAAAAAAAAATGAATTTATTTTATCTGTGTATCTTTGCCTTGTTACAATTTATGAGAGAGTGCCTTTAGGCCTTTAGGCACTCTCCTATAAATTGTAACAAAGCAAAGACTTGTGAACAAATTTTACAAACCAAAACTTTTTTAACACTCTACCATTAATAAAGAAATCTGAAATACATTTTTGTTCAGTTGTATTCATGTACCTTTTTCTAAAATAAATTCTGTGTACATAATATTTGAGTAAAACTGAATCTTTACAGAACAAATATACGAGCAGAAAAAAGAAACGCATTTACCACAGAAAAAACTTGCATTTCTTTTTTCCGCTAGTATATTTGTTTTCTAAAGATTCAGTTTTACTCAAATATTATGTACAAAGCATTTATTTTAGAATTTTCTGTGGTAAATATTTCAAATGTGCTATGGATGATTATTTCATTGTTTGGATTATGATGTTATTTCATCATTACTAATTAAATTTTGGCAAGTTTTGCAATCTACAAAATCAAGGAGTGCAAAACAGTTGCTCTCCTCAGATTGTTTAGGAGTGCAATTACACCTGAAACTTTCAATGCAAAAACGTTTGCTATTTTGATTATATTCACTTCAAGGTATTACTATTGTGACTGAAAAATTGTACTACATTCAGCTACATAGTGGAAAAATTGGCATGCACATCTTTTCATTATTCAAAATATTGCATTCAAATCTTATGTGACTGTCTTCTACACTCAAAATGTTTCGAAATACGACACAGAATGGGTCATGAATTATTGTGAATCAATGCAACATTGACAAAATGGCCCCCTGTGCTCTAATGTGTTCTCTGTGCCAGGAGGCACAGAGAACACATTGGAACTCAGGAGACGAAATCATAATAGATTTTAAAGGCAGTTCCAAACATGTCTGGCTTTCTAGAAAATCAAGGGGTGCAAAAAATTGCCCTCCTCAATTTTTGCTAGGCATGCAGTAGTCATGCAGCACTCCTGCACTTCTAAAGAATGCCAGGCCTGTGTGTCCGTGGAAATATTCCCGACCCATGGAAAGTGACCACTTGTCCACGACGACTGTACTTCATGGTATAATACTTGCAGTGCATAATAACATGAGAGCTTGAGTGTAAGTCTACAGTTCTGAAGGGTTATATTGGAATATTTCTTTTCAGGTTACTTTCCAGTTAATATCTACTTATGTCTGCTTAGTTCCCATTGTTGACTGTTCTGAAGCAGTTCATCTACGGAGTGATCTAACTGAGGTTAGTATGAAACATTTTCTTTTTTGGATCCCTACCAATACATTCTGTTAGGAGAACATATTATGATGCCCCCCCCCAACCCCCCACCACCTTCTGTCCATCCACCTGTCCATCTAGAACATTAATTTGTGTGATAACTTAGACAATGGTTATCAGTTTTCCCAAACTTTGTTTACCTAACATGAAAAGCAGACGACACTTGCCAAAAAAATTCTTGAATAACTAATTTTTATACGCCCGTTTTGAAAAAAAACGGGTCGTATTATGGTATACTGCTGTCCGTCTGTCTGTCTGTCTGTCCGTCCATTTGTCCATCTGTCCATCCGGTCACACGTTGTACGATAACTCAAGAATGCTTTGAGAGATTTTCGTGATTTTTGGGTAGGTGGTGTATATCGATGGAGGGAAGCTCCCTTCCATTTAGTGTTGCCATTCGATTAGTCATTCCAGAGTTATGGGACTTTATTACTTAGAAAATTGTTGATTTTTTACACGTCGTATGATAACTCGAGAACGCTTTGAGAGATTTTCGTGATTTTTGGGTAGGTGTTGTATATCAATGGAGGGAAGCTCCCTTTCGTTTAGTGTCGCCGTTCGAGTAGTCATTCCAGAGTTATGGAACTTTATTACTTAGAAAATTCTTGATTTTTTACACGCCGTACGATAACTCGAGAACGCTTCGAGAGATTTTCACGATTTTTTGGTAGGTGGTTTATGTTGATGGAAGGAAGCTCCCTTTCGATTGGTGTTGCCGTTCGATTAGTCGTTCCAGAGTTATGGGACTTTATTTTTCACATGTCGAACAATAACTTGAAAATGCTTAGAGCAATTTTCATGATTTTTTGGTTGCAAGTATATGTTGATAGAAGGAATCTCCCTTTCGATTTGTGTCGCTGTCCGATTTGTCATTCCAGAGTTATGGGACTTTATTCATCAAAATGTAGGCAATTTTCCACGTTGGACTTTGAGCAATTTTCATGATATTTTGGTGGCAAGTATATGTAACCTGACAAGTACACATGTATACTCATATTGTGTGGTTCCCTCTTGTAATTAATAACGGGCATATCATGCGCTCATGGCGCAGCTGTTTATTTTCATTTTTTGTCTCAAAAACATAGGTTAGGACCCCTCATTGGAACGAGCTCATCGAGCTCGTTCCAACAAGGGATCCTAACCTATGTTTTTGAGACAAAAAATGAAAAAATAATGAAAATTAATGGGCAATTTTTTAGAATAGCACTGGCCGGTTTTTTCCATTGCGTTGGGTAAAGGGTTAATAACCACAACTCTTTGGAGAAAAGTAAGAGCAGGTCTTTAAATTAATCTTAATTTGGGGACGTCGCAGACCTTCCAAGTCAGTTACTGTTCAGCTCGTTTGAAAAGAAATTTTTTCTCGGTTCTCCTTAAAAATTACTGAACTAAATTTAACCAACTTTGATATGCATGTTCCTTATAATATGTCAAATTCAAGTTTGTTCAAATAAAGCTGTGAGAACCACAGGGGGCACCACAAGGGGCATAACTCTGTCAGCATCCAGAAAGTGTTGAAAAAGAAATTAAAATATATCCTCTAGAACTTCTGATCAGAATATTTTGGTATTTGGTATACAGTATACCTAGGACATCAGATTCAATTTTGTTCAAACTCAAGTCCCTGGGTTTACAATTTTGTTCCTAAAGGGAGCCCAATTTTTAACTTAGTGCAATATGAGGAATAATCATGTAAAATCTTCTTCCCCACAACCACCAGTCAGAATCTTTTAATACCCACACTTTCGAACAAAATGGGGGTGTACTGGATTACATGCGTCTGTGCGTCTGTCCATCCATCTGTGCGTTCGTGTGTCCATGCATCCGTGTGTGAGTACGTCTGAGAATATTCATAACTTAAGTAAATTATTATTTTCTATAATATTTGTTGGTCACAGGTATGCCCACACTAGTTATTTTTTTTTATATTTTTATTTATTTATTTATTTATTCGGGTTTAAGGTCACATATTTCTGCACAATGGCTAATCATGACCATGACAGTTTTACGGGTGGAGGAAGCCGGAGTACCCGGAGAGAACCACCGAGCAATGGCGAGCAACTGTCAGCTTCCCAACATACCAACCCCACACAAGCAGGGTTAGCATTGGTTGAAGACAGGTGCACCGTCGACGTGCAGTACGCCTTAGTACACAACGCCACCGTGCCCCCACGAGGGCAATGGGGGTGAAGTGACTTGCCCAAGGACACAACGCGGTTGCCACAGGTAGGATTCGAACCGAGGACCTCTCGGCTTGCAGCCTGCACCTCTACCTACTGAGCCACCGCGCCCCCTATTGTTTTTATTACTTGTTCACTTAGAAATTGTGTGCGTCCGAGCCAAATTTTGTCTGTTCATCCTGTATCTCGGGTATCGAATGTTCTATTGCAATGAAATTTGCTGTGAACACTGCTTTTGGTATAGGCTTTAAAAAAAGGATTCAACGATATTTCTCACATTCTCCTTTTTGGGGTTATCCCCCTTTTTTGACTTAGAAATTGTAGGAAATAGACATTATTTGTCTGTTCAGCCTGTATCTCAGGTATGGGTTCTCAGATTTTAGTGAAATATGGCATGCAGTTTGCCTATGACAAAGACTTCTGCCTCAGTGCACAAAACTTCCAAACACCAAACAATTTACCATACCTTTTGACTTAGAAATTGTTGAAAACTTTCGAAGAAAATGGGAAGGGGGGAGGGGGTATACGAGATTACATTCCCATCTGTGCATCCATCTGTTCATCCGTCTGTGCAGCCGTCTGTGTGTGAGTCTGAGAATATTCATAACTTTCATTATTTTCTATAATATTTGTTGGTCATAGGTATGCCCACACTAGGCTGTACACCACATGGGGGTATTCACCAGACGACAGTCCAGCTCTGGTTAATTTTTGAAGTACAACACCCTTAGGGGAGTCAATTTCAAATTTAGTCAAATCAAGTCCCTGGCTTTATATTTGGACTCCCAGAGGAAGCCCTAATTTTACCTTTGTGTGTAGTGTGATGAATATTCTTCTTTGACAGAGTCTTTTGATATTTAGTATAAAACATTACTATGACTCCTAAAGTAAAGTTTGTTTGCAGCAGTTTGCCCAACAGATTTTGGGGTGGACCAACGACACAATGCGGGAGTCCTAATCGATCACTCAAATGGTCACCCATCCAAGGACTAACCGGGC
Source organism: Pictodentalium vernedei (assembly GCA_031216915.1). NCBI lineage: Eukaryota > Metazoa > Mollusca > Scaphopoda > Dentaliida > Dentaliidae > Pictodentalium > Pictodentalium vernedei. The sequence continues at coordinate 476,218,292 of CM062292.1, read as the reverse complement.
TTGATGTTGCTTAACTTCAGTGATCTGACGAGAACCAGCTACCACAATGCCACCGCACCCCCTACAGAGCTCATTAAGCTCTGTCAAACAAGATTGAATTGTTTAATTCCCAGTTGCATTATGGGGAAAATGGTTAATTGAAATTTGGGTATTTTGATATCAGTGTGAAGATAGTTAAACTGAGACTCTGCTTTGAGATGATTGAATTATCAATAAATTAAACATTCTCTCCACTTTCAACAGTCTTAGAGGCAATATTTTTTGACAGAATAACTTTATTATTTTCAGATTGAAAAAGAAATTTGTTCATCAACTGCTCAATTTGAAGACTTTGTTCTTATGTTTATGGATAGGTAAGCAACGTTTGTTCAGTTAGCTGAATTATAAGCTTTCAAGCAGTCCCTCTTCACTGAATTGTTTTCCCAAATTTTTAATGTCTGTCACGTATTTCTTTTATAAATGCTTTGAAATCCCCCAAAATCCATAATTTTCTTTTCAAGTTTCTATATTTTTTGAAAGATTACAGGAAATTTTGTTACTTTTCAATTTTACTCACAAACAGGGTTCGCACAAAAGTTAAAAAATTTATAGTAATTTATATATTTTTTATACTTACCAATGACCCAGACATAGCTGCTGGTGCTAACTCTTAAAATATAGGGCCAAACACAAATTTTGCCCCCCAATCCCCAAAATTTGCATCTAAAACTAAAGAAAACATGTCCAGAAAGGCCCTCCACACCTCGCCCCCACTGCGCATGCGCAGTGTCAAGGACGTTCCGAAATTGGCGCCATTTATCATTCTAATAACCAGTGCCTGGTAAGCGCTATGTACTCAGCGGGGAGGCAAGAGTTCCCAACTCCTGGGAGGGTCATCTCCGTCTGGGTCATTGGTAAGTATAAAAAATATATAAATTACTATAAATTTTTTAACATTTTTATACTGTACCAATGACCCAGACATAGCTGAATAGTAAAAAGGCTGGAGGGCCAAGGACATAGAGCAAAATGGAATACGCTCAATAAAATAAAATAGAGTCATCCCCTGTAGGGAAAAGAAGTAATAGGCCTTACATGTATCTTTCTTATTTATGATAAATTAGAAAGATACAACACCTTCCAAAAATTGAGCTTCATACATCCATGTACTCTATTAATATCCAATAATCCTTATACTAATAATTTTTAAAGTAAGCCAATAATAAAGTAAGTCTAGAGAATAGAGACTCTTATACTCCTAAAAGTGTGTGAGAATTGCATAATCATGTCCGTTGACATATGCAATATTCAAAAGCTATACTTTAAAAACCAAGACTTGAATGAATTTTATAAACTTAAACTTCTCACTAAACAACCATCCCAATAACAGCTCAGAATTACTAACTCCGGAGGAGGTATCCCCTTGTTTTCATAGTAAAAACAGGTGACCCAAGGGAACACCCTCCCCCCCCCTTTTTCTTGCCCTGGGTCAAATAGCCCAGAGCGAAGAGGGCAGCCGAACGGAGACACTGCCGAAACAGACAGCCTACCTAGCTATAGTAGCAACTGTTAAGTGAATGACATTCTGAGCAGTAGATAATAGACCTAACAATAGAGGCCTCCAGAAATGGACTCGATATTTCTGAGATAAAATTCATGAATGGATGGCTGAGCGCAATGAGCAGCCTTCAAAAATCTATAATAGCAACACTATTAATGTAAGCCCAAGAAGTAGAAGAACTCTTACTTCAAGAGCCGAAATCTTAAGCACAACTGCTAAGCCAATGATATACCATAAGCAGTACGCTAGTTAATAGAATCGATTAACAATAAAATGGAGCGTAACGTCCTTCTAGACATCAAAGACAGAAGAAGCTTACGCCCTTGTAATAAACAGATATCTGTTTATAAATACATAAACTGTATCCGGAAAGAGTAAAGGCCTATGCCCATACGAAGACGGAAGGACCTTAAAATAATAGGTTCCGGATAAAAGGAGCCTAACTCTTATGCAACAATCCAACCTAAATAGTAACGGAAGTATTGATTCCGAAACTATGAAAGTGAAAATCATCCATCGATAGTGCATGAAACTCACTGACTCTACAGTAAAAGAGAAACCAACAGAATTACTGTCTAAAAGGTCAGAATTTGAAAACTACTGTTTCCAGAGGCTCAAATGATTACTTAGCTAAAATAAGAACCGAAGTTAAAATCCGTATAGGAATTTAATCTAAAGATTCTAAGTCTATTTATCAAAAAGTTACTAACTGACTTAGATAAAGAGACAAAAGACTCAATTGTAAACTATCGTAGAGTGCATAGGTATGAGGTAACATAAACCTATAACCTAAATAACAACAGGCTGCAGTAGATCTTGTGAAACAAGTATACTAAAAACTAGCAATGCGTAGTATGGAGGGATCAACCATATGAACATAATGATCCCTACACCACGACGGAAGAGCCTCCACTTTAGTCGCATAGAATAGCGAAGAAGAGGATCTCCTATAGTAAGAAATCGCGTCCAAAGCTCGTCCAGTACAGTGCTAACAATGCAATACGGACCACACAACGGAATACATGAAGGTTGCGACCTTGCTGGTTGTGATAAAGATGACACGATTTACCCAGTGAAAAAAGATCCTCACATAGAGGAAGATTTCACGTTAAGATCCACAGTAGACAAGAGAGTAAATTACTCATGATCTCTGTGAAGATAGAGATGCTATCAACAGAAATGTATTGTGGTTGTTTATCCTAGCAATACCTGCTAAAACAACAGCGCCGGAGGATACGCGTATCCTATCATTGCGTCCTATAGATCAATAGAGCGTTAACAGTATTAGCTCAGAGATCTGGACAAGCCAACACATACGTCTGCAATTGATTAGCAAGCTGTGTCATAATAAAACATCATTGGGCGCTCCCTTAGATAGCAAATCTGATTGAATACTTGTTTGTTGAGAGTCCATTCTGACAGCAACAAGCGACCCGTAAGAGAACGGGAGTGCGATAAAACAATCAGACGACCCCGAATATGACGGACCAAAACTGAACTTGGTGTACAAGAACCAACAGACGGATTCTTTCCATTAAATTGAATAACGGAAACGAAAGAGTGCCTCCCTGGTTCCGGAGATACGCCACTACTGTCGAATTAAAGGACAGGAATTTGGGCATGCATTTCTGAATAATGTTCATGCAATGACATAAAGCAAGCCTAAAAAACATTATTCCGCGGAAGTTAAACTGATAGCTAAAAGACTGCGGAACCCAAAGACCCTGGCACTTCGAATCCGTAGGGATCAGTATATATCCCAATCTGTTTGACTGGCAACCGTCATAACAGCCACACTAGGGTCCGGCAACTGCGGCGGCACTCTCTGAGTCAACCACCGAATGTTTGCCCCAGTCTGAATCTCTTGTAACACTAGATAGACAAGAGAATGAATAAACCAAGCAATTCATGGATTGCCGGAAAGTTGCCGTCGAAGAGAAGCTCCTCCGAGAACGAAGCGACTCTGAGAGAGTTCTTAACCTACTATCCACACGTGGATGTAGCTAGGGCTGCATCACGTCTAACCAACTCCAATCAGCCACTGAAGGGCGGAGTTATACGTGAACAAAATACTGCCCTCAAAAGAAATTACATTGAGAATAATATCCCGTAAATCTTTTCTTGAAGACGTAATGATAACGCCTCAGTAAGGCGGATTACGTATAATAAAGCGTCTAAGTTAAGTCTACTATACATAATGTCGTTCCCAATATTGAAATTGGAAAAGACATAAACGGCGAAAAAGAATATATGCAGTCTTAATCACACCGTCTAGACGCATATGAACTCTCGGTATGCCCTGCTCTGCCAAAATAAACTATATGTAAAAAAGATAAAATGGCAGAAATGAGCCACGCGGACAAGAAACTAAACTATCATGCTTAGTAGCAGGCTTGTATATATATATATATATATAGCGTCGAAAAATAAAACACATGTTGTAATGACAATATTGGACTGCGTCGGTAAGTCAGGGACAAAGTCCCTGTACCGATCGAAAAATCCGAGTCCAATGACGCTATAAGTCTCTTATCCAAGATCGCAGCAATGAAGTCCGAAAAATAATCACTGGAAGAAATGCCAGAAGATATGAAAGGCATCTTCCGATACTACTAAAGGGAAAACTCGAAATCTATCGAATCCCTTTCGCCATCCTGTCGGACCCTATAAAGCGTTCGGTCGTCCGTAGCTTGATGCAACCGCGGACCGCACCGACCCAGCGCCGTCGGATAATTCCTGATTCGACCGAGAAACCGTCAATTGCTGGGATGCTGCGAAACAACTGTGCTAACTCGGATAGCACGTCCGTCACCGAGGCCTGAGGAGCAGCGGTCTTACGATGCATTGCCGCAGGAAGCTCCGAGATCGTTACCCCGTGCATACTTCCAATATGCGAGCGAACGGAGTGTATAGGCCTCGTGTCCCTTGGCTACCGGATGGCGCGACCTATTCGCTGTGGAATCACTGAATGCCGAAACTGATCGGATACTCGAGGTCACGTAGCCAATGTGCGGTCGTGTGCCCTGCTGTGAGGATGAGGAAGCATTAAAGACAGTCTCTCGGACTGTCAATATAACGGAGCGTCCCGAGCAACGGACATATGCTCCGAATGTAAAATATCTGAACCACAACATGCGGTCCCCTATGTTGTTGGCTTCCTCCGATCTGTCCTCAATCTGCCGTCACTGGGTGAGTACTAAAGTAATTAAAGTGCTCGCATCACCCAAATCTCCTTCCTAGACCGCAACGGACGAACCCGGCAGCCGAACCATTCGATGAATGTATGCTACACCGGGTGAGCTAGCGAATGTCATTCCGTAAGCGATAGACATATTCCATGAGCACTTATTGCCGCTAACTCTTCATTAACTATGACGACAGAGGCACACTTTAGAAAGACATCTCCATAACTCTTCGAACAAGAAACCATAAATGCTTGGATAGCAAGCATAAAATAATAATATATATAGCGTCGTTCAATAATTCGAAAGTTAGTGTGACATTATTGGACTATGTCGGAACTGAGGGACGATGTCCCTGAACCGAACCAAAAATTTCTAAGTCCACCGACGCTATCAGTTTCTTATCCGGCATCGCAGCATATGTTGTTCCGAAAGGGAAAGCTTGAAATCCACCGAATCCCTTTCGGTATCCCGTCGGACCGGATGAAATTTTTCGGACGTCCGTACCCGCTTCCGCGGAGCGTCCCGACCCAGCATCGTCGGATAAAATATATGCGACAGATTCAGTTGATGCTGGGATGCTGCGATAAACTGTGCTATTAAGGAAAGCACGTCCGTTCCCGAGGCCTGTGCAGTAGCGGACTTACGATGCATTGCCGCTGGAAGCTCCGTGTACGTTGACTCCCGCACACTTTCTATGCGAACGTCCGGAGTCTGCAGGCCTCGAGTCCCCGGCTACCGACCCAGCGCTGTCGGATAATTCTCGATCCGACACCGTTTCTGTCGGCTGCTGGGATGCTGCGATAAGCTGTGCTATGTGCACAAGAACGTCCGGCGTCGAGACCTGCGGAGGCGCAGTCTATCGGTGCTTCGCCGAGGGCAGCTCCGCATCAGATGGCTCCCGCATACTTCCTATGCGAACGTTCGGAGTCCATCGGTCTCGAATCCCTGGCTGCCGGATGGTGTGACCTGGTCGCCGAAGAATCCTTGATCGGCGAAGCTGGTAATATATCGGCGGTCACGCAGCCAAGGTGCGGTCGTGTGCGCTGATGAGAAGAGGAAGCCTTAGCAGTCTCAGCAGACTGCCTATACAACGGAGCGTCCCGAGCGACGGACGTATGCTCCGCTAACGACACATTTGTACCACAACATCTGGGGCCAGATGTTGTTGAACGAGAGAGGGGCCTCTCTCGCTTGCCGTCCGGATGGACCGGAACGAGCTATGAACCGGACTAAAAGGCTTCCTCCGTTCTCCCTCCGATCCGCCGTCACTGGGTGTGCATTAAGTTAATTTTATAGTGCTCGCATCACCCCAAAATTCCTTCTAGACCGCAACGGACGAACCCGGCTGCCGAACCATTCGGTGAATGGACGCTACACCGGGCGAGCTAGCGGACGTCAAAGGCCGTCGAACCTACTAGGGTCCTCTTAGGCAATTGGCGTATTACATGAGCACTTTTCCGCTAGCCCTTCATTAATTGTGACGACGGAGGCACACTGTTGGAAGACATCACAGATACATCACCCTAATCTTGATCGTCTGAAATAGAAATTGATAAAGTAGAGTGACCCTGCGGGGAAAGGACCGGAGTGTCCAAATCCCCAACAACATACCGTGACATACGCTTCCCATATTGTCATCGAAATCATACGATACAGAACAGGAGTTAATGCGAGTACACTGACCACATATAGAATGATAATAAGGTCAGAGGAAGACTTCCTCCTAAAACAATTGATCAATATCCTTTCAATGAGAAAAGAAAACAAGTCCTGGTACTCGCACTAACCCCTGGCAATCAAATACATAATAATAATATGATCCATTAATATAGAAAAAATAATTGAAATCAAAATATTTTGAAAAAATATTTTTTCAGAACAGCCCAAGTTTCTGAAAAGTAACGTTGAGCCCCAATGGATCCCAAGCCTAAGTGTGGACAAAAATTTTAAAAATATTTTAAACAATTTATTCAACACTTACGAACAATAATAATGTATCTAGTTATGATTAAAATAACATAAAGATATTATTATTTAGAAATCCCCCCCTCACACAGAGGGCTGTTGTAAATGTAAACAATGAGTGTAAAAACACTAAAATAAGACTCCAGGCACCCAGGCCCGAAATCAGTTACCAAAAATACACCATCTGATGCAAAACAGAGACTTCCAGGGAAGAAACTGCAGAACATCAGATGGTAGATGCAGAACACAACGCCTAACCACCCGTAGGTGAAGACGTAAACATGGGGAAAGAACAGAATTCATTCTGTTATTAAGCTAAAACTCCCAAGAAATTTTAGTAATAATAATTACAGAAACTATGCCAAAAGCATGGGAGAATAGCAAGGGGGAACTTAAAGGACAGGGAGAGAGGAAAAACACTTGAAAAAACAGTGTAACTAAATAATCAGAATGACAACAAAATGGCTGCTGCCTTGAAAATAGGTAACTTAACATAATTTCATTAAAAAATTTTAAGTTACAGCCCTGATAATATTCTGTCACACATTCTTTTCCTCTCCTCCTTTTCTATCCTCCTTAGAATCACCATTTCACTAATATTTATGTGTCTGGCATCATTTAAACTGAGATTTAAAAGCACAAAGATCAGTCAGATGTTAACTGATGAAGGGCCAAACTTAGAATGATAAATGGCGCCAATTTCGGAACGTCCTTGACACTGCGCATGCGCAGTGGGGGCGAGGTGTGGAGGGCCTTTCTGGACATGTTTTCTTTAGTTTTAGATGCAAATTTTGGGGATTGGGGGGCAAAATTTGTGTTTGGCCCTATATTTTAAGAGTTAGCACCAGCAGCTATGTCTGGGTCATTGGTACAGTATAAAAATATGAAAAGTCCTTGAATTTTGGCCCTCTACATGCTTGAATTCAGTTTCAACCTTGAAAAGTACTTGAAATCCACTCCAATGCCTTGAATAGTGCTTGAATTTGATGACAGTATGTGCACATCCTTGAAATGTCCTTGACTTTCAATCTTACTCCTTGAATTTTGAAAATTCAGAAAATGTTCTTGAAAAGTACTTGAAAATCCATCTGACTCCTTGAAAGTCCTTGAATTTTGCCCTATATTATTTTTACCTGTGTAATAGTGGACAATTGAAACATCTCTTTTGCACTTTTTTTTTGTTGAAAATGAAAAAAACGAACATAAATAATGGATAATTGATAAATGAGGAATTAAAGTTCAGGCATTATTTAACTGGGTGTCATTCTGTTACAGTGCATTTTTGAAGCACCATTTTTCTGGAATTCAGAAGGTTGAGGTAGAGGACATTTTTAACCCTTTACCCAATGTAATAGCCCAAACCAGTCAGCGCTATTTTCAAAAATGGCCAATTAATTTCAATTATTTTTTTCTCAAAAACATAGGTTATGACCCCCCATTGGAACAAGCTCATCGAGCTCGTTCCAATGAGGGGTCATAACCTATGTTTTTGAGACAAAAAATTAGTTATTCAAGAATTTTGTGTTGTCTTCTTTTCATGTTAGGTAAAGGGTTAAAGTAGGTAAGGCTTCTAAAAAAAGTTATATTCCAAATATACATTTTAAAAAAACATCCTTGGAAACGGGTGATATGTTCTTGAAAAGACCTTGAATTTTTTTGGTCCGTGACTGTAGGAACCCTGTATGAAATGGTGGAAAGTGATTACTTTGCCAACTTGAGAACCACTGTTAAACACAGAAAGTTGCAAACCAATCCTTGGAAATAAAGCGTAATTTACGCTTCATCAAAGTACAGTGTTATCCTTGCACAGTGATCAATATGATCCATTTTGCACTCCGTAGTTTTCCATTCTTCAACTAAAATGTGGGGCATTCTCTTTCATGCCGTGTGTACAGGTCAATTTTAACCAATCAGAAAATTGAAACGGCAGCATATGATCTATTTGCATACTATCATGTGGCTTACTATACACACAGGCTGCTATACTATGGAGAGCATCCAATTAAAATGAGCGGTGAATTGTGTTTTGCAAACTGATTTTTCCAATCAATGTCTGCATCTCCGCCCGCTTCGTTTATTTCATCGTGTCACACAAAAGGATAGTTACTGGAAGTGATAATACGCCAAAGATTCACCTTGACTTTGTATGAAAATAACAGAGGTATTTGATAATAAATCATGAATTATTATTTGTGAACAATCAAATTTGAATGTCAAATTACCACAAACAACCCAACAACTTTGCAAGAAGTTCCGAAAATTAACCAAAAGGACAGAAATGGGCCTGAATATTACCTGACACACACTCATTCTTGAAATATGGACTGTGCGGAGAGCAGTTCTAAAAAGAACATGTCACAGTTGGTTTCTTAGAATAGAAATAGTCCTTGAAAATGAATGACATAGCCCTTGAAAAGTGCTTGAATTTCATTTTGCTAAACCTGACAAATATATCAATTCCTGTAGCCACACTTTTACGAGTTTACCTTAGTATTTTAAGACATTTAAAAGTTTTTCACCAAGGTCAGCTATATTTATGAGGAGATTTATATGAATCAGTTGATGAACAGGAAATAATTTAATCATTTGCCCCGCCTCTGCGTTTGATTGGTTGAAAGCATATAGCATGAAAGTCGTCAAAATCGTATAAACCAAATCACGTCATGATTTGGAATGTCGCTACATGTTTGCACATCCGACCCAACTTTGAAGAATATGGAAGCCCCGCCCACTCAATCCAATTGTCACCGTGAGGGCGTGACGGTAGACTGATAGATGGATAGCAAGCTTGTAAACAAAGATCAATGATCGATTTTTCATCGCCTCCAGTCAGCGAGAATATAATGATAATTTCTCAGGAACAATTGAATTTCATAAAATATACTGAAGTGGGAGACGAATAAAAGATCATATACCCAAACATGATTTTGGGGGAACTTAAAAAAAATGTTTTTAATGATATTGTTACGTGACTTGCTAAATATCTGTCGTCTGCAATCGAAAATCAAAACAACAAACAATTTGACAATGATTGACGTGACCTGTTTGTGGCACACTTTCCTGAGTTTGACTGTTGTCTTATGCAAAAATTAAAAGTTTTTCGTTCACGTACACATAGTTTCTATATTTTAATATTACAGCCGGATTAAATTATAAGAAATAACTGTTGTTTCCCTTTGGTTTATGCGATATAAACTGAAAATATTTTTATACTGTACCAATGACCCAGACTTAGCTGGTGCTAACTCTAACAAAACCAGGGCCAAACACAAATTTTGCCCCCCAATCCCCAAAATTTGCATCCAAAACCAAAAGAAATCATGTCCTATAGGACCTCCATACTACGCCCCCACTGCGCATGCGCAGTGTCAAGGACGTCCCGAAATTGGCGCCAATTATCATTCTCTGTTTGGCCCTTCATCAGTCAACATCTCACTGATCTTTGTGCTTGTAAATCTCAGTTTAAAGGATGCCAGACACGTAATTTTTGGAGAAATGGTGATTCTAAGGAGGATATAGAAGGAGGAGAGGAAAAAGGAGTGACAAAAAATAATCAGGGCTGTACTTAAAATTTTTTATGAAATTATGTTAAGTTGCCTATTTTCGAGGCATGGGCCTCTTGTTGTCATTCTTGCTAAATTGTTCCACTGCTTATTCAGTGTTTCCTCTCCCCTGGCCTTCTAAGTCCCCCCTTGCAATTCTCCCATGCTTTTGGCATATTTTTGAGAAAGTTCATTTCTAAAATTTTCTTGGGAGAGTTGCTTGGTTACAGAATGTTTTCTGTTATTTTCCCCATAGTTACGTTTTCACCCATGGGTGTATAAACGTTGTGTTCTGCATCTTCCATCTGATGTTCTGCAGATTCTCCCCTGGGAGTCTCTGTCTTGCATCAGATAGAGTGTAATTTTGATGACTGATTTCGGGCCAGTTTTTTCAGTGCCTGGAGTCATGTTTTCTGGTGTTTTACACTGTTTGTTTACATTGGCAACAGCCTTTTTTGAGGGGGGCTGTTTGCCTTTGGTGTAGTTTATCTCACTATAAGATAGATTTATATTATCCGTAAGTGTCTCATTAATTATTTAATATAAATTTAAAATTTTTGACCACACTTAGCCATCGGATCCATTGGGGCTCAACGTTACTTTTCAGAAACTTGGGCTTCGCTGAAAAAATATTTTTTCAAAATTATTTTGATTTGCAATTGTTTTTTCATTATTAATGGATCATGTTATTATGTATCTTTGTGTCAGGGGTTTGTGCGAGTAACTAGGACTTGTTGTTGACTTTTCACAATGAAAGGATATTGTTCAAATTGTAATGGGAAGAAATCTTCCTCTGACTTTCATGATCATTGTATTAATTGTAGTCAGTGTTCTCGCACTAATCCCTGTTCTATATGTCAATATTGGGATGACAAACATTGGAAACGTGTGTCACGGTATGTTGTTACTGGAGAAAGGGCTATGCCGGCTCTTTCTCCGCAAGGTCACTCTACTCTCTCAGTTTCTATTTCAGAGGAACAAGAACAGGGTGATGTTTCCATGTTATCTTCTGCAAGTGCGCTTCCGTCGTCACAAATGAATTCAGAGCTAGCGGCAAAAGTGCTCATGGAGATTAAACAAATGTCGTCCGCTAGCTCGCCCGGTGTAGCGTCCATTCACCGAATGGTTCGGCAGCCGGGTTCGTCCGATGCGGTCCAGGAGGAAATGTTGGGTGATGCGAGCACTATAAACATTCAATGTGCACACCCAGTGACGGCGGATAGTAAGCGAGATCGGAGGAAGCCTTTGAGTCTGGTTCCTAGCTCGTCCAGGTCCAGCCGGGCCGCGAGCGAGAGAGGCCCCTCTCTCGTACAACAACATCTGGGACCAGATGTTGTGGTACAAAATGTGTTGCAAGCGGAGCATACGTCCGTCGCTCGGGACGCTCCGTTGTATAGGCAGTCCGCGGAGACTGCTAAGGCTTCTTCTTCTCGTCAGCGCACACGACCGCACCTTGGCTGCGTGACCGCCGATATCTTACCAGCTTCGCCGATCAAGGATTCTTCGGCGACCAGGTCACACCATCCGGCAGCCAGGGACATGAGGCCGATGGACTCCGGACGTTCGCATAGAAAAACTATGCGGGAGCCATCTGATGCGGAGCTGCCCTCGGCGAAGCAGCGGAAGACTGCGCCTCCGCAGGTCTCGATGCCGGACATTCTTGTGCAGATAGCACAGCTTATCGCAGCATCCCAGCAGCCGACAGAAACGGTGTCGGATCGGGAATTATCCGACGGCGCTGGGTCAGTACGCTCCGCCGAAGCATCGGGGGCGGACGACCGGGAGCATCATGAGGTCCGACCGGATGGTGAAAGGGATACGGATGATTTGGAGCTATCCCTTTCGGAACAACATAAAGCTGCCGTGGACTTCATCTGGCACTTTCTCCCTCAAGTTGTTCCGTCAGGCCAGACTGCTGCGGTTCCGGACAAGAGGATTATAGCGTCATTGGACTCTGAATTTTTTGAGCGGTTCAGGGACATCGCTCCCGAGTTTCCGTCGCAGTCCAATAATGTTGCAAGAACATTTGAATTATTGAACGACGCTATATTTAAACTTGCTTCCAAGACGGGGAAAGCAGGTCTCTTGTCCGCCAATACTCTCAACCTGCCTTTCATTAATGCAAGGAATAAATTCGACACGGCAGGACAGGGTATTCCGAGAGTTCCTCTGCGTATGGACGACGAGGCGGAAGACTTAGAGCTATCATTACCGTCGTCGGCTTCTATTCCAACCGCGGTGTTGGAAACAGCTATTTCGTCTAACAGAGCCAATTTAGATGCCTTATCTTACGCAGATCACCTTACTAAGGCGTTATCACTGCGCCTTCAAGGGAAAGAATTTCAGGATATACAATCCTCTTTAAGACTTCTTTCAAGGGCAGTAGCTTATTCCATGTGTAACTCCGCCCTTTCAGTGGCAAACCTGGAGTTGGTTAGACGTGACGCAGCCCTAGCTACATCCACACTCGTGGATACTAAGGTGAAGAACTCTCTTAGAGTCGCTTCGGTCTCCGGAGAACTTCTCTTTGACGGCAAGCTTTCTGCTATTTATGATAAAATTACAAAGAAAGCTTCGGATTCTCTGTTGTTCAAATCTGCTTCTAAGAAGTCAGATACGGCAGACAAGAATAAGACAGGCACTTCTGGGTCTAATGCGCCCAAGAGAGGTTCCTATAGAGGTTCCGGTGCGTCCTCTTGGTCTTATTCGAGAGACCGTCAGGGTAGCGACTGTCGTTCGGGACGTCCTTCGGGCCGGGACAACCGGTCGGACGCCCGAGGTCGACGGGACGAGGTGCGTGTCATGGAGGACGTGGTTTCTCCTACCGCAGGCCTCGCAGGTCCAGGAGGTGATGGCTTAAACCTCTATCGCGTACCGGTTGGTGGAAGGTTGTCGAGCTTTTCACAAGAATGGGCGTCGATTACTGACGACCCTTAGGTGAGAGGAGTGACTTCGGAAGGCCTAAAGATATCCTTCAAACGAAAGCCTCCATTAACTCGAAGTCCAAAGTGGACTCAACTTCAGTCAAATCCGCAGAAAAGAGACGCTCTATTATCAGAGGTGCAGTCTCTTTTAATGAAGAACGCGGTAGAGGTCGTAGAGAACCAGGAGACTCCGGGAATTCTACAGCCATCTGTTTCTGGTTCCGAAACCAGACGGCTCATTCCGTCCAGTCATAGATTTGAGCTGGATAAACAAGCTGATCGTCGCTCCGAAATTTTATATGGAGACGATTCGTTCGGTCAGAGCGAGTATTCGGGTGAACGATTATGCATCAAGCATAGATCTCAAAGATGCGTACTTTCACGTCATGGTACATCCGACATTCAGAAAGTATCTACGCTTCGCAGTCCTAGGAGTGGTGTATCAATTCCGGGCGATGTGCTTCGGACTGAATCTAGCACCCTGGGCTTTCACTCGGGTAATGAACTCGGTAATGATCTATTTCCGAGCTCATTCGTCTGCGGTAACGTCGGCCTACCTGGACGACATTCTTTAGAGGTACGGCAATGAGTTAACGCTTCAGAACGATGTTCAGAATCTACTTCTATTGCTCCGACGTCTCAGTTTTATAGTAAACGAGGAGAAGTCGGATCTGGTGCCGTCCAAGTCATTCACACATCTGGGAATGAGCTTCGAGACGCACAACAATCTCGTTCGTCTGCCGTTAGCCAGAGCGAAATTAGTCAGTCGTTACGCTCGCTATTGTCTGCACGCAGACAAAGTCACAGCGAGAGAATTTATGAGACTGATAGGTCTGTGCGGAGCCGCTGCGGATCTCATTCCGATGGGGCGGTTACGCACGCGTCCTCTCCAAATTTTCTTGACTCAGAATTGGAGTGTGAAAATTCATTCGCTTGATGTAGACGTTCTCTTGTCAGATCAAGTGAAACAAGAGATTCAGACTTGGGCAAACATTCAGTGGTTAACTCAGGGAGTTCCGCTGCAGTTGCCGGATCCGAGTTTTACCATTATGACGGATGCCAGTCAAACAGGTTGGGGTGCATCATTGATCCCAACGGATTCGAGATGCCAGGGTCTTTGGGATCCGCAATTCCTGTGCAAGAACATAAACATCAAGGAAATGATGTCAATTTGGCTTGCGTTACGTCATTGGATGGACATTATTCACAATGCTCATGTCCAAATCCTATCCGACAATACGACAGTAGTGGCGTATATACGGAATCAGGGAGGCACTCATTCAGTTCCGTTGTTCAATCTAATGGAAAGAATCCTTCTGTTTGCACTAGAACATCAGGTTCTTCTTTTGGTCCGTCACATACCGGGTCGTCTGAATGTGCTAGCAGACTCCCTTTCACGAAAGGGTCGCTTGTTGCCGTCGGAGTGGACTCTCAACAAACAAGTATTCAATCAGATTTGCTACCAATGGGAACGGCCAGTGATAGACTTATTTGCGACACATCTCAACAATCAGTTGCAGACGTATGTGTCTCCGTGTCCGGATCCAAGAGTATTTGCAGTAGATGCTCTGTCGATCCCTTGGGACGGAATGATAGGATATGCGTATCCTCCAGCGCCGTTAATTCAACAAGTATTGCTAAAGATAAAACAATCTCAATGCAAGATTCTGTTGGTAGCATCTCTGTCGCCACAGAGACCGTGGATAAATCTACTCAGGTGTCTGTTGTGGGACCTACCGCGAAAGCTTCCTCCACGGGAGGATCTTCTTTCGCAGGGGAAATCGCGTCAACTCCATCACAACCCGCAAGGTCTCAACCTTCACGTTTTTCCGTTGTGCGGTCCTTCTTGCATGGCAAGCACTTTACAGGACGAGCAGTGGACGCGATTTCTAACTGTAGGAGGACCTCCTCTTCGCTAAACTATGCGGCTAAGTGGAAGGTTTTTCGCCGTTGGTGTAGGGATCATTCTGTAGATATTTTTGATCCCTCTATACCAGACATTGCAAACTTTCTAGTATACTTGTTTGACAAAATCAAACTGTAGCCTGTTACTATTAAGGGTTATAGGTCTATGTTATCTGATACCTATGCACATCATGATAGTTTACAAATTGGATCTAATGTCTCTTTATCTAAGTTGGTTAGAAACTTCTCGATAAATAGACCCAGAACTCTTAGATTAATTCCTAAATGGAATTTAGCTTGGGTTCTTCTTAAATTGAAGGAAAAGCCATTTGAACCTCTTGGGACAGTAGATTTCAAATTCTTATCTTATAAGACAGCTTTTCTCTTAGCTTTCTCTTCTGCTAGAAGAGTCAGTGAGCTTCATGCTCTGTCGGTGGATGATTCTCACTATCGTAGTGTCGGGAACACTATCACCTTCACTACTAATGTGGGTTTTTTAGCTAAGAATCAGGCTCCTAATAAATATCCGGAACCTATTGTTATTAAGGCTCTTCCGTCTTCAGACGGGCGTAGGCCTTTACTCTGTCCTGTTAGGGCGTTACGTATCTATAAACAGAGATCTCAGTTTATCAGAAAGGGACGGAAACGTTTCTTTCTGTCTTTGATGCCTAATAGAAGGGACATTTCGGTCCATTCTATTGCTAGATGGATTCAATTAACTATCCGTACTGCTTATGAGAGTTTATCTTCTTCTCAGCAGTCTGTGCTTAAGATTTCCGCTCATGAAGTAAGAGCTCTTGCTACTTCTTGGGCTTATGCTAATAGTGTTGCTATTACAGATTTAATGAAGGCTGCTTATTGGTCTCAGCCATCCACATTCACGAATTTTTATCTCAGAAATATTGAGTCCATTTCTGGAGACCTGCATTGTTTAGGTCCGTTATCTGTTGCTCAGAATGTCGTCCACTAAACAGTTGCAACTATAGTTATGCAGGCTTTCTGTTCCGGCAGTGACTCCGTCCGGCTGCCCTCTTCGCTCTGGGCTATTTGACCCAGGGCAAGGGGAAGGGGGGGGGGGGGGGCGGGTGTTCCCTTAGGTCACCTGCTTTATAGTGAAAAGCAAGGGAATGCCTCCTCCAAAGTCAGTATTTCTGAGTCGTTTCCGGGATGGTTTTAAAGTGTAATATTAATGTTAAAATTCATTCATGTCTTATTTTTAAAGTGTAGCTCGGTGTGAAGCATTTGTATATGTCAAGTGTCAAACGGGCTTTAATATACAATACTCGGACACTTTTAAAAGATTATAAAGAGTCTCAATTCTCTGGACTACTTTATTTATTTGCTTACTTTAAAAATAATTAGTATAAGGATTATACTGGATGTTAATAGAGAACATGAATATTATTGTGCTCAATTATTAAGGGTATTGTATCTTTCTAATTTAATATTAAATAAGAAAGATACATGTAAAGCCTAATACTCCTTTTCTCCTTAAGGGGTTACCTCTTTATTATATAGTTGAGCTTATTGGATTTTCCTCTATGTCCTAGGCCCTCCAGCCTTTTTACTATTCAGCTAAGTCTGGGTCATTGGTACAGTATAAAAATGTTAAAAAATTTATAGTAATTTATATATTTTTTATACTTAACCAATGACCCAGACGGGGATGGCCCTCCCAGGAGTTGGGAACTCTTGCCTCCCCGCTGAGTACATAGCGCTGACCAGGCACTGCCAGTAAGAATGATAATTGGCGCCAGTTTCGGGACGTCCTTGACACTGTGCATGCGCAGTGGGGGCGTAGTATGGAGGTCCTATAGGACATGATTTCTTTTGGTTTTGGATGCAAATTTTGGGGATTGGGGGGTAAAATTTGTGTTTGGCCCTGGTTTTGTTAGAGTTAGCACCAGCTAAGTCTGGGTCATTGGTAAGTATAAAAAATATATAAATTACTATAAATTTTTTAACTTTCAGCACAAGCTTAATCATAACTCGCTACACGAGTTATGAAGCTTGTGCTGAAAATTTTCGGTTTATATCGCATAAACCGAAGGAAAACAACAGTTATTTCTTAAATAAACTTTTTCACATAAAATATTCTGTTTTGTTTAAAATTCTATCTGTAGTTTACAATTTTCATTTTTATCCCCCCTGAAATCAAACTTTTGGGGGGATATAGCTGTGGTGCTATCTGTCCTTCTGTCCGTCTGGGTATCTGTCCATCCGTAGACGAAGTTGGTTTCCACTCTCTAACTAAAATTCTGCTTGGCCAACTGAAACCAAACTTGGCTAAGGCATGATGAGAGGAAGAACCCTGTTTATTTTGGAATCATTGTGTCAAAGGTCAAGGTCACTGTGACCTTGAACTTCAATTTTAATCAGTGTTGGTTTCCACTCTGTAATTAAAGTTCTGCTTGTCCAGCTGAAACCCAACATGGCATCAGGGTTAGGCATGATAAGAGGAGGAAGCCTCTTTATTTTCAGGTCATTGTGCCAAAGATCAAGGTCACAGTGGCCTTAACCATGAACATGTACCAGACTTGGCTTCTCTAATTGAGAGTTTGCCTGATCGATACTAAACTTGGCCTATGTGTTGAGCATGATGAAAGGAGGAACCCTATTTATTTTTTATGTTATTATGCCAAAGGTCATGGTCACAGTGACCTTGAAATTGAAATTTTATCGATTGAAGGTGGTTTCGGCTCTCTTAATTATTAAAATTATGCATTACTGATCGAAACCCAACTTGGCATGTGGGTTAAGTATGATGAGAAGAACCCTACATATTTTCAGGCTATTGTGCCAAAGATTATGGTCACAGTGACCTTAAACTTGAAACCAAACTTGACATGTCATCATATAAAGGTAATTTTTTGTGTATTATTTTAGTAAATAATACCAACAGTGGCTGTGTTAATAACCCTTTACCCAACGTAATGGCCAAAACCAGCCAGCGCTATTCACAAAAATCGCCATCCAATTTTAATTATTTTTTTCACTTTTTGTCTCAGAAACATAGCTTATGACCCCTCGTTGGATTGAGCTCAATGAGCTCATTCCAATGAGGGGTCATAAGCTATGTTTTTGGCGCAAAAAATGAAAAAAATAGTTAATCAAGAATTTTATTTGCAAGTGTCATCTGCCTTTTGTGTTACGTAAAGGGTTAATGTATATATTACTAAAGGTACTGTGATTTTTTTTGGGGGGGGGGTGGGATTTGCCACCCTTGGCAGCTACCTCTAGTTTATTTCCTCCATGGTGTCATACGAAATCCCAGAATCTCTTTTGTTTTTCTTCACCTCCCCCTGTTCTTCTATCCATCGTAAACAAAATTGGTTTCCGCTCCCTAATTAAAGTTCTGCTTTTCAGATTGAAACCAACTTTGATAAGTACATTGGATATGATGAGAGGAAGATCTCTATTTATTTAGAGTTTGTTGTGCCTTAGGTCAAGTTCACATCGATAAACTATTTTCTGGGATTGTCTGTAGATGGTGTTCTGTATGGCTGATTTAAACCAAACTTGACATAATAATAAATGGGTATGATGAGGTGAAAAATCCTATTTATTTTGGGGGTCATTGTGCCAAAGATCAAGGTCTCAGTGACCTTTAACTTACAAATTTTCCTGGATTCCCCTCTGTAATTAAAGTTCTGCTTGGCCGATCAAAAACAAACTTGTCATGTTTGTTGGGTATGATAAGAGGAAGAACCGTATTTAATTTGAGATCCTTGCATCAAAGGTCAAGGTGACATTGACCTTTATGTTACAAATTTTTTATGTTTTATGCTCTCTAATTAAAATTCCACTAGGCTGATCAAATTCAAACGTGACTTGTAATGTTGCACTTTGTTATAATCCATTTCCCAAGGATATTTAACAAATCTGTCATCATCAGGGGATGTGTTATGTTGAACACTTCTTTTGTTATGCTTTCACTGTTATAAACTTTCTCTTTTGTTTTCTCTGTATTAGAGCTTTTGCACTGATAGAAAACTGTGCACAAGACCACATTCATCACACAACAAGCAGCTTAACAGATAAACTGAATCCTGAACAGACAATGTTGGAGATTGGACTGGCATCAACATTTACTTCTTTGTTACAACAATGTTCATCAGCAATATATGAGGTGTGTATGATATCATGCTAATTGAATATACATGTACAAATATATTGTCACCATTATGTTTATGTACAAAATGTTGTATAAGAGTCAAGCTCTTGTTTCTAAGGCTATATCTCGACGAGTGGAGTTATAGCTATAGAACAAAAGCGACGAGTCGATATATTGCCATAGAAACAAAAGCGACAAGTTGAGATATAGCCATAGAAACAAAATCGACAGTCAAGATATAGCCATAGAAACAAAAGCGACAGTCGAGATATAGCCATAGAAACAAAATCGACAAGTCGAGATATAGCCATAGAAACAAAAGCGACGAGTCAAGATATAGCCATAGAAACAAAAGCGACAAGTTGAGATATAGCCATAGAACAAAAGCGACGAGTCAAGATATAGCCATAGAAACAAAAGCGACAGTCGAGATATAGCCATAGAAACAAAATCGACAAGTCGAGATATAGCCATAGAAACAAAAGTGACGAGTTGAGATATAGCCATAGAAAAAAAAAGCGACAGTCGAGATATAGCCATAGAAACAAAAGCGACGAGTTGAGCCATAGCCATAGAAACAAAAGTGACCAGTCGAGATATAGCCATAGAAACAAAAGCGACGAGTCGAGATATAGTCATAGAAAAAAACGACAGTCAAGATATAGCCATAGAAACAAAAGCGACAGTCGAGATATAGCCATAGAAACAAAATCGACAAGTCGAGATGTAGCCATAGAAAAAAAAGCCACAGTTGAGCCATAGAAACAAATGTGACGAGTCGAGATATAGCCATAGAAACAAAAGCGACAGTCGAGATATAGCCATAGAAACAAAAGCGACAAGTCGAGATATAGCCATAGGAAAAAAAGCGACAGTCGAGCCATAGAAACAAAAGTGAGGAGTCAAGATATAGCCATAGAAACAAAAGCGACAAGTGGAGATATAGCCATAGAAACAAAAGCGACGAGTCGAGATATAGCCATAGAAACAGAAGTGACAAGTCGAGATATAGCCATAGAAACAAAATTGACCAGTCCAGATATAGCCATAGAAAAAAAAAAGTGATGAGATATAGCCATAGAAACAAAAGTGACGAGTTGAGATGTAGCCATAGAAACAAAAGCGACGAGTCGAGATATAGCCATAGAAACAAATGCGAGGAGTCGAGATATAGCCATAGAAACAAAAGCGACTAGTCGAGATATAGCCATAGATCACAAAAGCGACGAGTCGAGATATAGCCATAGAAACAAAAGCGACGAGTCGAGATATAGCCATAGAAACAAAATCGCCGAGTCGTGATATAGCCATAGATACAAAAGTGACGAGTCGAGGTACAGCCAGAGAAACAAAAGCAACCAGTTGAGATATAGCCATAGAAACAAAAGCAACGAGTTGAGAAATAACCATAGAAACAAAAGCGATGAGTCGAGATATAGCCTTAGAAACAAATGTGATGGGTCAAGATACAGCCATAGAAACAAAATCGATGCATCAAGATATAGCCATAGAAACAAAAGCGACCATTGGAGATATAGCCATAGAAACAAAAGCGATGAGTCAAGATATATCCATAGAAACAAAAGCGACGAGTCAAGATATAGCCATAGAAACAAAATCAACAAGTCAAGATGTAGCCATAGAAACAAAAGCGACGATAGGAGATATAGCCATAGAAACAGAAGCGATGAATCAAGATATAGCCATAGAAACAAGAGCGAAAGTCAGATACTACATTTTGTACATAAACAAAATGTTGATGATAGATTTATTGTTCAATTCTCACTCTACTAATTTGATTCACGAATATTTTATTTGAAGAGTTCATCTTTCAAAAATGCTTGTCATTTTGGTTGAAACTGTATTTTATGATCCTCCGATAAATATATTGAGAACCTGCATGTTCAACATTCCAAAAAAGACTGTGCCCTGCAACAATATAACTGAGTGTTGTTCCAGTTTGAATGCTTCCAAATTTTTCTGAATTTTGTTGACAAACATGTCAGCCAGCAGCCATCTTGGATTTGGATATAAATTGTCCACAATTTCTTCAGCACACCCTATAGGCTGTGGCTCTCACCCAATCAGTCACAAATTTCATATGTGCCTTTGGGAACATGGCTGCCAGCAGCCATCTTAAATTTGGCATATAAATTGTCAGCAATTCCATAAGCACACCGTACAGGCTATGTCGCTCACCTGATCTTTTCAAATTTCTTATGTAGCTTTGGTGTGATGTCTAGATGGGAGCTATCAAATATTTCTGAATTTTGTTGAAAAACATGGCCACCAGCAGCCATCTTGGATTTGGTTATAAATTGTCAACAACTCCATTAGCACACCCTACAGGCCACATCTGTGACCTGATCTTTTTTTCTTCTTTTTTTTTAATTTTGTATATAGTTTTGGTGTGATGTCTGGATAGGAGCTATCAAATTTTTCTGAATTTTCATTCAAAAATATGGCTGTCCACAGCCATCGTGGATTTGGAATATGAATTGTCAACAATGCCATTAGCACACCCTGCAGTTTGCATCTCTCACCCCATCTTTTTTTCACGAAATTTGTGTTTAACTTATAAATTGTCAACAAATCCATTAGTACACCCAATAGGCTGCATCCCTTACCAGATCTTTTTCTGATTTCATATGTATCTTTGGTGTGATGTCTTTTCTGTAAAACTTGATTGAATGACTTAGCATTACTGGATCTTTCTGTTCAGTTCAGTCCCTTCTTGGACAAGTTGAGCCGCAGTGTCATTGACACTTTCATTATTTTAAAGCGCTGATAGTGGCTTCTGGCACTTAGCTAGTTAATTGAATACAGGTTATAGAGTAACCTTCTGTTAATTTAATAAAAAAAATTGTAATATGTCAAGATATTCTCCTTCTGTGTAGACTTATTTTGCCTTTTACACCAATTATTTATTCTATTATATCTTGTAAGACAGAGCTCCATGAACTTTGTCAAATAAGATATAATAGATAAAATCCTCTGGTCACCTCTTGAATACAGTAAAGTGACTGAATCCTTGTTAATTGAGTACTCCTGTTAATTGAATAGTTTTCATTGGTTAATCCTTTACCCATTGTAACGATCAAAACCGGCAGCGCTATTCACAGAAATCGCTAATTAATTTTTATAATTAATTTTTATTATATTTTCAATTTATGTCTAAAAAACATAGGTTATTACCCCTCTTTGGAGCGAGCTTTTAGACAAAAAATGAAAAAAAATAGTTAATCAAGAATTTTGTTTGTACGGGTCGTCTGCTTTTCATGTTAGGTAAAGGGTTAAGTGGCTATTCAATTAACAAGGTTCTACTGTATCAGGACACTGTCTTTGTGTTTCTCAGTTTTAGCTGATTAAATGGTGTGACACATGGTTTAAAAATACTCTGAGCCATATGCAACATTTTGCCACAAAATAGTTTATCAGCTAAAGGAAGAAAAAAACCTCTAAGAATGGTTTGTGATATTTTGGCCAATCAAACTGGTCTTGGCAGTTTAACATTGTTACTGCATCTCGTTGGACCATTCCTGAACTGTTGTGATATCAGTGCTAAGACAATGGAGGATTTTATGACAAAGCTCATGTTCTTTCATTGAAATTTTGTCATTTTACACACCAAATATTTTGGTGCTTATTGTGTCCATTTTTTTAAATTTTCTTTGTCGTTTACACAAAAGAAAAAATGTAGGATAGATTATTCAGACATGAGCCTTGGTTGTCTTTTGATGTTTTTATTATCCCCCCCCCCCCCCCCCCCCCCCCCCCACCGATAAAGTGGGGAGGGGAATATAGAAATGGTGACTATCAGTCTGTTAGTCCATCTGTCCACACAATCTTTTTCCTCCTAACTTCTGCATTTCTTGTCAGATTTGGATGAAATTTGGTGTGTAGTTTAAGTTTGAAGTGTAGATGTGCATGTGGAAAGGAATTTATGATTCCACATTTTTAGCTCAACTTTGGCGAAGCCAAATTTGAGCTTTTGTCATGGCCTGTTGTCCATCTGTCCGTCTGTCCGTACGTTAACAATTGGATACTGCTCGGGCTAGAGGCCGCATTTATGAACTGATCTTTACGAAACTTCTTGAGTACCTTTGTTATCACCGTGGGATGAGAACGAGTGTTTTTGGGTCCTGTCCAAAATTCAAGATGACCGCTGGCAGCCATTTTGTTCAAAATTAGGAGCAATCAGATTTTTGTGCAGAACTTCCACACGAAAGATCTGATTTGAATAATTTTTTTGTATGTTTAGTACCATGGGATACATCACATATAATACAGGTTTTTTTCTCGTGCAGAAATTATGCAAATTAGATGAACTTTGATTTTTTCAGTGCTACTTACACACAGAAAGTACACATGTCAATACGGCTCGGGCTGGAGGCTGTATTTATCAACCGATCTTCACGAAACTTCTTGGGTACCTCTGTTATCACCTTGGGACGAGAACGAGTGTTTCTGAGTGCAGTCCAAAATTCAAGATGGCTGCCAGTGGCCATTTTGTACCAAAATTAGGTCTAATCAGTTTTTTGTACACAACTTCTATACGGCTCAGGCTAGGGGCCGTATTTATGAACCGATCTTTATGAAACTTCTTGGGTACCTTTGTTATCACCGTGGGATGAGAACGAGTGTTTTTGGGTGTGGTCTGAAATTCAAGATGGCCACCAGCAGCCATTTTGTACCAAAATTAGTGCAATCAGTCTTTTGTACAGAACTTCTGTATGAAAGTTCTGATTTGAATAAATTTTTGTATGAATATTTAGTAAAATGGAATACATCACATACAGTACAGGTTTTTTTCTCGTGCAGAAATTATGCAAATTAGATGAATTTTGATTTATTTAGTGCTACTTATACACTATATGTGCACATGTCAATACGGCTCGGGCTAGAGGCTGTATTTATCAACCGATCTTCACGAAACTTCTTGGGTACCTTTGTTATCACCTTGGGACGAGAACGAGTGTTTCTGAGTGCGGTCCAAAATTCAAGATGGCTGCCAGTGGCCATTTTGTACCGAAATTAGGTCCAATCAGTTTTTTGTCACAACTTCTATACAGCTCATATTTATGAACTGATCTTCACGAAACTTCTTGGGTACCTTTGTTTTCACCTTGGGAAAGGAATGAGTGTGTTTTGGAGTGCCTTTGTTGTCACTGTGCTATGAAAACAAATATTTTGGGGTTCAGTCAGACCCACTCTGGGACTCAAAGATTTCTTTTCTAGTTTAGCATCTGACTGTCACCCACCTTTACAATACTTTACCTATACATTTGTTACAGGCTACAGTCAGTATTTATGTACAGACCGTTACAATACTTTATATGTACCTTTGTTATCAGGTCATTACCTGGATGTTTGTCATTGCTGTGTCACATACTATACATGTACATGTCTTGACAAGTTGAGCTACAATGTCATTGACACTTTCACTCTCCAGAGCAGGTGGAAAGGAATATTTGTTTCTGCAATTTGGCTCTGGCCCTTTTCGTCATTAAATTTTGCTACAGATGTTTGTCCATTTAACTCTTCCTACATATTTTTATACTAAAATCAATGGCCCAGACTTAGCTGGTGCAACCTCAATATTATTAAGGGTCAAACACAAATTTTGAATCCTCCAATCCCCAAAATTTGCATAGAATAGCGAAAATTAAAAGTCCTATCTGGCCCTCCATACTTTTAGTACTTGTAGTACCCAGGAAGAGAACAGAATTGGCGCAAACATCATTCTTTTGTTTGGCTGAAGACCGTAAACATTTGAACTGACATCTGTGCAATAAATTCTCATTTTTAAAGATGCCAGACACAAATCAATGATTGTTTCATGAAATCACCAGTTTAGCAGGACACTGGAAGTGAATAATGGTGGTTTTGGATGTTCAGGGCTGTAACTTTATAATTTTTACATAAAATTATTCATGTTCCCCAATATCGGGATATGCTTCTGAATGTTGTCATTATAATATGACTCCACTGTTGTTTTGTTAGTATTACTTCCCTTCCCTCTCCTGAACCCTCCTGTTATACTCCCATGCTCTTTTGGCTTTTTTATTGAAGAATTTTTTATTAAATTCTTGGGAGTTAAACTTGTAAAACGGAATAAGTATTCCGTTCATCCCCTATGTTTATGTCGTGTTCATTACTGTTCAAGTCGTTTTGTATTCTTGCATCTTCTACCAGATGCATTGTTTTTTCTTCATATGAAGATCTAGCTTTGCATCAGGTGGTTGTTGATTGGTTACTGACTGTACCTTTGTTGTGCCTGTTGTTGGTTAGTTTCCATTTTTTATCTCACCTACTTTAGTTGTGTGAGCTTATGGCATGGCTCGATCGGTCAGCGTCGGTGTCAGCATACGTTTCCAATAATGTTAAAGTTTCTGTTTAGGTCACTTACTCGCCCTATTTCCATGTCATGGCCTTTATAATGCTGCTATATGATGATTATTATCTTTCTACCGTGATTTAACCCCTCATACTATGCATTTTAAACATTTATCTTGACATTTTTAGTTGCGTTTAATTTTCTGTTCAGCTCAGAATTTCATGTTCAACTTAATGTTTAGGTCATTTGCTGTGTTCCTTCTCTTCCTACGACACTTATTTTCCTCATACATATTCCTCATTATCATTGTTCCATGATTTAACCCTTCAGTGAATTTCTTCAAATTTTTCATCAAATTTTGAACATTAAATTTTCTGTTCAGTTCACACTTACTTCCATATTTTCAGTGTGTTAAAAGTTTTTTTTTAGTTCAGCTGCCAACACCCTTTTCATACCATGGCCTTTATATTGCTTCCATATGGTGCTTATTATCATTCTACCATTATTTCATTCTCACCCAGTGCATCTTAAACCTTTTTCTTAACATTTTTTAGTTATGTTGACTTTTCTGTTCAGCTCAGAATTTCATGTTTAACCATTTACCCAACGAATCGCCCGCATCCGCCCACGTAATATGCAAATTCAGCAGCTGAAAAAATATTATTTTTCAAAAAATTTCAACAAAACCATATCATATGACCCCTTTTTGGAACGAGCTCGCTGAGCTCGTTCCAAAGAGGGGTCACATGATATGGTTTTGTTGAAACTTTTTTGAAAAAAATTAAAAAATGATATTTCAAATAATAAATTTTGAAATCTTCTGCATTGGGTAAAGGGTTAACTTAGTGTTTAGGTCACCTGCTGTGTTCCTTCTTTTCCCATGGTGCTTATATTCCTCATATATGTTCTTCATTATCATTGTACCATGGTTTCACCCTTGTCCACTGAATTTCAATTCAGATTTCTCTTCAAGTTTTGAACATTGAGTTCTCTGTTTAGCTCACACTTAGACATTTTCAGTGTGTTAACGTTTCTATTCAGGGCAGCTGCTGACACCCTTTTCATCCCATGGCCTTTATATTGCTTCTATGTGGTGCTTATTATCATTCTACCACTATTTAACTGGTAGAGTGCTAAATTATTTTTGATTACCAAAATGTTTTCAGATGTCTTTGCCTTGTTATAATTTTTGGGAGAGTGCCAAGAGTCACTCTCCCATAAATTATAACAAGGCATATCCATAGAGACTAAATAATTTCACTTCAAAGATAATATTAATCATATCCAGTGAATATGAAGCCTTAGAGTTGTGGTACCCATACTTCTGAGTAAAGCCCAAATATGGGCTTCCAGCACTCTACCAATTAACCATCACCCTATGTGTTTTAAACCATTCCCTTAACTTTTTTATTTATTTACTTACGTTTAGTTTTCTGTTTAGCTCAGAATTTCATGTTTAACTTAGTGTTTATGTCAGTTTGTGTGTTCCTTCTCTTCCCATGGTCTTTATATAAATCATACATGTTCCTCATTATCATTCTACGATGATTTAACACTCATCCAGTCAATATTTTTCAAATTTATTTCCACATTTTTAATGTTAAGCCTCTGTTTAGCTCACACCTAGACATTTTCAGTGTGCTAAAGTTTCTGTTAAGGTCTGGCAAAACCATTTGTAAAACATCATTTCCGAGGTTCCTCATATAATCAACAATTAATAATCTAATTGCGCCATGTTGATTTTCTTCACCAGTAATTACAAATGATAGTGCACGGAAAAGGCAGTTTCCATCACCACATATTTTTACCTGCGTCGCCAGCAGCAGAGCAGGTCTAGTAACCGCTCGACTCCGTCCATCCGTCCATCCATCAGTCTGTCCGAAACACTTTTTCCGTCAAGGTTTTCTTGGCTTCTATGAAAGGGAATGATTTTATATTTGGTCTGCTGCTTCATAATGATGAGTTGTATCATGTAAGCAATTTTCAGATCTGCCGTGCAGCCTCTTCCTGTTTGCCGATACTTTGAAATTTTACTGTACCCACTGAACATTGAAATTTTTCGTCAAGCTTTTCTCGGCTTCTATGCAAGGGATTGATTTTATATTTCATCTGGAGCCTGATAATGATCAGTTGTATCGTGTATGCAGTTTTCAGATCTGCCGTGCAGCCACTTCCTGTTTGCCGATTCAATTCAATGCAGCGACGCATGTCCAGACCCGGTATTGGTCTTGGCTTGTTTTTTTAAAACAGAGGGTTCTTCCATGGTGTCTTCCCACAAGACCAATTCCCTTTAGACCAATTCCCTTTAGGCCAATTCCCAAAAGACCAACTACATACTGTTATTGATTAAGGGTTGATTAAGGATAATTAAGAAAACATTTATTTACTGATAAGCTCTTTGACAAAAAAAAAATATATATATGCATAACATACCAAAATATAGGTTTATAACATTTCAGCTAGCTCAGTACATATAACATTTTGCAAAAAAAATATAGATTTATAACATCAATACACACAAAGGATTGTGTTTGTTTTGTTATGGAAATCAGGTAAAAAAATATGAGGTCCCCTCTGAAAAATGAGGTC
Source organism: Pictodentalium vernedei (assembly GCA_031216915.1). NCBI lineage: Eukaryota > Metazoa > Mollusca > Scaphopoda > Dentaliida > Dentaliidae > Pictodentalium > Pictodentalium vernedei. Next base: position 476,190,191 of record CM062292.1, on the reverse strand, counting down.
CTCAGAGGGTGAATTTAGTGATGCTATCCTTTGTGAACCTCAACCTGAATCAAGGACTCAAACATAAACAGGAACCCAGAGGATAAACTGGCTCACTGTATGGGAAAGCATCACCCTCTGGGGACCTCATTTTGCAAACAACAGACTGCTTTTTTCAGGCTGGAATATCAATAACATTAAATATATTTATAAATATTTATAAGTATATCAAATTATTGATACAGAATTTACAACTAGAATATATCAGTTGGTCTAAGGGGAATTGGTCTAATGGGAATTGGTCTAGTGGGAATGAACCTCTTCCATTTCTCTATGTAGTATACTATCAGGTATCTGATAAGTCACAGCTTTTTGAAAGTTTATCAAACATAGTACACTGAAGCATCTACCAATGAAGACTGGTTGGTTCAAAGTAATACTTCTCACTTAATAATGTGGCCATTAACCCTTCTGCTGTTAAAATTATCATTTTTTCAGTTTTACTTTTTAAGAGGTTTTTAGGTCAGCTTTGTCGCATGTTATGAGCCTGTTTGATGCAGTTCTTGAGTTTGCCAAAGTTACTATCAAAGAGGAATGTTGGTGAGCTATATGGCATTGGCATCTTTGTTCCTCGATGTTGCCTGTTCAATAACATTTTGGATTCGTATTAATTCTATGTTTAGTTTTAAACAATCACAGTTTTTAGCTGTGACTTGCAGCTCTATAAGTGGCAGTGTCGGTCTGTCTGTCAGTCAGTCGGTCTGTCTGTGACCAACGAGTTTGTCTGTGACCAACGAGTTTCAAAACTCAATAGCTTTTGAAATACTTGATGGAATGACTTTATATATGGCATGTAAGTGTATCTTATTGATGTCTAGCCACTGTTCAATGCATGTGTTGTTCCAAATATTTTTCTTGGAGTTATGGCCCTTGATGAACTTAGAATTTTGTGAGATTGCACCACCCGTCGCAGCTACGGCGTCGATGTTGCGATTTTTCTATTGGGATACATAGTATATCTTATTCTGGTAGTTTAGCTTTAATTAGGTAGTGCTTGGCCACACTTAGGCTCTATCAGGATGCCCTCGGGCTCATGAGGTTCATGTGAAGCCATATCTGCTTAGGTTGATAATTGTTTTTTGGGGGGGAAAGAAAATCATATCTAATAAATGAATGTAGAAATTTTTAGTTTAACCCTTTACCCAACGTAACGGCCAAAACCGGCCAGCGCAATTCTAAAAAATCGCCAATTAATTTTCATTATTTTTTCATTTTTTGTCTCAAAAACATAGGTTATGACCCCTCATTGGAACGAGCTCATCGAGCTCGTTCCAATGAGGGGTCATAACCTATGTTTTTGAGACAAAAAATGAAAAAAATTAGTTATTCAAGAATTTGTTTTGAAAGTGTCGTCTGCTTTTCATGTTAGGTGAAGGGTTAAATATATTTTATTTGTCGTTGATGATAGTTGACAAAAAGGATTGGAACACAAGTTATAGCAACTTATTTTCGTTCATCTCCTGTATAATGCTGTAACAATACAAACAAAAATGTACAAGAACGACATACATAGGTGAACATTTTACCATCCTTACAATACAAAGTTTAAGTTTTCAAGAGAAGAAGATAAAGATTGTGGGAAAAGCAAATATAAAGTAAAATAAATAGTGCTTGTTTTAGTAGACTGTAACACGAACTCCACTCATCAAAAATGTTTTAAGCTCAATATTTCAATCGACTAAAAGTTTAAATTTGTTTTATTAGGTAGTTGGCAAGCTCCAACCACCAGCTTTTCTGGACCAAGTTTTGATGAATGCAAATGCAAACCCCGCCACTCCAAAGTATGAAATATGGAATATCTGAAATGAAATATTTGCTGCCTGCTCGTAAGGGCCCATCTAGGAACGCTTGTGTTTACTTGGACTTCTATATGAAAGCACACATATACACACATGTTTATATACGCGTTCAAATTTCGCGCACAGTACGTAGGGGCTGGACCAAGTCCCCGAATCGCGGCAGGGTAGACTCTCCCCACAAATACTATCTGTACAGTTTCCGAGAACAAGGAACGAAGAACACAAGTAGATCCACCACCCATGGAGCATGGCGTTTCACTCCGTGATCCACAAGCTGAAAACACAATATATTTTTATACTGTACCAATGACCCAGACATAGCTGGTGCTAACTCTTAAAATATAGGGCCAAACACAAATTTTGCCCCCCAATCCCCAAAATTTGCATCTAAAACTAAAGAAAACATGTCCTGAAAGGCCCTCCACACTTCGCCCCTACTGCGCATGCGCAGTGTCAAGGACGTTCCGAAATTGGCGCCATTTATCATTCTAAGTTTGGCCCTTCATCAGTTAACATCTGACTGATCTTTGTGCTTTTAAATCTCAGTTTAAATGATGCCAGACACATAAATATTAGTGAAATGGTGATTCTAAGGAGGATAGAGAAGGAGGAGAGGAAAAGAATGTGTGACAGAATATTATCAGGGCTGTAACTTAAAATTTTTTAATGAAATTATGTTAAGTTACCTATTTTCAAGGCAGCAGCCATTTTGTTGTCATTCTGATTATTTAGTTACACTGTTTTTTCAAGTGTTTTCCTCTCTCCCTGTCCTTTAAGTTCCCCCTTGCTATTCTCCCATGCTTTTGGCATAGTTTCTGTAATTATTATTACTAAAATTTCTTGGGAGTTTTAGCTGAATAACAGAATGAATTCTGTTCTTTCCCCATGTTTACGTCTTCACCTACGGGTGGTTAGGCGTTGTGTTCTGCATCTACCATCTGATGTTCTGCAGTTTCTTCCCTGGAAGTCTCTGTTTTGCATCAGATAGTGTATTTTTGGTAACTGATTTCGGGCCTGGGTGCCTGGAGTCTTATTTTAGTGTTTTTACACTCATTGTTTACATTTACAACAGCCCTCTGTGTGAGGGGGGGATTTCTAAAAAATAATATCTTATGTTATTTTAATCATAACTAGATACATTATTATTGTTCGTAAGTGTTGAATAAATTGTTTAAAATATTTTTAAAATTTTTGTCCACACTTAGGCTTGGGATCCATTGGGGCTCAACGTTACTTTTCAGAAACTTGGGCTATTCTGAAAAAATATTTTTTCAAAATATTTTGATTTCAATTATTTTTCTATATTAATGGATCATATTATTATTATTATGTATTTTGATTGCCAGGGGTTAGTGCGAGTACCAGGACTTGTTTTCTTTTCACATTGAAAGGATATTGATCAATTGTTTTAAGAGGAAGTCTTCCTCTGACTTTATTATCATTCTATATGTGGTCAGTGTACTCGCATTAACTCCTGTTCTGTATCGTATGATTTCGATGACAATATGGGAAGCGTATGTCACGGTATGTTGTTGGGGATTTGGACACTCTGGTCCTTTCCCCGCAGGGTCACTCTACTTTATCAATTTCTATTTCAGACGATCAAGATTAGGGTGATGTATCTGTGATGTCTTCCAACAGTGTGCCTCCGTCGTCACAATTAATGAAGGGCTAGCGGAAAAGTGCTCATGTAATACGCCAATTGCCTAAGAGGACCCTAGTAGGTTCGACGGCCTTTGACGTCCGCTAGCTCGCCCGGTGTAGCATCCATTCACCGAATGGTTCGGCAGCCGGGTTCGTCCGTTGCGGTCTAGAAGGAATTTTGGGGTGATGCGAGCACTATAAAATTAACTTAATGCACACCCAGTGACGGCGGATCGGAGGGAGAACGGAGGAAGCCTTTTAGTCCGGTTCATAGCTCGTTCCGGTCCATCCGGACGGCAAGCGAGAGAGGCCCCTCTCTCGTTCAACAACATCTGGCCCCAGATGTTGTGGTACAAAATGTGTCGCTAGCGGAGCATACGTCCGTCGCTCGGGACGCTCCGTTGTATAGGCAGTCCGCTGAGACTGCTAAGGCTTCCTCTTCTCGTCAGCGCACACGACCGCACCTTGGCTGCGTGACCGCCGATATATTACCAGCTTCGCCGATCAAGGATTCTTCGGCGACCAGGTCACACCATCCGGCAGCCAGGGATTCGAGACCGATGGACTCCGGACGTTCGCATAGGAAAAGTATGCGGGAGCCATCTGATGCGGAGCTGCCCTCGGCGAAGCAGCGATAGACTGCGCCTCCGCAGGTCTCGACGCCGGACATTCTTGTGCCCATAGCACAGCTTATCCCAGCAGCCGACAGAAACGGTGTCGGATCGGGAATTATCCGACAGCGCTGGGTCGGTAGCCGGGGACTCGAGGCCTGCAGACTCCGGACGTTCGCATAGGAAGTGTGCGGGAGTCAACGTACACGGAGCTTCCGCTACTGCACAGGCCTCGGGAACGGACGTGCTTTCCTTAATAGCACAGTTTATCGCAGCATCCCAGCATCAACTGAATCTGTCGCATATATTTTATCCGACGATGCTGGGTCGGGACGCTCCGCGGAAGCGGGTACGGACGTCCGAAAGTTTCATCCGGTCCGACGGGATACCGAAAGGGATTCGGAGGATTTCAAGCTTTCCCTTTCGGAACAACATATGCTGCGATGACGGATAAGAAACTGATAGCGTCGGTGGACTTAGAAATTTTTGGTTCGGTTCAGGGACATCGTCCCTCAGTTCCGACTTAGTCCAATAATGTCACACAACTTTCGAATTATTGAACGACGCTATATATATTATTATTTTATGCTTGCTATCCAAGCATTTCTGGTTCCTTGTTCGAAGAGTTATGGAGATGTCTTTCAAAAGTGTGCCTCTGTCGTCATAGTTAATGAAGAGTTAGCGGCAATAAGTGCTCATGGAATATGTCTATCGCTTACGGAGTGACATTCGCTAGCTCACCCGGTGTAGCGTACATTCATCGAATGGTTCGGCTGCCGGGTTCGTCCGTTGCGGTCTAGGAAGGAGATTTGGGTGATGCGAGCACTTTAATTACTTTAGTACTCACCCAGTGACGGCAGATTGAGGACAGATCGGAGGAAGCCTGTTAGTCCGGTTCCTGGCTTGTCCAGGTCCGTCCGGGCTGTGAGCGAGAGAGGTTCCTCTCTCGCCCAACAACATAGGGGACCGCATGTTGTGGTTCAGATATTTTACATTCGGAGCATATGTCCGTTGGTCGGGACGCTCCGTTATATTGACAGTCCGAGAGACTGTCTTTAATGCTTCCTCATCCTCACAGCAGGGCACACGACCGCACATTGGCTACGTGACCTCGAATATCCGATCAGTTTCGGCATTCAGTGATTCCACGGCGAATAGGTCGCGCCATCCGGTAGCCAAGGGACACGAGGCCTATACACTCCGTTCGCTCGCATATTGTAAGTATGCACGGGGTAACGATCACGGAGCTTCCAGCGGCAATGCATCGTAAGACCGCTTCTCCTCAGGCCTCAGTGACGGACGTGCTATCCGAGTTAGCACAGTTGTTTCGCAGCATCCCAGCAATTGACAGTTTCTCGGTCAAATCAGGAATTATCCGACGGCGCTGGGTCGGTGCGGTCCGCAGTTGCATCAGCTACGGACAACCAACGCTTTATAGGGTCCGACAGGATGGCGAAAGGGATTCGAAAGATTTCGAGTTTTCCCTTTAGTAGTATCGGAAGATGCCTTTCATATCTTCTGGCATTTCTTCCAGTGATTATTATTTCGGACTTCATTGCTGCGATCTTGGATAAGAGACTTATAGCGTCATTGGACTCGGATTTTTCGATCGGTACAGGGACATTGTCCCTGACTTACCGACGCAGTCCAATATTGTCATTACAACATGTGTTTTATTTTTCGACGCTATATATATATATATACAAGCCTGCTACTAAGCATGATAGTTTAGTTTCTTGTCCGCGTTGCTCATTTCTGCCATTTTATCATTTTTACAAATAGTTTATTTTGGCAGAGCACGGCATACCGAGAGTTCATATGCATCTAGACGGTGTGATTAAAGACTGCATATATTCTTTTTCGCCGTTTATGTCTTTTCCAATTTCAATGTTGGGAACGACATTATGTATAGTAGACTTAACTTAGACGCTTTATTATACGTAATCCGCCTTTCTGAGGCGTTATCATTACGTCTTCAAGAAAAGATTTACGGGATATTATTCTCAATGTAATTTCTTTTGAGGGCAGTAGTTTGTTCACGTATAACTCCGCCCTTCAGTGGCTGATTGGAGTTGGTTAGACGTGACGCAGCCCTAGCTACATCCACACGCGTGGATAGTAAGGTTAAGAACTCTCTCAGAGTCGCTTCATTCTCGGAGGAGCTTCTCTTCGACGGCAACTTTCCGGCAATCCATGAATTGCTCGATTTATACGTTCTCTTGTCTATCTAGTGTTACAAGAGATTCAGACTGGGGCAAACATTCGGTGGTTGACTCAGAGAGTGCCGCCGCAGTTGCCGGACCCGAGTGTGGCTGTTATGACGGTTGCCAGTCAAACAGATTGGGATATATACTGATCCCTACGGATTCGAAGTGCCAGGGTCTTTGGGTTCCGCAGTCTTTTAGCTATCAGTTTAACTTCCGCGGAATAATGTTTTTTAGGCTTGCTTTATGTCATTGCATGAACATTATTCAGAAACGCATGCCCAAATTCCTGTCCTTTAATTCGACAGTAGTGGCGTATCTCCGGAACCAGGGAGGCACTCTTTCGTTTCCGTTATTCAATTTAATGGAAAGAATCCGTCTGTTGGTTATAGTACACCAAGTTCAGTTTTGGTCCGTCATATTCCGGGTCGTCTGATTGTTTTATCGGACTCCCGTTCTCTTACGGGTCGCTTGTTGCTGTCAGAATGGACTCTCAACAAACAAGTATTCAATCAGATTTGCTATCTATGGGAGCGCCCAATGATGATTTATTTATGACACAGCTTGCTAATCAATTGCAGACGTATGTGTTGGCTTGTCCAGATCTCTGAGCTGATAGTGTTAACGCTCTATTGATCTATAGGACGGAATGATAGGATACGCGTATCCTCCGGCGCTGTTGTTTTAGCAGGTATTGCTAAGATAAACAACCACAATACATTTCTGTTGATAGCATCTCTATCTTCACAGAGATCATGAGTAATTTACTCTCTTGTCTACTGTGGGTCTTAACGTGAAATCTTCCTCTATGTGAGGATCTTTTTTCACTGGGTAAATCGTGTCATCTTTATCACAACCAGCAAGGTCGCAACCTTCATGTATTCCGTTGTGTGGTCCGTATTGCATTGTAAGCACTGTACTGGACGAGCTTTGGACGCGATTTCTTACTATAGGAGATCCTCTTCTTCGCTATTCTATGCGACTAAAGTGGAGGCTCTTCCGTCGTGGTGTAGGGATCATTATGTTCGTATTGTTGATCCCTCCATACTACTCATTGCTATTTTTTAGTATACTTGTTTCACAAGATCTACTGCAGCCTGTTATTATTTAGGTTATAGGTTTATGTTACCTCATACCTATGCACTCTACGATAGTTTACAATTGAGTCTTTTGTCTCTTTATCTAAGTCAGTTAGTAACTTTTTGATAAATAGACTTAGAATCTTTAGATTAAATTCCTATACGGATTTTAACTTCGGTTCTTATTTAGCTAAGTAATCATTTGAGCCTCTGGAAACAGTAGTTTTCAAATTCTGACCTTTTAGACAGTAATTCTGTTGGTTTCTCTTTTACTGTAGAGTCAGTGAGTTTTATGCACTTTCGATGGATGATTTTCACTTTCATAGTTTCGGAATCAATACTTCCGTTACTATTTAGGTTGGATTGTTGCATAAGACTTAGGCTCCTATTATCCGGAACCTATTATTTTAAGGTCCTTCCGTCTTCGTATGGGCATAGGCCTTTACTCTTTCCGGGTACAGTTTATGTATTTATAAACAGATATCTGTTTATTACTAGGGCGTAAGCTTCTTCTGTCTTTGATGTCTAGTAGAAGGACGTTACGCTCCATTTTATTGTTAATGGATTCTATTAACTATCGGTACTGCTTATAGTATATCATTGACTTAGCAGTTGTGCTTAAGATTTCGGCTCATGAAGTAAGAGTTCTTCTACTTCTTGGGCTTACATTAATAGTGTCGCTATTATAGATTTTTGAAGGCCGCTCATTGCGCTCAGCCATCCACATTCATGAATTTTATCTTAGAAATATCGAGTCAATTTCTTGAGGCCTCTTTTGTTAGGTCTATTATCTACTGCTCAGAATGTCATTCACTTAACAGTTGCTACTATAGCTAGGTAGGCTGTCTGTTTCGGCAGTGTCTCCTTTCGGCTGCCCTCTTCGCTCTGGGCTATTTGACCCAGGGCAAGAAAAAGGGGGGGGGGAGGGTGTTCCCTTGGGTCACCTGTTTTACTATGAAAACAAGGGGATACCTCCTCCGGAGTTAGTAATTCTGAGCTGTTATTGGGATGGTTGTTTAGTGAGAAGTTTAAGTTTATAAAATTCATTCAAGTCTTAGTTTTTAAAGTATAGCTTTTGAATATTGCATATGTCAACAGACATGATTATGCAATTCTCAGACACTTTTAGGAGTATAAGAGTCTCTATTCTCTAGACTTACTTTATTATTGGCTTACTTTAAAAATTATTAGTATAAGGATTATATTGGATATTAATAGAGTACATGGATGTATGAAGCTCAATTTTGGAAGGTGTTGTATCTTTCTAATTTATCATAAATAAGAAAGATACATGTAAGGCCTATTACTTCTTTTCCCTACAGGGGATGACTCTATTTTATTTTATTGAGCGTATTCCATTTTGCTCTATGTCCTTGGCCCTCCAGCCTTTTTACTATTCAGCTATGTCTGGGTCATTGGTACAGTATAAAAATGTTAAAAAATTTATAGTAATTTATATATTTTTTATACTTACCAATGACCCAGACGGGGATGGCCCTCCCAGGAGTTGGGAACTCTTGCCTCCCCGCTGAGTACATAGCGCTTACCAGGCACTGGTTATTAGAATGATAAATGGTGCCAATTTCGGAACGTCCTTGACACTGCGCATGCGCAGTAGGGGCGAAGTGTGGAGGGCCTTTCAGGACATGTTTTCTTTAGTTTTAGATGCAAATTTTGGGGATTGGGGGGCAAAATTTGTGTTTGGCCCTATATTTTAAGAGTTAGCACCAGCTATGTCTGGGTCATTGGTAAGTATAAAAAATATATAAATTACTATAAATTTTTTAACTTTCCAGTATGATTTTGAAAAATTCATCATCATTTGTAGCTTGGAGAAACCATCCCGCCGCAATACAGTGACAGTCCATCCACACAAGTTGAAGGAATTTTTGCTCAACCGCAAAAGTGTATTCGTTTCCAAATTTTCAAAAATTAAAATTTTTTGAGTGCTTGAAATATTTTGAAGTGCATTTGTGAACCATATCTGTGGAAGTCTTGGCACTTTTCAGTTGAACCCAAATATGGATGTTTTGCACACGACTAATTCATTCATTCATTCTCTTTGTTTGAATTTATTAATTAATTTTTTTCTTTCAGTCTGCTCTAAAAAGGTTGTACACATTCATCACAACAACTGTATATGAAGTTAAAGTCGCTGGCCGATTTGCAGCTAATTTGTGTAGAGCAGCTGCCAAGGTGAGTTGATATTTTTACGCTTGTTTTGCAATAACAAACAATGGTATTATGGCTGTTGAGTTCAATAACACTATACCTGACACATTTACTGATGGGAGCAATATTAGACAACTGAACCGGGATTAATCGGGTGTTAATGGAGGACCACTAGCTGAAAATATGAAGGGGTGGCAGGGGTTGGTACATAAATATTCTTAATTTTCCCCACTTGCCTATGAAGTCTTCCTACTTGACTCTGCAGTCTAGGGCTGAAACGGTTGGCTCATTTTCATAACCGACTAACCAAGAGCTATAACCGGATAATATCCGGTTATCCATGGCCATTATTTCACCAAATATGGTATCAAAACTATAGGAATTGGAAAGCAGTATTCTTAAACTATTTCATAGTGTGTATACAAACGAACATTGTCGAGTACTCAACAACGTTCGTTTATATACACACTTCGGAATAGTATCTGTGATTACTCATTACTCACAGAAACTGCCGATCATTAACGGAGTCTTGAATGCCAAAGTCAATTATTTATCAATATTTACAATGCGGCTTCGATGTTTAATCTATCATAAAGGAGAAGCGGCAGATTTACTACGTTTTAAACGTGGAATGACAATCACTATCGATATATTTTTATACTGTACCAATGACCCAGACTTAGCTGGTGCTAACTCTAACAAAACCAGGGCCAAACACAAATTTTGCCCCCCAATCCCCAAAATTTGCATCCAAAACAAAAAGAAATCATGTCCTAAAGGACCTCCATACTACGCCTCTACTGCTCATGCGCAGTGACGCAGACGTCCCGAAATTGGCGCCAATTATCATTCTCTGTTTGGCCCTTCATCAGTCAACATCTCACTGATCTTTGTGCTTGTAAATCTCAGTTTAAAGGATGCCAGACACGTAATTTTTGGAGAAAATGTGATTCTAAGGAGGATAGAAGGAGGAGAGGAAAAAGAAGTGACAAAAAAAGAATAATCAGGGCTGTACTTAAAAAGTTTTTGATGAAATTATGTTAAGTTGCCTATTTTCGAGGCATGGGCCTCTTGTTGTCATTCTTGCTAAATGTTGCACTGCTTATTCAGTGTTTCCTCTCCCCTAGCCTTCTAAAGTCCCTCCTTGCAATTCTCCCATGCTTTTGGCATATTTTTTAGAAAGTTCATTTCTAAAATTTCCTGGGAGAGTTGCTTGGTTACAGAATGTTTTCTGTTATTTTCCCCATAGTTACGTTTTCACCCATGGGTGTATAACGTTGTGTTCTGCATCTTCCATCTGATGTTCTGCAGATTCTCCCCTGGGAGTCTCTGTTTTGCATCAGATAGAGTGTAATTTTGATGACTGATTCCGGGCCAGTTTTTTCAGTGCCTGGAGTCATGTTTTCTGGTGTTTTACACTGTTTGTTTACATTGGCAACAGCCTTTTTTGAGGGGGGCTGTTTGCCTTTGCTGTAGTTTATCTCACTATAAGATACATTTATATTATCCGTAAGTGTCTCATTAATTATTTAATATAAATTTAAAATTTTTGACCACACTTTGCCATCGGATCCATTGGGGCTCAACGTTACTTTTCAGCAACTTGGGCTTCGCTGAAAAAATATTTTTTCAAAATTATTTTGATTTGCAATTGTTTTTTCATTTATTAATGGATCATGTTATTATGTATCTTTGTGTCAGGGGTTTTTGCGAGTAACTAGGACTTGTTGTTGTCCTTTCACAATGAAGGGACATTGTTCAAATTGTAATAGGAAGAAATCTTCCTCTGACTTTCATGATCATTGTATTAATTGTAGTCAGTGTTCTCGCATTAATCCCTGTCCTATATGTGAATATTGGGATGAGAAACATTGGAAACGTGTGTCACGATATGTTGTTTCTGGAGAAAGGGCTATGCCGGCTCTTTCTCTGCAAGGTCACTCTACTCTCTCAGTTTCTATTTCAGAGGAACAAGAACAGGGTGATGTTTCCATGTTATCTTCTACAAGTGTGCGTCCGTCGTCACAAATGAATTCAGAGCTAGCGGCAAAAGTGCTCATGGAGATTAGACAAATGTCGTCCGCTAGCTCGCCCGGTGTAGCGTCCATTCACCGAATGGTTCGGCAGCCGGGTTCGTCCGATGCGGTCCAGGAGGAAATTTTGGGTGATGCGAGCACTATAAACATAATAGATGCACACCCAGTGACGGCGGATAGTAAGCGAGAACGGGGGAAGCCTTTGAGTCCGGTTCCTAGCTCGTCCAGGTCCAGCCGGGCCGCGAGCGAGAGAGGCCCCTCTCTCGTACAACAACATCTGGGACCAGATGTTGTGGTACAAAATGTGTCGCTAGCGGAGCATACGTCCGTCGCTCGGGACGCTCCGTTGTATAGGCAGTCCGCGGAGACTGCTAAGGCTTCCTCTTCTCGTCAGCGCACACGACCGCACCTTGGCTGCGTGACCACTGATATATTACCAGCTTCGCCGATCAAGGATTCTTCGGCGACCAGGTCACACCATCCGGCAGCCAGGGATTCGAGACCGATGGACTCCGGACGTTCGCATAGGAAAAGTATGCGGGAGCCATCTGATGCGGAGCTGCCCTCGGCGAAGCAGCGAAAGACTGCGCCTCCGCAGGTCTCGACACCGGACATTCTTGTGCAGATAGCACAGCTTATCGCAGCATCCCAGCAGCCGACAGAAACGGTGTCGGATCGAGAATTATCCGACGGCGCTGGGTCGGTGCGCTCCGCCGAAGCATCGGGGGCGGACGACCGGGAACATCATGAGGTCTGACCGGATGGTGAAAGGAATACGGATGATTTGGAGCTATCCCTTTCGGAACAACATAAAGCTGCCGTGGACTTCATCCGGCACTTTCTCCCTCAAGTTGTTCCGTCGGGCCAGACTGCTGCGGTTCCGGACAAGAGGATTATAGCGTCATTGGACTCTGAATTTTTTGAGCGGTTCAGGGACATCGCTCCCGAGTTTCCGTCGCAGTCCAATAATGTTGCAAGAACATTTGAATTATTGAACGACGCTATATTTAAACTTGCTTCCAAGACGGGGAAAGCAGGTTTCTTGTCCGCTAATACTCTCAACCTGCCTTTCATTAATGCAAGGAATAAATTCGATACGGCAGGACAGGGTATCCCGAGAGTTCCTCTGCGTATGGACGACGAGGCGGAAGACTTAGAGCTATCATTACCGTCGTCGGCTTCTATTCCAACCGCGGTGTTGGAAACAGCTATTGCGTCTAACAGAGCCAATTTAGATGCCTTATCCTACGCAGATCACCTTACTAAGGCGTTATCACTGCGCCTTCAAGGGAAAGAGTTTCAGGATATACAATCCTCTTTAAGACTTCTTTCAAGGGCAGTAGCTTATTCCACGTGTAACTCCGCCCTTTCAGTGGCAAATCTGGAGTTGGTTAGACGTGACGCAGCCCTAGCTACATCCATACTAGTGGATACTAAGGTGAAGGACTCTCTTAGAGTCGCTTCGGTCTCCGGAGAACTTCTCTTTGACGGCAAGCTTTCTGCTATTTATGATAAAATTACAAAGAAAGCTTCGGATTCTCTGTTGTTCAAATCTGCTTCTAAGAAGTCGGATACAGCAGACAAGAATAAGACAGGCACTTCTGGGTCTAACGCGCCCAAGAGAGGTTCCTATAGAGGTTCCGGTGCGTCCTCTTGGTCTTATTCGAGAGACCTTCAGGGTAGCGACTCTCGTTCGGGACGTCCTTCGGGCCGGGACAATCGGTCGGACGCCCCGAGGTCGACGGGGCGAGGTGCGGGTCGTGGAGGACGTGGTTTCTCCTACCGCAGGCCTCGCAGGTCCAGGAGGTGATGGCTTAAACCTCTATCGCGTTCCGGTTGGCGGAAGGTTGTCGAGCTTTTCACAAGAATGGGCGTCGATTACGGACGACCCTTGGGTGAGAGGAGTGACTTCGGAAGGTCTAAAGATATCCTTCAAACGAAAGCCTCCATTAACTCGAAGTCCAAAGTGGACTCATGTTCCGTCAAATCCGCAGAAAAGAGACGCTCTGTTATCAGAGGTGCAGTCTCTTTTAATGAAGAACGCGATAGAGGTCGTAGAAAACCAGGAATCTCCGGGATTCTACAGCCATCTGTTTCTGGTTCCGAAACCAGACGGCTCGTTCCGTCCAGTCATAGATTTGAGCTGGATAAACAAACTGATCGTCGCTCCGAAGTTTTATATGGAGACGATTCGATCGGTCAGAGCGAGTATTCGGGTGAACGATTATGCAACGAGCATAGATCTCAAAGATGCGTACTTTCACGTCATGGTACATCCGACATTCCGAAAGTACCTACGCTTCGCAGTCCTAGGAGTGGTGTATCAATTCCGGGCGATGTGCTTCGGATTGAATCTAGCACCCTGGGCTTTCACTCGGGTAATGAACTCGGTAATGATCTATTTCCGAGCTCATTCGTCTGCGGTAACGTCGGCCTACCTGGACGACATTCTTCAGAGGTACGGCAACGAGTTAACGCTTCAGAACGATGTTCAGAATCTTCTTCTATTGCTCCGACGTCTCGGTTTTATAGTAAACGAGGAGAAGTCGGATCTGGTGCCGTCCAAGTCATTCACTCATCTGGGAATGAGCTTCGAGACGCACAACAATCTCGTTCGTCTGCCGTTAACCAGAGCGAAATTAGTCAGTTGTTACGCTCGCTATTGTCTGCACGCAGACAAAGTCACAGCGAGAGAATTTATGAGACTGATAGGTCTGTGCGGAGCCGCTGCGGATCTCATTCCGATGGGGCGGTTACGCACACGTCCTCTTCAAATTTTCTTGACTCAGAATTGGAGTGTGAAAATTCATTCGCTCGACGTAGACGTTCTCTTGTCAGATCAAGTGAAACAAGAGATTCAGACTTGGGCAAACATTCAGTGGTTAACTCAGGGAGTTCCGCTGCAGTTGCCGGATCCGAGTTTTACCATTATGACGGATGCCAGTCAAACAGGTTGGGGTGCATCATTAATCCCAACGGATTCGAGATGCCAGGGTCTTTGGGATCCGCAATTCCTGTGCAAGCACATAAACATCAAGGAAATGATGTCAATTTGGCTTGCGTTACGTCACTGGATGGACATTATTCACAATGCTCATGTCCAAATCCTATCCGACAATACGACAGTAGTGGCGTATATACGGAATCAGGGAGGCACTCATTCAGTTCCGTTGTTCAATCTAATGGAAAGAATCCTTCTGTTTGCGCTAGAACATCACGTTCTTCTTTCGGTCCGTCACATACCGGGTCGTCTGAATGTGCAAGCAGACTCCCTTTCACGAAAGGGTCGCTTGTTGCCGTCGGAATGGACTCTCAACAAACAAGTATTCAATCAGATTTGCTACCAATGGGAACGGCCAATGATAGACTTATTTGCGACACATCTCAACAATCAGTTGCAGACGTATGTGTCTCCATGTCCGGATCCAAGAGCATTTGCAGTAGACGCTCTGTCGATCCCTTGGGACGGAATGATAGGATATGCGTATCCTCCAGCGCCGTTAATTCAACAAGTATTGCTAAAGATAAAACAATCTCAATGCAAGATTCTGTTGGTAGCATCTCTGTCGCCACAGAGACCGTGGATAAATCTACTCAGGTGTCTGTTGTGGGACCTACCGCGAAAGCTTCCTCCACGGGAGGATCTTCTTTCGCAGGGGAAATCGCGCCAACTCCATCACAACCCGCAAGGTCTCAACCTTCACGTTTTTCCGTTGTGCGGTCCTTCTTGCATGGCAAACACTTTACAGGACGAGCAGTGGACGCGATTTCTAACTGTAGGAGGACCTCCTCTTTGCTAAACTATGCGGCTAAGTGGAAGGTTTTTCGTCGTTGGTGTAGGAATCATTCTGTAGATATATTCGATCCCTCTATACCAGACATTGCAAACTTTCTAGTATACTTGTTTGACGAAATCAAACTGCAGCCTGTTACTATAAAGGGTTATAGGTCTATGTTATCTGATACCTATGCACATCATGATAGTTTACAAATTGGATCTAATGTCTCTTTATCTAAGTTGGTTAGAAACTTTTTGATAAATAGACCCAGAACTCTTAGATTAATTCCTAAGTGGAATTTAGCTTGGGTTCTTCTTAAATTGAAGGAAAAGCCATTTGAACCTCTTGGGACAGTAGATTTCAAATTCTTATCTTATAAGACAGCTTTTCTCTTAGCTTTCTCTTCTGCTAGAAGAGTCAGTGAGCTTCATGCACTGTCGGTGGATGATTCTCACTATCGTAGTGTTGGGAACACTATCACCTTCACTACTAATGTGGGTTTTTTAGCTAAGAATCAGGCTCCTAATAAATATCCGGAACCTATTGTTATTAAGGCTCTTCCGTCTTCAGACGGGCGTAGGCCTTTACTCTGTCCTATTAGAGCGTTACGTATCTATAAACAGAGATCTCAGTTTATCAGAAAGGGACGGAAACGTTTCTTTCTGTCTTTGATGCCTAATAGAAAGGACATTTCGGTCTATTCTATTGCTAGATGGATTCAATTAACTATCCGTACTGCTTATGAGAGTTTATCTTCTTCTCAGCAGTCTGTTCTTAAGATTTCCGCTCATGAAGTAAGAGCTCTTTCTACTTCCTGGGCTTATGCTAATAGTGTTGCTATTACAGATTTAATGAAGGCTACTTATTGGTCTCAGCCATCCACATTTACAAATTTTTATCTCAGAAATATTGAGTCCATTTCTGGAGACCTGCGTTGTTTAGGCTTTCTGTTCTGGCAGTGACTCCGTCCGGCTGCCCTCTTCGCTCTGGGCTATTTGACCCAGGGCAAGGGGAAGGGGGGGGGGGGGGCGGGTGTTCCCTTAGGTCACCTGCTTTATAGTGAAAAGCAAGGGAATGCCTCCTCCAAGTCAGTATTTCTGAGTCGCTTCCGGGATGGTTTTAAAGTGTAATATTAATGTTAAAATTCATTCATGTCTTATTTTTAAAGTGTAGCTCGGTGTGAAGCATTTGTATATGTCAAGTGTCAAACGGGCTTTAATATACAATACTCGGACACTTTTAAATGACTATAAAGAGTCTCAATTCTCTGGACTACTTTATTTATTGGCTTACTTTAAAAATAATTAGTATAAGGGATATACTGGATGTTAATAGAGAACATGAATGTTATTGTGCTCAATTATTAAGGGTAGTGTATCTTTCTAATTTAATATTAAATAAGAAAGATACATGTAAAGCCTAATACTCCTTTTCTCCTTAAGGGGTTACCTCTTTACTATATAGTTGAGCTTATTGGATTTTCCTCTATGTCCTAGGCCCTCCAGCCTGTTTACTATTCAGCTAAGTCTGGGTCATTGGTACAGTATAAAAATGTTAAAAAATTTATAGTAATTTATATATTTTTTATACTTACCAATGACCCAGACGGGGATGGCCCTCCCTGGAGTTGGGAACTCTTGCCTCCCCGCTGAGTACATAGCGCTGACCAGGCACTGCCAGTAAGAATGATAATTGGTGCCAATTTCGGGACGTCTGCGTCACTGCGTATGTGCAGTAGAGGCGTAGTATGGAGGTCCTATAGGACATGATTTCTTTTTGTTTTGGATGCAAATTTTGGGGATTGGGGGGCAAAATTTGTGTTTGGCACTGGTTTTGTTAGAGTTAGCACCAGCTAAGTCTGGGTCATTGGTAAGTATAAAAAATATATAAATTACTATAAATTTTTTAACTTTTATACTGTACCAATGACCCAGACATAGCTGGTGCTCACTCTTAAAATATAGGGCCAAACACAATTTTGCCCCCCAATCCCCCAAATTTGCATCTAAAACCAAAGAAAACATGTCCTGAAAGGCCCTCCACACTTCACCTCTACTGCGCATGCGCAGTGTCAAGGACGTTCCGAAATTGGCGCCATTAATCATTCTAAGTTTGGCCCTTCATCAGTTAACATCTGACTGATCTTTGTGCTTGTAAATCTCAGTTTAAATGATGCCAGACACATAAATATTAGTGAAATGGTGATTCTAAGGAGGATAGAGAAGGAGGAGAGGAAAAATGTGTGACAGAATATTATCAGGGCTGTAACTTAAAATTTTTTAATGAGATTATATTAAGTTACCTATTTTCGAGGCAGCAGCCATTTTATTGTCATTCTGATTATTTAGTTACACTGTTTTTTCTTTTTCAGTGTTTTCCTCTCTCCCTGTCCTTTAAGTCCCCCCTTGCTATTCTCCCATGCTTTTGGCATCGTTTTTGTAATTATTATTACTAAATTTTCTTGTGAGTTTTAGCTGAATAACAGAATGAATTCTGTCCTTTTCCCCATGTTTACGTCTTCACCTACGGGTGGTTAGGCGTTGTGTTCTGCATCTACCATCTGATGTTCTGCAGTTTCTTCCCTGGAAGTCTCTGTTTTGCATCAGATAGTGTATTTTTGGTAACTGATTTCGGGCCTGGGTGCCTGGAGTCTTATTTTAGTGTTTTTACACTCATTGTTTACATTTACAACAGCCCTCTGTGTGAGGGGGGGATTTCAGGAAAATAATATCTTGATGTTATTTTAATCATAACTAGATACATTATTATTGTTCGTAAGTGTTGAATAAATTGTTTAAAATATTTTTAAAATTTTTGTCCACACTTAGGCTTGGGATCCATTGGGGCTCAACGTTACTTTTCAGAAACTTGGGCTGTTCTGAAAAAATATTTTTTCAAAATATTTTGATTTCAATTATTTTTTCTATATTAATGGATCATATTATTATTGTGTATTTTTATTGTCAGGGGTTAGTGCGAGTACCAGGACTTGTTTTCTTTTCACATTGAAAGGATATTGATCAATTGTAATAAGAGGAAGTCTTCCTCTAACTTTTATAATCATTCTATATGTGGTCAGTGTACTCGCATTAACTCCTGTTCTGTATCATATGATTTCGATGACAATAGGGGAAGCGTATGTCACGGTATGTTATTGGGGAATTGGACACTCCGGTCCTTTCCCCGCAGGGTCACTCTACTTTATCAATTTCTATTTGAGACGATCAAGATTAGGGTGATGTATCTGTGATGTCTTCCAACAGTGTGCCTCCGTCGTCACAATTAATGAAGGGCTAGCGGAAAAGTGCTCATGTAAATACGCCAATTGCCTAAGAGGACCCTAGTAGGTTCGACGGCCTTTGACGTCTGCTAGCTCGCCCGGTGTAGCGTCCATTCACCGAATGGTTCGGCAGCCGGGTTCGTCCGTTGCGGTCTAGAAGGAATTTTGGGGTGATGCGAGCACTATAAATCAACCTAATGCACACCCAGTGACGGCGGATCGGATGGAGAACGGAGGAAGCCTTTTAGTCCGGTTCATAGCTCGTTCTGGTCCATCTGGACGGCGAGCGAGAGAGGCCCCTCTCTCGTACAACAACATCTGGCCCCAGATGTTGTGGTACAAAATGTTTCGCATTCGGAGCATACGTCTGTCGCTCGGGACGCTCCGACATATAGTCAGTCCGGAGTAGACTGTCAATAAGGCTTCCTCATTCTCATGGTAGCGCACACGACCGCTCTTGGCTACGTGACCACGGATATCCAGTCAGCTTCGCCAGTCAGAGAATCATCGGCGACCAAGTCACACCATCCGGTAGCCAGGGACACGAGGCCTGCAGACTCCGGACGTTCGCATAGGTAGTGTGCGGGAGTCAACGTACACGGAGCTTCCGGCGGCAATGCATCGTAAGACCGCTACTGCACAGGCCTCGGGAACGGACGTGCTTTCCTAAATAGCACAGTTTATCGCAGCATCCCAGCATCAACTGAATCTGTCGCATATTTTTTATCCGACGATGCTGGGTCGGGACCCTCCGCGGAAGCGGGTACGGACGTCCGAAAATTTCATCCGGTCCGACGGGATACCGAAAGGGATTGGGAGGATTTCGAGCTTTCCCTTTCGGAACAACATATGCTGTTGTGTATGTCATCTGACTTGGTCTTCTACAGCTTCTTTTGTCGGACCAGATTGCTGCGATGCCGGATAAGAAACTGATAGCGTCGGTGGACTTAGAAATTTTTGGTTCGGTTCAGGGACATCGTCCCTCAGTTCCGACATAGTCCAATAATGTCACACAAACTTTCGAATTATTGAACGACGCTATATATATTATTATTATATGCTTGCTATAACCAAGCATTTCTGGTTTCTTGTTCGCAAAGTTATGGAGATGTCTTTCAAAAGTGTGCCTCTGTCGTCATAGTTAATGAAGAGCTAGCGGCAATAAGTGCTCATGGAATATGTCTATCGCCTACGGAGTGACATTCGCTAGCTCACCCGGTGTAGCGTGCATTCATCGAATGGTTCGGCTGCCGGGTTCGTCCGTTGCGGTCTAGGAAGGAGATTTGGGTGATGCGAGCACTTTAATTACTTTAGTACTCACCCAGTGACGGCAGATTGAGGACAGATCGGAGGAAGCCTGTTAGTCCGGTTCCTGGCTTGTCCAGGTCCGTCCGGGCTGTGAGCGAGAGAGGTCCCTCTCTTGTCCAACAACATAGGGGACCGCATGTTGTGGTTCTGATATTTTACATTCGGAGCATATGTCTGTCGGTCGGGACGCTCCATTATATTGACAGTCCGAGAGACTGTCCATAATGCTTCCTCATCCTCACAGCAGGGCACACGACCGCACATTGGCTACGTGACCTCGAGTATCCGATCAGTTTCGTCATTCAGTGATTCCACGGCGAATAGGTCACGCCATCCGGTAGCCAAGGGACACGAGGCCTATACACTCCATTCGCTCGCATATTCGTAGTATGCACGGGGTAACGATCACGGAGCTTCCAGCGGCTATGCATTGTAGGACTGCTTCTCCTCTGGCCTCAGTGACGGACGTGCTATCCGAGTTAGCACAGTTGTTTCGCAGCATCCCAGCAATTGACAGTTTCTTGGTCGAATCAGGAATTATCCGACGGCGCTGGGTCGGTGCGGTCCACGGTTGCATCAGGTACGGACGACCAAACGCTTTATAGGGTCCGACAGGATGGCGAAAGGGATTCGAAAGATTTCGAGTTTTCCCTTTTGTAGTATCGGAAGCTGCCATTCATATCTTCTGGCATTATCTTCCAGTGATTGTTATTTCGGACTACATTGCTGCGATGTTGGATAAGAGACTTATAGCGTCATTGGACTCGGAATTTTCGATCAGTTCGGGGACATTGTCCCTGACTTACCGACGCAGTCCAATAATTTCATTACAACATGTGTTTTATTTTTCGACGCTATATATGCATACAAGCCTGCTACCAAGCATGATAGTTTAGTTTCTTGTCCGCGTTGCTCATTTCTGCCGTTTTATCATTTATACAAATAGTTTATTTTGGCAGTGCAGGGCATACGGAGAGTTCATATGCGTCTAGACGGTCTGGTCAAAGACTGGAAATATTCTTTTTCGCCGTCTATGTCTTTTCCAACTTCAATGTTGGAAACGACAATGATGTCTAGTAGACTTAACTTAGACGCTTTATCATACGTGAGGCGTTATCATTACGTCTTCAAGAAAAGATTTACGGGATATTATTCTCAATGTAATTTCTTTTGAGGGCAGTAGTTTGTTCACGTATAACTCTGCCCTTCAGTGGCTGATTGGAGTTGGTTAGACGTGACGCAGCCCTAGCTACATCCACGAGCATGGATAGTAAGGTTAAGAACTCTCTCAGAGTCGCTTCGTTCTCGGAGAAGCTTCTCTTCGACGGCAACTTTTCGGCAATCCATGAATTGCTCGATTTACACGTTCTCTTGTCTATCTAGTGTTACAAGAGATTCAGACTGGGGCAAACATTCGGTGGTTGACTCAGAGAGTGCCACTGCAGTTGCCGGACCCGAGTGTTGCTGTTATGACGGTTGCCAGTCAAACAGATTGGGATATAATACTGATCCCAACGGATTCGAAGTGCCAGGGTCTTTGGGTTCCGCAGTCTCTTAGCAACCAATTATCTTCCGCGGAATAATGTTTTTTAGGCTTGCTTTATGTCATTGCATGAACATTATTCAGAAACGCATGCCCAAATCCTGTCCGTTAATTCGATAGTAGTGGCGTATCTCCGGAACCAGGGAGGCACTCTTTCGTTTCCGTTATTCAATTTAATGGAAAGAATCCGTCTGTTGGTTATAGTACACCAAGTTCTGTTTTGGTCCGTCATATTCCGGGTCGTCTGATTGTTTTACCGGACTCCCGTTCACTTAGGGGTCGCTTGTTGCTGTCAGAATGGACTCTCAGCAAACAAGTATTCAATCAGATTTGCTATCTATGGGAGCGCCAAATGATGATTTATTTACGACACAGCTTGCTAATCAATTGCAGACGTATGTGTTGGCTTGTCCGGATCTCTGAGCTAATGTTGTTAACGCTCTATTGATCTATAGGACGGAATGATAGGATACGCGTATCCTCCGGCGCTGTTGTTTCAGCAGGTATTGCTAAGATAAACAACCACAATACATTTCTGTTGATAGCATCTCTATCTTCACAGAGACCATGGGTAATTTACTCTGTTGTCTACTGTGGGACTTAACGTGAAATCTTCCTCAATGTGAGGATCTTTTTTCACTGGGTAAATCGTGTCATCTTTATCACAACCCGCAAGGTCGCAACCTTCATGTATTCCGTTGTGTGGTCCGTATTGCATTGTAAGCATTGTACTGGACGAGCTTTGGACGCGATTTCTTACTATAGGAGATCCTCTTCTTCGCTATTCTATGCGGCTAAAGTGGAGGCTCTTCCGTCGTTGGTGTAGGGATCATTATGTTCATATTGTTGATCCCTCCATACTACTCATTGCTATTTTTAGCTCACCTGACTTTCAGTCAGGAGAGCTATAGTGATCACTCACCGTCCGTCGTCCGTCGTCCGTCGTCCGTCGTCCTGTGTCCGTCGTCCGTCATCCGTGAACATGGTGTTTGCGTCTTCTCCTCCCAAACCGCTGAACCAATTTAATTGATATTTGAGATAATAGTTTGTTATGACATCGCAATTTGATTTTGTTCAAATCAAGTTGCCCCGCCTGTGGGTAGGGCCACACCCAAAAAGTGTGCTGAAATCTTAAAAAATCTTCTTCTCATGAACCAGCAGTAGCAGAGACTTGATATTTGGTGTGCAGCTTCCTTTTGAGGTGTAGACTCAGATTTGTTCAAGAGAAGTTTGTGGGGCTATACTTGGCGTCGTTATGGGAGGGGCAAAATTTTTGGCCCCGCCCAAAATTTCTATTTTCCAAACCGAGAGGCTGATTTGAACCAAATTTTTTGTGAGGGCTTATTGGGTCATAAGTAACTAATTTATGCTGATTTTTTTTTTCCCGTAGCCCCATGGGAACCGCAGGAGCTAAAAATAGAAAAAAATTAAAATGCCCATATCTCCAAAACTGCACGGCACCGAGAATTTTTATTTGGCGTGAAGCTTCCTTAGGACCAACAGAAAGAATTGGTAAAAAAAAATTGCTATCGGTTTTATCATAGGGTACAGTTTCGGAACATTGAAAAAGTGCTGAGTCAGCACTTTTTAACACTGTAGGCAATGGGAAAAACATTAAAAAATCTTCTTCTCCAGATCCAGCAGGCAGAATCTTTTGATATTTGGTATGCAACATTGGAGGGTGGATCTGATTCAGGTTTGTTCAAACCGGCCCCCTGGGTTCATATTTGGGCTCAGTATAGGAGCCCGATTTCGAACTTAGTGCATTTCAGGCAAATTTCTTAAAAAATCTTCTTCTCCAGATCCAGCAGACAGAATCTTTTGATATTTGGTATGCAACATTGTGGGGTGGATCTGATTCAAGTTTGTTCAAATCGGCCCCCTGGGTTTATATTTGGGCTCAGTATAGGAGCCCAAATTTGAACTTACTGCATTTCAGGCAAATTTCTTTGAAAATCTTCTTTTCCAGATCCAGCAGGCAGAATCTTTTGATATTTGGTATGCAACATTGTGGGGTGGATCTGATTCTATTTTGTTCAAATCGGCTCCCTAGATTCATATTTGGGCTCACTATAGAAGCTCGAATTTGAACTTAGTGCATTTCAGGCAAATTTCTTCAAAAATCTTCTTCTCCAGATCCTGCAGGCAGAATCTTTTGATATTTGGTATGCAACATTGTGGGGTGGATCTGATTCCAGTTTGTTCAAATCGGCCACCTGGATTCATATTTGGGCTCACTTTAGAAGCCCAAATTCGAACTTGGTGCATTTCAGGCAAATTTCTTTGAAAATCTTCTTCTCAAGATCCAGCAGGCAGAATCTTGTGATATTTGGTATGCAGCATCCTTAGGGGGGTGAGATTCAAGTTTGTTCAAGCCATGTCCCTAGGTCCATATTTGGGCTCAATGTGGGAGCTTGAATTGTAACTTTGTTCAAAATGAGGAATTTTCTTAAAAAATCTTCTTCTTCAGATCCAGCAGTCGGAATGGTTTGATATGTGGTGAGTAGCATCCTTGGGGGGGGGGGGGGGGGGGGGGGGGGATTCAAGTGTGTTAAAGCCAAGTCCATGGGTCCATATTTGGGCTCCCTGTGGGAGCCCAAATTATAACTTAGTCAATATGAGGAATTTTTCTTTAAAAATCTTCTTCTTCAGATTCAGCAGTTGGAATGTTTTGATATTTGGCATGGAGCAACCTTAGGGGGCTGAGATTCAAGTTTGTTCAAGCCAAGTCCCTTGGTTCATATTTAGGCTCACTATGGGAGCCTGAATGACACCTTAGTTCAAAATGAGGAATTTTCTTTAAAAATCTTCAGATCCAGCAGATGAATGCTTTTGATATTTTTTATGCAGCATCCTTAGGGGGGTAAGATTCAAGTTTGTTCAAGCCATGTCCCTAGGTCCATATTTGGGCTGATTGTGGGAGCTCGAATTGTAACTTGGTTCAAAATGAGGAATTTTCTTTAAAAATCTTCTTCTTCAGATCCAGCAGTCGGAATGTTTTGATATTTGGTGTGCAGAATCCTTAGGGGTGTGAGATTCAGGTTTGTTAAAGCCAAGTCCCTGGGTTCATATATGGGCTTCCTGTGGGAGCCCGAATTATGACTTAGTTCAGTATGAGGAATATTCTCTAAAAATCTTTTTTTAGATCCACTGGTCAGAATATTTGGATATTTGGTTTCAGCTTTTCTTAGGAGGAGCAGATGCAACTTGTGGAAATCAATTCTCTGGGTTGCTATTTAGGCTACCATGTCAGGTGAGCGCCCTCAGGCCCCCTGGGGCCTCTTGTTTAGTATACTTGTTTCACAAGATCTACTGCAGCCTGTTATTATTAAGGTTATAGGTTTATGTTACCTCATACCTATGCACTCTAGGATAGTTTACAATTGAGCCTTATGTCTCTTTATCTAAGTCAGTTAGTAACTTTTTGATAAATAGACTTAGAGTCTTTAGATTAAATTCCTATATGGAATTTAACTTCGGTTCTTATTTAGCTAAGTAATCATTTGAGCTTCTGGAAACAGTAGTTTTCAAATTCTGACCTTTTAGACAGTAATTCTGTTAGTTTCTCTTTTACTGAAGAGTTAGTGAGTTTCATGCACTATCAATGGATGATTTTCACTTTAGTAGTTTCGGAATCACTACTTCCATTACTATTTAGGTTGGATTTTTGCATAAGAGTTAGGCTCCTAATATCCGGAACCTATTGTTATTAAGGTCCTTCCGTCTTCGTACGGGCATAGGCCTTTACTCTTTCCGGTTAGAGTTTATGTATTTATAAACAGATATCTGTTTATTACTATGGGCATAAGCTTCTTCTGTCTTTGATGCCTAGTAGAAGGACGTTACGCTCCATTCTATTGTTAATGGATTCTATTAACTATCGGTACTGCTTATGGTATATCATTGACTCAGCAGTTGTGCTTAAGATTTCGGCTCATGAAGTAAGAGTTCTTCTACATCTTGGGCTTACATTAATAGTGTCGCTATTATAGATTTTTGAAGGCTGCTCATTGCGCTCAGCCATCCACATTCATGAATTTTTATCTCAGAAATATCGAGTCCATTTCTGGAGGCCTCTATTGTTAGGTCTATTATCTACTGCTCAGAATGTCATTCACTTAACAGTTGCTACTATAGCTAGGTAGGCTGTCTGTTTCGGCAGTGTCTCTGTTCTGCTGCCCTCTTCGCTCTGGGCTATTTGACCCAGGGCAAGAAAAAGGGGGGGGGGGGAGGGTGTTCCCTTGGGTCACCTGTTTTACTATGAAAACAAGGGGATACCTCCTCCGGAGTTAGTAATACTGAGCTGTTATTGGGATGGTTGTTTAGTGAGAAGTTTATGTTTTAAAAATTCATTCAAGTCTTAGTTTTTAAAGTATAGCTTTTGAATATTGCATATGTCAACGGACATGATTATGCAATCCTCAGACACTTTTAAGGAGTATAAGAGTCTCTATTCTCTAGACTTACTTTATTTATTGGCTTACTTTAAAAATTATTAGTATAAGGATTATATTGGATATTAATAGAGTACATGGATGTATGAAGCTCAATTTTGGAAGGTGTTGTATCTTTCTAATTTATCATAAATAAGAAAGATACATGTAAGGCCTATTACTTCTTTTTCCCTACAGGGGATGACTCTATTTTATATAATTGAGCGTATTCCATTTTGCTCTATGTCCTTGGCCCTCCAGCCTTTTTACTATTCAGCTATGTCTGGGTCATTGGTACAGTATAAAAATGTTAAAAAAATTATAGTAATTTATATATTTTTTATACTTACCAATGACCCAGACGGGGATTGCCCTCCCAGGAGTTGGGAACTCTTGCCTCCCCGCTGAGTACATAGCGCTTACCAGGCACTGGTTATTAGAATGATTAATGGCGCCAATTTCGAAACGTCCTTGACACTGCGCATGCGCAGTAGAGGTGAAGTGTGGAGGGCCTTTCAGGACATGTTTTCTTTGGTTTTAGATGCAAATTTTGGGGATTGGAGGGCAAAATTTGTGTTTGGCCCTATATTTTAAGAGTTAGCACCAGCTATGTCTGGGTCATTGGTAAGTATAAAAAATATATAAATTACTATAAATTTTTTAACTTTTCAGATAACCGGTTGATGGTTTTTCTAATCGGTTAGATAGCTAACTGGTTTCAAACCGATTATCCAGTTAACCATTTCAGTACTACTGCAGTCTTCCAATTCTTTCTGGAGGGAGACATGAAGTCTCCCTAAAATTTCCCCCCAGGCTTGTACCTGCATCACTGAAGTCTAAATTTTGACATATGAATGAGAGAGACTTGAGTAATGAATTATATGTACCTAAAAAATGCAAATCTACGTCCAAATAATTTTCTTACAAATGTAGCCTACAGAGTAGGGCTGAATGATATTGGGATAAACAAAATGTTGGTGGGTATTTCATAAGAATTATTACATTCGCAAATATTATATCATTCTCTGCACTCAGAGTCAGCCAATGACTGTAATATTTGGAGAAAGGTAAGAAAATCGGCACCTCATTAACTTCAAGCAGCAATTAAACACCTGACCAACATCTTTGGAAACTTTAAAGTCCAGCCCCATCACATGAAAGCAAAGTTGAAACAGTAAATGAATAAAAATGAGTACAGTGGAGCCCACTTAATTGAATATCTCTTAACTGAATAACCATGTTAATTGAATATAATTTCCTAACACAAAACCATTTACCATACCTCCAGTACAAATTTGACCTGTTAATTGAAAAAAGGTTATAGAATAAACTGGTGTTAATTAAATAAAAAATCTTGTAACTGTCGAGAAATTACGCTGAACCTCCCCAGTTTTCCTTTGTTTATAGACCTATTTGGCCTCAGTACATCCAATACAGGCATTTAATCTATTATATCTTGTTTGACAGAGCTCATGGAGCTCTGTCAAACAAGATATAATAGAATAAATGCTAAGTTTATCTCTGGAATACAGGAAAGTGATACATTTTTGTTAACTGAATACTCCTGTTAATTGAACAATTTTCATTGGCAAAGTGGCTATTCAACAGGGTTCCACTGTGTCTCCAAAGTTTATAATAAAAAGAGTGAAGTAATTCCAGGTGGATAGAAGAAATGCATTAACTGTGTAATGATTTTATTTTAGGTGAATCCAGAAGCAGCCCTGAAGTTATTTTTACCTTACCTTTGCAGTAACATTTCCAAATCATTAGAAACAAGTAAGTATTCCATCAGTCATATCACAGTATTCGAGAGTTTCCAAATGTATTCAGCAGTAGGTTTTATTTTCTGGTTAACCCTTTACCTAACCCGAAAAGCAGACGACACTAGCAAACAAAATTCTTCAATAACTATTATTTTTCTTTTTTTGTCTGAAAAACATAGGTTATGACCCCTCAATGGAACGAACTCGTTCCAAAGAGGGGTCATAACCTATGTTTTTCAGACAAAAATAAAAAAAAATAATGAAAATTAATTGTCGATTTTTGTGAATAGGGCTGGTCGGTTTTGTCCGTTAGGTTGGGTAAAGAGTTAACTGTAGTGTTCAACCGATGATAGAACCGTCCAGCACAATCGGACAATTGTGGGCAATCTGATGACAATGGCTCCTGGAACATCGGTTCACCCGATTATTGCCAAGCATTTTGTGATGATCAATTAACCGCATGACAACTGAAATGGCTCCTGGAACATCAGTTCAACCGATGGATGCCAAACACTTTGTGATGATTCATAAACTGCATTTTATTATCTTCTGCAATTGTTCAATTGTTAATGTAAAATGACGTCAATGATCCCATTCACTAAAGTTGAGAAACAACCACAATGTGTATTCTTATTCTCTCTGGACGCCCCTTTACGGGATATACAAGTTAAACGATCTGTAAAGCTTACAATTGAGCGTACTTGCGGCAATCGCCAGTTCATACCGGAAAAGTGAAGGTTGCACTCCATTGACTCAGGTCTCAGTAAAATTACCAGTCACACGCACTTGGGCGGTAAACGTGGCTCTGAGAGCCATGTTTACCGCCCATGTGTGTGCGACTGGTAATTTTACGGCAACCCCAGTCAACGAAGTTTAACACTGAAAAATGTTCAGTTTAATGTAGTTCTTGCGAGCCTCGACTTGTCCACTAGTGCTCTGTATTACAATCAGAATCGGCCGATTGTGAGCTCAAATAACCGGTAATCGGTCAGCGACCATTTTTGGTAATCAGTTGAACACTTGTTAACTGATCAGCGCAGAAGTTCAATACATTTATTTAAGAAATAACAGTTGTTTTCCTTCGGTTTATGCGATATAAACCGAAAATTTTCAGCACAAGCTTCATAACTCGCGTAGTGAGTTATGATTAAGCTTGTGCTGAAAATTTTCGGTTTATGTCGCATAAACCGAAGGAAAACAACAGTTATTTCTTATAATTTAATCCGGCTGTAATATTAAAATATAGAAACTATGTGTACATGAACGAAAAAAAAACTTTTTATTTTTGCAAAGGACAACAGTCAAACTCAGGAAAGTGTGCCACAAACGGGTCACATCAATCATTCTCAAATTGTTTGTTTTGATTTTCGATCACAGGCGACAGATATTTAGCAAGTCACGTAACAATATCATTAAAAACATTTTTTTTAAGTTCCCCCAAAATCATGTTTGGATGTATGATCTTTTATTCGTCTCACAGTTCGGTATATTTTATTAAATTCAATTCTTCCTGAGAAATTATCATTATATTCTCGCTGACTGGAGGTGATGAAAAATCGATCATTGATCTTTGTTTACAAGCTTGTTATCCATCTATCAGTCTGCCGTCACCCCCTCACGGTGACAATTGGATTGAGTGGGCGGGGCTTCCAGAGTCTTCAAAGTTGGATTGGATGTGCGAATGTGTAGACATTCCAAATCATTCCGTGATTTGGTTTATGCAATTTTGACGACTTTCACGCTGTAAGCTTTCAACCAATCAAATGCAGAGGCGGTGCAAATGATTAAATTATTTCTGATTACATTTCTTTCAGAATTAGGCTAGGAGGTCATAATTTTTATTCCCTACCTCCCATGTGGAGGAGGCATCATATCTATACCATGTCCAACTGTCCAACTATCTCTGCATATGTAAACTTTGGTTTTCAATCAGTTAATCCCAAAATGCCTTCATTACTTATTCTAATTGTATGCTGATGGGTTCAGGATGGAAGCTTATTTTAAATAATTCTCTGAATTACATATTCAGTTTGGATGCAATCTTGATTTTAGTTTTCATCAGTAAACTCAAGAATGCCATGTCTGGTTAGTCTCATCACTTGGTGATTGAGGATTGATATTGGAAGATTCTTTTTCATAATTATCTGGATTCCATTTTAAATATGACTTGCCATGGCAGCCAAGCCAGAAAATAAGCAGACTGTCATCTGCAAAATGAGGCCCCCAGAGGGTAAATTTAGTGATGCTACCCTGCACTGCAGGGTAGCATCACTAAATTTACCCTCTGTGAAACCTCAATCTGCATCAGGGTCTCAAAACTAAACAGAAAGAGGTACCCAGAGGATAAATTGGCTCACTGTATGAGATAGCATCATCAAATTCACCCTCTGGGAACCTCATTCTGCAAATGTCAGACTGCTTATTTTCAGGCCTGATGGCAGCCACTTTGATTTTGTCATGTCAGCCATGTTTTTTTTCTCATATCAGCCATATTGATTTTGTCATGTCAGCCATATTGATTTTGCCATCAATTAACTCAAAAATGTCTTTACTGATAAGTCTCCTGTCTTAACCTCTTAACTGGTACAGTGCTAGAAGCCACTATCAGGGCTTTAATATGAAGAGCGGTGACCACAGCCTAAAGATGTCGTATTCTCTGGATGTGCTTCATATTATCTTAGAAGTGAAATTACTTAGTCCATATGGGTTTGTCTTGTTACAATTTATGGGCGAGTGCCTCTTGGCACTCTCCCATAAATTGTAACAAGGCAAAGACACTGAACAAATTTTGATGACCAAAAATAACTTAGCACTCTACCAGTTAAGGGCCTGGCGATTTTCATACAGTTTTGCTACGTTTTGACAGTGAACATCTTGTGGCTTTGCAGTTATTTTTATGCAAGTGTCTACGTAGACAGCCAAGACTTACCAAAAAACAACTACCAGGAAACTTAGAATTTAACTTGCGCATTAATCCACAAACGGCAT
Organism: Pictodentalium vernedei; assembly: GCA_031216915.1. Lineage (NCBI taxonomy): Eukaryota > Metazoa > Mollusca > Scaphopoda > Dentaliida > Dentaliidae > Pictodentalium > Pictodentalium vernedei. The sequence goes on along the minus strand of CM062292.1, from coordinate 476,159,513 downwards.
GTTGGGGCAACTGTTCTGTTTAGTAAAAGTGATCCAAGTTGGAATTAGATCTTTGAGGGTTATGAGGGTGGGTAGTGGATGGATACTTTTGATAACCAGCATGTTGCATTTTAGTGCTGAATGAAGAGAGTGGCACTGCAAATTAAAGTGGCCTATGCCCATATTTTAGGCATAGTATGTACAGTACGTGGAGAGTGTATTATCACTAAATCACCTGCAGAGTGGAGATTCCACCCAAGCAATAATTTCAAATTTGCTGCAAAGCATAACCAGCACAAGCAAAGTTTCAGCCAGTGGACCTCCGGGTTAAACCCGGAGGTCCATTGACTGAAACATTGCTTGTGTTTGTTGTTGATGTGTACACAATTTGAAAGTTATAGCTTGGGTGATAACCCCACTCTGCAGGTGATTTAGTTACAATCCACTCTCCACGTACTGTATGATATCTCATCTTGTTTTATACTAGTACAGATAGAGTTTTTGTGGCATATGCTATCCATGGTAATGCTGGAGGGAGCATATACCATGCTTTGCATTGCTCTTGTTGACATTTTGTTTTTGTCATTAAACAGTGGCAATCAAGCTGTCCATTTTTAAAGATCATGAAAGAGAAACAAATATGGAATTTATATGTCTAGAAGGGGGTCTATCAAAAATGAAAACAATTTACAAAAAAGGCCACACAAAGCAGATCTTCTGTTTCTCAGGCCATTATTTGTAAAACTGCATGCGGGCGGGTGATTTCTAGCTCACCGACGGGAGCTTAACTTATCACTTGCCGCCCGTCGTCTGTCGTCGTCCATCGTCGTGAACATTTTTCATACGACTTCTCCTCTGAAACCACTGGTCCGATTTTCACGAAACTTCATGTGGATGTTCATTACTATATGGCAATTCAGGTTTCTTCAAATGAAATGGCCATGTCCCTTGGGGGCTCTGTATGGGGCATATCACTGATAGCACTGTATGAATTATAGAAAAATTATTAAAAAATCTTCTCCAGAAGAACCAGTGGGCAAAATCTTTTGATACTTGGTATGCAGCATCTTGGTATGGGTCTGATTCAAGTTTGTTCAAATCGAGTCCCTCAACGAATATTGGGGCTCACTATGGGGCGTGAATTTTTACTTAGTGCAATTTAAGAAAAATTCTTTAAAAACCTTCTTCTTCAGAACCAATGGGCAGAATATTTTGATATTTGGTATGCAGCATCTTGTATGGGTCTGATTCAAGTTTGTTCAAATCGAGTCCCTTGATCAATATTTGGGCTCCCTGTAGGGGCATGAATTTTTCCTTAGTGCAATGTAAGGAAACATCTTCTCCAGAACCGTGGGCAGAATCTTTTGGTATTTGGTATACAGCAGCTTGGTATGGGGCTGATTCAAGTTTGTTCAAATGGAGTCCCTTGATCAATTTTGGGGCTCACTATGGAGACCTGAATTTTTACTTAGTGCAATTTAAAAAAAAAAATTGAAAAAACTTCTTCTCCAGAACCAATGGGCAGGATCTTTTGATATTTGGTAGACAGCATCTTGGTATGGGTCTGATTCAAGTTTGTTCAAATTGAGTCCCTCGATCAGTATTGGCACTCACTAAAGGGGTGTGAATTTTTACTTAGTGCAATTTAAGAAAATCTCTTTAAAAATCTTCTTTTCCGGAACCGATGGGCAGAATCTTTTGATATTTGGTAATCAGCATCTTGGTATGGGTCTGATTCAAGTTTATTCAAATCGAATCCCCCATTTAATATTGGGGATCACTATGGGGGTGTGAATTTTTACTTTGTGCAATTTAAGAAAAAATCTTAGATGTTGTTTCCCTAACTACTCAAATGGATTACTCGAATCTTTAGATTCCCTTGCTGATTTAAACATCCATGAAACCTCAATTCAAGAAAATTCAATGTGTTCGAACATTGTGTTCGAACATCCCCATGCATCGTCTTCCCCAAAGCCTAATCTACCAAATAGCTCTCCCACCAAAATCAATAAAGATGGAAATAAACACCTTGTTAAAAAGAGGAGACTTCAATATCTAAAAATATTAAACATCAACTGTCAGTCCCTTAGATCGAAAGTCCACGAACTGCAAGAAGTCATTGAGGAAATAAAGCCAGTCATAATTGTAGGAACTGAGTCCTGGCTTAACTCGGAAATATTAACATCTGAGCTATTTCCCCCTGACATGTTTAACGTTTATAGAAAGGATCGGCCTGTTGAGAAGAAAGGGGGTGGTATATTCCTTGCTATTCTGAAAGATATAAGATCAATTGAACAGCCTGAACTCAATACAGAGTGTGAAATCATCTGGGCTAAGATCATGCTACCTGGAATCAAACATATATATATATCAGCCTTCTACAAGCCCAATGAAGGCGACACTGAGAGCATAGTAAAACTAAATAACTCACTGCAACGAGTACCCAATAATAATCATATATGGGTACTAGGTGACTTTAACTTCCCAAATTTAGACTGGAAAAACAAAGAACTTCTCCCAGGATGCAAATATGTCCACTTATATGAAAATTTCCTGAACATCATGGAAACCAAAACCCTAGAGCAAGTTGTAAAAATTCCAACACGTGGGGAAAATACATTAGACTTGCTCTTTTTAAATCAACCAAGTCTAATCCACAATATAAAAACATTACCAAGCCTAGGTAAATCTGATCACGACATCGTGTTCCATGAACTAAATATCATTAACCGCCTACCCAAACAACCTGCACGCAAAGTTAGCTTGTACAACAAAGCAAATTGGGAGGAAATTAAACAAGAACTAAATGAATTCCAAAACATATATTTTACAAAAACTGAAAATCAAGATGTTGAATTCAAATGGCAGACTATTAAAGACAAAATAAATGACTTAGCAAGAAAGTACATCCCCACTAAATCCATCAAACAAAATCACTCTGTCCCATGGGTATCGCCAGAGCTAAAACGCATCATTTGAAAGAAATCTAGAATGTACCGTCTCACCAAGCTCGAGAAAAACAAGAAAAACAGTGAACTAAAATCAGCCTATCGCAAAATGAAACACTTTATCCAAAAGAAATCTAGACAATCATATTGGCATCACATTGAACAAATCATCATTGAAGATAATGACAACATCACGGAAAATCAAGATAAAAATAAATCAAGTAAAAACAGCATAAAACAACACAAAATGCTGAACTTACCCAAAATAAAAGGGGGAGACCAGGGAAAAAATTCTGGTCCTTTGTAAAAAAACAAAGAAGTGAAAACTGCGGTGTCTTTCCATTAAAGGTGAATGGGGAGTTAAAATCTGACCCCAAAGATCAAGCAAATGCCCTTAACCATCAATTCCATTCAGCATTCTCCACACCCAAACCACTTGATCTCACCCAGTGCTGTGAATCCCAAATATTACAGCACACTGTACAAGAGCATGCAATGGACGAAAATGAAATAACACCTGCAGGCGTGTCAAAGCAACTCAGCAAGCTGAAATCAAACAAAGCCTATGGTGTTGATGGCATCTCACCACATTTCTTGAAAATAGTTCATGTAGAAATTTCTCCCATAGTCTCTGACCTGTTTTCATTCTCCCTCCAAACTGGAAATGTCCCTTCAGACTGGAAGAGGGCACTCGTATCTCCAGTCTTCAAAAAGGGCTCTAAATCAAGACCTTAAAACTACCGACCAATTTCCCTCACATGCATTGTTAGTAAACAACTAGAGCACATCATTGTCTCCCACATAATGAACTATCTTGACTCACACCATCTTCTTCATCCAAACCAACATGGCTTCCGCTCGAAACTGAGTTGTGAAACTCAACTCTTATGCTTTACTCAAGATGTCCTAAACAATATGGGTCGGGGTAAACAAACGGATATAGCGGTAATGGACTTTTCCAAAGCCTTTGATAAGGTTGATCACTCTCGGCTACTCTTGAAACTTCGCCGTATCGGCATAAACAATAAAACTGTAGACTGGATAGGTTCCTTTCTTGCAGGCAGATCCCAGAGAGTCATTGTAAATGGTGTCCAATCAGATTCCTGTCCTGTCCTCTCTGGAGTGCCTCAAGGTTCTGTCCTTGGTCCCTGTCTCTTCCTGATATACATTAATGACCTCGCAGCAAACTTGGAATGCCCAGCCCGCCTGTTTGCTGATGATACTATCGTATACTGCACCATAACTTCAGCCTCTGACTGCAGTACTCTCCAACAAGACGTAAACAAACTTGAAAAATGGGAACATGCATGGCAAATGGCTTTTAATCCTGACAAATGCGAAATAATAAGTATCTCTCAAAAACAAAACTCCATCAAACATGAATACAGACTGCACAATAAAATCCTCAAAAATACAAATAAAGCCAAATACCTCAGTGTAACGCTAACAAAAGATCTCTCATGGAAATGTCATGTAAATAATATAGTAAATAAAGCGAACACCTCGCTAAGATTCATCAAAAGAAACATAAGAACAAGTAATAGAAACATCAAAGCACTTGCATATCAGACATATGTTCGGCCACAACTTGAATACTGCTCACCTGAGTGGCATCCTTGGCAAAAAGATCTCGCACACCACATTGAGATGGTCCAAAATCGTGCAGCACGCTATGTCATGAACATATATAAACACCCTAGTAGTGTTACTGACATGCTTACCATCCTAAATTGGCCGACTCTTGAGCAGCGCCGATTATATACATCCATGGTCTTACTGTATAAAATCCACCATGACCTTGTAAAAATAAAAGACACTGCTCCTCTTACTCCTACTAGAGATCACAAGTATGTTAGACCCCATGCAGTGCCCAAATATATCTCAAATTCCTTCTATCCTCGAACTATCAACGCATGGAATAAGATCCCATACTCAATGGCAAGCTTAACAGATCTAGATGAATTCAAATCCACCTACTACAAGTACTTTTTCAAAGTCAAATAGTCATCTAAACAAATCTTTTATCAGTTTACAAAAAAAAAAAAAAAAAAAAATCATTCATGCGCCTCCTTATAATCTTCAATTCTTTGAAGGCTAGGAGTATGATGTAGATGTAGATGTTGATCTTTAAAAATCTTCTTCACCAGAACCAGTGAGCAGAATCTTTAGATATTTGGTATGCAGCATCTTGGTATGGGTTGGATTCACGTTTGTTCAAATTGAGTCTTTTGATCAATATTGGGGCACACTTTGGGGGCATGAATTTTTACTCAGTACAGTTCAAGACAAATTCTTTAAAAATCTTCTCCAGAACCAGTGGGCAGAATCTTTTGATATTTGGTATGCAGGATGCTAGTATGGGCCCCCTCCACCCCCCCCCCCCCCCCCCACCTTTCCTGATCAGTATGGGTTCATGAATTTTTATTTTATGCAATTCAAGTCTAATCAAATTGAATCCCCCGTTCAATATTGGGGATCACTATGGGGTGTGAATTTTTACTTTGTGCACTTTAAGAAAAAATCTTCAAAAATTTTCTTCTCTTGAACCAGTTGTCAGAATCTTCTGATATTTGGTATGCAGCATCTTGGTATGGGTCTGATTCATGTTTGTTCAAATCGAGTCCCTCGATCAATATTGGGGCTCCCTATGGGCCGTGAGTTTTCACTTAGTGCAATTTAAGAAAAAATTCTTTAAAAATCTTCTCCCGAAACAGTGGGCAAAATCTTTTGATATTTGGTATGTAGCATCTTAGTAAGGTTCTGATTCAAGTTTGTTCAAATTGAGTCCCTCGATCACTATTGGGCCTCACTATGGGGGCGTGAATGTTTACTTTGTGCAGTTCAAGGAAAATTCTTTAAAAATCTTCTTCAGAACCATCATGCAGAATCTTTTGATATTTGATCAGCAGCATTGTCCCATTCAGTCCTGTTGATGTTTTAGCTCCACAGAGAGTATAGATTTACTCTGTAGAACCTTAAGAATAGCTTTTGATAAAATTTGTGTCTTAACAGTATGGGACATTCGGTGAGCGCCTAAGGCCCCCTGGGGCCTCTTGTTTATTTGATTTTTTATGTCTATAATTATTTCTTTGCCATCAAAAGTTTATGTTCTTGATTTATGTTCTAGACCTCATAATCTACGGAATAGCATGGATGGTCGTGTATTTCGTCCCTTGAGAGCAAGAAGGCTTTGCAATGCTTTGGCATTGCAAAGCCTTGTTGCACTCAAGAGACAAATTTATCAATTTTTTTAACTTGGGTAAAATATCAGACATAAACCATTTAATTTTAATATTTTTATACTGTGCCAATGACCCAGACTTAGCTGGTGCTAAACTCCTTAATTCAGGGCCAAACACAAATTTTGCCCCCCCCCCCCCCAATCCTCAAAATTTGCATCAAAAACTGAAAAATACATGTCCTATATGGTCCTCCATACATTTACTCCTCTGCGCATACGCAGTGTCAAGGAGGTCCCGAAATTGGCGCCAATTATCATTCTTTGTTTGGCCCTCAAAACAGTTACACTTCTCTGTTATTTGTGCTTCCAAATCTCAGTTTTCATGATGCCAGACACATTTTGATGAGAGAAATGGTGGCAATAAAGAGGAAATATAAGGAGGTGAGGAAAAAATAGTGCAAGAAAATGTTCAGGGCTGTAACTTATAATTATTTTATGAAATTATTTCAAGTTGCCTTTTTTCAGGGCATAGCCTTGACTCATTTCCGAGCTCATTCATCTGCGGTAACGTTGATTTACCTGGACGATATTCTTCAGAGGTACGGCAACGAGTTAACGCTTCAGAACGATTTGCAGAATCTGCTTCTAATGCTCCAACATCTCGGTTTCATAGTAAACGAAGAGAAGTCGGATCTGGTGCCATCCAAGTCATTCACTCACCTGGGGATGAGCTTCGAGACGCACAACAATCTTGTTTATGTGCCGTAAACCAGAGCAAAATTAGTCAGTTGTTACGCTCGCTATTGTCTTCACTCAGACAAAGTTTCAGCGAGGGAATTCATGAGACTAATAGGTCTGTGCGGAACTGCCGCGGATCTCATTCCAATGGGGCGGCTACGCACTCGTCCTCTCCAGGTCTATCTGACTCAGAATTGGAGAGTGAAGATTCATTCGCTCGAGACGGACATTCTCTTGTCAAGCCAAGTGAAACAAGAGATTCAGACTTGGGCAGACATACAGTGGTTAACTCAGGGAGTTCCACTGCAATTGCCAGATCCGAGTTTTACGATTATGACTGATGCCAGTCAAACCGGCTGGGGCGCGACACTGAGCCCATCGGATTTGAAGTGCCAGGGTCTTTGGGATCCGCAGTTTCTAAGCAAGCACATCAACATCAAAGAGATGATGTCGATTTGGCTTGCTCTACGTCATTGGATAGACGTTATTCAGAATGCACATGTGCAGATTATGTCCGACAATACGACAGTAGTTGCGTATATTCGGAACCAAGGTGGCACTCATTCCATTCCGTTGCTCAATCTAACGGAAAGAATCCTGTTTGTACTAGAACATCAGATTCTTCTCAACGTCCGTCATATTCAGGGTCGTCTGAACGTCTTAGCAGACTCCCTTTCACGGAGGGATCGCCTTTTGCCGTCAGAATGGATTCTCAACAAGCAAGTATTCAATCAGATTTGCTACCAATGGGAACGGCCAATGATAGATTTATTTGCGACACATCTCAACAATCAGTTGCAGACGTATGTGTCACCTTGTCCGGATCCTCGAGCGTTTGCAGTAGACGCTCTCTCAATCTCTTGGGACGGAATGAAGGATATGCGTATCCTCCAGCATCGTTGATTCAGCAGATATTGCTTAAGATAAAACAATCGCAATGCAAGATTCTGTTGGTAGCATCTCTGTCTCCACAGAGACCGTGGATAAATCTACTCAGGTGTCTGTTGTGGGACATGCCGAGGAAGCTTCCTCAACGGGAAGATCTTCTTTCGCAAGGGAAATCACACATCCTCCATCACAATCCGCAAGGTCTAAACCTTCACATATTTCCATTGTGCGGTCCTTCTTGCACGGAAAACATTTTACAGGACGAGCAGAGGACACGATTTCTAACTGTAGGAGGACCTCCTCTTCGCTAAACTATGCTGCTAAGTGGAAGGTCTTTTGTCAGTGGTGTGGGGATCATTCCGTAGATATTTATGATCCTTCCATTCCAGACATTGCAAACTTTCTACTATACTTGTTTGATGAGATTAATCTGCAGCCTATCACCATTAAGGGTAATAGGTCTATGCTATCCGATACCTATGCACATCATGATAGCTTGATTTTTGGAACTAATGTCTCTTTATCTAAGTTAGTTAGAAATTTTTCGATAAACAGACCTAGAACCCTTAGATTAATTCCGAAGTGGAATTTAGCCTGGGTTCTTCTTAATCTTAAAGAAGCGCCTTTTGAGCCTCTTGACACAGTGGACTTCAAATTCTTATCTTATAAGACAGCTTTTCTCTTAGCCTTCTCTTCCGCTAGAAGAGTTAGTGAGCTTCATGCACTATCTGTGGAGGATTCTCACTACCGTAGTGTTGGTAATACTATTACCTTTAACACCAATGTTGGATTTTTGGCTTAGAATCAGGCTCCTAATGAGTATCCTGAACCTATTGTTATTAAGGGCCTTCCATCATCTGATGGGCGTAGGCCTTTCCTGTGTCCTGTTAGAGCAATATGTATTTACAAAACGTAGATCTGAGTTCATCAGAAAGGGACGTAAGCGTTTCTTTCTGTCTTTGATGCCTAATAGAAAGGATATTATGGTTCATGCTATTGCTAGATGAATTCAATTAACTATTCGTACTGCTTATGAAAAATTATCTTCTCAGCAGTCGGTACTCAAGATCTCAGCTCATGAAGTAAGAGCTCTTTCTACTTCTTGGGCCTATGCTAATTGTATTGCTATTACTGATCTGATGAAGCCTGCATATTGGTCTCAACCTTCCACATTCACTAATTTTTATCTCAGAAATATTGAGTCCATTTCTGGAGACCTCCATTGTTTAGGTCCATTATCAGTTGCTCAGAATATCGTCCACTAAACAGTTGCAACTATAGTTATGTAGGCTTTCTGTTCCGGTAGTGACTGTCCTGCTGCCCTCTTCGCTCTGGGGTATTTGACCCAGGGCAAGGGGAAGGGGGGGGGGGGGGGGTTCCCTTAGGTCACCTGCTTTATAGTGAAAAGCAAGGCAATACCTCCCCTAGAGTCAGTAATTCTGAGTCGGTACCGGGATGGTTTTAAAGTGTAAAGCTAATGTTTACCCATCCATGTAATATGTAATATTTTTAAAGTGTAGCTCGGTGTGAAGCATTTGTATATGTCATGTGTCAAACGAGTGTTAATATACAATCCTCGGACACTTTTAATGAATATAAAGAGTCTCATTTCTCTGGACTTCCTTTTTATATATTGGCTTACCTTTAAAAATATTAGTATAAAGGGTTATACTGGATGTGAATAGAGATCATTGATTATTATTATGCTCAATTACTGATCGGTATTGTGTATTTCTTCTTTAATATAAATAAGAAAGATACATGTAAAGCCTATCTCTTCTTTTCTCCTGGAGAGGATATTCTATTATAGATAATTGAGCTTATTGGATTTTCCTTTATGTCCTAGGCCCTCCAGCCTATTTACTATTCAGCTAAGTCTTGGTCATTGGTACAGTATAAAAATGTTAAAAAATTTATAGTAATTTATATATTTTTTATACTTACCAATGACTCAGACGGGGATGGTCCTCCCAGGAGTTGGGAACTCATACCTCCCCGCTGAGTACATAATGCTTACCAGGCACTGGTTGTAAGAATGATAATTGGCGCCAATTTCGGGACCTCCTTGACACTGTTCATGCACAGAGGAGTAAATGTATGGAGGACCATATAGGACATGTATTTTTCGGTTTTTGATGCAAATTTTGGGGATTGGGGGGGGGGGGCAAAATTTGTGTTTGGCCCTGAATTAAGGAGTTTAGCACCAGCTAAGTCTGAGTCATTGGTAAGTATAAAAAATATATAAATTACTATAAATTTTTTAACTTTTTTTAAGTTTACATTGGTTATAAAAAGAGAGCATGTGGCAGGCAAAAGGACCATGCGGGAGGGCCTGAGAAACAGATTTTTATTTTTTTTAGGCCTTAACTTATTTTATTTTAAATGAATTGTTTAATCCCTTGATTTATTCTAAAATGAAAACAAGATTTTCAGTGCATCATATTTGCTTTAGTTTATGAAATGCTGTAATGAGATAATAATAATAATAATTTTAAAGCCTAGAATCCACACACAGTGCTCAATGGCTGTACTATAATTGCATACATACACATACACACATACACATACATTCTCTCACAGATACATTGATACATGATCACTATTATCATTTATTGGTGCCCAACGCCACATCAGCAACCAAGGCTATATCATGGCGATAAGCGACAGAACCTAAAAGAAAAAGGGTATTGAATTAAAACAAAATAAAACAAATACAAAGGAAACTACAACTTTACCAAAACAAGTATGTGAGTGTAACTTGATGAGTAACGAGACGCAATCCTGAATGACTCAGTCACACCCATGCACCTGGTAATGTCAGTTTATATGCAAGCCGAGAGGTCCTCGGTTCGAATCCCGCCTGCGGCAACCGCGTTGTGTCCTTGGGCAAGACACTTCACCCTCGTTGCCCACGTGGGGGCACGGTGACGCTGTGTACTAAGGCGTACTGCACGTCAATGGTGCACCTGTCTTCAACCAATGCTAACCCTGCTTGTGTGGAGTTGGTATGTTGGGGAGTTGACAGTTGCTCGCCGTTGCTCGGTGGTTCTCTCCAGGTACTCCGGCTTCCTCCACCTGTAAAACTGTCATGGTCATGGTTAGCCATTGTGCAGAAATTTGTGACCTTAAACATCAATAAATAATAATAATAAATAATATAATATCAGTTTATGACCAAAATTAAAAGACCACTGAAGGAAATGCCTCTCAAAAAAGGTAGGTTTTAGTACCAGACTTGAATGATTCAAGTGATTTACTATTTTTTATGTCGATTGGAAGAGAATTCCAAAGCCTTGGGCCAGCAACTGCAAAGACCTTATCACCAGCACTAGTAAATTTAGATACGGGCTGAACCAGATTGAGTTGACGTGATGACCTAAGAGACCTCGATGGTTTGTGGATGGTAAGCAGATCGGACAGGTAGGATGGTGCAGATCCTGAGATACACTTAAACACCAAAAGGACAATTTTAAATTGAATTCTTTGCTTAACGGGTAGCCGGTGTAACTCAAAGAGTACTGGTGTTATATGGCAGTACTTTTGAGTACTGGCTATGACCCGTGCAGCACAATTTTGGATGTGTTGTAGCTTTTCAAGAATAGAAGTTTTAGAGCCAATCAGAAGAGAGTTGCAGGAGTCGAGGCGACTGGTAACAAAGGTGTGGACAAGCTGTTGTGACGTCTGCATATCAATGAAGGATCAAATTTTGCTAATATTTCTAAGATGAAAAAATGCACTGCAAGAGACATTTTTGATATGTTCATCAGCGGCCAAATTTTCATCCATGAAATAACCTAAGTTTCGAACACAGCTACAGGGTTTTATCGCTGAACCTCCAATATTGAGGGACAGTTTGGATATTTTTGAAAGTTGATGAAGTAGACCTATATCTATTACTTCTGTCTTGTCATCGTTCAATTTAAGAAAAGTTTTTAGTCATCCATGATGATAACATGTTGGAAGGATTATATGAGCTCTTTCCAAGAATGTGCCACATCACAGCATAGCTCCAACTTAACCCTTTACATAATGTGATGTCCAACCCATCACCTGACCTCTCTTTTTTGGACTGAAAAACATAGCGTATGACTCCCATTGGAATGATTTCATGTGGTTTGTTCAAACTGAAGAGGGTGTCATATCTATGTTGTTATGGAAATATATAAATATGTGTTTTTCAAGAATTTTTTTTTTGGGGGGGGGGGAGGGGGAGGGAGGGACGTCCTGAGGTTATTCGCAAACATTCCAACACCCAGAACAAAATTGTGTTACAGTGTTGTCAGTATAGTTAGCCAGTGCTGCGGTGCAGAGTTCAGAGTTACGATGTTGGAGAGCTGACAGCTGCTCGTCGTTGCTCGGTGGTTCTCTCTGGGTACTCCGGCTTCCTCCACCCGTAAAACTGTCACAGTCATGATTAGCCATTGTGCATAAGTATGTGACCTTAAACACCAATAAATAAATAAATAATAGTTAGCCAGTACAGATTCAAAAATATAAATCGTCCCTTGAGTGCAACAATGCACCGTCTGCAATGCTTTTAGAATTGCAGATAGTGCCTTGTTGTACTCCTGGGACAAAATGTTGTGTTCTGATGAGTGTAATCCTTGACCTAATGCAATGGCAAAAGACGCTGTGTGTAAAAATTGCCATTCAAATTGTATTATTTATTAATTTGTTTGATCTCAGAAAACAATTTAATGATCCCCTCATTGAAATCAGCTCAACAATCTTCATCCATTGAGGTGTTCTAAGCTAAAAATGAAAATTCTCTTTATGGTTACCGGTATATAAGTAATTTGTTTGTTGTTTATATATGTTTGGTATATGCAGCTTCTTTGGGGTGTTGGGCTAGGAGATATCAGACTCAAGCTTGTTTAAATCAAGTACCTGGGTTAATGTGTGCGTTTTGTACTATTAACTAACCATAGATGCTTAATGTCAGGCCTCGACAATTCAGTTGAATGATCGTTCCGTCCCTAGAGGTTACGCAAACAAAAAATTAACACAAACGCCCTATTGGTTAACCAAAACAATCGGGGACGCGGTGGCTCAGTAGGTAGAGGTGCAGGCTGCAAGCCGAGAGGTCCTCGGTTCAAATCCCACCTGTGGCAACCGCGTTGGGTCCTTGGGCAAGACATTTTACCCCCATTGCCCATGTGGGGGCACGGTAACATTGCATACTAAGGCGTAGTGCATGTCGATGGTGCACTGTCTTCAATCAATGCTAACCCTGCTTGTGTGGAGTTAGTGTGTTGGGGAGCTGACAGTTGCTCACCGTTGCTTGTTGGTTCTCTCTGGATACTATGGCTTCCTCCACCCGTAAAACTGTCGAGGTCATGATTAACCATTGTGCAGAAATGTGTGACTTTAAACACCAATAAATAAATAAATAAATAAATAAATAACCAAAACGATCCATCGGTTAACCAACTTTTTAATGGTCAGCATATTAGATGCCTCAACAAAAGTAGTACACATATTAAATTTGTGCTTATTATTCAGCTGTAAGCACAGTCCAAACATGGCCTGAAAGTCTGTAATATAATTTTTTGGTTTGGTACGTCCTTGAAAGGCCATGTTTGGACTACTGTAAGCATAATTAGAAACATGTTACAGTTTACGGAAACTGAAATGCACTGCGGCCTGATGTATGATAGGGCCACAGCCAAATAAATTCTGGACCTATTCACCGCTACATGCAATGCAGCCAATAAAAGAGCACAACTCTTATATGCAATGCTGCCAACAGAAGAGGCACAACTCTATATTTCTAGAGATCGCGTATTTCTGTTTCATTAATATTTTTGTCGTCAGAGGTCATCACATTTTGCCAAAAGAAGGGGCATAACTCTACATTTCCTCCCAATCCCTACCACCAGTGCAGGCCTACAGCTTTCGGGATATGCCTGTGGCATATCGTGTTTGGATGTTTGGTTAACCATTAGGTTAATGAAACAAATGTACGTAACCTTCAGAATAGGTTAATGAACAACTAAATTGGTAATAGTGGGGCGGATATGTAACATTTTTTACCTAAATCGTGCACTTATGGAAAGAAGCATGAAAATTTGCACCTGGGGGTTTTTGGGTGTGCTGATTTCAAAAATTGCGGGAACCACCATGTCACTCCAACATTTCCCGCCAAAAATGCAAAAAACAAAATGGCCGCCATAAAACATATTTCTACTCATAAAACTTCTCTGATTGCCCTGTTATCCCCGATGTTGGTGTCTAGGTCTTGGATTTTGAGGTCAATAAATCCAACAGAACACATGTAAACTGTCATAACATACATTTTCATGCTGAATATTCAACCCTTTACGAAAAGCACTGAGGCGATGGATGGTAGCAGGCCCAGAAACAGGTAGACTGTTAATGGAGTATGGTGAAAAAAGAGCATCACCATGAACAAATACCAAGTGTGCAGAAGACATTTCTATTTCAAGTAAAGAGTGTCATTGAGGTAATGGAGGAACTTGGTAAGCCCTTTGCTGACATGAGCACAACACTTTCTAAACTTGATACCAAACTGATAATGACTGATAAAGTGGTAGATGCTGTAAGGAGAGCAGAAGACATAGGCAAAACACAATACCAGATTTTTATTGCAGAACGTCTTATTGACAGTATCACTGCATTCAATGACACTATTCACAGAAACAATCTGCCCCTGTGCAATTCTGGTTCAGAGAGGATCCTTACGAAAACCACTTCCAAACTCTCCAACCTGCGTAATGATGTTCATCTTTTCTCACGGTTGTATATATCATGTCAAGCGAGAGACAGTGATATGGATGTCTTCTTTGCACATGAAAATCATGCTTGGCCTCCAGCATTGGCATCAAATGGCAACATGAACCAAACAAGTAAATCTGACTTGATGCAATGCTTGGAATCATTTGTACCTCAACCAGAATCTGCTCCAAATGTTGATGTCAAAATTGTTGATGGCGCTGCTCTTGTGCACATGCTTGATCCTAAAAAGTACCATTTTTCTGTAAAAACATTCAAGGACTATTCAGAGAAAGTGTTCTTACCCTATATCGAACGCATGCTATTGGATATTAATCGTGTGGATGTTGTCTGGGATATCTACAAAGAGAACAGCCTAAAAGCACAAACTCGACAGAACCGTGGATCCGGTGATCATATCCGTGTGAACAACAACACAAACATTCCCATCAACTGGAAAAACTTCCTTCGTTCGTGATTCCAACAAAGAATGTTTATTTCATCTTCTTGCCAAGGCAATACAGGAGTTTCAGCCTATTGAATTGAAATAAGTCATTTCCACATATGGCCAAAATGTGTTATAATCACCTCTAGGTGACTTTTCAGACATGTACTGCACTCATGAAGAAGCCGACACCCGACTTCTGTTTCATGCTTCCCATTCATTCTATCATGGATTTACTAAACTGATGATACATGCTACAGATACTGATGTTGTAGTTTTGTCAATTGCAGTGTCAAGTGTTTTACGGGGCTGTGAAATATGGGTAGCATTTGGACATGGTTCTAAACTTCGTTATATTCCCTGCCACCAAATTGCAGATGAATTGGGCAGTGATGCATCATGGGGGCTTCTATTCTTTCATGCCATATCGGGATGTGATACTGTTTCATCCTTTTATGGAACTGGAAAGAAAACAGCTTGGGCAATTTGGCGCAGTATGCCTCATCTTACATCTATTTTTGCTAGCTTATCCAATGCTCCAAGCCAGATATCCTCAGACAACTTGGAACAAATTGAAAGATTTGTTGTTCTCATGTATCAGCGAACATCTTCACTCGGTCATGTGAATGAAGCTAGAACGCATTTGTTTACTCAAAACCGCAATATGGAAAATATTCCTCCAACATTACATGCCCTTGAACAACATGTTAAAAGAGCTGCATATCAGGCCGGGCACATATGGGGACAGACACTAATAGGGGACCCTGAAATCCCATCGCCAGATTTATGGGGTTGGGAGAGACTAGGCAATCAATCAAAATGGACTCCATGTTGGACAACACTTCCAGAAGCAGCAAAAGGTTGTCAGGAACTTCTGAAATGTGCATGCAAAAAGTCATGTACAAAAAGATGCAAGTGTGTTAAAGCAAACTTAAAGTGTACACAGTTGTGCTTCTGTTCGGGGCAATATAACAGAGAATTTTGAGAACTCAACTGAACATCTGGGCTACCGACAAACACAATTTAATCATTTTATTGCCTGAACATTCAAATTAATCCAGATTTTTGTAGGATTTATTATGCAGTGGTTTTGTTGAAATTCTGATTATGGCTGTCATGTTGGGATGATGGACTGAATATTCGTTAGTAAGATTACATTGTTATTGTGCATGTGCTCTATTTAGTTTATTGACATCACAAGAGCAGTGCTCAGGGTCTCCCACATATTCGTCGCCTGAATGCTATAATGTCCTATGTCCCATAGGGGGGACACATACATTATACCACTCAAGAGACGTATTGTTCGGATTCCAAATTTCCTTATAAAAAATCTAATTTAAACCACGACCTTTCACCTCAAAATTGATAGGCTTCTTCGTTATCTCCCTAATAACCTGTGTAGGTTTCATCAAAATCCGTGAAGGGAAACTGAAATTATTGTCTGGAAACCAAACTTCCTTTATCAAAATTTATTTTTAATAACAGTGACCTTGGCTTTTGACCTACGTACATCACAATTAAAAGGCTTCTTCCTTATCCCCAAGGTGTTCATCTATAAAAGTTTCATCAAAATCCATGAGGGGAAACTAAAGTTATCGTCGGACGTCCGGAAACCAAATGCGGAATGATGAACGGACGGAAGAACAGACGGAAACCCGAATTATATAGTCCCCCGCTTTCGTGAAAAACATACATATAGACACCAAGATCGTGGTAAATGAGGCCCTAAGAGTCGATTTATGAGCAAATATGTGTTTTTTGGTGGCCATTTTGAATTTTGAACTTTTTGGCGGGAAATAGTTGAGTGGCGTTTTGTTTCCCGCAATTTTTGAAATCGTCATGCCCAGAAACCCCTTAGTGCAAATTTTTATGCTTCTTTCCGGAAGTGCACACCTCTGTCACATATCCGCCCCACTATAACCTGTTAATGTGTTAATCAAAAATATGGAATTGTCAAGGCCTGAATGTGACATTAAATTCTTCCATAAACAGGTGAGCGATTAATGTCCTTTGGGGCCTCTTGTTTAAAATAAATACAGATATGATGATTTGCAACTTGTGTTGTGTACAAAGATTAACAGTTTACTGTGTATTTTAGATGAGGAAATCAGGTGTGTTGTGTACAAAGATTAACAACAGTTTACTGTACATTTTAGATGTGGAAATCATGTTACGGTGTATTTTAGATGAGGAAATCACTTGTGTTGTGTCCAAAGATTAACAGTTTACTGTGTATTTTAGATTATGAGTTTACTATGTATTTTAGATGAAGAAATCATTTTACTGTGTATTTTAGATGAGAAAATCATTTTACTGTGTATTTTAGATGAGGAAATCATTTTACTGTGTATTTTTGATAGAGTTTACTGTGTATTTTAGATAAGGAAATCATTTTACTGTGTATTTTAGATGAGGAAATCATTTTACTGTGTATTTTAGATAAAGAGTTTATTATGTATTTTAAATAAGGAAATCATTTTACTGTGTATTTTAGATGAGGAAATCATTTTACTGTGTATTTTAGATAAAGAGTTTATTATGTATTTTAGATAAGGAAATCATTTTACTGTGTATTTTAGATGAGGAAATCATTTTACTGTGTATTTTAGATAAAGAGTTTATTATGTATTTTAGATAAGGAAATCATTTTACTGTGTATTTTAGATGAGGAAATCATTTTACTGTGTATTTTAGATGAGGAAATCATTTCACTGTGTATATTAGATGAGGAAATAATTTTATTGTGTATTTTAGATGAGGAAATCATTTCACTGTGTATTTTAGATAAGGAAATAATTTTACTGTATATTTTAGATGAGGAAATCATGAATGAAGAACAACTAGATGATGAATTTATGTGGAATCTATTGATCCTGTCACAGGTGAGAAATGTTTTCAGTCAGCTTAATCCAGTTCAAAGGTATTTATATGTCAAAGGCAGTTTTGTGTTGAGTGAGGTTAACCTATTACAACCCTTGAATATGTCAATATGGTACTGAAGATAAGAAGAAAGAGAGTTAACACTTTAGCCATCAAACAATATTGTTGTGATGAATTAACGGTAACATGGTCTGAGGTTTATGGCTTGGTGCTTATGTTCAACCGAGGCGTGAAGCGTTGAGGTTGAACATACGCCCCGAGCCGCAAACCTCAGACCATGTTACTGTCAATTCATCACAATAACATACATGTTCCAATAAGACGCTACCCATAGCCCAAAACCTACATAGTGAAACACGAGAGGTTTATTTACTAAACATGTAATTGTTAAAAGTTGCCTTGTTCAAGGCAACTTTTAACGATCACAGGTTTAGTAAATAAACTTCTCGTGTATCCCACGATGGCACTGGATAAATAATCAATAAACCAGGTAAATTCATTCCATCTCAGTTCAAATCGTAAATCGGTTTGTACAAACAACTCTTCATCTGGAAAGCTTCCGCTACACAAGTGAAAAATCCAGAAAAATAAAATGGCTTGCCAGTCACTCCATTGCTGAAGCAATTACGAAACGGGCAACGTCATTTCAAATATTTTGTGTGGTGACGTAAGTCGGTAACATTTGCCACTTGAGCCATAAGCATAGAACATACTAAGCAAGCTCTTGCCCAGTAAGAGGAGGATGATTTTAGTCTTATTGGAACATGAAAATTTATTATTTTTTATTATTGTTTTTTTAACTCAACTTTGGCGAAGCCAAATTTGAGGTGTTGTCATGGCCTGATGTCCGTCTGTCGCGCTGTACACACGGCTTGGGCTAGAGGCCGTATTTATGAACTGATCTTTATGAAACTTCTTGGGTACCTTTGTTATCACTGTGAGACAAGAACGAGTGTTTTTGGTTCCGGTCCGAAATTCAAGACGTCCGCTGGCAGCCATGTTGTACAAAATTAGGTGCAATCAGATTTTTGCGCAGAACTTCCATATGAAAGCACTGATTTGAATAATTTTTTGTGTGAATGTTTAGTACCATGGGATACATCACATATAATACAGGGTTTTTTCTCGTGCATAAATTATGCCAAGTAGACTAACTTTGATCTGTTTAATGTTACTTTCAGCACTGTAACTGCAAATGCCAGTACGGATCAGGCTAGAGGCCATATTTATGAACCGATCTTTACAAAACTTCTTGGGTACCTTTGTTATCACTGTGGGATGTGAATAAGTGGTTTTGGGTGTGGTCTGAAATTCAAGATGGCCACCAGCAGCCATTTTGTACTTGAGTTAGTGCAATCAGTATTTTGGAGAGAACTTCTGTATGAAAGTTCTGATTTGAATAAATTTTTGTATGAATGTTTAGTAACATGGGATACATCACATATAATACAGGTTTTTTTCTTGTGCAGAAATTATGCAAATTAGATGAACTTTGATTTATTCAGTGCTACTTATACACAGTAAGTGCACATGTCAATACGGATCAGGCTAGAGTCTGTATTTATGAACCGATCTTCACGAAACTTCTTGGGTACCTTTGTTATCACCTTGGTACGAGAACGAATGTTTTTGGGTGCAGTCCAACATTCAAGATGGTCACCAGCAGCCTTTTTGTACCAAAATTAGTGCAATCATTTTTTTGTACAGAACTTCTGTATGAAGGCTCTGATTTGAATAAATTTTTGTATGAATGTTTAGTAAGGTTTGGGTACCTTTGTTATCTGTATTTATAAACCGATCTTCACAAAACTTCTTGGGGACCTTTGTTATCACCTTGGGATGAGAACGAGTGTTTCTGGGTCCGGTCCAAAATTCAAGATGGCTGCCAGTGGCCATTTTGTACTGAAATTCGGTCCAATCAGTTCTTTGTACACAACTTCTATACGGCTCAGGCTAGAGGTGGTATTTATGAACCGAACTTTACGAAACTTCTTGGGTACCTTTGTAATCACTGTGGGACGAGAACAAGTGTTTTTGGGTGCGGTCCAAAATTCAAGATGGCCGCCAGCAGCCTTTTTGTACCAAAATTAGTGCAATCAGTTTTTTGTACAGAACTTCTGCATGAAAGTTCTGATTTGAATAAATTTTTGTATGAATGTTTAGTAACATGGAATACATCACATATAATACAGGTTTTTTTCTCGTGCAGAAATTATGCAAATGAGATGAACTTTGATTTGTTCAGTGCTACTTATACACAATAAGTGCACATGTCAATACGGCTCAGGCAAGAGTCTGTATTTATGAACTGATCTTCATGAAACTTCTTGGGTTACTTTTGTTATCACCTTGTGGCATGAGCGAGTGTTTTTGGTTGCCCTTGTTATCACTGTGCTATGAGAACAAATATTTTGGGGTTCAGTCACACCCACTCTGGGACTCAAAGATTTCTTTTCAAGTTTAACATCTAACTGTCACCTCACTTTTACAATACTTTACCTATATATTTGTTACAGGCTACGGTCAGCATTTATGTACAAACCGTTACAATACTTTACATGTACCTTTGTTATCAGGTCATTACCTAGATGTTTGTCATTTCTGTGTCACATACTATACATGTACATGTCTTAAATGAGTTGAGCTACAGTGTCATTGACACTTTCATTTTATTTTTTCAGAACAATTCAACAAAACCATATCATGTGACATGATATGGTTTTGTTGAAATTTTTGGAAAAGTGTATTTCTTCAACTGCTTAATTTGTAAATTATGCAGGTAGGTATGGCAGGGTTAAATTAGAAATAAATGGGGAATTAGAAATAGTTTAAATTTATATGGCCTGTTCTGGCTGCTGCAAGGGGTTGGTTGTTCTTTTTTATTTGTGAGTAGATTTATTTTTCTGTATCTATCTAAGCAATCTTCTTCAGCTGGCTTGTCGTGTTGACGGATGTCTATTATTCTACCTCCTCGACAGGCACCCAGTCTGGAGGATAAGGTCCACTTGAAGTTAGTACTCAAATGATTAGTTGACTAGTCGATTTCGACTCTGGGCAAACCAGTAGTCGACTCTCAATTGTGCAGTCGACTAGTCGGAGGAGTTCAAGCTTTTACTTAAATAGTATCCCTTCTGTGCCACTGTCAGACAGTTTGAACAGCAATATTGGGCAATCAGTGTATACATCTATTGCCATCTAATAGTAGTGACAGTAGTTTGTTTTAACTGGTACTAGTAGAGTCCTGAATTATTTTGGGCTATCAGGATATGTTATTAATTTGCCTTGTTGCAATTTATGGGGGAGTGCCTATAGGCACTCTACCATAAATTGCAACAAGGCAAATTAAATAAGACTATATAATTTCACTCTTAGCATAATTAGAAGCACATTAACAGAATAATGCTCCAGTAAGTTGCTGTATATGAATGCCCAAGTGAAGCCAAATTTGGACCTTCAGCACTCTACCGGAACACCAACACTGTTATAAGGAGACAAGTTATCACCAATGACTAGTCAAAGTCGACTTGACTTTTGGGTATTGACTAGTCGACTTTGGAATTCACTAGTCATTTGAGCACTACTCTCCAATACATTGCAACAAAACATTTCAATCCAAACAATTTTTTAAAGCAACGAATATAGTGTAAAGTCACTGAATTGGCTCTCGACACTTTTCTGTAGAGCCATGATAGTGCTCTGCCAGTTAAAATAGACAAAGCAATGCTGCTTCCTAAGTCAGGGTGCAACATTTTGTTCACATTCATTAACTTTAACCCTTTGACAACCAGAGGCTGCTTTACCGGCCCAGGGACATGGTATGTCATTCTTTCCTTAAGTATGATGCCTTCCCCTCAGGATCCCCGGGAAGTGAAGCAGTGCCTGTTCACTGCGGTAAACAGGCTCTGTTTTACTGGTAAAATAGGACCCAGTCACCAATGCTTGGGAGGTGCAAACCCTCTCTGAAATGGGCAACATGGCTTATTAATGCTCACCACTGGTCTTGAGTTGATACTCATGTTGTGGTCATGATTTGCCATTGTGCAAAAACATGTGACCTTAAACACCAATAAATAAATAAATATAAAAAGTAGGATGCCTGCTAAGTTAAGGGTGTCGTAGACCAATCAATATTTTCAACATGCTACCCTTAGGCTACCCCCAAATAATGAATATGGACTCTTCTAATTGCTGCATATGAACTGACATGGAAAATACCACCAGGGTTCAAAGGGTTAATTTCCTGGCTGTGTCTATGTGATCTCAAAATGCACATGGACCTGGAATGTGACATATTTTTGTTGTAATAGTCTTAGCTCCACTAACAGCACATCTTAATAAATGTTTTGACTGAAATGAATCATTGATGTTCATCACAAGTTCTAACCGGATTGTAGTATATCCTCATATTAACTGGTAGAGTGCTGGAAGCCCATTTTGGGGTTTTATCCTGAAGTGCAGGTGCCACAGCTTAAAGGCTTGATATTCTGTGGATGTGCTTCAATTAATTCTTGATGTGATATTATTTAGTCTGGATGGAATTGTCCTGCTATAATTTATGGGAGAGTGCCTGTAGGCACTCTCCCATTAATTGTAGCAAGGCAATAACATGAGAACAAAATTTTAACAAGCCAAAAAACTTAGCACTCTACCAGTTAATGACTTTATATTTTATTATTTTTATAGGTTATAAGGTGTGATGGAACAGAGTTAGTGAAATACAAAGACATGTTAATGAACATTCTTGTACCTGTATTACATTTAAAAAGTGTACAAGGTTATGAAGTTGCAGGACAGCTTCTAAGACATTTATTAAAATTATTGACATCGACATATTCACAGGAGTATAGAAGTTGTAATGATAGTTTTGAAAAACCATTAACAGATCATCTTCCAATCAGGGTAAGTAATATTAAAAAAATCCCATTAACAGATCAGCGTAAGTAATGCCATTAACAGAGTCTCTTCCAGTCAGGATAAGTAATATTAAAAAAACCATTAACAGATCAGCATAAGTAACACCATTAACAAATCATCTTCCAATCAGGATAAGTAATATTAAAAAAAACATTAACAGGTCATCTTCCAATCAGGATAAGTAATATTAAAAAAAACATTAACAAATCATCTTCCAATCAGGATAAGTAATATTAAAAAAACATTAACAGGTCATCTTCCAATCAGGATAAGTAATATTAAAAAAAAACATTAACAGGTCATCTTCCCATCAGGATAAGTAATATTAAAAAAAAACATTAACAGATCATCTTCCAATCAGGATAAGTAATATTAAAAAAAACATTAACAGATCATCTTCCAATCAGGATAAGTAATATTAAAAAAAAACATTAACAGGTCATCTTCCAATCAGGATAAGTAATATTAAAAAAAAACATTAACAGATCATCTTCCAATCAGGATAAGTAATATTAAAAAAACATTAACAGATCATCTTCCAATCAGGATAAGTAATATTAAAAAAAACATTAACAGATCATCTTCAACTCAGGGTAAGTAAAACCATTAACACGTCTTCTTCCAGTCAGGGTAGGTAATATTGAAAAAAATCCTTAACAGATCATCTTTCACTCAGGGTAAGTAAAACCACTAACACGTCTTCTTCCAGTCAGGGTAGGTAATATTAAAAAAAAACAACCTTAACAGATCATCTTCCAGTCAGGGTAAGTAATATTAATAAACCCATTAACATACCATCTTCCAGTCAGGGTAAGTAACACCATTAACCCTTTTACCCAATGCACTTGATATCAGACTTTTATTATTTTAATGCTTGTTTTTTTTCTTTAAATTCCCCCCCCCCCCCCAAAAAAAAAGCAAAATAAAAACAACAAAACCATATCATGTCTCCCCCCCTCCCCCCCCCCCCCCCCCCTCCCCAATGAGGGGTCACAAGATAGGGTTTTGTTAAAATCTGTTGAAAAATATGCAGCCAATTCGTTAGGTAAAGGCTTAACAGATCATCTTCCAATCAGGGTAAGTAATATTTAAAAAAAAACATCAACAGATCATCTTCCCGTCAGGGTAAGTAATATTTAAAAAAAAAACATTAACAGATCATCTTCCAGTCATGGTAAGTAGTATTTAAAAAAAAAAACATTAACAGATCATCTTCCAGTCTGGGTAAGTAATATTAAAAAAAAACCATTAACAGATCATCTTCCAGTCAGGGTAAGTAATATTAAAAAAAACCACGTCATCATTCTTGCTAATGATTTTTCCACTGTTTGTTCCTTCCCTATCCTTCCTTGAAGCCCCCCAGTTAAACTCCCAAGCTTTTTGGCTTGTTTTATTGAAATTTTTTTTATAAATTTCTTGGGAGTTTGACGTGTTACACAGAATGTTTATTCTGTATATCCCCATGGTTACGTCCTCACCCTAGGGGTGTTTAGGCATTTTTGGTCATGCATCTTGTATCCGATGTATCATTTTTTCTTCTGATGAAGATCTTGCTTTACATCAGATAGTTCAAAATCTGTTACTGACTTCGGCCTTTTTTTTATTATGCCTGGAGTCTTGTTTCCTTTTTTCTGCTGATGTTGTTTACATTGACAGCGCTCTATTAATATATGTAGTTTCCTGTTTATTATTATGGAATCCATGACTTCAGTTAACCAGTGTGAAGTGCAGTCTTTAATTCATCATTCTTTTTTGTCCGAGACACGTGTAGGATGTGTCTTCGCCATTTGCATTACGAATCAGTGATAATTCAACTCGTCGATAATGGTTTTCCTGACTGAAATTATGGATCTGAAGATCGTATAATAACAGGACTTTGTTTTATATATTCTTGTTTATATTTTCAACCACATTTTCATTGAATTTTATTTATATATTCCGTTTTCGCAAATGTTTATTCGACATGTCAACGCGGTTCGGAAATAAAAAATTTCGGTTGATAAATTTTTTTATTATTATTGGAGTTAGGTGTCAATGAGGGACTGTATGGACAGGATTTCTTCACTCTGTTGCGGGCTGAATTTCTGTTTTTTAGGTTCCTGTCGGCCATCTGGGTTCTGTCGTGTACCCACCGGTTATTTTTTCTGCCTCCTTCTCTCATAGTTGGGGGTATTCTACTTTATGTATCTGTTGAGTTCACCTTTTTCTTCTACTGCTCTCACCTCTGTTATTTCCAGTTCGGTTCCTTTAGGGCAATTCCGTACGTTCTTGTGGCTGTTCCTCCCGCACCTGCAGGGGGGGGGAGGGGATGCTGTCGTTTCGGGGCCTCCCAACACGACCACATCTGGTGAGAATTACACCCCCTGCGTGGGGGATGTGCAGCTCCTCCCACACCTGTGGGGGGTGGGGAACGCTGTCGTTTCGAGGCCTCCCGACACGACCATGTCTGGTGAGAGTTACACCCCCTGCATGGTGGATGTGCAGCTCCTCCCACACCTGTGGGGGGTGGGGAACGCTTTCGTTTTGGGGCCTCCTGACACGACCACGTCTGGTGACAGTTACACCCCCTACGTGGGGGATGTGCAGCTCCTCCCACTCCTGTGGGGGGTGGGGAACGCTGTTGTTTCGGGGCCTTCCGACACGACCACATCTGGTGAGAGTTACACACCCTTCGTGGGGGATGTTCAGCTCCTCCCGCACCAGCGGGGGGTGGGTAACACTGTCGTTTCGGGGCCTCCCGACATGACCACGTCTGGTGAGAGTTACACCCCCTCCGTAGGGGACGTGCAGCTTCTCCCGCACCCACGGGGGTGAGGAACGCTGTCGTTTCGGGGCCTCCCGACACGACCACTTCTGGTGAGAGTTATTCCCCATCCGTGGGGGATGGGCAGTTTTTTTTTTTACCGTGGTGGATACTGCGGGAGCTGTTGGATTTCTGGTGAAGAGATGCCTTGTTCCAGGACTATGCGCCCTCTCCAGTCGACATCTGAGGCTGTCACTAGGGTTGTGACTCCTCCTTTGGAGGCCAAGCTAAGTTGCTCTCTCCCCTTTTCCACCAGTTTCAACAGCTCCCATCGTATCTGCTGCTACTGCTGTTCCGTCTACAACGTCATCGGTCACTGTTTTAGCCGGCCTTGGCTTATCCCTGCAGGGGTCTGCAGTGATGTCTGTAGTGTGGTTGTGGGGTATCGGCCTCAGCCTTCCCTGTCTTCAACTTGGCGAAGTCGGAAGTGGCTCCAGACTGAACCCCCTGCTGTGTCTTCTTAGCTGTTGAGCACAGCAGTTTCATCCCTGCAGGGGGTCTGCAGAGGTGTCTGGTAGTGTTGATATGGGGTATCGGCCTCAGCCTTCCCTGACTTCAACTCGGCGAAGTCGGAAGTGGCTGCCGACCGAACCCCCTGCTGTGTCCTCTATGTCGTTGTGCACAGCAGTTTTATCCCTGCAGGGATGTCTGGTAGTGTAGACATGGGGTATTGGTCTCAGCTCCCTGGCTTCAACTTTGCAAAGTTGGAAGGGGCTGCCGGCCGAACCCTCTACTGTGGTCTCTCAGCCGTGGAGTACCTCAGTTTTTCTCAATGGATTCGGATGTTCATGGTGGGGTCACCATGAGCTCTGTGGCATTTCTGTCCACGCACTCTGGTCCCATGGCTAGTTTTGTGTGACCAATGCTTTTTGTGCAGCCTGGACCTTCTGTCCAGCAGAGGTCTGCGGCGACTCTCCTGAGTTCTGCTCTGTTGATCCTCGGGGTATGTGATACCCCACTACACATCTGCCTTCAGATGTTTTCAGGTGCACCCTGTCACCCCGACTCGGGTGTATTTGAGGATCGTGACCCTTTGCTGGTAAATGGGTCAGGAGTGAAGCCTCTTTGTCGGTTCGTTCCCATGACGTTCCGTTCTGACAGTCAGTGAGCTTAGGGAGGCCCTCTCCTTGCTCACTTAGGTTCTGTCCATGAGCCTTTTCAGTTGCTTCCAGCGAGGCTACGAGTGGTTTATGGGCACCCCCTGTGGTGCCGCCTCCCGGGATTGGAAACAGGCCACTTTCTGATCCCCTGGTGTGCCCACACCATGGGAGGAGTCGGCTGGTTTGCCCTTGATGGGCTATGTGTCTTCCGAGCCGTGGGATGAGTCTGACATTCCTGACGTTGAGAGCCAACAGTCTTCTGACTTGGGGGCAGCTCTTGACTTTGTGTTTGGGTTCTTTCCAGGTCTCAAACCTTCAAACCAGCCGACAGTGTCAGCCCGGCTGCGATCATCGGTCGCACGCCTACACCTGTGGAACAACATGCTTCTGGGTGCCTTCGACCATGCCTGTCGGTACAGGTGGTTGAAGCATTTACCGCTTTGGACTCTTAAGCTGAGTTCCAAGGCTATGAAGACGTCGCTCTTCATCAAGGTTGACACTTTTTGCCTCTGGTGCATTATCGTTCCTATGATTTCGCCAATCCGTCAGTCTGCCAGACTTTGACGGTCTTGGATTGGGACTCCAACTCCTCAGCCATATGGAGACTCAGGAGTCCAGGTTGGGCTTATCGGGAGGGATGCAGGAATGCGTTCTCTCTTCGATCATGTCGTCTCTGCTTTGCCGCTTATCTGCTCCCAGATGAGTTTGACGACAAACAGGTTTTGGTTTGTGTGTGCTGTTCAAGGCGCTCATGCATCTTCTCACACACATGCCTGTAACGTGGCTAGCTTGGAATTAGTTCGCAGGTACGCTGTGTTGCACACAAGACGTCCCCTTCATGAGGGGCAGTGCGCTGCACTTCGATCTGCCTCTTTTGGTGGGTCGGCATCTATTCCATGGTTCCGTGACGACGGTCCGGGATGGCTCCCTTTGTCATTCCATTGATCTGCTGCTGCTTAATCAGTTTGATCGGCCTTCTGTTGGAGGCAGGCACCGTCCAAAGCCTAACAAGTACCCTTCTGCGTCCTCTGCGAAGCTAAGGGCTGATCCTCCTACCACCACTTCTACTCACTCACAGGGTGGGGTAGGCGTCGGCAGTAGTCACCTCGATTTTGTCCCAGGTGGTGGCACTCCACTAAGAGAGTGCCTCTTCCTACATGAGTTCCATTCAACATTACACGTTGGGCACTTATGACCACGGAGATAGGCTATCTCCTGTCATAGGGGACAATCAAGGTCATCAAGAACCTTCTTTCAGTGGGATTTTGTTCCCGCATGTTCTTGGTGCCGAAGAAGGACGGCCGACTCAGATAGGTTATCGATCTGAGTATTCTGATGCAGTCTATCATTGCTCCTCAGTTCAGCATGGAGGCTTTCAGATCAGTTTGCCGCTCTATTCCCAAGGATGTTTTCCAGTTCAAGGCCATTCCCTTTGGCCTCGACCTGGATCCTTGGGCCTTCACCTGTCTGATGTCGCATGTGTTAGTCTTACATCGCACACAGTCCAAGGTGTCTTCTTCGGCTTGTCTAGTTGATATCCTCCAGAGGCTATCCAATGCTGCTTTTCTGGAGTCTGATGTCGACACACTGTTGAGCCTACTCACGTCACTAGTGTTCAGAGTCAACGGAGAGAAGTCGGACCTGGTCCCTTCTTCGTCTTGTCATCTGGGATGGACTTCATCAGCTCGGAGTCTTCCACGACTACTTCGTCTCTGCGTTTCGGTGATGGATCTCATTCCTCCAGGTCAACTGCATGTCTGACCTCTCCAACACTTTTTGCTCAGTTGTTGGAGGCCGAATGTCGATCCTCTGGTTCTGGTGCTTCTGTTACCAGAGCCTCTTTCTCATCACCTTCTCCCCTCACAGATGTTCAGTGGATTATGCAGGGAGTTCCGTTGGACTTCCCCGCATCCGATCATGTTCTGATGGTAATCGTCAGCGATCTCGGATGGGGTGTGACGTTGGATCCTCTAGGTCTTTTCCTTCACGGGTCATGGGACCAGGATCTAGCAGCTCTTCATGTCAACCAGAAGGAGCTTCTTGCTCTTCTTCTGTGTTTCTGACAGTGGATCCCCGCTTTTCGAATTGTCAGGTCCTTCTGTGGTCTGACAATTCTACGGTGGTTGTTTACATTCAGAAGCAGGGCGGAACACACTATGTTCCCATGTATGTTTTGGTTCGGGATCTTCTACTGCTCGCTCAGGATGTCAATGCCGGAGTGGTGGTTCGTCACATTCCCAGTCGTCTGGATGTCCTAGCCGACTCCCTGTCCTGAGGGGGCAGGTTCTTTTCCACCGAGTGGATGTTCCACGTGGCGGTGTTCCAGTCTCTTTGCGATCTCTGGGAGTCGTCCCTACATCAATCTCTTTGCGACTCATTGGAACCATCAGGTGGAAACTTTCATGTCCCCGTGTCCAGATACTCTGGCTTTCGCCACGGACACTCTGTCCCTCCTTTGGGACGGTCTTGTCGGCTTCGCCTTCCTGCCAGTTCTGATTCTGCCCCAGGTTCTAGCCCAGATATGAACCTGCAGTTGTCGAATCCTTTCGATCACACCCCTGTCTTCTCGGTGGGTGTGGATCAATCTGCTCTGCTCTCTGTTAGCGGCGGTTCCGGTATGTCTCCCTCTATGTTGCGACTTTCTTCGTCCGAGGAGGTTTCAGGTCGACCTGACTTCATTGTGCCTCGCGCATGTCTTTTATCGGGTCCTGTCTCCTCCATTGTGGTTTTTAGAGATGAGCAGTGGAGTTGTTTTTCTTCAAGTAGGCACTCACTCCACTGGTTTAACCAAGTGTGGCTAAGTAGAAGGTTCTGTTGTCGATGGTGTGCGATCATTCTGTTGCTTCTGTGACTCCTTCGATCACACCGATTGCGGAGTTTCTGGTATATGTTTGTTTCTGGGGGGTCACCAGCAATGGGTACAGGTCCATGCTTCGGAGACCTTTTTCATATGTGGTACCGCATCGTACCTTTGTTCTATGGGCCCTCTGCTCAGGCTGTTGTCTATCCCAGCCATTCAGCTTCTTACAGGGTCAGTTCCAGCTCCGTGCTGTTACTGCCCTTTCTGTCTGTGCGTTGCACATCACCATGCGCCTCATTTTTCATTGTCTTTTACTAATGTTTGTGATGCTATGGTTTGATACGACTAGGGATCTCTTCCTCTGTCCACAGTTCCAATGCAATTGAGTTATGTGTGGGTTGATTATGTGATTCCCTCCATCCTATTGTCTATTCAGCCTGTAGTAAACAATTGTAAGATTGGTTGATAAGAAATATAAATTTTATAGTAAATTTCCTTTCTTATTATACCTACCGCAATTGTTTACATGGAGGCCCTCCCGTCTTCTTCTTCAGGTAAGAATCCTTCCTCCCCGCTGATCACATAATTCCTATGTTGGCGGATTCAAAAGAATGATGAATTAATGACTGCACTGCGCTTTTGTTAACAGAAGTCGTGGATTTTTACTAAGGGAAGAGCGCCCCATACTGGGTGTGCGCCGATGGTGCTCAGCCCAGTTTGGGCTTATTTTTTCATGGTGTTTTTTACACCACTTTCTTTACCACATCTCTTGGGAAAGATTAAAATAGAGAGTATTTTATCCGAGTTAGGGTCTTTCACTGTAGTGCAAGTCTGTAGTAAACAATTGCGGTAGACATAATAAGAAAGGAAATTTACTATAAAATTTATATGTTTATGTGATGCCTAGAGACAGTCTGCTGCTGTCGTCACATTCAGATGATTAAACAGAGCTAGTGGCAAAGGTGCTCTTGAACATTGGACAGGGCTATAAACCACAAACCAGTGGTTTCAGTTCCCTGTTGCCAGCTAGCTCGACCGGTGAAGCGTTACTCCGTCCGTGACACCGGGTGTGTCCATTGCTGTCTAAGAGGTGGATTGGGTAGAGTGAGCACCTTATAATATATACAGGCTCACCCAGCAACGATGGAACAGAAGAAGAAGCTGTCAAGTTCATTGGGAAGCTCGGCGAGGTCTGAAAAGACTGCGAGCGAGAAAGCCCCCTCTCTTTCCCAACAACATATGGGGCCAGATGTGGTGATTAGGAACTTGCTTCAGTCTGAGCATATGTCCGCGTCTCCCATCCGGGTTGCTCCTTACCGTTCACAGTCGGCGTCAGTTTTGGCTTCTGCATCGGCATCTTCCAAGCACACACAACCGCACCTGAGCTAGTCAACTTCAGATGTCCAGCCTACATCGCCGAGATGGGACCACTCATTGTCAGGAAGTCGGACCCTCCATTAGCTAAGGAGACGAGGCCTCATTTATTGGGACATCCAGAGAAAAGAGCCGTCTTGGACACACCGTCCCAGGAGCAGCCGGGAAACAGAAGAGCGCTGCTCCTCAGGCCTCCGTAATGGACTTGCTGTCACAGATTGCGCAGCTCATCGCAGAATCCCAGCTAGTGCAAAAGCAGCCGACAGCAGTCTCAGAACCTGAGCTGTCGGGTGGTGCTGGGTCGGTCCAGTCATCTGCAAGTTCAGATGCCGGTGACCGTGAATTTCAGCTGATTCAGTCAGATGGTGAAAGGTATACAGAGGAGGATTACCCTTCCCTTTCGGAACAACACATGGTTGCAATGGATTTCATCCATCGACACTACCCTGAAATTGTCCCATCGAATCAGAATGCTTTGACTACTAGGAAGAAACCGCTGACTTTATCCGGACAAAGGAGGAGGTCCTGTCTTTTCCGGTTCAGTCTAGACAGGTGTTGCAGGCCTTTGGCCATTTAGACGACGCCAAGTTTATCATGGCTCTAAAAGTTTATTTATTGTAACCATTCAGTTGGTAAAAGCGAGCATTCGAGTGAGCGACTATGCAGCAAGCATAGATCTAAGGATCCGTACTTTCATGTCCTGGTATATCCAACATTCAGAAAGAACCTATGGTTCGCCATTCAAGGATAGTATATCAGTT
This sequence comes from Pictodentalium vernedei, assembly GCA_031216915.1. Lineage (NCBI taxonomy): Eukaryota > Metazoa > Mollusca > Scaphopoda > Dentaliida > Dentaliidae > Pictodentalium > Pictodentalium vernedei. Next base: position 476,127,970 of record CM062292.1, on the reverse strand, counting down.
CCGAGCGATGTACTGAATATAGTGCCCTGGGCGTTCACTCGAATAATGAACTCAGTAATGTCTCACTTCCGAACTCATTTGTCTGCGGTAATGTCGACTTACTTGGGCGACATTCTTCAGAGATACGGAATCAACTACTCTTCAGAACAATATTTAGTGTCTGCTTCTCTTGCTCCGATGTCTAAGTTTCATCGTAACAAGAAGAAATCGGATCTAGCTCTGTCCAAGTCATTCATTCACTTGGGAATGAGCTTCAAGACTCACAACAATTTGGTTCATCTGCCGTTACCCAGAGCAAAATTAGTCAGTTGATATGCTCACTTTTGTCTACACCTGGATGCATTAACAGCGTGGAAATTTATTCGACTGATGGGGTTGTGCGGAGCGGCTGCGGATCTTATTCCGATGCACACAACCCCTCCAGATATTCTTTACCCAGAACTGGAGTGTGAAGACGCATTCGCTCGATACCAGTATTGTCTTAACGGATCTAGTAGACAAAAGGTCCAGATTTGGGCAGATATTCAGTGGTTAACTCAGGGAGTTCTGCTGCAGTTGCCAGATACGGCTTACATGATTATGATGGATGCAAGTCGACAGGTTGGGGCACGACCCTGAACTTGACAGTCTCGAAATGCCAGGGTCTTTGGGACCCTTGGTTCCTGTAGAAACACATAAACGTCAAAGAAATGATGTCAATTTGGTTAGCACTACATCAAATGTTTCATTATTGCGGACGCGCATGTTCAGATATTGTCGTAGAACTCAACAGTGGTAGCGTACATCAGGAACCAGGGCAGCACCCATTCATTTCCATTATGCCAACTAACCTCAGAAGATTTTTCTATTACAGCATGTATCATCATGCTCATCTTTCTATCCGTCATATACCGGGTCGTCTGAACGTACTAACAGACTCGCTCCTCGAAGGGTCGACTGTTGCAATTGAAATGGACATGCAACAAGCGAGCATTTGGACAGTTTTGCTACCAGTGGGATCGCCCCATGACAGATCAGTTTGCGATGCACTGGAACTATCAGTTACAGTCGTTTGTGTCGCCATGCCCAGACCATTGAGTGCATGCAGTAGACGCTCTGCCAATCTCATGGAGATAGATGATAGGATACGCATATCCTCCAATTCATTTGATTCAGTAGATCATGTTTAAGATCAAACAGCCTCGCTGTGAACCCTAATAGTAGCACCTCTGTCATCACAGAAACCTTGGATCAGTTTTCTCAAGTATCTGTTATGGGATGCTCCTCAGAAGCTTCCTCCACGAGAGGACCTTCTCCACGAGAGGACCTTTATCAAGGGAAGTTTTTGTTCTTCACATCATTCTCCGCCCATAGTGGCATAATGGAGTTGATTAGACGTGAGGGAATCATTGCGGTTCCTATATTATTTGATGACTAACACAGGAATGATTTAGTAATGTGGTGAGAAGATTTCGATAGGACTTCGAATCCCCCCCGCCCCCCCACACACACACACATATACACACTGCCAATGTGTTTAGAGGCAATTACCGGGCAAGACGTAGTTTTCTTCCCGCAAGCCTCATATAGTTTAATACATGCATACTATGTATTTCTTCACTTCTTGACTGGAGGCTGGGTCATGTTCTATGGCAACCTCATGGGCACATCCACTTTTTAGTTGGATTAGTTTCCTTTGATTATTTGTTGATTTGTTATATTTGAGCGCATATTTCATCATAATTAAATTGCTAGTCTTTGGATACCTCGGAGGCTGCATAACCACTTTACTGGTATTCAGATGATTACATGCTGGATTTTAATGCACTCGCGCATTATAATTATTAGGCTGACGCTTTATTGTATATTATGGACCTTGAAATTATGAATTATTTCGGGGGCGATCCATGTCAGAGCCTATTAATCATACCTACTTCCAATTCTAGATCCAGGTTTCTATTATGTCAGTACTCAAATCGCATATTCACACATGTATACAGTCATAGATATCGGATAGTAAACGTTGGAGAGTGTTATTACTGGAATTTATTGTACACCTGAATGAGGTCACCTGTGGGTTACCTCGGAAGTGTGTTTTCTCTCCAGAGATCTTTCAGTGTGGTTCGATTGGACATGTGTATGTTATATTTTTATATCAACGGTTTTGGATGTATCTGTGTATGCCGTCTGCGGTATACGTTATATAGCGGGCAATTTTAATTACCAGGATCATCGCTATAGCCTTAACTTCTGAAGTGGCGTTAAGCACCATTTATTAATCATAGATTAATACTTGAGTGCCTGTTCAATGAGTATTTATATTTCTTTTTGGTACTGCTCTTACTGATTCCAGAACTCTCCCCTCTTTCTTTTGAAGAGTCCTTCAAAAGAAAAGAGTGGGGGAGGGGGGGGGGGGGCGGATTTTTACCTCTCCTCTGGCTTGACAGGTATGTAACTATGATGGAAGCTGTTTTGTTTGTAATTATATCCTCCATACAGCTGGAGTGTTATTGTATGGCATATGTTTGTGGGGGATTTTCTCTCATTGTCAGATATGCCATCCTAATTTTGGGGGCTTAGTCCGAACTAGCCTTAAAAATTAGGAACTCGTTACACCCTAATTAGCTTAGTCTTCATGCTTAAAATAAGGAATTACTTAAATTGGGCTCCTTATTTTGGATATGTCTCCTCTATTACTGTATAGAGATACATAAATGTAATTCCTAATAATTTTAATTTCCTTTCATCTTGGATTACAGGATTGGAACTATGTTGATCTACTAATTCGGAAGTTCTAGGCCCTCCACCTTTTTATGATTCAGCTAGTCTGGGCCATTGGGTTATAGTATAAAAATATTATAAATTCATAGTAATTTGTATATTTTTTATACTTACCAATGACCCAGACGGAGATGGCCCTCCCATGAGTGAGCACTCATACCTCCCCGTTGAATTATTATGTAGTACTCTCTTCTACAAAGAATGATGTTGGCGCCAGTTCTGGTCACTTCCTGACGGCTGCACACGCGCAGGGAGTAAATGTATGGAGGGCCAGATAGGACTGTTAATTTTCGGTTTTGCATGCAAATTTTGGGGATTGGGGGCAAAATTTGTGTTTGGCCCTAGATATTTTTGAGTTAGCACCAGCTAGTCTGGGCCATTGGTAAGTATAAAAAATATACAAATTACTATGAATTTATAATTTTCTTATTAATGGTGTTGCATCCCTAAAATGGTGGGAGAAAAATCATCCCTGATGGGTATATGGGTGGGACGGGTATGATGGGTATATGGGTGGGACGGGTAAATCTCACCCTCGGGGCAAGATATTTGAGTCAGACAAGCCTCGTGTCTGGCTCAAATATCGTGCCCCTCGGGTGAGATTTCCCCATCCCACCCAGATACCCATCGAGGAGAATAATAATCTACCAGCAGCATGCAAGGAGTTAACCCTTTACCCAACGAATCGCCCGCATCCGCCCGCGTAATATGCAAATTCAGCAGTTGAAAAAATATTAGTTTTCAAAAAATTTCAACAAAACCATATCATGAGACCCCTCGTTGGAACGAGCTCGTCGAGCTCGTTCCAATGAGGGGTCACATGATATGGTTTTGTTGAAATTTTTTGAAAAATTTTAAAAAATTATATTTAAAATAATAAATTTTGATATCGTCTGCATTGGGTAAAGGGTAAAATCAAGAAAATGTGGACTTGACTTCACAATATTCCACTGTAAGATAAGGTTACTCCAGTCTTGAAGACTTCTCTTTTCATCAGATGTTTGTTGGGGTATCTGTTCTTTTCACCTAATGTGCAAGCCTGAAATAAAGCAGCCTGTCATTTGCAAAACGAAGTCCCCAGAGGGTGAATTTGCTGATGCTATCCCACACAGTGGGCCAATTTATCCTCTAGGTACATCTTTCTGTTTTCGCTTGAGACCTTGATTCAGATTGAGGTTCACAGAGGGTAAATTTTGTGATGCTACCCTGTTGTACATGGTTGCATCACCAAATTCACCCTCTGGGGACCTCATTTTGAAGATGACGGTCTGCTTATATTTTATACTGTAACTAATGACTCAGACTTAGCTGGTGCTAACCCCAAAATATCTAGGGACAAACACAAACTTTGCCCCCCAATCCCCAAAATGTGCATGCAAAACCGAAAATTAGAAGTCCTATCTGGCCCTCCATACATTTTACCCTCCGTGCATGCGCAGATGCCAGGAAGTCACCAAATCTGGCGCCAATAAATCATTCTTTGTTTGGCCCTTGTCAGAAAACAACAAACTGATATTTGTGCTTTTAAATCTCAATTAATAATGATGCCAGACACAAATCAGTGGTTAAATTGGTGGATCCAAGGACAGAACTGGATGAAGGAAGAAAGAAACGGTGGTTTGAAACGTTCAGGGCTGTAATCTTATAATATTTATTAAAATTAGTTCATGTTCCCTAATTTCAGGACATGAGCCTGACGTTATCACTAAATGATTATGATCTATCCACTGTTTATTTAGTATTCCTTCCCTGCCTTCCCTTAATCCCCCCAGTTAAGCTCCCAAGCTTTTTGGCTTGTTTTAATAAAAAAAGTTTTATAAAATTTATTGGGAGTTTAACGTTTTATACTGAAGATTATTCTGTACATCCCCAGGGTTAGGTCCTCATCCTTAGAGTGTTCGGGCGTTTTGGTCATGCATCTTCCATCCAATGTATCGCTTTTTCTTCTGAGGAAGATCTTGTTTTACATCGGATAGTCTTGTTTGTGTTACTGACTTCGGACCGTGTTGCCTGGGGTCTTGATTCCGGTGTTTTGTTTACATTACATTACTCTAGGTAGTTTCCTATTTTTGTCTAGGAACAACAGTTGTAAGTAACATTAAATATTCTGATAGTGTGGTAGTTAATTTTACACAGTTTTTATAATTTTGTTCACACTTAGGCTTTTTTGGGCTCATTGTTCCCCTTGGAACTTGGGCTCTTATTTTAGGAAAAATTTTTCAAAAATTTTTATTTTATTTTTGAAAGAGTTTTTCTTTTGGATATATTTATTTCATTGATTATATTTAATGTTATGTTATATTATATGTAGATTTGGTGTTGGTACAATGACATATATTAGTTTTAGGTAATTATTTTTATCTAATAGTATGGCAAATAGAGGAAACCTTTCCTTTATTTACTTGGTCGTTGTAATGAGTTTACTTGATGTACTACCACTAATTCTACTCCATGTGTCAGATTTGATAATCTGAATGACGTGCGTCATGGTTTGTGTTAGGCGAGTGGACTCTATCGGTTCTATCATGGCAAGGTGACTCAGCTGGTCCTCTCGTCAAAAGGTCACTATAGTTTTTTAGTTTCTATTTACAGAGGAACAAGAACATGGTATGGCTTCATGACGCCGTTAAGGAGTGTGCTGCCGTAGTCACAAATCAATGAAGAGCTAGCGGCAAAAATGCTCAAGGAATTAGACAAGTGCCTAGATCCTTAGGAGGATTGATGACCTTGTCGCCAGCTAGCTCGACCAGCAGATCTCACTCGTATGTGGGTGATGTGATGCCAGGTATGTCCGTAGCGGTCGAGAAGAGGAATAAGGGTGTAGCGAGCACTATAAACATACGAACATGCTCACCCGGTGACAACTGAAAGGAGGAAGCACAGGAAGGAGGAAGTAGACAAGAACTGAGGTATGCTCGTCCAGGTCTTCCGTGATCGTGAGCAAGAGAGAGGCCTCTCTCTCTTATAAAAACATCTGGGGTCAGAGGTTGTTGGTAGGAACTTGTGTCAGTCAGACAAGTTCTGAGGTATGCTCGTCCAGGTCTTCTGTGATCGCGAGTAAGAGAGAGGCCTCTCTCTCTTATAACAAAATCTGGGGTCAGAGGTTGTTGGTAGGAACTTGTATCGGTCAGACAAGTTCTGAGGTACGCTCGTCCAGGTCATCCAGGACTGCGAGCAAGAGAGAGGCCTCTCTCTCTAACAGCACCATCTGGGGACAGATGTTGTTGGTAGGAACTTGCGTCAGTCGGAGTATACGTCCATGCCTCCTGTCCAGGACATCTCGTCGTCGAATAGGCAGCCGTGGTCGGCTAGTCTTATGGTCTCCTCTACATAACGGACAAAGTGATCTTTATATTGCACAGGGCTATAAAACCCGATGAGTGGTTTCAGTTCCTGTATCACCAGTGAAATGTTTATGATTGGATACTAGGACCGTGACTCCAGATGTGTCGCATATGCATTGTATTTAGAACTATTGGAAAGTGCCCAATGATTTTAGAAAAGACAAGGGCTAGGCTTCAAAAGAGGCTTACGTCCCTTGTCTACAGCTAGCTCAACCGGCTGATCTTACTCGTATGTGGGTGATGTGATGCCAGGTATGTCCGTGGCGGTCAAGAGAGAATAAGGGTGTAGTGAGCACTGTTGATCGAATCCATGCTCACCCAGTGTTGATGGAAGGAAGAAGATGGCAAGTTCTGAGGTATGCTCGTCCAGGTCTCTCCGGACCGCGAGCAAGAGGGAGACCCTTCTCTCTCTTTCAACAACATCTGGAGCCGGGTGTTTTTGGTAGGAACTTGCATCAGTCAGAGCTTACGTATATAGCTATTGTCCGGTACGCTTAGTTGAATTCTTAGCCGGGGACAGCTACAGTTTGGCTTCTTTAGCGTCTACCAATCACTCCCGACCGCACCTTGGCTAAGTGACTCAGGATTTCCAGTCTGCATCGTCAAAGGGTCCATCTTTTGTGAAGAAAGTCGCATCATCTAGTAGCCAAGGAGATGAGGCTTCATTCATCGGGTTGTCCGCAGTAATAACTATATTGGATTCCCTGTCATAGGAGCAGCCGGCGTAGAGGCTATTCATGACCGCTGCTCCTCAGGCCTCTGTAACGGACTTGCTGTCGCAGTTGCACAGCTAATCGCAGTATTCCTGCTAAGGCAGAAGCACTCAACGTCAATCTCAAATCTTGAGCTGTTGCATGGTGCTTATTTGGTCCAGTCACCTGCCTGTTTAGATGCTGGTGACTGTGATTCTAACTGATTTGAACGTATGATGGAAAGGATAACTTTTCCTTCCAGAACAACTCTTGGATGATATAGATACCATACATTATCATTTCCTTGAACTTGTTCCAGTGATTCAAAATGCTGCGAGCAATTATGAGAAACCGCTAGCGTAGTTGGATGCTGACTTCATCCAGGTAAAGAGCAGGGTAATAAGATCTCTTTCCGGTTAAGTCTACATGGGTGTCACAGGTCTTTGATTCTGTAGACGACACCATATTTAACTTCCTGCGGGAAAAAGTAATTTGGTTTCTTATCTTCTTCCTCTGTATTTTTAATCGTTTGTGATTGTTCACATTCTTTTAAAAACAACAGGGGAAGATGTGGAGAGTTCCTCTGCATTGATTGAGCAGGCTAAGATCCTGGTTTTAGCCTTACCTTCATCATTTAGCTGTTCACTGGGACGCAATTGAGAAGATAATTTCTTAGAGCAAATTCAGTCTCATGGTCTTATGTACTTCAATTTTTAGTACTGTGACGCATCGTCTATATGAAAAGGAATTTTGTGGTCGTTTGTACCTTTTAAATTTCTTTCCAGACCTAGTATTTATATCTCGGTCTTAACTAATGTTAAGTGGGATTTATTCTGATGCAACGAAACCTTGTGTCTTCATCTTTGCATTTGACTAGGTGGAAAACTTGCCATAGGTCGCTTTAGTCTTCCAACTCTAGTTTTTATGATAAGAATCAATTCTCAACTCTTTAAGTTGGGGGTCTAATGTACCAACACCAGCAGAAAGAGTACGAAAGGTTGTCCTAGACTCTGATCGTCTATAAGGACTCATAGCCAAGGTATAGGTATACCTAAGTCTTTGATGGTAAGCTTTCATTATTATAGGAATAAACTACAAGAAAGCATCTATTCTCGACTCTTTAAGTTGGGGTCTAATTGACCACAGCCAACAGAAGAGTAGGAGAGTTTGTCCTAGACTCAATTCGCTTATAAGGGCTCATAGCGAAGATATAGGTATCTCTCCTATATATTTTTGTTCAGGATTGTCTATACAGCCACTTGTATAGGGGTTTCTCGTCAGACTGAGTTACTGATCAAACTCCCCTGAGCTGGTGGTTCGAGGCTCTATAGAACTCGGTCCGGCCGATTTTGACTGGAAGTGGATAATTAGGTTATTTTTGATTATCTTTCTGTCAAAAAGCGATTGTTCAGCAATTGTAGCGAGTATAGTTCTTTAGATCACTTGTTTTGTGAACTAGATAATGTCTCATGGGATTTATGATAGGATACATGTATCGCACTATTCATTTGGCTGGTTCATCTGTTGTTTCACAGAACGAATTAACCAGCTGTTTGGCTCGCTTTTTTCTGTTATCTGACGCATTAACAGCGATAGTTTTATGCGCCGGATGGAGTTGTGTGGAGCGGCTTGGAATGTTATTTCGATGGGTCGCTTACACACATGTCTACTCCAGTTATTACTGGAGTGGTAGACGTTTTTCCCTCTTACCAGTTTTGTTTTAGAGAATCTTTTATCATAAGGTCAAGTTTGAGCATATATTACGGTTTTCTCTATTATTTCAGACGTGAGTTCAAATATTGCGTTACATCCTGAGTCTGAGGGTCTCTCTATGCAGGGATCTTGGGACCCTTGGTTATTGGAAATCACATATTCAATGATGTCTCATTGTTTACGTTACATCATCAAATTTTTTTCTGTTCATGTATTTATAAACGCACATCAGAGTTTATCAGAAAAGAAGTAACGCTTCTTTTGTCATTATTTTCCAATAGAATGGACGTTTATGTTCATTCTATTGTGAAATAAGTCAGTTAGCTATTCATACTGCTTGGGTTATTTATCGTTCAATTAGCAATCAGTGTTTAAGATTTCAGCGCATAAGTAAGCGCTGGCTATATCTTGCGCTTATTCTAACTGTTTGGCTATTACATGATCTTATGGGATCTCTTCAGGACAGTTAAGCTTTCGGCGCATGGGAATAATAGTTTCTATTATTTGTGTCGCTAGTATAAGGTTTTTGAGCGCATACATTGACGCTCAGCTGTTTTCATGGGAATGAATGATAGGATATGTGTATCCTTCTATTCATTCGTTTCAATTGATTTCATTGAGGTTATGTGGTCTGCTGTTGACCATTTGCCAGAAGCTTCCCCATTAGAAGGTTTTCGTCTTTAAGGGAAGTTTTATTCTTCATGTCATTCTCCGCTCTCAGTGGCATTACAGAGTATTTCAGACGTGAAAGAGCTTTATGGTCACTATATTATTGCTGTCTGCACCAGCAATGATTAAGTAATGTGGGTGAGGAGGTTTTGACATATATTCAAATTCTTCCCCCCTACACACTCACGCTGTCGCGTATATATTTTTTAATATTTAATACATACATACTTTGCGTCTGGGTCGTGTTGGATGGCGCCATCATATAGGCATATATGCAGTTCTGTTGCATTTGTTTCCGGTATTTATTTTCTGATTTTGGAGCCGGTTTATCATACCTACCTCCATTTCTAGATCCTGGTCTCTAGTTTGTCGGTTCTCAAATCGCTTATTCTCATGTGTTTATAGTACCAATAGTACATGTTGAAGAGTGTTTTTTACCGGATTTAATATTACAGAGGCCTCCTGTGAATGATCTTGAATAGTGTTTTCTCTGCAGAGATTGTTCATCTTATCCCGCTTTTGTATGTATATGTTATAATTGATTTTTCATTGATTTCGTCGTACCTGTATACGGTGTCTGCAGTGCATATTTTGTAGCGGATAATGTTATTTACCAAAATCATCGCTATATCCTTGGCTTCTGAAGTGGCGTTAAGCACCATTTATTATTCATGAATTAATTTTTTGAATGCCTGATCGATATTTATTTATATTGTTTCCGGGTTCTCTTATTGATTCCAGAGCTCTCCCCTCTTTCTTTTGAAGTTATGTTAAAAGGGGGGGGGGGGGTCATTTTGTCCACTTCTCTGCCTTATAGGGTATGTAACTATTGAGGAAGCTGTCTTGTCCATACTATGTTCGGCGATAATAATATTTAGGGCCTAGTCCATACTAGTCTCAAAAATGGTTTATTTGTTACATCCTAATTAACATTATTTTATGCTTAGATGTAGGATTTACATAATTGGGATCCATATTAGGATATGTCTCTTCTGTTATGGTATTAAGAGACATACATGTAAATTCTAATTTCTTCATCATGGATTGAAGGATTTGATCTATGTTGATCTACTAGTTCTAGGCCCTCCACCTTTTTACGATTCAGCTAAGTCGGGGTCATTATTATTGGTTACAGTATAAAAATATGAAAAAATTTATAGTAATTTATATATATTTTTATACTGTACCAATGACCCAGACTTAGCTGGTGCTAACTCTAACAAAACCAGGGCCAAACACAAATTTTGCCCCCCAATCCCCAAAATTTGCATCCAAAACAAAAAGAAATCATGTCCTAAAGGACCACCATACTACGCCTCTACTGCGCATGCGCAGTGACGCAGACGTCCCGAAATTGGCGCCAATTATTATTCTCTGTTTGGCCCTTCATCAGTCAACATCTCACTGATCTTTGTGCTTGTAAATCTCAGTTTAAAGGATGCCAGACACGTAATTTTTGGAGAAAATGTGATTCTAAGGAGGATAGAAGGAGGAGAGGAAAAAGAAGTGACAAAAAATAATCAGGGCTGTACTTAAAATTTTTTGATGAAATTATGTTAAGTTGCCTATTTTCGAGGCATGGGCCTCTTGTTGTCATTCTTGCTAAATGTTGCACTGCTTATTCAGTGTTTCCTCTCCCCTAGCCTTCTAAAGTCCCCCCTTGCAATTCTCCCATGCTTTTGGCATATTTTTGAGAAATTTCATTTCTAAAATTTTCTGGGAGAGTTGCTTGGTTACAGAATGTTTTCTGTTATTTTCCCCATAGTTACGTTTTCACCCATGGGTGTATAATGTTTGTGTTCTGCATCTTCCATCTGATGTTCTGCAGATTCTCCCCTGGGAGTCTCTGTTTTGCATCAGATAGAGTGTAATTTGATGACTGATTCCGGGCCAGCTTTTTCAATGCCTGGAGTCATGTTTTCTGGTGTTTTTACACTGTTTGTTTACATTGGCAACAGCCTTTTTTGAGGGGGGCTGTTTGCCTTTGCTGTAGTTTATCTCACTATAAGATACATTTATATTATCCGTAAGTGTCTCATTAATTATTTAATATAAATTTAAAATTTTTGACCACACTTAGCCATCGGATCCATCGGGGCTCAGCATTACTTTTCAGCAACTTGGGCTTCGCTGAAAAAATATTTTTTCAAAATTATTTTGATTTGCAATTGTTTTTTCATTTATTAATGGATCATGTTATTATGTATCTTTGTGTCAGGGGTTTTTGGGAGTAACTAGGACTTATTGTTGTTCTTTCACAATGAAGGGACATTGTTCAAATTGTAATAGGAAGAAATCTTCCTCTGACTTTCATGATCATTGTATTAATTGTAGTCAGTGTTCTCGCATTAATCCCTGTCCTATATGTGAATATTGGGATGAGAAACATTGGAAACGTGTGTCACGATATGTTGTTTCTGGAGAAAGGGCTATGCCGGCTCTTTCTCCGCAAGGTCACTCTACTCTCTCAGTTTCTATTTCAGAGGAACCAGAACAGGGTGATGTTTCCATGTTATCTTCTACAAGTGTGCGTCCGTCGTCACAAATGAATTCAGAGCTAGCGGCAAAAGTGCTCATGGAGATTAGACAAATGTCATCCGCTAGCTCGCCCGGTGTAGCATCCATTCACCGAATGGTTCGGCAGCCGGGTACGTCCGATGCGGTCCAGGAGGAAATTTTGGGTGATGCGAGCACTATAAACATAATAGATGCACACCCAGTGACGGCGGATAGTGAGCGAGAACGGAGGAAGCCTTTGAGTCCGGTTCCTAGCTCGTCCAGGTCCAGCCGGGCCACGAGCGAGAGAGGCCCCTGTCTCGTACAACAACATCTGGGACCAGATGTTGTGGTACAAAATGTGTCTTTAGCGGAGCATACGTCCGTCGCTCGGGACGCTCCGTTGTATAAGCAGTCCGCGGAGACTGTTAAGGCTTCCTCTTCTCGTCAGCGCACACGTCCGCACCTTGGCTGCGTGACCGCCGATATATTACCAGCTTCGCCGATCAAGGATTCTTCGGCGACCAGGTCACACCATCCGGCAGCCAGGGATTCGAGACCGATGGACTCCGGACATTCGCATAGGAAAAGTATGCAGGAGCCATCTGATGCGGAGCTGCCCTCGGCGAAGCAGCGAAAGACTGCGCCTCCGCAGGTCTCGACGCCGGACATTCTTGTGCAGATAGCACAGCTTATCGCAGCATCCCAGCAGCCGACAGAAACGGTGTCGGATCGAGAATTATCCGACGGCGCTGGGTCGGTACGCTCCGCCGAAGCATCGGGGGCGGACGGCCGGGAACATCATGAGGTCCGACCGGATGGTGAAAGGGATACGGATGACTTGGAGCTATCCCTTTCGGAACAACATAAAGCTGCCGTGGACTTCATCCGGCACTTTCTCCCTCAAGTTGTTCCGTCGGGCCAGACTGCTGCGGTTCCGGACAAGAGAATTATAGCGTCATTGGACTCTGAATTTTTTGAGCGGTTCAGGGACATCGCTCCCGAGTTTCCGTCGCAGTCCTATAATGTTGCAAGAACATTTGAATTATTGAACGACGCTATATTTAAACTTGCTTCCAGGACGGGGAAAGCAGGTTTCTTGTCCGCTAATACTCTCAACCTGCCTTTCATTAATGCAAGGAATAAATTCGATACGGCAGGACAGGGTATACCGAGAGTTCCTCTGCGTATGGACGACGAGGCGGAAGACTTAGAGCTATCATTACCGTCGTCGGCTTCTATTCCAACCGCGGTGTTGGAAACAGCTATTGCATCTAACAGAGCCAATTTAGATGCCTTATCTTACGCAGATCACCTTACTAAGGCGTTATCACTGCGCCTTCAGGGGAAAGAGTTTCAGGATATACAATCATCTTTAAGACTTCTTTCAAGGGCAGTAGCTTATTCCACGTGTAACTCCGCCCTTTCAGTGGCAAATCTGGAGTTGGTTAGACGTGACGCAGCCCTAGCTACATCCACACTAGTGGATACTAAGGTGAAGAACTCTCTTAGAGTCGCTTCGGTCTCAGGAGAACTTCTCTTTGACGGCAAGCTTTCTGCTATTTATGATAAAATTACAAAGAAAGCTAAGAATTCTCTGTTGTTCAAATCTGCTCCTAAGAAGTCGGATACAGCAGACACGAATAAGACAGGCACTTCTGGGTCTAATGCGCCCAAGAGAGATTCCTATAGAGGTTCCGGTGCGTCCTCTTGGTCTTATTCAAGAGACCGTCAGGGTAGCGACTCTCGTTCGGGACGTCTTTCAGGCCGGGACAATCAGTCGGACGCCCCGAGGTCGACGGGGCGAGGTGCGGGCCGTGGAGGACGTGGTTTCTCCTACCGCAGGCCTCGCAGGTCCAGGAGGTGATGGCTTAAACCTCTATCGTGTACCGGTTGGCGGAAGGTTGTCGAGCTTTTCACAAGAATGGGCGTCGATTACGGACGACCCTTGGGTGAGAGGAGTGACTTTGGAAGGTCTAAAGATATCCTTCAAACGAAAGCCTCCATTAACTCGAAGTCCAAAGTGGACTCATCTTCCGTCAAATCCGCAGAAAAGAGACGCTCTGTTATCAGAGGTGCAGTCTCTTTTAATGAAGAACGCGGTAGAGGTCGTAGAAAACCAGGAATCTCCGGGATTCTACAGCCATCTGTTTCTGGTTCCGAAACCAGACGGCTCGTTCCATCCAGTCATAGATTTGAGCTGGATAAACAAGCTGATCGTCGCTCCGAAGTTTTTTATGGAGACGATTCGATCGGTCAGAGCGAGTATTCGGGTGAACAATTTTGCAACGAGCATAGATCTCAAAGATGCGTACTTTCACGTCATGGTACATCCGACATTCCGAAAGTACCTACGCTTCGCAGTGCTAGGAGTGGTGTATCAATTCCGGGCGATGTGCTTCGGATTGAATCTAGCACCCTGGGCTTTCACTCGGGTAATGAACTCGGTAATGATCTATTTCCGAGCTCATTCGTCTGCAGTAACGTCGGCCTACCTGGACGACATTCTTCAGAGGTACAGCAACGAGTTAACGCTTCAGAACGATGTTTAGAATCTTCTTCTATTGCTCCGACGTCTCGGTTTTATAGTAAACGAGGAGAAGTCGAATCTGGTGCCGTCCAAGTCATTCACTCATCTGGGAATGAGCTTCGAGACGCACAACAATCTCGTTCGTCTGCCGTTAACCAGAGCGAAATTAGTCAGTTGTTACGCTCGCTATTGTCTTCACGCAGACAAAGTCACGGCGAGAGAATTTATGAGACTGATAGGTCTGTGCGGAGCCGCCGCGGATCTCATTCCGATGGGGCGGTTACGCACACTCCTCTTCAAATTTTCTTGACTCAGAATTGGAGTGTGAAAATTCATTCGCTCGATGTAGACGTTCTCTTGTCAGATCAAGTGAAACAAGAGATTCAGACTTGGGCAAACATTCAGTGGTTAACTCAGGGAGTTCCGCTGCAGTTGCCGGATCCGAGTTTTACCATTATGACGGATGCCAGTCAAACAGGTTGGGGTGCATCATTAATCCCAACGGATTCGAGATGCCAGGGTCTTTGGGATCCGCAATTCCTGTGCAAGCACATAAACATCAAGGAAATGATGTCAATTTGGCTTGCGTTACGTCACTGGATGGACATTATTCACAATGCTCATGTCCAAATCCTATCCGACAATACGACAGTAGTGGCGTATATACGGAATCAGGGAGGCACTCATTCAGTTCCGTTGTTCAATCTAACGGAAAGAATCCTTCTGTTTGCGCTAGAACATCACGTTCTTCTTTCGGTCCGTCACATACCGGGTCGTCTGAATGCGCTAGCAGACTCCCTTTCACGAAAGGGTCGCTTGTTGCCGTCGGAGTGGACTCTCATCAAACAAGTATTCAATCTGATTTGCTACCAATGGGAATGGCCAATGATAGACTTATTTGCGACACATCTCAACAATCAGTTGCAGACGTATGTGTCTCCGTGTCCGGATCCAAGAGCATTTGCAGTAGACGCTCTGTCGATCCCTTGGGACGGAATGATAGGATATGCGTATCCTCCAGCGCCGTTAATTCAACAAGTATTGCTAAAGATAAAACAATCTCAATGCAAGATTCTGTTGGTAGCATCTCTGTCGCCACAGAGACCGTGGATAAATCTACTCAGGTGTCTGTTGTGGGACCTACCGCGAAAGCTTCCTCCACGGGAGGATCTTCTTTCGCAGGGGAAATCGCGCCAACTCCATCACAACCCGCAAGGTCTCAACCTTCACGTTTTTCTGTTGTGCTGTCCTTCTTCTTGCATGGCAAACACTTTACAGGACGAGCAGTGGACGCGATTTCTAACTGTAGGAGGACCTCCTCTTCGCTAAACTATGCGGCTAAGTGGAAGGTTTTTCGTCGTTGGTGTAGGGATCATTCTGTAGATATATTCGATCCCTCTATACCAGACATTGCAAACTTTCTAGTATACTTGTTTGACGAAATCAAACTGCAGCCTGTTACTATAAAGGGTTATAGATCTATGTTATCTGATACCTATGCACATCATGATAGTTTACAAATTGGATCTAATGTCTCTTTATCTAAGTTGGTTAGAAACTTTTCGATAAATAGACCCAGAACTCTTAGATTAATTCCTAAGTGGAATTTAGCTTGGGTTCTTCTTAAATTGAAGGAAAAGCCATTTGAACCTCTTGGGACAGTAGATTTCAAATTCTTATCTTATAAGACAGCTTTTCTCTTAGCTTTCTCTTCTGCTAGAAGAGTCAGTGAGCTTCATGCACTGTCGGTGGATGATTCTCACTATCGTAGTGTTGGGAACACTATCACCTTCACTACTAATGTGGGTTTTTTAGCTAAGAATCAGGCTCCTAATAAATATCCGGAACCTATTGTTATTAAGGCTCTTCCGTCTTCAGACGGGCGTAGGCCTTTACTCTGTCCTGTTAGAGCGTTACATATCTATAAACAGAGATCTCAGTTTATCAGAAAGGGACAGAAACGTTTCTTTCTGTCTTTGATGCCTAATAGAAAGGACATTTCGGTCCATTCTATTGCTAGATGGATTCAATTAACTATCCGTACTGCTTATGAAGATTTATCTTCTTCTCAGCAGTCTGTGCTTAAGATTTCTGCTCATGAAGTAAGAGCTCTTTCTACTTCCTGGGCTTATGCTAATAGTGTTGCTATTACAGATTTAATGAAGGCTGCTTATTGGTCTCAGCCATCTACATTTACGAATGTTTATCTCAGAAATATTGAGTCCATTTCTGGAGACCTGCATTGTTTAGGTCCGTTATCTGTTGCTCAGAATGTCGTCCACTAAACAGTTGCAACTATAGTTATGCAGGCTTTCTGTTCCGGCAGTGACTCCGTCCGGCTGCCCTCTTCGCTCTGGGCTATTTGACCCAGGGGAAGGGGGGGGGGGGGGGGCGGGTGTTCCCTTAGGTCACCTGCTTTATAGTGAAAAGCAAGGGAATGCCTCCTCCAAGTCAGTATTTCTGAGTCGCTTCCAGGATGGTTTTAAAGTGTAATATTAATGTTAAAATTCATTCATGTCTTATTTTTAAAGTGTAGCTCGGTGTGAAGCATTTGTATATGTCAAGTGTCAAACGGGCTTTAATATACAATACTCGGACACTTTTAAATGACTATAAAGAGTCTCAATTCTCTGGACTACTTTATTTATTGGCTTGCTTTAAAAATAATTAGTATAAGGGATATACTGGATGTTAATAGAGAACATGAATGTTATTGTGCTCAATTATTAAGGGTAGTGTATCTTTCTAATTTAATATTAAATAAGAAAGATACATGTAAAGCCTAATACTCCTTTTCTCCTTAAGGGGTTACCTCTTTACTATATAGTTGAGCTTATTGGATTTTCCTCTATGTCCTAGGCCCTCCAGCCTGTTTACTATTCAGCTAAGTCTGGGTCATTGGTACAGTATAAAAATGTTAAAAAATTTATAGTAATTTATATATTTTTTATACTTACCAATGACCCAGACGGGGATGGCCCTCCCTGGAGTTGGGAACTCTTGCCTCCCCGCTGAGTACATAGCGCTGACCAGGCACTGCCAGTAAGAATGATAATTGGCGCCAATTTCGGGACGTCTGCGTCACTGCACATGCGCAGTAGAGGCGTAGTATGGAGATCCTTTAGGACATGATTTCTTTTTGTTTTGGATGCAAATTTTGGGGATTGGGGGGCAAAATTTGTGTTTGGCCCTGGTTTTGTTAGAGTTAGCACCAGCTAAGTCTGGGTCATTGGTAAGTATAAAAAATATATAAATTACTATAAATTTTTTAACTTTTTATACTTACCAATGACCCAGATGGGAATGGCCCTCCCATGAGTGGGCAGTAGTGGGCACTCATACCTCCCCGCTGAATTATTATAATCTTTTTTTCTACAAAGAATGATTTATTGGCACCAAATTCAGTGACTTCCTGGCGTCTGTGCATGCGCGGAGGGTAAAATGTATGGAGGGCCAGATAGGACTTCTAATTTTCGGTTTTGCATGCAAATTTTGGGGATTGGGGCGCAAAATTTGTGTTTAGCGCTAGATATTTTTGGGTTAGCTCCAGCTAAGTCTGGGTCATTGGTAAGTATAAAAAATATATAAATTACTATAATTTTTTTCATTTTCAGCCTTGCTAATGTGTACAGCACAAGACACTGACACAAGAATTCCTGGGCAAATGAAATCTTTCATTTTTTTCTTCGAAAACATAACTTATGACTCCTCATTGGAATGATCTCAAATGTGCTTATTCCAATCATACGCTATGTTCTAGAGGCAAAAAATGAAAAAAATAAAATTTGAAAGGCAGTTTTTGTGAAGAGCACAAGATGATTATACATAAGGTTAAGGGATAATGGGAATAATTTTAAATGGTTCCTGCGGGTCCTTGGATTCAAGGAACAGTTTTGAATTTGATTAAGGGTCGTTCAGAATCTGACATCATCGGGAAGTTCACTCAGGGCTCAAAAGCCGATGGTAAACAACTGACTCGACGCCTGGTCACGGATCGCGGTGAACTAGATTATCTTGTGAGAGATACTCACCAAAGTGGCACTCTCATCGGAGCGCCAGAACGGTGCCCCCAGATCATGTGCTAACTTACTATGATGGCAGCCAGCCCCAGTACGCCCACCTAAGGGCATCTATGTTAGCATACGCCCATATTAACCTTCTCAGTATGTTACAACGTTTTGCCAAAGAAGAGGTGGTTCGAGTGGTGACAGACAGCATAATTATATGCCAAGAAAACAATACTCTACAAACTCAATGGTGTTCAAGCCTATGTACCACCAGAAGTCCACCCTGAGGGCTATTGCACAAGGTGCTGCCTCTATTATGATGAACCCACCCTCCAACCTCCCGAAAAGTGTAATGCCCTGCCAGCTCAGTGGCGCTGACAAAACATGTAATTGTTTGCGGGGGTATATTTGAATCACCCTGTCTGTCTGTCCATCCATCCTTCCATCCGTCCGTCCGTCTGTCCGTCTGTCCATCTGTCCATCCTTATAAGCGCAACTCCTGAACCATTTGAAGAATTTTCATGACACTTTATACAATGAAGAACTCCATATGAAGATATGCATGAAGCAATATAATTCCGTTCTGACATTTTGAAGGGGAGATAATCTAACTTATACATTTCAGGCGTGGGGGGTATCACTTTGTGAGCTTGCTCACAGTACCTCTAGTTATAACTAGTTTCATATGCCAAAGATTGTGAGGTTGCAGGCCTGAAAATAAGCTGTCTGACATTTGAAGAATGAGGTCCCCAGAGGGTGAGTTTGATGATGATATCCCATACAGTGGGCCATTTAACCTGTGGGTACCTTTTTTTGTTTCGTTTTTGGGACCCTGATTCAGATTGAGGTTCACAGAGGGTCAATTTAGTGATGCTATCCTGCTGTGCAGGGTAGCATCACTAAATTCACCGACTGGGGACCTCATTTTGCAGATGTCAGTCTGCTTATTTTCTGGCTTGTGAGGTTGTAGTCCTAACTGGGACCCTTACGTCATTAACCCCTCTCCCAAGTGGGAGGAGGAATAATGATCAGATGTTCCAAGTTGGAATTTATGAAGGTGGAAGCCTTGCAAAACATTTAGTTTCTGTGATGAGGCCTTGATAATTTGAAAAATGTCCAGAAACAGACGTGAATAGCGTTGAATTTTATCCATCATTCCCTCCAGGAACCCTGTTTTATCAGTCTGAAGTACCAATCACAGTGGCCTTGAACAAAAAGAAATGCCAGATATTTATTGTGTCCGGGTCATCTTCATTTTGTAGGTCATTAGTTACCCTTTCTGATTTTAATATTTTTTTGTAGGACTGGGCTGCTCCTGGTGATTTGAATAATCTTAATATCTCTTGGCATATACCTAAAGATGAAGAATTAAATTTTGCTAGTGAAATTCTAAAAAAGGTGCTTACTCCAGAATTGGAATATATTAAAAATATTCTAGAAGAGAAAAATGTTGAAAGGTAAGTTGCTTAACATTTAACATGCTGAGTAGTTCCAAAATATTTTTCATCAAATTTAGTCATGGCTGTTGTGAAACAGCCATGACAAGATTTGATGAAAAATTCATTTAAATTCAACCTAAGAAACCATTATCAAAACGTATATTCAATTTACAGAGAAAAATTTTTTAAATTAGCCAAAATTATACTTATTTCAGTACCAAGAGATTTTGTGTCCCGGCGGGAATATCTGCTAGCAGCATGCAAGGAGTTAATTCATAACTTATTCTTGTTTGTTGATTTGTATTCCACACAACTATATGTCAGTTACAAGGCAGTTATTATGTCTCCCCTTCCCAGAAGGGAGACATATTGTTTTAGTGCATATTCTTCTTCTTCTTCGTCGTCTTCTTCTTCTCATACAAACTTTGTCCTTGGCATAACTTTTTTGTCTTTTGACCTAGACCTTAGATATTTGGCATGTGGATGTATCACCATGAGCCGGTGTGTCGCGTACCATAGTGACCTTTATGTGACCTTGACCTTTGACCTGAAGGTCAGATTTATGTACTTTTTAAGGGAAACATTGTCCAGGGCATAACTTTTTTGTCTTTTGACCTAGACCTTAGATATTTGGCATGTGGATGTATCACCATGACCCGGTGTGTCGTGTACCATAGTGACCTTCATCTGACCTTGACCTTTCACCTGAAGGTCAGATTTATTTGCTTTTTAAGGAAAACTTTGTCCGGGGCATAACTTTTTTGTCTTTTGACCTAGAAAGACCTTAGATATTTGGTATGACTGTCAATATTATTCATGTATATATAATTTGCAGTGCATTAAATAGAAAGGAAGGGGAGACATATGTTTTAGTGTGCTAAAACAGTTTCTAGTTTATTTATTGCAGTTCAGTGACACTTTTGGCAGCCAGGGTCAACTCGTGTCGGGCAGTTTTATAGGTGGAGGAAGACGGAGTGATCCACTGAGCGGCGGTAAGCAACTGTCAATCTCCCCATTGTACTAACTCTGTTCAAGCAGGGTTGGCATTTGGTTGAAGGCAAGTGCATATTGACGTGCAGTGCCACCGTGTACCCATGTAGGCAATCAGGATTAAGTGCCTTGCCCATCATTTTTACTGATGATTATTCCACTGTGTGTTAAGTATTCCTTCCCTTCTCATAGAAAAATGACTAAAGAAGTGTACTCTGATGACACAGTTGTTCCATGAACCCTTCCTGTTAACCCTTTACCCAATGCAGACGATATCAAAATTTATTATTTTAAATATCATTTTTTTTAATTTTTCAAAAAATTTCAACAAAACCATATCATGTGACCCCTCGTTGGAACGAGCTTGATGAGCTCGTTCCAACGAGGGGGTCACATGATATGGTTTTGTTGAAATTATTTTTAAAAATTAAAAAAAAATGATATTTAAAATAATAAATTTTGAAAACCATATCATGTGACCCCTCATTGGAACGAGCTTGAATATTTTCTCAAATGCTGAATTTGCATATCACGCAGGCGGATGTGGGCGATTCGTTGGGTAAAGGGTTAAACTCTTAAGCTTTTTGGCTATTGTTTATTGAAATTTTTTATTAAATTTCTTGGGAGTTTAACATGTATTACAGAATATTTATTCTGTTTTATGTCCTCACCCTTGGGGTGTTAAGTCATTTAGTCTTGCATCTTCTATCTCATGTATCGTTTTTTCTTCATATGAAGATCTAGCTTTGCATCTTTCAAGAATTTAGAATTTAGATTGGTTTCTGACTTAGGGCCTTTTTTGTGTGCCTGATGTCTTGTTTCTTGTTTTTTCATTGACATTGTTTACATTGACAACATCCTCATATATAGGTAGTATTTTATATTCTATTACTGTAGAATTACTGTAGGATACATGGATTATTATTCCAGTAGTGTCTCTCAAAAAATTTTGATTTTGTCCACCCTTGGGCTCATAATGTTCCTTTGGGAACTTAGGAATTTTTTCAAAATTTTTCTAAAATATTTTGAATTTAATTTTGATTGCTATTATTCATGTATTTTAATTATATATTTTGTTGTGGCGTTTGAAGGAGTGATATCGATTTTAGTCGATGCACTCCTGCGGACTCTTGTCATACTTGTGTTCACTAGGATGACTAATGTTGGAGACAGGTGTCATGGTACCTTGTTGGCGGTGAGGTTCTGAGGCTAATTCATTTTTTTCAGTTTCTTTTTCAGAGGAACATGAACATGGTGATGATATTGTGACACCCATCCAAGTATGCTACCGTCGTCACACTTCATTTAGCAAATAGAGCTAGCTGCGGTGCTTATGATATGCAAGGGATAAGGCCTCTAGTTAGTGTTCTTAATCTCTTGCAAGCAGCTAGCTCGACCGTTGAAGCAGTTACTCCATCCGTGGGAGACGTGACACCGGGTAAGTCCATTGCGGTCAAAGGAAGTGTAGATGTGGATAGAACAAACACTTAAAAATAAATAAACTCACCCAGCGACGACGGAAATAGGGAGGAAGTCAGCAAGTTTCTTGTTGGGAGGCTCGGCTAGGTCTAATAGACCATGAGCAGGAGAGGGCCCCTCTCTAACCATTTGGGGCCAAATGTTGTTATGAGAAACTTGCATGAGCCGGAGCATACGTCAGTCCACCGATCGCGACGCTCTGTCTAGTCTGCAGCTTCCTCTGCTATATTTCACAAGCTGAAATCAAGTTTTTCTTCTTGGGAGGCTCGGAGAGGTCAATGAGACCGCAAGCGGGAGACGTCCCTCTCTAACCCAACAACATTTGGGACCAAATGAGGTACTTGCTCAAGACGGAGCATAGGTCCGCCCGCCGCTCGGGATGCTCCATGTAGTCTGCAGCCAGAGTCACCTTCACTCACGGCTTCCTCCGCTACATTATTAAGGCACACCCGACTACAGACTAGCTACTCGACTTCAGATATCCAGTCAGCTGCGCGAAGACGGAGCCATTCTTTGCCCCCTGAAGTCGGACCATCCGATAGCTAACGATCTGAGGCATCGATCAATGGGACGTTCGGAGAAGAGATCTATCTCCGGATCATTCTCCCAAGAGCAGCAATACCGCTGTTCCTCAAGCCTCGGGAACGGACCTGCTGTTGCAGTTGCGCTACTATCAGCTTATTGCAGCATCCCAGCTAATGCAAGAGCAAACTCCCGTGTTGAGCTGTCGGATGGTGCTGGATCGGTCCAGTCAATTGTGCATGTAGTAGAAGCCAGAAGTTTCTCTATGGGACGCTCGGCTAGATCTGGGGTCAGATCTCCATTTGGAGAACACTTCCGTCCCGTTAACAGTTGGAGTCAACTGTGTCTGTTGTGAGAAACCGTATTCTAACGTTCCTTTCACACTGCAGCTGGGGCCGGCTTCTGCTTACATGGAAGCGCAAGAAAGAGAATTAGTCTAGAAGTTTCCAAGTGGGATACTCTGCGAGATCTGGGGACAGTTCTCAAGTGCAGAGTGTTTTTTCGTCCTGTTAGCAGTTGGGGAAGACTGCTTTGTGTTGTAAGAAACTTCAATAAGGAGGAGCATCCATCCTATGTGACGAGTCGGGATGCTTCTTCGGCACTTCAGCCGGGTCGGCTGTGGTTATTGTTTCCTCTTCTTCCATGGATATGCACGATAAGGGATAGATGCCTACAAGTTTCTAACGGAACGCTCGGCGAGGCCTGGAGCAGACTGCAAGCTGAAGAACTTCTCCTTTCTGTCAGCAGTCGGGGTCAACTGTTTTTGGTTGAGAAACATTAGTGATTTGGAATGCCCTTTCATGCTTGTGGCTCGGGACGCCCCTTCCACACTGCAGCCAGATTCGGTGGCAACTATGACATCTTCCCTTGCTTCATTAATGAAGCATGTTGACCACAGACTACCTATCTAACTTTGCAGGTTTGGGTTTATAGCTAGTTATTTGAGACTGGTACTACCGTTTAACAGGCTCCGATGGGGAGCTGTCAGACGGTGCTGCGTTTGTCCAGTCATCCATTCAGTCGGATGGAGTTGTCCATATTTGCGGATGGAACATTTGGATGGTGAGAGGGATACAGAGTGTGAGTCTCTGTCTCTCACAGAAGGGCACTTTAAGACTATGAAAAGTCTGAAGCTCTTAAGAATATTGTTCTATCTGAATATAAGTCTGCATTTAGATGAGCAGGCCGGGGATGAAAATATGTTCCCCTGCAGCATTCGATATATGCTAGGAAATGATGGAATGTGCATTTTCATTGAAAAGAGCTAATCTGGGCACAATGTCCTAAGCAGAGCACCTTACCAGAGCTTTGGCTCAACGTCTCAATGGAAAAAAATATGAGGACGTGTTTCCTCACTAAGAGTTCTTTCCAGGGCAGTCATGTATGCCATGTACAATTCCGCATGGACAGTGAATTTGGAGTTGGTAAAACGTAATACTGCCCTTGCGTTGTCATGACTTATAGATGACAAGGTGAAAAGCTCTCTCTGAGTTGCTCAGGTTACTGGAAATATACTATTTGACGACAAGCTTGCGTTGATATATGAGCAGGCTACAAGAAAGCTTCCAGTGCTCGGCTATTGAAGTCGCAGTCTCATCAACACACTTCAGCAGACCGGGTTAAGCGAGGTCATTCTGCTTGTAAGAAAGCATCATGAGAATGTCTCACGAAGGTACAATAACCCTTGTATATTTACTATGAAAGTCATCATTATAGCGACTCGGGGAAAAGGGCATAGGTCTGATCAAGGCTATTTATCAGACCCCCCTAGGCCGACGATTAACGGAAGGTTTCACCTTCACGAGAAACAGGTCATTAATCACGGAAATTCCTTTCAAAGAGAGCCGCTCCTAGTGGAGGTAAAGTCTCTCTCATTGGGGAGGATGTAGTTTCTCCTCCCGTAAGCATCACAAGTCGTACAGGTGATGGACATGACCTCTATTGCTTGCCAGTTGACAGAAGGTTAACAACTTCACGTTAATCATGGAGTTCCTTTCAAAGAGAGTCGCTCCTAGTGGAGGTAAAGGCTCTCTTAATGAAAGGGATAGTTGAGGTCATCGAGAATAGATTTCGGTTGCTTTCCACTTGGCGGTAGGTTATCAACCTCGCAAAAAGTGGATAAATTGCGGAAGATCAGTGGATGAGAATGTAGTCTCGGTAGGCCTGCGGCTATCAGCCCAAGCAAGCTCCACTTATAAGAATACTTGTTAGACAAATCTTCCAAAAGAGGCTTTCCTTCTGGAGGTACAAGCTTTCCTGTTGAAGAAAAGCATTTGACGTCGTCGAAATTGTTCTCTAGATTTATTATTATCACCTGTTACTCGTCCTGAATCCAGACGTATAACGCATAGATAGGCTGGTTTATCATATGCCTCGTCTGTTTTGTTCACTTTAAAACATTTGATATTTTGTTTTCATATTAATCAGTGATAAATAAATCCTTCCGTCAATTTCATTGGTCAATTTCAAAACTAGACAATTTGATTGGCTGAACAAAATACAACTGGGCCACATTTTCATAAATTGCATAATTAGAGTTGGGAGCTTTCATTGGTCAATTTCAAAACTGGACAAAAATACAACTGGGTCACATTTGCATAATTTCAGTAGGTTAGAATTTACGTTTTCTGTCCTATTTAGGGTGGGTTATATTGTATTAATCTTTTACCTACAAGAAAAACGCCATTCATTTTTTTTATATTTTCACTTTTTGCTTCCAAAACATAGGTTATGACCTCTCATTGGAACGAGCTCGCCTTGTTTTTTCCAAGTGCCGTCTGCAACTCAAGTTAGGTGATGGGCTAAAAAGTCATACTAAGTGGCTAATTTGTGCG
Organism: Pictodentalium vernedei; assembly: GCA_031216915.1. Classification (NCBI taxonomy): domain Eukaryota; kingdom Metazoa; phylum Mollusca; class Scaphopoda; order Dentaliida; family Dentaliidae; genus Pictodentalium; species Pictodentalium vernedei. The sequence goes on along the minus strand of CM062292.1, from coordinate 476,102,495 downwards.
TGTGTGTGTCATATGATAAATAGAATATGGAATGAGTGTTTTTCTCATATAATATTTATGAAACTCGTCCGAATTTTCCGTTTGGGCTCGCCAGAGGCTCGCCAAAACGGAAAATTCTTAGACTCGTTTCATAAATATTATATGAGAAAAACACTCATTCCATATCCTCTATATATTCCTTGACGCCAAAACAGTTTATGTCATTGTGGACGTCATAATAGTTACTGCGATCTTTTGGGCATTTCAGCTGTTAGAATAACGGCTTGACATTCCCTACTTGCGTGATGATGGTTAGGTCACTAGTTACACCGAGATATCTGTCTTCACGGAGAAGACTTCTAGCTACGTTAGTTGGGCTTGGACCGCTGTCTTTTGGGAATCAATCCGAAAAAGGTACTGTGCTTTTCAGTTTGTTTTTCCCAGGTGTCATAGACTTGAGTCTTTTGTTTACACCTTAGTAACGTAGCTAGAATCATGAGCGAGATTTTTTCAGTAATCATGCAGAGACATAACTGAATTTATTTTTCTTGAGACTGCGGTCTCTTTGGGAATTTAGGGTTGTTAATATAGTGGCTTTTCATTCCCTACTTTGTGCGACAATAATTGTAAGTCTCCATGAAATGAGCCTTCAGGGTCGCAACTTCACCGATATATATGTCTTCATGGACATGAAGACTAATAAGTTATGGCTAGCATTGTAAGTCTCCACAGTGAGATTCTATCGCTTCTGTTATCAGCTTTTAATGGTCTTCACGTATAGGAAGACCTTTAGCTGCTTCATCTAGGCTGAGTTCGTTGTCTTATTGGACATGATACCATTTGTTAGAGGAGGTTATTCTCTTCCAGCCGGCATGTTTTGGTGTGAGTTATTATGTAAATATGGTGTATTTGTTCAACACGTCCTTATCCATCCTTAGTGGGACTATGGAGTTGGTCAGATGTGAGAGCAGTCCTGAAAATAAGCAGTCTGACATTTGCAGAATGAGGTTCCTAGAGGGTGAATTTGCTGATGCCATCCCATATAGTGGGCCAGTTTATCCTCTGGGTACCTCTTTCCGTTTAAGTTCGAGATCCTGATTCAGATTGAGGTTCACAGAGGGTAAATTTAGTGATGCTACCCTGCCATGCAGGGTAGCATCACTAAATTCACCCTCTGGGGACCTTATTTTGCAGATGACAGTCTGCTTATTTTCTGGCTTGTGTGAGAGAAGCCTTGCGGTTTCTATCCTATTTGATGACTAACACAAGAATGATTCAAGTAATGCGGGTGGGGGAGGGGGGGTTCAATATGAATTTGAATCCCCCCTCCCCCCACCACTGCTAATGTGTTAAGAGGCGATTACCAGGCAAGATGTAGTTTTCTTCTCGTAAGCCTCATATGCATTTAAGTATATACATGCATTTCATGACTTCTCATTTGGCAGCTAGGTTGTGTTCTATAGCGACCTTATGGGCACATCCACCTTTTAGTTGGTTTGTTTCCTGTGGTTGTTTGTTTATATGTCATATACGAGCATATGATTCATCATCAATAAATTGCTAGCCTTTGTGTACCTGTATGACTGTCAAGTCAGTTAACTGGTATTCAGATGCTTACATATGGGATTTCAGTTCCCGCGTGCATAATAAGTGTAATAAATTGCATTATTGTATGTTATGGACCTTAGAAGCAATGAATTATTATGATGAGTCTGTTAAACATAGCTCGTCCCTTTTCTAATTCCAGGTTTCTATAAGTTTCGGTACTCAAATCGAATATAACTTTTCTATGACTTCTCGTATATTCGCACGTGTCTAAGAGTGCTATTTTTTGGAATTTATTGTACTCCTGAATGGGTTCACCTGTGGGTTGCCTCGGAAGTGTGTTCACTCTCCAGAGATCGTCCATTGTGATTCTACTGGACATGTGTATGTTGTACATATATCACCGGTTTTCAACCTATCTACGTATGCCAACTCAAGTATACGTTACAAGCGGGCACTATTAACTACCAGGATCGGTGCGATAGTCTTAGCTTCTGAAGTGACGTTAAGCACCAATTTATTAATAATAATTAATATCTCGCTGCCTGTTCGGCGAATATATATTGTTATTTGGTACCGCTTTTACGAATTCCAGAGCGCTTTTATTATTAGTCCCCCACGGTTTTACCGTTTTGGGGGACTATTGGATTGCACTCCATCTGTCCATCTGCCCATCTGTCCATCTGTCTGTCTGTCTGTCTGTCTGTCTGTCTGTCTGTCTGTCTGTCCTCACTTATGTTACCACCTGTATCTCATATATGCTTCAATGCTGTACTTTCATTTTTATACCATTGGTGACACATAATAGAAGGATGATGCACGTCAAAAATTTTTGATAAAAAGTTTAAGATGGCCGACTGGCAGCCATTTTTGTTGGAAATTGCATGTATTTCGTTATACGCTCAGAACTTCTGAACGACATTTCCGATTTCAATAATTTTTGGTATGGAGGTCTATTAGCATAAGATAAATAACATATCATACAGGGGTTTTTTTCGTGCATAAATTATGCAAATTAGCCTTACTTAACCTTTTTTTGGGGTCATATTTTTGTGCGTATTATGTTGTGTTCTGTTACCACCCGTATCTCAGAGATTTTTTGACGCTTTTGTTTAAAATTTTCAGTTTTGATGGGGCATTAGGAAAAATTGATGCACGTCAATTTTTTTCCGAAAAAAATTCAAGATGCCTGACTGGCGGCCATTTTTGTTGGAAATTGAGTGTAATTCGTTATACGCTCAGAACTTCTGAGCGACATTTCCGATTTCAATAAATTTTGGTATGGAGGTCTAGCAGCGTAAGATAAATAACATATCATACAGGGTTTTTTTTCTGTACATAAATTATGCAAATTAGCCTTACTTAACCTTTTTCTCAGGTAATATTTTTGTGCGTATGCGTATTAACCCTTTACCCAACGAATCGCCCGCATCCGCCCGCGTAAAATGCAAATTCAGCAGTTGAAAAAATATTATTTTTCAAAAAATTTCAATGAAACCATATCATGTGACCCCTCGTTGGAACGAGCTCGTCGAGCTCGTTCCAACGAGGGGTCACATGATATGGTTTTGTTGAAATTTTTTGAAAAAATGATATTTAAAATAATAAATTTTGATATCGTCTGCGTTGGGTAAAGGGTTAAGTTGTGCACTGCTACCACCTGCATCTAAAAGATGCTTTCATGCTTTTGTTTCAAATTTTCAGATTTGAAGGGAAGGAACATAAGATAAATAACATATTATACAGGGTTTTTTTCTTGTGCATAAATTATGCAAGTTAGCCTTACTTAACTTTTTACAGGTATCTGGATGCTTCCAGTGCAACCACAGAAATATGGGTAATATTGGGACTAGTTTGTTGAATTGTTCCTTTGATATCCATATTTGTTTGGGTTTTATTGAGGAAATATCAATATATTTCACAGTAATCCACCTGCCATGGGGGACGATTGTCTGATCGCTGGCGATCGGCGTTGCACTTGTTGTTTATGGCGTATGTTTGTGGGGGTTAACTTCTCACTCAAATATGCCATCGTAAATTTTAGGGCTCAGTGCGATCTAGACGTAAAATTGGGAGCTCCTTACATTCCATTAGCATTGTCATTCATGCTAAGAATACGGAATTACCGTATTTACCCTATGTATTGGGACACTCTATGATTTGGGACACACATTTTTTCCAGAAAACTATATTTTTTATACTTACCAATGACCCAGACATAGCTGGTGCTAACTCTTAAAATATAGGGCCAAACACAAATTTTGCCCCCCAATCCCCAAAATTTGCATCTAAAACTAAAGAAAAGATGTCCTGAAAGGCCCTCCACACTTCGCCCCTACTGCGCATGCGCAGTGTCAAGGACGTTCCGAAATTGGCGCCATTAATCATTCTAAGTTTGGCCCTTCATCAGTTAACATCTGACTGATCTTTGTGCTTTTAAATCTCAGTTTAAATGATGCCAGACACATAAATATTAGTGAAATGGTGATTCTAAGGAGGATAGAGAAGGAGGAGAGGAAAAGAATGTGTGACAGAATATTATCAGGGCTGTAACTTAAAATTTTTTAATGAAATTATGTTAAGTTACCTATTTTCAAGGCAGCAGCCATTTTGTTGTCATTCTGATTATTTAGTTACACTGTTTTTTTAAGTGTTTTCCTCTCTCCCTGTCCTTTAAGTTCCCCCTTGCTATTCTCCCATGCTTTTGGCATAGTTTCTGTAATTATTATTACTAAAATTTCTTGGGAGTTTTAGCTGAATAACAGAATGAATTCTGTTCTTTCCCCATGTTTACGTCTTCACCTACGGGTGGTTAGGCGTTGTGTTCTGCATCTACCATCTGATGTTCTGCAGTTTCTTCCCTGGAAGTCTCTGTTTTGCATCAGATGGTGTATTTTTGGTAACTGATTTCGGGCCTGGGTGCCTGGAGTCTTATTTTAGTGTTTTTACACTCATTGTTTACATTTACAACAGCCCTCTGTGTGAGGGGGGGATTTCTAAAAAATAATATCTTTATGTTATTTTAATCATAACTAGATACATTATTATTGTTCGTAAGTGTTGAATAAATTGTTTAAAATATTTTTAAAATTTTTGTCCACACTTAGGCTTGGGATCCATTGGGGCTCAACGTTACTTTTCAGAAACTTGGGCTGTTCTGAAAAAATATTTTTTCAAAATATTTTGATTTCAATTATTTTTTCTATATTAATGGATCATATTATTGTTATGTATTTTGATTGCCAGGGGTTAGTGCGAGTACCAGGACTTGTTTTCTTTTCACATTGAAAGGATATTGATCAATTGTTTTAAGAGGAAGTCTTCCTCTGACTTTATTATCATTCTATATGTGGTCAGTGTACTCGCATTAACTCCTGTTCTGTATCGTATGATTTCGATGACAATATGGGAAGCGTATGTCACGGTATGTTGTTGGGGATTTGGACACTTCGGTCCTTTCCCCACAGGGTCACTCTACTTTATCAATTTCTATTTCAGACGATCAAGATTAGGGTGATGTATCTGTGATGTCTTCCAACAGTGTGCCTCCGTCGTCACAATTAATGAAGGGCTAGCGGAAAAGTGCTCATGTAAATACGCCAATTGCCTAAGAGGACCCTAGTAGGTTCGACGGCCTTTGACGTCCGCTAGCTCGCCCGGTGTAGCGTCCATTCACCGAATGGTTCGGCAGCCGGGTTCGTCCGTTGCGGTCTAGAAGGAATTTTGGGGTGATGCGAGCACTATAAATTATCTTAATGCACACCCAGTGACGGCGGATTGGAGGGAGAGTGCAGGAAGCCTTTTGTCCGGTTCATAGCTCGTTCCGGTCCATCCGGACGGCAAGCGAGAGAGTCCCCTCTCTCGTTCAACAACATCTGGCCCCAGATGTTGTGTTACAAAATGTGTCGCAAGCGGAGCATACGTCCGTCGCTCGGGACGCTCCGTTGTATAGGCAGTCCGCTGAGACTGCTAAGGCTTCCTCTTCTCGTCAGCGCACACGACCGCACCTTGGCTGCGTGACCGCCGATATATTACCAGCTTCGCCGATCAAGGATTCTTCGGCGACCAGGTCACACCATCCGGTAGCCAGGGACACGAGGCCTGCAGACTCCGGATGTTCGCATAGGAAGTGTGCGGGAGTCAACGTACACGGAGCTTCCGGCGGCAATGCATCGTAAGACCGCTACTGCACAGGCCTCGGGAACGGACGTGCTTTCCTTAATAGCACAGTTTATCGCAGCATCCCAGCATCAACTGAATCTGTCGCATATATTTTATCCGACGATGCTGGGTCGGGACGCTCCGCGGAAGCGGGTACGGACGTCCGAAAGTTTCATCCGGTCCGACGGGATACCGAAAGGGATTCGGAGGATTTCGAGCTTTCCCTTTCGGAACAACATATGCTGTTGTGTATGTCATCTGACTTGGTCTTCTACAGCTTCTTTCGTCGGACCAGAATGCTGCGATGCCGGATAAGAAACTGATAGCGTCGGTGGACTTAGAAATTTTTGGTTCGGTTCAGGGACATCGTCCCTCAGTTCCGACATAGTCCAATAATGTCACACAAACTTTCGAATTATTGAACGACGCTATATATATTATTATTTTATGCTTGCTATCCAAGCATTTCTGGTTTCTTGTTCGAAGAGTTATGGAGATGTCTTTCAAAAGTGTGCCTCTGTCGTCATAGTTTATGAAGAGTTAGCGGCAATAAGTGCTCATGGAATATGTCTATCGCCTACGGAGTGACATTCGCTAGCTCACCCGGTGTAGCGTACATTCATCGAATGGTTCGGTTGCCGGGTTCGTCCGTTGCGGTCTAGGAAGGAGATTTGGGTGATGCGAGCACTTTAATTACTTTAGTACTCACCCAGTGACGGCAGATTGAGGACAGATCGGAGGAAGCCTGTTAGTCCGGTTCCTGGCTTGTCCAGGTCCGTCCGGGCTGTGAGCGAGAGAGGTCCCTCTCTCGCCCAACAACATAGGGGACCGCATGTTGTGGTTCAGATATTTTACATTCGGAGCATATGTCCGTTGGTCGGGACGCTCCGTTATATTGACAGTCCGAGAGACTGTCTTTAATGCTTCCTCTTCCTCACAGCAGGGCACACGACCGCACATTGGCTACGTGACCTCGAGTATCCGATCAGTTTCGGCATTCAGTGATTCCACGGCGAATAGGTCGCGCCATCCGGTAGCCAAGGGACACGAGGCCTATACACTCCGTTCGCTCGCATATTGGAAGTATGCACGGGGTAACGATCACGGAGCTTCCAGCGGCAATGCATCGTAAGACCGCTTCTCCTCAGGCCTCAGTGACGGACGTGCTATCCGAGTTAGCACAGTTGTTTCGCAGCATCCCAGCTATTGACAGTTTCTCGGTCGAATCAGGAATTATCCGACGGCGCTGGGTCGGTGCGGTCCGCGGTTGCATCAGCTACGGATGACCGAACGCTTTATAGGGTCCGACAGGATGGCGAAAGGGATTCGAAAGATTTCGAGTTTTCCCTTTAGTAGTATCGGAAGATGCCTTTCATATCTTCTGGCATTATCTTCCAGTGATTATTATTTCGGACTTCATTGCTGCAATCTTGGATAAGAGACTTATAGCGTCATTGGACTCGGATTTTTCGATCGGTTCAGGGACATTGTCCCTGACTTACCGACGCAGTCCAATATTGTCATTACAACATGTGTTTTATTTTTCGACGCTATATATATTATATATATACAAGCCTGCTACTAAGCATGATAGTTTAGTTTCTTGTCCGCGTTGCTCATTTCTGCCATTTTATCATTTATACAAATAGTTTATTTTGGCAGAGCAGGGCATACCGAGAGTTCATATGCGTCTAGACGGTGTGATTAAAGACTGCATATATTCTTTTTCGCCGTTTATGTCTTTTCCAATTTCAATGTTGGGAACGACATTATGTATAGTAGACTTAACTTAGACGCTTTATTATACGTAATCCGCCTTACTGAGGCGTTATCATTACGTCTTCAAGAAAAGATTTACGGGATATTATTCTCAATGTAATTTCTTTTGAGGGCAGTAGTTTGTTCACGTATAACTCCGCCCTTCAGTGGCTGATTGGAGTTAGTTAGACGTGACGCAGCCCTAGCTACATCCACACGCGTGGATAGTAAGGTTAAGAACTCTCTCAGAGTTGCTTCGTTCTCGGAGGAGCTTCTCTTCAACGGCAACTTTTCGGCAATCCATGAATTGCTCGATTTATACGTTCTCTTGTCTATCTAGTGTTACAAGAGATTCAGACTGGGGCAAACATTCGGTGGTTGACTCAGAGAGTGCCGCCGCAGTTGCCGGACCCGAGTGTGGCTGTTATGACGGTTGCCAGTCAAACAGATTGGGATATAATACTGATCCCTACGGATTCGAAGTGCCAGGGTCTTTGGGTTCCGCAGTCTTTTAGCAATCAGTTTAACTTCCGCGGAATAATGTTTTTTAGGCTTGCTTTATGTCATTGCATGAACATTATTCAGAAACGCATGCCCAAATTCCTGTCCTTTAATTCGACAGTAGTGGCGTATCTCCGGAACCAGGGAGGCACTCTTTCGTTTCCGTTATTCAATTTAATGGAAAGAATCCGTCTGTTGGTTATAGTACACCAAGTTCAGTTTTGGTCCGTCATATTCTGGGTCGTCTGATTGTTTTATCGCACTCCCGTTCTCTTACGGGTCGCTTGTTGCTGTCAGAATGGACTCTCAACAAACAAGTATTCAATTAGATTTGCTATCTATGGGAGCGCCCAATGATGATTTATTTATGACACAGCTTGCTAATCAATTGCAGACGTATGTGTTGGCTTGTCCAGATCTCTGAGCTAATATTGTTAACGCTCTATTGATCTATAGGACGGAATGATAGGATACGCGTATCCTCCGGCGCTGTTGTTTTAGCAGGTATTGCTAAGATAAATAACCACAATACATTTCTGTTGATAGCATCTCTATCTTCACAGAGATCATGAGTAATTTACTCTCTTGTCTACTGTGGGTCTTAACGTGAAATCTTCCTCTATGTGAGGATCTTTTTCACTGGGTAAATCGTGTCATCCTTATCACAACCAGCAAGGTCGCAACCTTCATGTATTCCGTTGTGTGGTCCGTATTGCATTGTAAGCACTGTACTGGACGAGCTTTGGACGCGATTTCTTACTATAGGAGATCCTCTTCTTCGCTATTCTATGCGGCTAAAGTGGAGGCTCCTCCGTCGTGGTGTAGGGATCATTATGTTCATATTGTTGATCCCTCCATACTACTCATTGCTATTTTTTTGTATACTTGTTTCACAAGATCTACTGCAGCCTGTTATTATTTAGGTTATAGGTTTATGTTACCTTATACCTATGCACTCTACGATAGTTTACAATTGAGTCTTTTGTCTCTTTATCTAAGTCAGTTAGTAACTTTTTGATAAATAGACGTAGAATCTTTAGATTAAATTCCTATACGGATTTTAACTTCGGTTCTTATTTAGCTAAGTAATCATTTGAGCCTCTGGAAACAGTAGTTTTCAAATTCTGACCTTTTAGACAGTAATTCTGTTGGTTTCTCTTTTACTGTAGAGTCAGTGAGTTTCATGCACTATCGATGGATGATTTTCACTTTCATAGTTTCGGAATCAATACTTCCGTTACTATTTAGGTTGGATTGTTGCATAAGAGTTAGGCTCCTATTATCCGGAACCTATTATTTTAAGGTCCTTCCGTCTTCGTATGGGCATAGGCCTTTACTCTTTCTGGGTACAGTTTATGTATTTATAAACAGATATCTGTTTATTACAAGGGCGTAAGCTTCTTCTGTCTTTGATGTCTAGTAGAAGGACGTTACGCTCCATTTTATTGTTAATGGATTCTATTAACTATCGGTACTGCTTATGGTATATCATTGACTTAGCAGTTGTGCTTAAGATTTCGGCTCATGAAGTAAGAGTTCTTCTACTTCTTGGGCTTACATTAATAGTGTCGCTATTATAGATTTTTGAAGGCTGCTCATTGCGCTCAGCCATCCACATTCATGAATTTTATCTTAGAAATATCGAGTCCATTTCTGAAGGCCTCTATTGTTCGATCTATTATCTACTGCTCAGAATGTCATTCACTTAACAGTTGCTACTATAGCTAGGTAGGCTGTCTGTTTCGGCAGTGTCTCCGTTCGGCTGCCCTCTTCGCTCTGGGCTATTTGACCCAGGGCAAGAAAAAGGGGGGGGGGGGGGGAGGGTGTTCCCTTGGGTCACCTGTTTTACTATGAAAACAAGGGGATACCTCCTCCGGAGTTAGTAATTCTGAGCTGTTATTGGGATGGTTGTTTAGTGAGAAGTTTAGGTTTTTAAAATTCATTCAAGTCTTAGTTTTTAAAGTATAGCTTTTGAATATTGCATATGTCAACTGACATGATTATGCAATCCTCAGACACTTTTAGGAGTATAAGAGTCTCTATTCTCTAGACTTACTTTATTTATTGGCTTACTTTAAAAATTATTAGTATAAGGATTATATTGGATATTAATAGAGTACGTGGATGTATGAAGCTCAATTTTGGAAGGTGTTGTATCTTTCTAATTTATCATAAATAAGAAAGAAACATGTAAGGCCTATTACTTCTTTTTCCCTACAGGGGATGACTCTATTTTATTTTATTGAGCGTATTCCATTTTGCTCTATGTCCTTGGCCCTCCAGCCTTTTTACTATTCAGCTATGTCTGGGTCATTGGTACAGTATAAAAATGTTAAAAAATTTATAGTAATTTATATATTTTTTATACTTACCAATGACCCAGACGGGGATGGCCCTCCCAGGAGTTGGGAACTCTTGCCTCCCCGCTGAGTACATAGCGCTTACCAGGCACTGGTTATTAGAATGATTAATGGCGCCAATTTCGGAACGTCCTTGACACTGCGCATGCGCAGTAGGGGCGAAGTGTGGAGGGCCTTTCAGGACATCTTTTCTTTAGTTTTAGATGCAAATTTTGGGGATTGGGGGGCAAAATTTGTGTTTGGCCCTATATTTTAAGAGTTAGCACCAGCTTTGTCTGGGTCATTGGTAAGTATAAAAAATATATAAATTACTATAAATTTTTTAACATTTGTTTTATGCTCCAAAGTTTGGGACATTCAGGAGATTTGTTTCCAGTTGGCCCGTCGCTAGTAGCAGACGACACTCATAAAAAAAAATTCTTGAGAAACTAAAAATTTTCATTTTTTGCTTCCAAAACATAGCTTATGATCCCTCATTGAAACGGCGCAATGCGCTCGTTCCAATGAGGGATCATAAGCTATGTTTTGGAAGCAAAAAATGAAAATATAAAAAAAAATTGTACGGCGATTTTCGTATATAGTGATGGAAAACGAATCACACACAACTTTATTCAGCATCAAATCATGACCAGGCTGTGTTCTTTCCCTATTTTCTAAGAATTTGGACACCTGTGAAAATAATTATTTTTATTACGTGCCCATGCAGTCTCTCTTATGCAATACGGCGTGCAATACGGCTGTGCAATACGGAATTCCGTATTGCACACCAACCTGTTCCAACCGGGACTTTTTTTATGCAATGCGACTGCATAAAGTGCATGGTGTTTACCACCGTTGATAGAAAAGAAAATTAGGTCAGTAGGTGCTTGGGTCATGTAATAAATACAAAACCACATGTATGTTTCAATGAGTCGTTTTGTATTCAATTCGTCAGATGTGCGTAGAAAGAAAATGTCTCGACCTTCGGTCTCGACGTTTTCTTCCTACGCACATCTGATTCATTGAATACAAAATGACTCATTGAAACATACATGTAGTTTTGTCTATTTAGCTCTCCCAATACATAGAGTAAATACGGTACTTGAATTTGGCTCCTTATTTATGATATGTCTTCTCTATTACTGTATAGAGAGACATACATGTAATTCCTTTTAAATTTAATTTCCTTTCACCTTGGATTGCAGGCTTGGGAACTATGCTGGTCTGCTAGTTCTGAAGTCCTAGGCCCTCAGCCTTTTTACGATTCAGCTAGTCTGGGCGATTGATTTATAGTATAAAAATATGATAAATTTAAAGTAATTTGTATATTTTTTATACATACCCAGACAGGTATGGCCCTCCCATGAGTGGGCACTCATACCTCCCCACTGAGTTATTATGTACTATTCTCTTCTACAAAGAATGATGTTGGCACCAATTCCAGTCACTTCCTGACAGCTGCACATGCTCAGAGAGTAAAAGTATGGAGGACCATATAGGACTTTTAATTTTCGGTTTTCCTAGCAAATTTTTGGGGATTGGGGGTTCAAAATTTGTGTTTGGCCCTTGATAACTTTGAGTTAAGCACCAGCTACTCTGGGCCATTGGTAAGTATAAAAAATATACAAATTACTTTAAATTTATCATTTTCAAAATCGAAAGACTGGAAGCAAGCTGTACAGTGCTATCTTATGTACCAAAATATACATAAATACAAGCTTTTTGTTTTCTTTCCTGCAGGGAAGTTTTGCTCCAGAGACTGAACATACTGATTGAAATTTTAACAGGAGGTGGAAGTATATTAACTTTGTGGTCAACATCAAAGTCTGTCGATATGTAAGTTGCAATATTTAGAATTAAACTATTAAAAAAAATTCTTGTTTCTCAGGCAATGTTTTCTGAATTTTTTGACGAGTGAGGTGGATTTTTTTTTTCTCTCTTCAATCCCAGAAAGCAGTTTGAAATATCTCGGAGATTTGAAATGTTTTTACTCTCCTTGGAATCATTAACTTGTAGAGTGCTGAATTATTTTTGATGGTGAAAATTTGTTCACAAGTATTTGCCTTGTTACAATTTATGGGAGAGTGCCTAGAGGCACTCTCCCATTAATTGTAACAAGGCAACTTCACACAGACTTAATAATTTTACTTCAAAGATGCTACGAAACACATCCACAAAATACGAAGCCTTGAAATTGAGGCACCAGTCCTTCAGAATAAAGCCCCAATATGGGCTTCCAGCACTCTACCAGTTAAGCATGTAACAGTTGGTTAGAAAAGAATCCAATTTAATCATTGCAGAATGTGATTGGTTAAAAATAAAAGAGGTGAAAAAATATTTTTTGCAGAATTTCGATAACAAGGGAAGTGTGTGAAAAACAGGTTTTTTTAAAGCCGAATTGCATTTAATTTTCTGTCGCAATATTTTTGACTGTAAAATCAGTGGAGATAGGAAATTAACAAGCCAGAAAATAAGCAGACTGACATCTGAAAAATGAGGTCCCCAGAGGCTGAATTTAGTGATGCTACCCTGCATAGCAGGGTAACATCACTAAATTTACCCTCCCACCTCTGTGAATCTCAATTTGAATCAGGGTCTCAAAACTAAACAGAAAACGGTACCCACAGGATAAATTGGCCCACTGTATCAGATATCATCATCAAATTCACCCTCTGGGGACCTCATTCTGCAAATATCAGACTGCTTATTTTCAGGCCTGGAAATTAACATGTTAACCCTTTATATAACAAATCGGTTGCATGATTATCATTTATACATGCAATTTGAGCAGTTGAAAAACAATTATTTTTCAAAACATTTGAACAAAACCCTATCATGTGACCCTCATTGGAATGAGCTGGTCGACATTTTAGACAAATTTGGAGAAGAAAAAATTATAATAAATTCTGTTATCATATTCTTTGGATTGTGCATAACCCTAAACTTGACAAAATGGCAATATCAGTGATACACGCAAAAAATGCCATTTAAATTTTATTGTTGCTTCATTTTTGCCTCCAAAAGTGTCGTCTGCTTTTCATATTAGGTAAAGGGTTAAAAAAACTATGAAGTACCCATTACACCCACGGCAAAGCGTCTTCGTTTTTGCGCACGGATACATGATCCAATTGTTGATTGCATAATTCACTTGTGAAATTATCATTTACAATCAAACCCAGAAATCCCAGTAAATCACACTTTGGAAAGTAACAATGCAAAATATCATCACCAGACATCAAGCCAGAAAATAAGCAGACTGTCATCTGCAAAATGAGGTTCTTAGAGGGTGAATTTAGTGATGCTACCCTGCACAGCAGGGTAGCATCACTAAATTTACCCTCTGAGAACCTCATTCTGAACCAGGTTCTCAAAACTAAACAGAAAGAGGCACCCAGAGGATAAATTGATCCACTGTATGGGATAGCATCATCAAATTCACCCTCTGGGGACCTCATTCTGCGAATGTCAGACTGCTTACTTTCCGGCCTGCCAAACATGTCAATTTAGTTATATCAGATAGAAATACACACTTGTGCCGAGTGTGAAGTTGATCGGGCCCCATAGAGGCTTAGGAGATAGGGCACATCATGACAAAACAGAAATGATAAACAGAATAACTTATTTTTAAAAAATAAAATTATAATAAGATAAATGAGTCATCATTATTTATTAGACAGAATTTCGTGTTAATTTATTCAGTGGTTATTATTTACAGAATGGAAAGTCCTGTATCATTGAAGAGATTTGGCTGTTCTTGTCATAAATCTAGAAAAGGTATGTGTCTTATTTTCTTGAACCCTTCACTTAACATAACAACCACATCTAACCAGCACTATTCACTTAACCCCTTCGCTGCTGTGCAAGTTTTTAATTTCCTGTGCTGAGCCATATATGTGGGAAAATAGGAAAATATGATAAAAAATGAAAAGAATCAGAAACGTAAAATAATTTGTAATTTTCATCTGCTAGAACATATTTGAACATGTTTGGAGTCCAATGTTTATTTAGTCCCAATACTTAATTGTGGTGTGGTATAACCCAAAACATGGGTAATAGCATAGTCCAGGCCCACAACAGTTGCATCGGAACTCCCCTCAGATTCATCAGAGTCGCTAAAGTCACGTGAACTATCTAAATCACCAGCATCACTATCATTGTCTGCATACAATTCTGCAACAACTTCTTCGGTTGTGTACAATCTTTTCGACATGTTTGCACTACAAGAACATCAGGAAAAGTAACTCTCATTGGAAATTTCACATGCGGTTCACTCAGGTATTTCCGTAAAAATGACGGAAATACTCGAAAAAATATCTGATGTCACATTGTCAGTCTTGTACATGTGTCACCATGTGCGTTATATTGAGAATACCACTGTGCGGCATATTGATGTTATCTGTGTGGTAACTCCGTACTCAGTACGGACGTGTAGCACAGGGAATCAAATTTTATGTCTGTACTCAGTACGGACCTATAGCAGCGAAAGAGTTAAAGAGCAATCAGATTTGATTGTATTTTAAATTTTTGCCTCCAAAATGTTGCTAAGTGAAAAAGCAATTTCAAAAACTGCTGTGTGCAAAGTGTTCAGCAACAAAAAATAACTTAGATCTTTGATTAAAAAACTTTCATGCAGATGAAGTTGTAGAAGATATAACATTGTGAAGATATAAACGAATTTGCCCGAAGTGATCAGATGTAAACAGAAAACCGCATGTTATAATTTCTGTTCCACATGGAAATAATTGAATACCTCACTTGCCACAAACAACATCTGTACATTATCGCCACAAACAACATCTGTGCACTATTTTAGCACTATCCAAACATTATTATATAAAAATCTTTGTATTATTTCAAGTGAAGTGCAGTTATGCTTCCATGAAAACCTACAGAAGAAGTATCGACAATGGCAGATCGAATTAGTTTTCATGTGTGCATATGATATAAACAGAAACAAGTGTATACAGACTTGACATTTGTTTTTCTGTGACACTTTATTTTGACGAATCAAATATGGAAAATTACACCGTTCTGGAAATTTCCTCAGAGTTAATTTATTTAACCCTTTACCCAATGAATCTTCCGCACCCGCCCGCGTAATATGCGAATTGAGCAGTCGAAAAAAATAAATTTTTCAAAATATTTCTACAAAACCATATCATGTGAACCCCTCATTGGAACGAGTGCATTGAGCTCGTTCAAATGAGGGGTCACATGATATGGTTTTGTTGAAATATTTTGAAAAATTTAAAAAAATTATATTTAAAATAATAAATTTTGATATCTGCATTGGGTAAAGGGTTAACCCTTTATACTCAATGTAATGGCCAAAACCGGACAGCACTATTCTAAAAAATCGCCAATTAATTTTCATTATTTTTTGTCTCAAAAACACAGGTTATGACCCCTCATTGGAACGAGCTCGTATTAGTTATTCAAGAATTTTTTTGCAGGTGTCGTCTGCTTTTCATGTACAAATAATACATGAAAAACAAGTGTTCTTTTGCATAATGAACATTGTGGTTTTGTCAAATGGTCAACATATTCTTTCCAAATTCATGGCTTATTGTCCTTTTGCGGGTGGTGAGACTTTTATGCTCCCTGAAAAAAGTTTGGGGGAGCATATAGTCACCACTTTGTCTGACCATCCGTCTGTCCATCTGCCCATCCATATCGATATATCAGCAGTGAGTGGATGGAGTTCAATGAAATTTGGTATGAGTTATCCTTGTGACAAGCAACCCTTTACATGTTATAAAAAAAGTTGCCCGCTTATTTTTCACCAGGGTTATGGACCTTACTTTGGAAATTTTTCATGATTTTCTTCCGTACGAAGCGATATCTTATCAGGGTAGGAATGGATTTCAATGAAATTTGGCTTGAGTGACCCTTGTGACAAGCCGCTCCTGCATATTGTTATAACAAAGTTGCCCGCATATTTTTCGCCACAATTACGGTTCTACTCTGTCCATCCATCTCTTTGTCTGCAGTGATATCTTATCATTGAATGGATGGATTTCAGTGAAATTTGGTAATAGGGATCCTTGTGATAAGCCGCTCCTGAACATGTTATAAAAAAGTTACCCGCATATTTTTCACCAGAGGTCCTTGCCTTTCAAAGACATGTGCCAAATTATTTTTCATAGTGGAGGAGCACAACGTTACAAATATGCTTGTTAACTAAGTCGACTGTTCGGGAGCATCCATCAGTTTTACTGTTTTTCCTGTTATACAATTTTGCTATACATTGACAGTACACACCCTGTTACTTTGCAGTTGTTTCAGGCAAGTCTTGGCTGCCTACAATACGCAGCCAAGACTTGCCTAGAAACATCATCCTGGGCACTTTGAATGTAACTTGTGAATGTACCCAAAGGCTGCATGTTGGGGCACCTGTTTTGTTGTAGAATAATGTGATTAAAGTCAGAATTAGGAATTCAAGGGTGAATAACTCATGTGAATGAGGGGGTCATAAACTGTTTTTTCAGTTATTAGATATGTTTTTAATTTGGTAACATTCATCAAAGAAATCGATGCTTTTTGTTTGGAGCTGTATTATTTACATGGTTGTGATAGACTATAAACACATTTTTATGTGTACCCATACTATGTATGGTACACATAATGCCGGCATCCGGCGTGGCCATCTGTCGTTCGTCCATCCTTTGTCCATCAGTCTGTCCATCTGTCCATCTGTCCAGCATCCGTATCCATTTCTTTGGCATTCGATAACTTGAAAAATATTGCTTGGATTGTCAAGTTACTTTATATTTGTGTTCAGGTTACTGATGTGCCGAGCTGTATAGTTTTTGGTGTAAATCTAATAATTTGATTCTGAGATATTAACTCTTTATCCTTCAAATTGAGAATTCTTCCAATCCCTTTGGCATGAGATAACTCAAAAAATATCAATCCAATTGTCATGTTACTTTATATATATCTTCAGGTTACTGTTGTTCCGAGCTGTATGGTTTTTCGTGTAAATCTGTTATTTTGAAAATTCCTCCAATCCCTTTGGCATTCGATAACTTGAAGAATATTGCTTGGATTGTCAAGTTACTTTATATTTGTGTTCAGGTTACTGATGTGCCAATGTGTATAGTTTTTGGTGTAAACCTGTTATTTTGATCCTGAGATATTAACCCTTTATCCTTCAATATTGAAAATTCCTCCAAACCCTTTGGCTTTCGATAACTTGAAAAATATTGCTTGGATTGTCAAGTTACTTTATATTTGTGTTCAGGTTACTGATGTGCCGAGCTGTATAGTTTTTGGTGTCAATCTGATAATTTGATCCCGAGATATTAACCCTTTACCCTTCAAATTGAAAATTCCTCCAATCCCTTTGGCATGAGATAACTCAAAAAATATCAATCCGATTGTCATGTTACTTTATATATGTATTCAGGTTACTGATGTGCTGTGCTGTATAGTTTTTATGTAAATCTGATAATTTGATCCGGAGATATTAACCCTTTATCCATCAATTTAGGCACTCCTCCAATCCATTTCTATATGTACCCATACCATGTATGGTGTACATAATGTCGGCATCCATGGTGGCCCTCCGTCATACAGCTTTCTACTAGTTGAGCGTATGGGTACACATCTGACGATTTCATCGGCCTATTTTTTTCTCAAATTCAATTCAGTTTGTTCAATACCAAATTATTTTTTATGCATTTTATGCATTTTCGATAAAAAATTAATTTTGATTTGACATTTATACCCTTCTTATCTGGAGCTTTGCACCGCACCTTGGTGTACAGTTTACTACTATATTATATGTCATGCCTCATATATGAGCTGTACCTCTTTGTTTATTTCCTTTTTATATTTCATGAAACAAAATTTTCTCTTCAAAAGTACAGTTGAGCCCACTTAATTGGATATCTCTTAACGGCATATCCCTGTTAATTGAATATAATTTTCCAACACAAACCATTTACCATACCTCCAGTACAAATTTGATCCGTTAATTGAATATAGGTTATAGAGTAAACTCCTGTTAATTGAATAAAACATCTTGTCACCTGTCGAGAAATACCCTGACTCGCCCGAGTTTTCCTTTGTTTATAGACCTATTTGGCTTCTGTACTTCCAATACAGGCATTTAATCTATTATATCTTGTTTGACAGAGCTCAAAGAGCTCTGTCAAACAAGATATAATAGAATAAATGTTAAGTTTATCTCTAGAATACGGGAGCATGGTGGCTCAATGGTAGACAGTTGGACTTCTATGCTAGGGGTCCCGAGTTCGATCCTCGACCGGGACGACCCGCGTTGTGTCCTTGGGCAAGGCACTTTATCCCGATTGCTTACATGGGGGCACGATGACACCGTGTACTAAGGCGTACTGCACGCCAATGGTGCACATGTCTTCAACCGCTGTAACCCTGCTTGAGGGGTGCTTGAACTGAGTTAGAATGTGGAGGAGCTGACAGTTGCTTGTCGATGCTCGGTGGTTCTTTCTGGGTACTCCGGCTTCCTTCACCCGTAAAACTGTCATGGTCACGATTAGCCATTGTGCATAAGTATGTGACCTTAAACACCAATAAATAAATAAATAAATAATCTCTAGAATACAGGAAAGTGGCACAATCCCTGTTAATTGAATACTCCTGTTAATTGAATACTTTTCATTGGCAAAGTGGCTATTCAATTAACATGGTTCCACTGTACTATGTCATTGTAATTTACCCCAGTAGTATATGGTTGATGTTTTAGTATATCATCAATTATGATACTTAAAGGGCTTTTAATCGTGACATTAATTGTGACAATGGGAGTGCAGTGACTCAATGTTTATGGCATTGGAGTGCAAACCGAACGATCCAGGGTTTGATCTCTGTCAGGGGTGACTGCGTTGTGTCCTTGGGCAAGCCGCATAATCCCAATTGATCACGTGAGGGGCACAGTGGCATTGTGTGCTTAGCCTTACTGTACATCGCAGGTGCACTTGTCTTCAATCAATCCTAACCCTGCATTTGCGGAGTTAGTACGTTGGGGAGTCTGACGGGTGCACGCCATTGCTTGATGGTTCCCTCTTGGGTACTCTGGCTTCCTTCACCTGTGAAACTGTCCAACACAAAGTGATGCTAGTTATCGAAAGTCTCATTAAACACCAATACTAAGTAAATAATAAATAAACTAAATTGTGACAACAATTATAATAATTTTGAAATTTCCTCTTTTCAATAATAATTTTGCATAGTACATTTGAGTTAGTGCAGATCTGTTGTTCTTTTTTTAGATGTAACTTTCAATGGAGAGAATGTTCGAGAAGTTATGGTGGACTCTATGCATGCTTTACTAGGTTAGTATCATTATGTCTCCCCTTCCCAGAAGGGAGACATATTGTTTTAGTGCATATTCTTCTTCTTCTTCTTCTTCTTCTCATACAAACTTTGTCCGGGGCATAACTTTTTTGTCTTTTGACCCTAGACCTTAGATATTTGGCATGTGGATGTAGCACCATGAGCCGGTGTGTCGCGTACCATAGTGACCTTCATGTGACCTTGACCTTTGACCTGAAGATCAGATTTATGTGCTTTTTTTAGGGAAACTTTGTCCGGGGCATAAGTTTTTTGTCTTTTGATCTAGATCATAGATATTTGGCATGTGGATGTATCACCGTGAGCCGGTGTGTCGCATACCATAGTGACCTTCATGTGACCTTGATCTTTGACCTGAAGGTCAGATTTATGTGCTTTTTTTAAGGGAAACTTCTTCCGGGCCAGAACTTTTTTGTCTTTTGACCTAGACCTTAGATATTTGGCATGATTGTCAATATTATTCATGTATATATAATTTGCAGTGCATTATATAGAAAGGAAGGGGAGACATATGTTTTAGTGTGCTAAAACAGTTTCTAGTGAATATATTGAGTTGACAATGTTTGAATAATTGAATAACATGGAAAATATTAAATGTGCTGTGTCATGCATACATTCTTTTACACTTCCATTGAGATGAAATATTTTGAATATACAAACACTACACACCTTATGTGTTGATCAGCATGGATTCCTTTCACATGGTGCTTTGAGCACTTAACTCTTAACCCGCTGAGTATTTTCTAGATATGTTTCATCAAATCTAGTCATGGCTGCTTTAAAGCAGCCATGACTAGATTTGATGAAAAATTAAGCTAAATGTAACACAAGAGATCACTGGTGAAGAAAAATAAATTCCATTTACACAGAGACAATATGATTAAATATGCACAAATTAAACTTATTTCAGAGACAAGAGAAACCCTGTGCTGGGCAGGAATATCCACCAGCAGCATGCAGAGAGTTAATATTCAAGTTCATCAGTTTTAACACCAGAGAAAATGAGCAGTTTTGCTAATCTGGTACTTGACCACACCTTTTTAGTTTAGCAGCTTAGCAGTGACATCTGGTCAAGCATTGGCTGCCTGATGAGGCCTTCAAGACGTGACTAGAGATCACTAGTACAGTAAAGACCTTGAGTGTTTTTAACCCTCTGCACGCTGATATCAAAACACTGCAGTTTCAAGCAGTAAATCTTTCCCATTTAACCAAGCTTGGATATAAGAGGTCAGACACGGACAAAATCCGACTCAGTTATGCATTTGTCAGATGGCCAGTTGCTTGCGCCCGTCACTCTGTCCGAGGCCAATTATCATAGTTAAGTGGGCAGTGCCGCGTGGGAATGGTGGGTGAATTATCACTCACCTCTCTTTTTATGTGTACCCATACTATGTATGGTACACATAATGCCGGCATCCTGGGTGGCCATCCGTCGTTCGTCCATCCTTTGTCCGTCCATCTGTCTGTCCGTCCGTCCGTCCATCTGTCTCCATCCGGCATCCGTATCCATTTCTTTGGCATTCGATAACTTGAAAAATATTGCTTGGATTGTCAAGTTACTTTATATTTGTGTTCAGGTTACTGATGTGACAAGCTGTATAGTTTTTGGTGTAAATCTGATAATTTGATCCTGAGATTTTAACCCTTTATCCTTCAAATTGAAAATTCCTCCAATCCCTTTGGCATTCGATAACTTGAAAAATATTGCTTGGATTGTCTAGTTACTTTATATTTGTGTTCAGGTTACTGATTTGCTGAGCTGTATAGTTTTTGATGTAAATCTGATGTTTTGATCCTGAGATATTAACCCTTTATCCTTGAAATTGAAAATTCCTTCAATCCCTTTGGCATTCGATAACTTGAAAAATATTGCTTGGATTGTCAAGTTATTTTATATTTGTGTTCAGGTTACTGATGTGCCGAGCTGTATAGTTTTTGGTGTAAATCTGTTATTTTGATCCTGAGATATTAACCCTTTATCCTTCAAATTGAATGTCTGGCGCCCTTATCCATTTCTTTGGCATTCGATAACTTGAAAAATATTGCTTGGATTGTCAAGTTACTTTATATTTGTGTTCAGGTTACTGATGTGCCGAGCTGTATAGTTTTTGGTGTAAGTCTGATAATTATACCCCCACTTTCGAAGAAAATGGGGGTATACTGGATTACATGCGTCCGTTTCGAAAATGGGGGTATACTGGATTACATGCGTCCGTCCGTCTGTCTGTCCGTCCGTGTGTGAGTCCGTCTGAAAGTATTCATAACTTAAGTAAATTATTATATTTTTATACTGTACCAATGACCCAGACATAGCTGGTGCTAACTCTTAAAAATTTTGCCCTCCAATCCCCAAAATTTGCATCTAAAACCAAAAAAGTCCTGTCCTAAATGGTCCTCCATACTTTCCCTCCACTGCACATGCGCAGTGTCAAGGAGGTCTCGAAATTGGCGCCAATTATCATTCTTTGTTTGGCCCTTCATCAGTTCACATCTGACTGATATTTGTGCTTGTAAATCTCAGTTTAAAAGATGCTAGACACATAAATATTAGAGAAATGGTTGATCTAAAGAGGAAATAGATGGAGGAGAGGAAAAATGAGTGGCAGGAAATAATCAGGGCTGTAACTTAAATTTTTTTTACGAAATTATGTTATGTTGCCTAATTTCGAGGCATGGGCCTGTTGTTGTCATTCTTGCTTGTTCAGTGTTTCCTCTCTCCCTTTCCTTTAAGGCCCCCCTTGCTATTCTCCCATGCTTTTGGCATATTTTCTGTAATATTATTACTAAAATTTCTTGGGAGTTTTAGCTGGGTAACAGAATGAATTCTGTTCTTTTCCCCATGTTTACGTCCTCACCCATGGGTGTTTAGGCATAGTGTTCTGCATCTACCATCTGATGTTCTGCAGTTTCTTCCCTGGAAGTCTCTGCTTTTCATCAGATAGTGTGTTATTGGTAACTGATTTCGGGCCATGGTTATCAGTGCCTGGAGTCATGTTTCTGGTGTTTATACACTTCTTGTTTACATTGACAACAGTCTCTGTGGAGGGGGATTTCTTGTCTTTGTATTAGCTTAATCATAACAAGATACATTATTATTATATGCAAGTGTTGCATTAATTTTTTAAAATATTTTTAAAATTTTTGTCCACACTTAGGCTTCTTGGGATCCATTGGGGCTCAACGTTACTTTTCAGAAACTTGGGCTTTTCTGAAAAAATATTTTTTCAAAAAATTTTTTTGATTTCAATTATTTTTTCTATGTTAATGGATCATGTTATTATGTATCTTTGTTTTCAGGGGTTGGTGCGAGTACTAGGACTTTTTGTATTCTTTTCACAATGAAAGGATATTGTTCAGATTGTAATAAGAGGAAATCTTCCTCTGACTTTCATAATCATTGTATTAATTGTAGTCAGTGTACTCGCACTAACTCCTGTTCAGTATGCGTCAAATGGGATGACAAACATTGGAAACCTGTGTCACGGTATATTGTTAGCGGGGAAAAGGCCATGCCGGTCCTTTCTCCACAGAGTCACTCTAGTTTATCAATCTCTATTTCAGAGGAACAAGAACAGGGTGATGTTTCCGTGATGTCTTCCAAAAGTGTGCCTCCGTCGTCACAGTTAAATGAAGAGCTAGCGGCAAAAGTGCTCATGGAAATACGTCAGTTGCCTAAGAGGTCCCTAATAGGATCGACGGCGTTGGCGTCTGCTAGCTCGCCCGGTGTAGTGTCCATTCATCGAATGGTTCGGCTGCCGGGTTCATCCGTTGTGGTCCAGGAAGGAGATTTGGGTGATGCGAGCACTATAAATAGACAAAGTGCACACCCAGTGACGACGGATCAGAGGAGAGAACGGAGGAAGCCTATTAGTCTGGTTCCTAGCTCGTCCAGGTCCATCCGGGCTACGAGCGAGAGAGGTCCCTCTCTCGTACAACAACATCTGGGACCAGATGTTGTGGTACAAAACGTTTTGCATTCGGAGCATACGTCCACCACTCGGGACGCTCTGTTATATAGACAGTCCGGAGAGACTGTCGATAAGGCTTCCTCATCCTCACGGCAGCGCACACGACCGCACCTTGGCTACGTGACCATGGATATCCAGCCAGCTTCGCCAATCAAGGATTCCACGGCGACCAGGTCATGCCATCCAGTAGCCAGGGACACGAGGCCTGTAGACTCCGGACGTTCGCATAAGAGAAGTATGCAGGAGTCAACGTACACTGAACTTCCAGCGGCAAAGCGACGTAAGACCGCTACTCCACAGGCCTCAGTGATGGACGTGCTATCCCAAATAGCACAACTTATCGCAGCATCCCAGCAAATGACAGAATCTCTGTCGGATCAGGAATTATCCGACGACGCTGGGTCGCTACGCTCAGCTGAAGCATCAGGTACGGACGACCGAGAACTTCATAGGGTCCGACAGGATGGCGAAAGGGATTCGGAGGATTTGGAGCTTTCCCTTTTGGAACAACATAAAGCTGCCGTAGATTTCATCCGGCATTATCTTCCAGAGGTTGTTCCGTCGGACCAGAATGCTGCGATGCCGGATAAGAGACTGATAGCGTCATTGAACACGGAATTTTTTGATCGGTTCAGGGACATTGTCCCTGAGTTTCCGACACAGTCCAATGAAGTCACAAGAACATTCGAATTATTGAACGACGCTATATATAAGCTTGCTACCAAAACAGGCAAGTCTAGTTTCTTGTCCACAAATGCTCTAAATCTGCCTTTCATCAATTCAAGGAATAAATTCGAAACGGCAGGACAGGGCATACCGAGAGTTCCTCTGCGTCTAGACGACGAGGCTGAAGACTTGGAATTGTCTATACCGTCATCTATGTCAATTCCAACCACGACGTTGGAAACGACAATAATGTCTAACAGGGTTAACTTAGACGCTTTCTCATACGCAGACCACCTTACTAAGGCGTTATCATTACATCTCCAAGGGAAAGAATTCCAGGATATACAATCCTCATTAAGACTTCTTTCAAGGGCAGTAGCTTATCCCATGTATAACTCCGCCCTTTCATTGGAAAACCTGGAGTTGGTTAGACGTGACGCAGCCCTAGCTACATCCACACGCGTGGATAATAAGGTGAAGAACTCTCTCAGAGTTGCTTCGGTCTCCGGAGAGCTTCTCTTCGACGGCAAGCTTTCAGCAATCTATGATAAGATAACTAAGAAAGCTTCAGATTCTCTGCTATTCAAATCCGCTTCCAAAAAGTCGGATACAGCAGAAAAGAGTAAGACAGGCACTTCTGGGACAAGTACGCCCAAGAGAAGTTCCTATAGAGGTTCTTACACATCCTCTAGGTCTTATTCTAGAGACCGTCAAGGCAGCGACTCACGTACGGGACATTATTCTGGCCGAGACAACCGGTCAGACGTCCCTAGGTCGACGGGACGAGGTGCGGGTCGTGGAGGATGTAGTTTCTCCTTCCGCAAGCCTCGCAGGTCCAGGAGGTGATGGTTTGAACCTCTATCGTGTTCCGGTAGGCGGAATATTATCGAGTTTTATAAACGAGTGGGCGTCAATTACGGACGACCCCTGGGTCCGAGGGGTAATTTCGGAAGGACTAAGAATATCCTTCAAACGAAAGCCTCCATTAACTCGAAGTCCAAAATGGACTCAGCTTCTGTCAAATCCGCAGAAAAGAGATGCTCTTTTATCAGAAGTACAGTCTCTTCTGACGAAGAACGCGATAGAGGTCGTAGAAGACCAGGAATCACCAGGTTTCTACAGCCATCTGTTTCTGGTTCCGAAACCAGACGGCTCATTCCGTCCAGTCATAGATCTGAGCTGGATAAACAAGCTGATCGTCGCTCCGAAGTTCTATATGGAGACAATTCGATCAGTCAGAGCGAGTATTCGGGTGAACGACTATGCTACAAGCATAGATCTCAAAGATGCGTACTTTCACGTCATGGTACATCCGACATTCAGAAAGTATCTACGCTTCGCAATCCTAGGAGTTGTATATCAGTTCCGAGCGATGTGCTTTGGTTTGAACCTAGCGCCCTGGGCTTTCACTCGAATAATGAACTCGGTAATGATTCATTTCCGAGCTCATTCGTCTGCGGTAACGTCGGCCTACCTGGACGACATTCTTCAGAGGTACGGCAATGAGTTAACGCTTCAGAACGATGTGCAGAATCTGCTTCTATTACTCCGACATCTCGGTTTTATAATAAACGAGGAGAAGTCGGATCTGGTGCCGTTCAAGTCATTCACTCATCTGGGAATGAGCTTCGAGACGCACAACAATCTCGTTCGTCTGCCGTTAACCAGAGCAAAATTAATCAGTTGTTACGCTGGCTATTCACAGTCACAGCGAGAGAGTTCATGAGACTGATAGGTCTGTGCGGAGCCGCTGCGGATCTCATTCTGATGGGGCGGTTACGCACTCGTCCTCTCCAAATTTTAGTGACTCAGAATTGGAGTGTAAAAATTCATTTGCTCGATATAGACGTTCTCTTGTCAAAACAAGTGAAACAAGAGATTCAGACTTGGGCAAACATTCAGTGGTTGACTCAGGGTGTTCCACTGCAGTTGCCGGATCCGAGTTTTACGATTATGACGGATGCCAGTCAAACAGGTTGGGGTGCAACATTGATCCCAACAGATTCGAAGTGCCAGGGTCTTTGGGATCCGCAGTTTCTAGGCAAGCACATAAACATCAAGGAAATGATGTCAAGTTGGCTTGCATTACGTCATTGGATGGACATTATTCAGAAAGCACATGTCCAAATCCTGTCCGACAATACGACAGTAGTAGCGTATATCCGGAACCAGGGAGGCACTCATTCCGTTCCGGTTTTCAATTTAATGGAAAGAATCCTTCTGTTTGTTCTAGAACACCAAGTTCTGCTTTCGGTCCGTCATATTTCGGGTCGTCTGAATGTATTAGCAGACTCCCTTTCACGGAAGGGTCGCTTGTTGCCGTCGGAGTGGACTCTCAACAAACAAGTATTCAATCAGATTTGCTACCAATGGGAGCGGTCAATGATAGACTTATTTGCGACACAACTCAACAATCAGTTGCAGATGTATGTGTCACCATGTCCGGATCTCCGAGCATATGCAGTAGACGCTCTATCGATCTCGTGGGACGGAATGATAGGATATGCATATCCTCCATAAATGTGTAAAATTCTGTTGGTAGCATCTCTGTCTCCACAGAGACCGTGGATAAATCTACTCAGGTGTCTGCTGTGGGACTTACCGCAAAAACTTTCTCCACGAGAGGATCTTCTTTCGCAGGGGAAATCGCGTCAACTTCATCACAACCCACAAGGTCTCAACCATCACGTATTTCCGTTGTGCGGTCCTTCTTGCACGGCAAGCATTTTACAGGATGAGCAGTGGACGCGATTTCTAACTGTAGGAGGACCTTTTCGCTAAACTATGCGGCTAAGTGGAAGGTCTTTCGTCGTTGGTGTAGGGATCATTCTGTTGATATTTTTGATCCCTCCATACCAGACATTGCAAACTTTCTAGTATACTTGTTTGACGAGATCAACTGCAGCCTGTTACTATTAAAGGTTATAGGTCTATGTTATCTGATACCTATGCACACCGTGATAGTTTACAAATTGGATCTAATGTCTCTTTATCTAAATTAGTTAGAAACTTCTCGATAAATAGACCTAGAACCCTTAGATTAATTCCTAAATGGAATTTAGCTTGGGTTCTTCTTAAACTAAAAGAAAAGCCATTTGAGCCTCTTGAGACAGTAGATTTCAAACTCTTGTCTTATAAGACAGCATTTCTCTTAGCTTTCTCTTCTGCTAGAAGTGTCAGTGAGCTTCATGCACTATCGGTGGACGATTCTCACTATCATAGTGTCGGGAACACTATTACCTTTACTACTAATGTTGGACTTTTGGCTAAGAATCAGGCTCCTAATAAATATCCGGAACCTATTGTTATTAAGGCCCTTCCATCTTCAGACAGGCTTAGGCCTTTACTCTGTCCGGTTAGAGCTTTACGTATTTATAAACAAAGATCTCAGTTTATCAGAAAGGGACGAAAATGCTTCTTTCTGTCTCTGATGCCTAATAGAAAGGACATTACGGTCCATTCTATTGCTAGATGGATTCAATTAACTCTCTGTACTGCTTATGATAATCTATCTTCAACTCAGCAGTCTGTGCTTAAGATTTCGGTTCATGAAGTAAGAGCTCTTTCTACATCTTGGGCTTACGCAAATAGTGTTGCTATTACAGATTTAATGAAGGCTGCATATTGGTCTCAGCCATCCACATTCACAAATTTTTATCTCAGAAATATTGAGTCCATTTCTGGAGACCTGCATTGTTTAGGTCCGTTATCTGTTGCTCAGAATGTCATCCACTAAACAGTTGCAACTATAGTTATGCAGGCTTTCTGTTCCGGCAGTGCCTCTGTCCTGCTTCCCTCTTCGCTCTGAGCTATTTGACCCAGGGCAATGGGGGGGGGGGGGGGGGAGGGTGTTCCCTTAGGTCTGCTGCTTTATAGTGAAAAGCAAGGGGATACCTCCTCCGGAGTCAGTAATTCTGAGTCGTTACCGGGTTGGTTTTAAAGTGTAAAGTTAATGTTTAAAAATTCATTCATGTCATATTTTTAAAGTGTAGCTCGGTGTGAAGCATTTGTATATGTCACGTGTCAAACGGGCGTTAATATACAATCCTCAGACACTTTTAAAAGAGTATAAAGAGTCTCAATTCTCTGGACTAACTTTATTTATTGGCTTACTTTAAAAATAAATAGTATAAAGGGTTATACTGGATGTTAATAGAGAACATGAATGTTATTATGCTCAATTATGAAGGGTGTTGTGTCTTTCTAATTTATCATAAAATAAGAAAGATACATGTAAAGCCTAATACTCCTTTTCTCCTCAAGGGGATGACTCTATTTTATATAGTTGAGCTTATTGGATTTTCCTCTATGACCTAGGCCCTCCAGCCTTTTTACTATTCAGCTATGTCTGGGTCATTGGTACAGTATAAAAATGTTAAAAAATTTATAGTAATTTATATATTTTTTATACTTAACAATGACCCAGACGGGGATGGCCCTCCCAGGAGTTGGGAACTCATACCTCCCTGCTGAGTACATAGCGCTGACCAGGCACTGCTTGTAGAATGATAATTGGCGCCAATTTCGAGACCTCCTTGACACTGCGCATGCACAGTGGAGCAAAAGTATGGAGGACCATTTAGGACATGATTTTTTCGGTTTTAGATGCAAATTTTGGGGATTGGGGGACAAAATTTGTGTTTGGCCCTAGATTTTTAAGAGTTAGCACCAGCTATGTCTGGGTCATTGGTAAGTATAAAAAATATGTAAATTACTATAAATTTTTTAACTTTTTATAATATTTGTTGGTCAGAGGTATGCCCACACTAGTTATTTTTTTTTAATTACTTGTTCACTTAGAAATTGTGTCCCTCCGAGCCAAATTTTGTCTGTTCAGCCTGTACCTCGGGTATGGAATGTTCTATTGCAATGAAATTTGCCATGAACACTGCTTATGGTATAGCCTTTAAAAAAAAGGATTCAACGATATTTCTCACATTCTCCTTTTTAGAGTTATCCCCCTTTTTTGACTTAGAAATTGTAGGAAATAGACATTATTTGTCTGTTCAGCCTGTATCTCAGGTATGGGTTATCAGATTTTGGTGAAATATGGCATGCAGTTTGCCTATGACAAAGGCTTCTGCCTCATTGCATAAAACTTTCAAACACCAAACAATTTACCATACCTTTTGACGTAGAAATTGTTGAAAACTTTCGAAGAAAATGGGGGGGGGGGGGGGGGGGGATACTGGATTGGGGTTATCGGATTTCAGTGAAATATGGCATGCAGTTTGCCTATGACAAAGGCTTCTGCCTCATTGCATAAAACTTCCAAACACCAAACAATTTACCATACCTCTTGACTTTGTTGGAAATTGTTGAAAACTTTCGAAGAAAATGGGGGGGGGGGGGGTATACTGGATTGCGTTTCATCCATCTGTGCATCCGTCCATCAGTCCGTACGAGAATATTCATGAATGATATTTGTTAGTCATAGGTATGCCCACACTAGGCGGTACACCACGTGGGGGTAAGCACCGGACGAAAGTCCAGCTCTTGTTTGATCCTGAGATTTTAACCCTTTATCCTTCAAATTGAAAATTCCTCCAATCCCTTTGGCATTCGATAACTCGAAAAATATTGCTTGGATTGTCTAGTTACTTTATATTTGTGTTCAGGTTACTGATTTGCTGAGCTGTATAGTTTTTGATGTAAATCTGATGATTTGATCCCGAGATATTAACCCTTTATCCTTCAAATTGAAGATTCCTCCAATCCCTTTGGCATTCGATAACTTGAAAAATATTGCTTGGATTGTCAAGTTACTTTATATTTGTGTTCAGGTTACTGATGTGCCGAGCTGTACAGTTTTTGGTGTAAATCTGATAATTTGATCCTGAGATATTAACCCTTTATCCATCAAATTAGACACTCCTCCAATCCATTTCTATATGTACCCATACCATGTATGGTGTACATAATGTCGGCATCCGTGGTGGCCCTCCGTCATACAGCTTTGAAAATTTCTCCAATCCTTTTGGTAACTCAAAAAATAT
Source organism: Pictodentalium vernedei (assembly GCA_031216915.1). NCBI lineage: Eukaryota > Metazoa > Mollusca > Scaphopoda > Dentaliida > Dentaliidae > Pictodentalium > Pictodentalium vernedei. The sequence continues at coordinate 476,072,246 of CM062292.1, read as the reverse complement.
CAATCCGATTGTCATGTTACTTTATATATGTATTCAGGTTACTGATGTGCTGTGCTGTATAGTTTTTTATGTAAATCTGATAATTCGATCCGGAGATATTAACCCTTTATCTATCAAATTAGACACTCCTCCAATCCATTTCTATATGTACCCATACCATGTATGGTGTACATAATGTCGGCATCCGTGGTGGCCCTCCATCATACAGCTTTCTACTAGTTGCGCATATGGGTACACATCTGACAATTTCATCGGCCTATTTTTGTTCATTGAAAGTACAAATCCATAACAGTTAATTTCCCATCATCATAATACACGACAATCATTTACGAATTCCATATACAGTGGAGCCCACTTAATTGGATATCTCTTAATTGTATATCCCTGTTAATTGAATATAATTTTAAAACACAAAACCATTTAGCATACCTTCAGTACAAATTTGATCTGTTAATTGCATATGGGTTGTAGAGTAAACTCCTGTTAATTGTATATAAATTTTTGTAATATGTCGAAAAAATTACTGTGACTTGCACCAAATTCCCCTTATTTATCAACCTTTTTGGCCTCACTACATCCAATACAGACATCTATTATATCTTGTTTGACAGGGCTCTATGAGCTCTGTCAAACAAGATATAATAGAATAAATGCTCAGGTTACCTCCAGAACACAGGAAACTGACCAAATCCCTGTTAATTGTATACTCCTGTTAATTGAATAATATTTTTATACTGTACCAATGACCCAGACATAGCTGGTGCTAACTCTTAAAATATAGGGCCAAACACAAATTTTGCCCCCCAATCCCCAAAATTTGCATCTAAAACTAAAGAAAACATGTCCAGAGAGGCCCTCCACACCTCGCCCCCACTGCGCATGCGCAGTGTCAAGGACGTTCCGAAATTGGCGCCATTTATCATTCTAAGTTTGGCCCTTCATCAGTTAACATCTGACTGATCTTTGTGCTTTTAAATCTCAGTTTAAATGATGCCAGACAAATAAATATTAGTGAAATGGTGATTCTAAGGAGGATAGAAAAGGAGGAGAGGAAAAGAATGTGTGACAGAATATTATCAGGGCTGTAACTTAAAATTTTTTAATGAAATTATGTTAAGTTACCTATTTTCAAGGCAGCAGCCATTTTGTTGTCATTCTGATTATTTAGTTACACTGTTTTTACAAGTGTTTTTCCTCTCTCCCTGTCCTTTAAGTTCCCCCTTGCTATTCTCCCATGCTTTTGGCATAATTTCTGTAATTATTATTACTAAAATTTCTTGGGAGTTTAGCTGAATAACAGAATGAATTCTGTTCTTTCCCCATGTTTACGTCTTCACCTACGGGTGGTTAGGCGTTGTGTTCTGCATCTACCATCTGATGTTCTGCAGTTTCTTCCCTGGAAGTCTCTGTTTTGCATCAGATGGTGTATTTTTGGTAACTGATTTCGGGCCTGGGTGCCTGGAGTCTTATTTTAGTGTTTTTACACTCATTGTTTACATTTACAACAGCCCTCTGTGTGAGGGGGGGATTTCTAAATAATAATATCTTTATGTTATTTCAATCATAACTAGATACATTATTATTGTTCGTAAGTGTTGAATAAATTGTTTAAAATATTTTTAAAATTTTTGTCCACACTTAGGCTTGGGATCCATTGGGGCTCAACGTTACTTTTCAGAAACTTGGGCTGTTCTGAAAAAATATTTTTTCAAAATATTTTGATTTCAATTATTTTTTCTATATTAATGGATCATATTATTATTATGTATTTTGATTGCCAGGGGTTAGTGCGAGTACCAGGACTTGTTTTCTTTTCACATTGAAAGGATATTGATCTATTGTTTTAAGAGGAAGTCTTCCTCTGACCTTATTATCATTCTATATGTGGTCAGTGTACTCGCATTAACTCCGGTTCTGTATCGTATGATTTCGATGACAATATGGGAAGCGTATGTCACGGTATGTTGTTGGGGATTTGGACACTCCGGTCCTTTCCCCGCAGGGTCACTCTACTTTATCAATTTCTATTTCAGACGATCAAGATTAGGGTGATGTATCTGTGATGTCTTCCAACAGTGTGCCTCCGTCGTCACAATTAATGAAGGGCTAGCGGAAAAGTGCTCATGTAATACGCCAATTGCCTAAGAGGACCCTAGTAGGTTCGACGGCCTTTGACGTCCGCTAGCTCGCCCGGTGTAGCGTCCATTCACCGAATGGTTCGGCAGCCGGGTTCGTCAGTTGCGGTCTAGAAGGAATTTTGGGGTGATGCGAGCACTATAAAATTAACTTAATGCACACCCAGTGACGGCGGATCGGAGGGAGAACGGAGGAAGCCTTTTAGTCCGGTTCATAGCTCGTTCCGGTCCATCCGGACGGCAAGCGAGAGAGGCCCCTCTCTCGTTCAACAACATCTGGCCCCAGATGTTGTGGTACAAATGTGTCGTTAGCGGAGCATACGTCCGTCGCTCGGGACGCTCCGTTGTATAGGCAGTCCGCTGAGACTGCTAAGGCTTCCTCTTCTCGTCAGCGCACACGACCGCACCTTGGCTGCGTGACCGCCGATATATTACCAGCTTCGCCGATCAAGGATTCTTCGGCGACCAGGTCACACCATCCGGCAGCCAGGGATTCGAGACCGATGGACTCCGGACGTTCGCATAGGAAAAGTATGCGGGAGCCATCTGATGCGGAGCTGCCCTCGGCGAAGCAGCGATAGACTGCGCCTCCGCAGGTCTCGACGCCGGACATTCTTGTGCACATAGCACAGCTTATCGCAGCATCCCAGCAGCCGACAGAAACGGTGTCGGATCGAGAATTATCCGACAGCGCTGGGTCGGTAGCCGGGGACTCGAGGTCTGCAGACTCCGGACGTTCGCATAGGAAGTATGCGGGAGTCAACGTACACGGAGCTTCCAGCGGCAATGCATCGTAAGTCCGCTACTGCACAGGCCTCGGGAACGAACGTGCTTTCCTTAATAGCACAGTTTATCGCAGCATCCCAGCATCAACTGAATCTGTCGCATATATTTTATCCGACGATGCTGGGTCGGGACGCTCCGCGGAAGCGGGTACGGACGTCCGAAAGTTTCATCCGGTCTGACGGGATACCGAAAGGGATTCGGTGGATTTCAAGCTTTCCCTTTCGGAACAACATATGCTGCGATGCCGGATAAGAAACTGATAGCGTCGGTGGACTTAGAAATTTTTGGTTCGGTTCAGGGACATCGTCCCTCAGTTCCGACATAGTCCAATAATGTCACACAAACTTTCGAATTATTGAACGACGCTATATATATTATTATTTTATGCTTGCTATCCAAGCATTTCTGGTTTCTTGTTCGAAGAGTTATGGAGATGTCTTTCAAAAGTGTGCCTCTGTCGTCATAGTTAATGAAGAGTTAGCGGCAATAAGTGCTCATGGAATATGTCTATCGCTTACGGAGTGACATTCGCTAGCTCACCCGGTGTAGCGTACATTCATCGAATGGTTCGGCTGCCGGGTTCGTCCGTTGCGGTCTAGGAAGGAGATTTGGGTGATGCGAGCACTTTAATTACTTTAGTACTCACCCAGTGACGGCAGATTGAGGACAGATCGGAGGAAGCCAACAACATAGGGGACCGCATGTTGTGGTTCAGATATTTTACATTCGGAGCATATGTCCGTTGCTCGGGACGCTCCGTTATATTGACAGTCCGAGAGACTGTCTTTAATGCTTCCTCATCCTCACAGCAGGGCACACGACCGCACATTGGCTACGTGACCTCGAGTATCCGATCAGTTTCGGCATTCAGTGATTCCACAGCGAATAGGTCGCGCCATCCGGTAGCCAAGGGACACGAGGCCTATACACTCCGTTCGCTCGCATATTGGAAGTATGCACGGGGTAACGATCTCGGAGCTTCCTGCGGCAATGCATCGTAAGACCGCTGCTCCTCAGGCCTCAGTGACGGACGTGCTATCCGAGTTAGCACAGTTGTTTCGCAGCATCCCAGCAATTGACGGTTTCTCGGTCGAATCAGGAATTATCCGACGGCGCTGGGTCGGTGCGGTCCGCGGTTGCATCAAGCTACGGACGACCGAACGCTTTATAGGGTCCGACAGGATGGCGAAAGGGATTCGAAAGATTTCGAGTTTTCCCTTTAGTAGTATCGGAAGATGCCTTTCATATCTTCTGGCATTTCTTCCAGTGATTATTTTTCGGACTTCATTGCTGCGATCTTGGATAAGAGACTTATAGCGTCATTGGACTCGGATTTTTCGATCGGTACAGGGACTTTGTCCCTGACTTACCGACGCAGTCCAATATTGTCATTACAACATGTGTTTTATTTTTCGACGCTATATATTTATATATGTACAAGGCGGCTACTAAGCATGATAGTTTAGTTTCTTGTCCGCGTGGCTCATTTCTGCCATTTTATCTTTTTTACATATAGTTTATTTTGGCAGAGCAGGGCATACCGAGAGTTCATATGCGTCTAGACGGTGTGATTAAAGACTGCATATATTCTTTTTCACCGTTTATGTCTTTTCCAATTTCAATGTTGGGAACGACATTATGTATATTAGACTTAACTTAGACGCTTTATTATACGTAATCCGCCTTACTGAGGCGTTATCATTACGTCTTCAAGAAAAGATTTACGGGATATTATTCTCAATGTAATTTCTTTTGAGGGCAGTAGTTTGTTCACGTATAACTCCGCCCTTCAGTGGCTGATTGGAGTTGGTTAGACGTGAGGCAGCCCTAGCTACATCCACGCGTGGATAGTAGGTTAAGAACTCTCTCAGAGTCGCTTCGTTCTCGGAGGAGCTTCTCTTCGACGGCAACTTTCCGGCAATCCATGAATTGCTTGATTTATACATTCTCTTGTCTATCTAGTGTTACAAGAGATTCAGACTGGGGCAAACATTCGGTGGTTGACTCAGAGAGTGCCGCCGCAGTTGCCGGACCCGAGTGTGGCTGTTATGACGGTTGCCAGTCAAACAGATTGGGATATATACTGATCCCTACGGATTCGAAGTGCCAGGGTCTTTGGGTTCCGCAGTCTTTTAGCTATCAGTTAACTTCCGCGGAATAATGTTTTTTTAGGCTTGCTTTATGTCATTGCATGAACATTATTCAGAAACGCATGCCCAAATTCCTGTCCTTTAATTCGACAGTAGTGGCGTATCTCCGGAACCAGGGAGGCACTCTTTCGTTTCCGTTATTCAATTTAATGGAAAGAATCCGTCTGTTGGTTATAGTACACCAAGTTCAGTTTTGGTCCGTCATATTCTGGGTCGTCTGATTGTTTTATCGCACTCCCGTTCTCTTACGGGTCGCTTGTTGCTGTCAGAATGGACTCTCAACAAACAAGTATTCAATCAGATTTGCTATCTATGGGAGCGCCCAATGATGTTTTATTTATGACACAGTTGGCTAATCAATTGCAGACGTATGTGTTGGCTTGTCCAGATCTCTGAGCTAATACTGTTAACGCTCTATTGATCTATAGGACAGAATGATAGGATACGCGTATCCTCCGGCGCTGTTGTTTTTAGCAGGTATTGCTAAGATAAACAACCACAATATATTTCTGTTGATAGCATCTCTATCTTCACAGAGATCATGAGTAATTTACTCTCTTGTCTACTGTGGATCTTAACGTGAAATCTTCCTCTATGTGAGGATCTTTTTTCACTGGGTAAATCGTGTCATTTTTATCACAACCAGCAAGGTCGCAACCTTCATGTTTTCCGTTGTGTGGTCCATATTGCATTGTAAGCACTGTACTGGACGAGCTTTGGACGCGATTTCTTACTATAGGAGATCCTCTTCTTCGCTATTCTATGCGACTAAAGTGGAGGCTCTTCCGTCGTGGTGTAGGGATCATTATGTTCATGTGGTTGATCCCTCCATACTACTCATTGCTATTTTTTAGTATACTTGTTTCACAAGATCTACTGCAGCCTGTTGTTATTTAGGTTATAGGTTTATGTTACCTCATACCTATGCACTCTACGATAGTTTACAATTGAGTCTTTTGTCTCTTTATCTAAGTCAGTTAGTAACTTTTTGATAAATAGACTTAGAATCTTTAGATTAAATTCCTATACGGATTTTAACTTCAGGTTCTTATTTAGCTAAGTAATCATTTGAGCCTCTGGAAACAGTAGTTTTCAAATTCTGACCTTTTAGACAGTAATTCTGTTGGTTTCTCTTTTACTGTAGAGTCAGTGAGTTTCATGCACTATCGATGGATGATTTTCACTTTCATAGTTTCGGAATCAATACTTCCGTTACTATTTAGGTTGGATTGTTGCATAAGAGTTAGGCTCCTATTATCCGGAACCTATTATTTTAAGGTCCTTCCGTCTTCGTATGGGCATAGGCCTTTACTCTTTCCGGGTACAGTTTATGTATTTATAAACAGATATCTGTTTATTACAAGGGCGTAAGCTTCTTCTGTCTTTGATGTCTAGTAGAAGGACGTTACGCTCCATTTTATTGTTAATGGATTCTATTAACTAGCGTACTGCTTATGGTATATCATTGGCTTAGCAGTTGTGCTTAAGATTTCGGCTCATGAAGTAAGAGTTCTTCTACTTCTTGGGCTTACATTAATAGTGTTCTATTATAGATTTTTGAAGGCTGCTCATTGCGCTCAGCCATCCATTCATGAATTTTATCTCAGAAATATCGAGTCCATTTCTGGAGGCCTCTATTGTTAGGTCTATTATCTACTGCTCAGAATGTCATTCACTTAACAGTTGCTACTATAGCTAGGTAGGCTGTCTGTTTCGGCAGTGTCTCCGTTCGGCTGCCCTCTTCGCTCTGGGCTATTTGACCCAGGGCAAGAAAAAGGGGGGGGGGAGGGTGTTCCCTTGGGTCACCTGTTTTTACTATGAAAACAAGGGGATACCTCCTCCGGAGTTAGTAATTCTGAGCTGTTTTTAGGATGGTTGTTTAGTGAGAAGTTTAAGTTTATAAAATTCATTCAAGTCTTAGTTTTTAAAGTATAGCTTTTGAATATTGCATATGTCAACGGACATGATTATGCAATTCTCACACACTATTAGGAGTATAAGAGTCTCTATTCTCTAGACTTACTTTATTATTGGCTTACTTTAAAAATTATTAGTATAAGGATTATTGGATATTAATAGAGTACATGGATGTATGAAGCTCAATTTTTGGAAGGTGTTGTATCTTTCTAATTTATCATAAATAAGAAAGATACATGTAAGGCCTATTACTTCTTTTCCCTACAGGGGATGACTCTATTTTATTTTATTGAGCGTATTCCATTTTGCTCTATGTCCTTGGCCCTCCAGCCTTTTTACTATTCAGCTATGTCTGGGTCATTGGTACAGTATAAAAATGTTAAAAAATTTATAGTAATTTATATATTTTTTATACTTACCAATGACCCAGACGGGGATGGCCCTCCCAGGAGTTGGGAACTCTTGCCTCCCCGCTGAGTACATAGCGCTTACCAGGCACTGGTTATTAGAATGATAAATGGCGCCAATTTCGGAACGTCCTTGACACTGCGCATGCGCAGTGGGGGCGAGGTGTGGAGGGCCTCTCTGGACATGTTTTCTTTAGTTTTAGATGCAAATTTTGGGGATTGGGGGGCAAAATTTGTGTTTGGCCCTATATTTTAAGAGTTAGCACCAGCTATGTCTGGGTCATTGGTAAGTATAAAAAATATATAAATTACTATAAATTTTTTAACTTTCACTGGCAAAATGGATATTCAATTAAGAGGATTCTACTGTACCACGTTATGAAAATTCAATGCAAAACAAAATGTATCGAACATGCAGTGCTTCCCCTTGATTTGAATTTCCGTATTCACAATTGTCAAAAGCAACCCGAATGCAGTGTTTTCAATTGTAGTACTGTCGTCACACTGACTTATCAATGATATGGTATAAACCTTTCAAGGTATGTGTTATATTTTCTTAATTATAATTAGAGCTAATTTCAGTGGATGGCTGCCAGCTGTTAGATATATTGCATTTCTCATTAAACTGCTTTGAATAGACTGAAAATTACTGTTTGTGGCTGATGCTAAAAAATTTTACAGGAGGGTCCCTAAATGTTCGACAGGAGTCAGTTTGTACCTGTCATTTTGTCCGGCATCCCCCAAAAATTATATCGAGGCTTGCATTTAACCATAATGTAACTAGGAATTTAACTGGTAGAGTGCTAAATTACTTTTCAATAGTCATTTGTAAAGTGTGTATTTTTTTAGTCCCCTACCGGCATCGTCGGAGGGGACTATAGGTTTGCACTCCGTCCATCCATCAGTCTGTCAGTGTCAGTCACACTTTAGTTTTCCAGACTTTTTTTTGAAACGCTTCAACGGAATGATTTCATTTTTGGTAAACTACTATAGAACGACGACTTACAGATCAAGTTTTAGATTCATTCTGATTGCTTTATTCTTTTGTGAGTTACGGCCCTTGGAAATATGTGAAAAAGCACCAAAATATCAGTTTTCCGGAGTTTTTTGGAAACGCTTCAGCGGAATGATTTCATTTTTGGTAAACTACTATAGACCGATGACTTACAGATCAATTTTGAGTTTCATGCTGATTGCATTATTCTCGTGTGAGTTACGGCTCTTGGAAATATGGAAAAGCACCAAAATATCAGTTTTGCGGAGTTTTTTTGGAAACGCTTCAACAGAATGATTTCATTTTTGGTAAACTACTATAGAATGATGACTTACAGCTCAAGATTGAGTTTCATGCTGATTGCATTATTCTTGTGTGAGTTATGGCCCTTGGAAATATGGAAAAGCGCCAAAATATCAGTTTTCCGGACTTTTTCTGGAAACTCTTCAACGGAATGATTTCATTTTTGGTAAAGTACTATAGAACGATGACTTACAGATCATGTTTCATTTACACTCTGTCCATCCATCCGTCAGTCTGTCAGTCAGTCTGTCGGTCGTACTTGAGTTTTCCGGACTATTTTTGGAAACGCTTCAAAGGAATGATTTCATTTTTGGTAACCTACTATAGAACGATGACTTACAGATCAAGTTTCATTTACATTCTGTCCATCCATCCGTCAGTCTGTCAGTCAGTCTGTCGGATATACTTTAGTTTTCCAGACTTTTTTTGGAATTGCTTCAACGGAATGATTTCATATTTGGTACCCTACTATAGAACGATGACTTACAGATCAAGTTTCATTTGTACTCTGTCCATCTGTCAGTCTGTCAGTCAGTCTGTCAGTCATACTTTAGTTTTCCGGACTTTTTTTGGAAACGCTTCAACGGAATGATTTCATTTTTGGTAAACTACTATAGAACAATGACTTACAGATCAAGTTTGAGTTTCATGCTGATTGCATTATTCTTGTGTGAGTTATGGCCCTTGGAAATATGGAAAAGCGCCAAAATATCAGTTTTCTGGACTTTTTTGGGAAATGCTTCAACGGAATTCATGCTGATCACATCTAGGTTATAACATTTGTATAATTATTACTGCTCATTAGTCCGGTAGGGGACGTTTTATTGCTTCAGCGATACGAGCATTCTTGTTAAAAGATATCACGCTACCAGCAAAAGGAGCATTAGTTTAGCAAGATACTGCTCAAAAATAACTGTTTTATTGTAATTCATTGGAGAGTGCCCATTGGCACTCACCAATGAATTGTAACAAAATAATTTTATATTAATATTTTTCTTTTACTGCTGAGCCAGCAACAAATTAGCACAAACAGTGTAAAACCACTATGGTGGCTTTCAACACTCTTCAGTGGAGCCAGTGGCTTCTAGCACTCAACCTGTTAACTAATTGAAATTTGTTTGCCAGTGCTCGCAGAGCTCTGTCAAATAGAATGAATTGGTTAAATAAATACTGGAGAAGTAGGCTCTAAACGAAATTGGCCCATCGGAGAAGTCTGTCCAAAACAAAGTCAGCCCAAAAGACAAGTCTGCCCACAGGAGAAGCCACTCGAAAACAAAACGTTGGCTCACAAGAAAAGTCAGTGCACAGAAGTCAACCCCAAACAAAGACAGCTCACAGAAGTCGTCCCGACATGAAGTCTGCCCACAGGAGAAGTTGGCCCTGAACAAAGTTGGTCCGTATTAGTGAAAGAGTTGCCTTGTACCAGTGGTACACAATACTGTGGACTGTATTTATGTCTCCCCTTCCCAGAAGGGAGACATATTGTTTCAGTGCATATTCTTCTTCTTCTTCTTCTTCTTCTTCTTCTTCTTCTTCTTCTCATACAAACTTTGTCTGTGGCATAACTTTTTGTCTTTTGACCTAGACCTTAGATATTTGTCATGTGGATGTATCACCATGAGCTGGTGTGTCGCGTACCATAGTGACCTTCGTGTGACCTTGACCTTTGACCTGAAGGTCAGATTTATGAGCTTTTTAAGGGAAACTTTGTCCGGGGCATAACTTTTTTGTCTTTTGACCTAGACCATAGATATTTGGCATGTGGATGTATCACCATGAGCCGGTGTGTCGCGTACCATAGTTACCTTCATGTGACCTTGACCTTTGACCTGTAGGTCATATTTATGTGCTTTTTAAGGGAAACTTTGCCCGAGGCATAACTTTTTTGTCTTTTTTACCTAGACCATAGATAGTTGGCATGATTGTCAATATTATTCATGTATATATAATTTGTAGTGCATTAAATAGAAAGGAAGGGGAGACATAAGTTTTAGTGTGCTAAAACAGTTTCTAGATTATTATGTTAGTGTGTTTACTCAATAATTTCAATATCCAGTACTATGCTACAGCCCATTGGAACAAGGTACATTGCAACACAATATTCAAAAATTACACAGTTTTATTTGATTTTGAAGGTATGGAGTGGGAAGTTCTCCATTCTGGAAGGTTGCAGCAATCTGCTTAATGTGGGAAACACTGGTGTGTGTGTGTTTGGGGGGGGGGGGGGGGGTATGTCAGTATAAACATCAAACGAATCAGCATTGATGAAACCACATGAATAAACTAATTGTGAGGGGGGACAAGAATTCTGGAGTTTAGGAGGAAAATTGGGAAAGACAATGACAAGTATTGCTAAACCTTGTAATTTAGGAGGATTTTTTCCAACCCCTTCCCTGATTATTTAACAATTATTTGCTGTACCAATGGACGCTTTTCAGGAAATAATTTGAAAATAATTTTCATGTGTTATATGGTGCTCCACAAAAAGCATGTGTTATAGTGTATGGCAAAAATGAATTTTCCATGTGCAATAATAGTGCTCCACAAAAAATAGCTTGTGTTATAGTTCTCCTATTATAGCGCTCCACAAAAAATAGCTTGTGTTATAGGGATTCACAAAAATAGCATATATTATAGCACTCCACAAAAAATAGCTTGTTCTAGTGTGCCACAAAAATAGCATATATTATAGCACTCCACAAAAAATAGCTTGTGTTATAGGGATTCACAAAAATAGCATATATTATAGCACTCCACAAAAAATAGCTTGTTCTAGTGTGCCACAAAAATAGCATATATTATAGCACTCCACAAAAAATAGCTTGTTATAGTGTGCCACAAAAATAGCATATATTATAGCACTCCACAAAAAATGGCTTGTGTTATAGTGCTCCACAAAAATAGCATATATTATAATGCTCTACAAAAATATGATATATTATAGCGCTCCACAAAAATAGCATATATTATAATGCTCTACAAAAATATGATATATTATAGCGCTCCACAAAAATAGCATATATTATAATGCTCTACAAAAATATGATATATTATAGCGCTCCACAAAAATAGCATATATTATAATGCTCTACAAAAATATGATATATTATAGCGCTCCACAAAAATAGCATATATTATAATGCTCTACAAAAATATGATATATTATAGCGCTCCACAAAAATAGCATATATTATAATGCTTGTTTTAGCGTGATAATGGATTCATCACAGCATTGCTCTCTCTTCCTCTAAGACTAAGACAATAAATGTGCTGTTTTTAGCTGTTAACAGTCTTCATGTTGCTTTTCTTTGAATTATACCCGTTGTCAGTAGTGAAGACTTCTGACTTTCTTCATTATGCTAATTAAATTCAAACGAGTAACAAAAATTTAATAAGTAAAGGGTATACATCAACGGCAAAAAATACGAAACCGAGGAATATCGTATACTTTTGCAACCCGTTCAGTGTCACAAGGGTCAGAAATTTGGGCACTTGTCACACAAATGCAATGGGGAACAACAATGTATGAAATGCGTCAACAAACATATCGCGAAGGCATGCAATGCCACAACTCTGGAAAGCCCCAATTGTGGGGCAACACTCCCAGCAACTATCGCGAGTGTAGCCACTTCAAAAAAGTTAAAATAAACATCCAGATTAAAGCTCTAAATGTAAGTTGTGCCAAAAACTTGTCCTCACCTTATTCCATGTGCACCCTAATGGCTAGCTCTATTTTGTCCATTGGCATTTTGTCTACGCACCTCCAAAATCATAGTCAAATAGCTGATAACACTGCAGCATGTGAAAAACTTGGATTCAAATTTATTCAAATCGAGTCCCTGGGTTGATATTTTAACTTAGTGCAATTTGTGGATTATTGTTTAAAAATCATCTTCTTCAGATCCGCCAGGCAGAATTCTTTCATATTTGGTATGCAACATCTTTAGGGGGGCCCAATTCAAATGTGTTCAAATCGAGTCCCTGAGTTGATATTTGGGCTCTCTGTGGGAGCCCGAATTTTAACTTGGTGCAATATGAGGATTATTCTTTAAAAATCTTCTTCTCCAGATCCACCAGGCAGAATTCTTTCACATTTGGCATACAACATCTCTAGGGGGGGGGGGGGGGGGGGGGGGGGGGGGGGGGGGGGAGGGCCAGATTGGAGTTTGTTCAAATCGAGTCCCTGGGTTCATATTTGGGCTCCCTATGGGAGCCCGAAATTTAACTTAGTGCAATATGTTGAATTTTCTTTAAAAATCTTCTTCTTCACATCCACCAGTCAGAATCTTTTCATATTTGGTATATAGCATCTCTATGAGGGTTAGATTCAAGTTTGTTTAAATCGAGTACCTGGGTCAATATTTGCACTCCCTATGGGAGTCCGAATTTGAACTTAGTGCAATATGCGGAATTTTTTTCAAAAATCATCTTCAATTCCACCAGTCAGAATCTTTTCATATTTGGTATATAACATCTCTCGGGGGGTCAGATTCCATTTTGTTCAAATTGAGACCCTGGGTCAATATTTGGGCTCCCTATGGGAGCCCAAATTTCAGCTTAGTGCAATATGTGGAATATGCTTTAAAAATCTTCCTCTTCAGATCCACCAGTCAGAATCTTTTGATATTTGGTATGCAGTATCCTTAGGGAGTTGAGATTCAAGTTCGATCAAGCCAAGTCCCTGGCTTCATATATATGCTGAAAATTTGGAGTCCAGTCTGGACTTAGAAATTTTGGACCAAAATCTGGAAATGAGTTTTTAGATCACCTGAGCGAAGCTCAAGGGGAGCTTTACTAATCACTTTCCATCCATCTTCCGTCATTGTCCTTCGTCGTCCATCCAGCATTAACTTTACATAATTGACTTCTCACGAACTTCTGGACCAAATTCAACAAAATTTGCTGTGCTTGTTCCCTATCACATGTCAATTTGTTCAAATTAGGTTGCCACGCCCACAGGGGTACCACAGGGGTACCACAGGGGGCATAACTCTGATAGCACTCTAAATTTCTTTCCAAAATTAAAAAAAAATCTTTTTCTTCAGATCCACTGGGCCGAATTCTTTCATATTTGGTATATAACATTTCTAGTGGGTTCAGATTCAGGTTTGTTTAAATCGAGTCCCTGGGTTAATATTTGGATTCCCTGTGGGAGCCCGAATTTTAACTTAGTGCAATTTGTGGATTATTGTTTAAAAATCATCTTCTTCAGATCCACCAGGCAGAATTCTTTCATATTTGGTATGCAACATCTTTAGGGGGTCAAATTCAAATGTGTTCAAATCGAGTCCCTGAGTTGATATTTGGGCTCTCTATGGGAGCCCGAATTTTAACTTGGTGCAATATGAAATTATTCTTTAAAAATCTTCTTCTCCAGATCCACCAGGCAGAATTCTTTCATATTTGGTATACAACATCTCTAGGGGGGACCAGATTGGAGTTTGTTCAAATCGAGTCCCTGGGTTCATATTTGGGCTCCCTATGGGAGCCCGAAATTTAAAACAGTGCAATATGTTGAATTTTCTTTAAAAATCTTCTTCTTCACATCCACCAGTCAGAATCTTTTCATATTTGGTATATAGCATCTCTATGAGGGTTAGATTCAAGTTTGTTTAAATCGAGTACCTGGGTCAATATTTATGCTCCCTATGGGAGTCCGAATTTTAACTTAGTGCAATATGCGGAATTTTTTTCAAAAATCATCTTCAGTTCCACCAGTCAGAATCTTTTCATATTTGGTATATAACATCTCTCGGGGGGTCAGATTCCATTTTGTTCAAATTGAGACCCTGGGTCAATATTTGGGCTCCCTATGGGAGCCCAAATTTCAGCTTAGTGCAATATGTGGAATATGCTTTAAAAATCTTCCTCTTCAGATCCACCAGTCAGAATCTTTTGATATTTGGTATACAGTATCCTTAGGGAGTTGAGATTCAAGTTTGATCAAGCCAAGTCCCTGGCTTCATATATATGCTGAAAATTTGGAGTCCAGTCTGGACTTAGAAATTTTGGACCAAAATCTGGAAATGAGTTTTTAGCTCACCTGAGCGAAGCTCAAGGGGAGCTTTACTAATCACTTTCCATCCGTCTTCCGTCATTGTCCTTCGTCGTCCATCCAGCATTAACTTTACATTATTGACTTCTCACGAACTTCTGGACCAAATTCAACAAAATTTGCTGTGCTTGTTCCCTATCACATGTCAATTTGTTCAAATGAGGTTGCCACGCCCACAGGGGTACCACAGGGGGCATAACTCTGATAGCACTCTAAATTTCTTTCCAAAATTAAAAAAAAATCTTTTTCTTCAGATCCACTGGGCCGAATTCTTTCATATTTGGTATATAACATTTCTAGTGGGTTCAGATTCAGATTTGTTTAAATCGAGTCCCTGGGTTAATATTTGGGTTCCCTGTGGGAGCCCGAATTTTAACTTACTGCCGTATGAGGATTATTTTTTAAAAATCTTCATGTCCAAAAATGGCATAAAAATTGTAGGGGTTAGGTCCATTGGGGTTAGGTTGTAGATTTTTAGATTGAAATGGGGTGTTTTTGGACACAGGAATTCAATTTTTTTTTTACCATGGGCCAAACCATCGTTGACCCTTGGCCGCCCCCATATCGGACAGATTTATTTCCCTCTGGTGGAAACCCTGATTATTGTTACCTAGGTTAACTAGCTCAAAATTTAGGGACGCAAAATTCTGAAATGTGAAGGCCTGGAAAGTTTTTTCCACACACCCCATACCCCATCACAACTCCACCGCTAGTTAGAAATTCAAGAGGTCTCACCCCCTATTAAAATGACTCTAAACCAGGCTGACATGTGCGAGTTTGCCCCCTCCCCCTCCCCTCAGGGTGAAAAATTTCACACGAATGCTCGTACCGTTCGCGTGTCGGTTACGCAAAATGTAAAACACGCGAACGGTTGATCGGTTAACGAAAATCGGGTCGCTACATTGAGCAATGCACCTATGTCCCTTTCTGACATGCAAAATGTTCTTTTTTAACTTATATAACTTTTATATAATTTGAACCCCCCTCGTGACCCACGCCTACACTCCCAGGAAGTCTAACACCCGAACAAAATTATATTTGAAACACTGTTTTCATAGATTTTAACTGGTGACAAAAAGTTGCAAAATGGTTAGCCAAGAATTTTTGCGAAACCGAACGATCGGTTAGCCAAACCGAAATCACGGGAACGGTCAATTGGTTAAGGTAATTTTTGAAATTTTTCGCCCACAAATTTGGGCGGGTTCCGCTTTTTTTTACCTTTTTAGAAAACTGCCCAAAAAATGGAAAAAAAATACAGCTGGGCTGAATTTCAGTGGTTCAAAATTGGTGAGGGTGTTTAGCTATAACTCTCCCCTACCCCGGAGTACATTGCTATGTGAATGGAATATGCCCACCACACTGTTTATTTGGGGAAACAGCTTCAAGAAACTGGAATGTAATTCTTGATTTATATTATATTAGAGATGTTTATTTGAAATTTAAAACATTAGACATGCTTCTGAATGGAAGTTTATGGAACAGACGTCAGAATATCACTCTTTACTCAAGAGAAAGTAGCACAGATAAGATGTCACAGGTTGAGTATACTAATGAAACTCAAGGAAAAGAAAATCAAATTATGTTTAATTTTCACCCCGGCATAACATAGCACTACAGGATAAGCATTTGGCCTTCTCGTCAGTGGAAGTTTCAATGGTAAAGAAATCCCATATTTTACTGTATTTTGGTGGTAATTTTTAGACTTTCTGCCAAAGCTGCAATGTCGTGATTCATGAACGTATTTATTTGTAATGTTGATCGAATCTTAGACAAAATTTGCAGAAGAGATTTACTATAGAAGGGGTGGTATCCAGGGTTAACCCTTTACCCAAATCTAGCAGTACTAATGCATTATTCACACAAATCTCCATTCAAATTTTATGACCCCTCTTTGGAACACACACATTCAGCTCATTCCAACAAAGGTCATATGCCATGTTTTCGAGACAAAACAATAAAAATTTTAGTTATTCATGAAATTTTTAGGCAACTGTTGTCTGTTATTCACATTGCTTCATGAAATTTCAGTACATTTAGAAGTTACCTCAGTAATCAAGGGTTAATTCCCCTTAATTAAATGTCACCTCTAAAAAACAACCACTTTGCATACCTTACCTTTTTACCAGCATAACTGCCAAAACTTGTCAGCATTCTTCGCAAAAGTCACTATTCAAATTTTAATTTTTGTCTCTAAAACATACATGTACTTATCGCTTGTAAATACCCCATTGGAATGAGCTTTTTGAGCTCATTCCAATGAGAGGTCGCACACCATGCTTTTTGAGACAAAAAAGCAATTTTTTAGTTATTCCAGAATTTCATACGTAAAACACAGCTTTATGACTTCACATTGGAATGAGCTCTCTAAGCTTGTTCCAATCAACATTCACGCACTATGTCTTTGACACAAAAAATAAAATTTTCCACTTATTCAGGAATTTTGTTTGCAGGAACACTCTTACCCAAACATCCCCCCCCCCCTCACCTCCACACACACAAACAGACACACACACCTAAAAAATCGTCAGCAAAAAAACTGAGTAACTTCAATTTTTAAATGCATTATAGGAACAACTTGCCTAATGAAATTTAAATACTTTTGCATCATTCTGTGTCAGGAACAAACCATTTACCATATCTTTACGCAAAACTCTCCAGCATCATTCACAAGAAAACACCATTATATATTCACATTTTTGTCTCAAAAATATACCTTATCTTCCCATACCCCTATTGGAATAAGCTGTTTGAGCTTGTTCCAATGATGATAAAAAAAAACAATATTTTGGAAAACTTTTGTTCTCTTGCATGCAAATATATACATGTAGCACATGGAAGATATCCACAGTTGGAGAGAGATGTCCAAGGCTATCTCTTCTGACTCTGTAATCTTAACTATTTGAGCACTGGGAGCCACTGTCATATTGGCTTTAAGAAAACGTATTTGCCAGGCTATAGTCTTCACATTCCTTGCTTGTGCTTCATGCTAAACCAGTTTGTCTGCAGAGATAAATTTGCTTTATTAAAAATCATTGGAGAGTGGCTGTTGGCACACGTCAATGATTTTAAGTAAAACAAATTTTACGTAACAAATGTTGACCTTCAAATAAAATCTATCACTCAACTAGTTAATGTTGATGAGGCATGACATGGTGAAAGTGACCTAAAATACTTATGAGAGCCACTTTGTCAGGTGAGCGATTAAGGCCACGTGGGGCCTCTTGTTCATTTTGTACTTTGTGATAATAATCGTGCTGGAAGTGGTTTGTTAACTTGTAAAGATTCGGAAAGTAGAGGATTCATTGAACATCACATAGTAATTAACTCGTAAAGTGCTGGAAGCCCATATTTGGACCATAGGAAATACCACAGCTTGTGACTATAATACCTGCTCTCTGTTAAAGAAGGTTTCATTTTGACCCTGGAGAGAAACAGACTTTATTACAGTGTGCAAAATATTAAAAATTACTCTAACCGACTGACCGTTCACGTGGTTTGAAGATGGCGAACCGAACACTTGGGTACAGAAAAATTTCTGGGAAACTGCCTTTTTATATGCCCGTTTTGAAAAAACGGGTCGTATTATGGTATACCGCTGTCCGTCTGTCCGTCCATCTGTCCATCTGGTCACACGTCGTATGATAACTCAAGAATGCTTTGAGAGATTTTCGTGATTTTTGGGTAGGTGGTGTATATCGATGGAGGAAAGCTCCCTTTGGTTTAGTGTCGTCGTTCGATTAGTCATTCCAGAGTTATGGGACTTTATTACTTAGAAAATTGTTGATTTTTTACACGTCATACGATAACTCAAGAACGCTTTGAGAGACTTTTGTGATTTTTGGGTAGGTGCTGTATATCGATGGAGGGAAGCTCCCTTTCATTTAGTGTCGCTGGTCGATTAGTCATTCCAGAGTTATGGGACCTTATTTATTTATTTATCGAACAATAACTTGAAAATGCTTAGAGCAATGTTCATGATTTTCAGGATTTTTTGGTTGCAAGTATATGTTGATAGAAGGAATCTCCCTTTCAATTTGTGTCGCTGTCCGATTTGTCATTCCAGAGTAATGGGACTTTATTCATCGAAATATAGGCAATTTTCCACATGTTGACTTTGAGCAATTTTCATGATTTTTTGGTGGCAAGTATCAGTAACCTGACATGTACACATGTATACTCATATTGTGTGGTTCCCTCTTGTAATTAATAATGGGCGTATCATGCACTCATGGCGCAGCTGTTTATTAACATTAACAAGAAGTATTCATATATTGCGTGGATTGAAATGTATATATCCTCCGAAGGCAAAAGTCTAACCGGTAGATTGCTAGAAACCCATATTTGGTTTTTATTCTGAACTGCAGGTACCTAAAGTTAAAGGCATCATATTGTGTGGATGTCCTTGATATTATCTTGGAAGTAAAATTACTTCATCTCCATCAATTTGCATTGTTACAATTAATCGGAGAGTGCCTATAGACATGCTCTCATTAATTGTAACAAGACAAAAATGAGTGAACAAACTTTTGGCTAACCGGTCATCCGTTCGCGGAGATTTAAATTTGCGTAACCACCATGCGAACAAAATGAGTATTCTCGTCAAATTGTAAGTCGTCCGAAAGTGACGTCTGGGAGATTTGTTGTGACATCTTTTCACTCTTCGATGAGACATGGGGAAAACATACACATGACAGATTTGCAACACATTATAACACAAAGCATGCAAAATTCAATTCCAAAATTCAATTCCAGATGGCGGTGTCCAGGAACGAGTGGAATAGATGTTTTCTATTTTTGGTGGGATGGGGTTGTACCTCCACCTAGATTGGCTGTGAAGGCAGTTCTGAAAAATAAAACGGGAACATGCAAGATGCACTTTAGTTATTCTGATGTGGAAATCATCTTTTTGGCCTGCATTATGTCAAGGCACACTGTTATTAATGACACACAGCTTAGTAACATTTGATTGGATAGTTCCTATTGGCACTATCCAATCAAATGTAACAGAGCAATATATGATGAAATGAAATCTGTGGTCAAGAATAATGCAGCACTCGACCAATTAATACTTATAATCTAGCAAGTGCTTCATGTCCAGCGTCATCTTTCTGTTCAGGCAGATAACATTTGACTTAAAACGCCTCCATAGATTTTGCCATTATGCCTCTCCCTGCTTGTTATTATCCAGGCATTTAGTTCCAGACCTGCTGTATTACATCACGGTCTAGTTGACTTGACATCAGGCTTCTAAGTTTTAAGAAACGAAAGTACTTCTAATTTGTTCATGACCTACTCTGTCATTAGGGTTCACATAATGTGCCAAAGGACATAAATTGGTGCCCTGAAAAAATGGCACAGGACAAAATGGCACTCTTTTTTTGACTTACTAGGAAAAAATGGCACACCAAAAATGTTGTTTTTTGAGGGGGGCGGAAAAAATGGCACAGGAAAAAGTGGCACACTTCTACAGTTACCTAGGAAAATATGGCACTGGAAAAAATGGCATATTTTATCATTATTTATTTGTTTTTTTCAAAGAAAAGTGTAATATTAAACTGGGTATGAAAGCAGTATCAGTATTTATTCCCCAATATTCTTTTAATAATAATAAATATTGTTTTATAAACACTGCCATATGGTACCTTAAGCTTAGTGTTCGAGTTGGCTTGTATGGAAGCTTTGTGCAACACAATAACTGTTATTTATTATTAATTGAATGTTGGTTATAGTGTAAACTCCTGTTAACTGAATAAAAAATCTTGTAACCTGTTGAGAAATTACCCTGACTCGTCCCAGTTTTCCTTTGTTTATAGATCTATTTGGCCTCAGTACAACCAATTTATTTATTTATTTATTGATGTTTAAGGTCACATATTTATGCACAATGGCTAATCATGACCCTGACAGTTTTACGGGTGGAGGAAGCCGGAGTACCCAGAGAGAACCACCGAGCAACGACAAGCAGCTGCCAGCTCCCCAACATCGTAACTCTGCACTGCCGCACAGGCAGGGTTAGATTGGTTGAAGACATGCGTACCATCGACGTGCAGTACGCCTTAGTACACAGCGTCATCGTGCCCCCACGTGGGCAATGGAGATGAAATGTCTTGCCCATGGACACAACGTGGTTGCCGCAGGTGGGGTTCGAACCGAGGACCTCTCGGCTTGCAGCCTGCACCTCTACCTACTGAGCCACCGCGCTCCCCAGTACATCCAATACAGGCATTTAATCTATTATATCTTGTTTGACAGATTATATCTGTCAAACAAGATATAATAGAATAAATGCTAAGTTTATCACCAGAATACAGGAAAGTGACACAATCCCTGTTAATTGAAAATACTCCTGTTAATTGAATAATTTTTTATGGCAAAGTGGCCATTCAATTAACAGGGTTCCACTGTACCATTTTTTTGTTGGTAATTACAACTCCTGACATCATTTCTTGGAAACTACCAAAAACTTGTAAATATGTAAATTTCTGATCTGAGGTAAATTAGCAAATATGTATTAGTGCTTTGTTTTAATATTTTGTGCTATTTTTTTAATCACCTCTTTCTTCCAGAAATAAAAAAAAGTTGTTAATTTTGTGTTTTTATATTTAAATGGCATGTACCATTTTTTCCTACCAATTGTGCCATTTTTTCCTAGGTGATTAGGGAAGTGTGCCATTTTTTCCTGTGCCATTTTTTTCTCCCATGCGTGCCATTTTTTCCTAGGGTGTCAAAAAGTGTGCCGTTTTTTCCTGTGCCATTTTTTTCTGTCCCATTCTTTCCTACATTCCATTAATCAGTATGGTGATAATTTTTGTTTCTTTGGAAACCTTATAAATCCAACTGATATATAAAAAATATACAGTAATTATTCACATTTAGGCCACACAAAGTACATTTGTTTCTCAGGCCATTGTTTGTAAATTTGCATGCGGGCAAGCTGTTTTTTAATTTATTATTTCTGTAGTTATTTTTTTGCCATCAAAAGTTCATGTTCTTGGTTTATGTTTTAGGCCTCATAATCTACTGAATAACATGGGTGGTGGTGTATCTCGGCCCTTGAGAGCAAGAAGGCTTTGCAATACTAAAGTATTGCAAAGCCTTCTTGCACTCAGTGGACAAATTTATCAATTTTATTAACTTGGGTAAAATATCAGACATAAACCATTTAATTTTTATTTTTCGTCGAGTTGTGATGAAGGCAAACTCGACTTATAGTTTGATGAATGGCAGGCGGGCGGGTGGACGGTCGGGCAGGCAGGTGTTTTGGCGAGCGGACGGGAGGGCGGCATTTTATATGGGCGGGCGTAAATAATTGGTTTCCGGTTGATAATGGTTCAACCCATGTTCATGAAACTTCATAGATAGGTTGGTATCGGTGATAGGAAGAACCCTATTAATTTTGGACTTGCTTGGTCAAAGGTCAAGGTCACAGACCTTGAACATAGTAAATTGTAAACAATTGGTTTCTGGATGATAACTTGACTATGGTTCAATCCACATTCATGAAACTTCATATGTAGGTTGGCCTTCGTGAGAGGAAGAACCCTATTTATTTTGGACTCACCAGGTCAAAGGTCAAGGTCAAAGTGACCCTGAACATAGTAAATCAAAACAATTGGTTTCCAGATGATAACTTGATAATGGTTCAACCCATGTTCATGAAACTTCATAGTTTAGTTGGCATCAGTGAGAGGAAGAACCCTATGTATTTTGGTCTCGCTAGGTGAAAGGTCAAGGTCACAGTGACCTTCAACATAGTAAATCGTAAGCAATTAGTTTCCGGATGATAACTTGATAATGTTTCGACCCTCGTTCATGAAACTTCATAGGTAGGTTGGCATCAGTGAGAGAAAGAACCCTATATGTTTTGGACTTGCAAGGTGAAAGGTCAAGGTCACAGTGACCTTCAACATAGTAAATCGTAAACAATTGGTTTCCGGACGATAACTTGATAATGGTTTGACCCACATTCATGAAACTTCATAGGTAGGTTGGTCCAGATGAGTGGAAGATCCCTATTTATTTTGGACTCACTAGGTCAAAGGCCAAGGTCACAGTGACATTGAACATAATAAATCATAAACAATTGCTTTCCAGATGATAATTTGACAATGGTTCCTCCTACGTTCTTGAAACTTCATAGGTAGGTTGGCATTGGTGCAAGAAAGAGCTCTATTTATTTTGGAATCACTAGGTTAAAGGTCAAGGTCACAGTGACCCTTCACATAGTAAATTGTAAACAATTGGTTTCCACACATCAGTTGGTCTAAGGGTCGCAGTTTACAATGATTAAACCCACTTTTGTGCTGTCACAACTCGACATTGGATCGGTGATCCTATCGGCATTTTTTAAAGTTTACATTGGTTATAAAAAGAGAGCATGCGACAGCCAAAAGAACCATTGGCTGGTCCTGAGAAACAGATTTTTACTTTTTTAGGCCTTATCTCATTGAATTATGATGTTAGAATCAATTTTTTATTATCATTTCTTCTTCTCCAAACAGAAGTTGAAGGCATCCAATATCTTGTTGGTCAGAGCACAATTTTTTCATCAAAATTTGGTTATTAAAATCCTAAAATTTGAAACAATAAATTTCTTGGAACTTCTCCCATGCTCAACAAATTACGATTTAATCCCCCTGCACACTGATGTCAAAATATCTAAATTTTAGACAGAAAACATTTCCCATAATGCAACTAGAAATTTAACCAATTCAATCTCGTTTGACAGAGCTCATTGAGCTCTGTCAAACAAGATTGAATTGGGTAAATTTCTAGATGCATCATGGGAAATAACAGCTTCCTGAAATTTTGGTATTTTGACATCAGAGTGAAGGGTGTTAAACTTCTACCATTGTATTTCCTTGCAGTATAGTGTCCGCTAATTCTAACTTCATTTTTATTTTAGGTTTTATGCTTTCTTCCTGTGAGGATGATACAAAAGGAATTATGAAGCTTCTAAGGGTATGATGTAGTTATAGTTTCACCACTGCTGATTGATTGGAGTTAATGAATAAAGGCCTGAAGATTATATTTTTTTGTTACACTTTGACAGTCGACGTCCTGTGGCTTGGTTTTGCACTTGTTTCAAGGCAAGTGTTGGTTGACTGTATTGGCTGCCAAGGCTTGCCTACTGAGACAACTAAAAAGAAACTTAGAATGTATTCTAACTTTCTAATTTCCCTAGAGACTGCATGTTGGGACACCTGTTTTGCTGCAATAAAAGGATATCAAAAGTGGAAAGAGGCCCTTAAGGGTTAATTGAATAGGAACTTTGCACGGTCAAACAAGATTCAGTGATATAAATGTAACATTGTAAGTTCCGAGTATTCTTGTCCAAGCAATAATTTAAGTACTAAGTGCCCAATGGATCCCAATTTCTTCTGGTGGGGCTGGGTGGCGTTGCAGTAACCGGTTCTCGTCAGATCATCGAAGTTAAGCAACATCGAGTGTGGTTAGTAGTTGGATGGGTGACCATTTCAGCGACTGATTCATGCTCCCGCGCTGTGTCCTTGGGCAAGGCACTTAACCCTGATTGCCCACATGGGGGCACGATGACGCTGTGTACTAAGGTGTACTGCACGTTGATGGTGCACATGTCTTCAACCAATCTAACCCTGCCTGTACTGCAGTGCGGAGTTATGATATTGGGGAGCTGGCAGCTGATCGTCGTTGCTCAGTGGTTCTCTCCGGGTACTCTGGCTTCCTCCACCCAAAAAACTGTCACGGCCATGATTAGCCATTGTGCATAAGTATGTGACCTCAACCACCAATAAATAAATAAATAAATAATTTCTTCTGGTGTACTAACATTTTTACAGTAAACTTTCTTTCAAAAATCAGTATTCTACCGTATCAACTATGTCATCTACTATATTGGTGTTTTGTAAGTTTTGCTTGTTCAGGCAATAACTTGAAAAAATGTATGTCTGACAGATGGTTCATTCCCATTAGACCAATTCCCTTTAGACCAACTCCCACTAGACCAATTCCCATTAAACCAATTCCCCTTAGACCAACTGATGTGTTCTACTTTCAAAATAATTAAAAAACAGAAGGATACTGGAGCAAAAGCCAGTCTTATGTTTCACCCTCATTCAAATGCAAGTAATATTTTGTTTATATAAATTTGTTTTATTACAAATTATTGGAGAGTGCCTAAGGGCACTCTCCAATAATTTTGTAATAAAACAAATTTCATGAGTAAAATAATCTAGCTCTTAACCAGTTAATAAAAGTAAATAGTTGGTCTAAGGGAAATTGGTCTCACAGTAAAATTTGAAGAAAATTGTGAAATTGAAGTAAAATGGTATATGTGTATTGATGTTTTAAATCTATATTTTTTATTTTTGTGAAATTGAAGTAAATGGGCTGAGAAATTGAAGTAAAATGTTACATGTATTGAGCTGTGCTGAAATGTTATTTATTTATTTATTTATTTATTTATTTATTTATTTATTTATTTATTTATTTATTTATTGGTGTTTAAGGTCACATACTTATGCACAATTTCTAATCATGACCGTGACAGTTTTATGGGAGAAGGCAGCCGGACTACCCGGAGAGAACCATCGAGCATCGATGAGCAACTGTCAGCTCCTCAACATTCTTACTCTGTTCAAGCTCTGCTCATCGACGTGCAGTACGCCTTAGTACACTGCGTCAGCATGCCCCCATGTGGGCAACCGGGATAAAGTGCCTTGCCCAAGGACACAATGCAGGTCGTCCCGGACGGGAATCGAACTCGGGGCATCTAGCAAAGAAGTCCAACAGTCTATCACTGATCCACCGCGCCTTCTTGCCAAAATGTTATAAACCTATATATTTTGTATGTTATGCATATAAATATATATTTTTACACTGTACCAATGACCCAGACTTAGCTTAGCTGGTGCTAACTCCACAAAAACCAGGGCCAAACACAAATTTTGCCCCCCAATCCCCAAAATTTGCATCCAAAACAAAAAGAAATCATGTCCTAAAGGACCTCCATAGTACGACTCTACTGCGCATGCGCAGTGACGCAGTCGTCCCGAAATTGGCGCCAAATATCTTTCTCTGTTTGGCCCTTCATCAGTCAACATCTCACTGATCTTTGTGCTTGTAAATCTCAGTTTAAAGGATGCCAGACACGTAATTCTTGGAGAAAATGTGATTCTAAGGAGGATAGAAGGAGGAGAGGAAAAAAGAAGTGGCAAAAAATAATCAGGGCTGTACTTAAAATTTTTTGTTGAAATTATGTTAAGTTGCCTATTTTCGAGGCAAATGCCTCTTGTTGTCATTCTTGCTAATTGTTGCACTGCTTATTCAGTGTTTCCTCTCCCCTAACCTTCTAAAGTCCCCCCTTGCAATTCTCCCATGCTTTTGGCATATTTTTGAGAAGTTTCATTTCTAAAAATTCCCTGGGAGAGTTGCTTGGTTACAGAATGTTTTCTGTTATTTTCCCCATAGTTACGTTTTCACCCATGGGTGTATAACGTTTGTGTTCTGCATCTTCCATCTGATGTTCTGCAGATTCTCCCCTGGGAGTCTCTGTTTTGCATCAGATAGAGTGTAATTGATGACTGATTCCGGGCCAGTTTTTTTTTTCAGTGCCTGGAGTCATGTTTTCTTCTGTGTTTACACTGTTTGTTTTCATTGGCAACAGCCTTTTTTGAGGGGGGCTGTTTGCCTTTGAGGTAGTTTATCTCATTATAAGATACATTTATATTATCCGAAAGTGTCTCATTAATTATTTTATATAATTTTAAAATTTTTGACCACACTTTGCCATCGGATCCATCGGGGCTCAACGTTACTTTTCAGCAACTTGGGCTTCTCTGAAAAAATATTTTTTCAAAATTATTTTGCTTTGCAATTGTTTTTTCATTTATTAATGGATCATGTTATTATGTATCTTTGTGTCAGGGGTTTTTGCGAGTAACTAGGACTTATTGTTGTTCTTTCACAATGAAGGGAACTTGTTCAAATTGTAATAGGAAGAAATCTTCCTCTGACTTTCATGATTATTGCATTAATTGTAGTCAGTGTTCTCGCATTAATCCCTGTCCTCTATGTGAACATTGGGATGAGAAACATTGGAAACGTGTGTCACGATATGTTGTTTCTGGAGAAAGAGCGATGCCGGCTCTTTCTCCGCAAGGTCACTCTACTCTCTCAGTTTCTATTTCAGAGGAACCAGAACAGGGTGATGTTTCCATGTTATCTTCTTCAAGTGTGCGTCCGTCGTCACAAATAAATACAGAGCTAGCGGCAAAAGTGCTCATGGAGATTAGACAAATGTCGTCCGCTAGCTCGCCCGGTGTAGCGTCCATTCACCGAATGGTTCGGCAGCCGGGTTCGTCCGATGCGGACCAAGAGGAAATTTTGGGTGATGCGAGCACTATAAAAATAATAGATGCACACCCAGTGACGGCGGATAGTGAACGAGAACGGAGGAAGCCTTTTAGTCCGGTTCCTAGCTCGTCCAGGTCCAGCCGGGCCGCGAGCGAGAGAGGCCCCTCTCTCGTACAACAACATCTGGGACCAGATGTTGTGGTACAAAATGTGTCTTTAGCGGAGCATACGTCCGTCGCTCGGGACGCTCCGTTGTATAAGCAGTCCGCAGAGACTGTTAAGGCTTCCTCTTCTCGCCGGCGCACACGACCGCACCTTGGCTGCGTGACCTCCGATATTTTGCCAGCTTCGCCGATGAAGGATTCTTCGGCGACCAGGTCACACCATCCGGCAGCCAGGGATTCGAGACCGATGGACTCCGGACGTTCGCATAGGAAAAGTATGCGGGAGCCATCTGATGCGGAGCTGCCCTCGGCAAAGCAGCGAAAGACCGCTCCTCCGCAGGTCTCGACGTCGGACATTCTAGTGCAGATAGCACAGCTTATCGCAGCATCCCAGCAGCCGACAGAGACGGTGTCGGATCGAGAATTATCCGACGGCGCTGGGTCGGTACGCTCCGCCGAAGCATCGGGGGCGGACGACCGGGAACATCGGGAGGTCCGACCGGATGGTGAAAGGGATACGGATGAATTGGAGCTATCCCTTTCGGAACAACACAAAGCTGCCGTGGACTTCATCCGGCACTTTCTTCCTCAAGTTGTTCCGTCGGGCCAGACTGCTGCGCTTCCGGACAGGAGAATTATAGCGTCATTGGACTCTGATTTTTTCGAGCGGTTCAGGGACATCGCTCCCGAGTTTCCGTCGCAGTCCAATAATGTTGCAAGAACATTTGAATTATTGAACGACGCTATTTTTAAACTTGCTTCCAGGACGGGGAAAGCAGGCTTCTTGTCCGCAAATACTCTCAACCTGCCTTTCATTAATGCAAGGAATAAATTCGACACGGCAGGTCAGGGTATACCGAGAGTTCCTCTGCGTATGGACGACGAGGCGGAAGACTTAGAGCTATCATTACCGTCGTCAGCTTCTATTCCAACCGCAGTGTTGGAAACAGCTATTGCGTCTAACAGAGCCAATTTAGATGCCTTATCTTACGCAGATCACCTTACGAAGGCGTTATCACTGCGTCTTCAAGGGGAAGAGTTTCAGGATATACAATCCTCCTTAAGACTTCTTTCAAGGGCAGTAGCTTATTCCACGTGTAACTCCGCCCTTTCAGTGGCAAATCTGGAGTTGGTTAGACGTGACGCAGCCCTGTCTACATCCACACTAGTGGATTCTAAGGTGAAGAACTCTCTTAGAGTCGCTTCGGTCTCAGGAGATCTTCTCTTTGACGGCAAGCTTTCCGCTATTTATGATAATATTAAAAAGAAAGCTAGTGATTCTCTGTTGTTTAGATCCGCTCCTAAAAGGTCGGATACAGCAGACACGAATAAGGCGGGCACTTCTGGGTCTTATCCGCCCAAGAGAGGTTCCTATAGAGGTTCCGGTGCGTCCTCTAGCTCTTATTCGAGAGACCGTCAGGATAGCGACTCTCGTTCGGGACGTCCTTCAGGCCGGGACAATCGGTCGGACGCCCCGAGGTCGACGAGGCGAGGTGCGGGTCGTGGAAGACGTGGTTTCTCCTACCGCAGGCCTCGCAGATCCAGGAGGTGATGGCTCAAACCTCTATCGCGTTCCGGTTGGCGGAAGGTTGTCGAGTTTTTCTCAAGAGTGGGCGTCGATTACGGACGACCCGTGGGTGAGAGGAGTGACTTCGGAAGGTCTAAAGATATCCTTCAAACGAAAGCCTCCATTAACTCGAAGTCCAAAGTGGACTCATCTTCCGTCAAACCCTCAGAAAAGAGACGCTCTGCTATCAGAGGTGCAGTCTCTTTTAATGAAGAACGCGGTAGAGGTCGTAGAAAACCAGGAATCGCTGGGATTCTACAGCCATCTGTTTCTGGTTCCGAAACCAGACGGCTCGTTCCGTCCAGTCATAGATTTGAGCTGGATAAACAAGCTGATCGTCGCTCCGAAGTTTTATATGGAGACGATTCGATCGGTCAGAGCGAGTATTCGGGTGAACGATTATGCAACGAGCATAGATCTCAAAGATGCGTACTTTCACGTCATGGTACATCCGACATTCCGAAAGTATCTACGCTTCGCAGTCCTAGGAGTGGTGTATCAGTTCCGGGCCATGTGCTTCGGATTGAATCTAGCACCCTGGGCTTTCACTCGGGTAATGAACTCGGTAATGATCTACTTCCGAGCTCATTCGTCTGCGGTAACGTCGGCCTACCTGGACGACATTCTTCAGAGGTACGGCAACGAGTTAACGCTTCAGAACGATGTTCAGAATCTTCTTCTATTGCTCCCACGTCTCGGTTTCATAGTAAACGAGGAGAAGTCGGATCTGGTGCCGTCCAAGTCATTCACTCATCTGGGAATGAGCTTCGAGACGCACAACAATCTCGTTCGTCTGCCGTTAACCAGAGCGAAATTAGTCAGTTGTTACGCTCGCTATTGTCTGAATACAGACAAAGTCACGGCGAGAGAATTTATGAGACTGATAGGTCTGTGCGGAGCCGCCGCGGATCTCATTCCGATGGGACGGCTACGCACACGGCCTCTTCAAATTTTCCTGACTCAGAATTGGAGTGTGAAAATTCATTCGCTCGATGTAGACGTTCTCTTGTCAGATCAAGTGAAACAAGAGATTCAGACTTGGGCAAACATTCAGTGGTTAACTCAAGGAGTTCCGCTGCAGTTGCCGGATCCGAGTTTTACCATTATGACGGATGCCAGTCAAACAGGTTGGGGTGCATCATTAATCCCAACGGATTCGAGATGCCAGGGTCTTTGGGATCCGCAATTCCTGTGCAAGCAGATAAACATCAAGGAAATGATGTCAATTTGGCTTGCGTTACGTCACTGGATGGACATTATTCACGATGCTCATGTCCAAATCCTATCCGACAATACGACAGTAGTGGCGTATATACGGAATCAGGGAGGCACTCATTCAGTTCCGTTGTTCAATCTAACGGAAAGAATCCTTCTGTTTGCGTTGGAACATCACGTTCTTCTTTCGGTCCGTCACATACCGGGTCGTCTGAATGTGCTAGCAGACTCCCTTTCACGAAAGGGTCGCTTGTTGCCGTCGGAGTGGACTCTCAACAAACAAGTATTCAATCAGATTTGCTACCAATGGGAACGGCCAATGATAGACTTATTTGCGACACATCTCAACAATCAGTTGCAGACGTATGTGTCCCCGTGTCCGGATCCAAGAGCATTTGCAGTAGACGCTCTATCGATCCCTTGGGACGGAATGATAGGATATGCGTATCCTCCAGCGCCGTTAATTCAACAAGTATTGCTAAAGATAAAACAATCTCAATGCAAGATTCTGTTGGTAGCATCTCTGTCGCCACAGAGACCGTGGATAAATCTACTCAGGTGTCTGTTGTGGGACCTACCTTGGAAGCTCCCTCCACGAGAGGATCTTCTTTGGCAGGGGAAATCGCGCCAACTACATCACAACCCGCAAGGTCTCAACCTTCACGTTTTTCCGTTGTGCGGTCCTTCTTGCATGGCAAGCACTTTACAGGACGAGCAGTGGACGCGATTTCTAACTGTAGGAGGACCTCCTCTTCGCTAAACTATGCGGCTAAGTGGAAGGTTTTCCGTCGTTGGTGTAGGGATCATTCTGTTGATATATTTGATCCCTCTATACCAGACATTGCTAACTTTCTAGTATACTTGTTTGACGAAATCAAACTGCAACCTGTTACTATAAAGGGTTATAGATCTATGTTATCTGATACCTATGCACATCATGATAGTTTACAAATTGGATCTAATGTCTCTTTATCGAAATTGGTTAGAAACTTTTCGATAAATAGACCCAGAACTCTTAGATTAATTCCTAAGTGGAATTTAGCTTGGGTTCTCCTTAAATTGAAGGAAAAGCCATTTGAACCTCTTGGGACAGTAGATTTCAAATTCTTATCTTATAAGACAGCTTTTCTCTTAGCTTTCTCTTCTGCCAGAAGAGTCAGTGAGCTTCATGCACTATCGGTGGATGATTCTCATTATCGTAGTGTTGGGAACACTATCACCTTCACTACTAATGTGGGTTTTTTAGCTAAGAATCAGGCTCCTAATAAATATCCGGAACCTATTGTTATTAAGGCTCTTCTGTCTTCAGATGGGCGTAGGCCTTTACTCTGTCCTGTTAGAGCACTACGTATCTATAAACAGAGATCTCAGTTCATCAGAAAGGGACGGAAACGTTTCTTTCTGTCTTTGATGCCTAATAGAAAGGACATTTCAGTCCATTCTATTGCTAGATGGATTCAGTTAACTATCCGTACTGCGTATGAAGATTTATCTTCTTCTCAGCAGTCTGTGCTTAAGATTTCTGCTCATGAAGTAAGAGCTCTTTCTACTTCCTGGGCTTATGCTAATAGTGTTGCTATTACAGATTTAATGAAGGCTGCTTATTGGTCTCAGCCATCCACATTTACTAATTTTTATCTCAGAAATATTGAGTCCATTTCTGGAGACCTGCATTGTTTAGGTCCGTTATCTGTTGCTCAGAATGTCGTCCACTAAACAGTTGCAACTATAGTTATGCAGGCTTTCTGTTCCGGCAGTGACTCCGTCCGGCTGCCCTCTTCGCTCTGGGCTATTTGACCCAGGGCAAGGGGAAGGGGGGGGGGGGGGTGTTCCCTTAGGTCACCTGCTTTATAGGGAAAAGCAAGGGAATGCCTCCTCCAAGACAGTATTTCTGAGTCGCTTCCGGGATGGTTTTAAAGTGTAATATTAATGTTTAATTTCATTCATGTCTTATTTTTAAAGTGTAGCTCGGTGTGAAGCATTTGTATATGTCAAGTGTCAAACGGGCTTTAATATACAATACTCGGACACTTTTAAATGATTATAAAGAGTCTCAATTCTCTGGACTACTTTATTTATTGGCTTGCTTTAAAAATAATTAGTATAAAGGTTATACTGGATGTTAATAGAGAACATGAATGTTATTGTGCTCAATTATTAAGGGTAGTGTATCTTTCTAATTTAAATATTAAATAAGAAAGATACATGTAAAGCCTAATACTCCTTTTCTCTTTAAGGGGTTACCTCTTTATTTTATAATTGAGCTTATTGGATTTTCCTCTATGTCCTAGGCCCTCCAGCCTGTTTACTATTCAGCTAAGTCTGGGTCATTGGTACAGTGTAAAAATGTTAAAAAATTTATAGTAATTTATATATTTTTTATACTTACCAATGACCCAGACGGGGATGCCCTCCCTGAGTTGGGAACTCTTGCCTCCCCGCTGAGTACATAGCGCTGACCAGGCACTGCCAGTAAGAATGATATTTGGCGCCAATTTCGGGACGACTGCGTCACTGCGCATGCGCAGTAGAGTCGTACTATGGAGGTCCTTTAGGACATGATTTCTTTTTGTTTTGGATGCAAATTTTGGGGATTGGGGGGCAAAATTTGTGTTTGGCCCTGGTTTTTGTGGAGTTAGCACCAGCTAAGCTAAGTCTGGGTCATTGGTAAGTATAAAAAATATATAAATTACTATAAATTTTTTAACTTTTATACTGAACCAATGACCCAGACTTAGCTGGTGCTAACTCAAAAATATTCAGGGTCAAACACAAATTTCCCCCCCCCCCCCCCCAATCTGAATGAAAACATCAGGCCCATGCCCCGAAATTAGGGAACATGAAATAATTTTACATACAAATTATAAGTTACAGCCCTGAACACATCCTTCCGCTGTTTCTTTCTCTCATTCTCTTATTTGATCCTTAGATCCACCATTTCCTTCATGATTTTGTGTCTGGCATCATTTTAACTGAGATTATAAGCACAGATATCAGTGAGATGTTACTTATTGAAGGGCCAAAAAAAGAATGAAGATTTGGCGCCAATTTCAGTACTTCCTTGACACTGCGCATGCAGTATGGAGGACCATATAGGACATTGATTTTTTGAATTTGGATGCAAATTTTTGGGATTGCAGGGGGGGAAAATTTGTGTTTGGCCCTGGATATTTTTGAGTTAGCACCAGCTGAGTCTGGGACATTGGTAAGTATAAAAAATGTATAAATTACTATAAATTTTTTAACTTTTTTTTATCAAATAAAGTGCTTTTCAGAAAATAAATATTTTCCTAATTATCCTTAATCAACTCTTAATCAATAACAGTAAATAGTTGGTCTTTTGGGAATTGGCCTAGTGGGAGTTGGTCTAAAGAGAATTGGTCTAGTGGAAAGACACCTGACAGATCTATGCATTTTCTGTTCCTTTAATGCTGATTACAGGCCAGATAATATTCTGGCATATCCTGTGGAGCCTTGGCTTCAAGGGATGGCCTTGAAATCGACAATGGGCCATTCAACGCCTTGAAATCCTTGACAATGGGCCATAATGGCTTGAAAAGCTTTGAATATTCTCAAAATAAAACATGAATGAAGTGTGTAATCATAAACTAAATAGTTTTATATGTCATAGTTCTTGTAAGCATAGTCCTAACTTGGGCTGTCACGATTAATCGATTGCCAATCAGTTATGCCAAAATCGATTAGTGTTTTCCTAGTCGAAGAATCGGTAAATTTTACCCTGTTTTAGACGTTTAATAATTAAACAAAATTGATGAAAAAACTATTGTTTCTAAAGGTAAGAGGTCAAGAAATTCAAGAAGCCATTGGAAGCATTTGTCTTTTAGGTACATTTAAAGCTTTGATGTTCTGGGATCGTCTTTGTTGTTTACTTGAAGTAGGTCAACTGACTTGAACTTCATTTTTAACGACTTCAAAGAGAGGGAGGGGGAGCATCTAGGTACGATTAATCAATTATTAACGATTATTTGCGTCGATTAATCGATTCCTAAATTAAAAAATTGTGACAGCCCTAGTCCTAACTTGGACTCTTTGGTAATTACCCCCTCCTCTTACTTCCCTTTAAGGGAAGTGTGAGGAGGGATTAATGACCAGAGGGCCCTAGTCAGATCTAGTGAAGATGGGGGCCTTGAAAATATTTGAATTTGGTTTTTGTGTGGCCTAAGAAAATACTGAAAACTAAAATCGGCCATGAATATTATCTGTTCATTCCTGATGGAATCCTGGCTAATTTTTGCTTATTTGTGAGATTTCTTGAAAGCCAAATGAGCAAGGAATCCCTTTTTATGCAGTGCTGGAAATGAACAAAATTGACAGGGGCAGTTTTAAGTTCCTGTGAAATCAGAGACGAGAGTAATTTGCACTCCTAAAATGTTAGTATATGAATTTTTGAAGGAATACTGTCACCAAACACCAGCAACCTTAACCCTTTGAACCTGAGCAGCTGCTTTTCCAGCTACGAGCATGATATGTCATAACATCATTAAATGGGATGGCTGTTCAATAAATGTGTGGGGCAGACCAATCAGTATTTTCAACGTGCAGCCACGGGGTTACACGTTGAAACTATTGATTGACCTTCCCCAAGTAATGAATATGGATTCTTCTAATTGCTGTCATTGAGCTGCATGGCAGATACCACTAGTGTCCAAAGAGTTAAATGTTTTAGGAATTGCTGAATTATGACAGTAACTTGCCACTGGCCACAGAGTGCTGCTTTCCCAAAATGACACACATTTATCCTCAGTATATTAGTGTTCCACAATATTTTTCAGTGAGTGCATTTTTCATCTCCCGTAAAATAGAAATCACGGGTGCTGACAGGAGCAATTGCACTCGCACCCGTCTCATTTCCAGGACTGTTTTTATGGTGAATTAGTGATGACCTAATGAAATTTCCATTTGATAGTCGGTATTCTGACATATCAAATATGGCTTCCATTTCAGCCATCTTGGATTGTTGGTAAATTTTGTTTCTCTGCTCAATAACTTGAAACCAAATGTCAAAGTAATCACATTTTTACTTTGAATTTATCATAGCCAGAGATAGAATTGTATTCAATAATTAGGATTCTAGCGTATCCAATATAGCCACCATGGCACATTAATCACAAACTTGTGTCTGTCTAAAATGAAATGATAGCCTTTATTTGGAAGCTCGGCAACTCATTGATAAGAGCATTGGACTTTAAAATCGAAGGTCGACATTTGGATTGTGGCCCACGCCAGGCCTGAAAATAAGCCGTCTGACATTTGCAGAATGAGGTCCTCAGAGGGTGAATTTGATGATGCTATCCCATACAGTGGGCCAATTTATTCTCTGGGTACCTTTTTCTGTTTAGTTTTGAGACCCTGATTCAGATTGAGGTTCACAGAGGGTAAATTTAGTGATGCTACCCTGCTGTGCAGGGTAGCATCACTAAATTCACCCTCTGGGAACTCATTTTGCAGATGGCAGTCTGCTTATTTTCTGGCTTGGCCCACGCTATCTACTCTGTGTCCATGTACAAGACACCTAATCCTGATTGTCCATGTATTGGCGTAGTTGCATTGTACAGTAAGACATATTGCATGTATTGGCTGTGTTGTGTTGTGCAGTAAGATGTATTGCATGTATTGGCCTAGTTGCATTGTGCAGTAAGATGTATTGCATGTATTGGCCTAGTTGCATTGTGCAGTAAGACATATTGCATGCATTGGCCTAGTTGCATTGTACAGTAAGACATTGCATGTATTGGCCTAGTTGCATTGTACAGTAAGATGTATTGCGTGTATTGGCCTAATTGCATTGTACAGTAAGACATATTGCATGTATTGGCCTAGTTGCATTGTACAGTAAGACATATTGCATGTATTGGCCTAGTTGCATTGTACAGTAAGACATTGCATGTATTGGCCTAGTTGCATTTTATAGTAAGATGTATTGCATGTATTGGCCTAATTGCATTGTACAGTAAGACATATTGCATGTATTGGCTTAGTTGCATTGTACAGTAAGAAATATTGCATGTATTGGCCTAGTTGCATTGTACGGTAAGACATATTGCATGTACTGGCCTAGTTGCATTGTGCAGTAAGGCATATTGCATGTATTGGCCTAGTTGCATTGTGCAGTAAGGCATATTGCATGTATTGGCCTAGTTGCATTGTGCAGTAAGACATATTGCATGTATTGGCCTAGTTGCATTGTACAGTAAGATGTATTGCATGTATTGGCCTAGTTGCATTGTACAGTAAGACATATTGCATGTATTGGCCTAGTTGCATTGTACAGTAAGACATATTGCATGTATTGGCCTAGTTGCATTGTGCAGTAAGATGTATTGCATGTATTGGTCTAGTTGCATTGTACAGTAAGACATTGCATGTATTGGCCTAGTTGCATTGTATAGTGAGATGTATTGCATGTATTGGCCTAGTTGCATTGTACAGTAAGACATATTGCATGTATTGGCCTAGTTGCATTGTACAGAAAGACATATTGCATGTATTGGCCTAGTTGCATTGTACGGTAAGACATATTGCATGTATTGGCCTAGTTGCATTGTGCAGTAAGGCATATTGCATGTATTGGCCTAGTTGCATTGTACAGTAAGACATATTGCATGTATTGGCCTAGTTGCATTGTACAGTAAGGCATATTGCATGTATTGGCCTAGTTGCATTGTACAGTAAGACATATTGCATGTATTGGCCTAGTTGCATTGTACAGTAAGGCATATTGCATGTATTGGCCTAGTTGCATTGTACAGTAAGACATATTGCATGTATTGGCCTAGTTGCATTGTACAGTAAGACATATTGCATGTATTGGCCTAGTTGCATTGTACAGTAAGACATATTGCATGTATTGGCCTAGTTGCATTGTACGGTAAGACATATTGCATGTATTGGCCTAGTTGCATTGTGCAGTAAGGCATATTGCATGTATTGGCCTAGTTGCATTGTACGGTAAGACATATTGCATGTATTGGCCTAGTTGCATTGTACGGAAAGACATATTGCATGTATTGGCCTAGTTGCATTGTGCAGTAAGGCATATTGCATGTATTGGCCTAGTTGCATTGTACAGTAAGATGTATTGCAAGTATTGGCCTAGTTGCATTGTACAGTAAGACATATTATCAATTGATCACCATTAAATCCCATCAATGAATCAATCAATTGATAACCATTAAATCTCATCAATGAATCAATCAATTGATAACCATTAAATCTCATCAATGAATCAATCAACTGATAACCATTAAACTCCATCAAAGAATCAATTAAACTCCATCTTTGAATCAATTAGACTCCATCAATGAATCAATTAAACTCCATCAATGAACCAATCAATTGATAACCATTAAATTCCATCAATGAATCAATTAAACTCCATCAATGAAGCAATCAATTGATAACCATCAAACCCATCAATGAATCAGTCATTATTTGCAGTTCATAGTTAACTGAGATCCATTTGAAATGTACAAGGTATATTTTGCCATTCAAAATGCTTGAATCTACGCTTAGCAATGTTTTAACCCTTAAAGGCAAATTTCCGACTTTTACGACCTCAGAACAGGTGCCCTTAACGTGCAATCAAGAGGAGATCCTGCTGAAAATAGACATTAATTACCTTGGCAGTGATTTCTAGTCGAGACGTGGCTGCCTAAATGGCAGCGAAAAATAGACATTAATTACCTGAGCAGTGATTTCTAGTCAAAACTTGGCTGCCTAAATGGCAGCCAAGATTTAACTAGAAGTCACTGCTTAGTCACTCGCAATGCGCAGGTGGTGCTCCAGCAGGTTTTCAAGAAATTTATCCATGCTCTTGAGGGTTAAAGATGCCATCCTTTGGCAGTACCCTTGTTTTTCTTGCTATACAGTTGTTAATATGAACATTTGTTTTTCAAAATCAAACTGAATCGTATGAAATATAACTCCCTCAACTTAACCCTCTGAACACTGTTGTCAAAATATCAGTTTTCAACAGTTTTTCCCACAATGCAATTGAGAATTTAATAAATTATATTTTGTTTGACAGAGCTCATTGAGCTTTGTCAAACAAGATATAATTTGTTAAATTTTTACGCTGCATATGGGCAATATGGGGTCAATGACAGAAATTTCGATATACTACCAGAGTGCTAGGAGTTAAATGAAGTAATCCTCATACAGTAGTAATGTGTGGGGTGATTAATAAAATAGTTAACATAAAGACGGAAAAATATTAATTTGGTTTAAATTCTATACTTACAGGTTTATGAGTTGGCCTTATATTATCATGGCGTCCAGAAAAATGACTTTGACACTAGATGGAAAAGTTTCCATGTTGTGAAATCAGCTTTAGCAGATGAGGTACTTTATATTGTTGACATAACATTTCATTTTATTTAACCCTTTACCTAACATGAAAAGCAGACGACACTTGCAAACAAAATTTTTGAATAACTAATTTTTTTCATTATTTGTCTCAAAAACATAGGTTATGACCCCTCATTGGAACAAGCTTGATGAGCTCGTTCCAAAGAGGGGTCATAACCTATGTTTTTGAGACAAAACGTGAAAAATATAATGAAAATTAATTGCCAATTTTCTTAATTTAGTCAGCAGTAAGGCCTAAAAAAGTTAAAAATCTGTTTCTCAGGCCCTACCGCATAGTCCTTGGCTGGCACATGCTCTCTTTTATAACCAAAACCAATACAAATTTAAAAAATAAAATTAAATAATGGTTTATGTCTGATATTTTACCCAAGTTAATAAAATTGATACATTTGTCCCTTGAGTGAAACAAGGTTTTGCAATGATAAAGCATTGCAAAGCCTTGTCTCACTCGAGGGACGGAATACACCACCACCCATGCTATTTTATAGATTTTAAGGCCTGAACATAAAACAAACCAAGAAAATGAATTTTTAATGGCAAAGAAGTAATTACAAAAATAAAAAATAAAATAAAAAACTGCTCCCCCCCCCCCTGCCCCCATGCCATACAATTTTACAAAAAAGGGCCTGAGAAACAAGATATGCTTTGTGGGGCATTATAGGATTTTATTATGCCTCACGTTTGTAACATCAGCCGTGATTGGTTAATTTGACACCTTCTAAAAGTCATAGTACTGGAGTTTTGGGGCAAAACACGGGTACTATCAGAACGTTCTTCCCAGGAGACAAGAGAACAAAGAAAATGTAAGCTCCACTTCCTTTGATCAGCATCGATTACGCACGCCCTGTTTGGAATTTCTCAATACCAAATGCTGGCGCCGTGTCCGTTAAACTTTTTTCGTCACTGATAGACACAAACTTACCAACAAATATATCATCTTCAGTGGGTGTGTTTTCAATTTTAACTGCAAACAATGAATTCAAAAGTATCAGAAATATTAAAAACTCACGTGTTGTTCACCACTTCAGTGAATCCTGAATATGAGTTATGACTTCAATCAATTATATTTCCACAAGTTTAGTACTCCTCAACCTCACAGAGCCTCCGCCTCAAGTTCAAAATAAATTGTTTCACTCCGCTTAATTCTAACAACTGTCGTCGTCCAAGAAACATGAATTTATATTCCATTTATTTATACCACTTATCACACAAGCATTAACAATGAATTATAACATGAACAGCATGATGCTGTTGTAAACACTGGCATTTGGTGAAATAGAAACTCCCAAAGCGACGGCACTTGTGGCAAGTCATTTTCGAAGAGACGTCATTCATTCGAAGTGACATCATGTTTTTGGATTCGACTACATTGTTATTACAAGATTGATGACATGTTACAGTTAACAATGAAAGCTATTTTTTCTTCGGCATAATAAAATAATTAGAATGTTTATTTTCATGTTCTATCAGTCGATAGTACCTGAGTTTGTGTGATTTCTGTTCAACAGCTTCGCTGCTTCAGGTTTTATTTCAAAAATCACACAAACTCCGGTACTATCGACCAATAGAACATGAAAAGAAACGTTCTAATATTATATTATTTATGTCTTTGTGATAATTGATGAATACATACTTGAAAAATTAACACTATGCCAGTTCAGAGCCTTCAACTGGTATAGTCAATATTCCTTACTTGTGAGGAGAAAAATTATGGCCAGGTCGCAATTTGATGAAAAATTCTTGATCTGCATTTATGATCACAGTACTATACTTAGGTTGAATAGTTAAGGAAATGTTTTCACATTGAGGGAAAATGCGACCCTAAAATTGCTAATTTTAACCCTTTACCTAACATGAAAAGCAGACGACACTTGGCAAAAAAATTCTTGAATAACTATTTTTTTTCATTTTTTGTCTCAAAAACATAGGTTATGACCCCTCGTTGGAACGAGCTCGACGAGCTCGTTCCAACGAGGGGTCATAACCTATGTTCTTGAGACAAAAAATGAAAAAATAATGAAAATTAATTGGCGATTTTTTAGAGTAGCGCTGGCCGGTTTTGGCCATTACGTTGGGTAAAGGGTTAACCGACAGTGAATACACGGTGATGGTTGAAATAATATTAACAATTTGACATTGTTCTGCTTTTTAAAATCAGTCTTGAAGATTGTTCTGCTTTTCTAACTATGGTTACCAGAAACAACTTTCTGTGAGTCTGTTAGTCTGTGAGTCTGTTCACATTTTCCTTTAGCACGGGCTACACCCCGCAGTTCTTGTCTGTTCGTCACGAAATTTGGAGTCATGTCTAGATGAGAATGCCCCCTTTGGTCGCGATCGGGCAACCGGTATGGCTGCCCGAGCCCAAAACTCGAAAACCATTAGCACAGTGTACAGGTCGTATTTATGAAGGGATTTCATTGTAACTTGGTAGGATGCCTCTGTATAATGCCTAGATGAGAATGTCCCCTTTTGGGTATGATCTATCAACCGTGATGGCTGCCCAAGCCCGAAACCCAAAAACTTTTAGCACAGTCTGCAGGTCATGTTTAATGTGGAGGGATTTCATTGTAACTTGGTGGTATGACTCCTTATGATGTATAGATGAGAATTTCCCCATTTGGGCATAATCTGCCAACCGTGACGACTGCCCAAGCCCAAAACGTGAAAACCTTTAGCACAGTCTACAGGTCATATTTATGAAGGGATTTCATTGTAACTTCGTAGGATCACTCCAGATGATGCCCAGATGAGAATGTCCCCTTTTGGTTGCGATCATTCAGCCATGATGGCTGCCAGAGCCCAAAGCCCCAAAACCTTTAGCACAGTCTACAGGTCATATTTATGAAGGGATTTCATTGTAACTTGGTAGGTTGACTTCATGTAATGTCTAGATGAGAACGTCCCCTTTGGACGCAATTGGGAAACTGACGGGTGCAGGGGCCCAAAGCCCGAAAACCTTTAGCACAGGCTACAGGCCATATTTATGAAGGAATTTCAATGTAACTTGATAGGATGACTCATTTTGGAATAGTTTCACTGTAACTTGGTAACTTTTGTTGATATACGTGAACTGTGAGGGCCACATGCATTAACTGTGAGGTCATATTAACCCACCCCTCAACTCTTTAGTACAGTGTATGCCTCTTATTATTTTTATCAAAAACATAGCATATAGGGAACAGAAATGAACATATTCCCAATTATCACAATTCTTGTCTTATTTCATAATCCTTTCATAAACATTGAACATTATCCTTTTCATCAAACACAACACACAAGTTAAGCTACAGTGTCATTGACACTTTCATTCATTTAAATCTCGAATCGGTTCTATTATTCAAAATCAAAACAAACCTCAAATCGAATCGGGCATCTTGAAGTTGACTGATTTGGGGGGAGGGTGTGGTGTAAACCTGATTCATTCCGACTGATAAAATATTCCACCTACATCATCAAAGGCATGTCTTGCTTATGTAGTTAGAATATTACCCAGTATGGATTATAGTTTGAAAATGGTAACAGGAGTGAGAATTATGGTAGTAGGCACTGAGTAGGACTAGGTGTTTACAATAGCTCATTGTTGACATTAATTGTAAACTTGAAATTTGCTTTCAACAATGGAAGTCACAAGTGAGACTGCACTTAGCATGGGTGTAGATGCTGTTTATGTTAATATAGTGAAAATTACACCCAGTCTTTATATTTTTATACTGTACCAATGACCCAGACTTAGCTGGTGCTAACTCTAACAAAACCAGGGCCAAACACAAATTTTGCCCCCCAATCCCCAAAATTTGCATCCAAAACAAAAAGAAATCATGTCCTAAAGGACCTCCATACTACGCCTCTACTGCGCATGCGCAGTGACGCAGACATCCCGAAATTGGCGCCAATTATCATTCTCTGTTTGGCCCTTCATCAGTCAACATCTCACTGATCTTTGTGCTTGTAAATCTCAGTTTAAAGGATGCCAGACACGTAATTTTTGGAGAAAATGTGATTCTAAGGAGGATAGAAGGAGGAGAGGAAAAAGAAGTGACAAAAAATAATCAGGGCTGTACTTAAAATTTTTTGATGAAATTATGTTAAGTTGCCTATTTTCGAGGCATGGGCCTCTTGTTGTCATTCTTGCTAATTGTTGCACTGCTTATTCAGTGTTTCCTCTCCCCTAGCCTTCTAAAGTCCCCCCTTGCAATTCTCCCATGCTTTTGGCATATTTTTGAGAAATTTCATTTCTAAAATTTCCTGGGAGAGTTGCTTGGTTACAGAATGTTTTCTGTTATTTTCCCCATAGTTACGTTTTCACCCATGGGTGTATAACGTTTGTGTTCTGCATCTTCCATCTGATGTTCTGCAGATTCTCCCCTGGGAGTCTCTGTTTTGCATCAGATAGAGTGTAATTGATGACTGATTCCGGGCCAGTTTTTTCAGTGCCTGGAGTCATGTTTTCTGGTGTTTTTACACTGTTTGTTTTCATTGGCAACAGCCTTTTTTGAGGGGGGCGGTTTGCCTTTGCTGTAGTTTATCTCACTATAAGATACATTTATATTATCCGTAAGTGTCTCATTAATTATTTAATATAAATTTAAAATTTTTGACCACACTTTGCCATCGGATCCATTGGGGCTCAACGTTACTTTTCAGCAACTTGGGCTTCGCTGAAAAAATATTTTTTCAAAATTATTTTGTTTTGCAATTGTTTTTTCATTTATTAATGGATCATGTTATTATGTATCTTTGTGTCAGGGGTTTTTGCGAGTAACTAGGACTTATTGTTGTTCCTTCACAATGAAGGGACGTTGTTCAAATTGTAATAGGAAGAAATCTTCCTCTGACTTTCATGATCATTGTATTAATTGTAGTCAGTGTTCTCGCATTAATCCCTGTCCTATATGTGAACATTGGGATGAGAAACATTGGAAACGTGTGTCACGATATGTTGTTTCTGGAGAAAGAGCGATGCCGGCTCTTTCTCCGCAAGGTCACTCTACTCTCTCAGTTTCTATTTCAGAGGAACCAGAACAGGGTGATGTTTCCATGTTATCTTCTTCAAGTGTGCGTCCGTCGTCACAAATGAATTCAGAGCTAGCGGCAAAAGTGCTCATGGAGATTAGACAAATGTCGTCCGCTAGCTCGCCCGGTGTAGCGTCCATTCACCGAATGGTTCGGCAGCCGGGTTCGTCCGATGCGGTCCAAGAGGACATTTTGGGTGATGCGAGCACTATAAACATAATAGATGCACACCCAGTGACGGCGGATAGTAAGCGAGAATGGAGGAAGCCTTTGAGTCCGGTTCCTAGCTCGTCCAGGTCCAGCCGGGCCGCGAGCGAGAGAGGCCCCTCTCTCGTACAACAACATCTGGGACCAGATGTTGTGGTACAAAATGTGTCTTTAGCGGAGCATACGTCCGTCGCTCGGGACGCTCCGTTGTATAAGCAGTCCGCAGAGACTGTTAAGGCTTCCTCTTCTCGTCAGCGCACACAACCGCACCTTGGCTGCGTGACCGCCGATATATTACTAGCTTCGCCGATGAAGGATTCTTCGGCGACCAGGTCACACCATCCGGCAGCCAGGGATTTGAGACCGATGGACTCCGGACGTTCGCATAGGAAAAGTATGCGGGAGCCATCTGATGCGGAGCTGCCCTCGGCGAAGCAGCGAAAGACTGCGCCTCCGCAGGTCTCGACGCCGGACATTCTTGTGCAGATAGCACAGCTTATCGCAGCATCCCAGCAGCCGACAGAAACGGTGTCGGATCGAGAATTATCCGACGGCGCTGGGTCGGTACGCTCCGCCGAAGCATCGGGGGTGGACGACCGGGAACATCATGAGGTCCGACCGGATGGTGAAAGGGATACGGATGACTTGGAGCTATCCCTTTTGGAACAACATAAAGCTGCCGTGGACTTCATCCGGCACTTTCTCCCTCAAGTTGTTCTGTCGGGCCAGACTGCTGCGCTTCCGGACAAGAGAATTATAGCTTCATTGGACTCTGAATTTTTTGAGCGGTTCAGGGACATCGCTCCCGAGTTTCCGTCGCAGTCCAATAATGTTGCAAGAACATTTGAATTATTGAACGACGCTATATTTAAACTTGCTTCCAGGACGGGGAAAGCAGGTTTCTTGTCCGCTAATACTCTCAACCTGCCTTTCATTAATGCAAGGAATAAATTCGATACGGCATGACAGGGTATACCGAGAGTTCCTCTGCGTATGGACGACGAGGCGGAAGACTTAGAACTATCATTACCGTCGTCAGCTTCTATTCCAACCGCGGTGTTGGAAACAGCTATTGCGTCCAACAGAGCCAATTTAGATGCCTTATCTTACGCAGATCACCTTACTAAGGCGTTATCACTGCACCTTCAGGGGAAAGAGTTTCAGGATATACAATCCTCTTTAAGACTTCTTTCAAGGGCAGTAGCT
This sequence comes from Pictodentalium vernedei, assembly GCA_031216915.1. Taxonomy (NCBI): domain Eukaryota; kingdom Metazoa; phylum Mollusca; class Scaphopoda; order Dentaliida; family Dentaliidae; genus Pictodentalium; species Pictodentalium vernedei. The sequence goes on along the minus strand of CM062292.1, from coordinate 476,027,406 downwards.
TATTCCACATGTAACTCCGCCCTTTCAGTGGCAAATCTGGAGTTGGTTAGACGTGACGCAGCCCTAGCTACATCCACACTAGTGGATTCTAAGGTGAAGAACTCTCTTAGAGTCGCTTCGGTCTCAGGAGAACTTCTCTTTGACGGCAAGCTTTCCGCTATTTATGATAAAATTACAAAGAAAGCTAAGGATTCTCTGTTGTTCAAATCTGCTCCTAAGAAGTCGGATACAGCAGACACGAATAAGACAGGCACTTCTGGGTCTAATGTGCCCAAGAGAGGTTCCTATAGAGGTTCCGGTGCGTCCTCTTGGTCTTATTCGAGAGCCCGTCAGGATAGCGACTCTCGTTCGGGACGTCCTTCAGGCCGGGACAATCGGTCGGACGCCCCGAGGTCGACGGGGCGAGGTGCGGGTCGTGGAAGACGTGGTTTCTCCTACCGCAGGCCTCACAGGTCCAGGAGGTGATGGCTTAAACCTCTATCGCGTTCCGGTTGGCGGAAGGTTGTCGAGCTTTTCACAAGAATGGGCGTCGATTACGGACGACCCTTGGGTGAGAGGAGTGACTTCGGAAGGTCTAAAGATATCCTTCAAACGAAAGCCTCCATTAACTCGAAGTCCAAAGTGGACTCATCTTCCGTCAAATCCGCAGAAAAGAGACGCTCTGTTATCAGAGGTGCAGTCTCTTTTAATGAAGAACGCGGTAGAGGTCGTAGAAAACCAGGAATCTCCGGGATTCTACAGCCATCTGTTTCTGGTTCCGAAACCAGATGGCTCGTTCCGTCCAGTCATAGATTTGAGCTGGATAAACAAGCTGATCGTCGCTCCGAAGTTTTATATGGAGACGATTCGATCGGTCAGAGCGAGTATTCGGGTGAACGATTATGCAACGAGCATAGATCTCAAAGATGCGTACTTTCACGTCATGGTACATCTGACATTCCGAAAGTATCTACGCTTCGCAGTCCTAGGAGTGGTGTATCAATTCCGGGCGATGTGCTTCGGATTGAATCTAGCACCCTGGGCTTTCACTCGAGTAATGAACTCGGTAATGATCTACTTCCGAGCTCATTCGTCTGCGGTAACGTCGGCCTACCTGGACGACATTCTTCAGAGGTACGGCAACGAGTTAACGCTTCAGAACGATGTTCAGAATCTTCTTCTATTGCTCCGACGTCTCGGTTTTATAGTAAACGAAGAGAAGTCGGATCTGGTGCCGTCCAAGTCATTCACTCATCTGGGAATGAGCTTCGAGACGCACAGCAATCTCGTTCGTCTGCCGTTAACCAGGGCGAAATTAGTCAGTTGTTACGCTCGCTATTGTCTGCACGCAGACAAAGTCACGGCGAGAGAATTTATGAGACTGATAGGTCTGTGCGGAGCCGCCGCGGATCTCATTCCGATGGGGCGGTTACGCACATGTCCTCTTCAAATTTTCCTGACTCAGAATTGGAGTGTGAAAATTCATTCGCTCGATGTAGACGTTCTCTTGTCAGATCAAGTGAAACAAGAGATTCAGACTTGTGCAAACATTCAGTGGTTAACTCAAGAAGTTCCGCTGCAGTTGCCGGATCCGAGTTTTACCGTTATGACGGATGCCAGTCAAACAGGTTGGGGTGCATCATTAATCCCAACGGATTCGAGATGCCAGGGTCTTTGGGATCCGCAATTCCTGTGCAAGCACATAAACATCAAGGAAATGATGTCAATTTGGCTTGCGTTACGTCACTGGATGGACATTATTCACGATGCTCATGTCCAAATCCTATCAGACAATATGACAGTAGTGGCGTATATACGGAATCAGGGAGGCACTCATTCAGTTCCATTGTTCAATCTAACGGAAAGAATCCTTCTGTTTGCGCTAGAACATCACGTTCTTCTTTCGGTCCGTCACATACCGGGTCGTCTGAATGTGCTAGCAGACTCCCTTTCACGAAAGGGTCGCTTGTTGCCGTCGGAGTGGACTCTCAACAAACAAGTATTCAATCAGATTTGCTACCAATGGGAACGGCCAATGATAGACTTATTTGCGACACATCTCAACAATCAGTTGCAGACGTATGTGTCTCCGTGTCCGGATCCAAGAGCATTTGCAGTAGACGCTCTGTCGATCCCTTGGGACGGAATGATAGGATATGCGTATCCTCCAGCGCCGTTAATTCAACAAGTATTGCTAAAGATAAAACTATCTCAATGCAAGATTCTGTTGGTAGCATCTCTGTCGCCACAGAGACCGTGGATAAATCTACTCAGGTGTCTGTTGTGGGACCTACCGCGGAAGCTTCCTCCACGGGAGGATCTTCTTTCGCAGGGGAAATCGCGCCAACTCCATCACAACCCGCAAGGTCTCAACCTTCACGTTTTTCCGTTGTGCGGTCCTTCTTGCATGGCAAGCACTTTACAGGACGAGCAGTGGACGCGATTTCTAACTGTAGGAGGACCTCCTCTTTGCTAAACTATGCGGCTAAGTGGAAGGTTTTTCGTCGTTGGTGTAGGGATCATTCTGTAGATATATTCGATCCCTCTATACCAGACAGTGCAAACTTTCTAGTATACTTGTTTGACGAAATCAAACTGCAGCCTGTTACTATAAAGGGTTATAGATCTATGTTATCTGATACCTATGCACATCATGATAGTTTACAAATTGGATCTAATGTCTCTTTATCGAAGTTGGTTAGAAACTTTTCGATAAATAGACCCAGAACTCTTAGATTAATTCCTAAGTGGAATTTAGCTTGGGTTCTTCTTAAATTGAAGGAAAAGCCATTTGAACCTCTTGGGACAGTAGATTTCAAATTCTTATCTTATAAGACAGCTTTTCTCTTAGCTTTCTCTTCTGCTAGAAGAGTCAGTGAGCTTCATGCACTATCGGTGGATGATTCTCATTATCGTAGTGTTGGGAACACTATCACCTTCACTACTAATGTGGGTTTTTTTAGCTAAGAATCAGGCTCCTAATAAATATCTGGAACCTATTGTTATTAAGGCTCTTCCGTCTTCAGACGGGCGTAGGCCTTTACTCTGTCCTGTTAGAGCATTATGTATCTATAAACAGAGATCTCAGTTTATCAGAAAGGGACGGAAACGTTTCTTTCTGTCTTTGATGCCTAATAGAAAGGACATTTCAGTCCATTCTATTGCTAGATGGATTCAGTTAACTATCCGTACTGCTTATGAAGATTTATCTTCTTCTCAGCAGCCTGTGCTTAAGATTTCTGCTCATGAAGTAAGAGCTCTTTCTACTTCCTGGGCTTATGCTAATAGTGTTGCTATTACAGATTTAATGAAGGCTGCTTATTGGTCTCAGCCATCCACATTTACGAATTTTTATCTCAGAAATATTGAGTCCATTTCTGGAGACCTGCATTGTTTACGTCCGTTATCTGTTGCTCAGAATGTCGTCCACTAAACAGTTGCAGCTATAGTTATGCAGGCTTTCTGTTCCGGCAGTGACTCCGTCCGGCTGCCCTCTTCGCTCTGGGCTATTTGACCCAGGGCAAGGGGAAGGGGAGGGGGGGGGGGGGGCGGGTGTTTCCTTAGGTCACCTGCTTTATAGTGAAAAGCAAGGGAATGCCTCCTCCAAGTCAGTATTTCTGAGTCGCTTCCGGGATGGTTTTAAAGTGTAATATTAATGTTAAAATTCATTCATGTCTTATTTTTAAAGTGTAGCTCGGTGTGAAGCATTTGTATATGTCAAGTGTCAAACGGTCTTTAATATACAATACTCGGACACTTTTAAATGACTATAAAGAGTCTCAATTCTCTGGACTACTTTATTTATTGGCTTGCTTTAAAAATAATTAGTATAAGGGTTATACTGGATGTTAATAGAGAACATGAATGTTATTGTGCTCAATTATTAAGGGTAGTGTATCTTTCTAATTTAATATTAAATAAGAAAGATACATGTAAAGCCTAATACTCCTTTTCTCCTTGAGGGGTTACCTCTTTACTATATAGTTGAGCTTATTGGATTTACCTCTATGTCCTAGGCCCTCCAGCCTGTTTACTATTCAACTAAGTCTGGGTCATTGGTACAGTATAAAAATGTTAAAAAATTTATAGTAATTTATATATTTTTTATACTTACCAATGACCCAGACGGGGATGGCCCTCCCTGGAGTTGGGAACTCTTGCCTCCCCGCTGAGTACATAGCGCTGACCAGGCACTGCCAGTAAGAATGATAATTGGCGCCAATTTCGGGACGTCTGCGTCACTGCGCATGCGCAGTAGAGGCGTAGTATGGAGGTCCTTTAGGACATGATTTCTTTTTTTGTTTTGGATGCAAATTTTGGGGATTGGGGGGCAAAATTTGTGTTTGGCCCTGGTTTAGCACCAGCTAAGTCTGGGTCATTGGTAAGTATAAAAAATATATAAATTACTATAAATTTTTTAACTTTCGTCATTATTTATGCACAGTTTCCATCTTAACTATAAGTTTGGTGAGAAGACATAGATGATTGATACCAAGCTATATCCCTGTGATGTAAAAAGATTCAAAAGTCAATGATCAGGCAGCCAATTTTGAATCAAATTGAATAGAAACTTAGATTCAAAATCAAATCGATTTTCAAAGCTTCTCAGGGCCCACAGGAAGTTTGTCACTTCCCAGTATTCTCATGAAGCTCTGTCAAATAAGCTGTAATAGAAGAAATGCCTGTATTGAATGTACTGTGGTCAAATAGGTATATAAACAAGGGGAATGGGGTGATTATAAGGGTGATTTGACATATTACAAACACAGAACGACACATACGTGTGAATGGGTTAATCGATATGGCACGAGTGCCAGCATGGAAGGATAGAACTAGAGGCTGCAGGCCTCGAGTTTTATCCTTCCGCAATGACACAAGTGCCATATCGATTAACCCATTCACATGTGTGTGTCATTCTCTGTTTATTACACACCTTGACGTCTATTTAATAAATATAGCATGGCTTTGAGTTGACTACGCCAAAATAGTGGTCCTCGAGGAGAGGATAGTCCCCGACGCGTAGCCGAGGGGACTATTCTCTCCTCGAGGACCACTATTTTGGCATAGTCAACGAAAAGTCATGCTATATTATTATATTAGATGTGTGTGTGTGTGTGGGTGGGTGGGTGGGTGGGGGGGGGGGGGGGAGGGGGGGGAGGGGGGGGTTCTTCATCAGTCATATATGCAAGATAATATTCTTATTCACAGCCAAAGAGAAAAGAAAATGGTTTAGGGTTTAAACAGGTAAAATAAGTTAATTCTGCCACTTATAGTTCTGGGATAGAGAGATAGAGAACCGAAACCCCAAGAAACACAATACCATTATTCCATTAAGCCCCTGCCATGTCCCCTCCCCCTCCCCCCCCCCCCCCCCCCCCCCCCCCCCCCCCCCCCCCCCCCCCCCCCCAACACTACTACAAACATCACTTTCGATACACATATTTTTTATTTCTCCAAACTAAATGTAATAATGTATATGGGACGAGATGTCTTGTGAAGTATTTATGCTTCAATGGAATTTTCTAAGCGAATTCGAATGTTGCTATTTATAACCGTGCACTATTACGTGCACTATTCTTTTTTCAAAAATGATAGTAGGTCTGTGCGATTTCGCTGACGAACTATCGGAAAATAGGGTGTTTCTGTTCAACCAATCAGAACGTGGGAAAGTCATGTGACATCTAATATAAAACAATTATTAGAAGGACACTCGGCAATTCATTTGACAACTATTAACACAGACAACACATTTTATCGCCAACCAAATTTGCGAGGTGAACCTGTGTTAATATTTCGTCCCCTGAGTTGCAGTGTGGTTCTATGTGCCTGCTAGAACATAGAACACATTGGAACTGAGGGGACGATTTTCAGCCATCACTAGCGATTCAAATTGTAATTGCTTTGCACGATTTGTAGAAAATTCCAGTGAAATCTCACTTCTATTTAAAAATAGATATTTATTTTCTGCACGGTTTAGTGTTGCTGTAGATGGGGATTTCATAGAACAGGCATGTAACAAAAGATTTTTCCTTCAGTTAACCCTTTACCCAATGCAGGCGATTTCAAAATTTATTATTTTAAATATCATTTTTTCAACAAAACCATATCATGTGACCCCTCTTTGGAACGAGCTCGATGAGCTCGTTCCAAAGAGGGGTCACATGATATGGTTTTGTTGAAATTTTTTGAAAAATAATATTTTTTCAGCTGCTGAATTTGCATATTATGCGGGCGGATGTGGGCGATTCGTTGGGTAAAGGGTTAACAGGAGTTTGCTCAAATTTGTACTGATAAATGGAAAATTGTTTTGTGTTTGGTTATTATATTCGATTAACGGTGTTATTATATTAAGAGATATCCAATTAAGAGGACTCCACTGTATTGCATGACAATAAGCTGTTTGGACTCTAGTAATATACTGTTTTAGTGCAGCAGGTTCTCAAAACACAATAGCAAATACAATCACAGGACAGCGGGTATAAGCAAACTAAATAATATCACAAGAGTAAAAATAATAAAAAAAATACCTGTTTTATTTATATTTGTAGCTTCGACGGAACAAACGTCACATAAGAGGGTTGTTAGTTGATAGAATACAGCTCCAGCATGAGGTACGTATATAAGTGCTAGAGGTTAGTAAAATTTCATAACAATCATCTACTCTACAGTGCCGAAAGAAGCTTGCTAAACTTTCACTGATAAAATCATTTTCTGTTATAATTTGAATAACAAATTCCAACCACCAAAAATAATCTAGCCCTCAGCCAGTTGATAAGGGAGCATGGTGGCTCAGTGCTAGACTGTTTGACTTCTATGCTAGAGGTCTTGAGTTTGATTCCCGGCCGGGACGAACCGCATTATGTCCTTGGGCAAGGCACTTTATTCTGGCTGCCTACATGGGGCACGATGATGCCATGCACTAAGGTGTACTGCACGTCGATGATGCACATGTCTTCAACCGCTGTAACCCTGTTTGAGTGGAGCTCGAACAGAGTTAGAATGTTGAGGAGCAGACAGTTGCTCGTCAATCTCGGTGGTTCTCTCCGGGTACTCAGGCTTCCTCCACCCGTAAAACTGTCACGGTCATGATTAGCCATTGTGCATAAATATGTGACCTTAAACACCAATAAATAAATAAATATTTGAGCAAATAATTCATGAGCATTTAATTCCATTGTACTCAAACTTATGTGAAACAAGTATACTACAGTGGAATCCTGTTAATTGAATAGCCACTTTCCCAATGAAAATTATTCAGTTAACAGGAGTATTCAATTAACAGGGATTGTGTCACTTTCCTGTATTCTAGAGATAAACTTAGCATTTATTCTATTATATCTTGTTTGACAGAGCTCCATGAGCTCTGTCAAACAAGATGTAATAGATTAAATGCCAATTTTGGATGCAATGAGGCCAAAGAGGTCTATAAACAAAGGAAAACTGAGGAGAGTTAGGGTAATTTCTCGACTGATAGCAAGATTTTTTATTCAATAAACAGGAGTTTACTCTATAATTATGTCTCCCCTTCCCAGAAGGGAGACATTTTGTTTTAGTGCATATTCTTCTTCTTCTTCTTCTTCTCATACAAACTCTTTCCGGGGCATAACTTTTTACCTGCGTCGCCAGCGGCAGAGCAGGTCTAGTAATCACTCAACTCCATCCGTCAGTCTGTCGGTCCGAAACACTTTTTCCGTCAAGGTTTTCTTGGCCTCAGATTTATGTGCTTTTTTAAGAGAAACTTCGTCCGGACCAGAACGTTTTTGTCTTTTGACCTAGACCTTAGATATTTGGTATGGTTGTCAATATTATTCATGTATATATAATTTGCAGTGCATTAAATAGAAAGGAAGGGGAGACATATGTTTTAGTGTGCTAAAACAGTTTCTGGTCTATATATTCAATTAACAGGTCAAATTTGTATTTGGTGGTATGATAAATGATTTTGTGTTGGGAAATTATTTTCAATTAACAGGGTTATTCTGTTAAGAGATATCTAGTTAAGTGGGCTCCACTGTATTATATCCATTTCATTTCAGTTGAGATTAATTCATTGCCCAGAACGGATATTTACAGAGAAGCATAGAGTTGTATATAATGATTTGTTTTCATTAGCAGTTAGTAGATATAGAGAGGTGAGTATCCTTTTAACAAACTGTATTTGAATTATATTTTGTCTGTTTAATTTTAAGTACTCTATGTATTGAGACACTCTATGATTTGGGACACACATTTTTTCCAGAAAACTATATTTTTTTATGCTCCAAAGTTTGGGACATTCAGGAGGTTTGTTTCCAGTTGACCCATCTCTAGTATTAGACGACACTCATAAAAAAAATTCTTGAGTAACTAAAAATTTTCATTTTTTGCTTCCAAAACATAGCTTATGATCCCTCATTGGAACGAGCCCAATGGGCTCGTTCCAGTGACGGATCATAAGCTATGTTTTGGAAGCAAAAAATGAAAATATAAAAAAAATTTGACAGCGATTTTCGTATGTAGTGATGGAAAACAAATCACACACAACTTTATTCAGCATCAAATCAAGACCAGGCTGTGTTCTTTTCCCATTTTCTAAGAATTGGGACACCTGTGAAAATAATTATTTTTATCTGTCCCAATACATAGAGTAAATACAGTATGTAAGTTATTGACTTTGTGTTGTCCATTGATGTCGTAGGGTACACAAGAGGTTTATTTACTAAATTTGTTATCATAAAAGTTGCCTTGTTCATCATGTTACCTAATTTGATGATGTGGGTTTTGTTATCATAAAAGTTGCCTTGTTCATCAAGTTACATAATTTCATGATATGGGTTTTGAGCTTTGGGTAGGATCTAATTGGGACACATACGTTATTTGTGATGAATTCACAGTAACGTGGTTGAGGTGTGCAGCTCGGGCCTCTAAGCAGCAAACCTCAGACTATGTTACCCTCAATTCATCACGTATAATGTTTTTGAGACAAAACATGAAGAAACAATATTGTGAATAGTGATTTTCAGGCCTGGCATACTTTAGGAGTGCAGGAGTGCTGCACACCTACTGTACGCTTAGGAGCTGGAATTGATGGGTATATTCAACTGTTTAACCAGCAGGCCTAATTCTTGGCCCTCTCAATTCCCCAAATTATAATAATTGTGACCAGATTGTGTTTGAAAACATTTTTGACACATTTTTCCTTCATTTGCTTGTAGTATGGTCTTGATTTGCAAAACATGTAATATAGCTACATGTGCACAAGCTTGGCATTTTCAGGAGAGTGATTTATTTGTTCGCCTACTGCTCGCCTTAAAAAAATTGAGGAGGGTGAAAAATAGCCCTCCTAGCCTCAAAAAATAATGATTACCACAACAGCCTATTCCTAAAACCCACAGGTTTTCAGATCTCTGCTATGTTAGTGGTCTCTGCAATATGGCCACACTGCCCCTCCCACACCTCCAGGTCTTACCAAGGCCCGGAGATTGGGAGGGGCAGTGTAGCCATCTCACGAGAGTGGTGGCCGAGTGGATAAGTGTGCTGGTCTCTCATGCCAGAGGTCCCGGGATCGATCCCCGGTCGGGGAAAGTTCTCAAGGAGTCCGAACACTCTCTGTCAGCATCAATTGTGGGGTTGATGCTGTCACAGCGCATCGTCCTATTGGGTGTGGACGTAAAATGGCTGTCCTCTGTGCAGAGAGAGACACACTCCGTGCAGGCTAAAGATCCCTTCGTAGTATTCGTGAAGAGCTAGGCCACAAAGTTGCCGCTATGAAGGTCATCCCACACACCTACGCCATTGGGCCACGGAGAGGCGAAATATAAGTTGCATAACTTGTTCGCCAATCCTTGTAATTAAAACAAATAAGATTTTAAATTAAATAAACAGAGACTACCTGGTTAGCGGCACCAAACAAAATGTACAAAGCCCGCTAGGCAGAATTCATTAATAGTACAACTTCATTTTGCTACTTTTAGCTTTTGTAAGCTTGAGGAGAGCTAATCCCCCCCCCCTCCCCCCCTTAGGCCATGTGAGGAGAGTGATTTTCAGCCCTCGTGCATTTTTAAGAATGCCAGGCCTGTGTCCAATAAAAAATGCATCCAATTAGTAAAAATTTCAAAACTGCAATGAGTTTGCCATTGAAAAACAAACTTTGTTGACATTGTCAAATTTGATGCAGTCACCACAGATTGCTTCTCTGCTCACCCAGAGTTCAGTTGTGAAAATTAAACAACTCTCTCAGAGTAGGGTGCCAAATGTCATACTAATCTGTGACTTTCACATTTTAAATTAAACATCATATGCAACGTGTATATTTAGCTCAACTTGACAAAGTCAAGTATGAGCTATTGGGATAGGTTGCAATCTGTTGTCTGTCTATCCACAATTCCTTTAGCACACTCTGCAGATCGCAGCTCTCACCCGATCAGTTCCAAATTTCGTACATGGCTTTGGGGCAACGTCTAGTTTCCGAATTTCAATGGAAAACATGGAATCCAGAAGCCATTTTAGATTTGGCATATAAATTGTCAGCAACTTGAAAAACACCTGCCCATGCAGGGGGATAAGAAGGAACATTAATGGAGAAATGAAGTAATTGATATTCCAATAGTTTTATTGAAAGTAAAAACTCAAAAAAAAAACTCCCATGTCAAAACACTTGTAATGCACAATGTATTAATTCAGTGGTGTCGATACAGGAGAAACCCATTCCCTGTCAAATGTTTTAATTGTAATGCATAATTTATTTATCCAGCCACATAGATACAGAAAAAGAGAGGTGCATCCCTTCCAACAGGTTTGTCAGAAATTAGGAAGTGGCACAAAATCAACTTAAGATCCTTTTCTATACTTTCAAGGAGAGAGGACTGACTGGGCATTTTACACAGAGTTCATTGAAGTTTTTTATTATTTTATTTTCATCCAGACGTGGGCTGAAAGGACCCGAATCCATTTAAATGTATTCCATTAGGATGGGCTTTAAAAGAGGATGGGGGGTGAGTGATGTTTTGGTCTATTAAGGGGGGAGGGGGGGCATGATGGTGCTATGTACTGAGGTGTACTGCACATTGATGGTTCAAGTGTCTTCAACCAATGCTAACCCTGCTTGTGTTGCATTCGCATGTAGGGGTATCAGGCAGTTGCTTGCCATTGCTAGGTGGTTCTCTCTCAGTACTCTGGCTTCCTCCAGTTATTCACAGGACCCTAAACTGTAGTCATTAATCATACCAAAACAAATTGTAACTTATCGAAAATTAATAGAGCTGGACAGTTGTTTAGTTTTCCCGGTTCGGTTCCAGAAAACTCAAATGCAACACTCAGCAAAAACCAGTTGAATGGTTTTAATGTGTTTATGCTTAAACTGGTCAAACTATCTTACTGGGAGTTAACTGGACAAGTGGTCTTGCTGGACCTTTGTCACTAAGTCTATATGTCAGACGAGTGAGTATGTCGTGTTCTCATTGTCAGATTTTCACTCTTATATCAGTGAGAATTATATATATTTATTTATTTATTGGTGTTTAAGGTCATACTTATGCACAATGGCTAATCATGACCATGACAGTTTTACGGGTGGGGGAAGCCAGAGTAGCCGGAGAGAACCACCGAGCAACAACGAGCAGCTGTCAACTCCCCAACATCGTAACTCCGCACTGCATCACAGGCAGGGTTAGATTGGTTGAAGACATGCACACCATCGACGTGCAGTACACCTTAGTACACAGCATCATCGTGCCCCCATGTGGACAATGGGGGTTAAGTGCCTTTGCCCAAGGACACTGCACGAGAGTCCGAATTGATCACTCAGACGGTCACCCATCCAAGGACTAACCGCGCTCGACGTTGCTTAACTTTGGTCATCTGACGAGAACTGGTTACCACAACACCACCGCACCCCCATGGGATAATGAGAATGTAGCATAGATTAGATGAGCTTTATCCATTTCTTAACCCTTTACCTAACATGAAAAGCAAACGATACTTGCAAACAAAATTCTTGAATAACAAATTTTTTTCATTCTTTGTCTCAAAAACATAGGTTGTGACCCCTCATTGGAACGAGCTCGTCGAGGGGTCACAACCTATGTTTTTGAGACAAAAAATGAAAATATAAAGAAAATTAATTGGCGATTTTTTTGGAATAACGCTGGCCGGTTTGGGTCATTACGGTGTGTAAAGGGTTAAATTTATAGGAATTTTTTTATCAAATGTAGTCATGGCTGCTTCATAGCAGCCATGACCAGATTTGATGAAAAATATCTTCAAAATACCCAGCGGGTTAAGAGTTAAATCACACTCCAGAGGTCATACCTGAGTGTTTCCAGAAATAAGTTGTTTTCAGTATAGTGGTTCTTGAACTGAGTTAATACAGCCATAGAAAATATTATTGACTGAAATGGCTCCCCATACATTCAAGACAAAAACTGTTGACCACATCATTTACATGAGCTTCATTAACATATTTTCGAATCTAAAACATTATTTCTTTGCGCCACAATATATCACATTTTCAGTCTTCCACTCATATACACCACACAAAGACAAAGCTGGTGATATTGGTTTTGTCAAGTTCACACCTCAGAATCAGTGCCTTGAAAACATATTCTTTAAGGCCCCACAGAGTAGATCTTCTGTTTCTCAGGGCATTTTTTTGTAAAACTGCATACGAGCGGATTTTTTTAATTTTTTTTTTATTTTTGTAATTATTATATCTTTGTCATCGAAAATTCATGTTCTTGGTTTGTTATATGTTTTAGGCCTCTTAATCTACAGGATAGCATGGGTGGCGGTGTATTTTGCTAAAGCATTGCAAAGCCTTCTTGTACTCAAGGGATAAATTTATCAGTTTTATTAACATGGGTAAAATATCAGAAATAACTCACATAATTTTTTTTTTAAGTTTACTTTGGTTATAAAAAGAGGGCATGCGGCAGCCAAAAAGACCACGTGGAAGGGCCTGAGAAACAGAGTTTTAATTTTTTCAGGCCTGCATTTAATTTATTTTTTTCGGACTCAATTAGATTAACAACTTTCCCCTAGAACCCAGGCCTGTCAGTTTGAGGCGATTGGCCATTTGGGACAAGTGGAGGTTACTTAAAATGAAAAACACACAAAACGAAAAACGGATCACTCTAAATTGTTGCTGGGTCACTCGAATTTTTTGCCAAGTTGAATGCTCTAGTACAAATGAATGGAGGAATGATGTTGAGCATCAACCAATCATCATCTTCATAGTTGTTTACATCTGCCTGAAGTTTAGCTGCTCTCTTGGGCCAATTATTGGCCAACAGAGCAGATATACTTCAAGCAGATGTAAACACCTATTCTGATGATTGGTTGATACTGAACATCATTAGACCCCTCCACAAACAAAGTTTGGGGTGGTATATAGGAATCACCATGTCCATCCGTCTGTCCGTCCATCCGTCCACTTGTCTGTCTGTCCATCCTTGTAAGCGCAACTCCTCCTAAACCATTTGAAGAATTTTCATGAAACTTTACACAATGGAAGAACTCCATATGAAGATACGAATGAAGCAATGTAATTCCGTTCCAACATTTCCAAGGGAGATAATCTAACTTCTACATTTCAATTGTTTCATCATATGGTTGTGTCCTCGTAAGCGCAACTCCTCCTGAACTGTTCAATGATTTTTCATGAAACTTTACACAATGGAAGAACTCCATATGAAGATGCGCATGAAGCAATATAATTCCGTTCCGACATTTCCAAGGGGAGATAATCTAACTTATACATTTCAATTGCTACATCATATGCAGGGTCCGCACAGGCCTTGAAAAGTCCTTGAACTTGACGTTTGTATTGAAAAGTCCTTGAATCTATATTTTACCTTGAAAAGCTCTTGAAAAATGAACATTTGTCTTGAAAAGTCCTTGAATTTCTAATAAATTGTGACATTATAGAATAATTCTAAAATAATAGCAGACTGAAATCGACGTGTAAAAAGAATCAAAATAATTAAAAACAATTACAGACCTAAAAACGCAAGTGACAAAAATAGGTCGAATTGACTTGGTGCGGTGCCGAATAGACTGGGGTTGTCGTGCTTATAGCATTTTCATATACACAAAAGTTGTCACGTCAGCTGTTTTTGTGTGCAGCCATTTATGTTTTGAATTCGTGTTACGTTTCGAATTTAATTTGAAAGGGCCAGTTAAACATGGGAAAGTGTGTGTTCAATATCTCATGGCTTGAAAACCCAGAATATAAAAACTGGTTACGCATTTGTGAAAGTGACAAATATAAAGCTAGATGTGCGATTTGTTTGAAGTCAATTGAGTTGGGCCGCATGGGCGAGAGTGCAATTAAATCGCACGCGAAAAGTGAAAAGCACAGAAAAACGCTAAAATTAATAGAAACATCAACACAAACAATTTCGTCTCTGGGGATTTTTAAATCGAATTCCAAGGATTCAGCTACGGTCTCATCACCAGTTACATCAGATGGAAGAACAGATTCGAGATTTGATGTTCAACAATCCAACCAGTCGTCAGGTTCATCCACGATAAACAGCTTTGTGGTTCCTACTGACGTGCTCTCAGCAGAAATACTTTGGACATTTTACACAGTCGCGAAAAGTAAAAAGAGGAAACATATCATAGATGAACTTGAAGAACTGAAACAAAAAAAGAAAAGACTAAAGGAGGATGGCGAATCGTTGCTTAAATCAGCTGATCAGCTTTGTGAAAAAGCAGAGTCAACTGGGAAAATTACATTTGTGACTAAATCAAACTCTTATAGAAAGACTGCAAAAGAAAAATTTTCTGATGTTGAAAAAGTGGAAAAAGAAATTGAGGAAAAGGTAGAAGCTTTGAAGCATTGCTAGTTAGATACTCAGAGTATTGGAGGGCTAGCTGTATATAGATGTACAGAATAAAGAAGTTAAACAAAGCTGTTACAGTTTATACCAGTTTTTAATTTGAAGTTAACACATTTTGACAGTTTGTGGATGTTAATTTGCATTATAGTTGACTCAGTGAACATTTCCAGACATTCCTGTGTGATGTCTAATCACTTTAGTTTTTCAGGTAAGAATAAAAATAGTATTTAAAAAAAAAAAAAAAACCTCATATTTTATAGTCCTTGAAAATGGTCTGGATGTCCTTGAAAAGGCCTTGAATTTTGTCTGGCCCAATCTGTATGAACCCTGATATGGTTGTGTTCTCATAAGCGCAACTGTGCGGGGGTGGGGGGTATCACTTTGTGAGCTTGCTCACAGTACCTCTAGTTTTAAACTGTTAATCATCTTAAGATGAAACAAAGGTTCAAAATCAGGAAATGGGTTTAAATCATGTCTGCACATTGAAAATATTAATTGTTCTACCACACACGTCCACTTAGCAGACATCCTACTAAATGAAATTATGACGTATCATGCTCCTGGACCGCAAAAGCAGTCTCTTGTGTTGAAAGAGTTAAGGAGCATAATTTTCATTTCAGGTGCGAAGAAAAGCTCAAGAAATTCTTGGTCAAGGTTATGTAACATTTCCCTTCTCAGACAGGTGTATATTACCACAAGTGGTAGCAAATCTCCACAACAAAGATGTTGAGAAACATGTATTGAAGGTAAATATTTGACAGAATCTATTTTCTAATTATCAACAGTTAAAACTAGAAGTCCTGTCACAAACTAGGCTCTTATCTAGGCTTAATTGGCATGTAGGAATTGCGTGCAATTGCCATATCGAATGGCATCCAAAGCATGGCAGGTTCTCCTGGTTACTCATAGCAAACTCAGGCAATGTTACTGCCAGTGGACCTTGGGGTTACCCGGAGATCCATTGGCTGAAACATTGCTTGTGCACAGGCCATATGTACAGAATTTGATAGCCTTACCATGGTCATAACGTGTAGATTAACGTGCAGATCAACGTGCTATTTGTGCGCATTTCATGACAGGACTTCTAGTTTTAACCGTATTGTCATTTGAATGATAATCCATTTTTCACATGTACCCAAGAGCCTGCAGGAAATCGACAATTATAGCAATTTGACAAAAAGGTACCTAACTTTTTTGAGGTAATCTTTTTAGTTGAGTTGTGATGAAGTCAAACTCGACTTATAGTTTAATGAATGGTGGGTGGGCAGGCAGGTGGGCCGGTGTGCAGGCAGGCATAAACAATTGGTTTCCAGATGATAACATGATAATGGTTCTTGAAACTTCATAGGTAGGTTGGCCTTGGTGAGAGGAAGAACCCTATTTATTTTGGACTTGCTAGGTCAATGGTCAAAGTCACAGTGACCTTGAGCATACTAAATCATAAACAGTTAGTTTCCGGATGATAACTTGACTATGGTTGAACCCACATTCATGAAACTTCATATGTAGGTTGGCCTCAATGAGAGGAAGAACCCTATTTATATTTGACTCGCCAGGTCAATGGTCAAGGTCACAGTGACCTTGAACATACTAAATTGTAAACAATTGGTTTCTGGATGATAACTTGACTATGGTTGAACCCACATTCATGAAACTTCATATGTAGGTTAGCCTTGGTGAGAGGAAGAACCCTATTTATTTTGGACATGCTAGGTGAAAGGTCAAGGTCACAGTGACCCTGAACATAGTAATCAAAACAATTGGTTTTCGGATGATAACTTGACAATGGTTTGACCCACATTGATGAAACTTCATAGGTAGGTTAGCCTTGGTGAGAGGAAGAACCCTATATATATTGGATGTGCTAGGTCAAAGGTCAAGGTCACAGTGACCATAAACATTGTGCATCAGAAACAATTGGTTTCCCGACGATAAGTTGATAATTAATAAACCTGTGTTTGTGCTGTCACAACTTGACATTCGATCAGTGATCCTGTCGGCATTTTTTTTTTTAAATAACAAGAATGTATTTCTCCAACACATGTAAAAACATCAAGACAAAAAACAAATCTGTATTGTGGGTAGCCACCGCATGTGTGATCAGTCGATTCAGAAAAAGTGTTTTTTACCTGCACTCAGTTGGCATTAAAGTATTGGTATTGACGTATTACACATGTTGAGGTCACCATTTTGATAACAGTAATTAAATAATAAATAAATCACCAGCTGAATGATTTAGTGTTTTTGAGTGGATACCGAAAATTATCTCATGAATAACCAGGTCAAATGTTTTTTTTGTGAGTGTTAGCGCGAGCGAAAATAACCATTTGTTTCAGTCACGAATGAGATAATTTTTGGTATCCACTCAAAAACGCTAGATTTTCTTTTTAATTTTTACATTTTTTGTAAGAATCTGATCACTCCTATTCATAATTCCACTTGTTTCAACCTAGAATTGATGCATAAAAGTGAACAGTTGATACACATTGATATATGGAAGTGATTTGATTGATACTTGGGACAGATAGAGTTTTGCGATCTGATTCAGCTGGCAGGTTTCATGCATCAATTTAAGGTGAATACGTGTTGAATTATTGCTCAAAATGATCAGTATCCTCTCAAAAACACTAGATATTCTTTTCATTGTATGTTTTTAGAACAAATTGATCATTTCCAGTGATAATTTGTCCCGTATTCACCTTGAAGTAATGCTTTGAAAGCCACCATTTTGATTGATACCGAGAAAGTGAAAATTTCTATATCCTTGCAGTATGGGATACAATTTCTATCTTTCCGCAATTTTTTGGTAATCTATCGTTTAGTTAACGTATAATAAATTTGACCAGATAATCTTTTGCCATGATGATATTTTTATATACCATGTGTTAACCCTTTACCTAACATGAAAAGCAGACGACACTTGCAAATAAAATTCTTGAATAACTAATTTTTTTTATTTTTTGTCTCAAAATCATAGGTTATGACCCCTCATTGGAACGAGCTCGGTGAGCTCGTTCCATTGAGGGGTCATAACCTATGTTTTTGAGACAAAAAATGAAAAAATAATGAAAATTAATTGGCGATTTTTGTGAATAGCGCTGACCGGTTTTGGCCGTTATGTTGGGTAAAGGGATAAACATGAAAAATAAAACAAAGAAACACACAACTGAAACACAAATTTAAACTTCAATGGTCAAAGATTTTATATTGGAACAATGAATGGGGATTAGGCACAGCGTAAGACGACTATACCGTGACATGATGAGCTTTATTAAAAAAAGTTAATTTATTGATGCTGAATGATTTTTATGTCGGCTATAGCTGCAGTAGCTGACCCATGATTTGAGAGGGGGCGGAGGGAAGCCACATTTCAGTCATGGGGAGAGCATACCCCATCTCATAATCAGAACCTAATTTATAATGACTCAGACAACAGGAGACACACGCAGGAGCTATAGTTGTATTCATGGAGTACAGAGTGTGGTATTAACTATGATAACACACGGACATCCACTACAGGTGTACACTACTGAGGGTACACCTACATTTTTATGCCCCCCCCCCCCCCCTCCCCGACTTAAGTCAGGTGGAATATAGTGATTGAAGTGTGTGTGTGTCTGTGTGTGTGTCCGGGCCAATATCTCGAAAACTGTTAGGGCCACAGTCATCAAACTCCACACATTATAAAGGACTATGGGAGGATGTGTCACACACCATAGCCGGGTTCGTACCTTCAAGGTTAAGGTCACATTTCAAGGTCACACTAAAAATTGGTCAATATTCGTGTCTCAGCCATAACTCAGAAACTAATCATAGTACAATTGTTAAACTTTTTACAAATGTTAAGGACAGTCAGAAGGTGTGTCACGTATAATAGTTTCCGCCACATCTGCAATGTTAACGTAACAATTGACCTTCATATGTTCAGGGTCACAAATCGTGTCTCAAGCATAACTCCAAAACTATTAGGGCTACAGTCATCAAACTTCACACAATTATAAAGGACCGTGGGAGGATGTGTCACACACCATAGCCGGGTTCGTACCTTCAAGGTCAAGGTCACATTTCAAGGTCACACTAAAAATCTGTCAATATTCGTGTCTCAGCCATAACTCAGAAACGAATCATAGTACAACTTTTTACAAATGTTAAGGTCAGTCAGAAGGTGTGTCACGTATAATAGTTCCCGCCGCATCTTCAATGTGAAGGTCACAGGGGGGGGCATATGTTACCTTAGTAACATTCTTCCTGTCTAGTGTAAATCTCATCTGTAACAATTCCTAACCCAGCATAATGGCAAAAATAAGTTGTAATATTCTCATCAAGTATGAAATCCCCAATTAGAATGGATTGTGGAAAGTTTTTCTTTTTGTGAATTCCAAAAATGAAAACATATTCTATTTTAAATTAATACAGTAAAACCTGTCTTGAGAGACCACTGTCTTGAGAGACCACCTGTCTTGAGAGACCACATCTGCCAGGCACCAATTGGTTTTACTCTATAATGAACCTGCTATGGGAGACCATCTGTCTTGAGAGACCACCTGTCTTGAGAGACCACTGTGACCTGGTACCATCTTGTATTTTTATGCCATAATGGACCTGTCTTGAGAGACCGCTCCTTTTAAGACTGAAACCATGACAATAACTTTTTACCTGTTCTGAAATTGGAATATCCATTGTCGTTATACTAACATAATTTAAAGTATTAAAAGCTCTTAATTGGGTTTCAATTGCTAACTCATTAAAAATTGAGTTGTTTTTATAAGACCCCTGTGAAAAGATTAGGATTATTGCTGAATAAACAATTTCATACATACCTGAAATGTGACAGATAGGATTATAAAAATATATTTGTGTTGAAAATCTTCAATGAAGATTTTCAACACTAATTTATTTTTATAATTTTTATAACAGTCCATTTCAATTTGGTACAAAAACTTCATAAAAAAGAACAACTACAAAGTAATTACAAAAATCCATTCTTCTCCATTTCTGAATTTTGTGGTTGGTTATTCACTGACTTGAGAAAACCTGAAACCTGTTATGAGAGACCACCTGTCTTGAGAGACCACTTTTGTGTGGCCCTAAGGGCGCTCTCTCAAGACAGGTTCTACTGTAGCTTGTTTTAATAGAATATCTGCATGACAGAATAAGATTCTTACATTGAAAGTATTATTAAATGTATTACTGTGATTTAACCTTAATACTGAAAATATTGAACACAAATACTCTATAGTTACTTCTTTAAATATATTTAACTATGCTTAGCTGTTGGAAAGGGAAACCCTGTTTTTTGCCCCAGAAAATCTTTGAATTTCTCACCTGTAGCTCCCTATAAACCTTTTAAAATACACTGTGAGGGTCATCCCTTAAATTGAATACTCATTAAAGTGTAGGAACTGTGCATGATGCTTGGATTAACCCTTTGCCCAACGAATCGGCCGCATCAGCCCACATAATAGGTAAATTCAGCAGCTGAAAAAATACTATTTTTCAAAAAATTTCAACAAAACCATATCATGAATGAGCTCGACGAGCTCATTCCAAAGAGGGGTCACATGATATGGTTTTGTTGAAATTTTTTGAAAAATTAAAAAAAATGGTATTTAAAACAATAAATTTTGATATCGTCTGCATTGGGTAAAGCGTTAAAACATATTTCATTCCTTGTTCTTATCGTTATGTTTTTTTTTCCTTTAGGGTACTCTACATACAATATTAGGAAATGGAAAGAAGAATTTTGCAGTTAAAAGGAACTGGGAGGTTCTGTGTTCATTGTGGCCAGCACTTGTTCAAGCAAACCAATCTGAAGAACTCTCCATTCTCAAACTGATAGATGATATTGTGAACAAAGTTCTCAAACACTTTGAAACTGTTGCCATTAAAATACAGGTAAAAGATATTGGAGTACAACAGCTTGCCAGAAAATATTTCAGTTAACAGGGAAATTTAATTAACCAGAGTTTCGGGAGGATTGTTTAGGGCTGTCATGATTTTTAGCTCAACTTGACAAAGTTAAGCTGATCTGTTGCCATCACTTCTCATCCGTCGGCATACGTAAGTAGGTACGTCCACAATTTCCTTTGGCACACCTCACAGGACGCATTTATGATCAGATCGCTTTTAAACTTGGTATGCTCATTTGGGGTGACCTCTAGATGGGAGCTATCGATTTTCTTCAATTTCCGTCAAAAAATGTTGCCGCTGGCAACATTCTTAGAACTTAGTTTAGTCAGACCTCAATATTTCTCTTTGACACACCCTACTGGGCCATTTATGATCGGATTGCTTGGAAACCCGGCATGCTTATTTGGGGTGACCTCTAGATGGGAGCTATCGATTTCCGTCCATTTCCGTCAAAAAATGTTGCAGCTGGCAGCGACCTTTAAACTTAGTTTAGTCAGGCATCAATATATTCCTTTGGCACACCGTACATTGCACATTTTTGATTAGATTGGTTTGAAACTTGGCATGCCTGTTTGGGGTTACCTCTAGATGGGAGCTATTAATTTTCTTCGATATCTGGCAAGAAATGTTGCCGCTGGCAACAACCTTTGTTGAACTTAGTGCTGTTATACATCAAAATTTCCCTTTGGCACACCCTGCAGGGCACATTTATGATTAGTGTGCTTGTCATGGTGTGCTTGTTTTGGGGAGCTCTAGATGGGAGCTATCGATTTTCTTCCATTTCCATCAAAAAATGTAGACGCTGGCAACGTTCTTAGAACTTAGTTTAGTCAGGCATCAATATATTCCTTTGGCATGCCCTACTTGGCACATTTATGATCTGGCAAAGACCTTCGATGAACTTCGTGCAGTTATGCATCAATATTTCCCTTTGGCGCAGCCTGCAGTGCACATTTTTGACTGGATCTCTTTGAAGCTTGGTGTGCTTGTTTGGGGTGACCTCAAGATAGAAGCTATCAATTTTCTTCCATTTCTGTCAAGAATAGTTGTCATTGGCAACGACCTCTGATGAACTTAGTAAAAACTTAGTGCAATTATGCATCTATGTTTCCCTTTGACACACCCTGCAGGGCACACTTATTTTTTTTGCTTTCCATAAAAAAGTATTGTCGTTATCACCAGCCTTTGTACTTACTGCATTTGTGCAGCAACTTATCCCTTTTGCACTCTCTGCAGAGTATATTTATGAATTTCCATAAAAAAGAGAGAAAAAAACATTGCCACAAGCAATGATCTTCAAATCTTAATGCATTTGTGCATTAACATCTTCCTTTGGCATGCCTCAGATGGCGCATTCATTATCAGGTTGTTTTGAAACTTTGTATTCTTATGCAGAATGACAAAGATAGGAGCTATCAATTTTCTTTTCATTTCCATCAAAAACTGTTACTGATGGCAACAATCTTTGAATTTATAGCACTTGTGCATCAACATTCTTCTTGGACATGGCCTACAGGCCACATTTATCATAGGATTGTTTTTGAACTTGGTGTACTCATAAGGCGAGACCTTCAGATAAGAGCTATTGATTAGCATTCATTTTGTGAAAAAAGTTGCTGTTTACAATAACCTCTGAACTTACTGCATTTGCATATCAACATTCTTCCTTTAGCCAATCTAACAGTTTACATTTAAAAATGCATGGATTACTCTGACGTTGTGCACACACAATGCTGTTGGTACCAATGATCTTAAATTTTGTCATTTTACTTATAACTTACCAAGTTCAAGTTTGTCAAGTTGAGCTACAGTGTCATTGACACTTTCATAATACCCCTACTTTCGAAGAAAGTGGGGGGATAAACTGGATTACATGTGTCCGTCCATCTGTGCATCCATCCATGTGTCCGTGTGTGTATGTGTGTGTATGTCCAAGCCAATAACTCGAAAACGGTTAGGGCCACAGTCATCAAACTTCATACAATTATAAAGGACCATGGGAGGATGTGTCACACACCATAGCCGGGTTCGTACCTTCAAGATCAAGGTCATATTTCAAGGTCACACTAAAAATTGATCACTATTCGTGTCTCAGCCATAACTCAGAAACGAATCATAGTACAATTGTTAAATTTTTTACAAATGTTAAGGACAGTCAGAAGGTGTGCCGCATATAATAGTTTCTGCCGCATCTGCAAGGTGGAGGTCACAATTGACCTTCATATGTTCAGGGTCACAAATCGTGTCTCAAGCATAACTCCAAAACTATTAAGGCTACAATCATCTAACATCGCTCAATTATAAAGGACAATGGGTGGATGTGTCACACACCACAGCCAGGTCAGTAAGGTCAAGGTCAGGGTCACATTTTAAGGTCACACTGAACACGATTAGGGCCACAGTCATCAAACTTCACACAATTATAAAGGACCATGGGAGGATGTGTTACACACCATAGCCGGGTTCGTACCTTCAAGGTCAAGGTCACATTTCAAGGTCACACTAAAAATCGGTCAATATTCGTGTCTCAGCTATAACTCAGAAACGAATCATAGTACAATTGTTAAACTTTTTACAAATGTTAAGGACAGTCAGAAGGTGTGCCGCATATAATAGTTTCTGCCACATCTGCAAGGTGAAGGTCACAAGTTACCTTAGAAACAGTTTTCTTGTTCAAAGGTTATTTAAAACATGAGTATTTTTTTCATACATGCTATGCAACCAGAAAGGGATGCCTTAGATTAACAAGATTTCGTTCATGAACAATTGTTTTGCCACAATTTATTGGAGAGTGCTTGTTGGCACTCTCTAATAAATTAAAACAATAATTTTTTATAGAAATTTATTCTCTACTGCTAAGAAAACAACAAGCCTATGCAAAGAGTGTAAAGCTTCAATAGAGCCATGATAGTGACTTCTTGCACTCAACCAGTTAAGAAAACTGGCAGCTGTAATTCATCATGTTTACACTGGTGAGCAACAAATATCAAAACATTAAGCAACATTTCTCCTGCAATGCAACTGGGACATTTTAAGGGTATTTATGTGTATGCCTAAGCCATTCTATTTGCAAAATTGGGAGCACGGTGGCTCAGTGGTAGACTGTTGGACTTCTATGTTGGAGGTCCCGAGTTCGATCCCTGTCCGGGACGACCCGCGTTGTCTCCCTAGGCAAGGCACTTTATCCCAGTTGTCTACATGGGAACACGATGATGCCGTGTACTAAGGCGTACTGCACGTTGATGGTGCATATGTCTTCAGCTGCTGTAACCCTGCTTGAGCGGAGCTTGAACAGAGTTAGTATGTTGTGGAGCTGACAGTTGCTCATCGATGCTCGGTGGTTCTCTCTGGGTACACCGGCTTCCTCTTTCCGTAAAACCGTGAAGATCACCATTAGCCACTGTGCATAAGTATGTGACCTTAAACACCAATAAATAAATAAATTTTCAAAATTAAGTTTATATAAATCACACTCCAAGGGTCAAACTTTAGTGTTTCCAGAAATAAGTTGTTTTCAGCATAGTGGTTCTTGAACTGAGTTTATACAGTCAAAGAAAACATTATTGACTGAAATGGTTCCCCATACTTTCAAGACAAAAAACTGTTGACCAAATCGTTTACATGAGCTTCATTAACATATTTCCTAATCTAAAACATTATTTCTTTGTGGCACAATATATCACATTTTCAGTCTTCCACTCATATACAGCAGAGAAAGACAGAGCTGGTGATATTGGTTTTGTCAAGTTCACACCTCAGAATGAGTGCCTTGAAAAAATATTCTTTAAGGCCCCACAAAGTAGATCTTCTGTTTCTCAGGCCATTTTTTGTAAAACTGCATGCGAGCGGATGTTTTTTTATTTTTTTTTTATTTTTGTAAGTATTAAATCTTTGCCATCAAAAATTCATGTTCTTGGTTTGTTTTATGTTTTAGGCCTCATAATCTACAGAATAGCACAGGTGGTGGTGTATTTTGTTCCTCGAGTGCAAGAAGGGATAAATTTATCAGTTTTATTAACATGGGTAAAAGGGGTGCGGTGGCTCAGTTGGTAGAGGTGCAGGCTGCAAGCCGAGAGGTCCTCGATTTGAATCCCACCTGCAGCAACCATGTTGTGTCCTTGGGCAAGACACTTTACCCCCATTGCCCACGTGGGGGCATGGTGACGCTGTGTACTAAGGCGTACTGCACGTCGATGGTGCACCTGTCTTCAACCAATGCTAACCCTGCTTGTGTGGAGTTAGTATGTTGGGGAGCTGACAGTTGCTTGCCATTGCTCAGTGGTTCTCTCCAGGTACTCCGGCTTCCTCCACCCGTAAAACTGTCGTGGTCATGATTAGCCATTGTACAGAAATATGTGACCTTACAAACACCAATAAATAAATAAATAACAGGGGTAAAATATCAGAAATAACTCACTTAATTTTTTTTTTAAGTTTACATTGGTTATAAAAAGAGGGCATGCGGCAGCCAAAAAGACCACGTGGGAGAGCCTGAGAAACAGAGTTTTAATTTTTTCAGGCCTAAAAGTAAATTTATTAAATATTCAAATTCTTAAAAACAATACTATAGGTCAAAGTATATATTATTTATGGTTTAGAATGCAGATGAACTGAAAATAAGTCATAAACTAGAATTAATAACCCTTTTTATCCAGTGTGCTATTGAGCAATTTTCCTCCCATTGTTTCTGTTTACATTCCCCTTAACCCAAGATAGGGCTTGTAAAGAAAGTTTTATGTTTTCTACAGTTCTTTTTTCCTGGGTATATTTTCAGGTAACAACTGATTGTATGGATGCAGCAAAATGTTTACTGCAGTCTAACAGTCCTACAGCAAGTCCAGTATTGGCAACAAATACAGAACTGGAGAATGGTATGAGGTTTGAAGAGGACAGAAATAAAAACGCAGAACAGTATGGATTTTATCAATTTTTCCGAGCATAACTTTATCCTAACAATAATTATTCTGTTCATACAACTCTTTCTGTTAGGCCTAAAAACATTAAAAATCTGTTTCTCAGGCCCACATGGTCATTTTGGCTGCCGCATGCACTCTTTTTATTACCAAGGCAAACTTGAAAAAGTAAAAATATTTTACCTAAGTTAATAAAATAGATAGATTTGTCCCTTAAGTTCAGGACTGAAAATAAGCAGCCTGACATTTGCAGAATGAGGTCCCCTGGGGGTGAATTTGATGATGCTATCCCATACAGTGGGCCAATCTATCCTCTGGGTACCTCTTTTTGTTTAGTTTTGTGAACCTGATTCAGATTGAAGTTCACGTTGGGTAAATTTAGTGATGCTACCCTGCAGAGCAGGGTAGCATCAATAAATTCACCCTCTGGGCACCTCATTTTGCAGATGACAGTCTGCTTATTTTCTGGCTTGCTTAAGTTGCAAAGCCTTCTTGCACTCAAGGAATGAAATACACCATGACCCATGCTATTCTGTTGATTATGAGGCCTAAAACATAAAAAAAATAAGAATATGAACTTTTGATAGCAAAGAAATAATTATAAAAAATAAAATAAAAAAACGCCTGCCCGCATTCAATTTTACAAAAAATGGCCTGAGAAACAATGGATCTACTTTTTGAGGCCTTATTTGTTTCTTTTTTTCCCTAAATTTTCATTGACTACTTTACAGCTTTATATTTTTATACTGTACCAATGACCCAGACTTAGCTGGTGCTAACTCTAAATTATTCAGGGCCAAACACAAATTTTGCCCCCCCCCCCCTCCCAATCCCCAAAATTTGCATCCAAATAAAAAAATCCAATTTCCTATATGGTCCTCCATACTTTTGTCCACTGTGCATACGCAGTGTCAAGGAAGTACCGAAATTGGTGCAGAATCCTCATTCTTTGTTTGGCCCTTCTATCAGTAACATCTCACTGATATCTGTGCTTATAATCTCAGTTAAAATGATGCCAGACACAAAATCATAATGGAAATGGTGGATCCAAGGATGAAATAAGAGGATGAGAGGAAGGAACAGTGGAAGGATGTGTTCAGGGCTGTAACTTATAATTTTTATGTAAAATTATTTCATGTTCCCTAATTTTGGGGCATGGGCCTGATGTTTTCATTCTTGCTATGAAATCTCCACTGTTTGTTAAGTGTTTCCTCTCTCCCTTTCCTTGAAACCCCCCTGGCTAATCTCCCATGCTTTTGGTATAATTTTTGAAATTTTTTTATTGATATTTCTTGGAAGTTTCAGCATAGTTACAGAATGTTTATTCTGTTATCCCCATGGTTATGCCCTCACCCTTGGGGTGTTTAGGCATTTTGGACATGCATCTACCATCTGATGAATTGCAGCTTCTTCTGTGGAAGATTCCGTTTTACATCGGATAGTATTTTAAATTGGTTACTGATTTTGGGCCATGTTTTTCAGTGCCTGGAGTCTTGTTTCCGGTTTTTATTTGTTTACGTTGACAATGGTTACTTTCTGTTAGTGATTCCTTATCTTCTGTAAGGTTTATTATATAGTCAGATACATTAATATTGTCCGTAAGAGTAACATTAATTTTTAGAAATGTTTTAAAATTTTTGTCCACACTTAGGCTTTTTTGGGATCCATTTGGGCTCATTGTTCCCTTTGGGAACTTGGGCTCATGTCAAAATTTTTTCGAAAATTTTCTTTGGAATTATTTTTCGAAATTTTGTTATGGATTGTATTATTATTATGTATCTTTGTATTTTCAAGGGTTAGGGCGAGTACTTCGGCTGTATAATATTTTTTAATTATGAAAGAATATTGTTCAAATTGTAAATCGAGGAAGTCTTCCTCCGATTCACATGATCATTGTATTTGCTGTAATCACTGTCGATGCCGGTCCTCTCACCACAGGGTGACTCCAGTTTTTCAGTCTCTTTTTCAGAGGAACAAGAACAGGGTGATGTTTCCTTGATGTCTTGCGGAAGTCTGCTGCTGTCGTCACAAATCAATGAAGAGCTAGCAGCAAAAGTGCTCAAGGAAATCAGACAAGTGCCTAGATCCTTAGTAGGATTGACAGCCTTATCGCCAGCTAGCTCGACCGGTGGATCTATCACTCATAATGTGGGTGATGTGATGCCGGGTACGTCCGTTGCAGTCCAGGAGAGGAGAAAGGGTGTTGCAAGCACTATAATCTCGGATCACGCACACCCTGCAACGACGGATCGGAGGATGGATCAGAGGAAGCCAGTCAGTCCGGTAGCTAGCTCGTTCAGGTCTACCTGGACCGCGAGCGAGAGAGGCCCCTCTCTCCTACAATAACATCTGGGGCCAGATGTTGTTGTGCATAATGTTCGTCAGCCGGAGCATACGTCCACTCCTGCTCGGGACACTCCGTTGCATAGACAGCCCAGGTCGGCTAGTCTATTGGCTTCCTCTTCCACACGCCAACACACATGGCCGCACCTTGGCTTCGTGACCTCAGATATCCAGCCTGCTTCACCGACAAAGGATTCCATGTCATCTACGTCACTCCATCCGGTAGCCAAGGACACAAGGCCTCACCAGTCGGGATGTACGCATAAAAGGATTATGCAAGAGGTACCGTCCTAGGAGCTTCCAGCAGCTAAACAACATAAGACCGCAGCGCCACAGGCCTCCGTGATGGACTCACAGATAGCGCAACTCATTGCAGCATCCCAGCAACCTTCGGAAACGGTTTCAGATCAGGAACTGTCCGAGGAAGCTGGGTCGGTACGTTCCTCTGCAGTGTCAGACAGGGACGACCGAGATTCGCATCTGGTCCAGTCGGATGGTGAAAGGGAATCTGCGGAGCTGGATTTTTCCCTTCTGCAACAACATAAGGTGGCGGTAGATTTTATCCGTCAACACCTTCCAGAGGCTGTTCCATCAGACCAGAGACCTGCGATACCAGTTAAGAGACTGATAGCGTCACTGGATACAGACTTTTTTGGCCGGACTAAGGATGTTGTTCCTGAGTTTCTGGTCCAGTCCAGCAATGTCTCACGGACGTTTGAATTGCTGAATGATGCTATTTTTAGGTTAGTCTCTAAGACAGGCAGAACCAGTTTCTTATTGCAACATGCTCTACATCTGCCGTTCATCAACAGTAGGAATAAATTTGAAACAGCAGGAAAGGGCATTCCGAGAGTTCCTCTGCGTTTAGACAACCAGGCCGAAGACTTGGAGTTGTCTTTGCCGGCGTCCAAGTCAATTTTCTCCAGTACGTTGGAGACGACAATCAGTTTAGACGCTTTATCATATGCAGATCACCTTACCAGAGCGTTAGCGCAACGTCTCGATGGTAAAGAATTCCATGATGTTCAAACTTCCTTGAGAGTTCTTTCTAGGGCAATCACATTTTCCACGTATAACGCTGCCCTTTCAGTGGCAAATTTGGAGTTAGTGATGCTGCCCTGGCTTCATCCACTAGGGTGGATTCTAAGGTGAAAAACTCTATTTGAGTCGCTCCGGTTTCAGGAGAACTTCTCTTTGATGGTAAGCTTTCATTAATCTATGATCAGATTACCAAGAAAGCTTCAGATTCTTTGCTCTTTAAGTCCGTTTCTAAGAAACCGTACTCAGCAGAGAGGAGTAAGTCAGGAACTTTTGGGGCGAGTACGTCCAAGGGAATTTCCTAAAGACGATCTAAAAAATCCTCTAGCTCTTACTCCAGAGACCGTCAGAGTAGCGACTCAGGTAGGGGATGTAATGCTGGCCGAGACAACCGGTCAGATGCCCTTAGGTCGACTGGTCGAGGTGCGGGTGGAGGACGACGTAGTTTCTCTTCCCGCAAGCCTCGCAGGTCCAGGAGGTGAAGGTCAGAACCTCTATTGTGTTCCAGTGGGCGGAAGGCCGTCAAGATTCTTAACCAATTGGTTGTCAATTATGAATGACCGATGGGTACATGAGGTTATTTCGGAAGGTCTAAAACTGTCCTTCAGAGAAAAACCTCCGTTAACACGAAGTCCACGATGGACTCAGCTTCCATCCAACCTTTAGAAGAGAGATTCGCTTCTATCAGAGGTGCAATCTCTTATGGAGAAGAATGCAATAGAGGTCATAAAAAACAAGGAATCTCCCGGTTTTTACAGTCACCTGTTCCTGGCACCAAAACCAGACGGCTTGTTCCATCCAGTTATAGATCTAAGCTGGATAAACAAGCTGATCGTGGCTCTGAAATTTTATATGGAGACCATTCGATTGGTGAGAGCGAGCATTCGAGTGAACAATTATGCTGCGAGCATAGATCTCAAGGATGCGTACTTTCATCTTATGGTACATCCGACATTCAGAAAGTACCTTCGCTTCGCTGTCATAGGCATTGTTTATCAATTCAGAGCAATGTGCTTCGGACTGAATCTAGTGCCCTGGGCCTTCACTCGAATAATGAACTCGGTAATGACTCATTTCCGAGCTCATTCGTCTGCGGTAACGTCGGCCTACTTGGACGAAATTCTTCAGAGGTACGGCGACAGATTAACTCTTCAGAATGATGTTCAGAGTCTGTTTCATTTGCTCTGACGTCTTGGTTTCATACTAAATGAAAAGAAGTCAGATCTAGTTCCATCCAAGTCCTTCATTCACTTGGGAATGAGCTTCGAGACGCACAACAATCTGGTTTGTCTTCTGTTACCCAAAGCGAAATTCGTCAGTTGTTATGCTCGCTTTTGTCTACACTCAGATGTAGTAACAGCGAGAGAATTTATGCGACTGATAGGTTTGTGCGGAGTCGCCGCGGACCTTACTCCGATGGGGCGGCACTCGTCCACTCCAGATATTTTTCACTCAGAATTGGAGTGTGAAGATTCATTCTCTCGAAACGAACATTGTCTTGTCGAACCAAGTAAAACAAGAGATTCAGACTTGGGCAGATATTCAGTGATTGACTCAGGGAGTTCCACTGCAACTGGCGGATCCGGTTTTTACAATTATGACGGATGCGAGTCAAACAGGTTGGGGCGCGACATTGAGCCCAACAGATTCAAGGTGCCAGGGTCTTTGGGATCACATAAACATCAAAGAGATGATGTCAGTTTGGCTTGCGCTACATCATTGGATGAACATAATTCAGAATTCACATGTTCAAATACTGTCCGACAATTCGACAGTAGTAGCGTACATTTGGAACCAGGGAGGCACTCATTCCATTCCATTATTCAACTTAACGGAAAGAATCCTTCTGTTTGTCCTAGAGCATCATGTTCTTCTGTCGGTCCGTCATATTCCGGGTCGTCTGAACGTTCTAGCAGACTCTCTTTCTCGGAAAGGTTGCATGTTGCCGCCAGAATGGACTCTCAACAAGTGAGTATTCAATCAGATCTGCTACCAATGGGATCCTCCAATGATAGACTAGTTTGTGATGCATCTCAGTAATCAGTTGCAGTCATATGTGTCGCCATGCCCAGATCCTCAAGCGTTCGCAGTAGACACTCTCTCGATCTCTTGGGATGGAATGATAGTATACGCGTATCCTCCAGCTCCATTGATTCAACAGATATTACTAAAATCAAGCAATATTACTGCACGATTCTGTTGGAAACATGTCTGTCGCCCCAGAGACCATGGATAAATCTACTCAGTTGTCTGTTATGGGACATTCCTCGAAGCTTCCTCCATGGGAGGACCTTCTTTCGCAGGGAAAATCGTGCACACTGCATCACAAGTTGCAAGGTCTCAACCTTCATGTATTTCCGTTGTGCAGTCTTTCTTGCACGGCAAGCAATTTACAGGACGATCAGTGGACGCAATTTCTAACTATAGGAGGACCTCCTCTTCGCTAATTATACAGCAAAGTGGAAGGTTTTCTATCGGTGGTGTAGGGATCATTCTATTGATATTTATGATCCCTCCATTCCAGACATTGCTAATTTTTTGGTCTACTTGTTTGACGAGATCAAACTGCAGGTTATAGGTTATAGGCAAACTAAGGGTTATAGGTCTATGCTATCGGATACTTATGCTCATCATGATAGCTTACAAATTGGATCTAATGTCTCTTTATCAAAGTTAGTTAAAAACTTTTCGATAAATAGACCTAGAACCCTTAGGTTAATTCCTAAGTGGAATTTAGCTTGGGTTCTTCTGAAGCTAAAAGAAGCGCCATTTGAACCCCTTGACACGGTAGACTTCAAATACTTATCTTATAAGACAGCTTTTCTCTTAGCCTTCGCTTCCGCTAGAAGAGTTAGTGAGCTTCATGCTCTATCTGTTGATGATTCTCACTATTCTAGTGTTGGTAATACTATTACTTTGACTACCAATGTGGGATTTTTGGCTAAGAATCAGGCTCCTAATAAGTACAAATAAGTACACGGAGCCTATTATTATTATGGCTCTTCCATCCTCAGATGGCCATAGGCCTTTGCTGTGTCCAGTTAGAGCTATGCGTATTTAAAAACGTAGATCTGAGTTTATCAGAAAGGGACGAAAAAGGTTTCTTTCTGTCTCTGCTTCCAAATAGAAGGGACATCACGGTCCATTCTATTTCTCGGTAGATTCAGTTGACCATTCGTACTGCTTATGAAAGATTATCTTCAACTCAGCAGTCTGTGCTTAAGATTTCAGCGCACGAAGTTAGAGCGATGTCTACATCTTGGGCTTATGCTAATAGTATTGCTATTACTGATCTGATGAAGGCTGCGTACTGGTCTCAGCTGTCTACGTTCACAAATTTTTATCTTAGAAATATTGAGTCTATTTCTGGCGACCTTAGATGTTTGGGTCCGTTATCTGTTGCCCAGAATGGCGTCCACTAAACAGTTGCAACTATAGTTATGCAGGCTTTCAGTTCCAGCAGTGACTCTGTCCTGCTGCCCTCTTCGTTCTGGGGTGATTGCCCCAGAGCAAGGGGAGGGGGGGGGGGGGGGGGGGTGATGGTGTTCCCTTATATCACCTGCTTATAGTGAAAAGCAAGGGAATACCTTCTCCTGAGTCAGTAATTCCGAGTCGGTGCTGGGATGGTTTTAAAGTGTAAAGCTAATGTCTATCTCATTTATGTAATATTTTTAAAGTGTAGCTCCGTGTGAAGCATTTGTATATGTCACGTGTCATACAAGCGTTAATATACAATCCTCGGACACTTTTAAATGAGTATAAAGAGTCTCATTCTCTGGACTATCTTTATTTATTGGCTTTCCTTTAAAACATTAGTATAATGGATTACACTGGATGTTAATAGAGATCAGTGATGTTCTTGTCCTCAATTACGGATTGGTAATGTGTCTTTTTTATTTTGTATAAACAAGAAAGATATATGTAAATCCTGTTTCTCCTTTTCTCCTTGAGGGGATAATTCTGTATATGTAATTGAGCCTATTAGATTTTCCTTTATGTCCTAGGCCCTCCAGCCTTTTTTCTATTCAGCTAAGTCTGGGTCATTGGTACAGTATAAAAATATGAAAAAATTTATAGTAATTTATATATTTTTTATACTTACCAATGACCCAGATGGGGATGGCCCTCCCATGAGTTGGGAACTCATATCTCCCCGCTGATCATATAACATTTACCAGGCACTGGTTGTAAGAATGAGGATTTGGCGCCAATTTCGGTACTTCCTTGACACTGCGCATGCGCTGTGGACAAAAGTATGGTGGACCATTCGGACATTGGATTTTTTGATTTGGATGCAAATTTTGGGGATTGGGGTGGGGGGGGGGGGGGGGGGCAAAATTTGTGTTTGGCCCTGAATAATTTAGAGTTAGCACCAGCTAAGTCTGGGTCATTGGTAAGTATAAAAAATATTTAAATTACTATAAATTTTTTCATTTTTTAATTAAAGCTGAAATTTTCTAGACCATGAAAAGAAAAAGAGTAGTGATATTAACCCCCTTCACACTGATGTCGAAAAATCTAAAGTTATGGGTGCAAATTTTTCCCATAATGCAACTAAAAATTTAACCAGTTCAATCTTGTTTGACAGAGCTCAATGAGCTCTGTCAAACAAGATTGAATTTGTTAAATTCCCAGTTGCATTATGGGAAAAAATGTCTACTTGAAATTTAGATATTTTGACATCAGAGTGAAGAGAGTTAATTAGCTTTGTCATTTGAAATAACTACCAGTTTTTAAATTTTAGAAAACTGATTACAGGCAGCTGTTGTAGGTGGTAAAAATTGGCTTAGTTCACTCCAATAATTCTCTTGAAGGGCCTGGCTTTTGACAAGATATGGACTCAAACTTTTATTTGAGAGGTTTCAAGTTCTTGTGTCCTGTCTTTGAGGAAGTCACCCAACGACACTTGCTCTTGTGGTTTACAAATTGATGTACATATGCCTTCAATGAATGCTTATTATTCCCTGACCTCTTTAGGAGGGTCAGTGGGTATTTTGTGTCTGTCTGTCTGTATGTTTGTATGTCCAAGCATTTTGCATTATAACTTTGGAATCGGTTGGCAGATTTTTATGTCCTTTGGTATGATGATAGACCAGCATGGAGGAAATGATATCCACAAACCGCGGGTTTTGTCAACACATTCAGATGAGAGTTATGGCCCTTGTAGGACTTGAAAAAATAGTAAAATGAACATCTTGCATAATATCTTGGGCATTGGTTGTCAGGTTTTGATGTCCTTTGATATGATGATAGAGCAGCATGAGGGACATATCATCCACATATTGCGGGTTTTGTCTGTACATTCCTACCGGAGTTATGTTACACTTAGAAAACTGTCTGTACGATCGTTTTACATTATAACTCAGTCATTTGTGAGTGGATTTTGATATCCTTTTCCCTGCAGGAACCCCGGGAAGTGAAGCAGTGCATGTTCACAGGCTCTGTTTTTCTGGTACAATAGGTCCCAGTCACCAATGCTTGGGAGGTGCAAACCCTCTTTTTAAATGGGCAACATGGCTTATTAACGCTCACCCCTGGTCTTGAGTTGATACTCATGTTGTGGTCATGATTAGCCATTGTGCAAAAATATGTGACCTTAAACACCAATAAATAAATAAATAATTTGATATCCTTTGGTATGATGATATGGCGAGAGACTAACATGGAGGAGAAGACATCCACATATTGCGTGTTTCATTCATGCATACAGACCAATGTTATGGCCCTTGTTAAACTTATAAAACTTCCCATACAGACATTTTGCATTATAACTGTGGCATCGGTTGTTGGATTTTGTCATCCGTTGGCATGGTGATAGACCATTCTGAGGGTAAGGATATCCACATATTGCGAGTTACGTCCATGCATACTTTCCACAGTTACCATATTTATGCCCCTTTTTAGACTTAAAAAACTGTCCGTGTGAAGTTTTTGCATTTTTGTTTGTCCATGGGTATAATAATTTTTGTTGAATGGTAGCAGAAAATTGAATAATTTATGTATTGCTATGTTGATATTGTTGGAGGGGGGGGTGGGGGGGGGGGGGGGCAGGGGGCATATGCAATGCTTCTCGTTGCACTATTTTCTTGTGTTTGAAAGTCTGACATTTCCTTGCCATGGTTTGGTGTTTCTTTTCAAGTTCTCTGGATTCTTCCACCCTTAAAACTGATACACATGGATTATTAGGCCAAAAAAACTTTTTTAAATCTGTTTCTCAGGCCCTCCTACATGGTCCTTCCTTTTGGCTGCCGCATGCTCTCTTTTTATAACCAATGTAAATTTTAAAAAAATAAAAATTAAATGGTTTATGTCTGATATTCTACCAAAGTTAAAAAAAATTGATAAATTTGTCCCTTGAGCGCAAGATGGCTTTGCAATGCTTTAGCATTGCAAAGCCTTCTTGCTCTTAAGGGACGAAATAGGGCTGAAATACACCACCACCCATACTATTCTGCAGATTATGAGGCCTAAATCATAAATCAAGAACATGAACTTTTGATGGCAAAGAAATAATTACAGAAATAAAAAATAAAATAAAAAAAAAACGCTTGTCCGCATGCAGTTTTACAAATAATGGCCTGATAAACAGAAGATCTACTTTGTGGGGCCTTACTGTAGTCAGTTGATCAGTTGAATTGACAAAATCACATCATCTGGCCGTTCAGGACTTGTCATCAAGACGGAATATGTTGCACCCAATTGACTGACCATTGTAAGAATTTGTTTAACTGGTTTTGTGCTAGAAGCCACTGTCAGGGCTCGACTGATAAGTGCTGAAAGCCACTACAGTGGCTTTACTCTATTTGCACTAGTTTGCTGTTGGCTTAGCAGAAGAAGAAAAATATTAATATAAAATGGCACTCTCCAATAAATTGCAACAAAACATCTATTAGCAATATCTTGCTAAACTATGGCTCCTTTTGCAGAAAGTGTGATATCTTTGAAAAAAATAGTCATGTTACAAATGAACATTGAAAAGTAATTTAGCCTTCAACCAGTTAATGTATATGACAATGAGCATTTAAAAACTGAATACAGTGGAACCTTGTTAATTGAATAGCCACTTTGCCAATGAAAATTATTCAATTAACAGGAGTATTCATTTAACAGGGATTGTGTTACTTTTCTGTATTCTAGAGATAAACTTAGCATTTATTCTATTATATCTTGTTTGACAAAGCTCCATGAGCTCTGACAAACAAGATATAACAGATTAAATGCCTGTATTGGATGTACCATGGCCAAATTGGTCTATCAGGATCCTTACTGTCTTGAAAAGTGCTTGAATTTCAATGCCTGTCTTGAAAAGTGCTTAAATTGACTTTTCCCCTTGAAAAGTCCTTGAATCCTGGACCCCAACCTACTCTGCTAAAAAAATCCCCCCCAAAATGCCACGTTTTAGTGCCCAAAATAACAAAAAAATTCAGGAATTTGCTGTAGCATATTAAAGTTTAAAACACGAATAGTATAATACGCCTGTGTGCTCTGCACACTACTTTTCTTGTTCATGATAATGAGAGAAAACACAAGTACACAAATTACAATGACGTTCATCATATTGTACAGGTCAATTTTAACCAATCAGAAAATTGAAACGGCAGCATGTGATCTATTTGCATACTAGCATGTGGCTCACTGTACACACAGGCTGCTATACTATGGAGAGCATCCATTTCAAATGAGCGGTGAATTGTGTTTTGCAAACTGGTTTTTCCAATCAATGTCTCCATCTCCGCCTGCTTCATTTATTTCATCGTGTCACACAGAAGGATAGTTACTGTAAGCGATAATATATCAAAGATTCACCTTGACTTCGTATGAAAATAACAGGTATTTGATAATAAATCATGAATTATTGTTTGTGAACAATCGATTTTGAATGTCAAATTACCACAAACAACCCAACAACTTTGCAAGAAGTTCCGAAACTTAACCAAAAGGACAGAAATGGGCCTGAATATTACCTGACACACACTCATTCTTGAAATATACACTGTGCGGAGAGCAGTTATAAAAAGAACATGTCACAGTTGGTTTCTTAGAATGGAAAAATAGTCCTTGAAAATGAATGACATAGCCCTTGAAAAGTGCTTGAATAGTGCTTGAATTTCATTTTGTTAAACCTGTACGAACCCTGTCTATAAACAAAGAAAAACTGGGGAGAGTCAGTGTAATTTCTCGACAGGTTACAAGATTTTTTATTCAATTAACAGGAGTTTACTCCACAACCTATATTCAATTAACAGGTTAAATTTGTGCTGGAGGTTTGGTAAATGGTTTTGTGTTGGGAAATTATATTCAATTAACAGGGTTATTCGATTAAGAGATATCCAATTAAGTGGGCTCCACTGTACTACATCTCACCTCGGCTTATGATATTTGGCATGTGGGTGTATCACCATGAGACTATGTGTCGCGTACCATAATGACCCACATATGACATTGACCTTTGACTTCAAGGTCAAATTACTGATTTTTTGGCAAGTAAGCTTGTCCGGGCAAGAACTTAATTACTTTTTCTCCTTGGCTTATGATATTAGGCATGTGGGTGTATCACCATGAGACGATGTGTTGTGTACTGTCATGACCCACATATGACCTCGACCTTTGACCTCAAGGTCAAATTATTGATTTTTTTTTTTTATCTTTTGACCTATGCTTATGATGTTTGGCATGTGGGTGTATCACCATGAGATGATGTACCATCATGACCCACATATGACATTGACCTTTGACCTCAAGGTAAATGATTTTTTTTGCCAAGTAACCTTGTCCGGGCAAGAACTTATTTTCCTTTCCAGCTTGGCTTATGATATTTGACATGCGAGTGTATCACCATAAGAAGATGTGTCGCATACCTTCAGGACCCATATATAACATTGATCTTTGACCTCGAGGTCAAATTACTGATTTTTTGGTAAGTAAGCTTGTCCGGGCCATAACTTTTTTACCTTTTCTCCTCGGGTTTATGATATTGGGCATGTGTGTCTAGAAAAGTAGAGTCTCCATTTCTGGCAATCCAAATATGATGGGCAAACTAACGCTGTGTTGAGAATCCATTTGAAATAATTGTATTATAAAACAGGATCATGCCCAAGTGAAATAAATAAATAGATTTTCTATGCCCTACCTACTTGTATCTTCATTAACAGAATAACCCTGTTAATTGTTTATAATTGTTAAATACCAAACACTTTACTATACCTTCAGAATAGATTTAACCTATAGCTATTAATTGCACACAGGTTATTGAGCATATTCCTGTTAACTGAATAAAAAATCTTGTCATTAATCAAAATATTCCCAAATTCCTAAACTTTATTTCGCCTTAAAACATTAAATATAAGTATTTATTCTGTTTATATCTTGTTTGACAGCGCTCTGTGAGCTCTGTCAAACAAGATGTAATAGAATAAAAATTCAATTTATTACCAGAATTTGGGGCAATGACAGAATTCCATTTGATTTACTTTTGTTGATTAAAATATGAATAGGGGCACGGTGGCGTTGTGGTAACCGGTTCTCGTCAGATCACCGAAGTTAAGCAACGTGGTGCCTGGATAATCATTGGATGGGTGATCATCTGAGCCATCAATTCGGACTCCCGCATTGTGTCCTTGAGCAAGGCACTTAACCCCGATTGTCCACATGGGGACTCGATGACGCCATGTACTAAGGCGTACTGCACGTCAATGGTATGCATGTCTTCAACCAATCTAACCCTGCCTGTGCTGCAGTGCAGAGTTACGATGTTGGGGAGCTGGCAGCTGTTCATCTTTGCTCGGTGGTTCTCTCTGGGTACTTGGCTTCCTCCACCCGTAAAACTGTCATGTGCATGATTAGCCATTGTGCATAAGTATATGACCTTAAACACCAATAAATAAATAAATAAATATTAAAATATGAAGTTTTCGATCAGATTTATTAAATATCTGTATCCATATTATTACATATGCTTGTTACATGATTAATGAAAACTCCAGGGGAAATTCAAATTTGAATACAATATATTGATTTATTGATTTAATTGATTGAATTTATGGTATACATTATACAGAACAAATTACAGTAAACTCATTGAACATAGTGGTACAAAAAAGTATTAGGTCAGGCCTAAAAAAGTTAAAAATCTGTTTCTCAGGCTCTCCTGCATGGTCCTTTTTGGCATGCTCTCTTTTTATAACCAATGCAAACTTAAAAAAATAAAAATTAAATGGTTTCTGTCTGACATTTTACTGAAGTTAATAAAATTGACGGGGACGCGGTGACGTCGCGATAACCGGTTCTCATCAGATCACCGAAGTTTAAGCAACGTCGAGCGTGGTTAGTAGTTGGATGGGTGACCATTTCAGCGACTGATCCATGCTCCTGTGTTGTGTCCTTGGGTAAGGCACTTAACCCTGATTGCCTACTTGGGGGCACGATGATGCTGTGTACTAAGGCGTACTGCACGTCGATGGTGCGCATGTCTTCAACCAATCTAACCCTGCCTGTGCCACAGTGCAGAGTTCAGAGTTACGATTTTGGAGAGCTGACAGCTGCTCATCGTTGCTCGGTGGTTCTCTCCAGGTACTCCGGATTCCTCCACCCATAAAACTGTCACCGACATGATTTGACCCTGGCTGTTGTAATGTGTTGTTAAACCCTAATAAATAAATAAATAAATAAAATTGATAAATTTGTCTCTTGAGTGCAACAAGGCTTTGCAATGCTTTAGCATTGCAAAGCCGTCTTGCACTCAAGGTACGAAATACACCACCACCCATGCTATTCTGTAGTTTATGAGGCCTAAAACATAAAACAAATCAAGAACATAAACTTTTGATGGCAAAAGAAATAATTACAAAAATAAAAAATTAAATAAAAAAACACCCACATGCCCACATGCAATTATACAAAAATTGCCTGAGAAACAGAAGATCTACCTTGAGTGGCCTAACAATTGCTTTTGTAAAGAAATACAAATGATAGTGTATATCATAAGGAGATGGCATAGCCAAACTGACTGTCTATCTGTCACACCCCTCCCCCCCCCCCCCCTGCCCCCATACAGCTTTAGCTTGTGTCAGGTCAACATTAAGAATTATAAACACTGAGATAGTTATTTGCATGCACTATCTTTTTTATACCCCCCGCAAACAAAGTTTGGGGGGATATATAGGAATCACCCTGTCCGTCCGTCTGTCCATCTGTCCATCCTTGTAAGCGCAACTCCTCCTAAACCGTTTAAAGAATTTTCATGAAACTTTACATAATGGAAGAACTCCATATGAAGATGTGCTTGAAGCAATATAATTCCATTCTGACATTTCCATGGGGAGATAATCTAACTTATATCATCTGTCCATCCTTGTAAGCGCAACTCCTAAACTGTTTGAAGAATTTTCATGAAACTTTACACAATGGAAGAACTCCATATGAAGATGTGCACGAAGCAATATAATTCCGTTCTGACATTTCCAAGGGGAGATAATCTAACTTATACATTTCAGGCACGGGGGGTATCACTTTGTGAGTTTGCTCACAGTACCTCTAGTTTATTCTACAATATATTGGAATAAAAAATCATTGAGTTCCTTTATTTTATTTCAGACAATATTTGAAATTAAGTGGTGATCTTGTGGATCTAGTCAACTCTGGTTCCTTGTAAGTACTAGATTACATCAATTTCTTGTCACATTTTAACCCTTTACCCAACAATGCGCCCGCATCCGCCCGCGTAATATGCAGATTCAGCAGTTGAAAAAATATTATTTTTCAAAAGTTTCAACAAAACCATATCATTTGACCCCTCATTGGAACGAGCTCATCGTGCTCGTTCCAACGAAGGGTCACATATATGGTTTTGTTGAAATTCTTTGAAAAATTAAAAAAAATGATATTTAAAATAATAAATTTTGATATCGTCTGCATTTGGTAAAGGGTTAATAGTGTGGCTGCACTTCCGCTACTTTTGTATCATAAGTAGGTTTGTGAATACAAACGGAACCAGCCGTCATTCTGTTAAATCTTTACCTAACATAATGGCCAAAACTGGTCGGCGCTATTCACAAAAAAATCCAGGCCTGGCAGTTTAGAAAATCCAGGAGTGCAAAACTTTTGCCCTCCTCAGATTGCTTGGGAGTGCAATTGCACCTGTAATGTTCAATGCATATACTTGTATGCTATTTTGATTATATTCACTTATTAATATTGTGACTGAAATATTGTACTACATTCAGCTACACAATGGAAAAATTTGCACAGACATCTTCTCATTATTCAAAATGTTGCATTCAGTTCTTAAGTGATTGTCTTCTACACTCAAAATGTGTTGAAATACGACACAGAATGGGTCATGAATTATTGTAAATCAATGCAACATTGACAAATCGTCCACTGAGTTCCAATGTGTTTTATGTGCCTCCTGGCAGTCTACTGACACCCTACTGGCAGCC
Organism: Pictodentalium vernedei; assembly: GCA_031216915.1. Taxonomy (NCBI): domain Eukaryota; kingdom Metazoa; phylum Mollusca; class Scaphopoda; order Dentaliida; family Dentaliidae; genus Pictodentalium; species Pictodentalium vernedei. The sequence continues at coordinate 475,985,967 of CM062292.1, read as the reverse complement.
TACTGGCACATAGAACACCTTGGAACTCAGTGGACAAAATGATAACAGATTTTAAAGGCAGTGGCAAACATGTCTGGCATTCCAGAAAATCAAGGGTTGCAAAAAATTGCCCTCCTCCTAAGCGTACTGTAGGTGTGCAGCACTCCTGCACTCCTAAAGTATGCCAGGCCTGAAAATCACTATTCACAATATTGTTTCTTCATATTTTGTCTCAAAAACATTATAAGTGATGAATTGAGGGTAACATGGTCTGAGGTTTGCTGCTTAGAGGCCCGAGCTGCACACCTCAACCATATAACTGTGAATTCATCACAAATAACGTATGTGTCCCAATTAGATCCTACCCATAGCTCAAAACCCACATCAAGAAATTAGGTAACTTGGATGAACAAGGCAACTTTTATGATAACAAATATAGTAAATAAACCTCTTGTGTACCCTACGACATCACTGGACAACAGAAAGTCAAGAACTTACATACTGTATTTACTCTATGTATTGGGACAGCTAAAAATAATTAGTTTCACAGGTGTCCCAATTCTTAGAAAATGGGGAAAGAATACAGCCTGGTCTTGATTTGATGCTGAATAAAGTTGTGAGTGATTCGTTTTCCTTCACTATATACGAAAATCGCCGTTCAATTTTTTTTATATTTTCAATTTTTGCTTCCAAAACATAGCTTATGATCCCTCATTGAAATGAGTGCATTGCGCACGTTCCAATGAGGGATCATAAGCTATGTTTTGGAAGCAAAAAATTGAAAATTTTTAGTTATTCAAGAATTTTTTTTATGAGTGTCGTCTGCTACTAGCGACGGGCCAACTGGAAACATATCTGCTGAATGTCCCAAACTTTGGAGCATAAAAAAAATATAGTTTTCTGGAAAAAATGTGTGTCCCAAATCATAGAGTGTCCCAATACATAGAGTAAATATGGTACATAAAGGTCGAGGTTACTCCATTTCAGTTCAAATCATGAACTAAAAAGTGGCTTGTCATTCATAAAATGATCACTGGCCTCAAAGATATGATTTTATAGGCAGTATGCACTTTGAATCTCCTTCCATTGTTATCTTTTTTTTCAAGTTTTTTTTGTGGTGACGTCAGACTGTAACACATGCCACTCCGTCCATCCATCCGTACTCACCACATCCAAGTAGATATGTGGCTATCAGTTATGTGGTCGTAAGTAGTTATGTGGATTATATTTTTAAGTGGCTTCTCAGTTTAATGTGGCTCCTTTGTCCAACCAATAGTTATGTGGCATATATTTTTAAGTGTCTTCTCAAAATTATGTGGCCTTTTTGGCTATTTATGTGTCCAGAGTCCTTTCATATTTTATGTGGCTTATATTTTGAAGTGGCTTCTCAAATTTTATGTGGCTATCAGTGCTGCCAATTATGGGGCTTTTCTACTAAGAAATGACAATTTATGTGCCCATATCCATATATATTTTATGTGGCTTATTTTTTTAAGTGGCTTCCAAACTTTTATGTGGCTGTCTGTATATAATTTTATGAATCTTATATTTTTAACCCTTTACCCAACGCAGACGATTTCAAAATTTATTATTTTAAATATCATTTTTTAAATTTTTTCAAGAAATTTCTACAAAACCATATCATGTGACCCCTCTTTGGAACGAGCTCGACGAGCTCGTTCCAAATAGGGGTCACATGATATGGTTTTGTTGAAATTTTTCGAAAAATAATATTTTTTCAGCTGCTGAATTTGCATATTACTTATTATATTAAGGGCTTTTTAACTTTTATGAGGCTATCAATTATGTGACTGCCAATGGATGGATGTCCAAAGATTTGGACATCTCTGTTCCAACCATTAATGTGATTAGGATGTCAAGAGCCTTATTTAGTCACATGGATGATTTTCAGAGGCCTAGAAAATTTCTGTTATGTGGCTATTTACATAACAGAAATTAGCCACATAAATATACATTTATGACAAATCCTAGCCACATAAGTAGTCAAATGTAAACATGTCTGTCCATCCATCCATCCATCTGTCCATCCGTCCATACTCACATCTGACTAGATATGTGGCTATCTGTTATGTGGCTGTAAGTAGTTATGTAGCTTATATTTTTACAACAGCCATGACTAGATTTAATGAAAAACTCTTGAAAATTTGACTTCAGAAATCGCTGGTCATAAAGCCAATACAATTTGTAGGAGAAATTTGGTTAAATGTGCTCAGATTTGACCTATTTTAGTAGCAAGACACTTCCTGTCCGTCAGGAATATCTGGAGGTGAATATTTCCATATTGGTAATATTAAGAAATGTTTTTTTTAAGGACACACAAAGTAGATCTTCTGTTTCTCAGGCCATTATTTGTAAAATTTCATGCAGGCGAGCGGGTTTTTATTTTATTTTTTATTTCTGTAATTATTTCTTTGCCACCAAAAGTTCATGTCCTTGGTATGTTTTAGACCTCATAATCTATGGAGAAGCATGGGTGGTGGTGTATTTCGTCCCTTGAGAGCAAGAAGGCTTTTTGCAATGGACAAGGGACAAATTTATCAACTTTTTTTAACTTTGATAAAATATCAGACATAAACTATTTAATTTTTTTTTTTTTTTAGTTTGCATTGGTTATAAAAAGAGAGCATGCGGTATCCAAAAGGACCATGCGGGAGGGCCTGAGAAACAGATTTTTAATTTTTTACGCCTAATATATTAATTTTTACAATTCCAGGACTTGGAAGTTCAGTCAAATAGCTGTGGACTTTCTTACAATGCTTTTGAGAGATGATATTCTACCTCCTCCTTCAGTTGTACAACTTTTTGTTAACAGTATGGTGCACGAGAGACTATATATCAGACAGGTGTGTATATACATTATCATGACCATGTGCATGTCATGTAATTTGTATCAGATTCGAGGTCGTGTTTACAATCAGATCGCAACGAGCCCGTCAGGGCGAGTTGTGATCTGATTGTAAACATGACCGAGAATCTGATACAAATTACAGGACATGCATTTGGTCATGATAATATATTTATCTAACAATCCCGTTACATAAAGCCCGTTTTTCAGTTTAAATTGGGTAGAAATTGGTAAAAATTTTGAATTTCATATTTTAGTGCATAATAACAATGCATATACTGATATTATTTGTCATAGCGCGGGGTTTACTGGAAGTTGAATCTATATGATACGGAATCGGAACACATTATGTGATACGTACCATTTCTCGTGGATTTCAGGCCAAAATCTATATGATTGTTAGATAAAATTTTCTATCACACTATGTACACATTATGTCTTGTGGGGGCACGGTGGCTCAGTAGGTAGAGGTGCAGGCTGCAAGCTGAGAGGTCCTCGGTTCGAATCCCACCTGCGGCAACCGCATTGTGTCCTTTGGCAAGACACATCACCCCCATTGCCCATGTGGGGGCACGATGACGGCGTGTACTAAGGCATACTGCACATCGATGGTACGCATGTCTTCAACCAATCTAACCCTGCCTGTGCTGCAGTGTGGAGTTACGATGTTGGGGAGCTTGCAGCTGCTCGTCGTTGCTCGTGGTTCTCTCCGGGTACTCCGGCTTCCTCCACCCGTAAAACTGTCACGGTCATGATTAGCCATTGTGCATAAATATATGACCTTAAACATCAATAAATAAATAAATATTATGTCTTGTGACTCTGTTACTTATCTTGGTGCTGGAAACTATTATGTTGACCCCTGTTAATTGATTGGCTGGGAGCGTCGTGGCTTAGTAGGTAGAGATGCAGGCTGCAAGCCGATAGGTCCTCGGTTCGAATCCCTCTTGTGACATATGCGTTGTGTCCTTGGGCAAGGCACTTAATCCCAATTGGGGGCACTGTGGTGTTGTGTACTAAGGTATACTGCACGTTGATGGTGCACTTGTCTTCATCCAATGCTAACCCTACTTGTGTGGAGTTCGTCCATTGGGGAGTCTGACAGTTGCTTGCTCGATGGTTCTCTCTGGCTTCCGCCACCCATAAAACTCTCTGACGCAAGGTGACCCTGGCTGTCGAAAGTGTCATTAAATCCCAATAAATAAATAATTGATTAGCCACTTTGCCAGTAGAAAATATTCAATTACTGTGAATATGAGTATAATTCAAAATTTTCACTTTTCTATGATTCTTTTAACCAAGAGTTATATCCCCTTGAACTTAGATTTATTATGGTTTTCCAAATTCATATTCTTGTGTGCATCTCTTCCTTTATTAATGAATTGATTTTGATGAAACTTCTCAAACATGACCACGAACAAGTGAACATTCACATATATCCCAAATTTTAATCTGCGATAATTTTAACCAGGTTATCCCCCCTTCAACTTAAAATATTTAGGTTCCGCTCCACAGTTTCGCACTATTGCACAGGGGTGAAATTCTAAACAAAGGGCGTATGTTGAAACTAAGGCCATGTAAAATAGAGAAATATTTTTAGTATCAGATATATGATTACATTAGGCTTTTTGTTGGACAAGAGAATTTGAAGTTTTTGTCCCAAAGTTGGAGTCTGATACATAGGGGTAAATTACCAGATGAATTATGGGAAACAGTGGCTTCGAAAAATTGGCTATTTTTTTAAATGTAATTTTTACACGGGTTTGTTACCAGACAGGTAACTAAAAAATGAGACGGAAACATATAAAAATTTTTTTGCATTTTAGAAACAAGGGATGCTCTGCTCCAGGGGTGGGTAGGCGGTGTTGGTGGGAAAATTCTGCTTTTGAGGCTGCTAGGTGGCTGAAAATGACTGGTTTCGGTATTTTTTCAGGCAATTTTTCAGGTTGAAGTCTTGCCTTTGACAATAAATAATTCCACCCACATTCAGATTGTTTATTTCTACTTAGTCAGATAGAGTTATATGTTTTTTGTGGATTTGGGAAATGTAATACATGTAATGGGTTTGATAACTAAGTTACAGGATATTTGCGTTTGAAGAGAGTGTATGGCATGTCACATTTGGAAATGCCTGGAAAACTGTGGAGCGGAACCATAAAGAGCATTCTGCCGACAGTGTCAATTCTTGAACCAGGAAGTTCCTTATTTGTGTTTGAGTTATAAATACACCATTTTTCAAAAAACTTTTCATTATTTCTGGTTTGTGTGCTATTGTTAGTAGTAGTTAACATTCATCAAGTGATATCTCAGCACAACTGGAAGGAAATAAGTGGAATTTTGAGAAATTTATTGATGTAGCCTGAAAAAGCTATTCGGCAATCAGGAAGGCCATACTGTATCTTTTTACTGGTTGAAAATAGAGACTTGAGGTTTTTGTTCATTCAACTCAGATAGACTCCAGATTATTTTGCCTGAGTGAAATCCAGGAGGAGATCACTCTTGTTTTCTCTTTAAGGTTCCACTCTACAGTTTCACACTATTGCACAGGGGTGAAATTCTAAACAAAGGGCGTATGTTGAAACTAAGGCCATGTAAAATAGAGGAATATTTTTAGTATCAGATATATGATTACATTAGGCTTTTTGTTGGACAAGAGAATTTGAAGTTTTGGTCCCAAAGTTGGAGTCTGATACATAGGGGTAAATTACCAGATGAATTATGGGAAACAGTGGCTTCGAAAAATTGGCTATTTTTTTAAATGTAACTTTTACATGGGTTTGTTTCCAGACAGGTAACTAAAAAATGAGACAGAAACATATAAAATTTTTATACTGTACCAATGACCCAGACATAGCTGGTGCTAACTCTTAAAATATAGGGCCAAACACAAATTTTGCCCCCCAATCCCCAAAATTTGCATCTAAAACTAAAGAAAACATGTCCTGAAAGGCCCTCCACACTTCGCCCCTACTGCGCATGCGCAGTGTCAAGGACGTTCCGAAATTGGCGCCATTTCTAAGTTTGGCCCTTCATCAGTTAACATCTGACTGATCTTTGTGCTTTTAAATCTCAGTTTAAATGATGCCAGACACATAAATATTAGTGAAATGGTGATTCTAAGGAGGATAGAAAAGGAGGAGAGGAAAAGAATGTGTGACAGAATATTATCAGGGCTGTAACTTAAAATTTTTTAATGAAATTATGTTAAGTTACCTATTTTCAAGGCAGCAGCCATTTTGTTGTCATTCTGATTATTTAGTTACACTGTTTTTTCAAGTGTTTTTCCTCTCTCCCTGTCCTTTAAGTTCCCCCTTGCTATTCTCCCATGCTTTTGGCATAGTTTCTGTAATTATTATTACTAAAATTTCTTGGGAGTTTTAGCTGAATAACAGAATGAATTCTGTTCTTTCCCCATGTTTACGTCTTCACCTACGGGTGGTTAGGCGTTGTGTTCTGCATCTACCATCTGATGTTCTGCAGTTTCTTCCCTGGAAGTCTCTGTTTTGCATCAGATGGGGTATTTTTGGTAACTGATTTCGGGCCTGGGTGCCTGGAGTCTTATTTTAGTGTTTTTACACTCATTGTTTACATTTACAACAGCCCTCTGTGTGAGGGGGGGATTTCTAAATAATAATATCTTTATGTTATTTTAATCATAACTAGATACATTATTATTGTTCGTAAGTGTTGAATAAATTGTTTAAAATATTTTTAAAATTTTTGTCCACACTTAGGCTTGGGATCCATTGGGGCTCAACGTTACTTTTCAGAAACTTGGGCTGTTCTGAAAAAATATTTTTTCAAAATATTTTGATTTCAATTATTTTTTCTATATTAATGGATCATATTATTATTATGTATTTTGATTGCCAGGGGTTAGTGCGAGTACCAGGACTTGTTTTCTTTTCACATTGAAAGGATATTGATCAATTGCTTTAAGAGGAAGTCTTCCTCTGACCTTATTATCATTCTATATGTGGTCAGTGTACTCGCATTAACTCCTGTTCTGTATCGTATGATTTCGATGACAATATGGGAAGCGTATGTCACGGTATGTTGTTGGGGATTTGGACACTCCGGTCCTTTCCCCGCAGGGTCACTCTACTTTATCAATTTCTATTTCAGACGATCAAGATTAGGGTGATGTATCTGTGATGTCTTCCAACAGTGTGCCTCCGTCGTCACAATTAATGAAGGGCTAGCGGAAAAGTGCTCATGTAATACGCCAATTGCCTAAGAGGACCCTAGTAGGTTCGACGGTCTTTGACGTCCGCTAGCTCGCCCGGTGTAGCGTCCATTCACCGAATGGTTCGGCAGCCGGGTTCGTCCGTTGCGGTCTAGAAGGAATTTTGGGGTGATGCGAGCACTATAAAATTAACTTAATGCACACCCAGTGACGGCGGATTGGAGGGAGAACGGAGGAAGCCTTTTAGTCCGGTTCATAGCTCGTTCCGGTCCATCCGGACGGCAAGCGAGAGAGGCCCCTCTCTCGTTCAACAACATCTGGCCCCAGATGTTGTGGTACAAATGTGTAGTTAGCGGAGCATACGTCCGTCGCTCGGGACGCTCCGTTGTATAGGCAGTCCGCTGAGACTGCTAAGGCTTCCTCTTCTCGTCAGCGCACACGACCGCACCTTGGCTGCGTGACCGCCGATATATTACCAGCTTCGCCGATCAAGGATTCTTCGGCGACCAGGTCACACCATCCGGCAGCCAGGGATTCGAGACCGATGGACTCCGGACGTTCGCATAGGAAAAGTATGCGGGAGCCATCTGATGCGGAGCTGCCCTCGGCGAAGCAGCGATAGACTGCGCCTCCGCAGGTCTCGACGCCGGACATTCTTGTGCACATAGCACAGCTTATCGCAGCATCCCAGCAGCCGACAGAAACGGTGTCGGATCGAGAATTATCCGACAGCGCTGGGTCGGTAGCCGGGGACTCGAGGCCTGCAGACTCCGGACGTTCGCATAGGAAGTGTGCGGGAGTCAACGTACACGGAGCTTCCAGCGGCAATGCATCGTAAGTCCGCTACTGCACAGGCCTCGGGAACGGATGTGCTTCCTTAATAGCACAGTTTATCGCAGCATCCCAGCATCAACTGAATCTGTCGCATATATTTTATCCGACGATGCTGGGTCGGGACGCTCCGCGGAAGCGGGTACGGACGTCCGAAAGTTTCATCCGGTCCGATGGGATACCGAAAGGGATTCGGTGGATTTCAAGCTTTCCCTTTCGGAACAACATATGCTGCGATGCCGGATAAGAAACTGATAGCGTCGGTGGACTTAGAAATTTTTGGTTCGGTTCAGGGACATCGTCCCTCAGTTCCGACATAGTCCAATAATGTCACACAAACTTTTGAATTATGGAACGACGCTATATATATTATTATTTTATGCTTGCTAACCAAGCATTTCTGGTTTCTTGTTCGAAGAGTTATGGAGATGTCTTTCAAAAGTGTGCCTCTGTCGTCATAGTTAATGAAGAGTTAGCGGCAATAAGTGTTCATGGAATATGTCTATCGCCTACGGAGTGACATTCGCTAGCTCACCCGGTGTAGCGTACATTCATCGAATGGTTCAGCTGCCGGGTTCATCCGTTGCGGTCTAGGAAGGAGATTTGGGTGATGCGAGCACTTTAATTACTTTAGTACTCACCCAGTGACGGCAGATTGAGGACAGATCGGAGGAAGCCTGTTAGTCCGGTTCCTGGCTGGTCCAGGTCCGTCCGGGCTGTGAGCGAGAGAGGTCCCTCTCTCGCCCAACAACATAGGGGACCGCATGTTGTGGTTCAGATATTTTACATTCGGAGCATATGTCCGTTGGTCGGGACGCTCCGTTATATTGACAGTCCGAGAGACTGTCTTTAATGCTTCCTCATCCTCACAGCAGGGCACACGACCGCACATTGGCTACGTGACCTCGAGTATCCGATCAGTTTCGGCATTCAGTGATTCCACGGCGAATAGGTCGCGCCATCCGGTAGCCAAGGGACACGAGGCCTATACACTCCGTTCGCTCGCATATTGGTAGTATGCACGGGGTAACGATCACGGAGCTTCCAGCGGCAATGCATCGTAAGACCGCTTCTCCTCAGGCCTCAGTGACGGACGTGCTATCCGAGTTAGCACAGTTGTTTCGCAGCATCCCAGCAATTGACAGTTTCTCGGTCGAATCAGGAATTATCCGACGGCACTGGGTCGGTGCGGTCCGCGGTTGCATCAGGTACGGACGACCGAACGCTTTATAGGGTCCGACAGGATGGCGAAAGGGATTCGAAAGATTTCGAGTTTTCCCTTTAGTAGTATCGGAAGATGCCTTTCATATCTTCTGGCATTATCTTCCAATGATTATTATTTCGGACTTCATTGCTGCGATCTTGGATAAGAAACTTATAGCGTCATTGGACTCGGATTTTTCGATCGGTTCGGGGACATTGTCCCTGACTTACCGACGCAGTCCAATATTGTCATTACAACATGTGTTTTATTTTTCGACGCTATATATATATATACAAGCCTGCTACTAAGCATGATAGTTTAGTTTCTTGTCCGCGTTGCTCATTTCTGCCATTTTATCATTTATACAAATAGTTTATTTTGGCAGAGCAGGGCATACCGAGAGTTCATATGCGTCTAGACGGTGTGATTAAAAACTGCATATATTCTTTTTCGCCGTTTATGTCTTTTCCAATTTCAATGTTCGGAACGACATTATGTATAGTAGACTTAACTTAGACGCTTTATTATACGTAATCCGCCTTACTGAGGCGTTATCATTACGTCTTCAAGAAAAGATTTACGGGATATTATTCTCAATGTAATTTCTTTTGAGGGCAGTAGTTTGTTCACGTATAACTCCGCCCTTCAGTGGCTGATTGGAGTTAGTTAGACGTGACGCAGCCCTAGCTACATCCACTCGCGTGGATAGTAAGGTTAAGAACTCTCTCAGAGTCGCTTCGTTCTCGGAGGAGCTTCTCTTCGACGGCAACTTTTCGCCAATCCATGAATTGCTCGATTTACACGTTCTCTTGTCTATCTAGTGTTACAAGAGATTCAGACTGGGGCAAACATTCGGTGGTTGACTCAGAGAGTGCCGCCGCAGTTGCTGGACCCGAGTGTGGCTGTTATGACGGTTGCCAGTCAAACAGAGTGGGATATAATACTGATCCCTACGGATTCGAAGTGCCAGGGTCTTTGGGTTCCGCAGTCTTTTAGCAATCAGTTTTCTTCCGCGGAATAATGTTTTTTAGGCTTGCTTTATGTCATTGCATGAACATTATTCAGAAACGCATGCCCAAATTCCTGTCCTTTAATTCGACAGTAGTGGCGTATCTCCGGAACCAGGGAGGCACTCTTTCGTTTCCGTTATTCAATTTAATGGAAAGAATCCGTCTGTTGGTTATAGTACACCAAGTTCAGTTTTGGTCCGTCATATTCCGGGTCGTCTGATTGTTTTATCGGACTCCCGTTCTCTTACGGGTCGCTTGTTGCTGTCAGAATGGACTCTCAACAAACAAGTATTCAATCAGATTTGCTATCTATGGGAGCGCCCAATGATGATTTATTTATGACACAGCTTGCTAATCAATTGCAGACGTATGTGTTGGCTTGTCCAGATCTGAGCTAATATTCTTAACGCTCTATTGATCTATAGGACGGAATGATAGGATACGCGTATCCTCCGGCGCTGTTGTTTTAGCAGGTATTGCTAAGATAAACAACCACAATACATTTCTGTTGATAGCATCTCTATCTTCACAGAGATCATGAGTAATTTTCTCTCTTGTCTACTGTGGGTCTTAACGTGAAATCTTCCTCTATGTGAGGATCTTTTTCACTGGGTAAATCGTGTCATCTTTATCACAACCTGCAAGGTCGCAACCTTCATGTATTCCGTTGTGTGGTCCGTATTGCATTGTAAGCACTGTACTGGACGAGCTTTGGACGCGATTTCTTACTATAGGAGATCCTCTTCTTCGCTATTCTATGCGGCTAAAGTGGAGGCTCTTCCGTCGTGGTGTAGGGATCATTATGTTCATATTGTTGATCCCTCCATACTACTCATTGCTATTTTTTTTTAGTATACTTGTTTCACAAGATCTACTGCAGCCTGTTATTATTTAGGTTATAGGTTTATGTTACCTCATACCTATGCACTCAACGATAGTTTACAATTGAGTCTTTTGTCTCTTTATCTAAGTCAGTTAGTAACTTTTTGATAAATAGACTTAGAATCTTTAGATTAAATTCCTATACGGATTTTAACTTCGGTTCTTATTTAGCTAAGTAATCATTTGAGCCTCTGGAAACAGTAGTTTTCAAATTCTGACCTTTTAGACAGTAATTCTGTTGGTTTCTCTTTTACTGTAGAGTCAGTGAGTTTCATGCACTATCGATGGATGATTTTCACTTTCATAGTTTCGGAATCAGTACTTCCGTTACTATTTAGGTTGGATTGTTGCATAAGAGTTAGGCTCCTATTATCCGGAACCTATTATTTTAAGGTCCTTCCGTCTTCGTATGGGCATAGGCCTTTACTCTTTCCGGGTACAGTTTATGTATTTATGAACAGATTTCTGTTTATTACTATGGGCGTAAGCTTCTTTTGTCTTTAATGTCTAGTAGAAGGACGGTACGCTCCATTTTATTGTTAATGGATTCTATTAACTATCGGTACTGCTTATAGTATATCATTGACTTAGCAGTTGTGCTTAAGATTTCGGCTCATGAAGTAAGAGTTCTTCTACTTCTTGGGCTTACATTAATAGTGTCGCTATTATAGATTTTTGAAGGCCGCTCATTGCGCTCAGCCATCCACATTCATGAATTTTATCTCAGAAATATTGAGTCCATTTCTGGAGGCCTCTATTGTTAGGTCTATTATCTACTGCTCAGAATGTCATTCACTTAACAGTTGCTACTATAGCTAGGTAGGCTGTCTGTTTCGGCAGTGTCTCCGGTCGGCTGCCCTCTTCGCTCTGGGCTATTTGACCCAGGGCAAGAAAAAGGGGGGGGGGGGGGGGGGGGAGGGTGTTCCCTTGGGTCACCTGTTTTACTATGAAAACAAGGGGATACCTCCTCCGGAGTTAGTAATTCTGAGCTGTTATTGGGATGGTTGTTTAGTGAGAAGTTTAGGTTTTTAAAATTCATTCAAGTCTTAGTTTTTAAAGTATAGCTTTTGAATATTGCATATGTCAACGGACATGATTATGCAATCCTCAGACACTTTTAGGAGTATAAGAGTCTCAATTCTCTAGACTTACTTTATTTATTGGCTTACTTTAAAAATTATTAGTATAAGGATTATATTGGATATTAATAGAGTACATGGATGTATGAAGCTCAATTTTGGAAGGTGTTGTATCTTTCTAATTTTTCATAAATAAGAAAGATACATGTAAGGCCTATTACTTCTTTTTCCCTACAGGGGATGACTCTATTTTATTTTATTGAGCGTATTCCATTTTGCTCTATGTCCTTGGCCCTCCAGCCTTTTTACTATTCAGCTATGTCTGGGTCATTGGTACAGTATAAAAATGTTAAAAAATTTATAGTAATTTATATATTTTTTATACTCACCAATGACCCAGACGGTGATGGCCCTCCCAGGAGTTGGGAACTCTTGCCTCCCCGCTGAGTACATAGCGCTTACCAGGCACTGGTTATTAGAATGATTAATGGCGCCAATTTCGGAACGTCCTTGACACTGCGCATGCGCAGTAGGGGCGAAGTGTGGAGGGCCTTTCAGGACATGTTTTCTTTGGTTTTAGATGCAAATTTTGGGGATTGGGGGGCAAAATTTGTGTTTGGCCCTATATTTTAAGAGTTAGCACCAGCTATGTCTGGGTCATTGGTAAGTATAAAAAATATATAAATTACTATAAATTTTTTAACATTTTAGATATCATTTTTAAAAATTTTTCCAAAAATTTCATCAAAAGCATATCATGTGACCCTCATTGGAACGAGCTCAATGAGGGGTCACATGATATGTTTTTGTTGAATTCTTTTGAGAAATTTAATTTTTTCAACTGCTCAATTTGCATATTACGTGGGCTGATGCAGGCGATTCATTAGGCAAAGGGTTAACCAAGTTAGCTCACTAGAACTGATTTTGAAGTGCTACATTTAGAGGTTCATTCTGGGAAGCATGAAGCAGGGATTTTAATCACATTCAGTGATGGTTCTAGTTTTGAAGTGAATTTATTTCATCTGTATACACTTAATTTTGGAGGTGACCAGAGGCCCCATCAAACCCTGGAGGTTACCGAATGTCCCTTAGAATATATGAAAATAATTTTTATACGTCTGTTTTGAAAAACCGGGTCATATTATGGTATACTGCTGTCCGTCCGGTCACACGTCGTACGATAACTCAAGAACGCTTTGAGAGATTTTCGTGATTTTTGGGTAGTTGGTGTATATCGATGGAGGGAAGCTCCCTTTCGTTTATTGTCGCCGTTCGATTAGTCATTCCAGAGTTTTGGGACTTTATTATTTAGAAAATTGTTGATTTTTTACACGTCGTACGATAACTCGAGAACGCTTTGAGAGATTTTTGTGATTTTGGGGTAGGTGGTGTATATCGATGGAGGGAAGCTCCCTTTCGTTTAGTGTCGCTGTTCGATTGGTCATTCCAGAGTTATGGGACTTTATTTTTCACATGTCAAAGAATAACTTGAAAATGCTTAGAGCAATTTTCATGATTTTTTGGTTGCAAGTATTTGTTGATAGAAGGAATCTCCCTTTCGATTTGTGTCGCTGTCCGATTTGTCATTCCAGAGTTATGGGACTTTATTCATCAAAATATAGGCAGTTTTCCACATGTTGGACTTTGAGCAATTTTCATGATTTTTTGGTGGCAAGTATATGTAACCTGACAAGTACACATGTATACTCATATTGTGTGGTTCCCTCTTGTAATTAATAACGGGCATATCATGCGCTCATGGTGCAGCTGTTTATTAATTATTTTTTGCCTCTCAGTCTGAACATTATCCATAAATATAAAAATTCCAACAATAAACATAAATTCCTTCTCAAAGTCTGTATATGAATAAACATGATTTCCTCCTGAAAAGTCTGTACACCTGAATATGTTTCTGCCCCCAACACTATGGTTTACAAAATTCATTATTAATGAAAAGCAGTATAAAAATGATTTCAACAACATAGGCTGTAATAAATCTTACTGTTCACTATCCGAGCATCATTTTCTTACAGTCCAAGGGAAAAAACTCAAATTGCACCTAGTCAAGTCAACTTAAACAAACAGTGGCATCTTGAACTTCTTAATTAGTAGGCTAACCACGCTATATAATTCACATTTAGGTAGGTCAAAATATCACTTTTTGAAGTTTGTCCTATTCGAAAATTAAAAATCCATGTGGTGTGTGTGGGTTGGACTGCGACGGTTCTGACAAACACCAGAAGTCAGCTTGCATGAGTTGGATGAAGCGTTAGTGACATATTAGCTTTCAGATTATGTCAGTTTTATTAAAATAATCCTATAATATCAAAATTTATTATTTTAAATATAATTTTTTTTATTTTTTTAAAAAAAATTTCAACAAAACCATATCATGTGACCCCTCGTTGGAACGAGGGGTCACATGATATGGTTTTGTTGAACTGTTTAGAAAAATACTATTTTTTCAACTGCTGAATTTGCATATTATGCGAGTGGATGCGGCTGATTCGTTGGGTAAAGATAGGGTTAAAGGACCGCCAGTGTTTGATTGGACCTGTATGGACTTGCCTTGTTATAATTTATGGGCACACCTGCAGGCACTCTCCCATATATTATAACAAGGCAAAGCCATGTGAACAAATTTTGGTAACCAAGAAAAATTTACCACTCTTCCAGTTAACCCACAGCAATCTGGTAGTGCAGGAGAATATTTTTATACTGTACCAATGACCCAGACTTAGCTGGTGCTAACTCCACAAAAACCAGGGCCAAACACAAATTTTGCCCCCCAATCCCCAAAATTTGCATCCAAAACAAAAAGAAATCATGTCCTAAAGGACCTCCATAGTACGACTCTACTGCGCATGCGCAGTGACGCAGTCGTCCCGAAATTGGCGCCAAATATCATTCTCTGTTTGGCCCTTCATCAGTCAACATCTCACTGATCTTTGTGCTTGTAAATCTCAGTTTAAAGGATGCCAGACACGTAATTCTTGGAGAAAATGTGATTCTAAGGAGGATAGAAGGAGGAGAGGAAAAAAGAAGTGGCAAAAAATAATCAGGGCTGTACTTAAAATTTTTTGTTAAAATTATGTTAAGTTGCCTATTTTCGAGGCAAACGCCTCTTGTTGTCATTCTTGCTAATTGTTGCACTGCTTATTCAGTGTTTCCTCTCCCCTAACCTTCTAAAGTCCCCCCTTGCAATTCTCCCATGCTTTTGGCATATTTTTGAGAAGTTTCATTTCTAAAAATTCCCTGGGAGAGTTGCTTGGTTACAGAATGTTTTCTGTTATTTTCCCCATAGTTACGTTTTCACCCATGGGTGTATAACGTTTGTGTTCTGCATCTTCCATCTGATGTTCTGCAGATTCTCCCCTGGGAGTCTCTGTTTTGCATCAGATAGAGTGTAATTGAGGACTGATTCCGGGCCAGTTTTTTCAGTGCCTGGAGTCATGTTTTCTTCTGTGTTTACACTGTTTGTTTTCATTGGCAACAGCCTTTTTTGAGGGGGGCTGTTTGCCTTTGAGGTAGTTTATCTCATTATAAGATACATTTATATTATCCGAAAGTGTCTCATTAATTATTTTATATAATTTTAAAATTTTTGACCACACTTTGCCATCGGATCCATCGGGGCTCAACGTTACTTTTCAGCAACTTGGGCTTCTCTGAAAAAATATTTTTTCAAAATTATTTTGTTTTGCAATTGTTTTTTCATTTATTAATGGATCATGTTATTATGTATCTTTGTGTCAGGGGTTTTTGCGAGTAACTAGGACTTATTGTTGTTCTTTCACAATGAAGGGAACTTGTTCAAATTGTAATAGGAAGAAATCTTCCTCTGACTTTCATGATTATTGCATAAATTGTAGTCAGTGTTCTCGCATTAATCCCTGTCCTGTATGTGAACATTGGGATGAGAAACATTGGAAACGTGTGTCACGATATGTTGTTTCTGGAGAAAGAGCGATGCCGGCTCTTTCTCCACAAGGTCACTCTACTCTCTCAGTTTCTATTTCAGAGGAACCAGAACAGGGTGATGTTTCCATGTTATCTTCTTCAAGTGTGCGTCCGTCGTCACAATTAAATACAGAGCTAGCAGCAAAAGTGCTCATGGAGATTAGACAAATGTCGTCCGCTAGCTCGCCCGGTGTAGCGTCCATTCACCGAATGGTTCGGCAGCCGGGTTCGTCCGATGCGGTCCAAGAGGAAATTTTGGGTGATGCGAGCACTATAAAAATAATAGATGCACACCCAGTGACGGCGGATAGTGAACGAGAACGGAGGAAGCCTTTTAGTCCGGTTCCTAGCTCGTCCAGGTCCAGCCGGGCCGCGAGCGAGAGAGGCCCCTCTCTCGTACAACAACATCTGGGACCAGATGTTGTGGTACAAAATGTGTCTTTAGCGGAGCATACGTCCGTCGCTCGGGACGCTCCGTTGTATAAGCAGTCCGCAGAGACTGTTAAGGCTTCCTCTTCTCGCCGGCGCACACGACCGCACCTTGGCTGCGTGACCTCCGATTTCTTGCCAGCTTCGCCGATGAAGGATTATTCGGCGACCAGGTCACACCATCCGGCAGCCAGGGATTCGAGACCGATGGACTCCGGACGTTCGCATAGGAAAAGTATGCGGGAGCCATCTGATGCGGAGCTGCCCTCGGCAAAGCAGCGAAAGACCGCTCCTCCGCAGGTCTCGACGTCGGACATTCTAGTGCAGATAGCACAGCTTATCGCAGCATCCCAGCAGCCGACAGAGACGGTGTCGGATCGAGAATTATCCGACGGCGCTGGGTCGGTACGCTCCGCCGAAGCATCGGGGGCGGACGACCGGGAACATCGGGAGGTCCGACCGGATGGTGAAAGGGATACGGATGAATTGGAGCTATCCCTTTCGGAACAACACAAAGCTGCCGTAGACTTCATCCGGCACTTTCTTCCTCAAGTTGTTCCGTCGGGCCAGACTGCTGCGCTTCCGGACAGGAGAATTATAGCGTCATTGGACTCTGATTTTTTCGAGCGGTTCAGGGACATCGCTCCCGAGTTTCCGTCGCAGTCCAATAATGTTGCAAGAACATTTGAATTATTGAACGACGCTATTTTTAAACTTGCTTCCAGGACAGGGAAAGCAGGCTTCTTGTCCGCAAATACTCTCAACCTGCCTTTCATTAATGCAAGGAATAAATTCGACACGGCAGGTCAGGGTATACCGAGAGTTCCTCTGCGTATGGACGACGAGGCGGAAGACTTAGAGCTATCATTACCGTCGTCAGCTTCTATTCCAACCGCAGTGTTGGAAACAGCTATTGCGTCTAACAGAGCCAATTTAGATGCCTTATCTTACGCAGATCACCTTACGAAGGCGTTATCACTGCGTCTTCAAGGGGAAGAGTTTCAGGATATACAATCCTCCTTAAGACTTCTTTCAAGGGCAGTAGCTTATTCCACGTGTAACTCCGCCCTTTCAGTGGCAAATCTGGAGTTGGTTAGACGTGACGCAGCCCTGTCTACATCCACACTAGTGGATTCTAAGGTGAAGAACTCTCTTAGAGTCGCTTCGGTCTCAGGAGATCTTCTCTTTGACGGCAAGCTTTCCGCTATTTATGATAATATTAAAAAGAAAGCTAGTGATTCTCTGTTGTTTAGATCCGCTCCTAAAAGGTCGGATTCAGCAGACACGAATAAGGCGGGCACTTCTGGGTCTTATCCGCCCAAGAGAGGTTCCTATAGAGGTTCCGGTGCGTCCTCTAGCTCTTATTCGAGAGACCGTCAGGATAGCGACTCTCGTTCGGGACGTCCTTCAGGCCGGGACAATCGGTCGGACGCCCCGAGGTCGACGAGGCGAGGTGCGGGTCGTGGAAGACGTGGTTTCTCCTACCGCAGGCCTCGCAGATCCAGGAGGTGATGGCTCAAACCTCTATCGCGTTCCGGTTGGCGGAAGGTTGTCGAGTTTTTCTCAAGAGTGGGCGTCGATTACGGACGATCCGTGGGTGAGAGGAGTGACTTCGGAAGGTCTAAAGATATCCTTCAAACGAAAGCCTCCATTAACTCGAAGTCCAAAGTGGACTCATCTTCCGTCAAACCCTCAGAAAAGAGACGCTCTGCTATCAGAGGTGCAGTCTCTTTTAATGAAGAACGCGGTAGAGGTCGTAGAAAACCAGGAATCGCTGGGATTCTACAGCCATCTGTTTCTGGTTCCGAAACCAGACGGCTCGTTCCGTCCAGTCATAGATTTGAGCTGGATAAACAAGCTGATCATCGCTCCGAAGTTTTATATGGAGACGATTCGATCGGTCAGAGCGAGTATTCGGGTGAACGATTATGCAACGAGCATAGATCTCAAAGATGCGTACTTTCACGTCATGGTACATCCGACATTCCGAAAGTATCTACGCTTCGCAGTCCTAGGAGTGGTGTATCAGTTCCGGGCCATGTGCTTCGGATTGAATCTAGCACCCTGGGCTTTCACTCGGGTAATGAACTCGGTAATGATCTACTTCCGAGCTCATTCGTCTGCGGTAACGTCGGCCTACCTGGACGACATTCTTCAGAGGTACGGCAACGAGTTAACGCTTCAGAACGATGTTCAGAATCTTCTTCTATTGCTCCGACGTCTCGGTTTCATAGTAAACGAGGAGAAGTCGGATCTGGTGCCGTCCAAGTCATTCACTCATCTGGGAATGAGCTTCGAGACGCACAACAATCTCGTTCGTCTGCCGTTAACCAGAGCGAAATTAGTCAGTTGTTACGCTCGCTATTGTCTAAATACAGACAAAGTCACAGCGAGAGAATTTATGAGACTGATAGGTCTGTGCGGAGCCGCTGCGGATCTCATTCCGATGGGACGGCTACGCACACGGCCTCTTCAAATTTTCTTGACTCAGAATTGGAGTGTGAAAATTCATTCGCTCGATGTAGACGTTCTCTTGTCAGATCAAGTGAAACAAGAGATTCAGACTTGGGCAAACATTCAGTGGTTAACTCAAGGAGTTCCGCTGCAGTTGCCGGATCCGAGTTTTACCATTATGACGGATGCCAGTCAAACAGGTTGGGGTGCATCATTAATCCCAACGGATTCGAGATGCCAGGGTCTTTGGGATCCGCAATTCCTGTGCAAGCACATAAACATCAAGGAAATGATGTCAACTTGGCTTGCGTTACGTCACTGGATGGACATTATTCACGATGCTCATGTCCAAATCCTATCCGACAATACGACAGTAGTGGCGTATATACGGAATCAGGGAGGCACTCATTCAGTTCCGTTGTTCAATCTAACGGAAAGAATCCTTCTGTTTGCGTTGGAACATCACGTTCTTCTTTCGGTCCGTCACATACCGGGTCGTCTGAATGTGCTAGCAGACTCCCTTTCTCGAAAGGGTCACTTGTTGCCGTCGGAGTGGACTCTCAACAAACAAGTATTCAATCAGATTTGCTACCAATGGGAACGGCCAATGATAGACTTATTTGCGACACATCTCAACAATCAGTTGCAGACGTATGTGTCCCCGTGTCCGGATCCAAGAGCATTTGCTGTAGACGCTCTATCGATCCCTTGGGACGGAATGATAGGATATGCGTATCCTCCAGCGCCGTTAATTCAACAAGTATTGCTAAAGATAAAACAATCTCAATGCAAGATTCTGTTGGTAGCATCTCTGTCGCCACAGAGACCGTGGATAAATCTACTCAGGTGTCTGTTGTGGGACCTACCGCGGAAGCTCCCTCCACGAGAGGATCTTCTTTGGCAGGGGAAATCGCGCCAACTGCATCACAACCCGCAAGGTCTCAACCTTCACGTTTTTCCGTTGTGCGGTCCTTCTTGCATGGCAAGCACTTTACAGGACGAGCAGTGGACGCGATTTCTAACTGTAGGAGGACCTCCTCTTCGCTAAACTATGCGGCTAAGTGGAAGGTTTTCCGTCGTTGGTGTAGGGATCATTCTGTTGATATATTTGATCCCTCTATACCAGACATTGCTAACTTTCTAGTATACTTGTTTGACGAAATCAAACTGCAACCGGTTACTATAAAGGGTTATAGATCTATGTTATCTGATACCTATGCACATCATGATAGTTTACAAATTGGATCTAATGTCTCTTTATCGAAATTGGTTAGAAACTTTTCGATAAATAGACCCAGAACTCTTAGATTAATTCCTAAGTGGAATTTAGCTTGGGTTCTCCTTAAATTGAAGGAAAAGCCATTTGAACCTCTTGGGACAGTAGATTTCAAATTCTTATCTTATAAGACAGCTTTTCTCTTAGCTTTCTCTTCTGCCAGAAGAGTCAGTGAGCTTCATGCACTATCGGTGGATGATTCTCATTATCGTAGTGTTGGGAACACGATCACCTTCACTACTAACGTCGGTTTTTTAGCTAAGAATCAGGCTCCTAATAAATATCCGGAACCTATTGTTATTAAGGCTCTTCCGTCTTCAGACGGGCGTAGGCCTTTACTCTGTCCTGTTAGAGCACTACGTATCTATAAACAGAGATCTCAGTTCATCAGAAAGGGACGGAAACGTTTCTTTCTGTCTTTGATGCCTAATAGAAAGGACATTTCAGTCCATTCTATTGCTAGATGGATTCAGTTAACTATCCGTACTGCGTATGAAGATTTATCTTCTTCTCAGCAGTCTGTGCTTAAGATTTCTGCTCATGAAGTAAGAGCTCTTTCTACTTCCTGGGCTTATGCTAATAGTGTTGCTATTACAGATTTAATGAAGGCTGCTTATTGGTCTCAGCCATCCACATTTACTAATTTTTATCTCAGAAATATTGAGTCCATTTCTGGAGACCTGCATTGTTTAGGTCCGTTATCTGTTGCTCAGAATGTCGTCCACTAAACAGTTGCAACTATAGTTATGCAGGCTTTCTGTTCCGGCAGTGACTCCGTCCGGCTGCCCTCTTCGCTCTGGGCTATTTGACCCAGGGCAAGGGGAAGGGGGGGGGGGGGGGGGGGGGGGGGGCGGGTGTTCCCTTAGGTCACCTGCTTTATAGTGAAAAGCAAGGGAATGCCTCCTCCAAGACAGTATTTCTGAGTCGCTTCCGGGATGGTTTTAAAGTGTAATATTAATGTTTAATTTCATTCATGTCTTATTTTTAAAGTGTAGCTCGGTGTGAAGCATTTGTATATGTCAAGTGTCAAACGGGCTTTAATATACAATACTCGGACACTTTTAAATGATTATAAAGAGTCTCAATTCTCTGGACTACTTTATTTATTGGCTTGTTTTAAAAATAATTAGTATAAAGGTTATACTGGATGTTAATAGAGAACATGAATGTTATTGTGCTCAATTATTAAGGGTAGTGTATCTTTCTAATTTAAATATTAAATAAGAAAGATACATGTAAAGCCTAATACTCCTTTTCTCCTTAAGGGGTTACCTCTTTATTTTATAATTGAGCTTATTGGATTTTCCTCTATGTCCTAGGCCCTCCAGCCTGTTTACTATTCAGCTAAGTCTGGGTCATTGGTACAGTATAAAAATGTTAAAAAATTTATAGTAATTTATATATTTTTTATACTTACCAATGACCCAGACGGGGATGGCCCTCCCTGAGTTGGGAACTCTTGCCTCCCCGCTGAGTACATAGCGCTGACCAGGCACTGCCAGTAAGAATGATATTTGGCGCCAATTTCGGGACGACTGCGTCACTGCGCATGCGCAGTAGAGTCGTACTATGGAGGTCCTTTAGGACATGATTTCTTTTTGTTTTGGATGCAAATTTTGGGGATTGGGGGGCAAAATTTGTGTTTGGCCCTGGTTTTTGTGGAGTTAGCACCAGCTAAGTCTGGGTCATTGGTAAGTATAAAAAATATATAAATTACTATAAATTTTTTAACTTTTCTACAATCACTCTGTTTTTCTTTTTGTTTGACTATGAATTAACCAATTATATCTTGTCTGAGCTCTCTCAAACAAGGTATATTTGGTTAAATATCAAACTGCATTATGGGAAATGTTCGCTGCTGAAAATATTTTGACGTTAGAGTTCAGAGAGTTAATAAAGATAAAATATTAGATACATTTGTGTTCAGCACCGTTTTGAAAAAATAAATACCGTTCACACAATATTCGAGTTATTTTCCGCAGAACAGAGTAAACTGGATGTTTACAAAACAATTAACATAAACAGACTCTTATTTTAATCATGTTTTTTGCAAACATGCAAATAATAATTAAAAAAAGATAAAATGTTAAATGTTTACACCCCATTATTCTTATCCAATCATCACAAAATTTCATATGCAGGTTCCAGGTCATGACTTGATGAGAACATCCCCTTTTGGTTGCAATCGGTCAACCGTGATGGCTGTGCTGACCCAAAACCTGAAAACCTTTAGCACAGTCTACAGGTCATAGTTATGAATTTCATTGTAACTTGGTAGGATGACTCGGTATAATGTCCAGATGAGAACATCTTATTTTGATGGCCACAGCGGTTTGTTACCTAGATTCCTTTAGCACAGTCTACAGCTTGCATTTATGAAGGGATTTCATTGTAAATTGGTAGGATGACTCGGTATAATGTCTGGATGAACACATCCTATTTGGCCATGATCAGTCAGCTGTGTTGACCGCACATGCACGTGACCTAGATTTGTTTAGCACAGTCTACAGTTCATATTTATGGAGCGATTTCACTGTAACTTGGAACGATAACTCGGTATGATGTCTAGATGAGACAATCATATTTTGGTGACGATCGGTCTGACGTTACTGGTTACCGCTGCCTGGTCACATGACCTAGATTCCTTTAGCACACTGTCTACAGGTTGTTTTTATGAAGGGATTTCTACACCCCATAGTTCTTGTCTGATCATCACAAAATTTCATATGCAGGTTCGAGGTCATGTCTAGATGAGAACGTCCCCTTTTTGTCATGATCAGTCAACTGTGACGGATGTGATGTGTGGGCCCGAAACCCAAAAACCTTTAGCTCAGTCTACAGGTCGTATTTATGAAGGAATTTCATTGTAACTTGGTAGGATGACTCCGTATAATGCCTAGATGAGAATGTCCTATTTTGGCCAGGTTTAGTTAACCATGATAGCCGCAGGGGCACATTAACTACATTTCTTTACCACAATCTACAGCTTGCATCTATGAAGAAATTTCATTGCAAATTTGTAGGATGACTCAGTATAATGTCCAGATGACAACGTCCTATTTTGGATGTGAGCGGTCAACCATGATGGCCGCACAGGCATGTGACCTAGATTTGTTTAGCACTGTCTACTGTTCCTATTTATGAAGAGATTTCAATGTAACTTGGAAGGATAACTTGATATGATGTCTAGATGAGACTGTCATATTTTGGTCACGAACAGTCAACCATTACCTCCTCCTGGTCACGTGACCTAGATGCCTGTAGTCCTGTCTACACGTTGTTTTTATGAAGGGATTTCATTGTAACTTGGTAGGATAACTTGGTATGATATCTAGATGAAGCTGTCCTATTTTGGTCACGATCGGTCAACCATGATCGCCGGACCGTTATGTGACCTAGATTTCTTTAGCAAAGCCTACGAGTTATATTTATGAAGGAATTTCATTGTAACTTGGTAGGATGACTAATTTTTGATTGATTTTACTGTAACTTGGTAACTTTGGTTGACATGCGTTAACTGTGAGGGCCACATCAACACAGGCCTCAATTCTTCAGTTCAGTCTACACCTCAAATTATTCTTATTGGAAACATAGCATGTGGAGGACAGAAATTAACAAATTCTCAATTATCACAATTCTTGTCGTATTTCATAATCCTTTCATAAACATTGAACATTATCCTTTTCATCAAACACTTCACACAGTCAAGTTAAGCTACAGTGTCATTGACATTTTCATTCTGAATAGCACTGGCTGCAAATGGTTGTTATGTTTGGTCAAAATAAAATCCACGAATCTAGCCATATGTAGGTGTCAAATTGAAGCTTCTAAATTTTGTTTCTGTGTCGTCTATTTTGAAAATGATACCAGTCTTTCGATTTTGAAAATGGAAGGCACACTGTATACTGCTCGTTAACATTTGAAGTGGAGCATGCTGTATTTGAGCCCCGGCATCAGGAAAATGTTTTCAAGAAAAACATCAATGAACAGCTGCACACAGTTCTCTCCACTGTTGCACAGAAAGTAGAGATTCCGAAAATATTACACAAATTTTTTAATATGCTTTTCGCAGCAATAATCAGATGAGTTATGGAAACAGTGGAGCCCACCTAATTGAACATCTCTTAATTGTATATCCCTGTTAATTGAATATAATTTCCCAACACAAAACCACTTACCATACCTGCAGTAAACATTTGACCTGTTAATTGAATATAGGTTATAGAGTAAACTCCGGTTAATTGAAAAAAAAATATTGTAACCTGTCGAGAAATTACCCAAACTCTCCCCACTTTTTCTTTGGTTATAGACCTATTTGGCCTCAGTACATCCAATATAAACATTTCATTTATTATATCTTGTTTGACAGAGCTCATGGAGCTCTGTCAAACAAGATATAATAGAGTAAATGCTATGTTTATCTCTAGAATACAGGAAAGTGACACAATCCCTGTTAATTGAATACTCCTGTTAAATGAATAATTTTCATTGGCAAAGTGGCTATTCAATTAACAGGGTTTCACTGTGCTACATGAAATGCAACATTAATGGAACAATCACCGGTCAATCAGATGAGCAAAAAGACAGTTTGATTGGTTAGACGTCTTTCAGTGCAACAGCTTATAATTCATGTTATGTTCTAATTCACCAACCTCAACCAAACATAAATAATTTACAACAAGGAAGGACAACACACTTGTATAACCCCCGGCATCATTCATGGTGTAATGTAATATTCACATTTTGGTGCACGCATTCTATTATTTGGCCTATTTCCCAACGAATCAGCCACATCCACCCATGCAATATGCAAATTCAGCAGCTGAAAAAATATTATTTTTTCCAAAAATTTCAACAAAACCATATCATGTGACCCCACGTCAAGCTCGTTCCAATGAGGGGGTCACATGATGAGGTTTTGTGGAAATTTTTAGCTTTTCTTATACTGATTCGTCCGTCGTCTGTCGTCCGTCCATCCGTCCGTCCATCATCAACATTTTATTTGTCCGAGCCATAATTTCTAAACCGCTGAATATATTTTTATACTGTACCAATGACCCAGACATAGCTGGTGCTAACTCTTAAAATATAGGGCCAAACACAAATTTTGCCCCCCAATCCCCAAAATTTGCATCTAAAACTAAAGAAAACATGTCCAGAGAGGCCCTCCACACCTCGCCCCCACTGCGCATGCGCAGTGTCAAGGACGTTCCGAAATTGGCGCCATTTATCATTCTAAGTTTGGCCCTTCATCAGTTAACATCTGACTGATCTTTGTGCTTTTAAATCTCAGTTTAAATGATGCCAGACAAATAAATATTAGTGAAATGGTGATTCTAAGGAGGATAGAAAAGGAGGAGAGGAAAAGAATGTGTGACAGAATATTATCAGGGCTGTAACTTAAAATTTTTTAATGAAATTATGTTAAGTTACCTATTTTCAAGGCAGCAGCCATTTTGTTGTCATTCTGATTATTTAGTTACACTGTTTTTACAAGTGTTTTTCCTCTCTCCCTGTCCTTTAAGTTCCCCCTTGCTATTCTCCCATGCTTTTGGCATAATTTCTGTAATTATTATTACTAAAATTTCTTGGGAGTTTAGCTGAATAACAGAATGAATTCTGTTCTTTCCCCATGTTTACGTCTTCACCTACGGGTGGTTAGGCGTTGTGTTCTGCATCTACCATCTGATGTTCTGCAGTTTCTTCCCTGGAAGTCTCTGTTTTGCATCAGATGGTGTATTTTTGGTAACTGATTTCGGGCCTGGGTGCCTGGAGTCTTATTTTAGTGTTTTTACACTCATTGTTTACATTTACAACAGCCCTCTGTGTGAGGGGGGGATTTCTAAATAATAATATCTTTATGTTATTTCAATCATAACTAGATACATTATTATTGTTCGTAAGTGTTGAATAAATTGTTTAAAATATTTTTAAAATTTTTGTCCACACTTAGGCTTGGGATCCATTGGGGCTCAACGTTACTTTTCAGAAACTTGGGCTGTTCTGAAAAAATATTTTTTCAAAATATTTTGATTTCAATTATTTTTTCTATATTAATGGATCATATTATTATTATGTATTTTGATTGCCAGGGGTTAGTGCGAGTACCAGGACTTGTTTTCTTTTCACATTGAAAGGATATTGATCTATTGTTTTAAGAGGAAGTCTTCCTCTGACCTTATTATCATTCTATATGTGGTCAGTGTACTCGCATTAACTCCGGTTCTGTATCGTATGATTTCGATGACAATATGGGAAGCGTATGTCACGGTATGTTGTTGGGGATTTGGACACTCCGGTCCTTTCCCCGCAGGGTCACTCTACTTTATCAATTTCTATTTCAGACGATCAAGATTAGGGTGATGTATCTGTGATGTCTTCCAACAGTGTGCCTCCGTCGTCACAATTAATGAAGGGCTAGCGGAAAAGTGCTCATGTAATACGCCAATTGCCTAAGAGGACCCTAGTAGGTTCGACGGCCTTTGACGTCCGCTAGCTCGCCCGGTGTAGCGTCCATTCACCGAATGGTTCGGCAGCCGGGTTCGTCCGTTGCGGTCTAGAAGGAATTTTGGGGTGATGCGAGCACTATAAAATTAACTTAATGCACACCCAGTGACGGCGGATCGGAGGGAGAACGGAGGAAGCCTTTTAGTCCGGTTCATAGCTCGTTCCGGTCCATCCGGACGGCAAGCGAGAGAGGCCCCTCTCTCGTTCAACAACATCTGGCCCCAGATGTTGTGGTACAAATGTGTCGTTAGCGGAGCATACGTCCGTCGCTCGGGACGCTCCGTTGTATAGGCAGTCCGCTGAGACTGCTAAGGCTTCCTCTTCTCGTCAGCGCACACGACCGCACCTTGGCTGCGTGACCGCCGATATATTACCAGCTTCGCCGATCAAGGATTCTTCGGCGACCAGGTCACACCATCCGGCAGCCAGGGATTCGAGACCGATGGACTCCGGACGTTCGCATAGGAAAAGTATGCGGGAGCCATCTGATGCGGAGCTGCCCTCGGCGAAGCAGCGATAGACTGCGCCTCCGCAGGTCTCGACGCCGGACATTCTTGTGCACATAGCACAGCTTATCGCAGCATCCCAGCAGCCGACAGAAACGGTGTCGGATCGAGAATTATCCGACAGCGCTGGGTCGGTAGCCGGGGACTCGAGGTCTGCAGACTCCGGACGTTCGCATAGGAAGTATGCGGGAGTCAACGTACACGGAGCTTCCAGCGGCAATGCATCGTAAGTCCGCTACTGCACAGGCCTCGGGAACGAACGTGCTTTCCTTAATAGCACAGTTTATCGCAGCATCCCAGCATCAACTGAATCTGTCGCATATATTTTATCCGACGATGCTGGGTCGGGACGCTCCGCGGAAGCGGGTACGGACGTCCGAAAGTTTCATCCGGTCCGACGGGATACCGAAAGGGATTCGGTGGATTTCAAGCTTTCCCTTTCGGAACAACATATGCTGCGATGCCGGATAAGAAACTGATAGCGTCGGTGGACTTAGAAATTTTTGGTTCGGTTCAGGGACATCGTCCCTCAGTTCCGACATAGTCCAATAATGTCACACAAACTTTCGAATTATTGAACGACGCTATATATATTATTATTTTATGCTTGCTATCCAAGCATTTCTGGTTTCTTGTTCGAAGAGTTATGGAGATGTCTTTCAAAAGTGTGCCTCTGTCGTCATAGTTAATGAAGAGTTAGCGGCAATAAGTGCTCGTGGAATATGTCTATCGCTTACGGAGTGACATTCGCTAGCTCACCCGGTGTAGCGTACATTCATCGAATGGTTCGGCTGCCGGGTTCGTCCGTTGCGGTCTAGGAAGGAGATTTGGGTGATGCGAGCACTTTAATTACTTTAGTACTCACCCAGTGACGGCAGATTGAGGACAGATCGGAGGAAGCCAACAACATAGGGGACCGCATGTTGTGGTTCAGATATTTTACATTCGGAGCATATGTCCGTTGCTCGGGACGCTCCGTTATATTGACAGTCCGAGAGACTGTCTTTAATGCTTCCTCATCCTCACAGCAGGGCACACGACCGCACATTGGCTACGTGACCTCGAGTATCCGATCAGTTTCGGCATTCAGTGATTCCACAGCGAATAGGTCGTGCCATCCGGTAGCCAAGGGACACGAGGCCTATACACTCCGTTCGCTCGCATATTGGAAGTATGCACGGGGTAACGATCTCGGAGCTTCCTGCGGCAATGCATCGTAAGACCGCTGCTCCTCAGGCCTCAGTGACGGACGTGCTATCCGAGTTAGCACAGTTGTTTCGCAGCATCCCAGCAATTGACGGTTTCTCGGTCGAATCAGGAATTATCCGACGGCGCTGGGTCGGTGCGGTCCGCGGTTGCATCAAGCTACGGACGACCGAACGCTTTATAGGGTCCGACAGGATGGCGAAAGGGATTCGAAAGATTTCGAGTTTTCCCTTTAGTAGTATCGGAAGATGCCTTTCATATCTTCTGGCATTTCTTCCAGTGATTATTTTTCGGACTTCATTGCTGCGATCTTGGATAAGAGACTTATAGCGTCATTGGACTCGGATTTTTCGATCGGTACAGGGACTTTGTCCCTGACTTACCGACGCAGTCCAATATTGTCATTACAACATGTGTTTTATTTTTCGACGCTATATATTTATATATATACAAGACGGCTACTAAGCATGATAGTTTAGTTTCTTGTCCGCGTGGCTCATTTCTGCCATTTTATCTTTTTTTACATATAGTTTATTTTGGCAGAGCAGGGCATACCGAGAGTTCATATGCGTCTAGACGGTGTGTTTAAAGACTGCATATATTCTTTTTCACCGTTTATGTCTTTTCCAATTTCAATGTTGGGAACGACATTATGTATATTAGACTTAACTTAGACGCTTTATTATACGTAATCCGCCTTACTGAGGCGTTATCATTACGTCTTCAAGAAAAGATTTACGGGATATTATTCTCAATGTAATTTCTTTTGAGGGCAGTAGTTTGTTCACGTATAACTCCGCCCTTCAGTGGCTGATTGGAGTTAGTTAGACGTGACGCAGCCCTAGCTACATCCACGCGTGGATAGTAGGTTAAGAACTCTCTCAGAGTCGCTTCGTTCTCGGAGGAGCTTCTCTTCGACGGCAACTTTCCGGCAATCCATGAATTGCTTGATTTATACATTCTCTTGTCTATCTAGTGTTACAAGAGATTCAGACTGGGGCAAACATTCGGTGGTTGACTCAGAGAGTACCGCCGCAGTTGCCGGACCCGAGTGTGGCTGTTATGACGGTTGCCAGTCAAACAGATTGGGATATATACTGATCCCTACGGATTCGAAGTGCCAGGGTCTTTGGGTTCTGCAGTCTTTTAGCTATCAGTTAACTTCCGCGGAATAATGTTTTTTAGGCTTGCTTTATGTCATTGCATGAACATTATTCAGAAACGCATGCCCAAATTCCTGTCCTTTAATTCGACAGTAGTGACGTATCTCCGGAACCAGGGAGGCACTCTTTCGTTTCCGTTATTCAATTTAATGGAAAGAATCCGTCTGTTGGTTATAGTACACCAAGTTCAGTTTTGGTCCGTCATATTCTGGGTCGTCTGATTGTTTTATCGCACTCCCGTTCTCTTACGGGTCGCTTGTTGCTGTCAGAATGGACTCTCAACAAACAAGTATTCAATCAGATTTGCTATCTATGGGAGCGCCCAATGATGTTTTATTTATGACACAGTTGGCTAATCAATTGCAGACGTATGTGTTGGCTTGTCCAGATCTCTGAGCTAATACTGTTAACGCTCTATTGATCTATAGGACAGAATGATAGGATACGCGTATCCTCTGGCGCTGTTGTTTTTAGCAGGTATTGCTAAGATAAACAACCACAATATATTTCTGTTGATAGCATCTCTATCTTCACAGAGATCATGAGTAATTTACTCTCTTGTCTACTGTGGATCTTAACGTGAAATCTTCCTCTATGTGAGGATCTTTTTTCACTGGGTAAATCGTGTCATTTTTATCACAACCAGCAAGGTCGCAACCTTCATGTTTTCCGTTGTGTGGTCCATATTGCATTGTAAGCACTGTACTGGACGAGCTTTGGACGCGATTTCTTACTATAGGAGATCCTCTTCTTCGCTATTCTATGCGACTAAAGTGGAGGCTCTTCCGTCGTGGTGTAGGGATCATTATGTTCATATGGTTGATCCCTCCATACTACTCATTGCTATTTTTTAGTATACTTGTTTCACAAGATCTACTGCAGCCTGTTGTTATTTAGGTTATAGGTTTATGTTACCTCATACCTATGCACTCTACGATAGTTTACAATTGAGTCTTTTGTCTCTTTATCTAAGTCAGTTAGTAACTTTTTGATAAATAGACTTAGAATCTTTAGATTAAATTCCTATACGGATTTTAACTTCAGGTTCTTATTTAGCTAAGTAATCATTTGAGCCTCTGGAAACAGTAGTTTTCAAATTCTGACCTTTTAGACAGTAATTCTGTTGGTTTCTCTTTTACTGTAGAGTCAGTGAGTTTCATGCACTATCGATGGATGATTTTCACTTTCATAGTTTCGGAATCAATACTTCCGTTACTATTTAGGTTGGATTGTTGCATAAGAGTTAGGCTCCTATTATCCGGAACCTATTATTTTAAGGTCCTTCCGTCTTCGTATGGGCATAGGCCTTTACTCTTTCCGGGTACAGTTTATGTATTTATAAACAGATATCTGTTTATTACAAGGGCGTAAGCTTCTTCTGTCTTTGATGTCTAGTAGAAGGACGTTACGCTCCATTTTATTGTTAATGGATTCTATTAACTAGCGTACTGCTTATGGTATATCATTGGCTTAGCAGTTGTGCTTAAGATTTCGGCTCATGAAGTAAGAGTTCTTCTACTTCTTGGGCTTACATTAATAGTGTTCTATTATAGATTTTTGAAGGCTGCTCATTGCGCTCAGCCATCCATTCATGAATTTTATCTCAGAAATATCGAGTCCATTTCTGGAGGCCTCTATTGTTAGGTCTATTATCTACTGCTCAGAATGTCATTCACTTAACAGTTGCTACTATAGCTAGGTAGGCTGTCTGTTTCGGCAGTGTCTCCTTTCGGCTGCCCTCTTCGCTCTGGGCTATTTGACCCAGGGCAAGAAAAAGGGGGGGGGAGGGTGTTCCCTTGGGTCACCTGTTTTTACTATGAAAACAAGGGGATACCTCCTCCGGAGTTAGTAATTCTGAGCTGTTTTTAGGATGGTTGTTTAGTGAGAAGTTTAAGTTTATAAAATTCATTCAAGTCTTAGTTTTTAAAGTATAGCTTTTGAATATTGCATATGTCAACGGACATGATTATGCAATTCTCACACACTTTTAGGAGTATAAGAGTCTCTATTCTCTAGACTTACTTTATTATTGGCTTACTTTAAAAATTATTAGTATAAGGATTATTGGATTTTAATAGAGTACATGGATGTATGAAGCTCAATTTTTGGAAGGTGTTGTATCTTTCTAATTTATCATAAATAAGAAAGATACATGTAAGGCCTATTACTTCTTTTCCCTACAGGGGATGACTCTATTTTATTTTATTGAGCGTATTCCATTTTGCTCTATGTCCTTGGCCCTCCAGCCTTTTTACTATTCAGCTATGTCTGGGTCATTGGTACAGTATAAAAATGTTAAAAAATTTATAGTAATTTATATATTTTTTATACTTACCAATGACCCAGACGGGGATGGCCCTCCCAGGAGTTGGGAACTCTTGCCTCCCCGCTGAGTACATAGCGCTTACCAGGCACTGGTTATTAGAATGATAAATGGCGCCAATTTCGGAACGTCCTTGACACTGCGCATGCGCAGTGGGGGCGAGGTGTGGAGGGCCTCTCTGGACATGTTTTCTTTAGTTTTAGATGCAAATTTTGGGGATTGGGGGGCAAAATTTGTGTTTGGCCCTATATTTTAAGAGTTAGCACCAGCTATGTCTGGGTCATTGGTAAGTATAAAAAATATATAAATTACTATAAATTTTTTAACTTTTCCACCAAACTTCATAACAATATGTATTATCAATAGACGGTGTGTTATCAATTATTCTGCGGTCTGTAAATCCACAGGGTCAAGGTCACAGGTCACAGGATCAAGAAAATCTTAAGATATTTTTGATATTTGTTTGTCCAAGCCATAATTTCTGTGACAACTGAAAATTTTTTGGCTAAAATTTGTAACAATATTAGTATTAGAAAACATGCCCATGTGATCAGTGGCCCTCAGCGGAGCTCTCTAGGCATGACAGGCCTCTTGTTTTTTTTAAAATTTAAAACATGATATTTAAAATAATAAATTTTGATATTGTCTGTGTTAGGTAAAGGGTAAAGAAAACACATGATATCAAAATTTTTTTTTTTTTTTTCACCCAATTCTTCAAAAAACAAAAACATATCAGATGAGCTTGATCAGCTCATGCCAATGAAGGGTCACATGCTATGGTTTGTTGAAATTTTAAAAACATTTTCTACTGCATAATTTGGATATTACACAGTATATGCTGCCGATTCTTAAAGGATTAAGTACTTGCTAGGCGGAACCGAGGTGTGCTGTTGTCTACTTGCAAAAAGACTCGCCTGAAAATAAAAAGACTGGTCTCTACTAATAGGCCAATATTCTGTTTACAGGAAGTAGGGAGTACATTACAATCTTTTCCATTCAGATGATAACTCTCCAATTCTGTAACAAAAACTATAAACGAAAATTGTGTTTCTGTTAATGGACCTCCAGGTTTAGCTTAGAGGTCTATTACCTCAAACTTTGCTGGTGACCTCTATACTTCCTAACCGAACTTTGCTGGTGACCTCTTTTCTTCCTAACCGAACTTTGCTGATGACCTCTATACTTCCTAAACGAACATTGCTGGTGACCTCTATACTTCCTAACCGAACTTTGCTGATGACCTCTATACTTCCTAAACGAACATTGCTGGTGACCTCTATACTTCCTAACTGAACTTTGCTGGTGACCTCTATACTTCCTAACCGAACTTTGCTGGTGACCTGTATACTTCCTAACCAAACTTTGCTGGTGACCTCTATACTTTCTAACCAAACTTTGCTGGTGACCTCTATACTTCCTAACCGAACTTACATTACTGTAAAAGTAGGCAGAGAATTTCGACTGGGTCTCAATCTGGTCAAAATTTATTGTCGACTATCCTCCCAACTTTTGAAAAAGAAAGACAAGAATATTGCATGTCAGATGCTGTTTTCATGATTTAATTTTTCAATGTTTTATTTATGAAATCCCGACCCATTGTTGTAAGCGTGACGTGACCAGATAAAGACATCAAGAAAGAGACTATTGAAATCACAGTACTGTATTACCAAAGTGATTAATCTATCTGACAGGTGGTCTAGTAGTCTGCACTTTGTTCTGGTTTAAAATTCAATATTTTTGTCTGTAATTTTGTAAAATACTGTTTTTTAGGCATGCGCCAGGAGCCTCAGTGCTTTTGTCAGTAATTTTGTAAAATACTCTGTTTTTCTGAGCTTTCCCTCTCCATTAATTCTCTGCACACTGATCGGAAAACTGAAATTTAAGGCAGCAAAATTCTCTCATAATGCAACTAGGAATTTAACCAATTCAGTCTTGTTAGGGCTCAACAAGCTCTGTCAAACAAGATTCAATTGACTTAAAAATTTGTAATTGTGTTGCAGGTAAAAAAAATGCATTCTAAAATTTTGATATTTCGACATTAGTGTGTGGGGTGGGGGGGGGGGGGTTATTTAAAAAAACAATTAGGTGAGATCAAGATTTCTGAACGTAACTAATCACTTGCCTCTTACATAAAGCCTGATTAAGATAGCATGGACCTCATCAAGATAGCGTGGGAGTGTGGTGTCTCAGTGGTTATGGCATTGGTCTTCAAACCGAAAGGTCCATGGTTCAATCCCTGCCAGGGTAACTGCATTGTGTCCTTGGGCAAGGCACTTTATCCTTATTGCCCATGAGGGGGTATGGTGATGGTGTGTACTAAGAGGCACTTATCCTTACTGCCCATGAGGGGGCATGGTGATGGTGTGTACTAAGACGTACTGCATGTCAGTGGTACACTTGTTTTCAACCAATGTTACCCTGCTCAAGTCAAGATGGTACGTTGGGGAGTCTCACATTGCTTGCTGATGCTCGATGGTTCTCTCCCCGGGTACACAAGCTTCCTACACCCGTAAAACTGTCCAACTCAGGTTGACCCTTGCTGTTGAAAGTGTTGTTAACCCTTTACCCAACGCAGACGATATCCAAATTTATTATTTTAAATATTTTTTCAAATTTTTCAAAAAAATTCAACAATACCATATCATGTGACCCCTCTCGTTAGAACGAGCTCATTTCAACGAGGGGTCACAGGATATGGTTTTGTTGAAATTGTTTGAAAGATAATATTTTTTCAACTGCTGAATTTGCATATTATGTGGGCAGATGCGGCCGGTTCGTTGGGTAAAGGGTTAAACCGCAAAAAAAAAAAAAAATTAAGATAGCATAGATAACTTGATAGAACCTATTTTTCTTTCTGTAGATTTCAATGGGATCTATGAGTGCTATTTTGTGTCAACTGAAGAGGAAGCATACAAAGTTATCAGTGGATCCATATTCTTTATGTGATGTTGGCAAACCTGATGAACTATTGTTCCGAGGTGAATGTGTTTACAATAAATGGCATTGTTATGATAGCAACAATTTATTGAATACTGAGGAGAAGTGGAAACAGACAAAATTCATTGAGAAAACACACTGGGGCTATTACTGCTGGCCAAAGTAAGTATACATGTATCATACTGTATAATATACCCATTACCTGTACAAAGTAAGTATACATGTATCATACTGTATAATATACCCATTACCTGTACAAAGTAAGTATACATGTATCATACTGTATAATATACTCATTACCTGAACAAAGTAAGTATACATGTATCATACTGTATAATATACCCATTATCTATACAGAGTAAGTATACATGTATCATACTGTATAATATACCCATTACCTACACAGAGTAAGTATACATGTATCATACTGTATAATATACCCATTACTTATACAAAGTAAGTATACATGTATCATACTGTATAATATACCCATTACCTATACAAAGTAAGTATACATGTATCATACTGTATAATATACCCATTACCTGAACAAAGTAAGTATACATGTATCATACTGTATAATATACCCATTACCTATACAGAGTAAGTATACATGTATCATACTGTATAATATACTCATTACCTGAACAAAGTAAGTATACATGTATCATACTGTATAATATACCCATTACCTGAACAAAGTAAGTATACATGTATCATACTGTATAATATACCCATTACCTATACAGAGTAAGTATACATGTATCATACTGTATAATATACCCATTACCTGAACAAAGTAAGTATACATGTATCATACTGTATAATATACCCATTACCTATACAAAGTAAGTATACATGTATCATACTGTATAATATACCCATTACCTGAACAAAGTAAGTATACATGTATCATACTGTATAATATACCCATTACCTATACAAAGTAAGTATACATGTATCATACTGTATAATATACCCATTACCTATACAGAGTAAGTATACATGTATCATACTGTATAATATACCCATTACCTATACAGAGTAAGTATACATGTATCATACTGTATAATATACCCATTACCTGTACAAAGTAAGTATACATGTATCATACTGTATAATATACCCATTACCTATACAAAGTAAGTATACATGTATCATACTGTATAATATACCCATTACCTATACAAAGTAAGTATACATGTATCATACTGTATAATATACCCATTACCTACACAGAGTAAGTATACATGTATCATACTGTATAATATACCCATTACCTGTACAAAATAAGTATACATGTATCATACTGTATAATATACCCATTACCTGTACAAAGTAAGTATACATGTATCATACTGTATAATATACCCATTACCTGTACAAAGTAAGTATACATGTATCATACTGTATAATATACCCATTACCTATACAGAGCAAGTATACATGTATCATACTGTATAATATACCCATTACCTGTACAAAGTAAGTATACATGTATCATACTGTATAATATACCCATTACCTATACAAAGTAAGTATACATGTATCATACTGTATAATATACCCATTACCTACACAGAGTAAGTATACATGTATCATACTGTATAATATACCCATTACTTATACAAAGTAAGTATACATGTATCATACTGTATAATATACCCATTACCTATACAGAGTAAGTATACATGTATCATACTGTATAATATACCCATTACCTGTACAAAGTAAGTATACATGTATCATACTGTATAATATACCCATTACCTATACAAAGTAAGTATACATGTATCATACTGTATAATATACCCATTACCTATACAGAGTAAGTATACATGTATCATACTGTATAATATACCCATTACCTATACAAAGTAAGTATACATGTATCATACTGTATAATATACCCATTACCTATACAGAGTAAGTATACATGTATCATACTGTATAATATACCCATTACCTATACAGAGCAAGTATACATGTATCATACTGTATAATATACCCATTACTTATACAAAGTAAGTATACATGTATCATACTGTATAATATACCCATTACCTATACAAAGTAAGTATACATGTATCATACTGTATAATATACCCATTACCTATACAGAGTAAGTATACATGTATCATACTGTATAATATACCCATTACCTATACAAAGTAAGTATACATGTATCATACTGTATAATATACCCATTACCTATACGGAGCAAGTATACATGTATCATACTGTATAATATACCAACTTACCTATACAGAGGTAAGTATACATGTATCATACTGTATAATATACCCATTACCTATACAGAGCAAGTATACATGTATCATACTGTATAATATACCCATTACCTGTACAAAGTAAGTATACATGTATCATACTGTATAATATACCCATTACCTATACAGAGCAAGTATACATGTATCATACTGTATAATATACCCATTACCTATACAGAGTAAGTATACATGTATCATACTGTATAATATACCCATTACCTATACAGAGTAAGTATACATGTATCATACTGTATAATATACCCATTACTTATACAAAGTAAGTATACATGTATCATACTGTATAATATACCCATTACCTGTACAAAGTAAGTATACATGTATCATACTGTATAATATACCCATTACTTATACAAAGTAAGTATACATGTATCATACTGTATAATATACCCATTACCTATACAGAGTAAGTATACATGTATCATACTGTATAATATACCCATTACCTGTACAAAGTAAGTATACATGTATCATACTGTATAATATACCCATTACCTGAACAAAGTAAGTATACATGTATCATACTGTATAATATACCCATTACCTATACAGAGTAAGTATACATGTATCATACTGTATAATATACCCATTACTTATACAAAGTAAGTATACATGTATCATACTGTATAATATACCCATTACCTGTACAAAGTAAGTATACATGTATCATACTGTATAATATACCCATTACCTATACAGAGTAAGTATACATGTATCATACTGTATAATATACCCATTACCTATACAGAGTAAGTATACATGTATCATACTGTATAATATACCCATTACTTATACAAAGTAAGTATACATGTATCATACTGTATAATATACCCATTACCTGTACAAAGTAAGTATACATGTATCATACTGTATAATATACCCATTACTTATACAAAGTAAGTATACATGTATCATACTGTATAATATACCCATTACTTATACAAAGTAAGTATACATGTATCATACTGTATAATATACCCATTACCTGTACAAAGTAAGTATACATGTATCATACTGTATAATATACCCATTACTTATACAAAGTAAGTATACATGTATCATACTGTATAATATACCCATTACTTATACAAAGTAAGTATACATGTATCATACTGTATAATATACCCATTACCTGTACAAAGTAAGTATACATGTATCATACTGTATAATATACCCATTACTTATACAAAGTAAGTATACATGTATCATACTGTATAATATACCCATTACCTATACAGAGTAAGTATACATGTATCATACTGTATAATATACCCATTACCTATACAAAGTAAGTATACATGTATCATACTGTATAATATACCCATTACCTATACAAAGTAAGTATACATGTATCATACTGTATAATATACCCATTACCTGTACAAAGTAAGTATACATGTATCATACTGTATAATATACCCATTACTTATACAAAGTAAGTATACATGTATCATACTGTATAATATACCCATTACCTATACAGAGTAAGTATACATGTATCATACTGTATAATATACCCATTACTTATACAAAGTAAGTATACATGTATCATACTGTATAATATACCCATTACCTGTACAAAGTAAGTATACATGTATCATACTGTATAATATACCCATTACTTATACAAAGTAAGTATACATGTATCATACTGTATAATATACCCATTACTTATACAAAGTAAGTATACATGTATCATACTGTATAATATACCCATTACCTGTACAAAGTAAGTATACATGTATCATACTGTATAATATACCCATTACTTATACAAAGTAAGTATACATGTATCATACTGTATAATATACCCATTACTTATACAAAGTAAGTATACATGTATCATACTGTATAATATACCCATTACCTGTACAAAGTAAGTATACATGTATCATACTGTATAATATACCCATTACTTATACAAAGTAAGTATACATGTATCATACTGTATAATATACCCATTACTTATACAAAGTAAGTATACATGTATCATACTGTATAATAT
Source organism: Pictodentalium vernedei (assembly GCA_031216915.1). Classification (NCBI taxonomy): domain Eukaryota; kingdom Metazoa; phylum Mollusca; class Scaphopoda; order Dentaliida; family Dentaliidae; genus Pictodentalium; species Pictodentalium vernedei. The sequence goes on along the minus strand of CM062292.1, from coordinate 475,946,858 downwards.
ACCCATTACCTGTACAAAGTAAGTATACATGTATCATACTGTATAATATACCCATTACCTATACAGAGTAAGTATACATGTATCATACTGTATAATATACCCATTACCTATACAAAGTAAGTATACATGTATCATACTGTATAATATACCCATTACCTATACGGAGCAAGTATACATGTATCATACTGTATAATATACCAACTTACCTATACAGAGGTAAGTATACATGTATCATACTGTATAATATACCCATTACCTATACAGAGCAAGTATACATGTATCATACTGTATAATATACCCATTACCTGTACAAAGTAAGTATACATGTATCATACTGTATAATATACCCATTACCTATACAGAGCAAGTATACATGTATCATACTGTATAATATACCCATTACCTATACAGAGTAAGTATACATGTATCATACTGTATAATATACCCATTACCTATACAGAGGTAAGTATACATGTATCATACTGTATAATATACCCATTACCTATACAGAGTAAGTATACATGTATCATACTGTATAATATACCCATTACCTGTACAAAGTAAGTATACATGTATCATACTGTATAATATACCCATTACTTATACAAAGTAAGTATACATGTATCATACTGTATAATATACCCATTACTTATACAAAGTAAGTATACATGTATCATACTGTATAATATACCCATTACCTGTACAAAGTAAGTATACATGTATCATACTGTATAATATACCCATTACCTATACGGAGCAAGTATACATGTATCATACTGTATAATATACCAACTTACCTATACAAAGTAAGTATACATGTATCATACTGTATAATATACCCATTACTTATACAAAGTAAGTATACATGTATCATACTGTATAATATACCCATTACCTGTACAAAGTAAGTATACATGTATCATACTGTATAATATACCCATTACTTATACAAAGTAAGTATACATGTATCATACTGTATAATATACCCATTACTTATACAAAGTAAGTATACATGTATCATACTGTATAATATACCCATTACCTGTACAAAGTAAGTATACATGTATCATACTGTATAATATACCCATTACCTGTACAAAGTAAGTATACATGTATCATACTGTATAATATACATGTATCATACTGTATAATATACCCATTACCTGTACAAAGTAAGTATACATGTATCATACTGTATAATATACCCATTACTTATACAAAGTAAGTATACATGTATCATACTGTATAATATACCCATTACCTATACAGAGCAAGTATACATGTATCATACTGTATAATATACCCATTACCTGTACAAAGTAAGTATACATGTATCATACTGTATAATATACCCATTACCTATACAAAGTAAGTATACATGTATCATACTGTATAATATACCCATTACCTACACAGAGTAAGTATACATGTATCATACTGTATAATATACCCATTACTTATACAAAGTAAGTATACATGTATCATACTGTATAATATACCCATTACCTATACAGAGTAAGTATACATGTATCATACTGTATAATATACCCATTACCTATACAGAGTAAGTATACATGTATCATACTGTATAATATACCCATTACCTATACAGAGTAAGTATACATGTATCATACTGTATAATATACCCATTACTTATACAAAGTAAGTATACATGTATCATACTGTATAATATACCCATTACCTATACAAAGTAAGTATACATGTATCATACTGTATAATATACCCATTACCTATACAGAGTAAGTATACATGTATCATACTGTATAATATACCCATTACCTATACAGAGTAAGTATACATGTATCATACTGTATAATATACCCATTACCTATACAGAGTAAGTATACATGTATCATACTGTATAATATACTCATTACCTGAACAAAGTAAGTATACATGTATCATACTGTATAATATACCCATTACCTATACGGAGCAAGTATACATGTATCATACTGTATAATATACCAACTTACCTATACAGAGGTAAGTATACATGTATGATACTGTATAATATACCAACTTACCTATACAGAGGTAAGTGTAGTGACTCAGGGAGTGTGGTGGCTCAGTGGTTACGGCATTGGCCTTCAAACCAAATGGTCCATGGTTTGACCCCCACCAGGGGTGACTGTGTTGTGCAAGCCTGAAAATAAGCAGTCTGACATTTGCAGAATGAGGTCCCCAGATGGTGAATTTGATAATGCTATCCAATACAGTGGGCCAATTTATTCTCAGGATACCTCGTTCTGTTTAGTTTTGAGACCCTGTTTAGATTGAGGTTCACAGAGGGTAAATTTAGTGATGCTACCCTGCTGTGCAGGGTAGCATCAGTAAATTCACCCTCTGGGGATCTCATTTTGCAGATGACAGTCTGCTTATTTTCTGGCTTGGTGTTGTGTCCTTGAGCAAGACACTTAATCCTGATTGCCCATGTGGGGGCATGTTGGCTCTGTGTACTAAGGCAAACAGCACATCAACGGTGAACTTGTCTTCAGCCAGTACAAGGTTAGTAAGTTGGGGAGTCTGACAGTTGCTCGGTGGTTCTCTCCAGGTACTCTAGCTTCGTCCACCCGTAAAACTTCATAAGGGGGCGCGGTGGCTCAGTTGGTAGAGGTGCAGGCTGCAAGCCGAGAGGTCCTCGGTTCGAATCCCACCTGCGGCAACCGCGTTGTGTCCTTGGGCAAGACACTTCACCCCGATTGCCTACATGGGGGCACGATGACGCTGTGTACTGAGGCGTACTGCACGTCGATGGTGCGCATGTCTTCAACCAATCTAACCCTGCCTGTGCTGCAGTGCAGAGTTCAGAGTTACGATGTTGGAGAGCTGACAGCTGCTCGTCGTTGCTCGGTGGTTCTCTCCGGGTACTCCGGCTTCCTCCACCCGTAAAACTGTCACGGTCACGATTAGCCATTGTGCATAAGTATGTGACCTTAAACGCCAATAAATAAATAAATACATAAATAAAACTTCATAACTCTAACATTAAGTGGACATTATATCTAAACTGCAGTAATTTGATATGGGCACTTCATAACTCTAACATTAAGTGGACATTATATCTAAACTGTGGTAATTTGATTTTGGCACTTCATAACTCTAACATTAAGTGGACATTATATCTAAACTGTGGTAATTTGATATTGGCACTTCATAACTCTAGCATTAAGTGGACATTATATCTAAACTGTGGTAATTTGATATTCGCACTTCATAACTCTAACATTAAGTGGACATTTTATCTAAACTGTGGTAATTTGATATTGGCACTTCATAACTCTAACATTAAGTGGACATTATATCTAAACTGTGGTAATTTGATATTGGCACTTCATAACTCTAGCATTAAGTGGACATTATATCTAAACTGTGGTAATTTGATATTCGCACTTCATAACTCTAACATTAAGTGGACATTTTATCTAAACTGTGGTAATTTGATATTGGCACTTCATAACTCTAACATTAAGTGGACATTATATCTAAACTGTGGTAATTTGATATTCGCACTTCATAACTCTAACATTAAGTGGACATTTTATCTAAACTGTGGTAATTTGATATTCGCACTTCATAACTCTAACATTAAGTGGACATTTTATCTAAACTGTGGTAATTTGATATTCGCACTTCATAACTCTAACATTAAGTGGACATTTTATCTAAACTGTGGTAATTTGATATTCGCACTTCATAACTCTAATATTAAGTGGACATTTTATCTAAACTGTGGTAATTTGATATTGGCACTTCATAACTCTAACATTAAGTGGACATTTTATCTAAACTGTGGTAATTTGATATTGGCACTTCATAACTCTAACATTAAGTGGACATTATATTTAAACTGTGGTAATTTGATATTCGCACTTCATAACTCTAACATTAAGTGGACATTATATCTAAACTGTGGTAATTTGATATTGGCACTTCAAAACTCTAACATTAAGTGGACATTATATCTAAACTGAGGTAATTTGATATTCGCACTTCATAACTCTAACATTAAGTGGACATTTTATCTAAACTGTGGTAATTTGATATTCGCACTTCATAACTCTAATATTAAGTGGACATTTTATCTAAACTGTGGTAATTTGATATTGGCACTTCATAACTCTAACATTAAGTGGACATTTTATCTAAACTGTGGTAATTTGATATTGGCACTTCATAACTCTAACATTAAGTGGACATTATATCTAAACTGTGGTAATTTGATATTGGCACTTCATAACTCTAACATTAAGTGGACATTATATCTAACCTGTGGTAATTTGATATTGGCACTTCATAACTCTAACATTAAGTGGACATTATATCTAAACTGTGGTAATTTGATATTGGCACTTCATAACTCTAACATTAAGTGGACATTATATCTAAACTGTGGTAATTTGATATTCGCACTTCATAACTCTAACATTAAGTGGACATTTTATCTAAACTGTGGTAATTTGATATTCGCACTTCATAACTCTAACATTAAGTGGACATTTTATCTAAACTGTGGTAATTTGATATTGGCACTTCATAACTCTAACATTAAGTGGACATTTTATCTAAACTGTGGTAATTTGATATTGGCACTTCATAACTCTAACATTAAGTGGACATTTTATCTAAACTGTGGTAATTTGATATTGGCACTTCATAACTCTAACATTAAGTGGACATTATATCTAAACTGTGGTAATTTGATATTGGCACTTCATAACTCTAACATTAAGCGGACATTATATCTAAACTGTGGTAATTTGATATTCGCACTTCATAACTCTAACATTAAGTGGACATTATATCTAAACTGTGGTAATTTGATATGGCCACTTCATAACTCTAACATTAAGTGGACATTATATCTAAACTGTGGTAATTTGATATTCGCACTTCATAACTCTAACATTAAGTGGACATTTTATCTAAACTGTGGTAATTTGATATTGGCACTTCATAACTCTAGCATTAAGTGGACATTATATCTAAACTGTGGTAATTTGATATTGGCACTTCATAACTCTAATATTAAGTGGACATTTTATCTAAACTGTGGTAATTTGATATTGGCACTTCATAACTCTAATATTAAGTGGACATTATATCTAAACTGTGGTAATTTGATATTGGCACTTCATAACTCTAGCATTAAGTGGACATTATATCTAAACTGTGGTAATTTGATATTGGCACTTCGTAACTCTAACATTAAGTGGACATTTTATCTAAACTGTGGTAATTTGATATTGGCACTTCATAACTCTAACATTAAGTGGACATTATATCTAAACTGTGGTAATTTGATATTCGCACTTCATAACTCTAACATTAAGTGGACATTATATCTTAACTGTGGTAATTTGATATTGGCACTTCATAACTCTAGCATTAAGTGGACATTATATCTAAACTGTGGTAATTTGATATTGGCACTTCATAACTCTAACATTAAGTGGACATTTTATCTAAACTGTGGTAATTTGATATTCGCACTTCATAACTCTAACATTAAGTGGACATTATATCTAAACTGTGGTAATTTGATATTGGCACTTCATAACTCTAACATTAAGTGGACATTATATCTAAACTGTGGTAATTTGATATTCGCACTTCATAACTCTAACATTAAGTGGACATTTTATCTAAACTGTGGTAATTTGATATTGGCACTTCATAACTCTAACATTAAGTGGACATTTTATCTAAACTATAGTAATTTGATATGGCCACTTCATAACTGAAGTTTGGTAACACGCATCGCCTTTGTTGTCAATGAATTTGTATCTTAAATTTTTCAAAAAATCAATTCATGAAACGAGAGAGGAGCCTTGACTTGATTTAAAGAATAATTTAATAAAATTCATAGAATGTTTGAAGTTAACCCTTTACCCAACATAATGGCAAATACTGTCAGTGCTATTCACAAAAATGACCACTCAATTTTCATTTTTGTCACAAAACATAGTTTATGACCCCTCATAATGAGGGGTTAGAAGCTATGTTTTTGACGCAAAAAATAAAAATTAGTTATTCAAGAATTTTGTTTGCAAGTGTCATCTGCTTTTCATGCTATTTCTGTGCTTCATTACATTTATAATTATTTTCCCACAGGACCCTGTAAGTGATGCAGTTCTTTATTACTTTTGGTAAAACAACTTCTGTTTCATTGAAATAATTGTACCTCACATACTATAGTATCTTCCCAGGGAACTGTTACATCAGCCACTAATACCAGGGTGACAGTGGAAGCATTGGCATAAACAAGTGTCTAAACTTGATTTTCAGCATTAAAAATATTATTATTGTTATTTTTTGATATTCCAGACAGTTAGAAATTGATGCTCCAGCTGAAGAACAACCCAAACTTGATCGTAGTAAAGATGAGTTGAGTGAAGCCGAGTGCCATATATACGATGCATTTACAAACAAGGAATATATTGATAAATTAGTAGACTTTCTTGCACTAGAAGAAAACAAGGGGAAGGATAAATTTCAATATAAAAATTCCAGCATGTTCAAGGTACTTATTTTAGGCCACACAAAGTAGATCTGCTTCTCGGGCCATTTTTTGTAAAATTGCATGTGGGCGGGTGTTTTTTTTATTTTATTTTTTATTTATGTAATTATTTCTTGCCACCAAAAGTCTTTGTTCTTGATTTGTTTTATGTTTTAAGCCTCATAATCTACAGAATAGCATGAGTGGTGGTGTATTTCGTTCCTTGAGTGCAAGAAGGCTTTGCAATGCTTTGTTACACTCAAGAGGCAAATTTATAAATTTTATTAACTTGGGTAAAATATCAGACATAAACCTTTTAATTTTTATTATCCCCCACCAAAACAAAGTTTGCAGGGGATATAGAAATAGGGTCCATCTGTCTGCCATCCTATCTGTCCATCCATCTGTCTGTCCATCTGCCCATCCATCTATCCAACCATCCGTCTCTGTCACGATTAGGCATTGTGCATAAGTATGTGACCTTAAACACCAATAAATAAATAATAAATCTGTCCATCCTTCCATAACAACTTTGGACCTTCATATCTCAGTCAGTGGATGTTGGATTTAAATGAGATTTGGTATGCTGATAGACCACCATGGGGAAAAGGATATTAACAAGTAACAGCTTCCATCTTTAGGTCAACTTTGGCGTAGTCAAATTTGAGCTTATGGCATGGCCCGTTGGTACCCTTGTTATTACTGTGAGACAAGAACGAGAACAAGTGTTTTTGGGTGCAGTCCAAAATTCAAGATGGCCACCAGCAGCCATTTTGTACCGAAATTAGTGCAATCAGTTTTTTGTACAGAACTTCTTTATGAAAGTTCTGATTTGAATAAATGTTTGTATGAATGTTTAGTAACATGGAATACATCACATATAATACAGGTTTTTTTCTCGTGCAGAAATTATGCAAATTAGGTGAACTTTGATTTATTCAATGCAACTTGTACACAGTAAGTACACATGTCAATACGGCTTGGACTAGGGGCTGTATTTGTGAACCGATCTTCACGATTCTTCATGGGCACCTTTGTTATCACCTTGGGACAAGAACGAGTGTTTTTGAGTGTTGTCCGAAATTCAGGATAGCTGCCAGCAGCCATTTTGTACCGAAATTAGTGCAATCAGTTTTTTGTACAAAACTTCTGTATAAAGGTTCTGATTTGAATAAATTTTTGTATGAATGTTTAGTAACATGGAATACATCACATATAATACAGGTATTCTAATACTGTACCAATGACCCAGACATAGCTGGTGCTAACTCTTAAAATATAGGGCCAAACACAAATTTTGCCCCCCAATCCCCAAAATTTGCATCTAAAACCAAAGAAAACATGTCCTGAAAGGCCCTCCACACTTCGCCTCTAATGCGCATGCGCAGTGTCAAGGACGTTCCGAAATTGGCGCCATTAATCATTCTAAGTTTGGCCCTTCATCAGTTAACATCTGACTGATCTTTCTGCTTGTAAATCTCTGTTTAAATGATGCCTGACACATAAATATTAGTGAAATGGTGATTCTAAGGAGGATAGAGAAGGAGGAGAGGAAAAAATGTGTGACAGAATATTATCAGGGCTGTAACTTAAAATTTTTTAATGAAATTATGTTAAGTTACCTATTTTCGAGGCAGCAGCCATTTTGTTGTCATTCTGATTGTTTAGTTACACTGTTTTTTAAGTGTTTTCCTCTCTCCCTGTCCTTTAAGTCCCCCCTTGCTATTCTCCCATGCTTTTGGCATAGTTTTTGTAATTATTATTACTAAATTTTCTTGGGAGTTTTAGCTGAATAACAGAATGAATTCTGTTCTTTTCCCCATGTTTACGTCTTCACCTACGGGTGGTTAGGCGTTGTGTTCTGCATCTACCATCTGATGTTCTGCAGTTTCTTCCTTGGAAGTCTCTGTTTTGCATCAGATAGTGTATTTCTGGTAACTGATTTCGGGCCTGGGTGCCTGGAGTCTTATTTTAGTGTTTTTACACTCATTGTTTACATTTACAACAGCCCTCTGTGTGAGGGGGGGGATTTCTGGAAAATAATATCTGGATGTTATTTTAATCATAACTAGATACATTATTATTGTTCGTAAGTGTTGAATAAATTGTTTAAAATATTTTTAAAATTTTTGTCCACACTTAGGCTTGGGATCCATTGGGGCTCAACGTTACTTTTCAGAGACTTGGGCTGTTCTGAAAAAATATTTTTTCAAAATATTTTGATTTCAATTATTTTTTCTATATTAATGGATCATATTATTATTATGTATTTTGATTGCCAGGGGTTAGTGCGAGTACCAGGACTTGTTTTCTTTTCACATTGAAAGGATATTGATCAATTGTATTAAGAGGAAGTCTTCCTCTGACTTTATAATCATTCTATATGTGGTCAGTGTACTCCCATTAACTCCTGTTCTGTATCGTATGATTTCGATGACAATATGGGAAGCGTATGTCACGGTATGTTATTGGGGAATTGGACACTCCGGTCCTTTCCCTGCAGGGTCACTCTACTTTATCAATTTCCATTTCAGACGATCAAGATTAGGGTGATGTATCTGTGATGTCTTCCAACAGTGTGCCTCCGTCGTCACAAATAATGAAGGGCTAGCGGAAAAGTGCTCATGTAAATACGCCAATTGCCTAAGAGGACCCTAGTAGGTTCGACGGCCTTTGACGTCCGCTAGCTCGCCCGGTGTAGCGTCCATTCACCGAATGGTTCGGCAGCCGGGTTCGTCCGTTGCGGTCTAGAAGGAATTTTGGGGTGATGCGAGCACTATAAATCAACCTACTGCACACCCAGTGACGGCGGATCGGAGGGAGAACGGAGGAAGCCTTTTAGTCCGGTTCATAGCTCGTTCCGGTCCATCCGGACGGCAAGCGAGAAAGGCCCCTCTCTCATTCAACAACATCTGGCCCCAGATGTTGTGGTACAAAATGTGTCGCAAGCGGAGCATACGTCCGTCGATCGGGACGCTCCGTTGTATAGGCAGTCCGCGGAGACTGCTAAGGCTTCCTCTTCTCGTCAGCGCACACGACCGCACCTTGGCTGCGTGACCGCCGATATATTACCAGCTTCGCCGATCAAGGATTCTTCGGCGACCAGGTCACACCATCCGGTAGCCAGGGACATGAGGCCTGCAGACTCCGGACGTTCGCATAGGAAGTGTGCGGGAGTCAACGTACACGGAGCTTCCGGCTGCAATGCATCGTAAGACCGCTACTGCACAGGCCTCGGGAACGGACGTGCTTTCCTAAATAGCACAGTTTATCGCAGCATCCCAGCATCAACTGAATCTGTCGCATATTTTTTATCCGACGATGCTGGGTCGGGACGCTCCGCGGAAGCGGGTACGGACGTCCGAAAGTTTCATCCGGTCCGACGGGATTCCAAAAGGGATTTGGAGGATTTCGAGCCTTCCCTTTCGGAACAACATATGCTGTTGTGTATGTCATCTGACTTGGTCTTCTACAGCTTCTTTCGTCGGACCAGAATGCTGCGATGCCGGATAAGAAACTGATAGCGTCGGTGGACTTAGAATTTTTGGTTCGGTTCAGGGACATCGTCCCTCAGTTCCGACATTGTCCAATAATGTCACACAAACTTTCGAATTATTGAACGACGCTATATATATTATTATTTTATGCTTGCTATAACCAAGCATTTCTGGTTTCTTGTTCGCAAAGTTACGGAGATGTCTTTCAAAAGTGTGCCTCTGTCGTCATAGTTAATGAAGAGCTAGCGGCAATAAGTGCTCATGGAATATGTCTATCGCCTACGGAGTGACATTCGCTAGCTCACCCGGTGTAGCGTACATTCATCGAAGGTTCGGCTGCCGGGTTCGTCCGTTGCGGTCTAGGAAGGAGATTTGGGTGATGCGAGCACTTTAATTACTTTAGTACTCACCCAGTGACGGCAGATTGAGGACAGATCGGAGGAAGCCTGTTAGTCCGGTTCCTGGCTTGTCCAGGTCCGTCCGGGCTGTGAGCGAGAGAGGTCCCTCTCTCGTCCAACAACATAGGGGACCGCATGTTGTGGTTCAGATATTTTACATTCGGAGCATATGTCCGTTGGTCGGGACGCTCCGTTATATTGACAGTCCGAGAGACTGTCCTTAATGCTTCCTCATCCTCACAGCAGGGCACACGACCGCACATTGGCTACGTGACCTCGAGTATCCGATCAGTTTTGTCATTCAGTGATTCCACGGCGAATAGGTCGCGCCATCCGGTAGCCAAGGGACACGAGGCCTATACACTCCGTTCGCTCGCATATTGGTAGTATGCACGGGGTAACGATCACGGAGCTTCCAGCGGCAATGCATCGTAAGACCGCTTCTCCTCAGGTCTCAGTGACGGACGTGCTATCCGAGTTAGCACAGTTGTTTCGCAGCATCCCAGCAATTGACAATTTCTCGGTCGAATCAGGAATTATCCGACGGCGCTGGGTCGGTGCGGTCCGCGGTTGCATCAGGTACGGACGACCGAACGCTTTATAGGGTCCGACAGGATGGCGAAAGGGATTCGAAAGATTTCGAGTTTTCCCTTTAGTAGTATCGGAAGCTGCCTTTCATATCTTCTGGCATTATCTTCCAGTGATTGTTATTTCGGACTTCATTGCTGCGATCTTGGATAAGAGACTTATAGCGTCATTGGACTCGGATTTTTCGATCGGTTCAGGGACATTGTCCCTGACTTACCGACGCAGTCCAATATTGTCATTACAACATGTGTTTTATTTTCGACGCTATATATATATATATATATACAAGCCTGCTACCAAGCATGATAGTTTAGTTTCTTGTCCGCGTTGCTCATTTCTGCCATTTTATCATTTATACGAATAGTTTATTTTGGCAGAGCAGGGCATACCGAGAGTTCATATGCGTCTAGACGGTGTGGTTAAAGACTGGATATATTCTTTTTCGCCGTTTATGTCTTTTCCAACTTCAATGTTGGAAATGACATGATGTATAGTAGACTTAACTTAGACGCTTTATCATACGTAATCCGCCTTACTGAGGCGTTATCATTACGTTTTCAAGAAAAGATTTACGGGATATTATTCTCAATGTAATTTCTTTTCAGGGCAGTAGTTTGTTCACGTATAACTCCGCCCTTCAGTGGCTGATTGGAGTTGGTTGACGTGACGCAGCCCTAGCTACATCCATACGCGTGGATAGTAAGGTTAAGAACTCTCTCAGAGTCGCTTCGTTCTCGGAGGAGCTTCTCTTCGACGGCAACTTTTCGGCAATCCATGAATTGCTCGATTACACGTTCTCTTGTCTATCTAGTGTTACAAGAGATTCAGTCTGGGGCAAACATTCGGTGGTTGACTCAAGAGTGCCACCGCAGTTGCCGGACCCGAGTGTGGCTGTTATGACGGTTGTCAGTCAAACAGATTGGGATATAATACTGATCCCAACGGATTCGAAGTGCCAGGGTCTTTGGGTTCCGCAGTCTCTTACCAACCAATTTTCTTCCGCGGAATAATGTTTTTTAGGCTTGCTTTATGTCATTGCATGAACATTATTCAGAAACGCATGCCCAAATCCTGTCCGTTAATTCGACAGTAGTGGCGTATCTCCGGAACCAGGGAGGCACTCTTTCTTTTCCGTTATTCAATTTAATGGAAAGAATCCGTCTGTTGGTTATAACACACCAAGTTCTGTTTTGGTCCGTCATATTCCGGGTCGTCTGATTGTTTTACCGGACTCTCGTTCACTTACAGGTCGCTTGTTGCTGTCAGAATGGACTCTCAACAAACAAGTATTCAATCAGTTTTGCTATCTATGGGAGCGCCCAATGATGATTTATTTACGACACAGCTTGCTAATCAATTGCAGACGTATGTGTTGGCTTGTCCAGATCTCTGAGCTAATGTTGTTAACGCTCTATTGATCTATAGGACGGAATGATAGGATACGCGTATCCTCTGGCGCTGTTGTTTCAGCAGGTATTGCTAAGATAAACAACCACAATACATTTCTGTTGATAGCATCTCTATCTTCACAGAGATCATGGGTAATTTACTCTCTTGTCTACTGTGGGTCTTAACGTGAAATCTTCCTCAATGTGAGGATCTTTTTTCACTGGGTAAATCATGTCATTTTTATCACAACCCGCAAGGTCTCAACCTTCATGTATTCCATTGTGTGGTCCGTATTGCATTGTAAGCATTGTACTGGACGAGCTTTGGACGCGATTTCTTACTATAGGAGGTCCTCTTCTTCGCTATTCTATGCGGCTAAAGTGGAGGCTCTTCCGTCGTCGGTGTAGGGATCATTATGTTCATATTGTTGATCCCTCCATACTACTCATTGCAATTTTTTAGTATTCTTGTTTCACAAGATCTACTGCAGCCTGTTATTAGTTAGGTTATAGGTTTATATTACCTCATACCTATGCACTCAACGATAGTTTACAATTGAGTCTTATGTCTCTTTATCTAAGTCAGTTAGTAACTTTTTGATATATAGACTTAGAATCTTTAGATTAAATTCCTATATGGATTTTAACTTCGGTTCTTATTTAGCTAAGTAATCATTTGAGCCTCTGGAAACAGTAGTTTTCAAATTCTGACCTTCTAGACAGTAATTCTGTTGGTTTCTCTTTTACTGTAGAGTCAGTGAGTTTCATGCACTATCGATGGATGATTTTCACTTTCGTAGTTTCGGAATCACTATTCCGTTACTATTTAGGTTGGATTTTTGCATAAGAGTTAGGCTCCTAATATCCGGAACCTATTGTTATTAAGGTCCTTCCGTCTTCGTACGGGCATAGGCCTTTACTCTTTCCGGGTAGAGTTTATGTATTTATAAACAGATATCTGTTTATTACTATGGGTGTAAGCTTCTTTTGTCTTTGATGCCTAGTAGAAGGACGTTACGCTCCATTCTATTGTTAATGGATTCTATTAACTATCGGTACTGCTTATGGTATATCATTGACTTAGCAGTTGTGCTTAAGATTTCGGCTCATGAAGTAAGAGTTCTTCTACATCTTGGGCTTACATTAATAGTGTCGCTATTATAGATTTTTGAAGGCTGCTCATTGCGCTCAGCCATCCACATTCATGAATTTTTATCTCAGAAATATCGAGTCCATTTCTGGAGGCCTCTATTGTTAGGTCTATTATCTACTGCTCTGAATGTCATTCACTTAACAGTTGCTACTATAGCTAGGTAGGCTGTCTGTTTCGGCAGTGTCTCCATTCTGCTGCCCTCTTCGCTCTGGGCTATTTGACCCAGGGCAAGAAAAAGGGGGGGGGGGGGGGAGGGTGTTCCCTTGGGTCACCTGTTTTACTATGAAAACAAGGGGATACCTCCTCCGGAGTTAGTAATTCTGAACTGTTATTGGGATGGTTGTTTAGTGAGAAGTTTAGGTTTTTAAAATTCATTCAAGTCTTAGTTTTTAAAGTATAGCTTTTGATTATTGCATATGTCAACGGACATGATTATGCAATCCTCAGACACTTTTAGGAGTATAAGAGTCTCTATTCTCTAGACTTACTTTATTTATTGGCTTACTTTAAAAATTATTAGTATAAGGATTATACTAGATATTGATAGAGTTCATGGATGTATGATGCTCAATTTTGCAAGGTGTTGTATCTTTCTAATTTAACATAAATAAGAAAGATACATGTAAGGCCTAATACTTCTTTTTCCCTAGTGGGGATGACTCTATTTTATATAATTGAGCGTATTCCAACTTGCTCTATGTCCTAGGCCCTCCAGCCTTTTTACTATTCAGCTATGTCTGGGTCATTGGTACAGTATAAAAATGTTAAAAAATTTATAGTTATTTCTATATTTTTTATACTTACCAATGACCCAGACGGGGATGGCCCTCCCAGGAGTTGGGAACTCTTGCCTCCCCGCTGAGTACATAGCGCTTACCAGGCACGGGTTTTTAGAATGATTAATGGCGCCAATTTCGGAACGTCCTTGACACTGCGCATGCGCAGTAGAGGCGAAGTGTGGAGGTCCTTTCAGGACATGTTTTCTTTGGTTTTTGATGCAAATTTTGGGGATTGGGGGGCAAAATTTGTGTTTGGCCCTATATTTTAAGAGTTAGCACCAGCTATGTCTGGGTCATTGGTAAGTATAAAAAATATAGAAATTACTATAAATTTTTTAACTTTTTTCTCGTGCAGAAATTATGCAAATTAGATGAACTTTGATTTATTCAGTGCTACTATACACAGTAAGTACACATGTCAATACGGCTCAGGCTGGTGGCTGTATTTATGAACCGATCTTCATGAAACTTTTGGGGTACCTTTGTTATCACCTTGGGACAAGAACAAGTGTTTTGGGGTGCAGTCCAGAATTTGAAGATGGCCGCCGGCAGCCAATTAGACAAACTTGATTTATTCCGTGCTACTTATCAAGCCAGAAAATAAGCAGACTCATCTGCAAAATGAGGTTCCCAGAGGTTGAATTTAGTGATGCTACCCTGCATAGCAGTGTAGCATCGCTAAATTTACCCTCTGTGAACCTCAGTCTGAATCAGGGTCTCAAAACTAAATAGAAAGAGGTACCCAGAGGATAAATTGGCCCACTGAATGGGATAGCATCATCAAATTCACCCTCATTCACCTCATTCTGCAAATGTCAGATTGCTTATTTTCAGGCCTGCTACTTATACACAGTACATGCACATTTCAGTACGGCTCTGGCTAGAGGTATCTAACTCACCTTTACAATACTTTACCTGTACATTTGTTACAGGCTACGGTCATTATTTATGTACAGACCTTTACAGTACTTTACATGCATCTTTGTTTTCAGGTCTTTACCTAGATATGTGTCATTGTTGTGTCACATGCTATACATGTACATGTCTTACAAAAGTTGAGCTACAGTGTCATTGACACTTTCATTTTTCTGGTGTTATGGGCCTTTTTTATACTGTTTTCTATTTAGAAACCCTTCAACTTAGAAACCTGTGGCGGGAGATACCGGTGACGTTGTACCTTGTTTTTTTTTAAGTTTGCATTGGTTATAAAAAGAGACCAGATGGGAGGGCCTAGAGACACACATTTTTAACTGTTTTAGGCTTTGTCCTATTACACTACTATTCTGTTGGATCTGTTTTATTTAGCTGTCTGCGCTCTGATGTTGAATATAAAAATGGATATAGTAATCTGCTGTAAAAATGGGAAATCAGAGGTTTAATTTGTGTTGTGGATATAGTAACCTGTTGTATAAATGGGAATCAGAGGTTTAATTAGTGCTGTAGTGGATATAGTAACCTGTTGTATAAATAGGAATCAGAGGTTTAATTAGTGTAGTGGATATAGTAACCTGTTATATAAATGGGAATCAGAGGTTTAATTAGTGTTGTAGTGGATATAGTAATCTGCTGTAAAAATGGGAAATCAGAGGTTTAATTAGTGTTGTGGATATAGTAATTTGTTGTATAAATGGGAATCAGTGGTTTAATTAGTGATATAGTGGATATAGTAACCTGTTGTATAAATGGGAATCAGTGGTTTAATTAGTGGTGTAGTGGATATAGTAACCTGTTGTATGAATGGGAATCAGAGGTTTAATTAGTGTAGTGGAATAGTAACCTGTTGTATAAATGGGAATCAGAGGTTTAATTAGTGTTGTGGATATAGTAATCTGTTGTATAAATGGGAATCAGAGGTTTAATTATTGGTGTAGTGGATATAGTAACCTATTGTATAAATGGGAATCAGTGGTTTAATCAGTGGTGTCATGGATATAGTAATCTGTTGTATAAATGGGAATCAGAGGTTTAATTATTGGTGTAGTGGATATAGTAACCTATTGTATAAATGGGAATCAGTGGTTTAATCAGTGGTGTCATGGATATAGTAATCTGTTGTATAAATGGGAATCAGAGGTTTCATTAGTGGTGTCATGGATATAGTAATCTGTTGTATAAATGGGAATCAGAGGTTTAATTAGTGGTGCCATGGATATAGTAACCTATTGTATAAATGGGAATCAGTGGTTTAATCAGTGGTGTCATGGATATAGTAATCTGTTGTATAAATGGGAATCAGGGGTTTAATCAGTGGTGTCATGGATATAGTAATCTTTTGTATAAATGGGAATCAAAGGTTTAATTAGTGTTGTGGATATAGTAAGCTGTTGTATAAATGGGAATCAGAGGTTTAATCAGTGGTGTCATGGATATAGTAATCTGTTGTATAAATGGGAATCAAAGGTTTAGTGTTATCGTGGATATAGTAATCTGTTGTATAAATGGGAATCAGAGGTTTAATTAGTGTTGTAGTGGATATAGTAACCTGTTGTATAAATGGGAATCAGAGGTTTAATCAGTGGTGTCATGGATACAGTAATCTGTTGTATAAATGGGAATCGGAGGTTTAGTGTTATCGCAGATATAGTAATCGGTTGTATAAATGGGAATCAGAGGTTTAATTATTGGTGTAGTGGATATAGTAACCTGTTGTATAAATGGGAATCAGAGGTTTAATCAGTGGTGTCATGGATATAGTAATGTGTTGTATAAATGGGAATCAGAGGTTTAATTAGTGGTGTCATGGATATAGTAATCTGTTGTATAAATGGGAATCAGAGGTTTAATTAGTGTTGTGGATATAGTAATCTGTTGTATAAATGGGAATCAGAGGTTTAATTATTGGTGTAGTGGATATAGTAACCTATTGTATAAATGGGAATCAGTGGTTTAATCAGTGGTGTCATGGATATAGTAATCTGTTGTATAAATGGGAATCAGAGGTTTAATTATTGGTGTAGTGGATATAGTAACCTATTGTATAAATGGGAATCAGTGGTTTAATCAGTGGTGTCATGGATATAGTAATCTGTTGTATAAATGGGAATCAGAGGTTTAATTATTGGTGTAGTGGATATAGTAATCTGTTGTATAAATGGGAATCAGGTTTAATCAGTGGTGTCATGGATATAGTAATCTGTTGTATAAATGGGAATCAGTGGTTTAATCAGTGGTGTCATGGATATAGTAATCTGTTGTATAAATGGGAATCAGAGGTTTAATTATTGGTGTAGTGGATATAGTAATCTTTTGTATAAATGGGAATCAGAGGTTTAATCAGTGGTGTCATGGATATAGTAATCTGTTGTATAAATGGGAATCAGAGGTTTAATTAGTGGTGCCATGGATATAGTAATTTGCTGTATAAATGGGAATCAGTGGTTTAATTAGTGATATAATGGATATAGTAACCTGTTGTATAAATGGGAATCAGAGGTTTAATTATTGGTGTAGTGGATATAGTAATCTGTTGTATAAATCGGAATCAGAGGTTTAATTATTGGTGTAGTGGATATAGTAATCTGTTGTATAAATCGGAATCAGAGGTTTAATTAGTGGTGAAGTGGATAGAGTAACCTGTTGCCTAAATGGGCATCAGAGGTTTAATTAGTGTTGTGGATATAGTAATCTGATGTATAAATGGGAATCAGAGGTTTAATTAGTGATATAGTGGATATAGTAATCTGTTGTATAAATGGGAATCAGAGGTTGAATTATTGGTGTAGTGGATATAGTAACCTGTTGTATAAATGGGAATCAGAGGTTTAATTAGTGGTGTAGTGGATATAGTAATCTGTTGTATAAATGGGAATCAGAGGTTTAATTAGTGGTGTAGTGGATAAAGTAACCTATTGCATGCTGTAGTGGATATATAGAGGATCTCAAACTCGTGATGTTTGGATATAAGATTTTTTGAAACTCGTTTGATGAATTCGATTCACAACTCGCCTAAAGGCGAGTTGTGAATCGAATTCATCAAACTCGTTTAGAAAAATCCTATATCCAAGCATCACGAGTTAAAGATTCTGTATATCACATGAATTTTCAAATGTTTTTTACACTTTTTATTTAATTCATTGTCGCTAAATTCTCCCAAAACAACCGACAATCAGTTCATTGGCTTAGATGCTTCACTCCATGACATCATGAATGCGCTTTACTTGCACCTGTTGTCGTAATTGACGTCATGTGAACTACGCACAAGAATACAATGCTGCTGCTATGGCACCACGTGCCGATTAGACACTAGTTGATAATCAGGAAATAAGACATGGGTTGTTACATCGAAATTAATGACGTTTCATGTGATATAGTAACCTATTGAATAAATGGACATCAGAGGTTTAATTAGTGTTGTGGATATAGTAATCTGTTGTATAAATGGGAATCAGAGGTTTAATTAGTGCTGTAGTGGATATAGTAACCTGTTGCATAAATGGGAATCAGAGGTTTAATTAGTGTTATCGTGGATATATTAATCTGTTGTATAAATTGGAATCGGTGGTTTAATTAGTGTTGTCGTGGGTATAGTAATCTGTTGTATAAATGGGAATCAGAGGTTTCTTTAGTGTTATAGTGGATATAATAATCTTTTGTGTAAATTGGAAATCTGTGATTCCATGACTCCATCCAGCTAGATATTCAAGGTTTGATTATCTCCCTTGATCTGCAATGCAATACAATTTTTTTAGTACTTTCTGTCTTGGTGCGGGCTTGCCCACTACTAGTAAATAAATGTAGCTTAAATCTGAATATTCTCACAGAGCTCATAGGACTTGCAATGGTTAAAAAATGAACAGTCCTCATTTTTTTGACTTTTCTCTCAAGAAACTGATCACTTTATCAGCTACCTTCAATGGAAGGCATATACCCACTGAAGCAAATGTGTTTTCAGTTCATATTTGAAAGACATAATACTCTTGAGTTGCTTAAGGTCACTGGAACGGGACACTGATTCCAAAGAAATGGAACAGTGACTGAAAAAGCTTGATCACCAGCTGTTGCAAGGTCACTCATGAATAAGATTGTTTAACATTTTGGAATGGAGTGGTTTCCAGGGTTCATAACATGAATGAAACCAAATTGAACATTTTTGATAGATATGGTTACAATTCCATTTTGCTTTTACCATTAATTTGTTGTTGCTCTGCATTGTTTGACATCCAGAATATTAGATTCTAATGGTTATGGCTGTCTGTATAGTTTGACATCCAAAATAACAGATTGATTCTAATGGTTATGGGTGTTTGTATAGTTTGACATCCAGAATATCAGATTGATTCTAATGGTTATGGGTGTTTGTATAGTTTGACATCCAGAATATCAGATTGATTCTAATGGTTATGGCTGTCTGTATAGTTTGACATCCAGAATATCAGATTGATTCTAATGGTTATGGCTGTCTGTATAGTTTGACATCCAGAATATCAGATTGATTCTAATGGTTATGGCTGTTTGTATAGTTTGACATCCAGAATATCAGATTGATTCTAATGGTTATGGCTGTTTGTATAGTTTGACATCCACAATATCAGATTGATTCTAATGGTTATGTTTGTCTGTATAGTTTGACATCCAGAATATGAGATTGATTCTAATGGTTATGGCTGTTTGTATAGTTTGACATCCACAATATCAGATTGATTCTAATGGTTATGGTTGTCTGTATAGTTTGACATCCAGAATATCAGATTGATTCTAATGATTATGGCTGTTTGTGTAGTTTGACATCCAGAATATCAGATTGATTCTAATGGTTATGGCTGTTTGTATAGTTTGACATCCACAATATCAGATTGATTCTAATGGTTATGGGTGTCTGTATAGTTTGACATCCAGAATATGAGATTGATTCTAATGGTTATGGCTGTCTGTATAGTTTGACATCCAGAATATCCGATTGATTCTAATGGTTATGGCTCTTTGTATAGTTTGACATCCAGAATATGAGATTGATTCTAATGGTTATGCCTGTCTGTATAGTTTGACATCCAAAATAACAGATTGATTCTAATGGTTATGGGTGTCTGTATAGCTTGACATCCAGAATATCAGATTGATTCTAATGGTTATGGCTGTCTGTATAGTTTGACATCCAGAATATCAGATTGATTCTAATGGTTATGGGTGTTTGTATAGTCTGACATCCAGATTATCAGATTGATTCTAATGGTTATGGCTGTCTGTATAGTTTGACATCCAGAATATCAGATTGATTCTAATGGTTATGGGTGTCTGTATAGTTTGACATCCAGAATATCAGATTGATTCTAATGGTTATGGGTGTTTGTATAGTTTGACATCCAGATTATCAGATTGATTCTAATGGTTATGGCTGTTTGTATAGTTTGACATCCAGAATATCTGATGATGATCATGATGATGACTTTATTCAGCAGTACACATTACAATAATTGAAGAAAAAAAGACAATAAATATAAACGAACGAACAGGAAAATGATACATGATATGTACGAAACATTTAAATGGGCTGTCTGCATACTGCTAGAAGTCATATCCAAACTGGCTGTCTTACTGACTTCCCCTTGAAATAAAATTATGATGAAAAGAAAAAACAGTTGTGCATGCTGATTGGTGAGCAGGAAATGTTACAGTGTCATAGGCTATTGAATTCGAGGCTAATGTGGGGTGCAATGCATGGCCAGGACCAAAGGATTTAGTAATACCAAAATGTAATGATAGGATAAATTGGGAGATTTAACTGTTCTCTTAGCTTGGACCACCTCATTTACTATACTATGCTATACTGTACTATACTGCACTGTACTGTACCGTACCATACTGCACTGTACTGCACTACACGGAACTGTACCATACCGTACTGCAGTGTACCACACTGTAGGGAGCACGGTGGCTCAATGGTAGACTGTTGGACTTTTATGCTAGAGGTCCCGAGTTTGTTCCCCGGCCGGGACGACCCGCGTTGTGTCCTTGGGCAAGGCACTTTATCGCACATGGGGGCACTATGACTCTGTGTACTAAGGCGTATTGCATGCCGATGGTGCGCATGTCTTCAACTGCTTGAGCGGTGCTTGAACAGAGTTAGAATGTTGAGGAGCTGACAGTTGCTCGTCGATGCTCGGTGGTTCTCTCCGGGTACTCCGACTTCCTCCACCCGTAAAACTGTCACGGTCACGATTAGCCATTGTGCATAAGTATGTGATCTTAAACGCCAATAAATAAATATAAATAAATACCACACTGTACTGCACAGTACTACACTGTACTGCACTGTACCATACCACACCACTCCACACTGTACGATACTATACTATACTAAACTATGAAATCTTGTACATAACTGACTATACATTCATCAGCTACAGAACTACTGAAGGTCCTTGCAGGATCACAGGATGACGAGAAAACCAGTTGCATCAGATTTGAGATTTTTAATTTTTTTTTCTCAAATGTTGTTAGGTGCATAGGACCATTCCAAGTCTATGTGAAACCGTCGGGACAGTATGGATTGTTTCATTCGATTGTCTTGGAATAAGATGATATGAACATACATGATAGTGTTTTTTTTTAAAGATCTTTCTATTATTTGTCCTTCTGGATCAAGCTCATTCCACAGTTTAGAGAAAAAATATGGTGGGAGGTTTTCTATAGATTTAGTTTGGCTTATATGAAGAAGTCCAGATTGCCGAGTAATTCTAAGACTATGGAAATCAATGGTTTCAAAGAACGAATTGAATGGTGTTGGTTGATTTCCTTGATGCGAATCGATTACGAAAAGTAAGGCATGTAATTTCAACAGATCCTGTACCTTGAGAATATTAAACTTGTAAAAAAGGGGGTCAGTGTGGGAATTGTATTTTTTGTTCCCCATTATCCACAGCGATCGTTTTTGCATCAATAAATGTCTATTTATAGATTTAGAATTTCCCCATGTCTGAATTCCTTACACAAGATGACTTTTGGATCAAGGTATGATAGGGCGTCTGCAATGCCTCTAGACGATGTATGTTTTTTGCCTTACTTAGAGCGTAGTTTACATGGGCAATCTTAGAGCAAAACTGAGTAATATGATGTTTAATAACTGAGTAATATGTTGTTTAAAAGATAGTTAATCATCAAGGTTTATTCCTAAGAACTTTAGAGACTTATCGTTTTCATCACAGCCCACCCTATTTTTTTCACGATTGTTTATAAATACACTACTAGCAGTCGATCTGCTCAGGCCTGAAAATAAGCAGTCTGACATTTGCAAAATGAGATCTCCAGAGGGTGAATTTGATGATGCCATCCCATACAGTGGGCCAATTTATCCTCTGGGTACCTCTTTCTGTTTAGTTTTGAGACCCTGATTCAGATTGAGGTTCACAGAGGGTCAATTTAGTGATGCTACCCTGCTGTGCAGGGTAGCATCACTAAATTCACCCTCTGGGGACCTCATTTTGCAGATGACAGTCTGCTTATTTTCTGGCTTGGATCTGCCTATGATTCCCCTCATGACAATGTAGTTGGTTTTCTTGGTATTCAGCGCCAATCGAATCACTCAGCACCATTCAAATATTTTTACTGACCAATTCATTCATGTCTGATTCCAATGAGTATACCGTGGTATCATCGGCTAAAGACAGGAGATTTAGTGAAGTTGATTCACTGATGTCATTTATGTACACTAGAAACAAAATGGGGCCTAAAACTGAGCCCTGGGGAACACTACATCTTATATTTGCGAGGTCAGAATTTTGACCACCATAACTCACAAACTGTTTTCTTTCTGAAAGATAGCTTTTGAACCAATCATAAGCTATGCCCCTAAAACCATACCACTCAAGTTTTTGCAACAAAATGTCGTGATTTATAGAGTCAAATGTTTTTGAGAGATCGAGCAATATGGTTATTGTACATTCTTTTCGTTTATTGTCTGCCTCCGCCACATATTTCAAAAACTGTAGTATAGGATGGAAAGTGGAATGTCTTAAAAAATCCATATTGCTGTTGATATATAATGTCAAATTTGTTTAGGAAGCTTATTAGTCTAGCAGATACAACGTTTTCTAAAATTTTAGAAAGTTGGTATAATACTAATTGGTCTGTAATTGGTGAACAAATGTTCATCTCCACTTTTGAATACCGGGATTAGTTTTGCAAGCTTCATTTTCTCGGGCACTGTACCCTGTGCAAATGAACTATTTATGCTTTATGCTGTGGGCAAGAGGAACGGCAATAAGATTAACTGTGTGCTTGAGAAGACTAGATGTGATGCTACCGCAATCTTCACTCATCTTCGGTTTCATGTGCAGTTGACTATAGTATTAATTTCTGCAGGAAAAGTAGGGCTGAGAAAAAATATTCGGGAATGTCTTTTCATATAATCCAAGAATGGTCTGTTTGAATTGGGTATTTGCTCGCTAGTTTCTCTTCCAATGTTAGCAAAATAAGTATTGAAATCTTTAGCAATTTGGATGGGTTCACTTATTTCGTTATTCAGATTGAAAAAGGATGGAAGTTTATGCCTCCTTTTGGACTTATTTATACTATCGTTTAGAATTTTCCAGGTAGCTCGCATATTGTGTTGTTTGTTTTCATCAAATCCCTTTTTAAAATACATGGATTTACATTGTTTTTTAACCCTATTATTTTTCCTACAATAATTTTTATAGTTTAACTTGTTTTTCTCATTGGGGCATTTTAGCATTTTGAGATGAAATTTTGTTTTAGTGTTAGATGAATTTATAAGGTCATTCGTCATCCAGAGCTGTCGCCTTAGACTTTTTTTTACTGGGTTTGGACTGAATTAATGGAAAAGCATTATTGAACACATGTAAGTAAAAGTCAATAAATTTGTTGTAACTCAGATTTGGGCAGTTTTCCTCCGTAACAACAGAAAAAGTCACACTCAGCCAAAAGTTATTTGAAATATTCCATATTTTGAGGATTTATTTTTCTTCAGGGCGGAATATAAACGTCATCTTCTTTCTCATTGCGAGATTCTAAATAAAATGTACCAAATGGTCTGAGGTATCTGTTAACCCTTTACCCAACGCAGATGATATCAAAATTTATTATTTTAAATATCATTTTTTTCAAATTTTTCAAAAAATTTCAACAAAAGAATATCATGTGACCCCTTGTTGGAACGAGCTTGATGAGCTTGTTCCAATGATGGGTCAAATGATATGGTTTTGTTGAAATTTTTTGAAAAATATTATTTTTTCAACTGCTGATTTTGCATATTACGCAGGAGGATGCAGCCGATTCGTTAGGTAAAGGGTTAATTCAATACCAGAGAATGGAGTGCAATGTGTATTATTAAAAAAAAATATGGTCAGTGATAGTGGCTGAGCGAGGGGTTACTCTTGTAGGTTTCATAATGGAAGGTAAAAACCCATGGCTCAACATCAGGTCAATGAATTCTCCAGTTTTGGCATGGGAATCCATTTGTAGAAGATCAATATTGAGGTCTCCCATAATGTATGCTAATTTGTTTTCTTGATTCAAAGTGTCGGTTAGTAGATTTAACCTGGACAGGAACAGGTCAATATCCACCTTGGGAGGGGGTATTTGGTCTATAGATAACTCTGATTATTCTCTTAGATTTAACTAATTGTATAAAAAGTGATTCAAAGATGTGAGGGATAAAGACAGACAGGTCATGTCGAATTTTATATTCAGTATCATGCGTAATGAAAAGTCCTACCCCACCTCTGCCATCATCATTATCGGGTCGATTTATTTTAATTAGTGGGAAAGTGTACGAAATATTGCTAGGAATATGAAATAGCTCAGTCAGCCCAGTAACATCAAAGGTATTGCTAGACTCTAGCAAATTGAATAATTGTTCATTTAGCCCATCCTAGTGAGTGCTGAGGCTTTGACAATTTATGTGAAACGGAGAACGTGCTATTTAAAGAAGTAAATGTGGCTTGAAAATCAATATCAGATACAATTCTGTCAGCAAGGAGAGCCTTAGTTTATCAATATTTTGCTCATCAATAATTGTTGTGTTACTATTTATTGGAGAGTGCCTGCTGTAACAAAGCAAGTTTATATGAAAATTTCATTATCTACAACTGTACAAACAACACGTTAATGCATACAGTGTAAAGCCATTAAAGTAACTTTCAGCATTTTTAGCTCAACTTGACAACGTCAGGCTGAGCTATTGCCATCACTTCTCGTCCGTTGGCATACGTACATAATGTAAAAAATGTCGCTGACTTTTGATCTTAGTTTAGTCAGACCTCAATATTTCCCTTTAACACACCCTTCAGGGCACATTTATGATCGGATCACTTTGAAACTTGGTATGTGTGTTTGGGGTGACCTCTAGATGCGAGCTATTTTTTCATTTCCATAAAATGTTATTGTTGTTATCACCAGCCTTTGAACTTACTGCATTTGTGCATCAACTTATCCCTTTTGCACTCTCTGCAGGGTGTATTTATGAATTTCCATAAAAAAAACAAAAAAAAAAACATTGCCACAAGCAATGACCTTCTACTTAGTGCATTTGTGCATTAACATCTTCCTTTGGCATGCCTCAGAGGGCACATTGATTATCAGGTTGTTTTGAAACTTTGTATGCTTATGCAGGGTGACAAAGGTAGGAGCTATTGATTTTCTTTTCATTTCCACCAAAAACTGTTGCTGTTAGCAACAATCTTTGAATTTATTGCATTTGTGCATCAACATTCTTTGACATGGCCTACAGGTCACATTTATCATAGGATTGTTTTTGAACTTGGTGTGCTCATCAGTCAAGACCTTTAGATAAGAGCTATTGATTAGCATTCATTTCTGTGAAAAAAGTTGCCATTTACAATAACCTCTGAACATACTGCATTTGTGTATCAACATTCTTCCTTCAGCCAGTCTTACAGTTTACATTTAAAAATGCATGGATTACTCTGACGTTGTGCACACACAATGCTGTTATGTTGAAATTTCACCAAATAACATTGGTACTAATGATCTTCAAGTTTTCCTTTTCATTTATAACTTACCTAGTTCAAGTTTGTCAAGTTGAGCTACAGTGTCATTGACACTTTTATTCAGTAGAGCTCTGATAGTTGCTTCTATCACTCTACCAGTTCAATTACACATTCCCCATTTATATAATAGATTAGATATATGTTGGTTAGAACGAGAATTAATTTCAGTGACATTCATTTCATCTCACATCAAGATGAAGATTACAGGAGAGAATCTTTTCAATTCACCAGAATATCTACTTAATAGTGTGAGAATCTTGCAATAGATTGCAGGTATGTTTGCAATATGCTATTACAGTCAGCAAAATTGAGTGCAAACTCCCTTTGTTTACAACAGCTTTGCTCCAGAGGAACATCCTTGAGAATCCTACAATTTCTCATCCCTAGTGCCCTGTAAGCCATTAATCCTTTACCTAACAGGAAAAGCAGACGACACTTGCAAAAAAAATTCTTGAATAACTAATTTTTTTCATTTTTTGTTTCAAAAACATAGGTTGTGACCCCCTCATTGGAATGAGCTCTTCGAGCTCGTTCCAGTGAGAGGTCAAAACCTATGTTTTTGAGACAAAAAAAAATAAAAAATAATGACAATTAATTGGCGATTTCTTAGAATAGTGCTGGCTGGTTTTGGACGTTGCATTGGGTAAAGGGTTAAAATTCTTATTACAAGTTATTGTGATGAATTGATGGTAACATCGTCCGACGTTTGTGGCTCGAAGCTGATATTCATCCAAGACGCAAAGCATCTCGGCTGAACATATGCCCCAAGCTGCAAACCTCAGACCATGTTACGATCAATTCATCACAATAACGTATATGTTCCATTCCAATAAAACTCTACCCATAGCCTAACTAAACCTGCTTCGTGTCATGAACACAGCAACTTTTAACGATCACAAGTGTAATACATAAACTCCTTATGTACCCCACAATGTCAGTGGATAAATAATAAATCAGAGAAAGGTTGATATCTCGTCATCTTAGTTCAAATCGTAAACCGATTGGCAATTTAAACAACACTTCATTTGAAACATTGTCTACTGTTTGTGAGAAAAATAAAAAAAACTACAAAAATGAAGCAGTTTGCAAGTCACTCAGTTAATGAGATAATTGCAAAATGGACATCCTCATAGCAAATATTTAATGAAGTGATATCAGTTGTAACATATGCTATTTGAGCTGTTTACCCTTTACCCAACATAACGGCCAAAAGAGGGGGCATGGTGGCGTTGCAGCAACCGGTTCTCGTCGGATCACCGAAGTTAAGCAACGTCGAGCCCGGTTAGTCCTTGGATGGGTGACCATATGAGCGATCGATTCGGACTCCCGCGTTATGTCCTTGGGCAAGACACTTCACCCCGATTTTCCACATGGGGGCACGATGATGGCGTGTACTAAGGTGTACTGCACATGGATGGTGTGCATGTCTTCAACCAATCTAACCCTGCCTGTGCTGCAGTGCGGAGTTACGATGTTGGGGAGCTGGCAGCTGCTCGTCGTTGCTCAGTGGTTTTCTCTGGGTACTCCAGCTTCCTCCACCCGTAAATCTGTCACCGACACATATGACCTTGGCTGTTAATGTATCGTTAAACCCTAATAAATAAATAACGACCAAAACCAGCCAGCGTTATTCTAAAAAATTGCCAATTAATTTTCATTATGTTTTCATTTTTTGTCTCAAAAACACAGGCTATGACCCCTGATTGGAACGAGCTCGTCAAGCTCGTTCCAATGAGGGGTCATAACCTATGTTTTTGAGACAAAAAATCAAAAAAATTAGTTATTCAAGAATTTTTTTTGCAAGTGTTGTCTTCTTTTCATGTTAGGTAATGGGTTAACACAGAAAGAACTATGTGAACTCCCGACTAATCGGAGGGTGAGGATTTCAGTCTTATTGGAACATTGTGTTCATCAGTTAGTCATTTAAGGTAAAGAGTTTACAAGATAATTTTCTCAAGATTGTATGTTTTTATTTATATGAGCACTTTGAAGTAAGCACTTTAAAAAAAATTGCAGCAACCCATCCCACTTGAGCGATGGAATATTTCTTGCTGGATGGAAAGATGGAATCACAGACTTCCCATTCAGATTTATCATGTTATTATTTCAGAGGTTATTTAGTAATTATGGTGATTGCTACATTGAACTTTTCAAACCTCACATTGAACGACTGATAAAAGACACTAGTCATGATAAACATGAAAGTAATCAGAGATGTGGTATGGAAATGCTCTCAGGAATTATCAGGGGAAGCAAGCAGTGGCCTTACAAGAAGGTAATTTAAAAATATACAGCACATGCCTTGTCAATAATTGCTGTAAATGGTCTATAAAAAAAATTCTTGTTTCTCAGGCAATTTTTCCTCAATTTTATGATGAGAGAGGGAGTGGTTCTTAGCTCACCTGAGCATAGCTCAAGGGGAGCTTTACTAAATCACTTTCCGTCTGTCGTCCGTCTGGCGTTAACTTTACATCATCGACTTCTTCTAACAAACTACTGGACCAAATTCAACAAAATTTGCTGTGCATGTACCCTATCATATGTCAATTCAAGTTTGTTCAAATCAATTTGACCCGCCCCTCAGTAGGGCCACGCCTAAAAAGTGTGCTTAAATCTTAAAAAATGTTCTTCTCATGAACCAGCAGTAGCAAAGACTTGATATTTGGTGTGCAGCTTCCTTTTGAGGTGTAGACTCAGATTTGTTCAAGAGAAGTTCGAGGAGCTATATTTGCCTTCGTTATGGGAGGGGGAAGAATTTTTGCCCCGCCCAAAATTTCTATATTTTTATACTGTACCAATGACCCAGACATAGCTGGTGCTAACTCTTAAAATATAGGGCCAAACACAAATTTTGCCCCCCAATCCCCAAAATTTGCATCTAAAACGAAAGAAAACATGTCCTGAATGGCCCTCCACACTTCACCTCTACTGCGCATGCGCAGTGTCAAGGACGTTCCGAAATTGGCGCCATTAATCATTCTAAGTTTGGCCCTTCATCAGTTAACATCTGACTGATCTTTGTGCTTGTAAATCTCAGTTTAAATGATGCCAGACACATAAATATTAGTGAAATGGTGATTCTAAGGAGGATATAGAAGGAGGAGAGGAATAATGTGTGACAGAATATTATCAGGGCTGTAACTTAAAATTTTTTAATGAAATTATGTTAAGTTACCTATTTTCGAGGCAGCAGCCATTTTGTTGTCATTCTTGTTATCAAGTTACACTGATTTTTCAGTGTTTTCCTCTCTCCCTTTCCTTTAAGTCCCCTCTTGCTATTCTCCCATGCTTTTGGCATAGTTTGTGTAATTATTATTACTAAAATTTATTGGGAGTTTTAGCTGAATAACAGAATGAATTCTGTTCTTTTCCCCATGTTTACGTACATAAATTGTTTAAAATATTTTTAAATTTTTTGTCCACACTTAGGCTTGGGATCCATTGGGGCTCAACGTTACTTTTCAGAAACTTGGGCTGTTCTGAAAAAATATTTTTTCAAAATATTTTGATTTTAATTATTTTTTCTATGTTAATGGATCATATTATTATTATGTATTTTGATTGTCAGGGGTTGGTGCGAGTACCAGGACTTTGTTTTCTTTTCACATTGAAAGGATTTTGATCAATTGTAATAAGAGGAAGTCTTCCTCTGTCTTTTATAATCATTCTATATGTAGTCAGTGTACTCGCATTAACTCCTGTTCTGTATTTGATGATTTCGATGACAACATGGGAAGCGTATGTCACGGTATGTTAGTGGGGAATTGGACATTCCGGTCCTTTCCCCGCAGGGTCACTCTACTTTATCAATTTCTATTTCAGACGATCAAGATTAGGGTGATGTATCTGTGATGTCTTCCAACAGTGTGCCTCCGTCGTCACAATTAATGAAGGGCTAGCGGAAAAGTGCTCATGTTAATACGCCAATTGCCTAAGAGGACCCTAGTAGGTTCGACGGCCTTTGACGTCCGCTAGCTCGCCCGGTGTAGCGTCCATTCATCGAATGGTTCGGCACCCGGGTTCGACCGTTGCGGTCTAGAAGGAGTTTTGGGGAGATGCGAGCACTATAAATCAACCAAATGCACACCCAGTGACGGCAGATTAGAGGGAGAACGGAGGAAGCCTTTTAGTCCGGTTCATAGCTCGTTCTGGTCCATCCGGACGGCGAGCGAGAGAGGCCCCTCTCTCGTACAACAACATCTGGCCCCAGATGTTGTGGTACAAAATGTTTCGCATTCAGAGCAGACGTCCGCCGCTCGGGACGCTCCGACATATAGTCAGTCCGGAGAGACTGTCAATAAGGCTTCCTCATTCTCATGGTAGCGCACACGACCGCTCTTGGCTACGTGACCTCGGATATCCAGTCAGCTTCGCCAGTCAGAGAATCATCGGCGACCAGGTCACACCATCCGGTAGCTAGGGACACGAGGCCTGCAGACTCCGGAAGTTCGCATAGGAAAGTGTGCGGGAGTCAACATACACGGAGCTTCCGGCGGCATTGCATCGTAAGACCGCTACTGCACAGGCCTCGGGGACGGACATGCTATCCTAAATAGCACAGCTTATCGCAGCATCACAGCAACAACTGAATCTGTCGCATAATGTTTTATCCGACGATGCTGGGTCGGGACGCTCCGCGGAAGCGGGTACGGACGTCCGAAAATTTCATCCGGTCCGACGGGATACCAAAAGGGATTCGGAGGATTTCGAGCTTTCCCTTTCGGAACAACATATGCTGTTGTGTATGTCATCTGACTTGATCTTCTACAGGTTCTTTCATCGGACCAGAATGCTGCGATGCCGGATAAGAAACTGATAGCGTCGGTGGACTTAGAAATTTTTGGTTCGGTTCAGGGGCATCGTCCCTCAGTTCCGACATAGTCCAATAATGTCACACAAACTTTCGAATTATTGAACAACGCTATTTATTTATTATTATATGCTTGCTATTACCAAGCATTTCTGGTTTCTTGTTCGCAAAAGTTACGGAGATGTCTTTCAAAAGTGTGCCTCTGTCGTCATAGTTAATGAAGAGCTAGCGGCAATAAGTGCTCATGGAATATGTCTATCGCCTAAGAGGTCCCTTGTAGGATCGACGGAGTGACATTCGCTAGCTCACCCGGTGTAGCATACATTCATCGAATGGTTCGGCTGCCGGGTTCGTCCGTTGCGGTCTAGGAAGGAGATTTGGGTGATGCGAGCACTATAATTACTTTAGTACTCACCCAGTGACGGCGGATTGAGGACAGATCGGAGGAAGCCTGTTAGTCCAGTTCTTGGCTTGTCCAGGTCCGTCCGGGCTGTGAGCGAGAGAGGTCCCTCTCTCGTCTAACAACATAGGGGACCGCATGTTGTGGTTCAGATATTTTACATTCGGAGCATATGTCCGTCGCTCGGGACGCTCCGTTATATTGACAGTCCGAGAGACTGTCGATAATGCCTCCTCATCCTCACAGCACACGACTGCACATTGGCTACGTGACCTCGAGTATCCGATCAGTTTCGTCATTCAGTGATTCCACGGCGAACAGGTCACGCCATCCGGTAGCCAAGGGACACGAGGCCTATACACTCCGTTCGCTCGCATATTAGTAGTATGCACGGGGTAACGATCACGGAGCTTCCAGCGGCAATGCATCGTAGGACCGCTTCTCCACAGGCCTCAGTGACGGACGTGCTATTCGAGTTAGCACAGTTTTTTCGCAGCATCCCAGCGATCGACAGTTTCTCGGTCGAATCAGGAATTATCTGACGGCGCTGGGTCGGTGCGGTCCGCGGTTGCATCAGGTACGGACGACCGAACGCTTTATAGGGTCCGACAGGATGGCGAAAGGGATTCGAAAGATTTCGGGTTTTCCCTTTCGTAGCATCGGAAGCTGCCATATATATCTTCCGGCATTTTCTTCCAGTGATTGTTATTTCGGACTACATTGCTGCGATGGGGGATAAGAGACTTATAGCGTCATTGGACACGGAATTTTGGATCGGTTCAGGGACATTGTCCCTGACTTACCGACACAGTCCAATAATGTCATTAGAAGATGTGTATTATTTATCGACACTATATATATATAAGCCTGCTACCAAGCATGATAGATTAGTTTCTTGTCCGCAATGCTCATTTCTGCCTTTTATCATTTTTACGAATAATTTATTTTGCCAGAACAGGGCATACCGAGAGTTCATATGCGTCTAGACGGCGTGGTTAAAGACTGGAAATAATCTTTTTTGCCATCTATGTCTTTTCCAACCACAATGTTGAAAACGACAATGATGTCTAATAGACTTAACTTAGACGCTTTATCATACGTAATCCACCTTACTGAGGCGTTATCATTACGTCTTCAAGAGAAAGAATTCCGGGATATGATCCTCAATGTGATTTCTTTTGAGGGCAGTTGTTTGTTCACGTATAACTCCGCCCTTCAGTGGCTGCTTGGAGTTGGTTAGACGTGACGCAGCCCTAGCTACATCCACGCGAGTGGATAGTAGGGTGAAGAACTCTCTCAGAGTCGCTTCGTTCTCGGAGAAGCTTCTCTTCGACGGCAACTTTTCAACAATCCATGAATTGCTCGATTTACACGTTCTCTTGTCTATCTAGTGTAGCAAGAGATTCAGACTGGGGCAAACATTCGGTGGTTGACTCAGAGAGTGCCACTGCAGTTGCCGGATCCGAGTTTTATAATTATGACGGTTGCCAGTCAAACAGGTTGGGATATAATATTGATCCCAACGGATTCGAAGTGCCAGGGTCTTTGGGTTCCGCAGTCTCTAAGCAAGCACTTATCTTCCACGGAATAATGTTTTTTTAGGCTTGCTTTATGTCATTGGATGAACATTATTCAGAAACGCATGTCCAAATCCTGTCCGTTAATTCGACAGTAGTGGCGTATCTCCGGAACCAGGGAGGCACTCATTCGTTTCCGTTATTCAATTTAATGGAAAGAATCCTTCTGTTTGTTATAGTACACCAAGTTCTGCTTCGATCCGTCATATTCCGGGTCGTCTGATTGTATTACCGGACTCCCGTTCACTTATGGGTCGCTTGTTGCCATCAGAATGGACTCTCAACAAACAAGTATTCAATCAGATTTGCTATCAATGGGAGCGCCCAATGATAATTTATTTACGACACAACTTGCTAATCAATTGCAGACGTATGTGTTTGCTTGTCCGGATCTCTGAGCTTATGTTGTTAACGCTCTATTGATCTAATAGGACGGAATGATAGGATATGCGTATCCTCCTGCACTGTTGTTTCAGCAAGTATTGCTAAGATAAACAACCACAATACATTTCTGTTGATAGCATCTCTGTCTTCACAGAGACTGTGGGTAAATTTACTCTGATGTCTACTGTGGGACTTAACGCGAAATCTTCCTCCATGAGGGGATCTTTTTTCGCTGGGTAAAATCGTGTCATCTTTGTCACAACCCGCAAGGTCTCAACCTTCACGTATTCCGTTGTGTGGTCCTTATTGCATTGTAAGCATTGTACTGGACGAGCTTTGGACGTGATTTCTTACTATAGGTGAACCTCTTCTTCGCTATACTATGCGGCTAAAGTGGAGGCTCTTCTGTCGTTGGTGTAGGGATCACTATGTTGATATTGTGGATCCCTCCATACTAGTCATTGCAATTTTTTTTTTTTTGTATACTTGTTTGACAAGATCTACTGCAGCCTGTTATTATTAAGGTTATAGGTTTATGTTACCTCATACCTATGCTCTCTATGATAGTTTACAATTGAGTCTTATGTCTCTTTATCTAAGTCAGTAACTTTTCGATAAGTAGACTTAGAATCATTAGATTAAATTCCTATACGGAATTTAACTTCGGTTCTTATTTAGCTAAGTAATCATTTGAGCCTCTGGAAACAGTAGTTTTCAAATTCTGACCTTTTAGACAGTAATTCTGTTGGCTTCTCTTTTACTGAAGAGTCAGTGAGTTTCTTGCACTATCGGTGGACGATTCTCACTTTCGTAGTATCGGAAACACTATTTCCTTTACTATTAATGTTGGATTTTGGCATAAGAGTCAGGCACCTAATTAATATCCGGAACGTATTGTTATTAAGGTCCTTCCGTCTTCATACGGGCATAGGCCTTTACTCTGTCCGGTTAGAGTTTATGTATTTATAAACAGATATCTGTTTATTACTACGGGCGTAAGCTTCTTCTGTCTTTGATGCCTAATAGAAGGACGTTACGCTCCATTCTATTGCTGATGGATTCAATTAACTATCGATACTGCTTATGGTATATCATTGACTCAGCAGTTGTGTTTGAGATTTCGGCTCATGAAGTAAGAGTTCTACATCTTGGGCTTACATTAATAGTGTCGCTATTATAGATTTTTGAAGGCTGCTCATTGCGCTCAGCCATCCACATTTATGAATTTTATCTCAGAAATATCGAGTCCATTTCTGGAGGCCTCTATTGTTAGGTCTGTTATCTACTGCTCAGAATGTCATTCATTTAACAGTTGCTACTATAGCTAGGTAGGCTGTCTGTTTCGGCAGTGACTCCGTTCTGCTGCCCTCTTCGCTCTGGGCTATTTGACCCAGGGCTAGGAAAAGGGGGGGGGGGGGGGGGGGGGAGGGTGTTCCCTTGGGTCACCTGTTTTACTATGAAAACAAGGGGATACCTCCTCCGGAGTTAGTAATTCTGAGCTGTTATTGGGATGGTTGTTTAGTGAGAAGTTTATGTTTTAAAAATTCATTCAGGTCTTAGTTTTTATAGTATAGCTTTTGAATATAGCTCGTGTCAACGGACATTATTATACATTCCTCAGACACTTTTAAGGAGTATAAAGAGTCTCTATTCTCTAGACTCACTTTATTTATTGGCTTACTTTAAAAATTATTAGTATAAGGATTATACTATATATTAATAGAGTACATGGATGTATGATGCTCAATTTTGGAAGGTGTTGTATCATTCTAATTTATCATAAATAAGAAAGATACATGTAAGGCCTAATACTTCTTTTTCCCTAGAGGGGATGACTCTATTTTATATTTTGAGCGTATTCCATCTTGCTCTATGTCCTTGGACCTCCAGCCTTTTTACTATTCAGCTATGTCTGGGTCATTGGTACAGTATAAAAATGTTAAAAAATTTATAGTAATTTATATATTTTTTGTACTTACCAATGACCCAGACGGGGATGGCCCTCCCAGGAGTTGGGAACTCTTACCTCCCCGCTGAGTACATAGCGCTTACCAGGCACTGGTTATGAGAATGATTAATGGCGCCAATTTCAGAACGTCCTTGACACTGCGCATGCGCAGTAGAGGTGAAGTGTGGAGGGCCATTCAGGACATGTTTTCTTTGGTTTTAGATGCAAATTTGGGGGATTGGGGGGCAAAATTTGTGTTTGGCCCTATATTTTAAGAGTTAGCACCAGCTATGTCTGGGTCATTGGTAAGTATAAAAAATATATAAATTACTATAAATTTTTTAATTTTCCAAACCGAGAGGCAGATTTGAACCAAATTTGATATGAGGGCTTATTGGGTCATAAGTACTTAATTTATGCCAAAATTTTTTT
Source organism: Pictodentalium vernedei (assembly GCA_031216915.1). Taxonomy (NCBI): domain Eukaryota; kingdom Metazoa; phylum Mollusca; class Scaphopoda; order Dentaliida; family Dentaliidae; genus Pictodentalium; species Pictodentalium vernedei. The sequence goes on along the minus strand of CM062292.1, from coordinate 475,911,021 downwards.
TGCTGTCACCCCATGGGAACCTCAGGAGCTAAAAATAGAAAAATATTAATATGCCCATATCTCCAAAACTACATGTCACTGAGAATTCTTATTTGGTTTGAAGCTTCCTTAGGACCAACAGAATGGAATGGTAAAATAAATTGCTATCGGTTTTATCATGGGGTACTTTTTTGGGACTTTGAAAAAGTGCTGAGTCAGCATTTTTTAACACGTGGGTAATGGGAAAAACATTTAACACTACTTTTCTCCCAAACCACTGCTCAAAAAGCTTTCAAATTTCACATGTAACATCTTTGGAAGATTGTTTCACATGTTTATTGAAAGCAAATCCCTGGGTCCATATTTGGGCTCTCTATGGGGGCCCAAATGTTTAAATTAATGCAGTATGAGGAATCTTCTTTAAAAATCTTCTTCTTCAGATCTACCAATAGGAATCTTTTGATATTTGGTATGCAGCATGCTTAGGGAGGTGAGATTCAAGTTTGTTCAAGCCAAATCCCTGGGTTCATATTTGGGCTGAAAATTTGGGGTCCTGGTCCGGACTCAGAAATTTTGGACCAAAATCCGGAAATTAGTATTTTTATACTGTACCAATGACCCAGACATAGCTGGTGCTAACTCTTAAAATATAGGGCCAAACACAAATTTTGCCCCCAATCCCCAAAATTTGCATCTAAAACTAAAGAAAACATGTCCTGAAAGGCCCTCCACACTTCGCCCCTACTGCGCATGCGCAGTGTCAAGGACGTTCCGAAATTGGTGCCATTAATCATTCTAAGTTTGGCCCTTCATCAGTTAACATCTGACTGATCTTTGTGCTTATAAATCTCAGTTTAAATGATGCCAGACACATAAATATTAGTGAAATGGTGATTCTAAGGAGGATAGAGAAGGAGGAGAGGAAAAGAATGTGTGACAGAATATTATCAGGGCTGTAACTTAAAATTTTTTAATGAAATTATGTTAAGTTACCTATTTTCAAGGCAGCAGCCATTTTGTTGTCATTCTGATTATTTAGTTACACTGTTTTTTTAAGTGTTTTCCTCTCTCCCTGTCCTTTAAGTTCCCCCTTGCTATTCTCCCATGCTTTTGGCATAGTTTTTGTAATTATTATTACTAAATTTTCTTGGGAGTTTTAGCTGAATAAAAGAATGAATTCTGTTCTTTCCCCATGTTTACGTCTTCACCTACGGGTGGTTAGGCGTTGTGTTCTGCATCTACCATCTGATGTTCTGCAGTTTCTTCCCTGGAAGTCTCTGTTTTGCATCAGATGGTGTATTTTTGGTAACTGATTTCGGGCCTGGGTGCCTGGAGTCTTATTTTAGTGTTTTTACACTCATTGTTTACATTTACAACAGCCCTCTGTGTGAGGGGGGGATTTCTAAAAAATAATATCTTGATGTTATTTTAATCATAACTAGATACATTATTATTGTTCGTAAGTGTTGAATAAATTGTTTAAAATATTTTTAAAATTTTTGTCCACACTTAGGCTTGGGATCCATTGGGGCTCAACGTTACTTTTCAGAAACTTGGGCTGTTCTGAAAAAATATTTTTTCAAAATATTTTGATTTCAATTATTTTTTCTATATTAATGGATCATATTATTATTATGTATTTTGATTGCCAGGGGTTAGTGCGAGTACCAGGACTTGTTTTCTTTTCACATTGAAAGGATATTGATCAATTGTTTTAAGAGGAAGTCTTCCTCTGACTTATTATCATTCTATATGTGGTCAGTGTACTCGCATTAACTCCTGTTCTGTATCGTATGATTTCGATGACAATATGGGAAGCGTATGTCACGGTATGTTATTGGGGATTTGGACACTCCGGTCCTTTCCCCGCAGGGTCACTCTACTTTATCAATTTCCATTTCAGACGATCAAGATTAGGGTGATGTATCTGTGATGTCTTCCAACAGTGTGCCTCCGTCGTCACAATTAATGAAGGGCTAGCGGAAAAGTGCTCATGTAAATACGCCAATTGCCTAAGAGGACCCTAGTAGGTTCGACGGCCTTTGACGTCCGCTAGCTCGCCCGGTGTAGCATCCATTCACCAAATGGTTCGGCAGCCGGGTTCGTCCGTTGCGGTCTAGAAGGAATTTTGGGGTGATGCGAGCACTATAAATTAACCTAATGCACACCCAGTGACGGCGGATCGGAGGGAGAACGCAGGAAGCCTTTTAGTCCGGTTCATAGCTCGTTCCGGTCCATCCGGACGGCAAGCGAGAGAGGCCCCTCTCTCGTTCAACAACATCTGGCCCCAGATGTTGTGGTACAAAATGTGTCGCAAGCGGAGCATACGTCCGTCGCTCGGGACGCTCCGTTGTATAGGCAGTCCGCTGAGACTGCTAAGGCTTCCTCTTCTCGTCAGCGCACACGACCGCACCTTGGCTGCGTGACCGCCGATATATACCAGCTTCGCCGATCAAGGATTCTTCGGCGACCAGGTCACAACATCCGGTAGCCAGGGACACGAGGCCTGCAGACTCCGGACGTTCACATAGGAAGTGTGCGGGAGTCAACGTACACGGAGCTTCCGGCGGCAATGCATCGTAAGACCGCTACTGCACAGGCCTCGGGAACAGACGTGCTTTCCTTAATAGCACAGTTTATCGCAGCATCCCAGCATCAACTGAATCTGTCGCATATATTTTATCCGACGATGCTGGGTCGGGACGCTCCGCGGAAGCGGGTACGGACGTCCGAAAGTTTCATCCGGTCCGACGGGATACCGAAAGGGATTCGGAGGATTTCGAGCTTTCCCTTTCGGAACAACATATGCTGTTGTGTATGTCATCTGACTTGGTCTTCTACAGCTTCTTTCGTCTGACCAGAATGCTGCGATGTCGGATAAGAAACTGATAGCGTCGGTGGACTTAGAAATTTTTGGTTCGGTTCAGGGACATCGTCCCTCAGTTCCGACATAGTCCAATAATGTCACACAAACTTTCGAATTATTGAACGACGCTATATATATTATTATTTTATGCTTGCTAACCAAGCATTTCTGGTTTCTTGTTCGAAGAGTTATGGAGATGTCTTTCAAAAGTGTGCCTCTGTCGTCATAGTTAATGAAGAGTTAGCGGCAATAAGTGCTCATGGAATATGTCTATCGCCTACGGAGTGACATTCGCTAGCTCACCCGGTGTAGCGTACATTCATCGAATGGTTCGGCTGCCGGGTTCGTCCGGTGCGGTCTAGGAAAGAGATTTGGGTGATGCGAGCACTTTAATTACTTTAGTACTCACCCAGTGATGGCAGATTGAGGACAGATCGGAGGAAGCCTGTTAGTCCGGTTCCTGGCTTGTCCAGGTTCGTCCGGGCTGTGAGCGAGAGAGGTCCCTCTCTCGTCCAACAACATAGGGGACCACATGTTGTGGTTCAGATATTTTACATTCGGAGCATATGTCCGTCGGTCGGGACGCTCCGTTATATTGACAGTCCGAGAGACTGTCCTTAATGCTTCCTCATCCTCACAGCAGGGCACACGACCGCACATTGGCTACGTGACCTCGAGTATCCGATCAGTTTCGTCATTCAGTGATTCCACGGCGAATAGGTCGCGCCATCCGGTAGCCAAGGGACATGAGGCCTATATACTCCGTTCGCTCGCATATTGGTAGTATGCACGGGGTAACGATCACGGAGCTTCCAGCGGCAATGCATCGTAAGACCGCTTCTCCTCAGGCCTCAGTGAGGGACGTGCTATCCGAGTTAGCACAGTTGTTTCGCAGCATCCCAGCAATTGACAGTTTCTCGGTTGAATCAGGAATTATCCGACGGCGCTGGGTCGGTGCGGTCCGCGGTTGCATCAGGTACGGACGACCGAACGCTTTATAGGGTCCGACAGGATGGCGAAAGGGATTCGAAAGATTTCGAGTTTTCCCTTTAGTAGTATCGGAAGCTGCCTTTTATATCTTCTGGCATTATCTTCCAGTGATTGTTATTTCGGACTTCATTGCTGCGATCTTGGATAAGAGACTTATAGCGTCATTGGACTCGGATTTTTCGATCGGTTCAGGGACATTGCCCCTGACTTACCGACGCAGTCCAATATTGTCATTACAACATGTGTTTTATTTTTCGACGCTATATACATGTATATATATATACAAGCCTGCTACCAAGCATGATAGTTTAGTTTCTTGTCCGCGTTGCTCATTTCTGCCATTTTATCATTTATACGAATAGTTTATTTTGGCAGAGCAGGGCATACCGAGAGTTCATATGCATCTAGACGGTGTGGTTAAAGACTGCATTTATTCTTTTTCGCCGTTTATGTCTTTTCCAATTTCAGTGTTGGAAACGACATGATGTATAGTAGACTTAACTTAGACGCTTTATCATACGTAATCCGCCTTACTGAGGCGTTATCATTACGTCTTCAAGAAAAGATTTACGGGATATTATTCTCAATATAATTTCTTTTGAGGGCAGTAGTTTGTTCACGTATAACTCCGCCCTTCAGTGGCTGATTGGAGTTGGTTAGACGTGACGCAGCCCTAGCTACATCCACACGCGTGGATAGTAAGGTTAAGAACTCTCTCAGAGTCGCTTCGTTCTCGGAGGAGCTTCTCTTCGACGGCAACTTTTCGGCAATCCATGAATTGCTCAATTTACACGTTCTCTTGTCTATCTAGTGTTACAAGAGATTCAGACTGGGGCAAACATTCGGTGCTTGACTCAGAGAGTGCCACCGCAGTTGCCGGACCCGAGTGTGGCTGTTATGACGGTTGCCAGTCAAACAGATTGGGATATAATACTGATCCCTACGGATTCGAAGTGCCAGGGTCTTTGGGTTCCGCAGTCTCTTAGCAATCAGTTTTCTTCCGCGGAATAATGTTTTTTAGGCTTGCGTTATGTCATTGCATGAACATTATTCAGAAACGCATGCCCAAATCCTGTCCTTTAATTCGACAGTAGTGGCGTATCTCCGGAACCAGGGAGGCACTCTTTCGTTTCCGTTATTCAATTTAATGGAAAGAATCCGTCTGTTGGTTATAGTACACCAAGTTCTGTTTTGGTCCGTCATATTCCGGGTCGTCTGATTGTTTTACCGGACTCCCGTTCTCTTATGGGTCGCTTGTTGCTGTCAGAATGGACTCTCAACAAACAAGTATTCAATCAGATTTGCTATCTATGGGAGCGCCCAATGATGATTTATTTACGACACAGCTTGCTAATCAATTGCAGACGTATGTGTTGGCTTGTCCAGATCTCTGAGCTGATGTTGTTAACGCTCTATTGATCTATAGGATGGAATGATAGGATATGCGTATCCTCCGGCGCTGTTGTTTCAGCAGGTATTGCTGTGATAAACAACCACAATACATTTCTGTTGATAGCATCTCTATCTTCACAGAGATCATGGGTAATTTACTCTCTTGTCTACTGTGGATCTTAACGTGAAATCTTCCTCTATGTGAGGATCTTTTTTTTCACTGGGTAAATCGTGTCATCTTTATCACAACCCGCAAGGTCGCAACCTTCATGTATTCCGTTGTGTGGTCCGTATTGCATTGTAAGCACTGTACTGGACGAGCTTTGGACGTTTCTTACTATAGGAGATCCTCTTCTTCGCTATTCTATGCGGCTAAAGTGGAGGCTCTTCCGTCGTGGTGTAGGGATCATTATGTTCATATTGTTGATCCCTCCATACTACTCATTGCAATTTTTTAGTATACTTGTTTCACAAGATCTACTGCAGCCTGTTATTATTTAGGTTATAGGTTTATGTTACCTCATACCTATGCACTCTACGATAGTTTACAATTGAGTCTTTTGTCTCTTTATCTAAGTCAGTTAGTAACTTTTTGATAAATAGACTTAGAATCTTTAGATTAAATTCCTATACGGATTTTAACCTCGGTTCTTATTTAGCTAAGTAATCATTTGAGCCTCTGGAAACAGTAGTTTTCAAATTCTGACCTTTTAGACAGTAATTCTGTTGGTTTCTCTTTTACTGTAGAGTCAGTGAGTTTCATGCACTATCGATGGATGATTTTCACTTTCGTAGTTTCGGAATCACTACTTCCGTTACTATTTAGGTTGGATTTTTGCATAAGAGTTAGGCTCCTATTATCCGGAACCTATTATTTTAAGGTCCTTCCGTCTTCGTATGGGCATAGGCCTTTACTCTTTCCGGGTACAGTTTATGTATTTATAAACAGATATCTGTTTATTACTATGGGCGTAAGCTTCTTCTGTCTTTGATGCCTAGGAGAAGGACGTTACGCTCCATTTTATTGTTAATGGATTCTATTAACTATCGGTACTGCTTATGCTATATATCATTGACTTCGCAGTTGTGCTTAAGATTTCGGCTCATGAAGTAAGAGTTCTTCTACTTCTTGGGCTTACATTAATAGTGTCGCTATTATAGATTTTTGAAGGCCGCTCATTGCGCTCAGCCATCCACATTCATGAATTTTATCTCAGAAATATCGAGTCCATTTCTGGAGGCCTCTATTGTTAGGTCTATTATCTACTGCTCAGAATGTCATTCACTTAACAGTTGCTACTATAGCTAGGTAGGCTGTCTGTTTCGGCAGTGTCTCCGTTCTGCTGCCCTCTTCGCTCTGGGCTATTTGACCCAGGGCAAGAAAAAGGGGGGGGGGGGAGGGTGTTCCTTTGGGTCACCTGTTTTACTATGAAAACAAGGGGATACCTCCTCCGGAGTTAGTAATTCTGAGCTGTTATTGGGATGGTTGTTTAGTGAGAAGTTTAGGTTTTTAAAATTCATTCAAGTCTTAGTTTTTAAAGTATAGCTTTTGAATATTGCATATGTCAACGGACATGATTATGCAATCCTCAGACACTTTTAGGAGTATAAGAGTCTCTATTCTCTAGACTTACTTATTTATTGGCTTACTTTAAAAATTATTAGTATAAGGATTATATTGGATATTAATAGAGTACATGGATGTATGAAGCTCAATTTTGGAAGGTGTTGTATCTTTCTAATTTATCATAAATAAGAAAGATACATGTAAGGCCTATTACTTCTTTTTCCCTACAGGGGATGACTCTATTTTATTTTATTGAGCGTATTCCATTTTGCTCTATGTCCTTGGCCCTCCAGCCTTTTTACTATTCAGCTATGTCTGGGTCATTGGTACAGTATAAAAATGTTAAAAAATTTATAGTAATTTATATATTTTTTATACTTACCAATGACCCAGACGGGGATGGCCCTCCCAGGAGTTGGGAACTCTTGCCTCCCCGCTGAGTACATAGCGCTTACCAGGCACTGGTTATTAGAATGATTAATGGCGCCAATTTCGGAACGTCCTTGACACTGCGCATGCGCAGTAGGGGCGAAGTGTGGAGGGCCTTTCAGGACATGTTTTCTTTGGTTTTAGATGCAAATTTTGGGGATTGGGGGGCAAAATTTGTGTTTGGCCCTATATTTTAAGAGTTAGCACCAGCTATGTCTGGGTCATTGGTAAGTATAAAAAATATATAAATTACTATAAATTTTTTAACTTTTCTATATTCAGCCCAGTCCACCACATCTGACATGATATGATGACCCTGGCTGTTAAAAGTTTCATGGAACCTCAATAAACGAATAAAAAATCCACTTCATATTATACACAAGGATGAGCTTTTAAATGTTTTTGTAAATAGTGTTTAGGTTACCTGACATTTCAGGTGAGCTCATTCTCTTCATTCGGCATCTAGGGTCAGGCATCAGTCATGACTACAAATACGTTTTTTTCCAGTACAGCTGTGATAGTTGTCACCAAACTTGGTATGTATGTGCCTAGAAATAAGCAATATGCCACTTGTAGAATGATGTCCCCCAAGGGTGAATTTGCTGTTTCATATTCCATTCAGTGGGCCAATTTATCCTCTGGGTACCTCTTTCTCTTCAAGCCTGAGATCTTGATTCAGATTAAGGTTCACCCTCTGTGGACCTCATTCTGCATATGACCGTCTGCTTATTTCCAGTCTTGTTTATAATCAGGCCTGAAAATAAGCAATCTGATATTTGCAGAATGAGGTCCCCAGAGGGTGAATTTGATGATGCCACCTCATACAGTGGACCAATTTATCCTCTGGGTACCTCTTTCTGTTTAGTTTTGAGACCCTGATTCAGATTGAGGTTCACAGAGGGTAAATTTAGTGATGCTACCCTGCTGTGCAGGGTAACATCACTAAATTCACCCTCTGTGGACCTCATTTTGCAGATGACAGTCTGCTTATTTTCTGGCTTGTTTATAATGAATGTTCGTGGCTTGTTGATTTTGGGTTACTCTGCCCATTTGGTTCCTCAAGGGACATATCTCTGTATAGAAACTTATCTACAATTCCTTTGGCACACCTTACAAATCACATCCCTTATCTGATTAATTGAAATTTCGTATGGAAGTAGTACCCAGAGGCATCCAGCGCTAACTTTCGGTCATGCATGACAAACTTCTACGTGGCCCAGGCATGCACGAACTAATAGAATCCACTAACCACTTGTTCAGTTTACCACACTACCTCCAGCATCCTTAAAAGGGCTATGCTTCACAATGATATGGGTCACCGGTGCCCTTCGTATGTTACACCACAGTCAGATGCCATACCTGAAGCTTGTGGGCAAGCCTAGTGGTATGCTATGTCCTTTTCTTATCATTAGCAATTTTACTCAGTGACTGCATATTGGGGCACCTGTTTTGTTACAGTAGAAAGGGATCAAAATCAGAATTGGGACTTTTGGGGTTAAGGTAACAAGTAGATGTGGGATGCAGAGTTTCAGTCCAAAAGTTTAACCCTTTACCCAATGCAGACGATATCAAAATTTGTTATTTTAAATATCATTTTAAAAAAATTTTCAAAACATTTCCACAAAACCATATCATATGAGCCCTCGTTGGAACGAGCTCGATGAGCTCGTTCCAACGAGGGGTCACATGATATGGTTTTATTGAAATTTTTTGAAAAATAATATATATTTTTATACTGTACCAATGACCCAGACATAGCTGGTGCTAACTCTTAAAATATAGGGCCAAACACAAATTTTGCCCCCCAATCCCCAAAATTTGCATCTAAAACCAAAGAAAATATGTCCTGAAAGGCCCTCCACACTTCGCCCCTACTGCGCATGCGCAGTGTCAAGGACGTTCCGAAATTGGCGCCATTAATCATTCTAAGTTTGGCCCTTCATCAGTTAACATCTGACTGATCTTTGTGCTTATAAATCTCAGTTTAAATGATGCCAGACACATAAATATTAGTGAAGTGGTGATTCTAAGGAGGATAGAGAAGGAGGAGAGGAAAAAAATGGGTGACAGAATATTATCAGGGCTGTAACTTAAAATTTTTTAATGAAATTATGTTAAGTTACCTATTTTCGAGGCAGCAGCCATTTTGTTGTCATTCTGATTATTTAGTTACACTGTTTTTTTAAGTGTTTTCCTCTCTCCCTGTCCTTTAAGTTCCCCCTTGCTATTCTCCCATGCTTTTGGCATAGTTTTTGTAATTATTATTACTAAATTTTCTTGGGAGTTTTAGCTGAATAAAAGAATGAATTCTGTTCTTTCCCCATGTTTACGTCTTCACCTACGGGTGGTTAGGCGTTGTGTTCTGCATCTACCATCTGATGTTCTGCAGTTTCTTCCCTGGAAGTCTCTGTTTTGCATCAGATGGTGTATTTTTGGTAACTGATTTCGGGCCTGGGTGCCTGGAGTCTTATTTTAGTGTTTTTACACTCATTGTTTACATTTACAACAGCCCTCTGTGTGAGGGGGGGATTTCTAAAAAATAATATCTTGATGTTATTTTAATCATAACTAGATACATTATTATTGTTCGTAAGTGTTGAATAAATTGTTTAAAATATTTTTAAAATTTTTGTCCACACTTAGGCTTGGGATCCATTGGGGCTCAACGTTACTTTTCAGAAACTTGGGCTGTTCTGAAAAAATATTTTTTCAAAATATTTTGATTTCAATTATTTTTTCTATATTAATGGATCATATTATTATTATGTATTTTGATTGCCAGGGGTTAGTGCGAGTACCAGGACTTGTTTTCTTTTCACATTGAAAGGATATTGATCAATTGTTTTAAGAGGAAGTCTTCCTCTGACTTATTATCATTCTATATGTGGTCAGTGTACTCGCATTAACTCCTGTTCTGTATCGTATGATTTCGATGACAATATGGGAAGCGTATGTCACGGTATGTTATTGGGGATTTGGACACTCCGGTCCTTTCCCCGCAGGGTCACTCTACTTTATCAATTTCCATTTCAGACGATCAAGATTAGGGTGATGTATCTGTGATGTCTTCCAACAGTGTGCCTCCGTCGTCACAATTAATGAAGGGCTAGCGGAAAAGTGCTCATGTAAATACGCCAATTGCCTAAGAGGACCCTAGTAGGTTCGACGGCCTTTGACGTCCGCTAGCTCGCCCGGTGTAGCATCCATTCACCAAATGGTTCGGCAGCCGGGTTCGTCCGTTGCGGTCTAGAAGGAATTTTGGGGTGATGCGAGCACTATAAATTAACCTAATGCACACCCAGTGACGGCGGATCGGAGGGAGAACGCAGGAAGCCTTTTAGTCCGGTTCATAGCTCGTTCCGGTCCATCCGGACGGCAAGCGAGAGAGGCCCCTCTCTCGTTCAACAACATCTGGCCCCAGATGTTGTGGTACAAAATGTGTCGCAAGCGGAGCATACGTCCGTCGCTCGGGACGCTCCGTTGTATAGGCAGTCCGCTGAGACTGCTAAGGCTTCCTCTTCTCGTCAGCGCACACGACCGCACCTTGGCTGCGTGACCGCCGATATATACCAGCTTCGCCGATCAAGGATTCTTCGGCGACCAGGTCACAACATCCGGTAGCCAGGGACACGAGGCCTGCAGACTCCGGACGTTCACATAGGAAGTGTGCGGGAGTCAACGTACACGGAGCTTCCGGCGGCAATGCATCGTAAGACCGCTACTGCACAGGCCTCGGGAACAGACGTGCTTTCCTTAATAGCACAGTTTATCGCAGCATCCCAGCATCAACTGAATCTGTCGCATATATTTTATCCGACGATGCTGGGTCGGGACGCTCCGCGGAAGCGGGTACGGACGTCCGAAAGTTTCATCCGGTCCGACGGGATACCGAAAGGGATTCGGAGGATTTCGAGCTTTCCCTTTCGGAACAACATATGCTGTTGTGTATGTCATCTGACTTGGTCTTCTACAGCTTCTTTCGTCTGACCAGAATGCTGCGATGTCGGATAAGAAACTGATAGCGTCGGTGGACTTAGAAATTTTTGGTTCGGTTCAGGGACATCGTCCCTCAGTTCCGACATAGTCCAATAATGTCACACAAACTTTCGAATTATTGAACGACGCTATATATATTATTATTTTATGCTTGCTAACCAAGCATTTCTGGTTTCTTGTTCGAAGAGTTATGGAGATGTCTTTCAAAAGTGTGCCTCTGTCGTCATAGTTAATGAAGAGTTAGCGGCAATAAGTGCTCATGGAATATGTCTATCGCCTACGGAGTGACATTCGCTAGCTCACCCGGTGTAGCGTACATTCATCGAATGGTTCGGCTGCCGGGTTCGTCCGGTGCGGTCTAGGAAAGAGATTTGGGTGATGCGAGCACTTTAATTACTTTAGTACTCACCCAGTGATGGCAGATTGAGGACAGATCGGAGGAAGCCTGTTAGTCCGGTTCCTGGCTTGTCCAGGTTCGTCCGGGCTGTGAGCGAGAGAGGTCCCTCTCTCGTCCAACAACATAGGGGACCACATGTTGTGGTTCAGATATTTTACATTCGGAGCATATGTCCGTCGGTCGGGACGCTCCGTTATATTGACAGTCCGAGAGACTGTCCTTAATGCTTCCTCATCCTCACAGCAGGGCACACGACCGCACATTGGCTACGTGACCTCGAGTATCCGATCAGTTTCGTCATTCAGTGATTCCACGGCGAATAGGTCGCGCCATCCGGTAGCCAAGGGACATGAGGCCTATATACTCCGTTCGCTCGCATATTGGTAGTATGCACGGGGTAACGATCACGGAGCTTCCAGCGGCAATGCATCGTAAGACCGCTTCTCCTCAGGCCTCAGTGAGGGACGTGCTATCCGAGTTAGCACAGTTGTTTCGCAGCATCCCAGCAATTGACAGTTTCTCGGTCGAATCAGGAATTATCCGACGGCGCTGGGTCGGTGCGGTCCGCGGTTGCATCAGGTACGGACGACCGAACGCTTTATAGGGTCCGACAGGATGGCGAAAGGGATTCGAAAGATTTCGGGTTTTCCCTTTAGTAGTATCGGAAGCTGCCTTTTATATCTTCTGGCATTATCTTCCAGTGATTGTTATTTCGGACTTCATTGCTGCGATCTTGGATAAGAGACTTATAGCGTCATTGGACTCGGATTTTTCGATCGGTTCAGGGACATTGCCCCTGACTTACCGACGCAGTCCAATATTGTCATTACAACATGTGTTTTATTTTTCGACGCTATATACATGTATATATATATACAAGCCTGCTACCAAGCATGATAGTTTAGTTTCTTGTCCGCGTTGCTCATTTCTGCCATTTTATCATTTATACGAATAGTTTATTTTGGCAGAGCAGGGCATACCGAGAGTTCATATGCATCTAGACGGTGTGGTTAAAGACTGCATTTATTCTTTTTCGCCGTTTATGTCTTTTCCAATTTCAGTGTTGGAAACGACATGATGTATAGTAGACTTAACTTAGACGCTTTATCATACGTAATCCGCCTTACTGAGGCGTTATCATTACGTCTTCAAGAAAAGATTTACGGGATATTATTCTCAATATAATTTCTTTTGAGGGCAGTAGTTTGTTCACGTATAACTCCGCCCTTCAGTGGCTGATTGGAGTTGGTTAGACGTGACGCAGCCCTAGCTACATCCACACGCGTGGATAGTAAGGTTAAGAACTCTCTCAGAGTCGCTTCGTTCTCGGAGGAGCTTCTCTTCGACGGCAACTTTTCGGCAATCCATGAATTGCTCGATTTACACGTTCTCTTGTCTATCTAGTGTTACAAGAGATTCAGACTGGGGCAAACATTCGGTGCTTGACTCAGAGAGTGCCACCGCAGTTGCCGGACCCGAGTGTGGCTGTTATGACGGTTGCCAGTCAAACAGATTGGGATATAATACTGATCCCTACGGATTCGAAGTGCCAGGGTCTTTGGGTTCCGCAGTCTCTTAGCAATCAGTTTTCTTCCGCGGAATAATGTTTTTTAGGCTTGCGTTATGTCATTGCATGAACATTATTCAGAAACGCATGCCCAAATCCTGTCCTTTAATTCGACAGTAGTGGCGTATCTCCGGAACCAGGGAGGCACTCTTTCGTTTCCGTTATTCAATTTAATGGAAAGAATCCGTCTGTTGGTTATAGTACACCAAGTTCTGTTTTGGTCCGTCATATTCCGGGTCGTCTGATTGTTTTACCGGACTCCCGTTCTCTTATGGGTCGCTTGTTGCTGTCAGAATGGACTCTCAACAAACAAGTATTCAATCAGATTTGCTATCTATGGGAGCGCCCAATGATGATTTATTTACGACACAGCTTGCTAATCAATTGCAGACGTATGTGTTGGCTTGTCCAGATCTCTGAGCTGATGTTGTTAACGCTCTATTGATCTATAGGATGGAATGATAGGATATGCGTATCCTCCGGCGCTGTTGTTTCAGCAGGTATTGCTGTGATAAACAACCACAATACATTTCTGTTGATAGCATCTCTATCTTCACAGAGATCATGGGTAATTTACTCTCTTGTCTACTGTGGATCTTAACGTGAAATCTTCCTCTATGTGAGGATCTTTTTTTTCACTGGGTAAATCGTGTCATCTTTATCACAACCCGCAAGGTCGCAACCTTCATGTATTCCGTTGTGTGGTCCGTATTGCATTGTAAGCACTGTACTGGACGAGCTTTGGACGTTTCTTACTATAGGAGATCCTCTTCTTCGCTATTCTATGCGGCTAAAGTGGAGGCTCTTCCGTCGTGGTGTAGGGATCATTATGTTCATATTGTTGATCCCTCCATACTACTCATTGCAATTTTTTAGTATACTTGTTTCACAAGATCTACTGCAGCCTGTTATTATTTAGGTTATAGGTTTATGTTACCTCATACCTATGCACTCTACGATAGTTTACAATTGAGTCTTTTGTCTCTTTATCTAAGTCAGTTAGTAACTTTTTGATAAATAGACTTAGAATCTTTAGATTAAATTCCTATACGGATTTTAACCTCGGTTCTTATTTAGCTAAGTAATCATTTGAGCCTCTGGAAACAGTAGTTTTCAAATTCTGACCTTTTAGACAGTAATTCTGTTGGTTTCTCTTTTACTGTAGAGTCAGTGAGTTTCATGCACTATCGATGGATGATTTTCACTTTCGTAGTTTCGGAATCACTACTTCCGTTACTATTTAGGTTGGATTTTTGCATAAGAGTTAGGCTCCTATTATCCGGAACCTATTATTTTAAGGTCCTTCCGTCTTCGTATGGGCATAGGCCTTTACTCTTTCCGGGTACAGTTTATGTATTTATAAACAGATATCTGTTTATTACTATGGGCGTAAGCTTCTTCTGTCTTTGATGCCTAGGAGAAGGACGTTACGCTCCATTTTATTGTTAATGGATTCTATTAACTATCGGTACTGCTTATGCTATATATCATTGACTTCGCAGTTGTGCTTAAGATTTCGGCTCATGAAGTAAGAGTTCTTCTACTTCTTGGGCTTACATTAATAGTGTCGCTATTATAGATTTTTGAAGGCCGCTCATTGCGCTCAGCCATCCACATTCATGAATTTTATCTCAGAAATATCGAGTCCATTTCTGGAGGCCTCTATTGTTAGGTCTATTATCTACTGCTCAGAATGTCATTCACTTAACAGTTGCTACTATAGCTAGGTAGGCTGTCTGTTTCGGCAGTGTCTCCGTTCTGCTGCCCTCTTCGCTCTGGGCTATTTGACCCAGGGCAAGAAAAAGGGGGGGGGGGGGGAGGGTGTTCCTTTGGGTCACCTGTTTTACTATGAAAACAAGGGGATACCTCCTCCGGAGTTAGTAATTCTGAGCTGTTATTGGGATGGTTGTTTAGTGAGAAGTTTAGGTTTTTAAAATTCATTCAAGTCTTAGTTTTTAAAGTATAGCTTTTGAATATTGCATATGTCAACGGACATGATTATGCAATCCTCAGACACTTTTAGGAGTATAAGAGTCTCTATTCTCTAGACTTACTTATTTATTGGCTTACTTTAAAAATTATTAGTATAAGGATTATATTGGATATTAATAGAGTACATGGATGTATGAAGCTCAATTTTGGAAGGTGTTGTATCTTTCTAATTTATCATAAATAAGAAAGATACATGTAAGGCCTATTACTTCTTTTTCCCTACAGGGGATGACTCTATTTTATTTTATTGAGCGTATTCCATTTTGCTCTATGTCCTTGGCCCTCCAGCCTTTTTACTATTCAGCTATGTCTGGGTCATTGGTACAGTATAAAAATGTTAAAAAATTTATAGTAATTTATATATTTTTTATACTTACCAATGACCCAGACGGGGATGGCCCTCCCAGGAGTTGGGAACTCTTGCCTCCCCGCTGAGTACATAGCGCTTACCAGGCACTGGTTATTAGAATGATTAATGGCGCCAATTTCGGAACGTCCTTGACACTGCGCATGCGCAGTAGGGGCGAAGTGTGGAGGGCCTTTCAGGACATGTTTTCTTTGGTTTTAGATGCAAATTTTGGGGATTGGGGGGCAAAATTTGTGTTTGGCCCTATATTTTAAGAGTTAGCACCAGCTATGTCTGGGTCATTGGTAAGTATAAAAAATATATAAATTACTATAAATTTTTTAACTTTTCTATATTCAGCCCAGTCCACCACATCTGACATGATATGATGACCCTGGCTGTTAAAAGTTTCATGGAACCTCAATAAACGAATAAAAAATCCACTTCATATTATACACAAGGATGAGCTTTTAAATGTTTTTGTAAATAGTGTTTAGGTTACCTGACATTTCAGGTGAGCTCATTCTCTTCATTCGGCATCTAGGGTCAGGCATCAGTCATGACTACAAATACGTTTTTTTCCAGTACAGCTGTGATAGTTGTCACCAAACTTGGTATGTATGTGCCTAGAAATAAGCAATATGCCACTTGTAGAATGATGTCCCCCAAGGGTGAATTTGCTGTTTCATATTCCATTCAGTGGGCCAATTTATCCTCTGGGTACCTCTTTCTCTTCAAGCCTGAGATCTTGATTCAGATTAAGGTTCACCCTCTGTGGACCTCATTCTGCATATGACCGTCTGCTTATTTCCAGTCTTGTTTATAATCAGGCCTGAAAATAAGCAATCTGATATTTGCAGAATGAGGTCCCCAGAGGGTGAATTTGATGATGCCACCTCATACAGTGGACCAATTTATCCTCTGGGTACCTCTTTCTGTTTAGTTTTGAGACCCTGATTCAGATTGAGGTTCACAGAGGGTAAATTTAGTGATGCTACCCTGCTGTGCAGGGTAACATCACTAAATTCACCCTCTGTGGACCTCATTTTGCAGATGACAGTCTGCTTATTTTCTGGCTTGTTTATAATGAATGTTCGTGGCTTGTTGATTTTGGGTTACTCTGCCCATTTGGTTCCTCAAGGGACATATCTCTGTATAGAAACTTATCTACAATTCCTTTGGCACACCTTACAAATCACATCCCTTATCTGATTAATTGAAATTTCGTATGGAAGTAGTACCCAGAGGCATCCAGCGCTAACTTTCGGTCATGCATGACAAACTTCTACGTGGCCCAGGCATGCACGAACTAATAGAATCCACTAACCACTTGTTCAGTTTACCACACTACCTCCAGCATCCTTAAAAGGGCTATGCTTCACAATGATATGGGTCACCGGTGCCCTTCGTATGTTACACCACAGTCAGATGCCATACCTGAAGCTTGTGGGCAAGCCTAGTGGTATGCTATGTCCTTTTCTTATCATTAGCAATTTTACTCAGTGACTGCATATTGGGGCACCTGTTTTGTTACAGTAGAAAGGGATCAAAATCAGAATTGGGACTTTTGGGGTTAAGGTAACAAGTAGATGTGGGATGCAGAGTTTCAGTCCAAAAGTTTAACCCTTTACCCAATGCAGACGATATCAAAATTTGTTATTTTAAATATCATTTTAAAAAAATTTTCAAAACATTTCCACAAAACCATATCATATGACCCCTCGTTGGAACGAGCTCGATGAGCTCGTTCCAACGAGGGGTCACATGATATGGTTTTATTGAAATTTTTTGAAAAATAATATATATTTTTATACTGTTCCAATGACCCAGACATAGCTGGTGCTAACTCTTAAAATATAGGGCCAAACACAAATTTTGCCCCCCAATCCCCAAAATTTGCATCTAAAACCAAAGAAAATATGTCCTGAAAGGCCCTCCACACTTCGCCCCTACTGCGCATGCGCAGTGTCAAGGACGTTCCGAAATTGGCGCCATTAATCATTCTAAGTTTGGCCCTTCATCAGTTAACATCTGACTGATCTTTGTGCTTATAAATCTCAGTTTAAATGATGCCAGACACATAAATATTAGTGAAGTGGTGATTCTAAGGAGGATAGAGAAGGAGGAGAGGAAAAAAATGGGTGACAGAATATTATCAGGGCTGTAACTTAAAATTTTTTAATGAAATTATGTTAAGTTACCTATTTTCGAGGCAGCAGCCATTTTGTTGTCATTCTGATTATTTAGTTACACTGTTTTTTTAAGTGTTTTCCTCTCTCCCTGTCCTTTAAGTTCCCCCTTGCTATTCTCCCATGCTTTTGGCATAGTTTTTGTAATTATTATTACTAAATTTTCTTGGGAGTTTTAGCTGAATAAAAGAATGAATTCTGTTCTTTCCCCATGTTTACGTCTTCACCTACGGGTGGTTAGGCGTTGTGTTCTGCATCTACCATCTGATGTTCTGCAGTTTCTTCCCTGGAAGTCTCTGTTTTGCATCAGATGGTGTATTTTTGGTAACTGATTTCGGGCCTGGGTGCCTGGAGTCTTATTTTAGTGTTTTTACACTCATTGTTTACATTTACAACAGCCCTCTGTGTGAGGGGGGGATTTCTAAAAAATAATATCTTGATGTTATTTTAATCATAACTAGATACATTATTATTGTTCGTAAGTGTTGAATAAATTGTTTAAAATATTTTTAAAATTTTTGTCCACACTTAGGCTTGGGATCCATTGGGGCTCAACGTTACTTTTCAGAAACTTGGGCTGTTCTGAAAAAATATTTTTTCAAAATATTTTGATTTCAATTATTTTTTCTATATTAATGGATCATATTATTATTATGTATTTTGATTGCCAGGGGTTAGTGCGAGTACCAGGACTTGTTTTCTTTTCACATTGAAAGGATATTGATCAATTGTTTTAAGAGGAAGTCTTCCTCTGACTTATTATCATTCTATATGTGGTCAGTGTACTCGCATTAACTCCTGTTCTGTATCGTATGATTTCGATGACAATATGGGAAGCGTATGTCACGGTATGTTATTTGGGATTTGGACACTCCGGTCCTTTCCCCGCAGGGTCACTCTACTTTATCAATTTCCATTTCAGACGATCAAGATTAGGGTGATGTATCTGTGATGTCTTCCAACAGTGTGCCTCCGTCGTCACAATTAATGAAGGGCTAGCGGAAAAGTGCTCATGTAAATACGCCAATTGCCTAAGAGGACCCTAGTAGGTTCGACGGCCTTTGACGTCCGCTAGCTCGCCCGGTGTAGCATCCATTCACCAAATGGTTCGGCAGCCGGGTTCGTCCGTTGCGGTCTAGAAGGAATTTTGGGGTGATGCGAGCACTATAAATTAACCTAATGCACACCCAGTGACGGCGGATCGGAGGGAGAACGCAGGAAGCCTTTTAGTCCGGTTCATAGCTCGTTCCGGTCCATCCGGACGGCAAGCGAGAGAGGCCCCTCTCTCGTTCAACAACATCTGGCCCCAGATGTTGTGGTACAAAATGTGTCGCAAGCGGAGCATACGTCCGTCGCTCGGGACGCTCCGTTGTATAGGCAGTCCGCTGAGACTGCTAAGGCTTCCTCTTCTCGTCAGCGCACACGACCGCACCTTGGCTGCGTGACCGCCGATATATACCAGCTTCGCCGATCAAGGATTCTTCGGCGACCAGGTCACAACATCCGGTAGCCAGGGACACGAGGCCTGCAGACTCCGGACGTTCACATAGGAAGTGTGCGGGAGTCAACGTACACGGAGCTTCCGGCGGCAATGCATCGTAAGACCGCTACTGCACAGGCCTCGGGAACGGACGTGCTTTCCTTAATAGCACAGTTTATCGCAGCATCCCAGCATCAACTGAATCTGTCGCATATATTTTATCCGACGATGCTGGGTCGGGACGCTCCGCGGAAGCGGGTACGGACGTCCGAAAGTTTCATCCGGTCCGACGGGATACCGAAAGGGATTCGGAGGATTTCGAGCTTTCCCTTTCGGAACAACATATGCTGTTGTGTATGTCATCTGACTTGGTCTTCTACAGCTTCTTTCGTCTGACCAGAATGCTGCGATGTCGGATAAGAAACTGATAGCGTCGGTGGACTTAGAAATTTTTGGTTCGGTTCAGGGACATCGTCCCTCAGTTCCGACATAGTCCAATAATGTCACACAAACTTTCGAATTATTGAACGACGCTATATATATTATTATTTTATGCTTGCTAACCAAGCATTTCTGGTTTCTTGTTCGAAGAGTTATGGAGATGTCTTTCAAAAGTGTGCCTCTGTCGTCATAGTTAATGAAGAGTTAGCGGCAATAAGTGCTCATGGAATATGTCTATCGCCTACGGAGTGACATTCGCTAGCTCACCCGGTGTAGCGTACATTCATCGAATGGTTCGGCTGCCGGGTTCGTCCGGTGCGGTCTAGGAAAGAGATTTGGGTGATGCGAGCACTTTAATTACTTTAGTACTCACCCAGTGATGGCAGATTGAGGACAGATCGGAGGAAGCCTGTTAGTCCGGTTCCTGGCTTGTCCAGGTTCGTCCGGGCTGTGAGCGAGAGAGGTCCCTCTCTCGTCCAACAACATAGGGGACCACATGTTGTGGTTCAGATATTTTACATTCGGAGCATATGTCCGTCGGTCGGGACGCTCCGTTATATTGACAGTCCGAGAGACTGTCCTTAATGCTTCCTCATCCTCACAGCAGGGCACACGACCGCACATTGGCTACGTGACCTCGAGTATCCGATCAGTTTCGTCATTCAGTGATTCCACGGCGAATAGGTCGCGCCATCCGGTAGCCAAGGGACATGAGGCCTATATACTCCGTTCGCTCGCATATTGGTAGTATGCACGGGGTAACGATCACGGAGCTTCCAGCGGCAATGCATCGTAAGACCGCTTCTCCTCAGGCCTCAGTGAGGGACGTGCTATCCGAGTTAGCACAGTTGTTTCGCAGCATCCCAGCAATTGACAGTTTCTCGGTCGAATCAGGAATTATCCGACGGCGCTGGGTCGGTGCGGTCCGCGGTTGCATCAGGTACGGACGACCGAACGCTTTATAGGGTCCGACAGGATGGCGAAAGGGATTCGAAAGATTTCGAGTTTTCCCTTTAGTAGTATCGGAAGCTGCCTTTTATATCTTCTGGCATTATCTTCCAGTGATTGTTATTTCGGACTTCATTGCTGCGATCTTGGATAAGAGACTTATAGCGTCATTGGACTCGGATTTTTCGATCGGTTCAGGGACATTGCCCCTGACTTACCGACGCAGTCCAATATTGTCATTACAACATGTGTTTTATTTTTCGACGCTATATACATGTATATATATATACAAGCCTGCTACCAAGCATGATAGTTTAGTTTCTTGTCCGCGTTGCTCATTTCTGCCATTTTATCATTTATACGAATAGTTTATTTTGGCAGAGCAGGGCATACCGAGAGTTCATATGCGTCTAGACGGTGTGGTTAAAGACTGCATTTATTCTTTTTCGCCGTTTATGTCTTTTCCAATTTCAGTGTTGGAAACGACATGATGTATAGTAGACTTAACTTAGACGCTTTATCATACGTAATCCGCCTTACTGAGGCGTTATCATTACGTCTTCAAGAAAAGATTTACGGGATATTATTCTCAATATAATTTCTTTTGAGGGCAGTAGTTTGTTCACGTATAACTCCGCCCTTCAGTGGCTGATTGGAGTTGGTTAGACGTGACGCAGCCCTAGCTACATCCACACGCGTGGATAGTAAGGTTAAGAACTCTCTCAGAGTCGCTTCGTTCTCGGAGGAGCTTCTCTTCGACGGCAACTTTTCGGCAATCCATGAATTGCTCGATTTACACGTTCTCTTGTCTATCTAGTGTTACAAGAGATTCAGACTGGGGCAAACATTCGGTGCTTGACTCAGAGAGTGCCACCGCAGTTGCCGGACCCGAGTGTGGCTGTTATGACGGTTGCCAGTCAAACAGATTGGGATATAATACTGATCCCTACGGATTCGAAGTGCCAGGGTCTTTGGGTTCCGCAGTCTCTTAGCAATCAGTTTTCTTCCGCGGAATAATGTTTTTTAGGCTTGCGTTATGTCATTGCATGAACATTATTCAGAAACGCATGCCCAAATCCTGTCCTTTAATTCGACAGTAGTGGCGTATCTCCGGAACCAGGGAGGCACTCTTTCGTTTCCGTTATTCAATTTAATGGAAAGAATCCGTCTGTTGGTTATAGTACACCAAGTTCTGTTTTGGTCCGTCATATTCCGGGTCGTCTGATTGTTTTACCGGACTCCCGTTCTCTTATGGGTCGCTTGTTGCTGTCAGAATGGACTCTCAACAAACAAGTATTCAATCAGATTTGCTATCTATGGGAGCGCCCAATGATGATTTATTTACGACACAGCTTGCTAATCAATTGCAGACGTATGTGTTGGCTTGTCCAGATCTCTGAGCTGATGTTGTTAACGCTCTATTGATCTATAGGATGGAATGATAGGATATGCGTATCCTCCGGCGCTGTTGTTTCAGCAGGTATTGCTGTGATAAACAACCACAATACATTTCTGT
This sequence comes from Pictodentalium vernedei, assembly GCA_031216915.1. Classification (NCBI taxonomy): domain Eukaryota; kingdom Metazoa; phylum Mollusca; class Scaphopoda; order Dentaliida; family Dentaliidae; genus Pictodentalium; species Pictodentalium vernedei. Next base: position 475,888,926 of record CM062292.1, on the reverse strand, counting down.
TGATAGCATCTCTATCTTCACAGAGATCATGGGTAATTTACTCTCTTGTCTACTGTGGATCTTAACGTGAAATCTTCCTCTATGTGAGGATCTTTTTTTTCACTGGGTAAATCGTGTCATCTTTATCACAACCCGCAAGGTCGCAACCTTCATGTATTCCGTTGTGTGGTCCGTATTGCATTGTAAGCACTGTACTGGACGAGCTTTGGACGTTTCTTACTATAGGAGATCCTCTTCTTCGCTATTCTATGCGGCTAAAGTGGAGGCTCTTCCGTCGTGGTGTAGGGATCATTATGTTCATATTGTTGATCCCTCCATACTACTCATTGCAATTTTTTAGTATACTTGTTTCACAAGATCTACTGCAGCCTGTTATTATTTAGGTTATAGGTTTATGTTACCTCATACCTATGCACTCTACGATAGTTTACAATTGAGTCTTTTGTCTCTTTATCTAAGTCAGTTAGTAACTTTTTGATAAATAGACTTAGAATCTTTAGATTAAATTCCTATACGGATTTTAACCTCGGTTCTTATTTAGCTAAGTAATCATTTGAGCCTCTGGAAACAGTAGTTTTCAAATTCTGACCTTTTAGACAGTAATTCTGTTGGTTTCTCTTTTACTGTAGAGTCAGTGAGTTTCATGCACTATCGATGGATGATTTTCACTTTCGTAGTTTCGGAATCACTACTTCCGTTACTATTTAGGTTGGATTTTTGCATAAGAGTTAGGCTCCTATTATCCGGAACCTATTATTTTAAGGTCCTTCCGTCTTCGTATGGGCATAGGCCTTTACTCTTTCCGGGTACAGTTTATGTATTTATAAACAGATATCTGTTTATTACTATGGGCGTAAGCTTCTTCTGTCTTTGATGCCTAGGAGAAGGACGTTACGCTCCATTTTATTGTTAATGGATTCTATTAACTATCGGTACTGCTTATGCTATATATCATTGACTTCGCAGTTGTGCTTAAGATTTCGGCTCATGAAGTAAGAGTTCTTCTACTTCTTGGGCTTACATTAATAGTGTCGCTATTATAGATTTTTGAAGGCCGCTCATTGCGCTCAGCCATCCACATACATGAATTTTATCTCAGAAATATCGAGTCCATTTCTGGAGGCCTCTATTGTTAGGTCTATTATCTACTGCTCAGAATGTCATTCACTTAACAGTTGCTACTATAGCTAGGTAGGCTGTCTGTTTCGGCAGTGTCTCCGTTCTGCTGCCCTCTTCGCTCTGGGCTATTTGACCCAGGGCAAGAAAAAGGGGGGGGGGGAGGGTGTTCCTTTGGGTCACCTGTTTTACTATGAAAACAAGGGGATACCTCCTCCGGAGTTAGTAATTCTGAGCTGTTATTGGGATGGTTGTTTAGTGAGAAGTTTAGGTTTTTAAAATTCATTCAAGTCTTAGTTTTTAAAGTATAGCTTTTGAATATTGCATATGTCAACGGACATGATTATGCAATCCTCAGACACTTTTAGGAGTATAAGAGTCTCTATTCTCTAGACTTACTTATTTATTGGCTTACTTTAAAAATTATTAGTATAAGGATTATATTGGATATTAATAGAGTACATGGATGTATGAAGCTCAATTTTGGAAGGTGTTGTATCTTTCTAATTTATCATAAATAAGAAAGATACATGTAAGGCCTATTACTTCTTTTTCCCTACAGGGGATGACTCTATTTTATTTTATTGAGCGTATTCCATTTTGCTCTATGTCCTTGGCCCTCCAGCCTTTTTACTATTCAGCTATGTCTGGGTCATTGGTACAGTATAAAAATGTTAAAAAATTTATAGTAATTTATATATTTTTTATACTTACCAATGACCCAGACGGGGATGGCCCTCCCAGGAGTTGGGAACTCTTGCCTCCCCGCTGAGTACATAGCGCTTACCAGGCACTGGTTATTAGAATGATTAATGGCGCCAATTTCGGAACGTCCTTGACACTGCGCATGCGCAGTAGGGGCGAAGTGTGGAGGGCCTTTCAGGACATGTTTTCTTTGGTTTTAGATGCAAATTTTGGGGATTGGGGGGCAAAATTTGTGTTTGGCCCTATATTTTAAGAGTTAGCACCAGCTATGTCTGGGTCATTGGTAAGTATAAAAAATATATAAATTACTATAAATTTTTTAACTTTTCTATATTCAGCCCAGTCCACCACATCTGACATGATATGATGACCCTGGCTGTTAAAAGTTTCATGGAACCTCAATAAACGAATAAAAAATCCACTTCATATTATACACAAGGATGAGCTTTTAAATGTTTTTGTAAATAGTGTTTAGGTTACCTGACATTTCAGGTGAGCTCATTCTCTTCATTCGGCATCTAGGGTCAGGCATCAGTCATGACTACAAATACGTTTTTTTCCAGTACAGCTGTGATAGTTGTCACCAAACTTGGTATGTATGTGCCTAGAAATAAGCAATATGCCACTTGTAGAATGATGTCCCCCAAGGGTGAATTTGCTGTTTCATATTCCATTCAGTGGGCCAATTTATCCTCTGGGTACCTCTTTCTCTTCAAGCCTGAGATCTTGATTCAGATTAAGGTTCACCCTCTGTGGACCTCATTCTGCATATGACCGTCTGCTTATTTCCAGTCTTGTTTATAATCAGGCCTGAAAATAAGCAATCTGATATTTGCAGAATGAGGTCCCCAGAGGGTGAATTTGATGATGCCACCTCATACAGTGGACCAATTTATCCTCTGGGTACCTCTTTCTGTTTAGTTTTGAGACCCTGATTCAGATTGAGGTTCACAGAGGGTAAATTTAGTGATGCTACCCTGCTGTGCAGGGTAACATCACTAAATTCACCCTCTGTGGACCTCATTTTGCAGATGACAGTCTGCTTATTTTCTGGCTTGTTTATAATGAATGTTCGTGGCTTGTTGATTTTGGGTTACTCTGCCCATTTGGTTCCTCAAGGGACATATCTCTGTATAGAAACTTATCTACAATTCCTTTGGCACACCTTACAAATCACATCCCTTATCTGATTAATTGAAATTTCGTATGGAAGTAGTACCCAGAGGCATCCAGCGCTAACTTTCGGTCATGCATGACAAACTTCTACGTGGCCCAGGCATGCACGAACTAATAGAATCCACTAACCACTTGTTCAGTTTACCACACTACCTCCAGCATCCTTAAAAGGGCTATGCTTCACAATGATATGGGTCACCGGTGCCCTTCGTATGTTACACCACAGTCAGATGCCATACCTGAAGCTTGTGGGCAAGCCTAGTGGTATGCTATGTCCTTTTCTTATCATTAGCAATTTTACTCAGTGACTGCATATTGGGGCACCTGTTTTGTTACAGTAGAAAGGGATCAAAATCAGAATTGGGACTTTTGGGGTTAAGGTAACAAGTAGATGTGGGATGCAGAGTTTCAGTCCAAAAGTTTAACCCTTTACCCAATGCAGACGATATCAAAATTTGTTATTTTAAATATCATTTTTAAAAAATTTTCAAAACATTTCCACAAAACCATATCATATGACCCCTCGTTGGAACGAGCTCGATGAGCTCGTTCCAACGAGGGGTCACATGATATGGTTTTATTGAAATTTTTTGAAAAATAATATATATTTTTATACTGTACCAATGACCCAGACATAGCTGGTGCTAACTCTTAAAATATAGGGCCAAACACAAATTTTGCCCCCCAATCCCCAAAATTTGCATCTAAAACCAAAGAAAATATGTCCTGAAAGGCCCTCCACACTTCGCCCCTACTGCGCATGCGCAGTGTCAAGGACGTTCCGAAATTGGCGCCATTAATCATTCTAAGTTTGGCCCTTCATCAGTTAACATCTGACTGATCTTTGTGCGTATAAATCTCAGTTTAAATGATGCCAGACACATAAATATTAGTGAAGTGGTGATTCTAAGGAGGATAGAGAAGGAGGAGAGGAAAAAAATGGGTGACAGAATATTATCAGGGCTGTAACTTAAAATTTTTTAATGAAATTATGTTAAGTTACCTATTTTCGAGGCAGCAGCCATTTTGTTGTCATTCTGATTTTTTAGTTACACTGTGTTTTAAGTGTTTTCCTCTCTCCCTGTCCTTTAAATCCCCCCTTGCTATTCTCCCATGCTTTTGGCATAGTTTTTGTAATTATTATTACTAAATTTTCTTGGGAGTTTTAGCTGAATAACAGAATGAATTCTGTTCTTTTCCCCATATTTACGTCTTCACCTACGGGTGGTTAGGCGTTGTGTTCTGCATCTACCATCTGATGTTCTGCAGTTTCTTCCCTGGAAGTCTCTGTTTTGCATCAGATAGTGTATTTTTGGTAACTGATTCCGGGCCTGGGTGCCTGGAGTCTTATTTTAGTGTTTTTACACTCATTGTTTACATTTACAACAGCCCTCTGTGTGAGGGGGGGATTTCTGGAAAATAATATCTTGATGTTATTTTAATCATAACTAGATACATTATTATTGTTTGTAAGTGTTGAATAAATTGTTTAAAATATTTTAAAAATTTTTGTCCACACTTAGGCTTGGGATCCATTGGGGCTCAACGTTACTTTTCAGAAACTTGGGCTGTTCTGAAAAAATATTTTTTCAAAATATTTTGATTTCAATTATTTTTTCTATATTAATGGATCATATTATTATTATGTATTTTGATTGCCAGGGGTTAGTGCGAGTACCAGGACTTGTTTTCTTTTCACATTGAAAGGATATTGATCAATTGAATTAAGAGGAAGTCTTCCTCTGACTTTATAATCATTCTATATGTGGTCAGTGTACTCGCATTAACTCCTGTTCTGTATCGTATGATTTCGATGACAATATGGGAAGTGTATGTCACGGTATGTTATTGGGGATTTGGACACTCCGGTCCTTTCCCCGCAGGGTCACTCTACTTTATCAATTTCTATTTCAGACGATCAAGATTAGGGTGATGTATCTGTGATGTCTTCCAACAGTGTGCCTCCGTCGTCACATTAATGAAGGGCTAGCGGAAAAGTGCTTATGTAATACGCCAATTGCCTAAGAGGACCCTAGTAGGTTCGACGGCCTTTGACGTCCGCTAGCTCGCCCGGTGTAGCGTCCATTCACCGAATGGTTCGGCAGCCGGGTTCGTCCGTTGCGGTCTAGAAGGAATTTTGGGGTGATGCGAGCACTATATATTAACCTAATGCACACCCAGTGACAGCGGATCGGAGGGAGAACAGAGGAAGCCTTTTAGTCTGGTTCATAGCTCGTTCCGGTCCATCCGGACGGCAAGCGAGAGAGGCCCCTCTCTCGTTCAACAACATCTGGCCCCAGATGTTGTGGTACAAAATGTGTCGCAAGCGGAGCATACGTCCGTCGCTCGGGACGCTCCGTTTTATAGGCAGTCCGCGGAGACTGCTAAGGCTTCCTCTTCTCGTCAGCGCACACGACCGCACCTTGGCTGCGTGACCGCCGATATATTACCAGCTTCGCCGATCAAGGATTCTTCGGCGACCAGGTCACACCATCCGGTAGCCAGGGACACGAGGCCTGCAGACTCCGGACGTTCGCATAGGAAGTGTGCGGGAGTCAACGTACACGGAGCTTCCGGTGGCAATGCATCGTAAGACCGCTACTGCACAGGCCTCGGGAACGGACGTGCTTTCCTTAATAGCACAGTTTATCGCAGCATCCCAGCATCAACTGAATCTGTCGCGTATATTTTATCCGACGATGCTGCGTCGGGACGCTCCGCGGAAGCGGGTACGGACGTCCGAAAAGTGCTCATGTTAATACGCCAATTGCCTAAGAGGACCCTAGTAGGTTCGATGGCCTTTGACGTCCGCTAGCTCGCCCGGTGTAGCGTCCATTCATCGAATGGTTCGGCACCCGGGTTCGACCGTTGCGGTCTAGAAGGAGTTTTGGGGAGATGCGAGCACTATAAATCAGCCAAATGCACACCCAGTGAGGCAGATTAGAGGGAGAACGGAGGAAGCCTTTTAGTCCGGTTCATAGCTCGTTCTGGTCCATCCGGACGGCGAGCGAGAGAGGCCCCTCTCTCGTACAACAACATCTGGCCCCAGATGTTGTGGTACAAAATGTTTCGCATTCAGAGCAGACGTCCGCCGCTCGGGACGCTCCGACATATAGTCAGTCCGGAGAGACTGTCAATAAGGCTTCCTCATTCTCATGGTAGCGCACACGACCGCTCTTGGCTACGTGACCTCGGATATCCAGTCAGCTTCGCCAATCAGAGAATCATCGGCGACCAGGTCACACCATCCGGTAGCCAGGGACACGAGGCCTGCAGACTCCGGAAGTTCGCATAGGAAAGTGTGCGGGAGTCAACATACACGGAGCTTCCGGCGGCATTGCATCGTAAGACCGCTACTGCACAGGCCTCGGGGACGGACATGCTATCCTAAATAGCACAGCTTATCGCAGCATCACAGCAACAACTGAATCTGTCGCATAATGTTTTATCCGACGATGCTGGGTCGGGACGCTCCGCGGAAGCGGGTACGGACGTCCGAAAATTTCATCCGGTCCGACGGGATACCAAAAGGGATTCGGAGGATTTCGAGCTTTCCCTTTCGGAACAACATATGCTGTTGTGTATGTCATCTGACTTGATCTTCTACAGGTTCTTTCATCGGACCAGAATGCTGCGATGCCGGATAAGAAACTGATAGCGTCGGTGGACTTAGAAATTTTTGGTTCGGTTCAGGGACATCGTCCCTCAGTTCCGACATAGTCCAATAATGTCACACAAACTTTCGAATTATTGAACGACGCTATATATATTATTTTATGCTTGCTATAACCAAGCATTTCTGGTTTCTTGTTCGCAGAGTTATGGAGATGTCTTTCAAAAGTGTGCCTCTGTCGTCATAGTTAATGAAGAGCTAGCGGCAATAAGTGCTCATGGAGTATGTCTATCGCCTACGGAGTGACATTCGTTAGCTCACCCGGTGTAGCGTACATTCATCGAATGGTTCGGCTGCCGGGTTCGTCCGTTGCGGTCTAGGAAGGAGATTTGGGTGATGCGAGCACTTTAATTACTTTAGTACTCGCCCAGTGATGGCAGATTGAGGACAGATCGGAGGAAGCCTGTTAGTCCGGTTCCTGGCTTGTCCAGGTCCTTCCGGGCTGTGAGCGAGAGAGGTCCCTCTCTCGTCCAACAACATAGGGGACCGCATGTTGTGGTTCAGATATTTTACTTTTGGAGCATATGTCCGTCGGTCGGGACGCTCCGTTATATTGACAGTCCGAGAGACTGTCCTTAATGCTTCCTCATCCTCACAGCAGGGCACACGACCGCACATTGGCTACGTGACCTCGAGTATCCGGTCAGTTTCGTCATTCAGTGATTCCACGGCGAATAGGTCGCGCCATTCGGTAGCCACGGGACACGAGGCCTATACCATCCGTTCGCTCGCATATTAGTAGTATGCACGGGGTAACGATCACGGAGCTTCCAGCGGCAATGCATCGTAAGACCGCTTCTCCTCAGGCCTCAGTGACGGACGTGCTATCCGAGTTAGCACAGTTGTTTCGCAGCATCCCAGCAATTGACAGTTTCTTGGTCGAATCAGGAATTATTCGACGGCGCTGGGTCGGTGCGGTCCGCGGTTGCATCAGGTACGGACTACCGAACGCTTTATAGGGTCCGACAGGATGGCGAAAGGGATTCAAAAGATTTCGAGTTTTCCCTTTAGTACTATTGGAAGCTGCCTTTCATATCTTCTGGCATTATCTTCCAGTGATTGTTATTTCGGACTTCATTGCTGCGATCTTGGATAAGAGACTTATAGCGTCATTGGACTCGGATTTTTCGATCGGTTCAGGGACATTGTCCCTGACTTAACGACGCAGTCCAATATTGTCATTACAACATGTGTTTTATTTTTCGACGCTATATATATATATATATACAAGCCTGCTACCAAGCATGATAGTTTAGTTTCTTGTCCGCGTTGCTCATTTCTGCCATTTTATCATTAAAACGAATAGTTTATTTTGGCAGAGCAGGGCAAACCGAGAGTTCATATGCGTCTAGACGGTGTGGTTAAAGACTGTATATATTCTTTTTCGCCGTTTATGTCTTTTCCAATTTCAATGTTGGAAACGACATGATGTATAGTAGACTTAACTTAGACGCTTTATCATACGTAATCCGCCTTACTGAGGCGTTATCATTACGTCTTCAAGAAAAGATTTACGGGATATTATTCTCAATGTAATTTCTTTTGAGGGCAGTAGTTTGTTCACGTATAACTCCGCCCTTCAGTGGCTGATTGGAGTTGGTTAGACGTGACGCAGCCCTAGCTACATCCACACGCGTGGATAGTAAGGTTAAGAACTCTCTCAGAGTCTCTTCGTTCTCGGAGCAGCTTCTCTTCGACGGCAACTTTTCGGCAATCCATGAATTGCTCGATTTACACGTTCTCTTGTCTATCTAGTGTTACAAGAGATTCAGACTGGGGCAAACATTCGGTGCTTGACTCAGAGAGTGCCACCGCAGTTGCCGGACCCGAGTGTGGCTGTTATGACGGTTGCCAGTCAAACAGATTGGGATATAATACTGATCCCTACGGATTCGAAGTGCCAGGGTCTTTGGGTTCCGCAGTCTCTTAGCAATCAGTTTTCTTCCGCGGAATAATGTTTTTTAGGCTTGCTTTATGTCATTGCATGAACATTATTCAGAAACGCATGCCCAAATCCTGTCCTTTAATTCGACAGTAGTGGCGTATCTCCGGAACCAGGGAGGCACTCTTTCGTTTCCGTTATTCAATTTAATGGAAACAATCCGTCTGTTGGTTATAGTACACCAAGTTCTGTTTTGGTCCGTCATATTCCGGGTCGTCTGATTGTTTTACCGGACTCCCGTTCTCTTACGGGTCGCTTGTTGCTGTCAGAATGGACTCTCAACAAACAAGTATTCAATCAGATTTGCTATCTATGGGAGCGCCCAATGATGATTTATTTACGACACAGCTTGCTAATCAATTGCAGACGTATGTGTTGGCTTGTCCAGATCTCTGAGCTAATGTTGTTAACGCTCTATTGATCTATAGGACGGAATGATAGGATACGCATATCCTCCGGCGCTGTTGTTTCAGCAGGTATTGCTAAGATAAACAACCACAATACATTTCTGTTGATAGCATCTCTATCTTCACAGAGATCATGGGTAATTTACTCTCTTGTCTACTGTGGGTCTTAACGTGAAATCTTCCTCTATGTGAGGATCTTTTTTCACTGGGTAAATCGTGTCATCTTTATCACAACCCGCAAGGTCGCAACCTTCATGTATTCCGTTGTGTGGTCCGTATTGCATTGTAAGCACTGTACTGGACGAGCTTTGGACGCGATTTCTTACTATAGGAGATCCTCTTCTTCGCTATTCTATGCGGCTAAAGTGGAGGCTCTTCCGTCGTGGTGTAGGGATCATTATGTTCATATTGTTGATCCCTCCATACTACTCATTTCAATTTTTTAGTATACTTGTTTCACAAGATCTACTGCAGCCTGTTATTAGTTAGGTTATAGGTTTATGTTACCTCATACCTATGCACTCTACGATAGTTTACAATTGAGTCTTTTGTCTCTTTATCTAAGTCAGTTAGTAACTTTTTGATAAATAGACTTAGAATCTTTAGATTAAATTCCTATATGGATTTTAACTTCAGTTCTTATTTAGCTAAGTAATCATTTGAGCCTCTGGAAACAGTAGTTTTCAAATTCTGACCTTTTAGACAGTAATTCTGTTGGTTTCTCTTTTACTGTAGAGTCAGTGAGTTTCATGCACTATCGATGGATGATTTTCACTTTCGTAGTTTCGGAATCACTACTTCCGTTACTATTTAGGTTGGATTTTTGCATAAGAGTTAGGCTCCTATTATCCGGAACCTATTATTTAAAGGTCCTTCCGTCTTCGTATGGGCATAGGCCTTTACTCTTTCTGGGTACAGTTTATGTATTTATAAACAGATATCTGTTTATTACTATGGGCGTGAGCTTCTTCTGTCTTTGATGCCTAGTAGAAGGACGTTACGCTCCATTTTATTGTTAATGGATTCTATTAACTATCGGTACTGCTTATGGTATATCATTGACTTAGCAGTTGTGCTTAAGATTTCGGCTCATGAAGTAAGAGGTCTTCTACTTCTTGGGCTTACATTAATAGTGTCGCTATTATAGATTTTTGAAGGCCGCTCATTGCGCTTAGCCATCCACATTCATGAATTTTATCTCAGAAATATCGAGTCCATTTCTGGAGGCCTCTATTGTTAGGTCTATTATCTACTGCTCAGAATGTCATTCACTTAACAGTTGCTACTATAGCTAGGTAGGCTGTCTGTTTCGGCAGTGTCTCCATTCTGCTGCCCTCTTCGCTCTGGGCTATTTGACCCAGGGCAAGAAAAAGGGGGGGGGGGGGAGTGTGTTCCCTTGGGTCACCTGTTTTACTATGAAAACAAGGGGATACCTCCTCCGGAGTTAGTAATTCTGAGCTGTTATTGGGATGGTTGTTTAGTGAGAAGTTTAGGTTTTTAAAATTCATTCAAGTCTTAGTTTTTAAAGTATAGCTTTTGAATATTGCATATGTCAACGGACATGATTATGCAATCCTCAGACACTTTTAGGAGTATAAGAGTCTCTATTTTCTAGACTTACTTTATTTATTGGCTTACTTTAAAAATTATTAGTATAAGGATTATATTGGATATTAATAGAGTACATGGATGTATGAAGCTCAATTTTGGAAGGTGTTGTATCTTTCTAATTTATCATAAATAAGAAAGATACATGTAAGGCCTATTACTTCTTTTTCCCTACAGGGGATGACTCTATTTTATTTTATTGAGCGTATTCCATTTTGCTCTATGTCCTTGGCCCTCCAGCCTTTTTACTATTCAGCTATGTCTGGGTCTTTGGTACAGTATAAAAATGTTAAAAAATTTATAGTAATTTATATATTTTTTATACTTACCAATGACCCAGACGGGGATGGCCCTCCCAGGAGTTGGGAACTCTTGCCTCCCCGCTGAGTACATAGCGCTTACCAGGCACTGGTTATTAGAATGATTAATGGCGCCAATTTCGGAACGTCCTTGACACTGCGCATGCGCAGTAGGGGCGAAGTGTGGAGGGCCTTTCAGGACATGTTTTCTTTGGTTTTAGATGCAAATTTTGGGGATTGGGGGGCAAAATTTGTGTTTGGCCCTATATTTTAAGAGTTAGCACCAGCTATGTCTGGGTCATTTGGTAAGTATAAAAAATATATAAATTACTATAAATTTTTTAACTTTCAACTGCTGAATTTGCATATTACGCAGGCGGATGCGGGCGATTTGTTAGGTAAAGGGTTAAAAAACATAGCTGATGGTCAGAATTTGGATTTTGATATTAATCATGAGGCAAAATTTGACAGCTGGCTTCCCTGGTCAGTAATCTTGAAATTTCACTTCCTTGTTTGGGTCAACATCAAGATTTGAGTTATCAAATTTTGTCAGATTTTAAAGAAAAATGATACCTTTATAACCATTTTTGATTTCATCTTTTATTTTGAAGGATAAATTATGACCACCTTAGGCCATACAAAGTTGATTGTCTGTTTCTCAGGCCATTTTTTCCAAAAAAGCATGCGGGCGGGCGGGTTTTTTTTTTCTTTTTATTTTCTCCCCGAGAGGTTGTTTGTGGTAATTTGACCCCCACCGAAACGCCTGGTGGACCACGCAAAATTTCGCTAATATATTGGTTATTCACCACAGGGGTGTTGAGTCGTAAATGAAGTGGGGTTTGAATGTTTGTTTTTTCAGTGAAACGTGAAAATTATAATACAGGACGAAAGTCACGAAACACCTCGTGGTTGAAACGTCTCGGGTTGAAACGTCTCTGGGACAAATCAAATGTCGAAGTGCCAACTTTCAGAGATTTATTTTACCCCCCCAAAAAAATCCTTTCACAACTTGCCTAATAAAATCGTGAATCTCAATTTTTGCCCATTATATTCAAAATTATCACAACCCATTTGAATGGGCAGTTCATCCATAAATCATATTTTTTTTAAATCTGAAAATGAAATACAAAAAAACGAATGTTTGCGTGTTTTTATTAACCAATTCGACCGCACATACCTGCCTATATGCAATTTATTTTCAACTATGACTGTTACTTTTATATCAAGCAACGGTTACTATTAGTTATCCAATTATCCTGCATCTCAAATGCATTTATTTAAATTAACTGGGAAACTCGTAACGGTTTCAAATAACAGTACACAAATTTCCAATGACGGCCATTTACAATACAAATGTTACTAAAAATAAATGCCAGGAGACTGTGTTCCATTCAACATAGCACCTGACTTTGCAGACTTTCTGAGAGTTGGTGCGAATCAAACGTGGTGCGAATCGACCATTCCCCTTTGTGACTGTTTGTTGTCAGACTGAAAGACACCTTCCTTCTTGTTGTCATTATGACTTACCTTTTGGAGAATAAAACACTTTCTGTCGTGAATATTGCTAAAACCCACCCACTTTATTAAGGTATGATGTAGAAAAAGCTTGAAGTGTGTTAATTTAAAATTTACGAACGCATCGATATCGATTTACCGAAATGAGCACAATATCTCAAATTTTTTTGAAGATTTTTTGGTGCGCACCAAAAATGACCATGCACGCGGGCCTGAGAAACAGAGGTTCTTTTTTTTATAGCCTTATATTATACCGATCATTCACAGCAAATGTCTTCAGCATTAGATCAACATTGACCACTTTAGGTTATGTGTGCTCAAACAACTAGTGAATTCCAAAGTTGACTAGTCAATACCCAAAAGTCAAGTCGACTTCGACTAGTCATTGGTGATAACTTGTCTCCTTATAACAGTGTTGGTGTTCCGGTAGAGTGCTGAAGGTCCAAATTTGGCTTCACTTGGGCATTCATATACAGCAACTTACTGGAACATTATTCTGTTAATGTGCTTCTAATTATGCTAAGAGTGAAATTATATAGTCTTATTTAATTTGCCTTGTTGCGATTTATGGGAGAGTGCCTATGGGCACTCTCCCATAAATTGCAACAAGGCAAATTAATAACATATCCTGATAGCCCAAAATAATTCAGCACTCTACTAGTACCAGTTAAACAAACTACTGTCACTACTATTAGATGGCAATAGATGTATACATTGATTGCCCAATATTGCTGTTCAAACTGTCTGACAGTGGCACAGAAGGGATACTATTTACCTAAAAGCTTGAACTCCTCCGACTAGTCGACTGCACAATTGAGAGTTGACTACTGGTTTGCCCAGAGTCGACATCGACTAGTCGACTAATCATTTGAGTACTATAGATTATGCCAATGATTCACAACAAATTTTTTTGGCATCAGATCAACATAAAATGCCATTTTCTGATTGGGATAATTAGACTGGTATGAGCTATCCAAGTTAAAGGTGCTGTCTAGAACGACAGCCTTCCCCTGAGGATTTAAGAAAATTTGTATTTTTAAAACTTAGTCATAGTTTATTGTAAGATTTTGATTAAAAATATTCCAGTTAATTATGGGAAATCTATATGTTTTAATCTTTTCCATTGTCTCAAAACTTCATTCAAGAGAGTGTCTCTTTATTTTTATAACCCCACTTTCGAAGAAAAGGGAGGGGTACACTGGATTACATGCATCTGTCCATCTGTGCGATCATGTGTCTGTGCGTCCATCCGTCCGGCCGTGTGTGAGTCCATCTGAGAATATTCATAACTTTCATAACTTAAGTAAATTATTATGGAACTTGGTATGAAATTAAATTGTAACACTTCCCAAGACTAGAATGATTTTTGGTGTTGTCAGATTATTTTTTTTTTTTTTTACTTGTTCATTCTTTTTTTGGTCCTTACTTTGTTTTTAATTCAATTATTCTTCATCGGTCCAGCACTGCAGTGGGTGTGTAATTGCCTTCAGCAATAGCTCTTGTTGTGAGTATTTTCACATCTTCTGTCAAGAACAGAAAATGACGTAAAACCTAATCCATATTTCATTTTTTCAGGTTGAAAGTATGTGGAATTGGTGTGTTCTTGTTTTGAAAGAGGCTTTAAACAGTATGACAGTTGAAACTATTAATGATTGGGGAACATTCTTCACTTGTATTACTGTAAGTGTTTACTTATCAAGCATTGTTCATACATAGAGTAACTAGGTTCACATTTTGTCCGCCAAAATGATCCAACTTAGTCCATCAAGAACTGAGTGAATTACCTATGTTTTGACAGATATTTGGAAACAAGGTCTGAGAACCCTTTACATAACTCAAAAATCCAGCAACACATGTACAAAAAGTTTCTTGAATAACTGAAAGATTGCATTTCTTCCCTAAAAAAATAACATATGGTACCTCTATGGAATGAACTCATTGAGCTCATTCCAGTAAGGGGTCATAAGTTATGCATAAGAGGCAAAAATGGAAGAAATAATACATTTCAAAATAAAAAATTTTTGTGCATAATGCTGGGCTGTATATGGCTGTTGCAGAAGGTAATTCTAGAGTTTACTCATGTTCTCTTCTCACAGGAAGAACAAAAGAGACAATATAAAAAATAGAATCCAAAAACCAGAATGTCAGATCAAAAATTGTGCCGCAGGCACTTTCCAGTACACTTTAATTTTTATTTCATTGGTACAAAAAAGTGGCACATTAGTCCCTTTTGACTTCAGCTCGAGAAAACAATATTGTAGTGATTTTCCTACATGATAATGTCACTTACACTGAAGATTCAGGTCTCTGCAAAGCAGGTTAGTCGAAAGTATCGAATTTTGAAGTGAACAGTTCGAATTCCTCAGTATAAGTGCGCCAAATAAACAAAGAGATTGAAGTCATTTCCCAAGGCGCCTGAAGAACATTGGGGCTGCCTACTGGAGAACGTCTGGTACCACATTCCTCCCCGTTTTGTAGAATAAAAAGGAAGGTTTTAAAAGAAATAACAGTTAAGTGTAATCTAAAACCAGCCTTTGTGTCAAGCATATATCTGAATAAAATTCGCAATGTAATAAAATCATCTTTGGCAAAAAACCCAAGTGTTGATCCAATCACCACTTGCATTTAATAAGATGCATTTTTATTCTGATATTGTGAAAGGGTATAAGATCAGTGGTGATCTAAAGCTATAACCTCCAATCTCCACTGATGGAAGAAATATGTACAAATGTACTTGAAGCAATTCTAAAATAAGTCATTACAAATTTTGTTTATTTTGTTAACTCTGAAAAATGCGGAAGCTGGACACAATGGTGTTGTTTTTCAACTTGTAAATAAATGTTGAGTTCTGAGAGAAGTGTCTAGAAGGTTTTTGGCCGAATAATTAAAATTGTTAAGAGACTTAAAAGTCTATTTACATTTTTACATATTTATAATTACAATTAAAATGTATGTACTCGTTGTTGCAAATTGAGTTACTGCCATGTTGAAATCTGTACAATATGTTTTTCAACGATTATCTCTTTGATCCCCATTCTTCCAACAGTAACGTTCAATTTGCAAAAGTACACGGATTTTGAGACTTCCTAAGACAGCCACCAAAATCGGTAATGCATCAGTTGCAGTGTGCTCGTACATAAAACGCTAATCTTAAGTATACCTATGCAACTAATCAAAGTCGAGCTACATGGATACTCTTATGAGCAACAAGATTAGCGGTGATAAAATATTTGCAGTATTGCATGTGAAAACATAAACAAAACGTGCATTGTGAGGTTTGACAGCATATACAGATAAACGAAGAGACATATATAGATAAAAGAAGATACTTTTTGTGTCAAGGTGCTGGAACACTTGTAGATATTCATACATATCTGAATGGTGAACTGACTAGGTGCTGCTGTACATCACACAGTGTAGTTTTCCTTTAAGACACCAGAAAATCTCCTTCATTTGAAAGCAGTGAAAATCTAAAGCTGTAACCTCCAATTTTCACTGATGAAAAATCAATTTGAATGATGTTTTGATAAGAAACCACCGTCAACCTAAAGCTCTCACCTCCAGTTAACAATGATTTAAATATGTACAGATTACAATTAATGAAGATTGTAGCAATTCACTTTCTCGGCAGATTGTTCAGGCTATGTACATTCTGATTCACTACACTGTACAATGAGCAGCATCTGTCAAGTTTTCAGCAGATGCATAATGAAAATGGTTATTTAAAATGCAGGAGCGTTTATCAGATAGAACAATGGAGGCGGACTGGGTGTCATCTGAAGCTGCGGTCTAATTATAGACGTCGGCACTAAGGCAGGTATCAAATGCACGGAGCCATTCATAAACTTGTGGCCATTGGAAAACATATGTGGGTGGATTCGGTTGGCTGAAGCAATATAAATTTCCAAAAACTTGGGAAGGTCTTGTGTTTGGCTGTACAAAGTTTGAATGTAGCAACTGCTTGGTTGGCTGGATCGGAGCATCTGGAATCCGCTGTGCATCACCACTGCGCATACTGACTGGAGTTTGTGAAGCTGGTGGCGGATAGAACATATTTCGAACAGCTGGATGATATATCCCCACAACTGGTTGTGCATTGGGTTTTCCATACATGGGAACATACTGATGTTGCATTTTGCCATGATTTGACGAGATATTCCTGTTAGTATGCCCACTGGAGAATTTCTTTGATTCCTGTTTCAGTCTCTCTCCCATAAATAAAGTTTCGTTTGTTTTGGTGCGTTTTTGCCTTCTTGGTCTTCTGTATTTTTTCCTTATGTAATGTCCAGAAGTTTGATAGGTGACATCACTATCACATCGGACACTAGAAGCATTATTAACATGTGGGAAACCGGAACTATCAGAAGTGTTGAACATTGGTCTGTGGTAAAAATGATCCACAAATGACGTGACGTCCCTATTTTCAACAGTTTCGGGACGTTCTTTTTTGGTGATTGATTTGGTCGATCCACCTTTTCCCAAATTACTATTCTCTGATGGAGCATGTTGCTCCAAAGATTTTTTCCTCAACTGGGAGAAGAGTGTCTCCGACAATATGTCAAATACTGGCAACTCATGGTGAGCAGAAAGATTACCACCATTCCCTGCGTTGTCAGGAGTGTAACATGTCCTGTCGGAGTTACATGGCGAACAGGGAACAGTATTTTCAGCCATGCACTGGACAATTTCTGATTTGAGGGACGACTCTACTCCTATCGTAGTACACTGCGATATCGTGTATTCAGCAGCTTAAAAGAGACCACACATTCTTTCAAATTCCCCTCTGATCATCTCATTTTCTTCCAAGTTGGGATTTTCGATCATAGTGGTTACTTTAGCTGCCGGTTGTACTACCTTCCAAAGTATACTCTGGTAAATCATCGCCGTTTGTGTTTTTGTTCTGTGAATCTGTTGTTAGATTCTGTTTGAAACTAAGCTCTTCAGAGACAGAAGTTTGATGTGCGTTTGGCCCCAGTCTTCTGAAATAAAGTGCGGTTTCCAGTCTCTCACTTAGCTCAGTTTGCTCCTGAAAGAATTTTCTGTATGTCCAGCATTCGTTTTCTAGTTCTTTATATTTTTGCTCCCACCGATTTTGCATTGTTTTCATTTCGTCCAGATGCTGCTCTTTCGAAATAAAATAATCACACAGAAACATGTCCCATTTTTCGTTTGTATCTTCAACTGCCATCCAATAATTTTTTTCACACAGTCTTTCATTTTCGTTGAGCTTGGCTTCCAAGTCTTTCACTTCCTCCCGAAGAAGTACTACTGATTGATACCATTGATTATTTTCCATGCTGATTGTTTTTTCTGCCTGATTCCGAATTTGAGTCCCCCTTTCCGTATACGACACTGATTGTTTGTCTGACGTCTGATGACTTGGTATTTCCATGGTGATTTTACCCTCAATCAACAAATCAGACCAATCCTCAAGAGTTAAATTAGTTTTCTCTAGTAAATCATCAAGTTCAAGAAATCCCTTTCGTTTTCTGATTTTTAATAATTTGTGTACTGTTCCTTCTTTTATACATCCCAGTTTCTGGAATTCCTCTGATCCTGCGGTCTGAATATTTATTCGACCCATATTTAAAAAGTCTTTAAAGAGAAAATAAAAGTGTATTTTTCAACAAGTGCGCAATTGTGATTTGGCAGTAGCTGTATTTTAACATACAATGGTAATCAAGGCGATGTTTATACAAGGTAACTGCCAGCTAAATAACAGTGAATAAGTAGGTTGATCTCAATCTCACTAATAACCTGAATAGATAATAACAAGTTAAACAATGACCTGCTGTGTATGAATTAATTTTAATTTGTTGTGCATGTAATATTATACAGAAAAAATGTTTTTAACAAGTGCAGTTTTGGAAATACTGAGAATCATGTGTGAATTTACAAGATTTTGAAACTTTCAAAAGTTGCAAAATTTTGCTAGAAATATGTATAATGGCATAGTCATATTAAAGAAAAAATACTCAGTATACCCGTTGTGATTGGGAAATAGTTAATGCAGGCATTATTATTTCACGGTGCTATATTAAATCATGGTGAGCAAATTGAAGTGAAGTCCAGTTTGCTAATAGTCACCTACCGGCTACACTGAACGTTGCCGTTATAAACAGAGAAAAACATTTGTACATCAAAATTAAAATTTACAATAATCCCAAAACATTTCATCGACTTTCATCACTTTCCAAGAAAACTGCATTAAACATCGCTTCTCCAGCTATAACCGGTGAAACAATTGAGAAACTTATAAACATTTAAAACGAAAGTGATGAATGAAGTCTGATGTTTTGTCACGAAATTTCGTGACTTCAATTTCAAAATAAATTTTAAGAAAAATCTGGGGTATCCCCGAAATTTTTTCGGCGGCGATGCCAAATGTAGTGATTTTCCTACATGATAATGTCACTTACACTGAAGATTCAGGTCTCTGCAAAGCAGGTTAGTTGAAAGTATCGAATTTCGAAGTGAACAGTTCGAATTCCTCAGTATAAGTGCGCCAAATAAACAAAGAGATTGAAGTCATTTCCCAAGGCGCCTGAAGAACATTGGGGCTGCCTCCTGGAGAACGTCTGGTACCACAATATGTAATGAATGCACAGGTTTGGTATTGTTAACATTTTACCCAATGTGACGGCCAAAACCGGCCACCGCTATTCACAAAATCGCCACTTAATTTTCATTATTTTTTCATTTTTTTGCCTCAAAAACATAGGTTATGACCCCTCATTGGAACGAGATCATCGAGCTCGTTCCAATGAGGGGTCATAACCTATGTTTTTGAGACAAATAAAAAAAAATTAGTTATTCAAGAATTTTGTTTGCAAGAAGTGTTGTCTGCTTTTCATGTTAGGTAAAGGGTTAAGCGGTACAGGCATGCCTAATGGCTGTGTAAAGTGTAATTTTTAGCATGCCTGTAAAACAAACATGATTGTTGCCAATCTTCAGGATCTGTGTTTCAATCAGCAAATGCAGCAGTCGCATCCGTCATGAGTAGATATAGCCTAGCCATCATCAGACATTTGGAGTTTCATGTTTTACATCAGAAAAAGTAAGCAGTGATTTCTAGACAAGTCTTGGTTGCCTGTTGAGGTAGAGTAGAAACTGTTGACTAGAAACCACTACCTAGGTAATATGTCTATTGGCCACAGGGCCTCCTCATTATGGCATGTTAAGAACACCTGTTCTGATGCCAGTAGGGTCTCCTCATTATGGCATATTAAGAGCACCTGTTCTGATGCCAGTTGGGCCTCCTCATGGCATGTTAAGAGCACCTGTTCTGATGCCAATACGGTCTCCTCATTATGGCATGTTAAGAGCACCTGTTCTGATGCCAGTAAGGTCTCCTCATTATGGCATATTAAGAGCACCTGTTCTGATGCCAGTTGGGCCTCCTCATTATGGCATATTAAGAGCACCTGTTCTGATGCCAGAAGGGCCTCCTCATTATGGCATGTTGAGAGCACCTGTTCTGATGCCAGCAGGGTCTCCTCATTATTGTGTCGCTTGCCCCACGAAGTGGGGAGCGACATATATGGGGATTACTTTTGTCGTCTTGGTTGTCTGCGTCGTCGTCCGCGGCATCTGCGTCACACTTTCTCTTATCCGCCACTCCTCTTTAACTATGAATGGATTTTGATGAAACTTTCAGTGATTCTTTATCACATAATGGCATTGTGCACCTCCTATTTTATTTTTTGATCCGCTGTATTTTTTCCTGAGTTATGCCCCTTTTCCACTTAGAATTCTGTCTGAAACGCCTTGGAGTGTCTCTTATCTGCCACTCCTCTTTAACCTATGAATAGATTTTGATGAAACTTTCAGTGATTCTTTATCACATAATGGCATTGTGCACCTTCTATTTTATTTTTTGATCCGCTGTATTTTTTCCAGAGTTATGCCCCTTTTCAACTTAGAATTCTGTCTGAAACGCCTTGGAGTGTATATATCTCAGTCATTGTCAGGCGGATTTTAATTATATTTGGTATGCACATGAACCAGGATGGGGGAAAGGATATCCACATACAACCGTTATCATCCACACATTTTTTCAGAGTTATGTCCCTTTTTCGACTTGGTCGTCCGCGTCGTCCGTGTCACTCTTTCTCTTATCCGCCACTCCTCTTTAACCTATGAATGGATTTTGATGAAACTTTCCGTGATTCTTTATCACATAATGGCATTGTGCACCTCCTATTTTATTTTTTGATCCGCTGTATTTTTTTCCAGAGTTATGCCCCTTTTCCACTTAGAATTCTGCCTGAAACGCCTTGGAGTGTCTCTTATCTGCCACTCCTCTTTAACCTATGAATGGATTTTGCTGACACTTTCAGTGATTCTTTATCACATAATGGCATTGTGCACCTCCTATTTTATTTTTTGATCCGCTGTATTTTTTCCAGAGTTATGCCCCTTTCAACTTAGAATTCTGACTGAAATGCCATGGGGTGTATATATCTCAGTCATTGTCAGGCAGATTAATGAATTAGATTGAGCTCACCAGTGAAATGCCTCACTACAGACATTTATTTACAGCAACTGGAATTCATCATTCAAGAAAGAAGAATTTGATCACACAGTGAACGCGAATTGTCTCGCTTGACTCCCCATAAAAGCATGATCTTCAAGAATTTACTGGAAACAATAACTGCTTATTAAAAGTTTTGTAAATATTGCTCCAGACAGAATTGGCCACAAAAGTTCAGAACTGGTTGTCTTCCTTAAACACATGACTTAACATAAACAGAAATAATATCCTTACTTTGTAGCAACTTACATAGAAGAACTTGATTAACAAGGTTTGAGGTAAATATTTAAAGACACGCTATTAAAATATAGTGCAGGTGACACACGTCTTCCATGGAAGACTCACATCTAAGTGGCATATTAAGAGTACCTGTTCTGATGCCAGTAGGGACTCCTCATTATGGCATGTTAAGAGCACCTGTTCTGATGCCAGTAGGGTCTCCTTATTATGGCATGTTAAGAGTACCTGTTCTGATGCCAGTAGGGTCTCCTCATTATGGCATATTAAGAGCACCTGTTCTGATGCCAGTAGGGCCTCCTCATTATGGCATATTAAGAGCACCTGTTCTGATGCCAGTAGGGCCTCCTCATTATGGCATGTTAAGAGCACCTGTTCTGATGCCAGTAGTGACTCCTCATTATGGCATGTTAAGAGCACCTGTTCTGATGCCAGTAGGGTCTCCTCATTATGGCATGTTAAGAGCACCTGTTCTGATGCCAGTAGTGTCTCCTGATTATGGCATATTAAGAGCACCTGTTCTGATGCCAGTAGGGTCTCCTCATTATGGCATATTAAGAGCACCTGTTCTGATGCCAGTAGGGACTCCTCATTATGGCATATTAAGAGCATGTGTTCTGATGCCAGTAGGGACTTCTCATTATGGCATGTTAAGAGCTCCTGTTCTGATGCCAGCAGGGTCTCCTCATTATGGCATGTTAAGAGCACCTGTTCTGATGCCAGTAGGGTCTCCTCATTATGACATGTTAAGAGCACCTATTCTGATGCCAATACGGTCTCCTCATTATGGCATGTTAAGAGCACCTGTTCTGATGCCAGTAAGGTCTCCTCATTATGGCATGTTAAGAGCACCTGTTCTGATGCCAGTAAGGTCTCCTCATTATGGCATGTTAAGAGCACCTGTTCTGATGCCAGTAAGGTCTCCTCATTATGGCATGTTAAGAGCACCTGTTCTGATGCCAGTAAGGTCTCCTCATTATGGCATGTTAAGAGCACCTGTTCTGATGCACTCGGGACTCCTCATTTTGGCATGTTGAGAGCACATGTTCTGATGCTCGTAGTGACTCCTCATTATGGCATGTTAAGAGCACCTGTTCTGATGCCAGTAGTGACTCCTCATTATGGCATGTTAAGAGCATGTGTTCTGATGCCAATAGGGACATCTCATTATGACATGTTAAGAGCACCTGTTCTGATGCCAGCAAGGTCTCCTCATTATGGCATGTTAAGAGCACCTGTTCTGATGCCAGTAGGGTCTCCTCATTATGGCATGTTAAGAGCACCTGTTCTGATGCCAATACGGTCTCCTCATTATGGCATGTTAAGAGCACCTGTTCTGATGCCAGTAATGGCTCCTCATTATGGCATATTAAGAGCACCTGTTCTGATGCCAGTAGGGACTCCTCATTATGGCATATTAAGAGCACCTGTTCTGATGCCAGTAGTGTCTCCTCATTATGGCATGTTTAGAGCACCTGTTCTGAGGTCTTAAAAGTCAGAAATAAGCCTTTAACCCTTTACCCAACGCAGACGATTTCAAAATTTATTATTTTGAATATATTTTTTTTCAATTTTTCAAAACATTTCAACAAAACCATATCATGTGACCCCTCATAGGAATTCCAATGAGGGGTCACATGATATGGTTTTGTTGAAATATTTTGAAATATTTAATATTTTTATACTGTACCAATGACCCAGACATAGCTGGTGCTAACTCTTAAAATATAGGGCCAAACACAAATTTTGCCCCCCAATCCCCAAAATTTGCATCTAAAACTAAAGAAAACATGTCCTGAAAGGCCCTCCACACTTCGCCCCTACTGCGCATGCGCAGTGTCAAGGACGTTCCGAAATTGGCGCCATTAATCATTCTAAGTTTGGCCCTTCATCAGTTAACATCTGACTGATCTTTGTGCTTATAAATCTCAGTTTAAATGATGCCAGACACATAAATATTAGTGAAATGGTGATTCTAAGGAGGATAGAGAAGGAGGAGAGGAAAAGAATGTGTGACAGAATATTATCAGGGCTGTAACTTAAAATTTTTTAATGAAATTATGTTAAGTTACCGATTTTCAAGGCAGCAGCCATTTTGTTGTCATTCTGATTATTTAGTTACACTGTTTTTTTAAGTGTTTTCCTCTCTCCCTGTCCTTTAAGTTCCCCCTTGCTATTCTCCCATGCTTTTGGCATAGTTTTTGTAATTATTATTACTAAATTTTCTTGGGAGTTTTAGCTGAATAACAGAATGAATTCTGTTCTTTCCCCATGTTTACGTCTTCACCTACGGGTGGTTAGGCGTTGTGTTCTGCATCTACCATCTGATGTTCTGCAGTTTCTTCCCTGGAAGTCTCTGTTTTGCATCAGATAGTGTATTTTTGGTAACTGATTTCGGGCCTGGGTGCCTGGAGTCTTATTTTAGTGTTTTTACACTCATTGTTTACATTTACAACAGCCCTCTGTGTGAGGGGGGGATTTCTAAAAAATAATATCTTGATGTTATTTTAATCATAACTAGATACATTATTATTGTTCGTAAGTGTTGAATAAATTGTTTAAAATATTTTTAAAATTTTTGTCCACACTTAGGCTTGGGATCCATTGGGGCTCAACGTTACTTTTCAGAAACTTGGGCTGTTCTGAAAAAATATTTTTTCAAAATATTTTGATTTCAATTATTTTTTCTATATTAATGGATCATATTATTATTATGTATTTTGATTGCCAGGGGTTAGTGCGAGTACCAGGACTTGTTTTCTTTTCACATTGAAAGGATATTGATCAATTGTTTTAAGAGGAAGTCTTCCTCTGACTTTATTATCATTCTACATGTGGTCAGTGTACTCGCATTAACTCCTGTTCTGTATTGTATGATTTTGATGACAATATGGGAAGCGTATGTCACGGTATGTTGTTGGGGATTTGGACACTCCGGTCCTTTCCCCGCAGGGTCACTCTACTTTATCAATTTCTATTTCAGACGATCAAGATTAGGGTGATGTATCTGTGATGTCTTCCAACAGTGTGCCTCCGTCGTCACAATTAATGAAGGGCTAGCGGAAAAGTGCTCATGTAAATACGCCAATTGCCTAAGAGGACCCTAGTAGGTTCGACGGCCTTTGACGTCCGCTAGCTCGCCCGGTGCAGCGTCCATTCACCGAATGGTTCGGCAGCCGGGTTCGTCCGTTGCAGTCTAGAAGGAATTTTGGGGTGATGCGAGCACTATAAATTAACCTAATGCACACCCAGTGACGGCGGATCGGAGGGAGAATGCAGGAAGCCTTTTAGTCCGGTTCATAGCTCGTTCCAGTCCATCCGGACGGCAAGCGAGAGAGGCCCCTCTCTCGTTCAACAACATTCTGGCCCCAGATGTTGTGGTACAAAATGTGTCGCAAGCGGAGCATACGTCCGTCGCTCTGGATGCTCCGTTGTATAGGCAGTCCACTGAGACTGCTAAGGCTTCCTCTTCTCGTCAGTGCACACGACCGCACCTTGGCTGCGTGACCGCCGATATGTTACCAGCTTCGCCGATCAAGGATTCTTCGGCGACCAGGTCACACCATCTGGTAGCCAGGGACACGAGGCCTGCAGACTCCGGACGTTCGCATAGGAAGTGTGCGGGAGTCAACGTACACGGAGCTTCCGGCGGCAATGCATCGTAAGACCGCTACTGCACAGGCCTCGGGAACGGACGTGCTTTCCTTAATAGCACAGTTTATCGCAGCATCCCAGCATCAACTGAATCTGTCGCATATATTTTATCCGACGATGCTGGGTCGGGACACTCTGCGGAAGCGGGTACGGACGTCCGAAAGTTTCATCCGGTCCGACGGGATACCGAAAGGGATTCGGAGGATTTCGAGCTTTCCCTTTCGGAACAACATATGCTGTTGTGTATGTCATCGGACTTGGTCTTCTACAGCTTCTTTCGTCGGACCAGAATGCTGCGATGCCGGATAAGAAACTGATAGCGTCGGTGGACTTAGAAATTTTTGGTTCGGTTCAGGGACATCGTCCCTCAGTTCCGACATAGTCCAATAATGTCACACAAACTTTCGAATTATTGAACGACGCTATATATATTATTATTTTATGCTTGCTAACCAAGCATTTCTGGTTTCTTGTTCGAAGAGTTATGGAGATGTCTTTCAAAAGTGTGCCTCTGTCGTCATAGTTAATGAAGAGTTAGCGGCAATAAGTGCTCATGGAATATGTCTATCGCCTACGGGGTGACATTCGCTAGCTCACCCGGTGTAGCGTACATTCATCGAATGATTCGGCTGCCGGGTTCGTCCGTTGCGGTCTAGGAAGGAGATTTGGGTGATGCAAGCACTTTAATCACTTTAGTACTCACCCAGTGACAGCAGATTGAGGACAGATCGGAGGAAGCCTGTTAGTCCGGTTCCTGGCTTGTCCAGGTCCGTCCGGGCTGTGAGCGAGAGAGGTCCCTCTCTCGCCCAACAACATAGGGGACCGCATGTTGTGGTTCAGATATTTTACATTCGGAGCATATGTCCGTTGGTCGGGACGCTCCGTTATATTGACAGTCCGAGAGACTGTCTTTAATGCTTCCTCATCCTCACAGCAGGGCACACGACCGCACATTGGCTACGTGACCTCGAGTATCCGATCAGTTTCGGCATTCAGTGATTCCACGGCGAATAGGTCGCGCCATCCGGTAGCCAAGGGACACGAGGCCTATACACTCCGTTCGCTCGCATATTGGTAGTATGCACGGGGTAACGATCACGGAGCTTCCAGCGGCAATGCATTGTAAGACCGCTTCTCCTCAGGCCTCGGTGACGGACGTGCTATCCGAGTTAGCACAGTTGTTTCGCAGCATCCCAGCAATTGACAGTTTCTCGGTCGAATCAGGAATTATCCGATGGCGCTGGGTCGGTGCGGTCCACGGTTGCATCAGGTACGGACGACCGAACGCTTTATAGGGTCCGACAGGATGGCGAAAGGGATTCGAAAGATTTCGAGTTTTCCCTTTAGTAGTATCGGAAGATGCCTTTCATATCTTCTGGCATTATCTTCCAGTGATTATTATTTCAGACTTCATTGCTGCGATCTTGGATAAGAGACTTATAGCGTCATTGGACTCGGATTTTTCGATCGGTTCAGGGACATTGTCCCTGACTTACCGACGCAGTCCAATATTGTCATTACAACATGTGTTTTATTTTTTCGACGCTATATATATATATATACATATATACAAGCCTGCTACTAAGCATGATAGTTTAGTTTCTTGTCCGCGTTGCTCATTTCTGCCATTTTATCATTTATACAAATAGTTTATTTTGGCAGAGCAGGGCATACCGAGAGTTCATATGCGTCTAGACGGTGTGATTAAAGACTGCATATATTCTTTTTCACCGTTTATGTCTTTTCCAATTTCAATGTTGGGAACGACATTATGTATAGTAGATTTAACTTAGACGCTTTATTATACGTAATCCGCCTTACTGAGGCGTTATCATTACGTCTTCAAGAAAAGATTTACGGGATATTATTCTCAATGTAATTTCTTTTGAGGGCAGTAGTTTGTTCACGTATAACTCCGCCCTTCAGTGGCTGATTGGAGTTAGTTAGACGTGACGCAGCCCTAGCTACATCCACACGCGTGGATAGTAAGGTTAAGAACTCTCTCAGAGTCGCTTCGTTCTCGGAGGAGCTTCTCTTCGACGGCAACTTTTCGGCAATCCATGAATTGCTCGATTTACACGTTCTCTTGTCTATCTAGTGTTACAAGAGATTCAGACTAGGGCAAACATTCGGTGGTTGACTCAGAGAGTGCCGCCGCAGTTGCCGGACCCGAGTGTGGCTGTTATGACGGTTGCCAGTCAAACAGATTGGGATATAATACTGATCCCTACGGATTCGAAGTGCCAGGGTCTTTGGGTTCCGCAGTCTTTTAGCAATCAGTTTTCTTCCGCGGAATAATGTTTTTTATACCCCCGCTTCGAAGAAGTGGGGGCTATATAGGAATCGCCCTGTACGTCCGTACGTCCGTCCGTCCGTACGTCCGTCCGTACGTCTTTCCGGACATGAAATTCTTGTGCGCGCAACTCCTCCTACATTTATCAATCAATTTGGACAAAACTTTTCAGACATCATCACTACTAAGTGAACATGCGCATATTCCAAGATTTTTGATCTGCGACAATTTTAACCAGGTTTTCTCCCTTTGACTTAGATTTATTGTGTCTTTTCATCCGAACAAATTCTTGTGTGCGCAACTCCTCCTACATTAATGAACCGATTTTGATGAAACCTTTCGAACATCATCTCTACTAAGTGAACATGTGCATATTCCAAACTTTTTAATCTGCGACAATTTTAACCAGGTTATCTCTCTTGAACTTTGATTTAATATGGGTTTCTACATGAAATTCTTGTGTGCGCAACTCCTCCTACATTTATCAATCAATTTGGATGAAAGTTTACAGACATCATCACTACTAAGTGAACATGCGCATATTCCAAGATTTTTGATCTGCGACAATTTTAACCAGGTTATCTCCCTTTGACTTAGATTTATTATGTCTTTCCGTTCGAACAAATTCTTGTGTGCGCAACTCCTCCTACATTAATGAACCGATTTTGATGAAACCTTTCAAACATCATCTGTACTAAGTGAACATGTGCATATTCCAAACTTTTTGATCTGCGACAATTTTAACCAGGTTATCTCTCTTGAACTTTGATTTAATATGGGTTTCTGCATGAAATTCTTGTGTGCGCAACTCCTCCTACATTTATCAATCAATTTGGACGAAAGTTTACAGACATCATCACTACTAAGTGAACATGCGCATATTCCAAAATTTTTGAGCTGTGGCAATTTTAACTAGGTTATCTCCCTTTAACTTAGATTTATTATGGGTTTCTACATGAAATTCTTGTGCGTGCAACTCCTCCTACATTTATCAATCAATTTGGACAAAACTTTTCAGACATCATCACTACTAAGTAAACATGCGCATATTCCAAGATTTTTGATCTGCGACAATTTTAACCAGGTTATCTCCCTTTGACTTAGATTTATTATGTCTTTCTGTTTGAACAAATTCTTGTGTGCGCAACTCCTCCTACATTAATGAACCGATTTTGATGAAACCTTTCAAACATCATCTCTACTAAGTGAACATGTGCATATTCCAAACTTTTTGATCTGCGACAATTTTAACCAGGTTATCTCTCTTGAACTTTGATTTAATATGGGTTTCTGCATGAAATTCTTGTGTGCGCAACTCCTCCTACATTTATCAGTCAATTTGGATGAAAGTTTACAGACATCATCACTACTAAGTAAACATGCGCATATTCCAAAATTTTTGAGCTGTGGCAATTTTAACTAGGTTATCTCCCTTTAACTTAGATTTATTATGGGTTTCTACATGAAATTCTTGTGCGTACAACTCCTCCTACATTTATCAATCAATTTTGACGAAACCTTTCAAACATTATCACAACTAAGCGAACATGCGCATATTCCCAAATTTTTGATCTGCGGCAATTTTAACCAGGTTATCTCCCTTTAACTTGGATTTATTATGGGTTTTCAAATGGGATTCTTGTGTGTGCAACTCCTCCTACATTAATGAACTGATTTTGAATACATGTTGCACATTGTAAATGTGTTTTTCCAAATGTAAACCATATATGTGTGGGCTCTTTAAGTATTCAGTGCTGTGGAAGGCCACATGCAAATACAAATTTCAACAACAAAAAATGATCTTTATGTATACATTTCCTTATGGCCTTCGCCTACATGATCAGAAGTGCATTCCTCTAAAAACCCAAAGTGGGGGTATTAATCACCTTCAGTGATAGTTCTAGTTAGGCTTGCTTTATGTCATTGCATGAACATTATTCAGAAACGCATGCCCAAATTCCTGTCCTTTAATTCGACAGTAGTGGCGTATCTCCGGAACCAGGGAGGCACTCTTTCGTTTCCGTTATTCAATTTAATGGAAAGAATCCGTCTGTTGGTTATAGTACACCAAGTTCAGTTTTGGTCCGTCATATTCCGGGTCGTCTGATTGTTTTATCGGACTCCCGTTCTCTTACGGGTCGCTTGTTGCTGTCAGAATGGACTCTCAACAAACAAGTATTCAATCAGATTTGCTATCTATGGGAGCGCCCAATGATGATTTATTTATGACACAGCTTGCTAATCAATTGCAGACGTATGTGTTGGCTTGTCCAGATCTCTGAGCTAATATTGTTAACGCTCTATTGATCTATAGGACGGAATGATAGGATACGCGTATCCTCCGGCGCTGTTGTTTTAGCAGGTATTGCTAAGATAAACAACCACAATACATTTCTGTTGATAGCATCTCTATCTTCACAGAGATCATGAGTAATTTACTCTCTTGTCTACTGTGGGTCTTAACGTGAAATCTTCCTCTATGTGAGGATCCTTTTCACTGGGTAAATCGTGTCATCTTTATCACAACCAGCAAGGTCGCAACCTTCATGTATTCCGTTGTGTGGTCCGTATTGCAGTGTAAGCACTGTACTGGACGAGCTTTGGACGCGATTTCTTACTATAGGAGATCCTCTTCTTCGCTATTCTATGCGGCTAAAGTGGAGGCTCTTCCGTCGTGGTGTAGGGATCATTATGTTCATATTGTTGATCCCTCCATACTACTCATTGCTATTTTTTAGTATACTTGTTTCACAAGATCTACTGCAGCCTGTTATTATTTAGGTTATAGGTTTATGTTACCTCATACCTATGCACTCTACGATAGTTTACAATTGAGTCTTTTGTCTCTTTATCTAAGTCAGTTAGTAACTTTTTGATAAATAGACTTAGAATCCTTAGATTAAATTCCTAGACGGATTTTAACTTCGGTTCTTATTTAGCTAAGTAATCATTTGAGCCTCTGGAAACAGTAGTTTTCAAATTCTGACCTTTTAGACAGTAATTCTGTTGGTTTCTCTTTTACTGTAGAGTCAGTGAGTTTCATGCACTATCGATGGATGATTTTCACTTTCATAGTTTCGGAATCAATACTTCCGTTACTATTTAGGTTGGATTGTTGCATAAGAGTTAGGCTCCTATTATCCGGAACCTATTATTTTAAGGTCCTTCCGTCTTCGTATGGGCATAGGCCTTTACTCTTTCCGGGTACAGTTTATGTATTTATAAACAGATATCTGTTTATTACAAAGGGCGTAAGCTTCTTCTGTCTTTGATGTCTAGTAGAAGGACGTTACGCTCCATTTTATTGTTAATGGATTCTATTAACTATCGGTACTGCTTATGGTATATCATTGACTTAGCAGTTGTGCTTAAGATTTCGGCTCATGAAGTAAGAGTTCTTCTACTTCTTGGGCTTACATTAATAGTGTCGCTATTATAGATTTTTGAAGGCCGCTCATTGCGCTCAGCCATCCACATTCATGAATTTTATCTCAGAAATATCGAGTCCATTTCTGGAGGCCTCTATTGTTAGGTCTATTATCTACTGCTCAGAATGTCATTCACTTAACAGTTGCTACTATAGCTAGGTAGGCTGTCTGTTTCGGCAGTGTTTCCGTTCGGCTGCCCTCTTCGCTCTGGGCTATTTGACCCAGGGCAAGAAAAAGGGGGGGGGGGAGGGTGTTCCCTTGGGTCACCTGTTTTACTATGAAAACAAGGGGATACCTCCTCCGGAGTTAGTAATTCTGAGCTGTTATTGGGATGGTTGTTTAGTGAGAAGTTTAGGTTTTTAAAATTCATTCAAGTCTTAGTTTTTAAAGTATAGCTTTTGAATATTGCATATGTCAACGGACATGATTATGCAATCCTCAGACACTTTTAGGAGTATAAGAGTCTCTATTCTCTAGACTTATTTTATTTATTGGCTTACTTTAAAAATTATTAGTATAAGGATTATATTGGATATTAATAGAGTACATGGATGTATGAAGCTCAATTTTGGAAGGTGTTGTATCTTTCTAATTTATCATAAATAAGAAAGATACATGTAAGGCCTATTACTTCTTTTTCCCTACAGGGGATGACTCTATTTTATTTTATTGAGCGTATTCCATTTTGCTCTATGTCCTTGGCCCTCCAGCCTTTTTACTATTCAGCTATGTCTGGGTCATTGGTACAGTATAAAAATGTTAAAAAATTTATAGTAATTTATATATTTTTTATACTTACCAATGACCCAGACGGGGATGGCCCTCCCAGGAGTTGGGAACTCTTGCCTCCCCGCTGAGTACATAGCGCTTACCAGGCACTGGTTATTAGAATGATTAATGGCGCCAATTTCGGAACGTCCTTGACACTGCGCATGCGCAGTAGGGGCGAAGTGTGGAGGGCCTTTCAGGACATGTTTTCTTTAGTTTTAGATGCAAATTTTGGGGATTGGGGGGCAAAATTTGTGTTTGGCCCTATATTTTAAGAGTTAGCACCAGCTATGTCTGGGTCATTGGTAAGTATAAAAAATATATAAATTACTATAAATTTTTTAACTTTTTCATCTGCTCAATTTGCATATTACGCGGGCGGTTTCGGGTGATTCGTTAGGTTAAGGGTTAAGAGTTATCAATTTCTTACATGAAAATAAAGAATAATTTTTATTTCAGGAAAATCGTGACCCAAGAAAGCTTCATTGGTTGTATGAATTACTCTTAGATAGTCCAATACGAGAGGAAGGTGGATCCTTTGCTGATGCAAGTCGATTGTATGCACTGAAGAATGCAATTCTGCAACAAGAATGGCGAGTGGCTGATCTGCACAACAGAATAGTCGACAGTATCAAGCCTTACTTAGCTTATCAATACAAGAATGTCAGAGAACGCATTTCAGGGTAATGTTATTTCCTTTTAGGATTTTTCTAGCACCAAGGGTTCACACATCTTGAATTTTGTGATTTTTCCTTAAAGTGGATGAAAAACGTCCAGTTTCCAGAAACTTTTTGAGTTTCGCATGTCTGGATTTCTGTTCTTTAAAATATTATATTACATTAAAAAATTAACATTAGTATGGTGGGATCCTGTTAATTGAAAGCCACTTTGCCAGTCAGTGAAAATTATTCAATTCACTGGAGTATTCAGTTATCAGGGACATAATTACTTTCCTATTTTCTACTGATAAGCTGAGCATTTATTCTATTATATCTTGTTTGACAAAGCGCATTGAACTTTGTTAAATAAGATATAATCAGTTAAATGCCTGTACTGTGGGTACTGACGCCAAATAGGTCCATAAACAACGGAATTTGGTGATTGTTCAAGTAATTTCTTGCCATATTACAATATTTTTTATTCAGTTAAGGCCTAAAAAAAGTTTAAAATCTGTTTCTCAGGCCTTCCAACATGAACCTTTTGGATTCCACATGCTCTCTTTTTATAACCAATGTAAACTTGAAAAAAATAAATATTAAATGGTTAGGCCTAAAAAAATAAAAAATCTGTTTCTCAGGCCCCCCGCATGGTCCTTTTGGCTGCCGCATGCTTTCTTTTTACAACCAATTTAAACTTTAAAAAAATTTAAATTAAATGGTTCATCTCTGATATTTTACCCAAGTTAAAAAAAATTGATGAATTTGTCCCTTGAGTGCAAGAAGGCTTTGCAATGCTTTAGCATTGCAAAGCCTTCTTGCCCTCAAGGGATGAAATAACCACCACCCATGCTATTCTGTAGATTATGAGGCCTAAAACTTGAACCAAGAACATGAACTTTTGATGGCAAAGAAGTAATTACTGAAATAAAAAATAAAATAAAAAACCGCTCGCCTGCATGCAATTTCACAAATAATGGCCTGAGAAACAGAATATCTACTTTGTGTGGCCTTAGCATCTGATATTTTACCCAAGCTAATAAAAGTGATAAATTTGTTCCTTGAGTGCAAGAAGGCTTTGCAATGTTTTAGCATTGCAAAGCCTTCTTGCTCTCATGGGATGAAATACACCACCACCCATGCTATTCCATAGATTATGGGACCTAAAGCACAAAACATACCAAGAACATAAACTTTGGATGGCAAAGAAATATTTACAAAAATCAAAAATAAAATAAAAAAACACCCACCCACATGCAATTTTACAAAAATGGCATGAGAAACAGAAGATCTACTTTGTGGGGCCTGTTCATGTTTTTTTTCCAATTGTCAGCTGCTATTTGTATTAGGTAAACAGTTAATGAAATATAAAAGAAGATTAACCCTTTACCTAACGAATCGCCCGCATCCGCCCGCGTAATATGCAAATTCAGCAGCTGAAAAAATATTATTTTTCGAAAAATTTCAACAAAACCATATCATGTGACCCCCTCTTTGGAACGAACTCGTCGAGCTCGTTCCAAAGAGGGGTCACATGATAAGGTTTTGTTGAAATTTTTTGAAAAAAATTAAAAAATGATATTTAAAATAATAAATTTTGAAATCGTTTGCGTTGGGTAAAGGGTTAATAAAATTCTCCTTCTGAAACCAACTCACTTATAATATTCTTACATTGACTTCTGGGAGCGTGGTGGCTCAGTGCTAGACTGTTGCACTTCTATGCTAGAGGTCCCGAGTTCAGTCCCCGTCTGGGACGACCCGCATTATGTCCTTGGGCAAGGCACTTTATCCCGGTTGCCTTGTATAGCCTGTTGTTTAGTTTCCGGTTTTTCCTGTTGACGTGGTTTTTAGCTCACCTGAGCGAAGCTCAAGGTGAGCTTTACTAATCGCTTTCCGTGCGGCGTCTGTCGTCGTCTGGTGTTAACTTTACAAAACCAACTTCTCCGAAGAAACCACTGGCCCAATATATTTCAACTGTTGGGTAAATGTTTATTACCTAATGTCAATTCAGATTTCTTCAAATGAAGTTGCCCCTCCTCCTGGGAGGGACCATGCCCCCAAGGGGCACCAAAATCTTTGAAAATCTTCTTCTCATGAACCAGCAGTAGCTGAGACTTGATATTTGGTGTGCAGCTTCCTTTTGAGGTGTAGAATCAAGTTTGTTCAAGAGAAGTTTGTCGGGCATTATTTGCCTTTGTTATGGGAGGGGCAAAAAAAATTTTGGCCACGCCTAAAATTTCTATTTTCTGAACCGTGAGGTCGATTTGAACCAAATTTGATATGAGATGATAATGGGTCATAAGTAGTTGATTGATGCAAAAAAGAATTTTCTCATTGCCCCGTGGGAACCTCGGGAGGTAAAAATAGGAAAAACCTTAAAACTGCCATATCTCCAAAACTACACTGCACTGAGAATTCTTATTTTGAAAAAGCTTACTTTTATCCAGTAGAATAGAATGGTTAAAAAAAATCCCTATCGGTTTGATCACAAGGTACTTTTTTCAGGACTTTGAAAAAGTGCTGAGTCAGCACTTTTTAACACCAGGCAATGGGAAAAACATTAAAAAATCTTCTTCTCCAGATCCAGCAGGCAGAATCTTTTGATATTTGGTATGCAACATTGTAGGGTGGATCTGATTCAAGTTTGTTCAAATCGGCACCCTGGATTCATATTTGGGCTCACTATAGAAGCCCGAATTCGAACTTAATGCATTTCAGGCAAATTTCTTAAAAAATCTTCTTCTCCAGATCCAGCTGGCAGAATCTTTTTATATTTGGTATGCAACATTGTGGGGTGGATCTGATTCAGGTTTGTTCAAATCAGCTTCCTAAATTCATATTTGGGCTCATTATAGAAGCTCGAATTCGAACTTAATGCATTTCAGGCAAATTTCTTAAAAAATCTTCTTCTCCAGATCCAGCAGACAGAATCTTTTGATATTTGGTATCCAACATTGTGGGGTGGATCTGATTCAAGTTTGTTCAAATTGGCCCCCCCTGGATTCATATTTGGGCTCACTATAGAAGCCCGAATTCAAACTTAATGCATTTCAGGCAAATTTCTTAAAAAATCTTCTTCTCCAGATCCAGCAGGCAGAATCTTTTGATATTTGGTATGCAACATTGTGGCATGGATCTGATTCAAGTTTGTTCAAATCGGCCCCCTGGGTTTATATTTGGGCTCAGTATAGAAGCTCGAATTCGAACTTAGTGCATTTCAGGCAAATTTCTTCAAAAAACGTCTTCTCCAGATCCAGCAGGCAGAATCTTTTGATATTTGGTATGCAACATTGTGGGGTGGATCTGATTCAAGTTTGTTCAAATCGGCCCCTGGGTTTATTTTTGGGCTCAGTATAGGAGCCCAAATTTGAACTTAGTGCATTTCAGGCAAATTTCTTTGAAAATCTTCTTCTCAAGATCCAGCAGGCAGAATCTTTTGATATTGGGTATGCACCATGCTTAGGGGGGTGAGATTCAATTTTGTTCAAGCCAAGTCCCTGGGTTCATATTTGGGCTCACTGTGGGAGCCTAAATTATAACTTAGTTCAAAATGAGGAACTTTCTTTAAGAATCTTCTTTAGATCCAGCAGTCGGAATGTTTTGATATTTGGTATGCAGCATCCTTAGGGGGGTGAGATTCAAGTTTGTTCAAGCCATGTCCCTAGGTCCATATTTGGACTCACTGTGGGTGCTTGAATTGTAACTTTGTTCGAAATGAGGAATTTTCATAAAAAATCTTCTTCAGATCCAGCAGTCGGAATGTTTTGATATTTGGTGTGCAGCATCCTCAGGGGGTGAGATTCAAGTTTGTTAAAGCCAAGTCCCTGGGTTCATATATGGGCTCCCTGTGGGAGCCTGAATTATAACTTAGTTCAATATGAGGAATATTCTTTAAAAATCTTCTTTTTTTTTAGATCCACTGGTCAGAATCTTTGGATATTTGGTATAAGCTTTTCTTAGGAGGAGCAGATGCAACTTGTTGAAATCAATTCTCTGGGTTGATATTTAGGCTACCATGTCAGGTGAGTGCCCTCAGGCCCCTTGGGGCCTCTTGTTCACTTGGACAACGCTTTAAATTATTGTATTATTATTTTATAGAGTGGTTAACTCAAGGAGTTCCACCTCAAGTACCAGATCTGGTCTTTACTATTATGACTGATGCGAGTCTGACAGGTCGGGGTGCGTCTCTGATTCCTACAGACCTGAAGAATCAGGGTCTTTGGGACACTTCATTCCTGCAAAAGCACATAAACATCAAAGAGATGATGTCTATTTGGCTTGCATTGATGCACTGGATTACTCATGTAGCCAACGTCCATGTGCAGATTCTGTTGGACAGTTCGACATTGGTGGCGTTTCTCAGGAACCATGGCGACACTCATTCACTTCCTCTATGCGAATTGACGTAAAAAATTCTCCTATTTGCTCTGACTCATCACGTTCATCTGTCAGTCCATCATATTCTGGGTTGTCTGAACATAGTACCAGACTCACTCACAAGGAAGGGTCGTCTATTGCCATCGGAGTGGACTCTCAACAACTAAACTATCAGCAACCAATGTTCATGTCACCTTGTCCGGATCATCGAGCGTACACAGTAGATGCTCTATCGATCTCATGGAACGGAACAATCAGATATGCATATCCTCCAACTGTGCTGATTCGGCAGATTCTGTTAAAAATCAAACAGCTTCACTGCAAAATCTTGCTAGTTGCTTCTCTGTCATCTCAGAAACCCTGGATCAACCTGATTAGGTGTCTGTTTTGGGACATTTCCCGGAAGCTACCTCCTCTCAAGGACCTTGTGTCCGGGAAAGTCCCACACACTGCATCACAACCTGGAAGGTCTCAACCTTCACATATTTCTGTTGTGCTGTCCTTGCATGGGAAGCAATCTACAGGACGAGCAGTGAACGCAATTTCTGACTGTAGGACGACTTCCTCTTTGCTGAATTACACAGCGAAATGGAGGGTATTCTTTCATTGGTGTACAGACCAGTTGGTGGTTATCTATAATCCATCTATTTCTCAGATTGCCAATTTTCTGGTCTACTTGTTTGACGTACTCAAACTGCAGCTCGTTACCATTAAGGGTTATAGGTCTATGTTATCAGACACATATTCTCATCATGATAACTTGAGTATTGGATTAGATCCTTCCTTATCCAAACTAGTTAGAAATTTCTCTTTCAATAGACCTAGAACCCTCAGATTAATTCCTAAGTGGAATTTGGCTTGGATTCTTTTGAAGCTTCGAGAAGCTCCTTTTTAGCTGTTAGATGATGTAGAATTTAAATTCCTCACTTATAAAATGGCTTTTCTCTTAGCCTTTGCTTCTGCCAGCCGAGTTAGTGAACTCCATGCATTATGTAGTATTCGAGAAGAGCTAGGCCACAAAGTTGCTGCTATGAAGGTCATCCCACACACCTACGCCATTGGGCCAAGGAGAGGTGTTAATATAAGTTGCATAACTTGTTCGCCAATCCTTGTAAAACAAATAAGATTAAATAAAAATTAATCATCAAAAGCATTTCTCAGAAAGGTGTTAGTTATAGCTTAGTTGCTCTCCTGTAATTTTCAAAACTGTAGTTCTGATTATCTCTTGTAATTACATTGGAACTCTGTTAAACAGAATAGCCACCTTGCCAATGAAAATTATTCAGTTAACAGGAGTATTCAGTTAACAGGGATTGTGTCACTTTCCTGTATTCTAGAGATAAACTAAGCATTTATTCTATTATATCTTGTTTGACAGAGCTCAATGAGCTCTGTCAAACAAGATATAATAGATCAAATGCTCGTATTGGATGTATGGAGGCCAAATAGGTCTATAAACAAAGGAAAACTGGGGAGAGTCAGGGTAATTTCTCGACAGGTGACAAGATTTTTTATTCAATTAACAGGACATTACTCTAAAAACCTATATTCAGTTAACAGGTCAAATTTGTACTTGAGGTATGGTAAATGGTTTTGTGTTGGGAAATTGTATTCAGTTAACAGGGTTATTCAGTTAAGAGATATCCAGTTTAGTGGGCTCCACTGTATTTGATGTTCATCTAAGGAAGTGGCTGAATTGGCCCAACATTTTAAATTTCAGTTTTTTAATTTTTTACTACAAATTATAGGTTATGATCCCTCATTGGATTGCACTTCATGAGCTCATTGTGATTTTAGGGGTTTCAAAGCAGAACACAATTGTTTTTAATTAGAGAATTATTATACCCCACTTTCGAAGAAATGGGGGGGGTATACTGGATTACATGCTTCCATCTGTGTTTCCGTGCATCCATCCATCCGTGTGCGAGGCCGTGTAAGAATATTCATTGGTGATAGGTATGCCCATACTAGGCGGTACACCACGTGGGGGTATGCACCGGACGACAGTCCAGCTCTTGTTGTTTCTGTTGCCTACATGCCATTTCGATAAAGCTTTAAAGGGCTGATTCTCTGACATAAATTTGTTGTCATGGAAAATCTTCAAATTATACACATATAACTAAATTGTCTTGAAATCTCCTAAAATTTGTCCTGGAAGATATGGAATTTCTCTCCATCATTTCTCTCACTGCTTTTTTAACAAATTTTTATTGTTTATTACTTTCCAAAGTATGTTTTACTGGGATTTCTCGGTTTGATTATAAATGATAACTTAACAAGTGAATTATGCAATCAACAATTGGGTCATGTATACGTGCGCGCAAACGAAGACGCTTTGCCATGTGTGTAATGGAGACTTCATTGTTTTTTGGTTTTTTTAACCCTTTATCTAACATGAAAAGCAGACGACACTAGCCAAAAAAATTCTTGAATAACTAATTTTTTCATTTTTTGACTCATCGCGCTTGTTCCAGTGACGGGTCATAACCTATGTTTTAAAGACAAAACAATTGGCACTTGTTGAGAATAGCGCTGGCCGGTTTTGACAATTACGTTAGGTAAAGGGTTAAATAATATAATTATCATTAATAATGAAAAGTAATAAATGGAGTAATCACTTGACTGGACTGGTTACGTGAAATAATTCATTCGAGGCGAGGGACTATATTGTAAAATGTTTGTACAATGTCCCTCACCTCTTATGAATTATTTCACACAACCAGTCTAGTCAAGCGATCACTCTCTATATATTCTGCTAAAACATAACGGATATCTTATATTTCTCTTTTGATGTTATTTTGTAATTATTTCAGTTTGCTGTCATCCATATTCCTGTTTGATTATTACATTGTTGCTCCAAATACAACCCGCTGCCCAAAGAGAATAGATTTTATTACAGAAGTTTTACCTCTTTTGGAGGAAATTCAGGACACAGATAACAGTAAGTAGTTTTTATATGGCCGCTCTCTGGAGTGGGCTGTATTATGATATGGCGATGTCCATCCATCTGCCCATTAGCTTTTGCTTGTTCACACAATAACTTGA
This sequence comes from Pictodentalium vernedei, assembly GCA_031216915.1. Lineage (NCBI taxonomy): Eukaryota > Metazoa > Mollusca > Scaphopoda > Dentaliida > Dentaliidae > Pictodentalium > Pictodentalium vernedei. The sequence continues at coordinate 475,849,494 of CM062292.1, read as the reverse complement.
AAATGAAATTCGCCATGAATCCTATTTTTCTGTGGTGGATTAGTGGTGATAAGAGGAAGGTTCTTTCGACAATCAGTTTTCTGCCATTTCCAATATGGCCACCCTGGCAGCCAGCTTGGATTTTTATGCTTCCTGAAAAAATTTCGGGGGAGCTTATATTCGCCACTTTGTCCATCCAAAACAAATGGTTTCCACATGATAACTCTAGTATGCTTTGATGTACATCCTTATAATTTTACAACATTACTACCTACCATGAAATTTAGGTTGTGTTTGATTTTCACTGTTATGCCATTTACCATTCCAGAGTTATGCCCCTTGAAATGTGGCAGAAGGGTGAAGTGATAAAACACTTCTTATGGTATCTTATTAAATGCTTGTCCATCTGTCCAACTGTTCAGGTGTTCATTCATCCATCCATCCAGGCATCCGTTTGTCAATCTGTCCTTCCATTCCATCTGCCCATCCATCCGTAGACATAGATTTTCTGAGATGTCTTTGGACCAATCTGCTCAAAACTTTGTATGAATGTTCGCTACCATGGGAACCTGCAATTGTAGTTCTAGTCGGATTATTTATCACAGAATTATGCCCCTCTGCGACTTAAAAAAAACAGACTTATAATTTTGTTCGGAGATTTCCTCAGATGTTTATAGATCAATTCCTTTGAAATCTGGTATGAATGTTCACTACCATGTGATCCTGTGCACCTGTGATTATGGTTACGATCAAACTTTTTTTTTACCAGAGTTATGCCCCTTTTCATCTTGCTTAGAATTGCTTAGAATTTTGTCCGGAGATTTTCTCAGATGTGTATGGGTGGATTCTTATGAAACTTGGTGTGGATGTTCACTCCATGTGCAGTTTCAATCGAACCATTTTTTTACCAGAGTTTTGCCCCTTTTTGTCTTAGAATAATCATGGTGGTGGTGGTATCTGGGGCACCTCTGGTTGCTTCCAAGACATGCTTGTGACCACTCATTGGGTCCCAGTGAGGGATCGTAAGCTGTGCTTTTTAAACAAAAAAAATTGAAAATTGTCATTAATTTTAAATACTGTGCGTCTACTGTACGTTGTGGAATATAAAGTGTTAAAGGAATGTGACCATCAACATATGCTGCACTTTCGCTTTCAGATTGGGTTAAGTGTTTTGCTCATGTACACAAGGCAAGTATCTCTGTAGGCTTGTAATTTTAAAAATCACACATGACTAATACAGTTAAAACTAGAAGTCCTGTCATGAAATGCACACAAATAGCATGTCGATCTGTGCGTTAATCTATGTGTTATGGCCATAGTAAGGATATCAAATTCTGTACATATGGCCTGTTCACAAGCAATGTTTCAGCCAATGGACCTCCGGGTAATCCGGAGGTCCATTGGCAGAAACATTGCCTGTGTTTGCTATGAATAACCAGGAGAACCTGCTGTGCTTTGGATGCCATTTGATATGGCAATTGCACGCAATTCCTATGTGCAATTAAGTTCAGATAAGCGCACAGATTATGATGACAGGACTTCTAGTTTTAACTGTATTCTGCTCTCCAGAAATAATGTTTAGGAGAGTGATTGCCCAACAGCTTTCTTTTGTACTATTCCTTGCGAGCCGTTAACTGTTAAAGCTTGTATCAATCTTTGACAAACCTTTCGGTTTCAGAACATGTACTGTAACACATGATCAGGAAGATGCTATGCAGACAGCAATCGGATTAATATGGCAGGGGTTTCTAGTTAAGTCTTGGCAGCCAAAACTTGACTAGAAATCACTAGGCAGTTCTGGTAATTCATCCTTGTTTCCTCGGCAAAAAATTGCTGTGGAAAACTGGTGCTTCTACAGCAATTGCTGTGAAGCCTGTTCGATTGTGTAAAAATCATCAGGGGGCAGGGCATTGTCTCAACTGCCATGTATATGTAATATACCAGTATCATGGACCATGTGAATGCTGCGAAAAATTCCTGCCAATTAACCTGGCGACTTGCTCAATATGTGGAGTATGAGTGAAAATAAGATGCAGTATAACCACAAACTAAGTATCTAACTGCTTCTATGTTGATAACACCAGAATCTGACATCAGTTTTTGGAAAACTAATGTCAGATTCTGGTGTTATCAACATAGAAGAAGCAGAACACATAGTTTCTAGTGGTTATGCTGCAACTTGTACTGTAAATTGTAAGATTAGCAATACAGTGTAGTGCAACCCACATGGTTTGATTCCTTCTGTAACCTGGAAGTTGTGCAGTTTCTGCCACCACAAGGCTTTCTGAAGAAACCATCCTGAGCAGTATTTTTGCTATAGATATTTTTCCTTTCCTCGGCATTTTTCTCGGCACTGCTGATTGCTGAGGGTGAATTACCAGGGCTGACTGTGCACTCACTAGATATGCAGATTGTGGTGAAGTAAAAAGTCTGGAAAATTGCAGTGGCCTCAGGGGTTAATACTTAAAGGCCTTTTTATGACCTTTGAACTAGTGCCCTTAGCATGTCATCGTAAGGAGGCTGTGCTGACAGTGGACAAATTACCTAAACAGTGGTTTCTAGTCAAGTCTTGGCAGGTAAGACTTCACTGGAAATCACTGTCAGTCCACTGGACATGTGGAACCTGTGGTCTGTTGGGAATTCAGGACAATTATTCAGGCCCATTCTCAAAAATTGCCATTAAATTTTTTTTTTTTTTTTTTTTCTCAGAAATATAGCTTATGATTCACTGGAATGAAGTCGTTGACTTCATTCCAATGAGGGGTCATAAGCTATGCTGCTGAGAAAAAAAACTGAAATTTTTTGGAAATTCCAGAAATGTTTTCGCAAGCTACTCTGGACTGAATACCAAAAGGTCAAAGTGGCCTTTTGTGGTATTAAAAGTGCGGTTCTCTGCTGCCGTGACATGATGCAAATGCATGTGATTATCAAAGCGTCAAACTTTCCTTTGGCTGCATCGATTGTTTGTGAATGATCCTTTGACTTGCCCTGTATATCTGCCAGTTAGTTTAAGTAAGTGGTGCATTGAGGTTAAAGACTGGATGTTTGACAGTGACAAAAGTGATGACACAAATGGGTAGAAATCAAGAATTCAATCGCTCACTTTTCTGAGATGGAATTCTGTTGTGGTTTGATTGAAAAGACATTATATGTTATACCCAATATGTGTCCTTGTACTGATATAAGTGGCCAACTTTCTGAAAAAGTACACATACAAATCTCAAAAGTACTGAGTTGTACATGGCGCACTTTGTATTCTTCCAATTTGATACACGGATAACCGGTTCTCGTAAAATCACCAAAGTTAAGCAACATCGAACCCGGTTAGTCCTTGGATGGGTGACCATCTGAGCAATCGATTCGGACTCCTGTGTTTTGTCCTTGGGCAAGACACTTAACCCCGATTGTCCACATGGGGACACGATGACGCCGTGTACTAAGGCATACTGCATGTCGATGGTGCACATGTCTTCAACCAATCTAACCCTGTCTGTCCTGCAGTGCGGAGTTATGATGTTGGGGAGCTGGCAACTGCTCATCATTGCTCGGTGGTTCTCTCCGGGTACTCCGGTTTCCTCCACCCGTAAAACTGTCATATTTTTATACTGTACCAATGACCCAGACATAGCTGGTGCTAACTCTTAAAATATAGGGCCAAACACAAATTTTGCCCCCCAATCCCCAAAATTTGCATCTAAAACTAAAGAAAACATGTCCTGAAAGGCCCTCCACACTTCGCCCCTACTGCGCATGCGCAGTGTCAAGGACGTTCCGAAATTGGCGCCATTTATCATTCTAAGTTTGGCCCTTCATCAGTTAACATCTGACTGATCTTTGTGCTTTTAAATCTCAGTTTAAATGATGCCAGACACATAAATATTAGTGAAATGGTGATTCTAAGGAGGATAGAAAAGGAGGAGAGGAAAAGAATGTGTGACAGAATATTATCAGGGCTGTAACTTAAAATTTTTTAATGAAATTATGTTAAGTTACCTATTTTCAAGGCAGCAGCCATTTTGTTGTCATTCTGATTATTTAGTTACACTGTTTTTTCAAGTGTTTTCCTCTCTCCCTGTCCTTTAAGTTCCCCCTTGCTATTCTCCCATGCTTTTGGCATAGTTTCTGTAATTATTATTACTAAAATTTCTTGGGAGTTTTAGCTGAATAACAGAATGAATTCTGTTCTTTCCCCATGTTTACGTCTTCACCTACGGGTGGTTAGGCGTTGTGTTCTGCATCTACCATCTGATGTTCTGCAGTTTCTTCCCTGGAAGTCTCTGTTTTGCATCAGATGGTGTATTTTTGGTAACTGATTTCGGGCCTGGGTGCCTGGAGTCTTATTTTAGTGTTTTTACACTCATTGTTTACATTTACAACAGCCCTCTTTGTGAGGGGGGATTTCTAAATAATAATATCTTTATGTTATTTTAATCATAACTAGATACATTATTATTGTTCGTAAGTGTTGAATAAATTGTTTAAAATATTTTTAAAATTTTTGTCCACACTTAGGCTTGGGATCCATTGGGGCTCAACGTTACTTTTCAGAAACTTGGGCTGTTCTGAAAAAATATTTTTTCAAAATATTTTGATTTCAATTATTTTTTCTATATTAATGGATCATATTATTATTATGTATTTTGATTGCCAGGGGTTAGTGCGAGTACCAGGACTTGTTAGCTCACCTGACTGAAAGTCAGGGTGAGCTTTTCTGATCACTTTTCGTCCGTCGTCCGGCGTCCGTCGTCCGGCGTGAAGGTGGTGTTTGGGTATTTTTCTTCCAAACCACTGGCCGCATGTTAATGAAATTTCATGTGAGTAGGGGTTATATAGCGGCATTTTGATTTTTGGGCAAATTAGGTTTCGGCTCATATTGAGCAGAGGGGTGGGGCAAAAATGCTCCAATTCTTAAAAAATCTTCTTCTCAAGAACCAGCAATAGCAGAGACTTGATATTTGGTATGCAGCTTCCTTTTGAGGTGTAGACTCAAGTTTGTTCAAGAGAAGTTTGTAGGTCTATACTTGGCAATGTTATGGGAGGAGCAAAAATTTTGGCCCCACCCCAAATTTCTATTTTTTAAACCGAGAGGCCAATTTGAACCAAATTTTATGTGAGGGCTTATTGGGTCATAAGTACCTAATTTATGCAGAAATTTTTTTTCCTGTAGCCCCGTGGGAACCACAGGAGCTAAAAATAGAAAAAAATTAAAACGCCTATATCTCAAAAACTGCACGGCAGTGAGAATTTTTATTTGGTGTGAAGCTTTCTTGGGACCAACAGAAAGGATTGGTAAAAAAAAATTGCTATCGGTTTTATCATAGGGTACTTTTTCGGGACTCTGAAAAAGTGCTGAGTCAGTATTTTTTAACACAGTAGGCAATGGGAAAAAAATAAAGAATTGTTTTCTTCCAAACCACTGCTCTAAAAGCTTTCATATTTTACATATAACATCTTTGGAACATTGATTCACATATTTGTAGAAATCAAATTCCTCGGTCCATATTTGGGTTCCCTATGGGAACCCAAATGTTCAAATTAGTGCAATATGAGGGATATATTTTAAAAATCTTCTTCTTCGGATCCACAAATCAGAATCTTTTGATATTTGCTATGCATCATCCTTAGGGGGGTGAGATTGATGTTTGTTCAAGCCAAGTCCCTGAGTTCATATTTGGACTCCCTTTGGGAACCCAAATTGTAACTTAGTGCAATACGAGGTATATTCTTTTAAAATCTTCTTCTTCGCATCCACCGGTCAGAATCTTTTGATATTTGGTATACAGTATGCTTAGGGAGGTGAGATTCAAGTTTGTTCAAGTCAAGTCCTTCGGCTCATATTTGGTCTCCCTGTGCCCTGTGGGAGCCCAAATTATAACTTAGTTCAATATGAGGAATATTCTTTAAAAAAAATTTTTTTTTCAGATCCACCAGTCAAAATCTTTTGATATTTGATGTACAGCATTCGTAGGGGGGGGGGGGGGGGGGGGGGGGGGGGGGGGGGGGGGGGGGGCTGAGAGTGAAGTTTGTTAAAGCCAAGTCCCTTGGTTCATATTTGGGCTCACTGTAGAAGCCCAAATTATACCAAAATTTTTATTTTCCAAACCAAGAGGTCGATTTGAACCAAATTTGATATGAGGGCTTATTGGGTCACAAATACCTAATTTATGCCATAAATTGTTTTCCTGTCCCCCACGGCAACTACAGGAGCTGAAAAAATTTTTTTTTTTTGAATGCCCATATTTCCAGAACTACATGGCACTGAGAATTTTTATACAATGTGAAGCTTCCTTAGGGCCGGGAGAAAGGAATGGTGAAAAAAATGCCATTGGTTTTATCATAAGTACTTTTCCAGGACTAAAAGTGCCGAGTCATCATTTTTTAACACTGTAGGTAATGGGAATAACGTTGAATAATCTTCTTCTCCCAAACCACTGCTTCAGAAGCTTTTGTTTTTGGGTTCCCTATGGGAGCCCAATGTATAACTTAATTCAGTATGAGAAATATTCTTAAAAAATCTTTTTTTTCTGATACTCCTCTCAGAATCTTTTGATATTTGATTTTTAGTTTTCTTAGAAGCGGCAAATTGAAATTTGTTCAAGTTCTGGTTTATTGATAAAATTGGGCCCAGTAACCAATTCCTGCGTTGAAAGCCCTGTAAAGTGGGCAGTAATAGGCATAAACGATTGACCAAACCTGATATTATAATTATGCCTCTGTAATGATGTAGCCTTAGAAAGTGACCTTAAATTCCAATAAATAAATAGATAAATTATTGAGTACCCAATATGGGGATCTAACATATGAACACTCTGGGTTACTAAGTAGAGAAAACACTTTTATGTTGAAAAACTGATAATAACCACAAGGCAGAATCCCTTGCTATTTTGGTGATATGACTCGGCCAGTATCAGGTGAGCGCCCTCAGGCCCCGTGGGGCCTCTTGTTTTCTTTTCACATTGAAAGGATATTGATCAATTGTTTTAAGAGGAAGTCTTCCTCTGACCTTATTATCATTCTATATGTGGTCAGTGTACTCGCATTAACTCCTGTTCTGTATCATATGATTTCGATGACAATATGGGAAGCGTATGTCACGGTATGTTGTTGGGGATTTGGACACTCCGGTCCTTTCCCCGCAGGGTCACTCTACTTTATCAATTTCTATTTCAGACGATCAAGATTAGGGTGATGTATCTGTGATGTCTTCCAACAGTGTGCCTCCGTCGTCACAATTAATGAAGGGCTAGCGGAAAAGTGCTCATGTAATACGCCAATTGCCTAAGAGGACCCTAGTAGGTTCGACGGCCTTTGACGTCCGCTAGCTCGCCCGGTGTAGCGTCCATTCACCGAATGGTTCGGCAGCCGGGTACGTCCGTTGCGGTCTAGAAGGAATTTTGGGGTGATGCGAGCACTATAAAATTAACTTAATGCACACCCAGTGACGGCGGATCGGAGGGAGAACGGAGGAAGCCTTTTAGTCCGGTTCATAGCTCGTTCCGGTCCATCCGGACGGCAAGCGAGAGAGGCCCCTCTCTCGTTCAACAACATCTGGCCCCAGATGTTGTGGTACAAATGTGTCGCTAGCGGAGCATACGTCCGTCGCTCGGGACGCTCCGTTGTATAGGCAGTCCGCTGAGACTGCTAAGGCTTCCTCTTCTCGTCAGCGCACACGACCGCACCTTGGCTGCGTGACCGCCGATATATTACCAGCTTCGCCGATCAAGGATTCTTCGGCGACCAGGTCACACCATCCGGCAGCCAGGGATTCGAGACCGATGGACTCCGGACGTTCGCATAGGAAAAGTATGCGGGAGCCATCTGATGCGGAGCTGCCCTCGGCGAAGCAGCAATAGACTGCGCCTCCGCAGGTCTCGACGCCGGACATTCTTGTGCACATAGCACAGCTTATCGCAGCATCCCAGCAGCCGACAGAAACGGTGTCGGATCGAGAATTATCCGACAGCGCTGGGTCGGTAGCCGGGGACTCGAGGCCTGCAGACTCCGGACGTTCGCATAGGAAGTGTGCGGGAGTCAACGTACACGGAGCTTCCAGCGGCAATGCATCGTAAGTCCGCTACTGCACAGGCCTCGGGAACGGACGTGCTTTCCTTAATAGCACAGTTTATCGCAGCATCCCAGCATCAACTGAATCTGTCGCATATATTTTATCCGACGATGCTGGGTCGGGACGCTCCGCGGAAGCGGGTACGGACGTCCGAAAGTTTCATCCGGTCCGACGGGATACCGTAAGGGATTCGGAGGATTTCAAGCTTTCCCTTTCGGAACAACATATGCTGCGATGCCGGATAAGAAACTGATAGCGTCGGTGGACTTAGAAATTTTTGGTTCGGTTCAGGGACATCGTCCCTCAGTTCCGACATAGTCCAATAATGTCACACAAACTTTCGAATTATTGAACGACGCTATATATATTATTATTTTATGCTTGCTATCCAAGCATTTCTGGTTTCTTGTTCGAAGAGTTATGGAGATGTCTTTCTAAAGTGTGCCTCTGTCGTCATAGTTAATGAAGAGTTAGCGGCAATAAGTGCTCATGGAATATGTCTATCGCTTACGGAGTGACATTCGCTAGCTCACCCGGTGTAGCGTACATTCATCGAATGGTTCGGCTGCCGGGTTCGTCCGTTGCGGTCTAGGAAGGAGATTTGGGTGATGCGAGCACTTTAATTACTTTAGTACTCACCCAGTGACGGCAGATTGAGGACAGATCGGAGGAAGCCAACAACATAGGGGACCGCATGTTGTGGTTCAGATATTTTACATTCGGAGCATATGTCCGTTGCTCGGGACGCTCCGTTATATTGACAGTCCGAGAGACTGTCTTTAATGCTTCCTCATCCTCACAGCAGGGCACACGACCGCACATTGGCTACGTGACCTCGAGTATCCGATCAGTTTCGGCATTCAGTGATTCCACAGCGAATAGGTCGCGCCATCCGGTAGCCAAGGGACACGAGGCCTATACACTCCGTTCGCTCGCATATTGGAAGTATGCACGGGGTAACGATCTCGGAGCTTCCTGCGGCAATGCATCGTAAGACCGCTTCTCCTCAGGCCTCAGTGATGGACGTGCTATCCGAGTTAGCACAGTTGTTTCGCAGCATCCCAGCAATTGACAGTTTCTCGGTCGAATCAGGAATTATCCGACGGCGCTGGGTCGGTGCGGTCCGCGGTTGCATCAAGCTACGGACGACCGAACGCTTTATAGGGTCCGACAGGATGGCGAAAGGGATTCGAAAGATTTCGAGTTTTCCCTTTAGTAGTATCGGAAGATGCCTTTCATATCTTCTGGCATTTCTTCCAGTGATTATTTTTCGGACTTCATTGCTGCGATCTTGGATAAGAGACTTATAGCGTCATTGGACTCGGATTTTTCGATCGGTACAGGGACTTTGTCCCTGACTTACCGACGCAGTCCAATATTGTCATTACAACATGTGTTTTATTTTTCGACGCTATATATTTATATATATATACAAGCCTGCTACTAAGCATGATAGTTTAGTTTCTTGTCCGCGTGGCTCATTTCTGCCATTTTATCTTTTTTTACAAATAGTTTATTTTGGCAGAGCAGGGCATACCGAGAGTTCATATGCGTCTAGACGGTGTGATTAAAGACTGCATATATTCTTTTTCGCCGTTTATGTCTTTTCCAATTTCAATGTTGGGAACGACATTATGTATAGTAGACTTAATTTAGACGCTTTATTATACGTAATCCGCCTTACTGAGGCGTTATCATTACGTCTTCAAGAAAAGATTTACGGGATATTATTCTCAATGTAATTTCTTTTGAGGGCAGTAGTTTGTTCACGTATAACTCCGCCCTTCAGTGGCTGATTGGAGTTGGTTAGACGTGACGCAGCCCTAGCTACATCCACGCGTGGATAGTAGGTTAAGAACTCTCTCAGAGTCGCTTCGTTCTCGGAGGAGCTTCTCTTCGACGGCAACTTTCCGGCAATCCATGAATTGCTCGATTTATTCATTCTCTTGTCTATCTAGTGTTACAAGAGATTCAGACTGGGGCAAACATTCGGTGGTTGACTCAGAGAGTGCCGCCGCAGTTGCCGGACCCGAGTGTGGCTGTTATGACGGTTGCCAGTCAAACAGATTGGGATATATACTGATCCCTACGGATTCGAAGTGCCAGGGTCTTTGGGTTCCGCAGTCTTTTAGCTATCAGTTTAACTTCCGCGGAATAATGTTTTTTAGGCTTGCTTTATGTCATTGCATGAACATTATTCAGAAACGCATGCCCAAATTCCTGTCCTTTAATTCGACAGTAGTGGCGTATCTCCGGAACCAGGGAGGCACTCTTTCGTTTCCGTTATTCAATTTAATGGAAAGAATCTGTCTGTTGGTTATAGTACACCAAGTTCAGTTTTGGTCCGTCATATTCTGGGTCGTCTGATTGTTTTATCGCACTCCCGTTCTCTTACGGGTCGCTTGTTGCTGTCAGAATGGACTCTCAACAAACAAGTATTCAATCAGATTTGCTATCTATGGGAGCGCCCAATGATGTTTTATTTATGACACAGCTTGCTAATCAATTGCAGACGTATGTGTTGGCTTGTCCAGATCTCTGAGCTAATACTGTTAACGCTCTATTGATCTATAGGACGGAATGATAGGATACGCGTATCCTCCGGCGCTGTTGTTTTAGCAGGTATTGCTAAGATAAACAACCACAATACATTTCTGTTGATAGCATCTCTATCTTCACAGAGATCATGAGTAATTTACTCTCTTGTCTACTGTGAATCTTAACGTGAAATCTTCCTCTATGTGAGGATCTTTTTTCACTGGGTAAATCGTGTCATCTTTATCACAACCAGCAAGGTCGCAACCTTCATGTATTCCGTTGTGTGGTCCGTATTGCATTGTAAGCACTGTACTGGACGAGCTTTGGACGCGATTTCTTACTATAGGAGATCCTCTTCTTCGCTATTCTATGCGACTAAAGTGGAGGCTCTTCCGTCGTGGTGTAGGGATCATTATGTTCATATTGTTGATCCCTCCATACTACTCATTGCTATTTTTTAGTATACTTGTTTCACAAGATCTACTGCAGCCTGTTGTTATTTAGGTTATAGGTTTATGTTACCTCATACCTATGCACTCTACGATAGTTTACATTTGAGTCTTTTGTCTCTTTATCTAAGTCAGTTAGTAACTTTTTGATAAATAGACTTAGAATCTTTAGATTAAATTCCTATACGGATTTTAACTTCGGTTCTTATTTAGCTAAGTAATCATTTGAGCCTCTGGAAACAGTAGTTTTCAAATTCTGACCTTTTAGACAGTAATTCTGTTGGTTTCTCTTTTACTGTAGAGTCAGTGAGTTTCATGCACTATCGATGGATGATTTTCACTTTCATAGTTTCGGAATCAATACTTCCGTTACTATTTAGGTTGGATTGTTGCATAAGAGTTAGGCTTCTATTATCCGGAACCTATTATTTTAAGGTCCTTCTGTCTTCGTATGGGCATAGGCCTTTACTCTTTCCGGGTACAGTTTATGTATTTATAAACAGATATCTGTTTATTACAAGGGCGTAAGCTTCTTCTGTCTTTGATGTCTAGTAGAAGGACGTTACGCTCCATTTTATTGTTAATGGATTCTATTAACTAGCGTACTGCTTATGGTATATCATTGGCTTAGCAGTTGTGCTTAAGATTTCGGCTCATGAAGTAAGAGTTCTTCTACTTCTTGGGCTTACATTAATAGTGTTGCTATTATAGATTTTTGAAGGCTGCTCATTGCGCTCAGCCATCCACATTCATGAATTTTATCTCAGAAATATCGAGTCCATTTCTGGAGGCCTCTATTGTTAGGTCTATTATCTACTGCTCAGAATGTCATTCACTTAACAGTTGCTACTATAGCTAGGTAGGCTGTCTGTTTCGGCAGTGTCTCCGTTCGGCTGCCCTCTTTGCTCTGGGCTATTTGACCCAGGGCAAGAAAAAGGGGGGGGGGGGGGGAGGGTGTTCCCTTGGGTCACCTGTTTTTACTATGAAAACAAGGGGATACCTCCTCCGGAGTTAGTAATTCTGAGCTGTTATTGGGATGGTGGTTTAGTGAGAAGTTTAAGTTTATAAAATTCATTCAAGTCTTAGTTTTTAAAGTATAGCTTTTGAATATTGCATATGTCAACGGACATGATTATGCAATTCTCACACACTTTTAGGAGTATAAGAGTCTCTATTCTCTAGACTTACTTTATTATTGGCTTACTTTAAAAATTATTAGTATAAGGATTATTGGATATTAATAGAGTACATGGATGTATGAAGCTCAATTTTTGGAAGGTGTTGTATCTTTCTAATTTATCATAAATAAGAAAGATACATGTAAGGCCTATTACTTCTTTTCCCTACAGGGGATGACTCTATTTTATTTTATTGAGCGTATTCCATTTTGCTCTATGTCCTTGGCCCTCCAGCCTTTTTACTATTCAGCTATGTCTGGGTCATTGGTACAGTATAAAAATGTTAAAAAATTTATAGTAATTTATATATTTTTTATACTTACCAATGACCCAGACGGGGATGGCCCTCCCAGGAGTTGGGAACTCTTGCCTCCCCGCTGAGTACATAGCGCTTACCAGGCACTGGTTATTAGAATGATAAATGGCGCCAATTTCGGAACGTCCTTGACACTGCGCATGCGCAGTAGGGGCGAAGTGTGGAGGGCCTTTCAGGACATGTTTTCTTTAGTTTTAGATGCAAATTTTGGGGATTGGGGGGCAAAATTTGTGTTTGGCCCTATATTTTAAGAGTTAGCACCAGCTATGTCTGGGTCATTGGTAAGTATAAAAAATATATAAATTACTATAAATTTTTTAACGTTCATGATTAGCCATAGTCCATAAGCATGTGACCTTAAACACCAATAAATAAATAGATGCACGGTTGAAAACATAACAAAAGACTTTCACAGTTTTTTCCTCCCAAATCATAGTTTATCAGACCTGGAAATAACCCAAGTCAAAATATAGGGAGTTACGTCGATCATAAAATTTGAAGGACTGTAGGATTAAATTATCATTGATCTACTTGTCCAGTTATGTTTTGAGTTGACTATTCACAGACTGCCGCTTTGTACTTTATGCAAAAATGTATGCATTCCAGATTGAAAGGAATAAAACCCCCAATCACTAGAATGAGCTTGTGCCAACAAAGTGTTGTATATTCTAACCCTTTACCTAACAAATTGGCCACATGCACCAAGTAATTTACAAATTCAACATTTACAAAAAAAAATTTTCTCAAAGTTTCAACAAAGCCTCAAATGATCCCTCACTTGAATGAGCTTGATGGCTCACGTGATATGGTTTTGTTGAAAATTTTGAAATTTAAAAAAAAAAATTCTTTTTAACTGGTTGAGTACTAGAAGCCACTATCATGGCTTTATTGAAAAGTGCTGAAAGCCACTTTAGTGGGTTTACACTGTATTCATTATCTCATTTGCTCAGTAGTTGAAACACAAAAAATGTTTAACCCTTTTCTTAACATGAAAAGCAGACGACACTTGCAAACAAAATTCTTGAATAACTAATATTTTTCATTTTTTGTCTCAAAGACATAGGTTATGACCCATCATTGGAACGAGCTCGATGAACTCGTTCCAAAGAGGGGTCATAACCTATGTTTTTGAGACAAAAAATGAAAAAAATAATGAAATTTAATTGGCGATTTTTGTGAATAGCGCTGGCCGGTTTTGGCCGTTACGTTGGGTAAAGGGTTAAGCAAATTGTTTTAGTACAATTTATTGGAAAGTGTCTCTTGGCACTCTCCAAAAAATTGTAACAAAACAATTGTTTATGAACAAAGTTACAACAATGGGGCTTCTTTTGCTCAGTATGGTACACTTGAGAAAAAAATACTTGCATTACAAATCACCTTTGAAAAATAATTTAGCACTTGGCCAGTTAAACAACAAGTTTTGATGTCATCCATGTTGGCTAAAGGGTTGATGTAAAAAATGGAAAGTTCTAGTTATTCAGACAAAACCATTTGTCAGTGTTATCAGCTAGTCATGACAAGTAAAATCGGTAACATAATTTGTCAGTGTTATCAGCTAGTCATGACAAGTAAAATCGGTAACATAATTTGTCAGTGTTATCAGCTAGTCATGACAAGTAAAATTGGTAACTTAATTTGTCACTGTTATCAGCTAGTCATGACAAGTAAAATCGGTAACATAATTTGTCAGTGTTATCAGCTAGTCATGACAAGTAAAATCGGTAACATAATTTGTCAGTGTTATCAGCTAGTCATGACAAGTAAAATCGGTAACATAATTTGTCAGTGTTATCAGCTAGTCATGACAAGTAAAATTGGTAACATAATTTATCAGTGTTATCAGCTAGTCATGACAAGTAAAATCGGTAACATAATTTGTCAGTGTTATCAGCTAGTCATGACAAGTAAAATCAGTAACATAATTTGTCAGTGTTATCAGCTAGTCATGACAAGTAAAATCAGTAACATAATTTCCTGTTTTAGATTATTCTGTGAATTAGTTGCATTTTTGGTTCATCTTCGAATTTCAGATGAGGATTCAAAAGTTGAGACTGCAAGTGATGGAAGGAGTTCAGAAGCCATGGATGTAAATAATAGTATTTGTGAGGAGACAGAAGAAAGAAAAACAGCCAAACGTTTATGCAAATCTGGTGAGTTTAACTGTAAGGCCCAACATCTAAAGTCATGTTGACTTGAAAATAGAAGTATGTTTGACTTATTGGAAAAAAAAATTCCAAACTCTCAGATGTCAAGATCTGTTTTCAAGACTAGATTCGAAAGATAAATAGAGCATTTATTCTGTAATCTCTTGTTTGAAAAAGCTCTGTTAAACACAGTATTTAGAGGATATTACTTCAATAATTTCATATTGGCCAAGATATCAGTCTTGACAGAACATCATATACTACTCAAAGTTTGCTAAACACCAAGTATATCCAACTACATGTTTTACGTTTTAGTTGAAATATTGTAATGAAAAGTGTATATATATTTTTATACTGTACCAATGACCCAGACATAGCTGGTGCTAACTCTTAAAATATAGGGCCAAACACAAATTTTGCCCCCCAATCCCCAAAATTTGCATCTAAAACTAAAGAAAACATGTCCTGAAAGGCCCTCCACACTTCGCCCCCACTGTGCATGCGCAGTGTCAAGGACGTTCCGAAATTGGCGCCATTAATCATTCTAAGTTTGGCCCTTCATCAGTTAACATCTGACTGATCTTTGTGCTTATAAATCTCAGTTTAAATGATGCCAGACACATAAATATTAGTGGAATGGTGATTCTAAGGAGGATAGAGAAGGAGGAGAGGAAAAGAATGTGTGACAGAATATTATCAGGGCTGTAACTTAAAATTTTTTAATGAAATTATGTTAAGTTACCTATTTTCAAGGCAGCAGCCATTTTGTTGTCATTCTGATTATTTAGTTACACTGTTTTTTTTTTAAGTGTTTTCCTCTCTCCCTGTCCTTTAAGTTCCCCCTTGCTATTCTCCCATGCTTTTGGCATAGTTTTTGTAATTATTATTACTAAATTTTCTTGGGAGTTTTAGCTGAATAACAGAATGAATTCTGTTCTTTCCCCATGTTTACGTCTTCACCTAGGGGTGGTTAGGCGTTGTGTTCTGCATCTACCATCTGATGTTCTGCAGTTTCTTCCCTGGAAGTCTCTGTTTTGCATCAGATAGTGTATTTTTGGTAACTGATTTCGGGCCTGGGTGCCTGGAGTCTTATTTTAGTGTTTTTGCACTCATTGTTTACATTTACAACAGCCCTCTGTGTGAGGGGGGGATTTCTAAAATAATATCTTGATGTTATTTTAATCATAACTAGATACATTATTATTGTTCGTAAGTGTTGAATAAATTGTTTAAAATATTTTTAAAATTTTTGTCCACACTTAGGCTTGGGATCCATTGGGGCTCAACGTTATTTTTTCAAAATATTTTGATTTCAATTATTTTTTCTATATCAATGGATCATATTATTATTATGTATTTTGATTGCCAGGGGTTAGTGCGAGTACCAGGACTTGTTTTCTTTTCACATTGAAAGGATATTGATCAATTGTTTTAAGAGGAAGTCTTCCTCTGACTTTATTATCATTCTATATGTGGTCAGTGTACTCGCATTAACTCCTGTTCTGTATCGTATGATTTCGATGACAATATGGGAAGCGTATGTCACGGTATGTTGTTGGGGATTTGGACACTCCGGTCCTTTCCCCGCAGGGTCACTCTACTTTATCAATTTCTATTTCAGACGATCAAGATTAGGGTGATGTATCTGTGATGTCTTCCAACAGTGTGCCTCCGTCGTCACAATTAATGAAGGGCTAGCGGAAAAGTGCTCATGTAAATACGCCAATTGCCTAAGAGGACCCTAGTAGGTTCGACGGCCTTTGACGTCCGCTAGCTCGCCCGGTGTAGCGTCCATTCACCGAATGGTTCGGCAGCCGGGTTCGTCCGTTGCGGTCTAGAAGGATTTTTGGGGTGATGCGAGCACTATAAACTAACCTAATGCACACCCAGTGACGGCGGATCGGAGGGAGAACGCAGGAAGCCTTTTAGTCCGGTTCATAGCTCGTTCCGGTCCATCTGGACGGCAAGCGAGAGAGGCCCCTCTCTCGTTCAACAACATCTGGCCCCAGATGTTGTGGTACAAAATGTGTCGTAAGCGGAGCATACGTCCGTCGCTCGGGACGCTCCGTTGTATAGGCAGTCCGCTGAGACTGCTAAGGCTTCCTCTTCTCGTCAGCGCACACGACCGCACCTTGGCTGCGTGACCGCCGATATATTACCAGCTTCGCCGATCAAGGATTCTTCGGCGACCAGGTCACACCATCCGGTAGCCAGGGACACGAGGCCTGCAGACTCCGGACGTTCGCATAGGAAGTGTGCGGGAGTCAACGTACACGGAGCTTCCGGCGGCAATGCATCGTAAGACCGCTACTGCACAGGCCTCGGGAACGGACGTGCTTTCCTTAATAGCACAGTTTATCGCAGCATCCCAGCATCAACTGAATCTGTCGCATATATTTTATCCGACGATGCTGGGTCGGGACGCTCCGCGGAAGCGGGTACGGACGTCCGAAAGTTTCATCCGGTCCGACGGGATACCGAAAGGGATTCGGAGGATTTCGAGCTTTCCCTTTCGGAACAACATATGCTGTTGTGTATGTCATCTGACTTGGTCTTCTACAGCTTCTTTCGTCGGACCAGAATGCTGCGATGCCGGATAAGAAACTGATAGCGTCGGTGGACTTAGAAATTTTTGGTTCGGTTCAGGGACATCGTCCCTCAGTTCCGACATAGTCCAATAATGTCACACAAACTTTTGAATTATTGAACGACGCTATATATATATTATTATTTTATGCTTGCTAACCAAGCATTTCTGGTTTCTTGTTCGAAGAGTTATGGCGATGTCTTTCAAAAGTGTTCCTCTGTCGTCATAGTTAATGAAGAGTTAGCGACAATAAGTGCTCATGGAATATGTCTATCGCCTACGGAGTGACATTCGCTAGCTCACCCGGTGTAGCGTACATTCATCGAATGGTTCGGCTGCCGGGTTCGTCCGTTGCGGTCTAGGAAGGAGATTTGGGTGATGCGAGCACTTTAATTACTTTAGTACTCACCCAGTGACGGCAGATTGAGGACAGATCGGAGGAAGCCTGTTAGTCCGGTTCCTGGCTTGTCCAGGTCCGTCCGGGCTGTGAGCGAGAGAGGTCCCTCTCTCGCCCAACAACATAGGGGACCGCATGTTGTGGTTCAGATATTTTACATTCGGAGCATATGTCCGTTGGTCGGGACGCTCCGTTATATTGACAGTCCGAGAGACTGTCTTTAATGCTTCCTCATCCTCACAGCAGGGCACACGACCGCACATTGGCTACGTGACCTCGAGTATCCGATCAGTTTCGGCATTCAGTGATTCCACGGCGAATAGGTCGCGCCATCCGGTAGCCAAGGGACACGAGGCCTATACACTCCGTTCGCTCGCATATTGGTAGTATGCACGGGGTAACGATCACGGAGCTTCCAGCGGCAATGCATCGTAAGACCGCTTCTCCTCAGGCCTCAGTGACGGACGTGCTATCCGAGTTAGCACAGTTGTTTCGCAGCATCCCAGCAATTGATAGTTTCTTGGTCGAATCAGGAATTATCCGACGGCGCTGGGTCGGTGCGGTCCGCGGTTGCATCAGGTACGGACGACCGAACGCTTTATAGGGTCCGACAGGATGGCGAAAGGGATTCGAAAGTTTTTGAGTTTTCCCTTTAGTAGTATCGGAAGATGCCTTTCATATCTTCTGGCATTATCTTCCAGTGATTATTATTTCGGACTTCATTGCTGCGATCTTGGATAAGAGACTTATAGCGTCATTGGACTCGGATTTTTCGATCGGTTCGGGGACATTGTCCCTGACTTACCGACGCAGTCCAATATTGTCATTACAACATGTGTTTTATTTTTCGACGCTATATATATATATACAAGCCTGCTACTAGCATGATAGTTTAGTTTCTTGTCCGCGTTGCTCATTTCTGCCATTTTATCATTTATACAAATAGTTTATTTTGGCAGAGCAGGGCATACCGAGAGTTCATATGCGTCTTGACGGTGTGATTAAAAACTGCATATATTCTTTTTCGCCGTTTATGTCTTTTCCAATTTCAATGTTGGGAACGACATTATGTATAGTAGACTTAACTTAGACTCTTTATTATACGTAATCCGCCTTACTGAGGCGTTATCATTACGTCTTCAAGAAAAGATTTACGGGATATTATTCTCAATGTAATTTCTTTTGAGGGCAGTAGTTTGTTCACGTATAACTCTGCCCTTCAGTGGCTGATTGGAGTTAGTTAGACGTGACGCAGCCCTAGCTACATCCACTCGCGTGGATAGTAAGGTTAAGAACTCTCTCAGAGTCGCTTCGTTCTCGGAGGAGCTTCTCTTCGACGGCAACTTTTCGGCAATTCATGAATTGCTCGATTTACACGTTCTCTTGTCTATCTAGTGTTACAAGAGATTCAGACTGGGGCAAACATTCGGTGGTTGACTCAGAGAGTGCCGCCGCAGTTGCCGGACCCAAGTGTGGCTGTTATGACGGTTGCCAGTCAAACAGATTGGGATATAATACTGATCCCTACGGATTCGAAGTGCCAGGGTCTTTGGGTTCCGCAGTCTTTTAGCAATCAGTTTTCTTCCGCAGAATAATGTTGTTTAGGCTTGCTTTATGTCATTGCATGAACATTATTCAGAAACGCATGCCCAAATTCCTGTCCTTTAATTCGACAGTAGTGGCGTATCTCCGGAACCAGGGAGGCACTCTTTCGTTTCCGTTATTCAATTTAATGGAAAGAATCCGTCTGTTGGTTATAGTACACCAAGTTCAGTTTTGGTCCGTCATATTCCGGGTCGTCTGATTGTTTTATCGGACTCCCGTTCTCTTACGGGTCGCTTGTTGCTGTCAGAATGGACTCTCAACAAACAAGTATTCAATCAGATTTGCTATCTATGGGAGCGCCCAATGATGATTTATTTATGACACAGCTTGCTATCAATTGCAGACGTATGTGTTGGCTTGTTCAGATCTCTGAGCTAATATTCTTAACGCTCTATTGATCTATAGGACGGAATGATAGGATACGCGTATCCTCCGGCACTGTTGTTTTAGCAGGTATTGCTAAGATAAACAACCACAATACATTTCTGTTGATAGCATCTCTATCTTCACAGAGATCATGAGTAATTTTCTCTCTTGTCTACTGTGGGTCTTAACGTGAAATCTTCCTCTATGTGAGGATCTTTTTCACTGGGTAAATCGTGTCATCTTTATCACAACCTGCAAGGTCGCAACCTTCATGTATTCCGTTGTGTGGTCCGTATTGCATTGTAAGCACTGTACTGGACGAGCTTTGGACGCGATTTCTTACTATAGGAGATCCTCTTCTTCGCTATACTATGCGGCTAAAGTGGAGGCTCTTCCGTCGTGGTGTAGGGATCATTATGTTCATATTGTTGATCCCTCCATACTACTCATTGCTATTTTTTAGTATACTTGTTTCACAAGATCTACTGCAGCCTGTTATTATTTAGGTTATAGGTTTATGTTACCTCATACCTATGCACTCTACGATAGTTTACAATTGAGTCTTTTGTCTCTTTATCTAAGTCAGTTAGTAACTTTTTGATAAATAGACTTAGAATCTTTAGATTAAATTCCTATACGGATTTTAACTTCGGTTCTTATTTAGCTAAGTAATCATTTGAGCCTCTGGAAACAGTAGTTTTCAAATTCTGACCTTTTAGACAGTAATTCTGTTGGTTTCTCTTTTACTGTAGAGTCAGTGAGTTTCATGCACTATCGATGGATGATTTTCACTTTCATAGTTTCGGAATCAATACTTCCGTTACTATTTAGGTTGGATTGTTGCATAAGAGTTAGGCTCCTATTATCCGGAACCTATTATTTTAAGGTCCTTCCGTCTTCGTATGGGCATAGGCCTTTACTCTTTCCGGGTACAGTTTATGTATTTATAAACAGATTTCTGTTTATTACTATGGGCGTAAGCTTCTTCTGTCTTTGATGTCTAGTAGAAGGACGTTACGCTCCTTTTTTTTTGTTAATGGATTCTATTAACTATCGGTACTGCTTATAGTATATCATTGACTTAGCAGTTGTGCTTAAGATTTCGGCTCATGAAGTAAGAGTTCTTCTACTTCTTGGGCTTACATTAATAGTGTCGCTATTATAGATTTTTGAAGGCCGCTCATTGCGCTCAGCCATCCACATTCATGAATTTTATCTCAGAAATATCGAGTCCATTTCTGGAGGCCTCTATTGTTAGGTCTATTATCTACTGCTCAGAATGTCATTCACTTAACAGTTGCTACTATAGCTAGGTAGGCTGTCTGTTTCGGCAGTGTCTCCGTTCGGCTGCCCTCTTCGCTCTGGGCTATTTGACCCAGGGCAAGAAAAAGGGGGGGGGGGAGGGTGTTCCCTTGGGTCACCTGTTTTACTATGAAAACAAGGGGATACCTCCTCCGGAGTTAGTAATTCTGAGCTGTTATTGGGATGGTTGTTTACTGAGAAGTTTAGGTTTTTAAAATTCATTCAAGTCTTAGTTTTTAAAGTATAGCTTTTGAATATTGCATATGTCAACGGACATGATTATGCAATCCTCAGACACTTTTAGGAGTATAAGAGTCTCTATTCTCTAGACTTACTTATTTATTGGCTTACTTTAAAAATTATTAGTATAAGTATTATATTGGATATTAATAGAGTACATGGATGTATGAAGCTCAATTTTGGAAGGTGTTGTATCTTTCTAATTTATCATAAATAAGAAAGGTACATGTAAGGCCTATTACTTCTTTTTCCCTACAGGGGATGACTCTATTTTATTTTATTGAGCGTATTCCATTTTGCTCTATGTCCTTGGCCCTCCAGCCTTTTTACTATTCAGCTATGTCTGGGTCATTGGTACAGTATAAAAATGTTAAAAAATTTATAGTAATTTATATATTTTTTATACTTACCAATGACCCAGACGGGGATGGCCCTCCCAGGAGTTAGGAACTCTTGCCTCCCCGCTGAGTACATAGCGCTTACCAGGCACTGGTTATTAGAATGATTAATGGCGCCAATTTCGGAACGTCCTTGACACTGCGCATGCGCAGTGGGGGCGAAGTGTGGAGGGCCTTTCAGGACATGTTTTCTTTAGTTTTAGATGCAAATTTTGGGGATTGGGGGGCAAAATTTGTGTTTGGCCCTATATTTTAAGAGTTAGCACCAGCTATGTCTGGGTCATTGGTAAGTATAAAAAATATATAAATTACTATAAATTTTTTAACTTTTTATTTAATTATATCTTTAATGATTTAAGTACAGAAATTAAGATTTTATTTGTGTTTGACATTATTTTTTAGCTTTTGAATATGATAACCATGGAAAATGGATATTATTGGTAAAAGAGGAAATTTTTCAATATGCCAAAAAGTTGACGGAGCGAACTGGTATGGCTTCAAGATCGAGTATGAGATCCATTATTGTTAATTACAGCTTGACAACACCTTCTCTGTGCAGTTAATGTACCACGTTCAAGGACACAGAGCTCTGTACGTCCTTCCCTGCTGATGGCGACCAAGACCATGATTGACCCTCCACCATAGTGGTCATGCTCAGCAATGTTGGCTGCATGGAATCGCTCTCCATACCCTAGAACACCTATCTGTGTGGTCTAGGCAGTACCTTGACTCAACTGTAAAAAGGACAGGTCGCCAATCTTCTCTGGTCCATCCAACATGGTCCATGGCCCATTCATATCGTACCTGACGGTGGTTCTGGGACAGCGGAATGCAAATACATGGTCTTCTCGGTCGGAGACCACCTTTGTGCAACCTTGCCTGGATAGTTTGCATCGAAACATTTACCCCGGGTGCATTCTGAAGGTCACTGTGAAGCTGGGTTGCTGCGGCAAAGCGGTTCCTATGGCCTGAATGATCAAAAACCGGTCTTCAGCTGCAGATGTTGTCCTGTCTCCGCCACCACCATGCCGCCTTACTGTGTGCCATACTGCTGAAATCTTGCCCAGGCTCTGGTGATCGCCATGTGGTGCACACCAAGGGCTTCACCAACCTGATGATGGTTAGCCCCTTGCTCCACCATCCCTACAGCCCGACACATTTCTGCTTCAGACAAATGTCTTCTTACATTTGCATTTGCCATATTCAATCATTAAATCACAAGGGTTTGTGTTGAAATGAAGATTGAATACCCTACACATGTCATGTACATGTAGACAGTACTCGAAAATATCATGAAAATAAAACAGTAATAAAAAAAGCAATTTGAAAAATCATTTCTCCATTTCTGCAACAAATATTCTCTGGTTGGTCATTCACTGACTAGCAAAAACATCAAACCTGTAATGAAAGGCCACCTGTCTTGAGAGACCACTTTTGCTCAGCAAATGGGGTGATCTCTCAAGACAGGTTCTGCTGTATTTTTAATCTTAAGTTTACTCAAAGTTATTAAAACTAACTTGGAATCGTCTCAAAAATTGTCCAAAAGTGCTTTGAAAATGACTTTAATGTGCTTTGAAACTTTTTGAATTAACTTCATCTTTGAGATGATGAACCGTGTAATATGATTCCATTTTTTTTTATTTTATAGTGATGAAATGGATAATAAGTAGCACAGGAAAGAATTTAATACCAGCTCCGCCTGAAGTTATACAATTGTTACCTCTAGTAAGTTTGTTTGTAGATTTTTATACTGTACCAATGACCCAGACATAGCTGGTGCTAACTCTTAAAAATATAGGGCCAAACACAAATTTTGCCCCACCAATCCCCAAAATTTACATCTAAAACCAAAGAAAACATGTCCTGAATGGCCCTCCATACTTCACCTCTACTGCGCATGCGCAGTGTCAAGGACATCCCGAAATTGGCACCATTAATCATTCTTTGTTTGGCCCTTCATCAGTTAACATCTGACTGATCTTTGTGCTTGTAAATCTCATTTTAAATGATGCCAGACACATAGATATTAGTGAAATGGTGATTCTAAGGAGGATATAGAAGGAGGAGAGGAAAAATGAGTGACAGAAAATAATCAGGGCTGTAACTTAAAATTTTTTTGATGAAATTATGTTAAGTTACCTATTTTCGAGGCAACAGCCTGTTGTGGTCATTCTTGTTATCAAGATTACACTGCTTATTCAGTGTTTTCCTCTCTCCCTTTCCTTTAAGTCCCCTCTTGCTATTCTCCCATGCTTTTGGCATATTTTCTGTAATATTATTACTAAAATTTCTTGGGAGTTTTAGCTGGATAACAGAATGTATTCTGTTCTTTTCCCCATGTTTACGTCTTCACCTATGGGTGGTTAGGCGTAGTGTTCTGCATCTACCATCTGATGTTCTGCAGTTTCTTCCCTGGAAGTCTCTGTTTTGCATCAGATAGTGTATTATTGGTA
Organism: Pictodentalium vernedei; assembly: GCA_031216915.1. Classification (NCBI taxonomy): domain Eukaryota; kingdom Metazoa; phylum Mollusca; class Scaphopoda; order Dentaliida; family Dentaliidae; genus Pictodentalium; species Pictodentalium vernedei. Next base: position 475,825,477 of record CM062292.1, on the reverse strand, counting down.
ACTGTTTTCGGGCCAGGGTGCCTGGAGTCTTGATCTAGTGTTTTTATACTTATTGTTTACATTTCCAACAGCACTCTGTGTGAGGGGGGATTTCTTGAAAATAATATCTTGATGTTAATTTAATCATAACTAGACACATTATTATTGTTCATAAGTGTTGCATAAATTGTTTAAAATATTTTTAGAATTTTTGTCCACAGTTAGACTTGAGATCCATTGGGGCTCAACGTTACTTTTCAGAAACTTGGGCTGTTCTGAAAAAATATTTTTTCAAAAGTTTTTGATTCATTTATTTTTTCTATGTTAATGGATCTTGTTATTATGTATTTTGATTGTCAGGGGTTGGTGCGAGTACTTGGACTTTGTTTTCTTTTCACATTGAAAGGATATTGTTCAATTGTAATAAGAGGAAATCTTCCTCTGACTTTCATAATCATTGTATAATGTAGTCAGTGTACTCGCACTAACTCCTGTTCTGTATGTGTTGATTACGATGACAACATGGGAAGCGTGTGTCACGGTATGTTAGTGGGGAATTGGCCATTCCGGTCCTTTCCCCGCAGGGTCACTCTACTTTATCAATCTCTATTTCAGACGATCATGATCAGGGTGATGTATCCGTGATGTCTTCCAAAAAGTGTGCCTCCGTCGTCACAATTAATGAAGAGCTAGCGGAAAAGTGCTCAGGTAATACGTCAATTGCCTAAGAGGACCCTAGTAGGTTCGACGGCCTTTGACGTCCGCTAGCTCGCCCGGTGTAGCATCCATTCACCGAATGGTTCGGCAGCCGGGTTCGTCCGTTGCGGTCTAGAAAGGAGTTTTGGGTGATGCGAGCACTATAAAATATCCATGTGCACACCCAGTGACGGCGGATTACAGGGGAGAACGGAGGAAGCCTTTTAGTCCGGTTCATAGCTCGTCCAGGCCCATCCGGGCTGCGAGCGAGAGAGGCCCCTCTCTCGTACATCAACATCTGGCCCCAGATGTTGTGGTACAAAATGTCTCGCATTTGGAGCATACGTCCGCCGCTCGGGACGCTCCGTTATATAGACAGTCCGGAGAGACTGTCAATAAGGCTTCCTCATTCTCATGGCAGCGCTCACGACCGCACCTTGGCTACGTGACCTCCGATATCCAGTCAACTTCGCCAATCAGAGAATCCTCGGCGACCAGGTCACGCCATCCGATAGCCAGGGACACGAGGCCTGGAGACTCCGGACGTTCGCATAAGAAAGTATGCGGGAGTCAACGTACACGGAGCTTCCCGCGGCAAAGCATCGTAAGACCGCTTTTGCACAGGCCTCGGTGACGGACGTGCTATCCCAAATAGCACAACTTATCGCAGCATCCCAGCAACGACAGAATCTCTGTCGCATAATATTATATCCGACGACGCTGGGTCGGGACGCTCCGCGGAAGCATCAGGTGCGGACGTCCGAAAATTTCATACGGTCCGACGGGATGCCGAAAGGGATTCGGAGGTTTTCGAGCTTTCCCTTTTGGAACAACTTAAGCTGCTGTATATGTCATCCGACTTCATCTTCTAGAGGTTCTTCGTCGGACCAGAATGCTGCGATACCGGATAAGAAACTGATAGCGTCGGTTTTTTGGTTCGGTTCAGGGACATCGTCCCTCAGTTCCGACACAGTCCAATAATGTCTCAGATACGTTCAATTTATTGAACGACGCTATATATATTTTTTATATGCTTGCTATGTACAAGCATATCTGGTTTCTTGTTCGCAAAATTACTGAGATGTTTTTCAAAAGAGTGCCTCTGTCGTCATAGTTAATGAAGAGCTAGCGGCAATTAGTGCTCATGGATTACGTCAATCCCCTAAGAGGTCCCTAGTAGGATCGACGGAGTTGACATTCGCTAGCTCACCCAGTGTAGCGTCCATTCATCGAATGGTTCGGCAGTCGGGTTCGTCCGTTGTGGTCTAGGATGGAGATTTGGGTGATGCGAGCACTATAATAGACTTTAGTACACACCCAGTGATGACGGATTAGAGGAGAGATCGGAGGAAGCCTGTTAGTCCGGTTCCTAGCTCGTCCGGTCCGTCCGGGCGGTGAGCGAGAGAGGTCTCTCTATCGTGCAACAACATATGGGACCGGATGTTGTGGTACAGACATTTCACCTTCGGAGCGTATGTCCGCCACTCGGGACGCTCCGTTATATAGACAGTCCGAGTGACTGTCGATAATGCTTCCTCATCCTCACAGCAGCGCACACGACCGCACATTGGCTACGTGACCTTGAATATCCGGCCAGCTTCGGCATTCAGTGATTCCATGGCGAACAGGTCACGCCGTCCGGTAGCCAAGGGAAACGAGGCCTGCACACTCCGGTCGCTCGCATAATAGAAGTATGCACGGGGTAACGAACACGGAGCTTCCAGCGGCAATGCATCGTAAGACCGCTTCTCCACAGGCCTCAGTGACGGACGTGCTATCCAAAATAGCACAGCTTATCGTAGCATCCCAGCAAATGACAGATTCTCGGTCGGATCAGGAATAATCCGACAGCGCTGGGTCGGTACGCTCCGCTGTTGCATCAGGTGTACGGACGACCGAATATTTCATAGGGTCCGACAGGATGGCGAAAGGGATTCGGATGATTTTGAGCTTTCCCTTTCGGAACAACAGAAGCTGCCATACATTTCTTCCGGCATTATCTTCTAGAGGTTGTTCCGTCGGACTACATTGCTGCGATGCTGGATAAGAGACTAATAGCGTCATTGGACACGGAGTTTTGGATCGGTTCAGGGACATTGTCTCTGAGTTGCCGACGCAGTCCAATAATGTCTTTAGAACATTCAAATTATTGAACAACGCTATATATATATAAGCTTGCTATCAACATGCTAGTATAGTTTCTTGTCCGCAATGCTCTATTCTGCCTTTCATGAATTCTAGGAAATAATTGTTTATTGGCAGAACTGGGCTTACTGAGAGGTCCTTTGCGTCTAAGACGGCGAGACTGAAGACTGGAAATTATCTTTTTCGCCGTCTATGTCAATTCCAACCACGATGTTGGAAACGACAATGATGTATAATAGACTTAACTTAGACGCTTTATCATACGTACTCCACCTTACTGAGACATTTATCATTACGTCTTCAAGAGAAAGAATTCCAGGATATGATCCTCAATGAGATTTCTTTCAGGGGCAGTAGTTTTTCCACGTATAACTCCGCCCTTCAGTGGCAACCTGGAGTTGGTTAGACATGACGCAGGCCTAGCTACATCCACGCGCGTGGATAGTAAGGTGAAGAACTCTCTCAGAGTCGCTTCGGTCTCCGAGAAGCTTCTCTTCGACGGCAACCTTTCAGCAATCTTGAATTGCTCGATATACACGTTCTCTTGTCTATCAAGTGTAACAAGAGATTCAGATGTGGGCAAACATTCAGTGGTTGACTCAGAGAGTTCCACTGTAGTTGCCGGATCCGAGTTTTTCGATTATGACGGATATCAGTCAAACAGGTTGGGACACAATTTTTATCCCAACGGATTCGAAGTGCCAGGGTCTTTGGGTTCCGCAGTTTTTAGGCAAGCTCCTTACTTCCAAGGAAGAATATTATGTTGGCTTGCACTACGTCATTGGATGAATTTTATTCAGAAACGCATGTTCAATCCTGTCCGATAATACGACAGTAGTTGCGTATATCCGGAACCAGGGAGGCACTCATTTGGTTCCGTTATTGATTTTAACGGAAAGAATCCTTCTGTTTGTTATAGAACACCAAGTTCTGTTTCGGTTCGTCATATTCTCGGTCGTCAGATTGTATTAACAGACTCCCTTTCACGTAAGGGTCGTTTGTTGCCGTCGGAATGGACTATCAACAAACAAGTATTCAATCAGATTTGTTATCAATGGGAGCGCCCAGTGATAATTTATTTGCGACACAACTCTCCAATCAATTGTAGACGTATGTGTCACCGTGTCCGGATCCCTGAGCATATGTAGTTAACGCTCTATCGATCTAGTAGGACGCGATGATAGGATATGCGTATCCTACAGCGCTGTTGATTCAGCAAGTATTGCTAGGATTATTCATTCACAATACAGTTCTGTTGGTAGCATCTCTGTCTCCACAGAGACGGTGGATATATCTACTTAGATGTCTACTGTGGGACTTACCGTGGAAACTTCCTCCACGAGAGGATCTTTTTTTCGCTGGGGAAATCGTGTCAACTCTATCACAACCCGCAAGGTCTCAACCTTCACGTATTCCGTTGTGCGGTCCTCCTTGCATGGCAAGCATTGTACAGGACGAGCAGTGGACGCGATTCCTAACTGTAGAAGGACCTCCTCTTCGCTATACTATACGGCTAAAGTGGAGGGTCTTCCGTTGTTGGTGTAGGGATCTTTATGTTGATATTTTTTATCCCTCCATACCAGACATTGCAAACTTTCTAGTATACTTGTTTAACGAGATCATCTGCAGCCAGTTACTTTTAAAGGTTATAGGTCTATGTTATCTGATACCTATGCACACCATGATAGTTTACAATGGAGCCTAATGTCTCTTTATCTAAGTTAGTTTGAAACTTTTCGATAAGAGACCTAGAATCGTTAGATTAATTCCTATTCGGCATTTAGCTTGGGTTCTTATTAATTAAAGCAACCATTTGAACCCCTTGAGACAGCAGTTTCAAATTCTGGCCTTTTAAGGCAGCAATTCTCTTAGTCTTCTCTTCTGCTGAAGAGTCAGTGAGCTTCATGCACTATCGGTGGACGATTCTCACTTTCGTAGTATCAGGAACTCAATTACCTTTACTACTAATGTTGTATTTTTGGTTAAGAATCAGGCTCCTAATGATATCCGGAACCGATTGTTCTTAAGGTCCTTCCGTCTTCGAGCGGGCATAGGCCTTTACTCTGTCCGGATAGACCTTTATGTATTTATTAACAGATCTCAGTTTATCAGTTGGATGTAAAGCTTCTTCTGGCTCTGATGCCTAATAGAAGTGTCATTACGGTCCATTCTATTACTTAATGCATTCAGTTAACTATCGGTACTGCTTAGGATAATCTATCCTTAACTCAGCTGTCTGTGCTTAAGATTTCGGCTCATGAAGTAAGAGCTCTTCTACATCTTGGGCTGACGTATAGTTTTGCTATTATAGATTAAGTAGGCTGCATATTGGTCTCAGCCATCCACATTCACGAATTTTTATCTCAGAAATATTGTATCCATTTCTGGAGACCTGCATTATTTAAGTCCATTATCAGCTGCTCAGAAAGTCGATCACTTAACAATTTCAACTATAGCTATGTAGGCTTTATGTTCCGGCAGTGACTCCGTCCTGCTGCCCTCTTCGCTCTGGGCTATTTGACCCAGGGCAAGAAAAAAGGGGGGGGGGGGGAGGGTGTTCCCTTGGGTCACCTGTTTTATTATGAAAACAAGGGGATACCTCCTCTGGAGTTAGTAATTCTGAGCTGTTACTGGGATGGTTTCTTAAATGAAAGTTATGTTTTTAAATTCATTCATGTCATAGTTTTAAAGTATAGCATTTGAATATGTCATGTGTCAAACGGATGTTATTATACTATCCTCGGACACTTTTAAAAGAGTATAAAGAGTCTCAATTCTTTGGACTAACTTTATTTATTGGCTTACTTTAAAAATAATTAGTATAAGAATTATACTGCATATTAATAGAGAACATGGATGTTATGATGCTCAATTATAGAAGGTATTGTGTCTTTCTAATTTGTCATAAATAAGAAAGATACACGTGAAGCCTATTTCTCCTTTTCTCCTCCAGGAGATGACTCTATTTTATATAGTTGAGCTTATTGAATTTTCTTCTGTGTCCTGGGCCCTCCAGCCTTTTTACTATTCAGCTATGTCTGGGTCATTGGTACAGTATAAAAATCTTAAAAAATTTATAGTAATTTATATATTTTTATACTGTACCAATGACCCAGACATAGCTGGTGCTAACTCTTAAAATATAGGGCCAAACACAAATTTTGCCCCCCAATCCCCAAAATTTGCATCTAAAACTAAAGAAAACATGTCCAGAGAGGCCCTCCACACCTCGCCCCCACTGCGCATGCGCAGTGTCAAGGACGTTCCGAAATTGGCGCCATTTATCATTCTAAGTTTGGCCCTTCATCAGTTAACATCTGACTGATCTTTGTGCTTTTAAATCTCAGTTTAAATGATGCCAGACAAATAAATATTAGTGAAATGGTGATTCTAAGGAGGATAGAAAAGGAGGAGAGGAAAAGAATGTGTGACAGAATATTATCAGGGCTGTAACTTAAAATTTTTTAATGAAATTATGTTAAGTTACCTATTTTCAAGGCAGCAGCCATTTTGTTGTCATTCTGATTATTTAGTTACACTGTTTTTACAAGTGTTTTTCCTCTCTCCCTGTCCTTTAAGTTCCCCCTTGCTATTCTCCCATGCTTTTGGCATAATTTCTGTAATTATTATTACTAAAATTTCTTGGGAGTTTAGCTGAATAACAGAATGAATTCTGTTCTTTCCCCATGTTTACGTCTTCACCTACGGGTGGTTAGGCGTTGTGTTCTGCATCTACCATCTGATGTTCTGCAGTTTCTTCCCTGGAAGTCTCTGTTTTGCATCAGATGGTGTATTTTTGGTAACTGATTTCGGGCCTGGGTGCCTGGAGTCTTATTTTAGTGTTTTTACACTCATTGTTTACATTTACAACAGCCCTCTGTGTGAGGGGGGGATTTCTAAATAATAATATCTTTATGTTATTTCAATCATAACTAGATACATTATTATTGTTCGTAAGTGTTGAATAAATTGTTTAAAATATTTTTAAAATTTTTGTCCACACTTAGGCTTGGGATCCATTGGGGCTCAACGTTACTTTTCAGAAACTTGGGCTGTTCTGAAAAAATATTTTTTCAAAATATTTTGATTTCAATTATTTTTTCTATATTAATGGATCATATTATTATTATGTATTTTGATTGCCAGGGGTTAGTGCGAGTACCAGGACTTGTTTTCTTTTCACATTGAAAGGATATTGATCTATTGTTTTAAGAGGAAGTCTTCCTCTGACCTTATTATCATTCTATATGTGGTCAGTGTACTCGCATTAACTCCGGTTCTGTATCGTATGATTTCGATGACAATATGGGAAGCGTATGTCACGGTATGTTGTTGGGGATTTGGACACTCCGGTCCTTTCCCCGCAGGGTCACTCTACTTTATCAATTTCTATTTCAGACGATCAAGATTAGGGTGATGTATCTGTGATGTCTTCCAACAGTGTGCCTCCGTCGTCACAATTAATGAAGGGCTAGCGGAAAAGTGCTCATGTTATACGCCAATTGCCTAAGAGGACCCTAGTAGGTTCGACGGCCTTTGACGTCCGCTAGCTCGCCCGGTGTAGCGTCCATTCACCGAATGGTTCGGCAGCCGGGTTCGTCCGTTGCGGTCTAGAAGGAATTTTGGGGTGATGCGAGCACTATAAAATTAACTTAATGCACACCCAGTGACGGCGGATCGGAGGGAGAACGGAGGAAGCCTTTTAGTCCGGTTCATAGCTCGTTCCGGTCCATCCGGACGGCAAGCGAGAGAGGCCCCTCTCTCGTTCAACAACATCTGGCCCCAGATGTTGTGGTACAAATGTGTCGTTAGCGGAGCATACGTCCGTCGCTCGGGACGCTCCGTTGTATAGGCAGTCCGCTGAGACTGCTAAGGCTTCCTCTTCTCGTCAGCGCACACGACCGCACCTTGGCTGCGTGACCGCCGATATATTACCAGCTTCGCCGATCAAGGATTCTTCGGCGACCAGGTCACACCATCCGGCAGCCAGGGATTCGAGACCGATGGACTCCGGACGTTCGCATAGGAAAAGTATGCGGGAGCCATCTGATGCGGAGCTGCCCTCGGCGAAGCAGCGATAGACTGCGCCTCCGCAGGTCTCGACGCCGGACATTCTTGTGCACATAGCACAGCTTATCGCAGCATCCCAGCAGCCGACAGAAACGGTGTCGGATCGAGAATTATCCGACAGCGCTGGGTCGGTAGCCGGGGACTCGAGGTCTGCAGACTCCGGACGTTCGCATAGGAAGTATGCGGGAGTCAACGTACACGGAGCTTCCAGCGGCAATGCATCGTAAGTCCGCTACTGCACAGGCCTCGGGAACGAACGTGCTTTCCTTAATAGCACAGTTTATCGCAGCATCCCAGCATCAACTGAATCTGTCGCATATATTTTATCCGACGATGCTGGGTCGGGACGCCCCGCGGAAGCGGGTACGGACGTCCGAAAGTTTCATCCGGTCCGACGGGATACCGAAAGGGATTCGGTGGATTTCAAGCTTTCCCTTTCGGAACAACATATGCTGCGATGCCGGATAAGAAACTGATAGCGTCGGTGGACTTAGAAATTTTTGGTTCGGTTCAGGGACATCGTCCCTCAGTTCCGACATAGTCCTATAATGTCACACAAACTTTCGAATTATTGAACGACGCTATATATATTATTATTTTATGCTTGCTATCCAAGCATTTCTGGTTTCTTGTTCGAAGAGTTATGGAGATGTCTTTCAAAAGTGTGCCTCTGTCGTCATAGTTAATGAAGAGTTAGCGGCAATAAGTGCTCATGGAATATGTCTATCGCTTACGGAGTGACATTCGCTAGCTCACCCGGTGTAGCGTACATTCATCGAATGGTTCGGCTGCCGGGTTCGTCCGTTGCGGTCTAGGAAGGAGATTTGGGTGATGCGAGCACTTTAATTACTTTAGTACTCACCCAGTGACGGCAGATTGAGGACAGATCGGAGGAAGCCAACAACATAGGGGACCGCATGTTGTGGTTCAGATATTTTACATTCGGAGCATATGTCCGTTGCTCGGGACGCTCCGTTATATTGACAGTCCGAGAGACTGTCTTTAATGCTTCCTCATCCTCACAGCAGGGCACACGACCGCACATTGGCTACGTGACCTCGAGTATCCGATCAGTTTCGGCATTCAGTGATTCCACAGCGAATAGGTCGCGCCATCCGGTAGCCAAGGGACACGAGGCCTATACACTCCGTTCGCTCGCATATTGGAAGTATGCACGGGGTAACGATCTCGGAGCTTCCTGCGGCAATGCATCGTAAGACCGCTGCTCCTCAGGCCTCAGTGACGGACGTGCTATCCGAGTTAGCACAGTTGTTTCGCAGCATCCCAGCAATTGACGGTTTCTCGGTCGAATCAGGAATTATCCGACGGCGCTGGGTCGGTGCGGTCCGCGGTTGCATCAAGCTACGGACGACCGAACGCTTTATAGGGTCCGACAGGATGGCGAAAGGGATTCGAAAGATTTCGAGTTTTCCCTTTAGTAGTATCGGAAGATGCCTTTCATATCTTCTGGCATTTCTTCTAGTGATTATTTTTCGGACTTCATTGCTGCGATCTTGGATAAGAGACTTATAGCGTCATTGGACTCGGATTTTTCGATCGGTACAGGGACTTTGTCCCTGACTTACCGACGCAGTCCAATATTGTCATTACAACATGTGTTTTATTTTTCGACGCTATATATTTATATATATACAAGACGGCTACTAAGCATGATAGTTTAGTTTCTTGTCCGCGTGGCTCATTTCTGCCATTTTATCTTTTTTACATATAGTTTATTTTGGCAGAGCAGGGCATACCGAGAGTTCATATGCGTCTAGACGGTGTGATTAAAGACTGCATATATTCTTTTTCACCGTTTATGTCTTTTCCAATTTCAATGTTGGGAACGACATTATGTATATTAGACTTAACTTAGACGCTTTATTATACGTAATCCGCCTTACTGAGGCGTTATCATTACGTCTTCAAGAAAAGATTTACGGGATATTATTCTCAATGTAATTTCTTTTGAGGGCAGTAGTTTGTTCACGTATAACTCCGCCCTTCAGTGGCTGATTGGAGTTGGTTAGACGTGAGGCAGCCCTAGCTACATCCACGCGTGGATAGTAGGTTAAGAACTCTCTCAGAGTCGCTTCGTTCTCGGAGGAGCTTCTCTTCGACGGCAACTTTCCGGCAATCCATGAATTGCTTGATTTATACATTCTCTTGTCTATCTAGTGTTACAAGAGATTCAGACTGGGGCAAACATTCGGTGGTTGACTCAGAGAGTGCCGCCGCAGTTGCCGGACCCGAGTGTGGCTGTTATGACGGCTGCCAGTCAAACAGATTGGGATATATACTGATCCCTACGGATTCGAAGTGCCAGGGTCTTTGGGTTCCGCAGTCTTTTAGCTATCAGTTAACTTCCGCGGAATAATGTTTTTTAGGCTTGCTTTATGTCATTGCATGAACATTATTCAGAAACGCATGCCCAAATTCCTGTCCTTTAATTCGACAGTAGTGGCGTATCTCCGGAACCAGGGAGGCACTCTTTCGTTTCCGTTATTCAATTTAATGGAAAGAATCCGTCTGTTGGTTATAGTACACCAAGTTCTGTTTTGGTCCGTCATATTCTGGGTCGTCTGATTGTTTTATCGCACTCCCGTTCTCTTACGGGTCGCTTGTTGCTGTCAGAATGGACTCTCAACAAACAAGTATTCAATCAGATTTGCTATCTATGGGAGCGCCCAATGATGTTTTATTTATGACACAGTTGGCTAATCAATTGCAGACGTATGTGTTGGCTTGTCCAGATCTCTGAGCTAATACTGTTAACGCTCTATTGATCTATAGGACAGAATGATAGGATACGCGTATCCTCCGGCGCTGTTGTTTTTAGCAGGTATTGCTAAGATAAACAACCACAATATATTTCTGTTGATAGCATCTCTATCTTCACAGAGATCATGAGTAATTTACTCTCTTGTCTACTGTGGATCTTAACGTGAAATCTTCCTCTATGTGAGGATCTTTTTTCACTGGGTAAATCGTGTCATTTTATCACAACCAGCAAGGTCGCAACCTTCATGTTTTCCGTTGTGTGGTCCATATTGCATTGTAAGCACTGTACTGGACGAGCTTTGGACGCGATTTCTTACTATAGGAGATCCTCTTCTTCGCTATTCTATGCGACTAAAGTGGAGGCTCTTCCGTCGTGGTGTAGGGATCATTATGTTCATATGGTTGATCCCTCCATACTACTCATTGCTATTTTTTAGTATACTTGTTTCACAAGATCTACTGCAGCCTGTTGTTATTTAGGTTATAGGTTTATGTTACCTCATACCTATGCACTCTACGATAGTTTACAATTGAGTCTTTTGTCTCTTTATCTAAGTCAGTTAGTAACTTTTTGATAAATAGACTTAGAATCTTTAGATTAAATTCCTATACGGATTTTAACTTCAGGTTCTTATTTAGCTAAGTAATCATTTGAGCCTCTGGAAACAGTAGTTTTCAAATTCTGACCTTTTAGACAGTAATTCTGTTGGTTTCTCTTTTACTGTAGAGTCAGTGAGTTTCATGCACTATCGATGGATGATTTTCACTTTCATAGTTTCGGAATCAATACTTCCGTTACTATTTAGGTTGGATTGTTGCATAAGAGTTAGGCTCCTATTATCCGGAACCTATTATTTTAAGGTCCTTCCGTCTTCGTATGGGCATAGGCCTTTACTCTTTCCGGGTACAGTTTATGTATTTATAAACAGATATCTGTTTATTACAAGGGCGTAAGCTTCTTCTGTCTTTGATGTCTAGTAGAAGGACGTTACGCTCCATTTTATTGTTAATGGATTCTATTAACTAGCGTACTGCTTATGATATATCATTGGCTTAGCAGTTGTGCTTAAGATTTCGGCTCATGAAGTAAGAGTTCTTCTACTTCTTGGGCTTACATTAATAGTGTTCTATTATAGATTTTTGAAGGCTGCTCATTGCGCTCAGCCATCCATTCATGAATTTTATCTCAGAAATATCGAGTCCATTTCTGGAGGCCTCTATTGTTAGGTCTATTATCTACTGCTCAGAATGTCATTCACTTAACAGTTGCTACTATAGCTAGGTAGGCTGTCTGTTTCGGCAGTGTCTCCGTTCGGCTGCCCTCTTCGCTCTGGGCTATTTGACCCAGGGCAAGAAAAAGGGGGGGGGGAGGGTGTTCCCTTGGGTCACCTGTTTTTACTATGAAAACAAGGGGATACCTCCTCCGGAGTTAGTAATTCTGAGCTGTTTTTAGGATGGTTGTTTAGTGAGAAGTTTAAGTTTATAAAATTCATTCAAGTCTTAGTTTTTAAAGTATAGCTTTTGAATATTGCATATGTCAACGGACATGATTATGCAATTCTCACACACTTTTAGGAGTATAAGAGTCTCTATTCTCTAGACTTACTTTATTATTGGCTTACTTTAAAAATTATTAGTATAAGGATTATTGGATATTAATAGAGTACATGGATGTATGAAGCTCAATTTTTGGAAGGTGTTGTATCTTTCTAATTTATCATAAATAAGAAAGATACATGTAAGGCCTATTACTTCTTTTCCCTACAGGGGATGACTCTATTTTATTTTATTGAGCGTATTCCATTTTGCTCTATGTCCTTGGCCCTCCAGCCTTTTTACTATTCAGCTATGTCTGGGTCATTGGTACAGTATAAAAATGTTAAAAAATTTATAGTAATTTATATATTTTTTATACTTACCAATGACCCAGACGGGGATGGCCCTCCCAGGAGTTGGGAACTCTTGCCTCCCCGCTGAGTACATAGCGCTTACCAGGCACTGGTTATTAGAATGATAAATGGCGCCAATTTCGGAACGTCCTTGACACTGCGCATGCGCAGTGGGGGCGAGGTGTGGAGGGCCTCTCTGGACATGTTTTCTTTAGTTTTAGATGCAAATTTTGGGGATTGGGGGGCAAAATTTGTGTTTGGCCCTATATTTTAAGAGTTAGCACCAGCTATGTCTGGGTCATTGGTAAGTATAAAAAATATATAAATTACTATAAATTTTTTAACATTTTTTATACTTACCAATGGCCCAGACGGGGATGGCCCTCCCAGGAGTTGGGAACTCATACCTCCCCGCAGAGGACATAGCGCTTACCAGGCACTGTTGGTAAGAATGATTAATGGCGCCAATTTCGGGACGTCCTTGACACTGCGCATGCGCAGTAGAGGTGAAGTATGGAGGGCCATTCAGGACATGTTTTCTTTGGTTTTAGATGCAAATTTTGGGGATTGGTGGGGCAAAATTTGTGTTTGGCCCTATATTTTTAAGAGTTAGCACCAGCTATGTCTAGGTCATTGGTAAGTATAAAAAATATATAAATTGCTATAAATTTTTTAAGTTTTATTATTTTGTATGAATTCCATTCATGTATGCATCAGGCCTCAAATGTTTGCCTGTCTACCTGTTGTGGGAAACCAATTATTATACACCCACTTTCGAGGCAAATGGGGGTATACTGGATTACATGCGTCCGTCCATCTGTGCGTCCATGTGTGAGTCCATCCTAGAATATTCATAACTTAAGTAAATTATTATTTTTTATAATATTTGTTGGTCATAGGTATGCCCACACTAGTTATTTTTCTTTTCATTATTTTTTTTTTATTACTTGTTCACTTAGAAATTGTGTCCGTCCGAGCCAAATTTTGTCTGTTCAGCCTGTATCTCAGGTATCGAATGTTCTATTGCAATGAAATTTGCCATGAACACTGCTTATGGTATAGGCTTTTAAAAAAGGATTCAACGATATTTCTCACATTCTCCTTTTTAGAGTTATCCCCCTTTTTTGGCTTGGAAATTGTAGGAAATAGACATTATTTGTCTGTTCAGCCTGTATCTCAGGTATGGGTTATCGGATTTCAGTGAAATATGGCATTCCAGTTTATCTATGACAAAGGCTTCTGTCTCATTGCATAAAACTTCCAAACACCAAACAATTTACCATACCTTTTGACTTAGAAATTGTTGGAAATTGTTGAAAACTTTCTAAGAAAATGGAAGGTGGGGGGGGGGGGGGGGGGGGGGTATACTGGATTGCGTCAGTCCATCTGTGCATCTGTCCGTCAGTCCGTACGAGAATATTCATAAATGATATTTGTTGGTCATAGGTATGCCCTCACTAGTCAGTACACCACATGGGGGTATGCACCGGACGAAAGTCCAGCTCTTGTTTGTACAGTGGAGCCCACTTAAATGGATATCTCTTAGTTGTATATCCCTGTTTATTAAATATAATTTTCCAACACAAAACCATTTACCATACCTCCAGTACAAATTTGACCTGATAATTGAATATAGGTTATAGAGTAAACTCCTGTTAATTGAATAAAAAATCTTGTAGCATGTCGAGAAATTACTCTGACTCTCCCCAGTTTTCCTTTGGTTATAGACCTATTTGGACTCAGTACATCCAATACAGGCATTTAATCTATTATATCTTGTTTGACAAAGCTCATGGAGCTCTGTCAAACACGATATAATAGAATAAATGCTAAGTTTATCTCTAGAATGAGGAAAGTGACACAATCCCTGTTAATTGAATACTCCTGTTAATTGAATAATTTCCATTGGCAAAGTGGCTATTCAATTAACAGGGTTCCACTGTAAAAGAAAATGTCACCTTCAAATGTGACATCTGCATTTGATGAGCCAACCTTCAAATGTGATATAGGCATTTGATTATCCAAATATTAATCTGAACGATTTCATTTATTTAATTCTCAAAATGATGAAAGGATGTATCTACTCACTGTATTTATAAAAATGCTAAAACACAAATCTATTGCTCCAAAAATGTGTCACCTGTCATAACAGTAAATTGGATTCAAAAAAGAAAATCTGGAGTGAAGTGCACACTCAGGATGAATATTGATTGAAGCTAATTGATCACTTTACTATTTATTACATACTTATTATCGATACAGTGAAGTGATCTGGGTCGTAGTATCACGTCGAGTTGAGGAGGTCAGATCACCTGATCAAACAAGCTGCCACAGGCAGCGAGTTTGATACGGCGATCTCACCTCAACGAGATGTGATGCTACGACCTAGATCACTTCACAGCAGCAATAAAGTTATTCATGATTGAATTTTGGGACGGACAAAATTGAAGTCCATAAAATGCAATATAACTCCTACAATAATACACTGCATAACATCTGCCTTGTACTGTGGATAGACTTGCACACAAAATATGAAGTCATTCCACTGAGTACTCTACAAGTTATTCGTGAATTATTTTCAAGGTGGGGGGCGCGGTGGCTCAGTAGGTAGAGGTGCAGGCTGCAAGCCGAGAGGTCCTTGGTTCGAATCCCACCTGCGGCAACTGCATTGTGTCCTTTGGCACAAAACTTAACCCCGATTGTCCACATAGGAGCACGATGACGCCCTGTACTAAGGTGTACTGCACGTCGAAGGTATTCATGTCTTCAACCAATCTAACCCTACCTGTGCTGCAGCGCGGCGTTCCGATGTTGGGGAGCTGGCAGCTGCTCGTCGTTGCTTGGTGGTTCTCTCCGGGTTCTCCGGCTTCCTCCACCCGTAAAACTGTCACAGTCATGATTAGCCATTGTGCATAAGTATATGACCTTAAACACCAATAAGTAAATAAATAAATAAATAATTTTCAAGGTGGACAAATTCTAAGTCCATAAAGGGCAATGACTGGCAATAAAATCTCGCACAGCACCTGCATTTCACTACGGGTATACAGCCATAGGATACACTTGCATACCAAATCCCAAGTCTCTCCACCAAGTACTTTACAAGTTATTCATGCTTGAATTTTGGGATGGACAGACAGATAGATGGATGGACAGATGGACAAGAAGAGTCCTGTACATCCCCACCAGGGAGTGGTGGTATAAAAAGATGATTAGGCCCATATTTTTATACTGTACCAATGACCCAGACTTAGCTGGTGCTAACTCCACAAAAACCAGGGCCAAACACAAATTTTGCCCCCCAATCCCCAAAATTTGCATCCAAAACAAAAAGAAATCATGTCCTAAAGGACCTCCATAGTACGACTCTACTGCGCATGCGCAGTGACGCAGTCGTCCCGAAATTGGCGCCAAATATCATTCTCTGTTTGGCCCTTCATCAGTCAACATCTCACTGATCTTTGTGCTTGTAAATCTCAGTTTAAAGGATGCCAGACACGTAATTCTTGGAGAAAATGTGATTCTAAGGAGGATAGAAGGAGGAGAGGAAAAAAGAAGTGGCAAAAAATAATCAGGGCTGTACTTAAAATTTTTTGTTAAAATTATGTTAAGTTGCCTATTTTCGAGGCAAACGCCTCTTGTTGTCATTCTTGCTAATTGTTGCACTGCTTATTCAGTGTTTCCTCTCCCCTAACCTTCTAAAGTCCCCCCTTGCAATTCTCCCATGCTTTTGGCATATTTTTGAGAAGTTTCATTTCTAAAATTTCCCTGGGAGAGTTGCTTGGTTACAGAATGTTTTCTGTTATTTTCCCCATAGTTACGTTTTCACCCATGGGTGTATAACGTTTGTGTTCTGCATCTTCCATCTGATGTTCTGCAGATTCTCCCCTGGGAGTCTCTGTTTTGCATCAGATAGAGTGTAATTGAGGACTGATTCCGGGCCAGTTTTTTCAGTGCCTGGAGTCATGTTTTCTTCTGTGTTTACACTGTTTGTTTTCATTGGCAACAGCCTTTTTTGAGGGGGGCTGTTTGCCTTTGAGGTAGTTTATCTCATTATAAGATACATTTATATTATCCGAAAGTGTCTCATTAATTATTTTATATAATTTTAAAATTTTTGACCACACTTTGCCATCGGATCCATCGGGGCTCAACGTTACTTTTCAGCAACTTGGGCTTCTCTGAAAAAATATTTTTTCAAAATTATTTTGTTTTGCAATTGTTTTTTCATTTATTAATGGATCATGTTATTATGTATCTTTGTGTCAGGGGTTTTTGCGAGTAACTAGGACTTATTGTTGTTCCTTCACAATGAAAGGGACTTGTTCAAATTGTAATAGGAAGAAATCTTCCTCTGACTTTCATGATTATTGCATAAATTGTAGTCAGTGTTCTCGCATTAATCCCTGTCCGGTATGTGAACATTGGGATGAGAAACATTGGAAACGTGTGTCACGATATGTTGTTTCTGGAGAAAGAGCGATGCCGGCTCTTTCTCCACAAGGTCACTCTACTCTCTCAGTTTCTATTTCAGAGGAACCAGAACAGGGTGATGTTTCCATGTTATCTTCTTCAAGTGTGCGTCCGTCGTCACAATTAAATACAGAGCTAGCGGCAAAAGTGCTCATGGAGATTAGACAAATGTCGTCCGCTAGCTCGCCCGGTGTAGCGTCCATTCACCGAATGGTTCGGCAGCCGGGTTCGTCCGATGCGGTCCAAGAGGAAATTTTGGGTGATGCGAGCACTATAAAAATAATAGATGCACACCCAGTGACGGCGGATAGTGAACGAGAACGGAGGAAGCCTTTTAGTCCGGTTCCTAGCTCGTCCAGGTCCAGCCGGGCCGCGAGCGAGAGAGGCCCCTCTCTCGTACAACAACATCTGGGACCAGATGTTGTGGTACAAAATGTGTCTTTAGCGGAGCATACGTCCGTCGCTCGGGACGCTCCGTTGTATAAGCAGTCCGCAGAGACTGTTAAGGCTTCCTCTTCTCGCCGGCGCACACGACCGCACCTTGGCTGCGTGACCTCCGATATCTTGCCAGCTTCGCCGAGGAAGGATTATTCGGCGACCAGGTCACACCATCCGGCAGCCAGGGACTCGAGACCGATGGACTCCGGACGTTCGCATAGGAAAAGTATGCAGGAGCCATCCGATGCGGAGCTGCCCTCGGCAAAGCAGCGAAAGACCGCTCCTCCGCAGGTCTCGACGTCGGACATTCTAGTGCAGATAGCACAGCTTATCGCAGCATCCCAGCAGCCGACAGAGACGGTGTCGGATCGAGAATTATCCGACGGCGCTGGGTCGGTACGCTCCGCCGAAGCATCGGGGGCGGACGACCGGGAACATCGGGAGGTCCGACCGGATGGTGAAAGGGATACGGATGAATTGGAGCTATCCCTTTCGGAACAACACAAAGCTGCCGTAGACTTCATCCGGCACTTTCTTCCTCAAGTTGTTCCGTCGGGCCAGACTGCTGCGCTTCCGGACAGGAGAATTATAGCGTCATTGGACTCTGATTTTTTCGAGCGGTTCAGGGACATAGCTCCCGAGTTTCCGTCGCAGTCCAATAATGTTGCAAGAACATTTGAATTATTGAACGACGCTATTTTTAAGCTTGCTTCCAGGACAGGGAAAGCAGGCTTCTTGTCCGCAAATACTCTCAACCTGCCTTTCATTAATGCAAGAAATAAATTCGACACGGCAGGTCAGGGTATACCGAGAGTTCCTCTGCGTATGGACGACGAGGCGGAAGACTTAGAGCTATCATTACCGTCGTCAGCTTCTATTCCAACCGCAGTGTTGGAAACAGCTATTGCGTCTAACAGAGCCAATTTAGATGCCTTATCTTACGCAGATCACCTTACGAAGGCGTTATCACTGCGTCTTCAAGGGGAAGAGTTTCAGGATATACAATCCTCCTTAAGACTTCTTTCAAGGGCAGTAGCTTATTCCACGTGTAACTCCGCCCTTTCAGTGGCTAATCTGGAGTTGGTTAGACGTGACGCAGCCCTGTCTACATCCACACTAGTGGATTCTAAGGTGAAGAACTCTCTTAGAGTCGCTTCGGTCTCAGGAGATCTTCTCTTTGACGGCAAGCTTTCCGCTATTTATGATAATATTAAAAAGAAAGCTAGTGATTCTCTGTTGTTTAGATCCGCTCCTAAAAGGTCGGATTCAGCAGACACGAATAAGGCGGGCACTTCTGGGTCTTATCCGCCCAAGAGAGGTTCCTATAGAGGTTCCGGTGCGTCCTCTAGCTCTTATTCGAGAGACCGTCAGGATAGCGACTCTCGTTCGGGACGTCCTTCAGGCCGGGACAATCGGTCGGACGCCCCGAGGTCGACGAGGCGAGGTGCGGGTCGTGGAAGACGTGGTTTCTCCTACCGCAGGCCTCGCAGATCCAGGAGGTGATGGCTCAAACCTCTATCGCGTTCCGGTTGGCGGAAGGTTGTCGAGTTTTTCTCAAGAGTGGGCGTCGATTACGGACGACCCTTGGGTGAGAGGAGTGACTTCGGAAGGTCTAAAGATATCCTTCAAACGAAAGCCTCCATTAACTCGAAGTCCAAAGTGGACTCATCTTCCGTCAAACCCTCAGAAAAGAGACGCTCTGCTATCAGAGGTGCAGTCTCTTTTAATGAAGAACGCGGTAGAGGTCGTAGAAAACCAGGAATCGCTGGGATTCTACAGCCATCTGTTTCTGGTTCCGAAACCAGACGGCTCGTTCCGTCCAGTCATAGATTTGAGCTGGATAAACAAGCTGATCATCGCTCCGAAGTTTTATATGGAGACGATTCGATCGGTCAGAGCGAGTATTCGGGTGAACGATTATGCAACGAGCATAGATCTCAAAGATGCGTACTTTCACGTCATGGTACATCCGACATTCCGAAAGTATCTACGCTTCGCAGTCCTAGGAGTGGTGTATCAGTTCCGGGCCATGTGCTTCGGATTGAATCTAGCACCCTGGGCTTTCACTCGAGTAATGAACTCGGTAATGATTTACTTCCGAGCTCATTCGTCTGCGGTAACGTCGGCCTACCTGGACGACATTCTTCAGAGGTACGGCAACGAGTTAACGCTTCAGAACGATGTTCAGAATCTTCTTCTATTGCTCCGACGTCTCGGTTTCATAGTAAACGAGGAGAAGTCGGATCTGGTGCCGTCCAAGTCATTCACTCATCTGGGAATGAGCTTCGAGACGCACAACAATCTCGTTCGTCTGCCGTTAACCAGAGCGAAATTAGTCAGTTGTTACGCTCGCTATTGTCTAAATACAGACAAAGTCACAGCGAGAGAATTTATGAGACTGATAGGTCTGTGCGGAGCCGCTGCGGATCTCATTCCGATGGGACGGCTACGCACACGGCCTCTTCAAATTTTCTTGACTCAGAATTGGAGTGTGAAAATTCATTCGCTCGATGTAGACGTTCTCTTGTCAGATCAAGTGAAACAAGAGATTCAGACTTGGGCAAACATTCAGTGGTTAACTCAAGGAGTTCCGCTGCAGTTGCCGGATCCGAGTTTTACCATTATGACGGATGCCAGTCAAACAGGTTGGGGTGCATCATTAATCCCAACGGATTCGAGATGCCAGGGTCTTTGGGATCCGCAATTCCTGTGCAAGCACATAAACATCAAGGAAATGATGTCAATTTGGCTTGCGTTACGTCACTGGATGGACATTATTCACGATGCTCATGTCCAAATCCTATCCGACAATACGACAGTAGTGGCGTATATACGGAATCAGGGAGGCACTCATTCAGTTCCGTTGTTCAATCTAACGGAAAGAATCCTTCTGTTTGCGTTGGAACATCACGTTCTTCTTTCGGTCCGTCACATACCGGGTCGTCTGAATGTGCTAGCAGACTCCCTTTCTCGAAAGGGTCGCTTGTTGCCGTCGGAGTGGACTCTCAACAAACAAGTATTCAATCAGATTTGCTACCAATGGGAACGGCCAATGATAGACTTATTTGCGACACATCTCAACAATCAGTTGCAGACGTATGTGTCCCCGTGTCCGGATCCAAGAGCATTTGCTGTAGACGCTCTATCGATCCCTTGGGACGGAATGATAGGATATGCGTATCCTCCAGCGCCGTTAATTCAACAAGTATTGCTAAAGATAAAACAATCTCAATGCAAGATTCTGTTGGTAGCATCTCTGTCGCCACAGAGACCGTGGATAAATCTACTCAGGTGTCTGTTGTGGGACCTACCGCGGAAGCTCCCTCCACGAGAGGATCTTCTTTGGCAGGGGAAATCGCGCCAACTGCATCACAACCCGCAAGGTCTCAACCTTCACGTTTTTCCGTTGTGCGGTCCTTCTTGCATGGCAAGCACTTTACAGGACGAGCAGTGGACGCGATTTCTAACTGTAGGAGGACCTCCTCTTCGCTAAATTATGCGGCTAAGTGGAAGGTTTTCCGTCGTTGGTGTAGGGATCATTCTGTTGATATATTTGATCCCTCTATACCAGACATTGCTAACTTTCTAGTATACTTGTTTGACGAAATCAAACTGCAACCGGTTACTATAAAGGGTTATAGATCTATGTTATCTGATACCTATGCACATCATGATAGTTTACAAATTGGATCTAATGTCTCTTTATCGAAATTGGTTAGAAACTTTTCGATAAATAGACCCAGAACTCTTAGATTAATTCCTAAGTGGAATTTAGCTTGGGTTCTCCTTAAATTGAAGGAAAAGCCATTTGAACCTCTTGGGACAGTAGATTTCAAATTCTTATCTTATAAGACAGCTTTTCTCTTAGCTTTCTCTTCTGCCAGAAGAGTCAGTGAGCTTCATGCACTATCGGTGGATGATTCTCATTATCGTAGTGTTGGGAACACTATCACCTTCACTACTAACGTCGGTTTTTTAGCTAAGAATCAGGCTCCTAATAAATATCCGGAACCTATTGTTATTAAGGCTCTTCCGTCTTCAGACGGGCGTAGGCCTTTACTCTGTCCTGTTAGAGCACTACGTATCTATAAACAGAGATCTCAGTTCATCAGAAAGGGACGGAAACGTTTCTTTCTGTCTTTGATGCCTAATAGAAAGGACATTTCAGTCCATTCTATTGCTAGATGGATTCAGTTAACTATCCGTACTGCGTATGAAGATTTATCTTCTTCTCAGCAGTCTGTGCTTAAGATTTCTGCTCATGAAGTAAGAGCTCTTTCTACTTCCTGGGCTTATGCTAATAGTGTTGCTATTACAGATTTAATGAAGGCTGCTTATTGGTCTCAGCCATCCACATTTACTAATTTTTATCTCAGAAATATTGAGTCCATTTCTGGAGACCTGCATTGTTTAGGTCCGTTATCTGTTGCTCAGAATGTCGTCCACTAAACAGTTGCAACTATAGTTATGCAGGCTTTCTGTTCCGGCAGTGACTCCGTCCGGCTGCCCTCTTCGCTCTGGGCTATTTGACCCAGGGCAAGGGGAAGGGGGGGGGCGGGTGTTCCCTTAGGTCACCTGCTTTATAGTGAAAAGCAAGGGAATGCCTCCTCCAAGACAGTATTTCTGAGTCGCTTCCGGGATGGTTTTAAAGTGTAATATTAATGTTTAATTTCATTCATGTCTTATTTTTAAAGTGTAGCTCGGTGTGAAGCATTTGTATATGTCAAGTGTCAAACGGGCTTTAATATACAATACTCGGACACTTTTAAATGATTATAAAGAGTCTCAATTCTCTGGACTACTTTATTTATTGGCTTGTTTTAATAATAATTAGTATAAAGGTTATACTGGATATTAATAGAGAACATGAATGTTATTGTGCTCAATTATTAAGGGTAGTGTATCTTTCTAATTTAAATTTTAAATAAGAAAGATACATGTAAAGCCTAATACTCCTTTTCTCCTTAAGGGGTTATCTCTTTATTTTATAATTGAGCTTATTGGATTTTCCTCTATGTCCTAGGCCCTCCAGCCTGTTTACTATTCAGCTAAGTCTGGGTCATTGGTACAGTATAAAAATGTTAAAAAATTTATAGTAATTTATATATTTTTTATACTTACCAATGACCCAGACGGGGATGGCCCTCCCTGAGTTGGGAACTCTTGCCTCCCCGCTGAGTACATAGCGCTGACCAGGCACTGCCAGTAAGAATGATATTTGGCGCCAATTTCGGGACGACTGCGTCACTGCGCATGCGCAGTAGAGTCGTACTATGGAGGTCCTTTAGGACATGATTTCTTTTTGTTTTGGATGCAAATTTTGGGGATTGGGGGGCAAAATTTGTGTTTGGCCCTGGTTTTTGTGGAGTTAGCACCAGCTAAGTCTGGGTCATTGGTAAGTATAAAAAATATATAAATTACTATAAATTTTTTAACTTTCTATGATGAGGGAGGTGCCTGAGAAACAAGTATTTTTTTTTAATAGCCTTATGTTATTTTTTTATTTTACAGATGTGCTTGTATGAAAGTGATTCCATGGATACAGACTTAAAAGATCTTTGTTCAGTAGGATTGGCTACTCTGTCACAGTGCCTTTTGCATACGGATACTATACCAACCGTTTTCAAAACAATCAGAAAGGTTAGTTGTCAAGGATGCTTGTTTTCAGAGGTCAACGTCACTTATTAAAATACGTTTTTATGTTTCTGGCTAAAAACATTAGTTCTGAACTGAACTTCAGGCCTGGCAGTCTAGAAAATCAAGGAGTGCAAAAAAGTTGCCCTCCTCAAATTGCTTTGGAGTGCAATTGCACCTGTAATGTTCAGGGCATATACTTGTATGCTATTTTGGTTATATTCACTTCAAGGTATTTGCACATCTCGTTACTCAAAATGTTGCTTTCATTTTTTAAGTGACTATCTTCTACACTCAAAATGTGTTGAAATGCGACACAGAATGGGTCATGAATTATTGTGATTCAAGGCAACATTGACAAATCATCTTCTGAGTTCCAATGTGTTCTATGTGCCTACTGGCACATAGAACACATTGGAACTCAGGGGCCGAAATGGTAATATATTTTAAAGGCAGTCTCAAACATGTCTGGTATTCCAGAAAATCAAGGGGTGCCCTCCTCAATTTTTTCTAGACAGGCAGTAGACGTGCAGCACTCCTGCACACCTAAAGAATGCCAGGCCTGCAAACTTGCAGTAAATATTTGCATATGGAAAAAAAGGACTAGCAATTATTGCGGTAGAAGCTGCAAGATCAAATGTCATGAGACCATTACTATATTTAGAACTATTGAAAATTGGTTTCCAGGAAATAACTTTTGTATTATATTGCAAATTTTGGATCAGATTTACAGATTGGGTAGCTCTGTTGAAGGAGGAGAGCTTGATCCTTTTGTAGGTCACCCACTATGAATTAAGGGGCGCTCACGCTTTGACCTCGCGTGCATTGATGTCCTTATCCATTTATAGGAGTTTATGTTTAGCTCAGTTACTTATTTAATATCTATTTATTAATTGGGATTTAATGACACTTTCAACAGCCAGGGTCACCTTGTGTTGAACAGTTTTATGGGTGGAGGATGCTGGAGTACCCGGAGAGAGAACCACAGAGCAACGGTGAGCAACTGTCAGACTCCCCAACATACTAACTCCACACAAGCAGGGTTAGCATTGGCGGAAGACAAGTGCACTATCAACATGCAGTATGCCTTAGTACACAATGCCACCGTGTCCCCACATGGGCAATTGGGATGAAGTGTCCTTGGGCAGACACAATGCAGTTGCAATAGGTGGGTGCTCAGTTACTTAGAATCTAGGGCTGAAAGGGTTGGCTCATTTTTTTTCCGACTAATCGAGAGCAATAACCGGATAATATCCGGATATCCGTGGCCATTATTTCACGGAATTAGGGATCAAAACTATAGGAACTGGAAAGCAGTATCCTCAAACTATTCCATAGTGTGTATACAAATGAACGTTGTCGAGTACTTTTTTTTTGAAAAAATTAAAAAAATGATATTTAAAATAATAAATTTTGATATCTTCTACATTGGGTAAAGGGTTTTACTTGCCTTGCAATTGTTTGAGAGAAAGGGTGCACTGTTTGTCCTTTGAGTGCAACAAGGTGTCATCTGCAATGCTAATGCAAGTCGTATTTTGCAACCGTTTGTATTATTATACCCCACGCAACGAAGTTGCAGGGGTATAATGTTTTTGACTGGTCTGTCCGTCAGTCCCTCAGTCAGTCCTACTTGTTTTCCGGACTTTTTTTTCTACACGCTTCCAGATATTGAGCTGATTTTTGGTATGTGAGTCTAACATGGCGGCCTACAGATCAAGTTTGCATTTTGTTCCGCTCCACTGATTTTTACCAAAATTATGGCCCTTGGACTTTGAAAAGTTCATCAAAATTACAGTTTTGCGGACTTTTTTCCAACACGCTTCCAGGTATTGAGCTGATTGTTGGTATGTTAGGCTAACATTGTGGCCTACAGAACAATACCATTGAAACTACAGGACACTGTTTTCTGCAGTATTCCTAGAATCTATGTTTATTTTTAAAAAATGATTAGAGCTTGAAATATCAGGGCGCGTGGGGTATGTGAGCATGCTCACTAAGGTTCTATATTTATTACATGTAATATTTTTCAGATACTAGCACTGAAGTCATGGCATGCTAGATCAGCTGTGTTGTCATTCTTACAAGTAACAGTGTTTTGTAACTTTTTCACATTACATCAACCTGATAACAAAGAGGAGGTACAAGATATAGTGCTGAATTCACTATGTGATGATCAGTTAGAGGTGAGTTTATTTACACTTAACAACACTTAATGTTCCAATAAGAGTAAAAGCCTCGTCCCCTGATTGGATGAGAGCTGGCGTAGTTTCTTCTATGTTTTTGGCTCCAGTAGCAAATGTTACCGTTTGACGTCACAACGCAGAATATTTGAAATGACATCACCTGTTTCATAATTGCTTCATCAACAGAGTGCCTAGCAAGCCGCTTCATATTTTTATACTGTACCAATGACCCAGACATAGCTGCTGGTGCTAACTCTTAAAATATAGGGCCAAACACAAATTTTGCCCCCCAATCCCCCAAAATTTGCATCTAAAACTAAAGAAAACATGTCCTGAGAGGCCCTCCACACTTCGCCCCTACTGCGCATGCGCAGTGTCAAGGACGTTCCGAAATTGGCGCCATTTATCATTCTAAGTTTGGCCCTTCATCAGTTAACATCTGACTGATCTTTGTGCTTTTAAATCTCAGTTTAAATGATGCCAGACATATAAATATTAGTGAAATGGTGATTCTAAGGAGGATAGAAAAGGAGGAGAGGAAAAGAATGTGTGACAGAATATTATCAGGGCTGTAACTTAAAATTTTTTAATGAAATTATGTTAAGTTACCTATTTTCAAGGCAGCAGCCATTTTGTTGTCATTCTGATTATTTAGTTACACTGTTTTTACAAGTGTTTTTCCTCTCTCCCTGTCCTTTAAGTTCCCCCTTGCTATTCTCCCATGCTTTTGGCATAATTTCTGTAATTATTATTACTAAAATTTCTTGGGAGTTTAGCTGAATAACAGAATGAATTCTGTTCTTTCCCCATGTTTACGTCTTCACCTACGGGTGGTTAGGCGTTGTGTTCTGCATCTACCATCTGATGTTCTGCAGTTTCTTCCCTGGAAGTCTCTGTTTTGCATCAGATGGTGTATTTTTGGTAACTGATTTCGGGCCTGGGTGCCTGGAGTCTTATTTTAGTGTTTTTACACTCATTGTTTACATTTACAACAGCCCTCTGTGTGAGGGGGGGATTTCTAAATAATAATATCTTTATGTTATTTCAATCATAACTAGATACATTATTATTGTTCGTAAGTGTTGAATAAATTGTTTAAAATATTTTTAAAATTTTTGTCCACACTTAGGCTTGGGATCCATTGGGGCTCAACGTTACTTTTCAGAAACTTGGGCTGTTCTGAAAAAATATATTTTTATACTGTACCAATGACCCAGACATAGCTGGTGCTAACTCTTAAAATATAGGGCCAAACACAAATTTTGCCCCCCAATCCCCAAAATTTGCATCTAAAACTAAAGAAAACATGTCCAGAGAGGCCCTCCACACCTCGCCCCCACTGCGCATGCGCAGTGTCAAGGACGTTCCGAAATTGGCGCCATTTTCTAAGTTTGGCCCTTCATCAGTTAACATCTGACTGATCTTTGTGCTTTTAAATCTCAGTTTAAATGATGCCAGACAAATAAATATTAGTGAAATGGTGATTCTAAGGAGGATAGAAAAGGAGGAGAGGAAAAGAATGTGTGACAGAATATTATCAGGGCTGTAACTTAAAATTTTTTAATGAAATTATGTTAAGTTACCTATTTTCAAGGCAGCAGCCATTTTGTTGTCATTCTGATTATTTAGTTACACTGTTTTTACAAGTGTTTTTCCTCTCTCCCTGTCCTTTAAGTTCCCCCTTGCTATTCTCCCATGCTTTTGGCATAATTTCTGTAATTATTATTACTAAAATTTCTTGGGAGTTTAGCTGAATAACAGAATGAATTCTGTTCTTTCCCCATGTTTACGTCTTCACCTACGGGTGGTTAGGCGTTGTGTTCTGCATCTACCATCTGATGTTCTGCAGTTTCTTCCCTGGAAGTCTCTGTTTTGCATCAGATGGTGTATTTTTGGTAACTGATTTCGGGCCTGGGTGCCTGGAGTCTTATTTTAGTGTTTTTACACTCATTGTTTACATTTACAACAGCCCTCTGTGTGAGGGGGGGATTTCTAAATAATAATATCTTTATGTTATTTCAATCATAACTAGATACATTATTATTGTTCGTAAGTGTTGAATAAATTGTTTAAAATATTTTTAAAATTTTTGTCCACACTTAGGCTTGGGATCCATTGGGGCTCAACGTTACTTTTCAGAAACTTGGGCTGTTCTGAAAAAATATTTTTTCAAAATATTTTGATTTCAATTATTTTTTCTATATTAATGGATCATATTATTATTATGTATTTTGATTGCCAGGGGTTAGTGCGAGTACCAGGACTTGTTTTCTTTTCACATTGAAAGGATATTGATCTATTGTTTTAAGAGGAAGTCTTCCTCTGACCTTATTATCATTCTATATGTGGTCAGTGTACTCGCATTAACTCCGGTTCTGTATCGTATGATTTCGATGACAATATGGGAAGCGTATGTCACGGTATGTTGTTGGGGATTTGGACACTCCGGTCCTTTCCCCGCAGGGTCACTCTACTTTATCAATTTCTATTTCAGACGATCAAGATTAGGGTGATGTATCTGTGATGTCTTCCAACAGTGTGCCTCCGTCGTCACAATTAATGAAGGGCTAGCGGAAAAGTGCTCATGTAATACGCCAATTGCCTAAGAGGACCCTAGTAGGTTCGACGGCCTTTGACGTCCGCTAGCTCGCCCGGTGTAGCGTCCATTCACCGAATGGTTCGGCAGCCGGGTTCGTCCGTTGCGGTCTAGAAGGAATTTTGGGGTGATGCGAGCACTATAAAATTAACTTAATGCACACCCAGTGACGGCGGATCGGAGGGAGAACGGAGGAAGCCTTTTAGTCCGGTTCATAGCTCGTTCCGGTCCATCCGGACGGCAAGCGAGAGAGGCCCCTCTCTCGTTCAACAACATCTGGCCCCAGATGTTGTGGTACAAATGTGTCGTTAGCGGAGCATACGTCCGTCGCTCGGGACGCTCCGTTGTATAGGCAGTCCGCTGAGACTGCTAAGGCTTCCTCTTCTCGTCAGCGCACACGACCGCACCTTGGCTGCGTGACCGCCGATATATTACCAGCTTCGCCGATCAAGGATTCTTCGGCGACCAGGTCACACCATCCGGCAGCCAGGGATTCGAGACCGATGGACTCCGGACGTTCGCATAGGAAAAGTATGCGGGAGCCATCTGATGCGGAGCTGCCCTCGGCGAAGCAGCGATAGACTGCGCCTCCGCAGGTCTCGACGCCGGACATTCTTGTGCACATAGCACAGCTTATCGCAGCATCCCAGCAGCCGACAGAAACGGTGTCGGATCGAGAATTATCCGACAGCGCTGGGTCGGTAGCCGGGGACTCGAGGTCTGCAGACTCCGGACGTTCGCATAGGAAGTATGCGGGAGTCAACGTACACGGAGCTTCCAGCGGCAATGCATCGTAAGTCCGCTACTGCACAGGCCTCGGGAACGAACGTGCTTTCCTTAATAGCACAGTTTATCGCAGCATCCCAGCATCAACTGAATCTGTCGCATATATTTTATCCGACGATGCTGGGTCGGGACGCTCCGCGGAAGCGGGTACGGACGTCCGAAAGTTTCATCCGGTCCGATGGGATACCGAAAGGGATTCGGTGGATTTCAAGCTTTCCCTTTCGGAACAACATATGCTGCGATGCCGGATAAGAAACTGATAGCGTCGGTGGACTTAGAAATTTTTGGTTCGGTTCAGGGACATCGTCCCTCAGTTCCGACATAGTCCAATAATGTCACACAAACTTTCGAATTATTGAACGACGCTATATATATTATTATTTTATGCTTGCTATCCAAGCATTTCTGGTTTCTTGTTCGAAGAGTTATGGAGATGTCTTTCAAAAGTGTGCCTCTGTCGTCATAGTTAATGAAGAGTTAGCGGCAATAAGTGCTCGTGGAATATGTCTATCGCTTACGGAGTGACATTCGCTAGCTCACCCGGTGTAGCGTACATTCATCGAATGGTTCGGCTGCCGGGTTCGTCCGTTGCGGTCTAGGAAGGAGATTTGGGTGATGCGAGCACTTTAATTACTTTAGTACTCACCCAGTGACGGCAGATTGAGGACAGATCGGAGGAAGCCAACAACATAGGGGACCGCATGTTGTGGTTCAGATATTTTACATTCGGAGCATATGTCCGTTGCTCGGGACGCTCCGTTATATTGACAGTCCGAGAGACTGTCTTTAATGCTTCCTCATCCTCACAGCAGGGCACACGACCGCACATTGGCTACGTGACCTCGAGTATCCGATCAGTTTCGGCATTCAGTGATTCCACAGCGAATAGGTCGTGCCATCCGGTAGCCAAGGGACACGAGGCCTATACACTCCGTTCGCTCGCATATTGGAAGTATGCACGGGGTAACGATCTCGGAGCTTCCTGCGGCAATGCATCGTAAGACCGCTGCTCCTCAGGCCTCAGTGACGGACGTGCTATCCGAGTTAGCACAGTTGTTTCGCAGCATCCCAGCAATTGACGGTTTCTCGGTCGAATCAGGAATTATCCGACGGCGCTGGGTCGGTGCGGTCCGCGGTTGCATCAAGCTACGGACGACCGAACGCTTTATAGGGTCCGACAGGATGGCGAAAGGGATTCGAAAGATTTCGAGTTTTCCCTTTAGTAGTATCGGAAGATGCCTTTCATATCTTCTGGCATTTCTTCCAGTGATTATTTTTCGGACTTCATTGCTGCGATCTTGGATAAGAGACTTATAGCGTCATTGGACTCGGATTTTTCGATCGGTACAGGGACTTTGTCCCTGACTTACCGACGCAGTCCAATATTGTCATTACAACATGTGTTTTATTTTTCGACGCTATATATTTATATATATACAAGACGGCTACTAAGCATGATAGTTTAGTTTCTTGTCCGCGTGGCTCATTTCTGCCATTTTATCTTTTTTTACATATAGTTTATTTTGGCAGAGCAGGGCATACCGAGAGTTCTTATGCGTCTAGACGGTGTGTTTAAAGACTGCATATATTCTTTTTCACCGTTTATGTCTTTTCCAATTTCAATGTTGGGAACGACATTATGTATATTAGACTTAACTTAGACGCTTTATTATACGTAATCCGCCTTACTGAGGCGTTATCATTACGTCTTCAAGAAAAGATTTACGGGATATTATTCTCAATGTAATTTCTTTTGAGGGCAGTAGTTTGTTCACGTATAACTCCGCCCTTCAGTGGCTGATTGGAGTTAGTTAGACGTGACGCAGCCCTAGCTACATCCACGCGTGGATAGTAGGTTAAGAACTCTCTCAGAGTCGCTTCGTTCTCGGAGGAGCTTCTCTTCGACGGCAACTTTCCGGCAATCCATGAATTGCTTGATTTATACATTCTCTTGTCTATCTAGTGTTACAAGAGATTCAGACTGGGGCAAACATTCGGTGGTTGACTCAGAGAGTACCGCCGCAGTTGCCGGACCCGAGTGTGGCTGTTATGACGGTTGCCAGTCAAACAGATTGGGATATATACTGATCCCTACGGATTCGAAGTGCCAGGGTCTTTGGGTTCCGCAGTCTTTTAGCTATCAGTTAACTTCCGCGGAATAATGTTTTTTAGGCTTGCTTTATGTCATTGCATGAACATTATTCAGAAACGCATGCCCAAATTCCTGTCCTTTAATTCGACAGTAGTGACGTATCTCCGGAACCAGGGAGGCACTCTTTCGTTTCCGTTATTCAATTTAATGGAAAGAATCCGTCTGTTGGTTATAGTACACCAAGTTCAGTTTTGGTCCGTCATATTCTGGGTCGTCTGATTGTTTTATCGCACTCCCGTTCTCTTACGGGTCGCTTGTTGCTGTCAGAATGGACTCTCAACAAACAAGTATTCAATCAGATTTGCTATCTATGGGAGCGCCCAATGATGTTTTATTTATGACACAGTTGGCTAATCAATTGCAGACGTATGTGTTGGCTTGTCCAGATCTCTGAGCTAATACTGTTAACGCTCTATTGATCTATAGGACAGAATGATAGGATACGCGTATCCTCTGGCGCTGTTGTTTTTAGCAGGTATTGCTAAGATAAACAACCACAATATATTTCTGTTGATAGCATCTCTATCTTCACAGAGATCATGAGTAATTTACTCTCTTGTCTACTGTGGATCTTAACGTGAAATCTTCCTCTATGTGAGGATCTTTTTTCACTGGGTAAATCGTGTCATTTTTATCACAACCAGCAAGGTCGCAACCTTCATGTTTTCCGTTGTGTGGTCCATATTGCATTGTAAGCACTGTACTGGACGAGCTTTGGACGCGATTTCTTACTATAGGAGATCCTCTTCTTCGCTATTCTATGCGACTAAAGTGGAGGCTCTTCCGTCGTGGTGTAGGGATCATTATGTTCATATGGTTGATCCCTCCATACTACTCATTGCTATTTTTTAGTATACTTGTTTCACAAGATCTACTGCAGCCTGTTGTTATTTAGGTTATAGGTTTATGTTACCTCATACCTATGCACTCTACGATAGTTTACAATTGAGTCTTTTGTCTCTTTATCTAAGTCAGTTAGTAACTTTTTGATAAATAGACTTAGAATCTTTAGATTAAATTCCTATACGGATTTTAACTTCAGGTTCTTATTTAGCTAAGTAATCATTTGAGCCTCTGGAAACAGTAGTTTTCAAATTCTGACCTTTTAGACAGTAATTCTGTTGGTTTCTCTTTTACTGTAGAGTCAGTGAGTTTCATGCACTATCGATGGATGATTTTCACTTTCATAGTTTCGGAATCAATACTTCCGTTACTATTTAGGTTGGATTGTTGCATAAGAGTTAGGCTCCTATTATCCGGAACCTATTATTTTAAGGTCCTTCCGTCTTCGTATGGGCATAGGCCTTTACTCTTTCCGGGTACAGTTTATGTATTTATAAACAGATATCTGTTTATTACAAGGGCGTAAGCTTCTTCTGTCTTTGATGTCTAGTAGAAGGACGTTACGCTCCATTTTATTGTTAATGGATTCTATTAACTAGCGTACTGCTTATGGTATATCATTGGCTTAGCAGTTGTGCTTAAGATTTCGGCTCATGAAGTAAGAGTTCTTCTACTTCTTGGGCTTACATTAATAGTGTTCTATTATAGATTTTTGAAGGCTGCTCATTGCGCTCAGCCATCCATTCATGAATTTTATCTCAGAAATATCGAGTCCATTTCTGGAGGCCTCTATTGTTAGGTCTATTATCTACTGCTCAGAATGTCATTCACTTAACAGTTGCTACTATAGCTAGGTAGGCTGTCTGTTTCGGCAGTGTCTCCTTTCGGCTGCCCTCTTCGCTCTGGGCTATTTGACCCAGGGCAAGAAAAAGGGGGGGGGAGGGTGTTCCCTTGGGTCACCTGTTTTTACTATGAAAACAAGGGGATACCTCCTCCGGAGTTAGTAATTCTGAGCTGTTTTTAGGATGGTTGTTTAGTGAGAAGTTTAAGTTTATAAAATTCATTCAAGTCTTAGTTTTTAAAGTATAGCTTTTGAATATTGCATATGTCAACGGACATGATTATGCAATTCTCACACACTTTTAGGAGTATAAGAGTCTCTATTCTCTAGACTTACTTTATTATTGGCTTACTTTAAAAATTATTAGTATAAGGATTATTGGATTTTAATAGAGTACATGGATGTATGAAGCTCAATTTTTGGAAGGTGTTGTATCTTTCTAATTTATCATAAATAAGAAAGATACATGTAAGGCCTATTACTTCTTTTCCCTACAGGGGATGACTCTATTTTATTTTATTGAGCGTATTCCATTTTGCTCTATGTCCTTGGCCCTCCAGCCTTTTTACTATTCAGCTATGTCTGGGTCATTGGTACAGTATAAAAATGTTAAAAAATTTATAGTAATTTATATATTTTTTATACTTACCAATGACCCAGACGGGGATGGCCCTCCCAGGAGTTGGGAACTCTTGCCTCCCCGCTGAGTACATAGCGCTTACCAGGCACTGGTTATTAGAATGATAAATGGCGCCAATTTCGGAACGTCCTTGACACTGCGCATGCGCAGTGGGGGCGAGGTGTGGAGGGCCTCTCTGGACATGTTTTCTTTAGTTTTAGATGCAAATTTTGGGGATTGGGGGGCAAAATTTGTGTTTGGCCCTATATTTTAAGAGTTAGCACCAGCTATGTCTGGGTCATTGGTAAGTATAAAAAATATATAAATTACTATAAATTTTTTAACTTTTTCAAAATATTTTGATTTCAATTATTTTTTCTATATTAATGGATCATATTATTATTATGTATTTTGATTGCCAGGGGTTAGTGCGAGTACCAGGACTTGTTTTCTTTTCACATTGAAAGGATATTGATCAATTGTTTTTAGAGGAAGTCTTCCTCTGACCTTATTATCATTCTATATGTGGTCAGTGTACTCGCATTAACTCCGGTTCTGTATCGTATGATTTCGATGACAATATGGGAAGTGTATGTCACGGTATGTTGTTGGGGATTTGGACACTCCGGTCCTTTCCCCGCAGGGTCACTCTACTTTATCAATTTCTATTTCAGACGATCAAGATTAGGGTGATGTATCTGTGATGTCTTCCAACAGTGTGCCTCCGTCGTCACAATTAATGAAGGGCTAGCGGAAAAGTGCTCATGTAATACGCCAATTGCCTAAGAGGACCCTAGTAGGTTCGACGGCCTTTGACGTCCGCTAGCTCGCCCGGTGTAGCGTCCATTCACCGAATGGTTCGGCAGCCGGGTTCGTCCGTTGCGGTCTAGAAGGAATTTTGGGGTGATGCGAGCACTATAAAATTAACTTAATGCACACCCAGTGACGGCGGATCGGAGGGAGAATGGAGGAAGCCTTTTAGTCCGGTTCATAGCTCGTTCCGGTCCATCCGGACGGCAAGCGAGAGAGGCCCCTCTCTCGTTCAACAACATCTGGCCCCAGATGTTGTGGTACAAATGTGTCGTTAGCGGAGCATACGTCCGTCGCTCGGGACGCTCCGTTGTATAGGCAGTCCGCTGAGACTGCTAAGGCTTCCTCTTCTCGTCAGCGCACACGACCGCACCTTGGCTGCGTGACCGCCGATATATTACCAGCTTCGCCGATCAAGGATTCTTCGGCGACCAGGTCACACCATCCGGCAGCCAGGGATTCGAGACCGATGGACTCCGGACGTTCGCATAGGAAAAGTATGCGGGAGCCATCTGATGCGGAGCTGCCCTCGGCGAAGCAGCGATAGACTGCGCCTCCGCAGGTCTCGACGCCGGACATTCTTGTGCACATAGCACAGCTTATCGCAGCATCCCAGCAGCCGACAGAAACGGTGTCGGATCGAGAATTATCCGACAGCGCTGGGTCGGTAGCCGGGGACTCGAGGCCTGCAGACTCCGGACGTTCGCATAGGAAGTATGCGGGAGTCAACGTACACGGAGCTTCCAGCGGCAATGCATCGTAAGTCCGCTACTGCACAGGCCTCGGGAACGGACGTGCTTTCCTTAATAGCACAGTTTATCGCAGCATCCCAGCATCAACTGAATCTGTCGCATATATTTTATCCGACGATGCTGGGTCGGGACGCTCCGCGGAAGCGGGTACGGACGTCCGAAAGTTTCATCCGGTCCGACGGGATACCGAAAGGGATTCGGTGGATTTCAAGCTTTCCCTTTCGGAACAACATATGCTGCGATGCCGGATAAGAAACTGATAGCGTCGGTGGACTTAGAAATTTTTGGTTCGGTTCAGGGACATCGTCCCTCAGTTCCGACATAGTCCAATAATGTCACACAAACTTTCGAATTATTGAACGACGCTATATATATTATTATTTTATGCTTGCTATCCAAGCATTTCTGGTTTCTTGTTCGAAGAGTTATGGAGATGTCTTTCAAAAGTGTGCCTCTGTCGTCATAGTTAATGAAGAGTTAGCGGCAATAAGTGCTCATGGAATATGTCTATCGCTTACGGAGTGACATTCGCTAGCTCACCCGGTGTAGCGTACATTCATCGAATGGTTCGGCTGCCGGGTTCGTCCGTTGCGGTCTAGGAAGGAGATTTGGGTGATGCGAGCACTTTAATTACTTTAGTACTCACCCAGTGACGGCAGATTGAGGACAGATCGGAGGAAGCCAACAACATAGGGGACCGCATGTTGTGGTTCAGATATTTTACATTCGGAGCATATGTCCGTTGCTCGGGACGCTCCGTTATATTGACAGTCCGAGAGACTGTCTTTAATGCTTCCTCATCCTCACAGCAGGGCACACGACCGCACATTGGCTACGTGACCTCGAGTATCCGATCAGTTTCGGCATTCAGTGATTCCACAGCGAATAGGTCGCGCCATCCGGTAGCCAAGGGACACGAGGCCTATACACTCCGTTCGCTCGCATATTGGAAGTATGCACGGGGTAACGATCTCGGAGCTTCCTGCGGCAATGCATCGTAAGACCGCTGCTCCTCAGGCCTCAGTGACGGACGTGCTATCCGAGTTAGCACAGTTGTTTCGCAGCATCCCAGCAATTGACGGTTTCTCGGTCGAATCAGGAATTATCCGACGGCGCTGGGTCGGTGCGGTCCGCGGTTGCATCAAGCTACGGACGACCGAACGCTTTATAGGGTCCGACAGGATGGCGAAAGGGATTCGAAAGATTTCGAGTTTTCCCTTTAGTTGTATCGGAAGATGCCTTTCATATCTTCTGGCATTTCTTCCAGTGATTATTTTTCGGACTTCATTGCTGCGATCTTGGATAAGAGACTTATAGCGTCATTGGACTCGGATTTTTCGATCGGTACAGGGACTTTGTCCCTGACTTACCGACGCAGTCCAATATTGTCATTACAACATGTGTTTTATTTTTCGACGCTATATATTTATATATATATACAAGACGGCTACTAAGCATGATAGTTTAGTTTCTTGTCCGCGTGGCTCATTTCTGCCATTTTATCTTTTTTTACATATAGTTTATTTTGGCAGAGCAGGGCATACCGAGAGTTCATATGCGTCTAGACGGTGTGATTAAAGACTGCATATATTCTTTTTCTCCGTTTATGTCTTTTCCAATTTCAATGTTGGGAACGACATTATGTATATTAGATTTAACTTAGACGCTTTATTATACGTAATCCGCCTTACTGAGGCGTTATCATTACGTCTTCAAGAAAAGATTTACGGGATATTATTCTCAATGTAATTTCTTTTGAGGGCAGTAGTTTGTTCACGTATAACTCCGCCCTTCAGTGGCTGATTGGAGTTGGTTAGACGTGAGGCAGCCCTAGCTACATCCACGCGTGGATAGTAGGTTAAGAACTCTCTCAGAGTCGCTTCGTTCTCGGAGGAGCTTCTCTTCGACGGCAACTTTCCGGCAATCCATGAATTGCTTGATTTATACATTCTCTTGTCTATCTAGTGTTACAAGAGATTCAGACTGGGGCAAACATTCGGTGGTTGACTCAGAGAGTGCCGCCGCAGTTGCCAGACCCGAGTGTGGCTGTTATGACGGTTTCCAGTCAAACAGATTGGGATATATACTGATCCCTACGGATTCGAAGTGCCAGGGTCTTTGGGTTCCGCAGTCTTTTAGCTATCTGTTAACTTCCGCGGAATAATGTTTTTTAGGCTTGCTTTATGTCATTGCATGAACATTATTCAGAAACGCATGCCCAAATTCCTGTCCTTTAATTCGACAGTAGTGGCGTATCTCCGGAACCAGGGAGGCACTCTTTCGTTTCCGTTATTCAATTTAATGGAAAGAATCCGTCTGTTGGTTATAGTACACCAAGTTCAGTTTTGGTCCGTCATATTCTGGGTCGTCTGATTGTTTTATCGCACTCCCGTTCTCTTACGGGTCGCTTGTTGCTGTCAGAATGGACTCTCAACAAACAAGTATTCAATCAGATTTGCTATCTATGGGAGCGCCCAATGATGTTTTATTATGACACAGCTGCCTAATCAATTGCAGACGTATGTGTTGGCTTGTCCAGATCTCTGAGCTAATACCGTTAACGCTCTATTGATCTATAGGACAGAATGATAGGATACGCGTATCCTCCGGCGCTGTTGTTTTTAGCAGGTATTGCTAAGATAAACAACCACAATACATTTCTGTTGATAGCATCTCTATCTTCACAGAGATCATGAGTAATTACTCTCTTGTCTACTGTGGATCTTAACGTGAAATCTTCCTCTATGTGTGGATCTTTTTTCACTGGGTAAATCGTGTCATCTTTATCACAACCAGCAAGGTCGCAACCTTCATGTATTCCGTTGTGTGGTCCGTATTGCTTTGTAAGCTCTGTACTGGACGAGCTTTGGACGCGATTTCTTACTATAGGAGATCCTCTTCTTCGCTATTCTATGCGACTAAAGTGGAGGCTCTTCCGTCGTGGTGTAGGGATCATTATGTTCATATGGTTGATCCCTCCATACTACTCATTGCTATTTTTTAGTATACTTGTTTCACAAGATCTACTGCAGCCTGTTGTTATTTAGGTTATAGGTTTATGTTACCTCATACCTATGCACTCTACGATAGTTTACATTTGAGTCTTTTGTCTCTTTATCTAAGTCAGTTAGTAACTTTTTGATAAATAGACTTAGAATCTTTAGATTAAATTCCTATACGGATTTTAACTTCAGGTTCTTATTTAGCTAAGTAATCATTTGAGCCTCTGGAAACAGTAGTTTTCAAATTCTGACCTTTTAGACAGTAATTCTGTTGGTTTCTCTTTTACTGTAGAGTCAGTGAGTTTCATGCACTATCGATGGATGATTTTCACTTTCATAGTTTCGGAATCAATACTTCCGTTACTATTTAGGTTGGATTGTTGCATAAGAGTTAGGCT
Organism: Pictodentalium vernedei; assembly: GCA_031216915.1. NCBI lineage: Eukaryota > Metazoa > Mollusca > Scaphopoda > Dentaliida > Dentaliidae > Pictodentalium > Pictodentalium vernedei. Next base: position 475,787,390 of record CM062292.1, on the reverse strand, counting down.
CCTATTATCCGGAACCTATTATTTTAAGGTCCTTCCGTCTTCGTATGGGCATAGGCCTTTACTCTTTCCGGGTACAGTTTATGTATTTATAAACAGATATCTGTTTATTACAAGGGCGTAAGCTTCTTCTGTCTTTGATGTCTAGTAGAAGGACGTTACGCTCCATTTTATTGTTAATGGATTCTATTAACTAGCGTACTGCTTATGGTATATCATTGGCTTAGCAGTTGTGCTTAAGATTTCGGCTCATGAAGTAAGAGTTCTTCTACTTCTTGGGCTTACAATAATAGTGTTCTATTATAGTTTTTTGAAGGCTGCTCATTGCGCTCAGCCATCCATTCATGAATTTTATCTCAGAAATATCGAGTCCATTTCTGGAGGCCTTTATTGTTAGGTCTATTATCTACTGCTCAGAATGTCATTCACTTAACAGTTGCTACTATAGCTAGGTAGGCTGTCTGTTTCGGCAGTGTCTCCGTTCGGCTGCCCTCTTCGCTCTGGGCTATTTGACCCAGGGCAAGAAAAAGGGGGGGGGGAGGGTGTTCCCTTGGGTCACCTGTTTTTACTATGAAAACAAGGGGATACCTCCTCCGGAGTTAGTAATTCTGAGCTGTTATTGGGATGGTTGTTTAGTGAGAAGTTTAAGTTTATAAAATTCATTCAAGTCTTAGTTTTTAAAGTATAGCTTTTGAATATTGCATATGTCAACGGACATGATTATGCAATTCTCACACACTTTTAGGAGTATAAGAGTCTCTATTCTCTAGACTTACTTTATTATTGGCTTACTTTAAAAATTATTAGTATAAGGATTATTGGATATTAATAGAGTACATGGATGTATGAAGCTCAATTTTTGGAAGGTGTTGTATCTTTCTAATTTATCATAAATAAGAAAGATACATGTAAGGCCTATTCCTTCTTTTCCCTACAGGGGATGACTCTATTTTATTTTATTGAGCGTATTCCATTTTGCTCTATGTCCTTGGCCCTCCAGCCTTTTTACTATTCAGCTATGTCTGGGTCATTGGTACAGTATAAAAATGTTAAAAAATTTATAGTAATTTATATATTTTTTATACTTACCAATGACCCAGACGGGGATGGCCCTCCCAGGAGTTGGGAACTCTTGCCTCCCCGCTGAGTACATAGCGCTTACCAGGCACTGGTTATTAGAATGATAAATGGCGCCAATTTCGGAACGTCCTTGACACTGCGCATGCGCAGTAGGGGCGAAGTGTGGAGGGCCTCTCAGGACATGTTTTCTTTAGTTTTAGATGCAAATTTTGGGGGATTGGGGGGCAAAATTTGTGTTTGGCCCTATATTTTAAGAGTTAGCACCAGCAGCTATGTCTGGGTCATTGGTAAGTATAAAAAATATATAAATTACTATAAATTTTTTAACTTTTCTGGATGTTTCACACATACAGCAGATGGTTTTCCGGGTGAAGTGAAACTGATTTACGATTTGAACTAAGATGGAATGAGTTTATCTGTTTATTGATTATTTATCCAGTGCAGTCGTGGGTACACAAGAGGTTTATTTACTAAACCTGAGATCGTTAAAAGTTGCCTTGCACTTTGAAGCCACAATTTGATCCTCAGACAGAATCATTGGGATGATGCATTCTTTGGGGGTCAGATTCCCTTTTGTTCAAATCAAGTTCCTGGGGTCATATTTGGGCTTCCTGTCATAGCCCAAATTTTAAGTTAGTTCAGTGTGCGAAATATTTTTTGAAAAACTTCTCCATCAGTTCCACCAGTTAGAATTTTTTTATATTTGGTTTGCAGCATATTTACCTGGGTCAGATTAAAGTGTCTTCAAATTAAGTCTCTGTGATCACATTTGGGTTCCTAATGGGGGCCTGATTTTTAAATTAGTTCAATATGAGGAATATTCTTTAAAAAATCTCCTTATTTGGTCAGATCCACCAGTGTGTTGATATTTTGGTATGCATCATTCTTAGTTGGAGTCATATTCACGTTTCTTTGAATAAAGTTTTTGTTTTTTTTATTTGGACTCCCTAGAGCCCAAATTTTAACTTAGTGCCATACATGGGGAATATTCTTCAAAGATTTCTTTTCTTAAAATCGACGAGGCTGTGTCTGTTGATATTTGGTAAGAAAGCATATTTTCTTTCAACCAGATGTTTTATTTTCATTAATCATTCCACTTTTTGTGACGACCAGGAAGCCCTAATTTGTCCAAAAATGAAACTCTCAATCATATCCTTGAAGACTAGCCTGGAAATAGGCAGACTGTCATCTGCAGAATGAGGTTCCCAGAGGGTGAATTTGGTGCTGCTACCTTGCAAGTAGGGTAGTATTACCAAATTTACCCTCTGCGAACCTCTGAACCACAATTTGAATCAAGGTCTCAGGCCTAAACAGAAAGAAATACTGTGAGGATAAATAGGGAGATTTTAGTCCACTGTATGGAATCGCATCAGCCAATTCACCCTCTGGAGACCTCATTCTGCAAATAATAGATAGCTTTGTTCCAGGGTTTCTTGTAGACTGCCATTTCACTGTGTTTTCTTCATACAACTAATGGCTTTCAGTACAAAGTATTTCATCCAGTTTCAACCCACATTTCTGACCTTCCTAGTAGGTCTTTTCAGAGGGAAGTTCTTTTGTCTTTGTTTTCATCATGATTTTAACCCCCTTCACTCTGATGACAAAATACCAACAGGGTTTTTTTTGACCGACGAGAGGGGCCGAATATCGGCCCCATTCTCAATCGAAAATAGTCACTTTTTTTCCCAATTTGCTCCCAAAAATTCCCAATTCACGGCAGTTGAGAATTCATTTCTGTGTGACCAGTCGATTATTTTTAAGTGACCAGCACCGAATAATATTTGCCAGTGGACTTCGCAGTGTGAATTGTTTCAGTACGAAGGGTATTCACTTGTGTTGTTTTGAAATCATTTGACAGTGTCAAGGAGCGTCCTTGACAGTGTGTTCCTAGAATCAGCACTCTAAATTAGCTCCCTTGATGTGCATAGAATCACAACTGAATGACGCAACTCGCAGTGCGTGAGTCAAAGTGACAAAATGCATCGCTGTCAACCATAACGGCTCACGAATGGTACCTAAATTTTGTTACAGGCGAGTTCCGTGCTTCTTAAAGCACGGTACCAATTTTTAGGTTCAGCTCACGTCTGAAATCCTGTCTGGTAACCTGTATTTTATTCAAACCGTTCCCCAGGTCTGATACTCCTGCTGACTGATGTCATGAAACCTGAATAGACTTTCGTCCCCAGAACGAACCGTCCACAATTATTTTACCCAAACCGTCCACCAGGCCAAGTACTCCTGCTGACTGAACTTGGCTTGCTTAGGTAAGGACTTATGTATGTGGGTGATCATTAACCAATCCTTTTTCATCACTAGGATTGATTAATCACCAGTACAATTTAATAATTCTAAGCAGCCAGTGAGTAAACACAATTATAGTTTATACAACAGGTTTTCATTGATTAATAGACTGATTTCTCACAAGGATATGCTAGTAAGTTTATTTATTTCTTGTTGATAGTCGCTCAGATAAATTCCCACTTGTGGCCTCTGCGACGCTAATTTTCCCAATTGGAAAGGCCCCTGGACCCTTTCCCAAAAAGGGTAGAAAAATCCCTGACCAAAATTTCAGGAAGCTGTTTTTTCCCATAATGCATCTAGAAATTTAGCCAATTCAATCCTGTTTGACAGAGCTCAATGAGCTCTGTCAAACGAGATTGAATTGGTTAAATTCCTAGTTGCATTATGGGAATTTTTGTCTGCCTGAAATTTAGATATTTTGACATCAGTGTGCAGGGGGTTAAGCCTGACATATGATATGTACTGGTCATTGAAGAACAGACATCCTTTTTCAGAACTTTTTTGGTGGTGGACATTGCATTAAACACAAATGTACAATTTGATACTTTCTTTTTGCATCTTGCTTTCTAATCCCTTTACACTAACACTCTTATTTCCCTTTGCTTCCACCTAAATCACTTTTATTTCTTTCAAGACATTCACAGAATGACACACGCATGTGAATGGGTTAATTGATATGGCACGAGTGCCGGCACATAAGGATGCGGCCTCAAATTTTATCCTTCCACAATGGCACAAGTGCCATATCAGTTTACCCATTCATGTCATTCTGTGTTGATTACACGCCTTCACATCAATAAAAAAAAAAAAGAACACATTTTATCGCCAACCAAATTTGCGAGGGGAACCTGTGTTACTATTTCATCCCCTGAGTTCCAATGTGTTCTATGTGCCTACTGGCACATAGAACACATTGGAACTCAGGGGACGATTTTTAGGTATCGCTAGGGATTCAAATTGTAATTGCGGTGCACGATTTGTAGAAAATTTCTGTGAAATTTTGCTTCTATTTAAAAAAAAATAGTCTGTCGACGATTTCCATTCCACATATATGCGCAGAACGGATTTTCATTTTACACACACAGTTTAATATTGCTGTAGACGGGGATTTCATAGAACAGATATGTATTAAAACTTGATGCGTGATCATTTCTGGCTCATTTGAGCCTCTGGCTTTCAATATTGCATTTGTGTGGATAATTTTGTTTTAAAAAATCCTTTATCTAATGTAACGGGGGCGCGGTGGCTCAGTTGGTAGAGGTGCAGGCTGCAAGCCGAGAGGTCCTCGGTTCGAATCCCACCTGCGGCAACCGCGTTGTGTCCTTGGGCAAGACACTTCACCCCGATTGCCTACATGGGGGCACGATGACGCTGTGTACTGAGGCGTACTGCACGTCGATGGTGCGCATGTCTTCAACCAATCTAACCCTGCCTGTGCTGCGGTGCAGAGTTCAGAGTTACGATGTTGGGGAGCTGACAGCTGCTCGTCGTTGCTCGGTGGTTCTCTCCGGGTACTCCGGCTTCCTCCACCCGTAAAACTGTCACGGTCACGATTAGCCATTGTGCATAAATATGTGACCTTAAACACCAATAAATAAATAAATAAATAAATCTAATGTAACAATTAAATTTGCTTAGTTCTATTTACAAAAATCACTGATCACAGGGGTTCCACATGGACTTGGATTCAATGATCAGCCTCAAATTTGACTTAACAGTTTGAGGCCTTAAAATCGTGGAAAATGTGTCAGGAGGCCTTGAAAAGCTGAATATTCATAAAGATGCTAATGAAGCTCGTAATAATAACTGTCACAGTTTTATATACCCGAGTTTGTTAAGCCTGACTCCTAACTAAGAGACTCCAGTCATTACCCCCTCTTCCCACTTCCCTTGTAGGGAAATGGGAGGAGTGTGTAATGACTGGAGGTCTCAGGACTAGAGAAGACAGGACCTTGACAGTCTCCAAATTTGGCTGTTATAGAGTCTTGAAAATATATCAAGAAATGGCCTTGAATAGCCTTGAATTTTATCAGTCCTTATCTGCAGGAAACCTGTGCCAAATTTTATAATTTTTTAGCTCACCGAAGGGAGCTAAACTTATCACTTGCCATCCGTCGTCGTCGTCCGTCATCGTCGTCCGTTCGGCGTCGTGAACATTTTTCAAACGACTTCTCCTCTAAAACCGCTAGGTCGATTTGCTTGAAACTTGGTATGAACATCCATACCATATGTCAATTCATGTTTGTTCAAATGAAATGGACATGCCCCCTTGGGGCTCCATAGAGGGCATAACTCTGATAGCACCATATGAATTATAGAAAAATTATTAAAAAATCTTCTTCTCCAGAACCAGTGGGCAGAATCTTTTGATACTTGGTATGCAGCATCTTGGTATGGGTCTGATTCAAGTTTGTTCAAATCGGCCCCCTGGATTCTTATTTGGGCTCACTATGGAAGCTCAAATTCGAACTTAGTGCATTTCAGGCAAATTTCTTAAAAAATCTACGTCTCCAGATCCAGCAGGCAGAATCTTTTGATATTTGGTATGCAACATTGTGGGGTGGATCTGATTCAAGTTTGTTCAAATCGGCCCCCTGGATTGACATTTGGGCTCAGTATAGAAGCCCGAATTCAAACTTAGTGCATTTCCGGAAAATTTCTTAAAAAATCTTCTCCAGACCCAGCAGGCAGAATCTTTTGATATTTGGTATGCAACATTGTGGGGTGGATCTGATTCAAATTTGTTCAAATCGGCCCCCTGGATTCATATTTCGGCTCAGTATAGAAGCCCGAATTCGAACTTAGTGCATTTCACGCAGAATCTTTTGATATTTGGTATGCAACATTGTGGGGTGGATCTGATTCAAGTTTGTTCAAATTGGCCCCCTGGATTCATATTTGGGTTCAGTATAGAAGCCCGAATTCGAACTTAGTGCATTTCAGGCAAATTTCTTAAAAAATCTTCTTCTCAAGATCCAGCAGGCAGAATCTTTTGATATTTGGTATGCAACATTGTGGGGTGGATCTGATTCAAGTTTGTTCAAATTGGCCCCCTGGATTCATATTTGGGCTCAGTATAGAAGCCCGAATTCGAACTTAGTGCATTTCAGGCAAATTTCTTAAAAAATCTTCTTCTCAAGATCCAGCAGGCAGAATCTTTTGGTATTTGGTATGCAACATTGTGGGGTGGATCTGATTCAAGTTTGTTCAAATCGGCCCCCTGGATTCATATTTGGGCTCACTATAAAAGCTTGAGTTCGAACTTAGTGCATTTCAGGCAAATTTCTTAAAAAATCTTCTTCTCCAGATCCAGCAGGCAGAATCTTTTGATATTTGGTATGCAACATTGTGGGGTGGATCTGATTCAAGTTTGTTCAAATTGGACCCCTGGGTTCATATTTGGGCTCAGTATAGGAGCCCAATTTGAACTTAGTGGATTTCGTGCAAATTTCTTTAAAAATCTTCTTCTCAAGATCCAGCAGGCAGAATCTTTTGATATTGGGTATGCAGCATGCTTAGGGCAGGGGGGGGGGGGGTTCATATTTGGGCTCACTGTGGGAGCTTGAATTGTAACTTAGTTCGAAAAAAGATTCAGCAGTCGGAATGTTTTGATATGTGGCATGCAGCATCCTTAGGGGGTGAGATTCAAGTTTGTTCAAGCCAAGTCCCGGGGTTCATATTTGGGCTCACTGTGGGAGCCCAAATGATAACTTAGTTCAAAATGAGGAATTTTCTTTAAAAATCTTCTTCTTCAGATTCCGCAGATGAATGCTTTTGATATTTGGTATGCAACATCCTTAGGGGGTAAGATTCAAGTTTGTTCAAGCCATGGCCCTAGTTCCATAAAATTTGTCTCTCATGACTTCATTCCTTTGTTGTGTTGATGAACCATGTCTAACTGAATGTGACCCCCCCCCCCCCCCCCCCCCCCCCCCAAATACTTCTTTGAATCACTTTGGCCGGTGAGCGATTAAGGCTCCTTGGGGCCTCTTGTTTTAAATATTTCCCCCAGAATCATTGTTTATGACCCATAATGGGAACAAACTCATAAAGCTAGTTGCAATTAGGTTTATAAGCTATGTGTTGGAGGCAAAAAATACAGTTTGTTTTGTTATTCAACTAATTTGTTTGCAAGTATCACTTCAGGATTTGTTAGATAAAGCTTTAGTATTGTATTATGTATTTCCCTTCCAAGGTTCATATTCTAGTTTATTTTTTCCTTCACAGATCAAAGCATCTCAAAAGTAGAATGCAAAACTTGTTTGTGATATATTTTATAACACATCCATTAACCCTTTACCTAACATGAAAAGCAGACGACACTTGCAAAAAGATTTCTTGAATAACAAATTTTTTTCATTTTTTGTCTTCAAAACATAGATTATGACCCCTCATTGGAACGAGCTCGATGAACTCGTTCCAATGAGGGGTCATAACCTATGTTTTTGAGACAAAAAATGAAAAATCATGAAAATTAATTGGCGATTTTTGAGAATAGCACTGGCTGGTTTTGGCCATTACATTGGGTAAAGGGTTAAACTTTATACCCTTGTATTTAACAGAATCGCTGCTATGACATAAATGTTTCTGTATTTAACTGGTTATGTAGAAGCCAAAACTTTTTTTCTTGCACCATTTAGACTAGTGCCTTTCCCGTCAAGTCATTTGTTACGCTTCAAAAAGTTTCCAAATTTTGTTATACAGTTATCAGTTGTCTGTCACATAGTGTGAGAATGAAAATGTTGTAAGCAAAATAAAGTCGGTTCACAGAAACTAAAATAAAAAAATATATATATATTTTTTCGACTTTCACTTAAATTACCCACTTACATTATTCTGTCATGTCATTTCCCACAACACTTATATAAACTACTGGGGCAATTTTCTGTGATATTCTTATAACAATCTGAGATATCATTTTGGTTATTTTAGCATTTTTTTTTGTCAAAATCTTCAGACATCCTGGCATGCTTCGAACTTCTTTTAAAAAAGTTTCTCCCAGCTGTTTTGCAAATCTGCCCAAATTTGTACTTATATTTTTACTATCAGTAATAGCCACCAAATTGACACCAGCCATAGGGAAACTGCGATACTTTCATCAAACACTCCCAATAGACGAGATTGCGAATGTAATTTAGACTAGTTCCCTAAAAGTTGTTTTGATTTTTTATTGATCTGTTTGATCGGTATAGCATCAAACAAAAATAACAGACTCTTCACCTTCGGGTTTAAACATCGGAAATAAAATTTGTTTATTTAAATGTATTTTAATGCGTGGGGATGTGTAATAAACACAGAACGTGAGGCTCGAGGGAAATATAACTACACTATTCTAACGAGTTATGTAAAACACCCACTGATTAAAACACGCATCACATTCTGTCTATTTATTCAATTTCTGTACAATTGAATGTACAGTAGAACCTGTCTTGAGAGACCACCCCATTTGCCGAGCAAAAGTGGTCTCTCAAGACAGGTGGTCTCTCATTACAGGTTTGACTTTTTGCTAGTCTGTGAATGACCAGTCAGAGAATTTTGTTGCAGAAATGGAGAACAACTGATTTTTCAAATTTCTTTTTATTATTGTTTCATTTTGATTAAGTTTTAATACAAGTACAAAGGCATTGTTTAATAAATTATAGATAAAAGTACATAAACTTAAAAACTTCACTGTTGGGCCAACATCCTGGTTACATTTTTGAACAATTGATTTCTGTGCACACTGCATTGATCTTAACTGGCTGAGCTACAACAAGGGTACCAGAACAAAAGCCATCTTTTTCCTTGCTCATGTTTCTGTATATTTAGTTTGTATACATTTGTTTTATTTTAATAAAACAAATTTTGAATAACAAATTCAGACCACCCCAAAAAATCTAACCCTCAACCTGTTTATTGATTTTAATACTCTGAAATTGCCAAAAATTGATTTTCCGGTCTCTCAAAACAGGTGAAAACTTGAGTTTTTGCCACAGTTTTGTGGTCTTTCAAGACAGGTGGTCTCTCAAGACAGGTCCATTATAGAGTGAAACCAATCGGTACATGGTCACAGTGGTCTCTCAAGACAGGTGGTCTCTCATGACAGTGGTCTCTCAAGACAGGTGGCCTCTCATGACAGTGGTCTCTCAAGACAGGTTTTATTGGAATTTATTTGAGATTAATTAGTTTTTAAAAGAATTGCAAAGCTGGTGAACACACTGTATGTGAATGAAAAATTACAATGCACATGGGTCCAAGAAAATAACTTTGTATAACTTTGTGCAAATATTGTTGTACTTACAGGTGAGACAGATGGCAGCAGTTACCCTGAGTGGATTACTACAATGTGGATTTCTAATAATGGATTCAGATATGATGGTAGGTACATCTAGTAAATATTTGTTATTAGGGTCGCAAGGGATTTCAATCCCACATCGTACCTGTGTGCCTTAGGCGCGCAGGAACTTTTCATTCATCATAAACATTTGTCTCTTCAAAAGCCTTGGATATGTTTTCCCAATAGCTTTTTAGTGAGAATTTGATGCTGTTTTCATTATTAAAAATGTTTTCGGTGGTGATTACATGTATTTGTTTTTACGAAATGGAAATTGTGGAGGACAGTATGCTTCATTATTTTCTGAATCAGCCATTCCTAAACAATATCAGATAATATTTTATGTGTTGAAGTGCTATACAATATTGACTAAATCTTGTTGACTATGTTTATAGTATTAAGATATTGCTGATTTGTTGTATTTCAGAAACATTTTGAAAGATTAAGTGGAACTAAATTAAAGAAAAGGAAAAACCCAGAACCTGTAGCACTGACTTCATTAATACAACGTCACGCTGGAGTTCTAGGATTGAGTGCCTGTATACAAGCTTATCCTTATGATGTTCCAAATTTCATGCCACAAATACTAATGAATTTAAGTAATCATGTCGATGATCCACAACCCATTCAGGTAAACTCATCTTCCTAATCCATTACTTGATATTCTAAATCTATTCAGTATTAACCCAACCCAACGTAGCGGCATAAACACGCCAGCATAATTCACAAAAATCACCATTCAATTTTCATTAAACTTTCAGTTTTTGTCTCCAAAAACATGGCTTATGACCCCACATTGGAACGAGCTTATTGAGCTCATTCTAATGAGGGATCATAATCTATGTTTTTGACGTATAAAATGAAAAAAATTAGTTCTTCAGTAATTTTGTTTGCAAGTGCCGTCTGCTTTTCATGTTAGGTATCAAAATCGGCTTCTCATACTCGTATTACTGGTGGCTCTACCAGTAGCCAAAAGTTGCAATCTCTCAAGCAATGCATGAGGGTCGCAATGCATGAGGGCACCCTGTCCCACAACAGATTTGGTGAGGACTTTATTTTTTTTATCCCATATCAGTTAGTCGACTGCAAAATTTCCTGTCGATATTTCTGTAGGACTGTCTGTTTCCCATAATCCTCAGTCAGAACTGATGGTGCAGAGCAAAATTTCATATGGGAATTCAAACAGTGAATTTTTGGTCTATACAGTCCAATCTCAATATGATGAATCATGTGTTAACCTCATTGAGCTCATTGCAAAGAGGGGTCATAAGCTATATTTTTGAGGCACAAAATTAGTTATACAAGAATTTTGTTTGCAAATGTCATCTGCCTTTTGTGTTATGTAAAGGTTACAAAAAGAGATTGGCATTCACATTTGATTATTTTTTGGCTCCCTCCCACCCCCACCCCTCATTGGAATGAGCTCATTGAGCTTGTTCCAGTGAGGAATCATAAGCTATGTTTCAAAACGAAAAAAAAAAATTGTTAATTATCAGAGAAAAAGATGAAAGTGTCGTCTGCTGTTGCAATTATGTAAAGGAATAAGGCATAATAGTGTAGTAGATGGGAGATGTTTTGCAGCGAGGGCCATTTGTTAATTCCCTTCACTCTGATGTCAAAATAAACAAAATTTCAAGTAGCCATTTTTCCCATAATGCAACTGGGAATTTAACCAATTCAATCTTGTTTGACAGAGCTCAATGAGCTCTGTCAAACAAGATTGAATTGGTTAAATTTCTAGTTGCATTATGGGAAAAATTTGCAATGCAGGGGGTTAAAAATATTGAGTGTACATAACCAAGGAGACTTTTCAGATAGTATATGGGACAAAATATTCCTACATTCAGATCTTGGCGGCTGATATCTATCTTATTGGGATGGGTCGACCTACTAGTTTATTATACGTTCACCTGTATTGGTTTCTTTCTAATTTGACATATTTTCAACTCAAATATCAAGACGGGGTGGATGGTCCAAGTGAGGGAGCTAGTAGAAAACTACTCATTGGAGATCTCGGACCTTGACGTTTGGGCAAACCAGGATTAAAAGATCGTCAGAGAAAGGGTCATGGAGGATTGTAACCGTAACTGGCGATAGGGGGTCAAATCAAAGAGATCTTCGGGTGGCCTGCATGATAAAGAGAGACCTGGTTTTCCTGGTTTTGAAGAGTACCTTGATGGGACCTTTGGGGGGTGACTGTTGTTCAAGCTGAGGTCGCGGTCCCTGGAGCTGAGGGGAAAAATTGGGAAAATCAGTGAAAGGGAGTGCCAGATGGGTAACTTGGGCATGGTGGAGACCCTCGAACACTTTCTTCTGGAATGTCCAAAATACCAGTCTAAAAGAACAAGATTCACAGGGAGTATAATGGGGAAGTGGGATGGGAGAATGAAGGACATGTGGTTAGGGAGCGACTCAAAGGAGAGGGTTAATATACTAATCGGAGAGATTGGGAAGAATGGGGCAAGGGATGTCATCAAGCAGTTCGTCTCCGAGTGTTGGGAGAAGAGAAGAAGCGTGGGAATAGGGAGGCAGTTGGTAGAACATGGGAAACCAAGGCCTTCTCATACGAGAACCGCAACAAATCAGCGGCCGGCCGAGGTGTTATTATTCACTAACTGAAAACTACATGTTTATTCAGTAGTGTGGTATAATTTTATGAGACTTCCAGTAATGTTTAGTCAATAATCTGTTCGTTTCTTACCTCACCTAACTGAAAGTCAGTGTGTACAATTGCCATCATTTGGCATCTGTTGGCCGTCATTTGTTAACTTTGCATGTCATTCTTCTTGTTCTGAACCACTGGACCAAACCAAACTTGGTGTAACTTATCTTTGCGGGATACCCTTCCAAGTTTGTTCAATAGAAGTAGCTAAGCTCAATGGGCCAGGGGCAGTGCCCTAAAAACCCAATATTCTCAAAAATCTTCTCATAAACCACCAGTCTCATTGCTTGTGTGCAGCTTCCTTATATGCTGCAGATCCAAGTTTGTTTGGCGGGCAATATTTGGGCTTGTTCTGGGAAGGGCAATATTTTTTTTTTACCTCAAAATTTTCAATTCTCAAATGGGTGGGCCAACTTAGACCAACTTTGATATGCAGTAGTGTTATGGGACATGCACTTGATTTCTTCCTGAAAAAAAACCCAGCAGTTAAAACTAGAAAAAAATTAAAATACTCATCTTTCCCAAACTGCTAGGAACAAAGAAATGTTATCTGGTATACAGCATCCCTAGGACCAGTAGAATCAAATGGGCTCAAAAAATCTCAATCGTTTGCATCATGCAGTGCCATATGGTGTGTGTGGGGGAGTGGGGAGTATCAGAATCTTTGGTATACAGCATCCTTGGGGGATCTGAGTCAGGTTTGTTATGCAGATAAAGTCCTAGCATTCTTTTTTGGATTTTGAATTTTTAACTTAGTGCATTATGTCAAAAATTCTTTTAAAATCTTATTCTGATCCAACAGTCAGAATCATTTGATATACAGCATTCTTATGGGGGTCAGGGTCAAATTCAAGTTGTTCAAATTAATTCCCTGGGTTCATATTCAGGCACCTTACGGGAACTCAAATTTTAACTTAGTGCAATATGAGGAAAATTCTTTAAAACTCTTCTTTTTCAGATTCTCCTGTCAGAATCTTCTCAAATTTGGTATGCAGCATCCTTATGGAGGGGGGGGGGGGGGGGGGGGCAGATGTAACTTTGTTCATATCCTGTCTGTGGTTTCATATTTGGGCTCCCTGTAGGAGCCCAAATTTTAACTGTGAAACATGAGGAATATTCTTTAAAAATATTCTTCTTCGGACCAACCAGTCAGAATGTTTTTATATTTGGCATACACATCATCCCTATGGGGGTTCAGATTTAAGTTTGTTCACATCAAGTTGGTATTTGGGTTCCCCATGGGAGCCCAAATGTCAGCTTATTGCAATGTGAGGAATATCATTTAAAAATCTTCTTCAGGTACACCACTCAGAATCTCTTGATATTTGGTATACATCATCCTTGTAGGGGCCAAATTCAAATTTGTTCAAGTCCTTGGGAGATACATCCGTTTTAAAAATCCAAAAGTCTCCCAAACTGTACTGAGTTTGATTGTGGACAAATGTATGTCATAATACAATAAAATGGTGTTAATTGAATAGTCACCTTGCCAGAGGAAGCTATTTAGTTAAGGCTACACAAAGAAGATGTTGTTCCTCGGGCCATTCTTTGTAAAAATGTATGCAGGCAAGCATTTTTTTATTTTATTTTTTGTTTTTGTTGCAATTTTTATTTATTTACTCTCACAGGTTAAATGAAAAAGATAATGAAAATTTTTTTTTGTGAATAGTGCTGGTCGGCTTTGGCCATTACGTTGGGTAAAGGGTTAATGTTTTAGGCATTGTAATCTACAGAATAACATTGGAAGTGGTGTATTTTATATATTTTATTAACTAACCTGACTAAAACTTTTTTTTATTTTAAAGTTTGCGTTGATAATAAAGAGAAGGCATTCAGCAACCAAAATGACCATGCATGAGAGTCACAGAAACAGATTTTTAACTTTTTTAGATCTAACAAGATGATTCAATTGAAAGGAATTTTATCATATTCCTGTATTCTACTGATTACCTTAGCATTTATTCTATTATATCTTGTTTGACAGAGCTCTTCAAACAATATAGAATAGATTAGATTTCTACATTGGATTACTGAGGCTAAATAGGTCTATCAATCAACAGAATTCAGTGCTTGTTAAGAGTAATTTCTTGATATATTGCAAGAATTTTTGTTCAATTAACAGAAGCTTACTCTATGATCTATATGCAATTAAAAGGTCAAATTTATACTGAAGTATGGTAAATCGTTAGATGTTTTTGAATTTATATGCAATTAACAAGTTTTTACAATCAAGAGATACGTAATTAACTCTTAAAGCAGGGTTTCCGCTAGGGGAGAATTTGTGGGTCCAGTAGTTTAAAGAAAGTGAAACCAGGCATCTGCCACACGTGCCAAAGACACGTGCATATAGAGGGGGGTCTGGGTTCTTCCCCCAGGAAAATTTTGATTTTTAGGTGCTCTCTGGGGGCATTCTGGTCGCTAAAATGCTGAATAATTGAAGTGGAAAATATGTATTTTTTCCTCCTACAATTCTCTAAATTCCCATGGGACACACAATACTACATCTGGTCAGAGGTTTCATAAAAATACCTCAATTTTCTTTATACAACCCAATATTCGAAAAGAACCATGATGCTCACGTGTGACATCATGCATGTGCAATTACATCATTTGTCACTCGAAATAAAAGCCAGTGATTTCAGACCAAACACAACAATTTGAGTCTGAAATTTTATAGGCGATGTTTAGGATTTGAACTTTGTTTCCCCCTCTGGTCTGGGGGTTATAAAATATCAGGTTGTCGCCAGTAATAGTAGGCATAGTATACTACATAATTATACCTTAAAGGCCCATTTCCGACTTTTTTTATGTCCTCACAACTTTTACACTTAACATGCAATCAAGAGGAGATCCTGTTGAAAATAGACATATAACCCTGGCAGTGGTTTCTAGTCAAGTCTTGGCAGCCTAAATGGGCAGCCAAGACATGACTAGAAGTTACTGCTTAGCTACTGGCAATGAATAGGTGGTGGTCTAGCGGGGATTCAATAAATTTGTCCGCACCCTTAAGGGTTAAGTGAGCTGCACTGTACTATTCAGTATTACTTCAGGAGTGAAAGGAGTTTGATATCTTCAGAATGAGTGTGGTTTATTACTTTCCAAAATGTGATTTATTGGGATTTCCGGGTTTGATTATAAACGATAACTTCACAAGTGAATTATGCAATCAACAATTGTGTCATGTATCCGTGCACGCAAACGAAGACGCTTTGCCATGGGTGTTATGGGGACTTCATTGTTTTTAGTGGTTTTTAACCTTTTACCTAACATGAAAAGCAGACGACACTTGCAAAAAAAATTCTTGAATAATTATTATGCCCCCAACTTGGTGGAGAGATGCGTACGTTCGTGCGCAACACAAATGTGTCCATCCAACATATTTGCTGCTCTAGCACGATCATTATTTGTCGATTTCAAATAATTTTTGCCATGCTTGTCCGGCAACATGGGGAAACGGATCCTACAGCAGAATTAACATCTTCGTATAAACATCTACAGAGTTATTTTCCCTTGTTTAACTTAGGGGATTATTATTGAAAAATGTGTCCGTCCAACATATTTGCTACTCTAGCTCTGTCATCATACGTTGAATTCAAATAATTTTTACCATACTTGTTCCTCAGCATGGGGAATGGATCCTACAGTAGAATTAATATCTTCGCATGAGCGTTTACAGTGTTATTTGCCCTTGTTTAACTTAGGGGATGATTGAAAAATGTGTCCATCCAACATCTTTGCTGCTCTAGCTCTGTCATCATACGTTGGATTGAAATAATTTTTGCCATGCTTGTTTATATTAGTAGAGATTGCTGCATGTCATACTTTTGATGGCATAATGCTATCCATGGTATTGCAGGAGGGGGCATATGCCATGCTTCTCGTTGCTCTTGTTATTTTCAATTTTTGTCTAAAAAAACATAGGTTATGACCCCTCATTGAAACGAGCTCAACGAGCTCGTTCCAATGAGGGGTCATAACCTATGTTTTAGAGATGAAAATTAATTGGCGATTTTTTTAGAATAGCGCTGGCCGGTTTTGGCTGTTACGCTAGGTAAAGGTTTAAATAATATAATTATTGTTAATAATGAAAAGTAATAAACAGAGTAATTGCTTGACTGGACTGATTACATGAAATAATTCATTCAAGACGAGGGACTATATTGTAAAACACTTGTGCGCATTCGCATATACAACATCCCTCATGTCGCATGAATTATTTGACGTAACCAGTCCAGTCAAGCGATTACTCTCTATGTATCAATGCTTACGGCATTGAACATCAAACTGAATGGTCCACAGGATGACCCCGACCAGTGGTAACTGTATTGACTCTTTGGGCAAGGCACTTCATCCCGTTTTTGCTCATTTGGAGGTATGGTGGCATTATGTACGAAGGCTTTCTGAACTTCAATGGTACGCTTGCCTTTAACCACTACTAACCCTGTTTGTGCTGAGTTAGTATGTTGGAGAGTTTTACAGTTGCTTGCCACTGCTTGGTGGTTCTCCTTGGGTACTCCAACATCCTCCATCTGTAAAACTGTCAGATAAAAGGTGATCTTGCCTGTTGAAAGTGTCATTAAACCCAGGTAAATAAATAAATAAATATTGGATAATTTACGGACATCTGCATTATAAATCATATGTTTATCATGTGTTTCATTTTCTGTTTGTAGATGACTGTAAAGAAAACTTTATCGAATTTCCGAAGGACACATCATGACAACTGGCATGACCACAAACAGATGTTTACTGATGATCAACTTGTCATATTAACAGATCTGTTAGTTTCACCCAATTATTATGCATAGACGTAGAGTGATTCTGTTGGATATATAACGTTAATTCTATTGAATTAACAACCCTTTACCTAACATGAAAAGCAGACGACACTTGCAAACAGAATTATTGAATAACTAATTTTTTTCATTTTTTGTATCAAAAACATAGGTTATGACCCCTCATTGGAACGAGCTCAATGAGCTCGTTCCAAAGAGGGGTCATAACCTATGTTTTTGACACAAAAAATGAAAAAAATAATGAAAATCAATTGGCGATTTTTGTGAATAGCACTTGCGGGTTTCGACGGTATGTTAGGTAAAGGGTTAATCCACTCAGCTTGAATGAAGACACTGTGAATTATTTGTAATCCTGTTTCTTGTGGAAGTGAAATTTTAATTTTTTATTATATGCTGTGGAATCACTAGTGTGATAATAAGTTGAACTGATTCATCTGCAGAAACTTCGTGCATAGGCGCTGTTAAAAATTGATGGTCTACTTATGCAGGTCTCTGGAAGTTATGTGCATGCTCATTCAGGTCGCATGAACTCACATTGGCACAAACATTTTGGAAATTATGTAGTGATAGTCAAAATTTGGGGTGGGGGACTGGGTGTGCAGATGGAAATCTAGAGCTGGATATGATATCCACCATCTGAGAACCCTAAGTAATGTCCCTGGTATTCAGCTGCCCAATGTGTACATATCTGTACAAACGTTTACTTGCTGGCAGGGCCAACAAGATAAATTTTATACCCATGCGGAATTCTGTTATGTAGCTCAGGCCTTTCATAATCTCCAGGTTGTGGTGCTGAATACATAAGTAAAGTCTTGAAGTGGGTAGAGAGAGATAGAGAGACAGGGGAGATCACTGGGGTCATGATGGACAACCACAACTTTTGCAGTCCCAATTCAGAAAATTTCATGGCATATTTTCTAATTTTGGACTGCAAAACTCCTTTTCCTCAAATCACAACATGAATTGAAGAAAATTATATTACTTACAGGTACACAAGTAACAGAATAATTTCATGGAGGCTTCAAATTCAATTTTTTGTTATAAATTACTGGTGGTTGTGTTGCTAGCCCTGGGCAAGGCCAGGTTCCCCCGATCCTCGCCCTCCCTCTCACGGCTCTGCCAAGTTCTCAGGTCACCAGATAAATTCTGCGAGAAATCTGATGCTGCTTTGAACTGTTTGTTTATATACTTTCTGCGAGGAAACCGCATGCACAGAATACCATTGATTTAATGTGAAGTTCATTGCTGAGTCTGATAGTTGCTTGTCATTGCTCAATGGTTCTCTGGGTACCTCCACCCATAAAACTGTCCAACTCGAGGTGACTCTGGTTGTTGAATGTGTTGTTAAATCCCAATAAATAAATAAATAATGTGAAGTTCATTTACTTACAGAGATATATATTCTTTTGTGCTCCAGTTATAGAGATTCCAGTCAATAAATATTTATTTCACCTTGAAAAGATCAAGATATTAACGTAATTGGTGAAACGGCGTAGTTTTTATTACACATCCATTCAACTTTAAACCCTTGTATTTAACGGAATAGCTGCTATGACATAAATGATTCTGTATTTAATGAGTGATGTACAAGCCAGAACTTTTTTTCCCAGCACCTTTGGATTTAAACATCGGAATTAAAATTTGTGTATTTAAATGAATTTTAATGCATGGGATGTGTAATAAACACAGAACGTGATGTGTGTTTGAATCGGTGGAATGGCAGTGGAATCGGAATGGCATAATCATATTTCGCGAGAGCCATAGGCTCTCGCAAAATATGACTACACCATTCCAATTATGTAAAACACCCACCGATTCAAAAACACATCGCGTTCTGTCTATGAAGTTTACAAACAGGTCTAACAGTATTGTAATGTGATTAAAGATTTGGTCAAATCAGTTCTTGATTGGGAAACATTTCTTGCATTAATTAAAGAAAATCAATGTTAATGATATTTTTAAGATTCAATCATTTGGAACATTTCAGTTGGTTGGAAAAGCGAACTGTAGTTCCGACCAACTGAAATATTCCAGGTGATTGAATCTATAACATACACAACGGACTATGTTAAGCCTAGAATGGTACCAGGCCATAACAGCTTTAGATTCCTTACAGAATTTAACTGCTGGCTTGAGAGCTTATGTCTCTGCATGTTGGTCCAGTAGAACTTGACACAAGAAAATTATAAATTGATGGACAACCGGTTCATCCATGAACTGGAAATTGGCTTGTTGGGGCCTTAGCTTCAACCATGCTTGGGATTAGGCCAAATAAAAAAAATGAATTGATTCTCAGGCAATTTTTTTTTCAAATCAGTGAGGGAGGGAGGATTTTATTTTTATTTTTTTTTTTTCAATTTTTTCTTTTCGTGTAAAAGGTTGAGTAATCACAGTAAATCTTTTTGCTGTCTTTCCACTTGAAAAAGAGAAAAGGTTGTATTTTAGTGTAATTATAGTATACCTTTTATAGCTAACTGCCGTAACAACAGCTAAAAGGATTTGTATTTTATTGTTCTTTTTAATGGTATAGATCTGTCAAGCATATTGATCCATTAGAATAGGCCCCAGTAACCAATGCTTGGGGTAGGAGTCCTTTAAAATGGGAAACATGGCTCTAAGTGATTGGTTAAACTTGAGTTTATATCGGTGTTGCGGCCATTATTAGCCATTGTGCAGAAATATATGACCTTAAACACCAGCAAATAAATAAATAATTAAATCATGATCCAGTATATCAGAATTTGCCTTGTTACAGTTTATGGGAGAGTGCCTCTGGGCACTCTCCCATAAACTGCAACAAGAAAAAACAATTTACTGCAAACACAGCTAAATAATTATATGTCGAGAAAAGTGAAAAAATGACCCTTCCCAAGTTTACACAAATTCTTTAAAAAAACATGACATAATAAAAATGTCTAATGAGGAGGTTCAAATCCAATGAGGGAGGGCCTGAGAATCAAAACATTATTTTTTTTAGCCTTATATCGACACATACCCATCTGCTCATTGAGACAGTACCAAGTTGTCTTTTTGTACTGCACCCTCTGCTACACTGAGAAGGCAGAGGTTTTAATAATTTAGATGTACTTGCTGTAAAAGCAGACTTTAATGTTGAAGTTTAGTTGCATCGATTTTCTGAATAAAAAGAAGATGGTATGAAAAAACCTCGCTTAGACAAAAAAACATTGTGGATACAAAAACAGTCACATCATTTTTAGTCGAGTTGTGACAGGCGGGCGGGCGGGCGTAAACAATTGGTTTCCGGATGATAACTTGATAGTGGTTGAACTCACATTCATTAAACTTCATACGTAGGTTGGTCTTGGTGGGAGGAAGAACCCTATTGATTTTGGACATGCTACGTCGAAGGTCAAGGTCACAGTGACCTTGAACATAGTAAATCTTAAACAATTGGTTTCCGGATGATAACTTGATAATGGTTCAACTCACATTCATGAAACTTCATAGGTAGATTGGCCTTGGTGAGGGGAAGAACCCTATTGATTTTGGACTCGCTACGTCAAAGGTCAGGGTCAATGTGACCTTGAACATAGTAAATCGCAACAATTCCTTTCCGGATGATAACTTGATAGTAGTTCAACCTACATTCATGAAACTTCATAGGTGGGTTGGCCTTGGTGCGAGGAAGATCTCTATTGATCTTGGACTCACCAGATCAAAGGTCAAGGTCACTGTGACCTTTAACATAGTATATCGCAACAATTGGTTTCCGGATGATAACTTGATAGTGGTTCAACCTAGAGTCATGAAACTTCATAGGTGTGTTGGCCTTGGTGTGAGGAAGAATCCTATTGATCTTGGACTCACCAGGTCAAAGGTCAAGGTCACAGTGACCTTGAACATAGTATATCGCAACAATTGGTTTCCGGATAACTTGATAGTGGTTCAACCTAGAGTCATGAAACTTTACAGGCGTGTTGGCCTTGGTGCGAGGAAGAACCCTATTGATGTTGGACTCACCAGGTCAAAGGTCAAGGTCACAGTGACCTTGAACATAGTGTATCGCAACAATTGGTTTCCGGATGAGAACTTGATAGTGGTTCAACCTAGAGTCATGAAACTTCATAGGTGTGTTGGCCTTGGTGCGAGGAACTGTTGTCACAACTCGACATTGGATCGGTGATACTGAGCGGCATTTTTTTCATACCACCTTCAGTTTGTCTTTACTTGCCTAAAAATGATTTTATTTATGAACAATATTTTCAAAAATTTATTAGAGATTGCATATTACTCTCCAATAGGCCATTAAAAAATAATTTTTACTATCAAACTAGTTCGAAATTGAGTTGATGGTGGTTTTCAGTTTGTAATGTTTTGAGAATATATACCCTGTTTGAGTGAATATGGAAATCGTTTTCATGAGATTGGACAAAAATAACATATTCTGACACGTGGTAAAACCATCTACAAAAATATTTTATTTTTTCTTTGTGAAATACTTTCACTCAAATAGTACAGACTTTTTATTAGATGCAGTTTTCCTTTTCATATTTGGAGAAAATTTGAAAAAAAAACTCATGTTTAATGTGGTAAACAGTTTTGTTGACTCTTTACCTTAAACTAATTGGTTGTGCTCGTACGCATAATTTACAATTTGTGCAGTTGAAAAAAAAATTTCCAAAATACTCAGAAAAAATATCATGTGGACCCTCCTTGGAACGAGCTCGTTCCAATGAGGGGTTCACATGATATACTTTTATTGAAAATTTTTTTTTAAAATAATTAAAATATAAGTCCTAAAAAAATAAAAAATCTGTTTCTCAGGCCCTCCCGCATGGACCTTTTGGCTGCCGCATGCTCTCTTTTTAGAACAAATGTAAACTTAAAAAAAAAAAAATTAAATGGTTTATGTCTGATATTTTACCCAAGTTAATAAAATTGATAAATTTGCCCCTTGAGTGCAAGAAGGCTTTGCAATGCTTTAGCATTGCAAAGCCTTCTTGCTCTCAAGGGATGAAATACACCACCACCCATTCTATTCTGCAAATTATGAAGCCTAAAACATAAACCAAGAACATGAACTTTTGATGGCAAAGAAATAATTACAGAATAAAAAATCAAATAAAAAACCGCTCGCCCGCATGAAATGTTACAAATAATGGCCTGAGAAACAGAAGATCTACTTTGTGTGGCCTAACAGTTTTTTTTTATATTATGTGCAGCTGCCATGGACTGATCACTTTTCACCGGTGAGCAATATTTCCACGGATGCCATAATATCAGATTTCCAAATACTAACTGTATGAATATTCATCAAAAATTTAACTAATGAAGCACCGGGTACAACCCGGTGTTTCATTAATTAAAATTTTGCTCATGGATGATTTTTATAATAACCTGGTAAATACATGCGTGGACATCTCTGCCCAAACATGGATTATGACCACTCCATGGCGACTGTACCCTGTATGTGCATTGAGTAAATGGTTAAAGTTGGAATATTATTTTCCTTGAGTGAGGATTGGGGAGGGTGGGTTGTTGTGGGATGGGGAAGTCTCCCCCAAAGAGGGAAGGTAGAAGAAATTTAATCCAGAAATGAGCCTTGTCGAGTCTGGGGTCGATTATCTTTCCCCAAGGGTGAGATTTACCCATCCCACTCCCAAACCACTTGAGGATGACTTCCCTCCCATCACACCTCACATGATGTCATCATCATCAAAATACTGTTCATGCAGTAAAAAATTACTGTTCCACTGACGGATGGTGGCGAAAAATAAATTACATGTTTCAGCATCGAAAAGTTTCGCATACACCAAAGGTATATACATGTACTAATAAAAATCAGTGGTGGGTCATACAGCAATGGGTTAAAAGATTAAAGTGAGTTGAATCAGCTGACGTTCCGGTGATGTCACGTGAAAATATTCAAGTTTGGTCCAGTAAGGCACCATAAGCTATATTTTAGAGGCTAAAAAAAGAATTGGTAGAATATAATCCCACCCTTTTAGCAAGGGCTAAGTTGAGGAAATGCTTTATATTCCAGTGAGAATAAAATCCTCGCTGATTGGGCAATAGCTCGCGTATTTTTTCTATGTTTACGGCTCCTGAAGCATATGTTACCGTTTGATGTCACCACGTGAAATATTTGAAATGAGGTTGCCCATTTAACCCTTTACCCAACGTAACAGCCAAAACCGGCCAGCACTGTTCTAAAAAATCGCCAGTTAATTTTTATTATTTTTTCATTTTTTGTCTCAAAAACATAGGTTATGACCCCTCATTGGAACGAGCTCCTTGAGCTCGTTCCAATGAGGGGTCATAACCTATGTTTTTGAGATAAAAAAATTAGTTATTCAAGAATTTTTTTTGCAAGTGTCCTCTGCTTTTCATGTTAGGTAAAGGGTTAAGTATTTCATCAACAGAGTGACTTGCAAAATGTGTCAGTTTTCTAGATTTTTGACACATGCAACAGGTGCTGTTCGGAATGAAGCTTTGTTTAAATTACAAATCAGTTTACAGTTTAAACTAAGATGGAATGACCTAAAGCTTCATCTGATTATTTCTCCAGTGACATACACAAGAGATTTATTTACTAAACCTGTGATCGTTAAAAGTTGCCTCGTTCATTTCATGATGTGGGTTTGGGGATGTGAGTAGGGTCTTATTGGGACATAACGTTATTGTGATGAATTGACGGTAGGCCCCTGCAAATACGATGCTCGAATCAAATTTCTAATTGAATATTCGCCAAAAATATCGAACTGAATCGAATTTGAAATGAATTTTCAACAATTTCAAGTTTATTGCATTAGATATTCTAACAAAATTTATGCAGCATAAATCGACTCCTTTTTCCATTTCTAGATTTGCGAGTATTAACACCAGTTACAAGCTTCCAGTTTTAGAAGCCATTTACAGCATCACAAACTTAAAAGCTGGAAACTATTTGAAACTATTATCCAAGCCTCAAACACGAATTGAATTCAA
Organism: Pictodentalium vernedei; assembly: GCA_031216915.1. NCBI lineage: Eukaryota > Metazoa > Mollusca > Scaphopoda > Dentaliida > Dentaliidae > Pictodentalium > Pictodentalium vernedei. The sequence goes on along the minus strand of CM062292.1, from coordinate 475,763,293 downwards.
ATTGAATATCGGAGGTCAGATGATAAACAAATATTTGAAATACACAGGGGCCTAATTGATGGTAATATGGTCTGAAGTTTGTCACTCAGGGTATATCTTCAACCTCGACACTCTGCATCTTGGTTGAACATAAACTCCGAGCCGCTAACCTCATACCCAAACCAGAAATTAAGCAGACTGTCATCTGCAAAATGAGGTCCCCAGAGGGTGAATTTAGAGATGCTACCCTGCATAGCAGGGTAGCATCACCAAATTTACCCTCTGTGAACCTCAGTCTGAATCAGGGTCTCAAAACTAAACAGAAAGAGGTACCCAGAGGATAAATTGGCCCACTGTATGGGATAGCATCATCAATTCACCCGCTGGGGACCTCATTTTGCAAATGTCAGACTGTTTATTTTCAGGCCTGCTCATACAGTAAAACCTGTCTTGAGAGATCACTGTCTTGAGAGACCACATCTGCCAGGCACCGATTGGTTTTACTCTATAATGGACCTGCTATGGGAGACCACCTGTCTTGAGAGACCACTGTGACCTGGTACCAACTTGTATTTTTATGCCATAATGGACCTGCTATGGGAGACCACTTGTCTTGAGAGACCACCTGTCTTGAGAGACCACTGTGACCTGGTACCAACTTGTATTTTTATGCCATGATGGACCTGTCTTGAGAGACTGCCCCTTTGAAGACTGAAACCACGACAAAAACTTTTTATCTGTTGTGTAATTGGAAAATCCATTGTGGTTATACTAATAGACATAATTAAAAGTATTAAATGCTCTTAATTAGGTTTCAATTGCTAACTCATTAAAGACTGAGATGTTTTTATAAGCCCCCTGTGAAAAGATTAGGATTATTGCTGAATAAACAATTTCATACATACCTGAAATGTGACAGATAGGAATAAAAATAAATTGTGTTGAAAATCTTTTTGTAACAAATTGAAATGGACTGTTATAAAAATTATAAAAATAAATTAGTGTTGAAAATCTTCAATGAAGATTTTCAACACTAATTTATTTTTATAATTTTTATAACAGTCCATTTCAGTTTGTTACAAAAACTTCATAAAAAAGAACAGCTACAAAGTAATTACAAAAATCCATTCTTCTCCATTTCTGAATTTTGTGGTTGGTTATTCACTGACTTGAGAAAACCTAAAACCTGTTATGAGAGACCACCTGTCTTGGGAGACCACTTTTGTGTGGCCCAAAGGGCGGTCTCTCAAGACAGGTTCTACTGTACCATGTTACTGTCAATTTATCACAATAACTTATAATGTTGAAATCATTCTCACAATTGAGGTTTTTGATACACATGTACCAATGAATATTTTCTCATAGGACATCAAAAATGAATTACAACATGTCATTTGTAATTATTCATCATTGAGTTTCTAAACAGTATGAAATAGTAATATGTAAAATGACATTTTTATTTTTGTTTTTATTGAGTATTGATCAGTATATGCAGGATGATTAGATAATTTTACTAATTTTTTTTCAAATTTGAAAATTTTATTAAAATTTATTGGTTATTTTTTGTGTGTCAACTATCAACCGAGCTGTTCATCAGAGTTTATTTTTAACAATATATCTTTTCATTTATTCCTTTTTCATTTAATATCTGTGCAGTTAATTTTTGCTGACAACAATATAGTGAGCCCATTTTTGAAGCAGTCCTGAATGTCTTCCATATGATTGCATGTTTAGACACATCACTGGGGCCATAAAGTAGGAATCTTGTCTTTTGAGAGTTTCCTTACATTTTTCAAGCTAAAATGCATCCATTTTTTAGCTGCGACGAGCAGCTCTATATGTGGCAATGTCGATCGGTCTGTCTGTCGGTCGGTCTTTCGGTCGGTCTGTCACCAACAAGTTTAAAAAACACCATAACTCCTAAAATACTTGATGGAATGACACCATACTTGGTATGCAAGTGTATCTTCATGATGTCTACCCCCTCTCAATAGTGCATGTCATTCGGATAATTTCTGTCACATTTATGGACTTGTCATCAACAAGTTTTTTTGTCACCAACAAGTTTTTTTGTCACTAACGAGTTTTAAAACACCATAACTCCTAAAATACTTGATGGAATGACACCATACTTGGTATTCAAGTGTATCTTCATGGTGTCTACACCCTCTGAATAGTGCATGTCATTGAGATAATTTCTGTCACATTTATGGACTTGTCACCGAGTTTTTTTTTGTCACCAACAAGTATTTTTGTCACCAACGAGTTTTAAAACATTATTGGCGTAGCACGAATCATCGCAGCTTCGGCACTGTGACAGTGCACTCTAGTTGCATAATGCGAACATTGGCAGTCTGTGTGTAAACAACAGAATAAATATCTAAGTGGATGAGGCCATAAAATAAGCAGTCTGACATTTGCAGAATGGGGTCCCCAGAGGGTGAATTTGATGTTGCTATCCCACACAGTGGGTCAATTTATCATCTGGGTACCTCGTTCTGTTTAGTTTTGAGACTCTGATTCACAGATTGAGGTTCACAGAGGGTAAATTTAATGATGCTACCCTGCTTTGCAGGGTAGCATCACTAAATTCACTCTCTGGGGACCTCATTTTACAGATGACAGTGTGCTTATTTTCTGGCTTGAAGTGAATCAGTGGTAATTTAATCCTACAACCCTGTATATGAAAGTAGAAGTCACGTGACGGTATTGTACACAATTTTGAAGTAATAGCGTACTTAGTAAGTGCACTTTTGTCCCTACCAAACTGCAATATTAGCCTAACTCAATTCCTGTAGGAAAACAGCATGCCCATCTCTACAATTCTGTACTAGTAAATAAACAGAACGGCATTCGCGTTCAATCTGTCATTTTTTACCGCACAAGATCGATTTTAGCGGAGGGATAATATTGAATGAGAATTCTTCGGCGTATGCTGTTCATTTTTAGCTCACCTGAGCACAGCTCAAGGGGAGCTTTACTGATCACTTTCTGTCTGTCGTCTGTCCGGCGTTAACTTTACATTAACTTTACATTATCGCCTTCTTCTCACGAATTGCTGGACCAAATTCAACAAAATTTGCTGTGCATGTTCCCTATCATATGTCAATTCAAGTTTGTTCAAATCAAGTTGACCCACCCCCTTGATAGGGCCACGCCAAAAAGTGAGCCTAAATCTTAAAAAATCATCTTCTCATGAACCAGCAGTAGCAGAGACTTGATATTAGGTGTGCAGCTTCCTTTTGAGGTATAGACTTAGATTTGTTCAAGAGAAGTTCTAGGGGCTATATTTGCCATCGTTATGGGAGGGGCGAGAATATTTGCCCCGCCCAAAATTTCTATTTTCCAAACCGAGAGGCTGATTTGAGGTTTTATTGGGACACAAGTAGTTAATTTATGCCCAAAAAAATTTTCCCATCGCCCCATGGGAACCGCAGGAGCTAAATATAGAAAAAAATTAAAATGCCCATATTTCCAAAACTACACGGAACTGAGAATTCTTATTTGTTGTGAAGCTTCCTTAGGACCAACAGAATGGAATGATCAAAAAAATTGCTATCGGTTTTATCATGGGGTACTTTTTGGGGACTTTTGAAATAGTGATGAGTCAGCATTTTTTAACGCTGTGGGTAATGGGAAAAACATTTAAGACTACTTTTCTCCCAAACCACTGTTCCAAAAGCTTTCAAATTTCACATATAACATCTTTGGAAGATTGTTTCTTATGTGTATTGAAATCAATTCCCTGGGCCCATATTTGGGCTCTCTTTGTGAGCCCAAATGTTTAAATTAGTGCAATATGAGGAATATTCTTTAAAAATCTTCTTCTTCAGATCTACCAATAAGAATCTTTTGATATTTGGTATGTAGTATCCTTACGGGGGTGAGATTCAAGATTGTTCAAGCCAAGTCCATGGGTTCAAATTTGGGCTCATTGTGGGAGCCCGAAGTATAACTTAGTTCAAAATGAGAAATTTTCTTAAAAAATCTTCTTCAGATCCAGAGGTCAGAATGTTTTGATATTTGGTATGTAGCATCCTTGGGGGGTGAGATTCAAGTTTGTTCAAGTCATGTCTCCAGGTCCATATTTGGGCTCACTGTGGGAGCTCAGATTGTAATTAAGTTCAAAATGAGGAATTTTCTTAAAAAATCTTCTTCTTCAGATCCAGCAGCCAGAATGTTTTGATATTTGGTGTGCAGCATCCTTAGGGGAGTGTGATTCAAGTTTGTTCAAGCCAAGTCCCTGGGTTGATATTTGGGCTCCCTGTGGGAGCCCGAATTATAACTTTGTTCAATATGAGGAATTTTTCTTTAAAAATCTTCTTCAGATTCAGCAGTCGGAATATTTTGATATTTAGCATGCAGCATCCATAGTGGGGTGAGTTTCAAGTTTGTTCAAGCCATGTCCCTAGGTTCATATTTTGGCTCATTGTGGGAGCTCAAATTGTAACTTAGTTCAAAATGAGGAACATTCTTTAAAAATCTTCTTCTTCAGATCTACCAATAAGAATGTTTTGATATTTGGTATGCAGCATCCTTAGGGGGGAGAGATTCAAATTTGTTCAAGCCAAGTCCCTGAGTTCATATTTAGGCTGAAAATTTGGGGTCCCGTTCCAGACTTAGAAATTTTGGACCAAAATCCAGAATTTTTTTTTGTTTTTTATGCGTTTCAGTCAATTTTGAGACAAAATTTTTTTTTTTTTACAATGAAAATTTGGGGGCCGGGTGGGACTTAGAAAATTTTGCACCAAAATCCAGAAATTAGTTTTTTGTTTTTTATGCGTTTTGGTCAATTTTAAGAAGAAAAAAAAATTTTTGGTTGAAAATATTTTGTTCGGGACTTCAAAAAATTTCAGAACATAAATAAAAAAAAATCCTGTTTTTTATGCGTTTATCTCAATTTTGGGACGTAAAAGTGCAGGAACTGAAAATAGAAGGAAAATCCTGTGTATTGTGTGGGCACTATTGCTTCATCTAGTTGGTATATGCTTTTCTTAGGAGGGGGCGTATGCAGCTTATCCAAGTCAAGTCCCTGGTTTGATATTTAGACTACCATGTCAGGTGAGCTCCTTCAGGCCCCCTGGGGCCTCTTGTTTATTCCATGCCTGCAGTTTACTAAAAAAAATATTAAAAACACAAATTATTGCCCAAAATAACCTAAACGTAAAAAAAAGAAACAGTTAAATAGTCAGTGCAAGTGATCCGTATTGTTCAATACAGATTTATCACCACAGTGTGTGTCTCCAGGAATTCAGATCAAGTCGAGTTGTAGGAACAGAACAGTATTTTGACGAGCACGTTAGGGTGAGTTGAAATGCAATTCTGTGCTTACAACGAGACTTGATCAGAATTTCCGGAGACACACACACTGTGGTGATGATAAATTTATCTCTCAATATTGACCACAAAATGTGTTATAAAACTATTTTAAGAGGAACTTTTTCATTTGCCTTATTGATGGAAAGAAGCAAATTGAAAAATAGAATAGCATTCATTGATCTCCATATTGAGGTTAGTGATGACGTTACACTTGAGAGAAAATTACGTCACTGGGATTCACTTTACTGAATACTGTCTTGCGAAGTGGAGCAACTGTGTGTTCTGTCAACGTGAATTTGGTTGTAACTTTTGCAACAATTACTGGTGAATTAAATATCCTTCTTGGTGTAAAGGTTTATTATATTTTAAAATATGCTATTCATCGTTTATTGAGGTGGAGTTTTCCACATTTCATAGCGAAAGCTAATCCTTTAACTTCAAGAGAGAAGCCTTGATTCGAGCATTCAGGAAAATCCCAATAATAGGCTACAAACCAGCCCAAGATGCCGAAAAGTGTGCATAATTTAACTATTCGTTGAGTTAACTTCCCCAGTGACATTTTAGCATGCCATGCATAATAAATACGTTACAGGGCATTTAGTTGGCAGATACAGTGTCATATACAGCTTAGAGAAAACAATATTAGGTGAGGTGAAGCATTTAGTTGGCAGACACAGTGTCATATACAGCTCTGGGAAAACAATATTAGGTTCGGCTTCGCCTTAGCAGAATCACACGCTTGTATCAGGGGCCCTTGATACAGATTCGAAACAAGGGCCCAGATACATTAAACTTTAATTGCGTAACAGTGCAAAAATGCCCCGATTGTGAGATAAAGGACAATACCAAAATATTTATTCTTCAGTTCGTTTTTTGCAGAAAAAGCTTGTATTTTATGAAAATAAAAGCATAAGCACCCAATAAATAGAGATATTAGCAGCAGTCCTAAACTCTACTGTGAGACATGTGGACGTAATGACGAAAATAGATGCTAAAATTTGACTGCCTATACAAGAATGAAGAGATTGGATTTCTACTTTACCGCAGAGCCATATATTCTCCACTCAAAGAGTATTTATAATTGTTCAAAACAGCACAAGAAATACTTGCAAACTTTCCTATGGCATATTTTCCAATTTTGGACTGCAAAAATCCTTTTCCTCAATTCACAACATGATTTGGTATTATATATAGTACAAAACCATATCATGTCACCCCTCACTCATTCCAGTGAGGGGTCACATGATATGGTTTTGTGAAAAAATTTTGAAAATTTTTTTTTTTCAACTGTTAAATTTGAAAATTATGTGGGCAGATGTAGACGATTCGTTAGTTGAAGGATTAATAGTTGATGGACAACCAGGTGGTCTGAGAGCTGAAAATTGACTTGTTGGGTCCTTAACTTCCACCATTCTACGACTTTTATTGGTGGTGGCCCATCTGTAAGGTGAGAGAGTAGCAGGTCACCTTGTGCGTACGACACCCTTTGCCACAGCATGGAGGCAGGGTTTTGTTTGTTGCACCGTGCTTGTTGTAAAAGCAGACTGTGTTAAGAATTCCCATGGGAACCCTGGGTAGTGAGACAGTGCTTGTTTACTGTGGTAAATGAGCTCTGTTTTACTTGGAAGTCCTCTAAAATGGGCAGTATGAGTATAAATGATTGGCTGCACTTGTCTTTAAATACATTTTGCAGTCATAATTGACCACTGTGCAGACATATGTGACCTTAAACACCAATAAATAAATACTGTCGTATGAAGGTTTAGTGGGGCGCGGTGGCTCAGTTGGTAGAGGTGCAGGCTGCAAGCCGAGAGGTCCTCGGTTCGGTTCCCACCTGCGGCAACTGCATTATGTCCTTGGGCAAGACACTTCACCCCCATTGCCCATGTGGGGGCACGGTGGCATTGTGATCTAAAGCGTACTGCACGTCGATGGTGCACCTGTCTTCAACCAATGCTAACCCTGCTTGTGTGGAGTCAGTATGCTGGGGAGCTGACAGTTGCTCGGAGGTTATTTCCGGGTACTCGGGCTTCCTCCACCCATGAAACTGTTGCGGTCATGATTAGCAATTATGCAGAAATATGTGACCTTAAAACACCAATAAATAAATAAATAAATGAAGGTTTAGTGGTATAAGTATCCTTCAGTTATTGGTATCAGACAATTACAGTGGAAATTTTGTTTGATCTTGTTAATATAAGATAGGAATGGTTATAAGATTTTTATGGGGCTCATGACAGTTCTGTCCATAGTCAAAGGAATCATGTGCCATGCTTGGGAGTGAATATCATCCATTTATCTCAATGACCTGGTCCTTTACTGGCCTTAACTTTCACTACACAGTTGTCTGAATTGCAAGTAATTCAGCAAATCCAAATAATTCAGCAAATCCAAATTAGAGGAAAGGATACTAAACTGAAGATAACCGGGATGCCACAGGGCCTTGCAAATCTTGAAAGTCCTAAAATTTGAAAATACAATTTTAATTGCCTTGAGAGTCCTTGAAGCACTGAAGGAACCTTGACAAGTCTTGAAATTGAATCTGTGGAGAACAGCAGAATATTTCATATGCTTTTCTCTTTTATTTCAAACACCACCCAATGATATTGAGTCTTGGACAGCTCTCATGGAGAGCTTTCCAGGCATCATTGTCGGGGACAGTTACCATCCATACAAGAAAAAAGTGAATTTTTCTATTGTTTACACTACAACTTATTGAAGCTGGTAATTACTGCATCCTAGTTTAAGTTGATTATCTGTAAATTTTCCTGTATTCTGGAAAATTCTTGATCCTGGGTGTACCCCATCCTTGAAAAGACTAAAAAAAAACGTGACAGAAAGAGTCTTGAAAGACCTTGAATTTGTTTCTGTGCGGAAACCTTTATAATATAGACACACTCCAGAGGAGTTATTGGTTACATATTGGTACAGTAGAACCCTGTTAATTGAATAGCCACTTTGCCAATGAAAATTATTCAATTAACAGGAGTATCCAATTAACAGGAATTGTGTCACTTTACTATATTCTAGAGATAAACTTATCATTTATTCTATTATATCTTGTTTGACAGCCCAATGAGCTCTGTCAAACAAGATATAATAGATTAAATACCTGTATTGGATGTACTGAGGCCAAATAAGTCTATAAACAAAGGAAAACTGGGGAGAGTCAGGGCAATTTCTACAAGATTTTTTATTCAGTTAACAGGAGTTTACTCCATAACCTATATTCGATTAACAGGACAAATTTGTACTGGAGGTATGGTAAATGGTTTTGTGAGGAAATTGTATTCAATTAACAGAGTTATTCAGTTAAGAGATATCCATTTAAGTGGGCTGCACTGTATAAAGTGGCTTCCTGGATAGTTCACCAGATTCCCTGTGAGAACCCCAGATACTGGAGCAGTGCTTGTTTACTATGTAGAATAAGATGTAGTGACCAATGCCCGGGGTAAGAGACCTCTTAATTGAACTGCATTATTATAAATGATTGCTTAAATTTCTGTTGTTTCGGTCATGAGGTAGACATTGATGCTTAACCCTTCGAACCCTCATTTTCTGGAATGGGCCAGTCCAATATCAGTATACAGAGAGGATAAAATAATAACTGCAGTCTGCAGCCGCCCGGCTGCAGACTGCAGCTATTATTTTATCATCCGTGTTTTGACCTCTTATATAATAAGACAAAAATAGGATGAAATTATGCCTTGGGCTGAAAAATCGGTCTTAGTTCAAAGGGTTTAATCTCACCTTAGCTCTTCACCAGTAACAATTGGATTTTCTTTTCAAGTACCAATTAAAAAAAAACCGACTCTCGCTACAAAAATATTCCCCTGCAAACAGGAGGATTCTGCTTTACAATTTCTTGATGCCGGACTATTGAATTTTCCATCATATCAAACCATGACTGATTTACATGAGAATCCCAGGCATTTTAAGATATTTTGCTAGCATCTTTGGTGAACTTTGATTGGTGGAAAGCCACTAATGAGAGGTTTGCCGACCATCATTGTCTGGAGCTGTTATCATCAATGGAGAAAAAAATTAGTGAATATTTTCTGCTGAAATTGTTTATCACATATTTACAGCACGTGGAGAGTGGATTGTAACTAAATCATCCAGGGAGTGGAGTTATCACCCAATGTATCATTTTCAAATTTTGTACATATGGACAAAAAACACAAGCAATGTTTCAGCCAATGGACCTCCGAGTTTAACTCGGAGGTCCATTAGCTGGAATTTTGCTGGTGATTGTTATGCTTTGCAAGAAATTTGTAATTATTGCTTGGGCAGAATCTTCACTCTGTGGGTGATTTTTTGATAATACACTCTCCATGTACAGTATGAAGCAGTAATCCTTTGGGTCTCTTAATTGGTTGAAAATCCTGAAATTCATAAATCCATTTCTGAGGGCCTCGAAAGACCTTGAATGTTGGAACCCTTCTTCACAATTATTAAAAAAAATGATATATCAGGTGTTCAGAGGAGATTCATGTCAGCAACATGGAGTGAGCCAAAATATTGCTGTTATGTCCTCGTGGGAGCCCTGGGAAGTGAAGCAGTGCTTGTTTACTACTAAAATAAGACCCAGTAACCAATGTCTGGGGTGGAAGTCCACTAAAATGGGCAACATGGGTATAAATGATTGGCTGGACTTGTCTTTATAGTGATGTTGCTGTCACAATTAACCATTGTGCGGAAATATGTAACTTTTAACCCTTTCAACACCAGAGGCCATTTTTCCGGCCCAGGAACATGATACTTTATAATTTAATTAAGTGGGGTGTCTGTTATGTTAATGTGTGGGGTAGACCAATCAATAAGTTCAACAGGCTGCACGATGAAAATATTAAATGGTCTATCCCCAATTACTGAATATGGAGTCCATATTCAGTAATTGGGGATAGACCATTTAATATTTTCAGTGAAACGTGAACATTATGCCACAGCCAGCCCAAGACGAAACATCTCCGGGATATATAATTTATTTTGTTGTCCATTTATCACAACGAATGAAAAAACGTCCAAGTGCCGTAAATTAGCAACTTTTTAGAGATTTTTTTCACCAAAAACACAATTTTTTTCACAGCCTGCTTTAGAAAATTGCGAATCGGAAATTTTTCCCAATATATTGAAAATTACGGCAACTCATATGTTTGAGCCGTTTGTCTGCAAAATTGGCTATAATTATCTGAAGTGAAAGTGAAATCCAAAATGCACAATAATAAATTTGTGCGTATTTTTGCACATGTTCGATTGGACAAAATTTATGCGTATGGAACTTATTTTTCGATTTGACTGCTACCTGTATACAAAGCAAAGGTGTGCCTTTAATATATAATCAATTTCAGCAATTATCCTGCATCTCAAATTCATTTAATCCGCCTGTCAAACGTGTTGCAAATAATCACAACACGGCCATTGACAGAAATGAGATTTGTCACCAGTTCTTACGTAAGTGGTGACGTTTCACACAAACTTAATGACCTTGCCATTGAGAGTAGAGCACATGCTTTTGTATTTGTAAACAAAAGCTGGTGGATTCAGTTTTTGTCTGGTATGTCGACTTTCCGGGAGATTTTGGCCCAAATTGACTCCCGGGCGGGAGGGGATAGCTAATTCCGGGAGAATCCCGGGCATTCCGGGAGAGTTAACATGTCTGATATGGACTCTTCCAATTGCTGCCATTGAAGTGACTTGGAAGATACCACCAGGGTTTAAAGAGTTAATACCAATGAATAAATAATTAATGAAGCTGCATAGATTGAATTGTTGTTGGTTTATGTGGTGTTTAGCAAATATTTTAGGCAATGTACATCTTAAAAAACTTTCCCAAAAGTTGAAACTTATTTGAGAAAGGAGAAAAAACACAAAACAGCAAAAACATTGTGAAATATTTAATAGGTAAATATTTTGATATGGGTTGTTTTATTGTCAATAAAACCAGAATATTTATTCAGAATTTTGTTGTTCATTTCTGGTTCCCCACTCATCTTCCTTTCCCCTTTCAGCTCATAAAGGAGCAAAAAGGTTAATTTATTTGTGATAACTTTTGAAAACTTAAGTTGGAAGTTTCAAATAATGTGTTATTTGGAATTTTCAAATAAGAGGCAAGTGCTGTCCTAAGAAATGGGAGCATCTAAAAAGTCACCTTGAAGATCAAGGTCACGATGCAGAGAGAGACTTTTTTAAGGTTGTTAAAACTTTAAACTCTAAAAACCGCTATTTGTGCGTGACAGTCTACTGCTGCTCTTTTATTCTCGTATTTGCTCTTCCGAATCTTACCTTTCAAGTTTCGTTCCTGTGGGAAACCGTAGAAGTGGCACAGCGATTGTGGCTTCTAGTACTCACCTAGTCAACTCGTCCAAGGCAGTATCAAAACACAGCAACATTTTAGACCTATTTCAGATCTGATATTTAATGTTAAAGTTATTGCATAAAAATGAAATTTCGAGCAAATTTAAAGTAACAAAGAAAGGGCAATAACTTTCTCAATATTCGAAAAATCACCGTGGTGTTAGAACTCGCCGAAGACTATTACACCACATTTGGTATATGTTCCAATAAGACTAAAATCTTCCTCCTCTGATTGGACGAGAGCTCGCTTAGTATATTCTGTGTTTACGGCTCAAGTGGCAAATGTGACGTCGCCCGTTTCGTAATTGCTTCATCAACGGAGTGACTAGCAAGCCGCTTCATTTTTCTGGATTTTTCACTTGTGTCGCAGACGGTGTTCCGAATGAAGTGTTGTTTAAATTACAAACCTATTCACGATTTGAACTGAGATGGAATGAGTTTATCTGGTTTATTGATTATTTATCCACTGGTGGGGTACACGAGAGGTTTACCTACTAAACCTGTGATCGTTAAAAGTTGCTTTGAACAAGGCAACTTTTAACAATCACAAGTTTTGTAAATAAGCCTCTCGTGTGTTTCACGATGTAGGTTTTGGGCTATGGGTAGTGTTTAATTGGAACATATATGTTATTGTGATGAGTTGACGGTAACATGGTCTGAGGTTTGCGGCTCGGAGTGTACGTTCGCGTCGCTGTTGAACATCAGCTTCGAGCCGCAACCTCAGTCCATGTTACCAATTCATCGCAATAACTTTTCGTGTAAAATTCTATCGTTGTTTTTGCAAAAACAATGGAATTTCAAACAAAATTCAACAAAGGGCAATAACTCACAAAATTTTCCTTGAATAATGGTGGTAATTAAACAGGACATTCTTAATATGATATAGCTGAACAAACTTAATTGAAATCCAATAACTATATGTTAAAATTATGAACGGGTAGATGGACGGATAGAAAGAATGGAAGGGCGAGCTCTGCTATGTCTCTTCCATGTTGGGGATAACTTATAATGCAGTGAAATATATTATGCGATGAAACCAGTCCGACAGGTGTTGTAACAATATTGTTGAAATTTGTATTTCCAAGTGAACTCCTCGTTCGTTATTCATAAGCTGCAGTGTCTCTCAGACTGGGCGACTGCAGCGCAAAATGGAATAAGTTTGGCACACACCATATGGATGGTAATGTGCTGACAAAACCCCAAAGTAGTGGAATTCCATTCAGATAAATCTGTTTTAACCCCTTGAACTTCGATGGTATCTCCCATGTCAGTTCAATGACAGCAATTAGAGGTGCCCATATTCATTATATGGGGGTAGACCAATTAATATTTTCAAAGTGCAGACTTGGGGCTGCACTTTGAAAATATTGACTGTCTACTTCACACCTTCACTTCGCAGGTATCCTACTAAATGAAATTATGGCGTATCATGTTTCGGGGCCGAAAAAAGGCTTCTCGGTTTCAAAGGGAGAAGACCATAATTGAAAAGCACAAGCAAAATTTCAGCTCGAGTGTTGGGCCTTCAGGTAAAATTCGGAAGTCTATCAGTCGAAAATTTGTTCGTGCTTTTTGAAATAATTTTATAGAGGTACCGTTTTGTTGGGTTTTGCGTCTGAGAAAGTTATAAATTAACTGTTACTCCATCAGAAACAGAGCGGTTAACCCTTTGAGACTTTAATTATTCTGACGTTCAAACGTCACTGGGAATTCAGTTTCTTCAACGTTTTTTTTTCAAAATGGGACGTCAAACGTCCGAAAGTACTATAACAAGATATTTTTCACATTAGTGATTATCTGGTTATAGGCTAGATTATTTTTGTTGGTCTGAATTTGTTATTCAAAACTTGTTTTATTACAAATTATTGGAGAGTGCCCATAGGCACTCTCCAATAATTTGTAATTAAACAAATTTATATAAACAAAATATTATTTGTGTTTGACTGAATATGAAATATAAGCAAGGAAAGTGTTGGATTTTTCTCTGGTGTCCTCATTTTTTGAAAGCCCTGATAGTGGCTTCTAGCACTCAACCAGTTAAGAAGTCTTGACAGCAGGATTATATTAGTATTTTAAGCTGCGATAACACTTGGCTCAACGGTTGTCACTGAGCACTATTCGGAAGAAAATAGGAATTGAGGTTAAAACTTTAAAAAATCGAAAAATAATAACAAAACAAATCACCACAAAGTATCAAGGCGCTGATTGATTTCGTACGTCATAAGATGTACAAAAGTATCAACGCGCTGTTTGATTTCGTACGCCATAAGATGTACAAAAGTATCAACGCGCTGTTTGATTTCGTACGCCATAAGACGTACAAAAGTATCAACGCGCTGTTTGATTTCGTACGTCATAAGACGTACAAAAATATCAACGCACTGTTTGATTTCGTACGCCATAAGATGTACAAAAGTATCAACGCGCTGATTGATTTCGTACGCCATAAGATGTACAAAAGTATCAACGCGCTGTTTGATTTCGTACGTCATAAGACGTACAAAAGTATCAACGCGCTGTTTGATTTCGTACGCCATAAGACGTACAAAAGTATCAACGCGCTGTTTGATTTCGTACGCCATAAGATGTACAAAAGTATCAACGCGCTGTTTGATTTCGTACGCCATAAGATGTACAAAAGTATCAACGCGCTGTTTGATTTCGTACGTCATAAGACGTGCAAAAATACCAACGCACTGTTTGATTTCGTACGTCATAAGACGTGCAAAAGTATCAACGTGCTGTTTGATTTCGTACGTCATAAGATGTACAAAAGTATCAACGTGCTGTTTGATTTCGTACGTCATAAGACGTACAAAAGTATCAAAGGGTTAAAACCCATCGAGATGAAATGGCATATAAAAAGTCAATAGGAATTGATCTCCGAGGAGCAGGGTAGGAAAATATATAAAGAAACATCATTTAAAAGATGCTGTTTAGGAAGCTTTTTGGAATTATATATGTCATTTTATATTTGGGTCCATTCCCTGAGTCATCGACACAGTTACCACTTCATAGAAATTTAACCATGCTTGCTGCACTTCTTTCGTAAAATTTTCTTTGAACTTCAACTTCAACGCATGAATCAAAGCTTCGCCAAGAGGCTGAAAAATACATCGAAACTTAGTTGTTAACTGAATGATGATCGCCAGAAAATTTCCAATTAAATAAAAAAAAAAACCATCGTTGTCCCCTTGGCATTTTCTGGGAATCATCACACCACACTGCGACTATACAAGGTTTCCAGATGATTGGGAGGGGTGATTGGTAAATTGTGATACTTCCGTTTTTAAAATCAGATCCCGCGGAGTGTGGGGAACATACCGTGGCGACCCTCCCACCCATCTTCACCCCCCCCCCCCACCCATCTTCGAGCTGCTTTCAGTGGTATCAGGTGAGTTCAGCCCATTGCAAGTTCGGCCCAAGTGAGTTCGGCCAAATTGGTGAGTTCGGCCCAAGTTAGTTCGCCCCCCACCCCCGAAAGTGGGTTCGGCCCAACTAAAAGTGTGTTCGGCCTAGATGAAACTGTCAATAAGGCATTACTAATTTCGGATTGTCTATTGAACTGAATTCGGCCCTTCCTTTAATAAAGTATAAATTGAGTTGTTTTTTTTCTTAATTCAATTGATTCACGATGACTGTTGTCAATAAGGCATTACTGGGACACGTTTTGGGGCAATGGGAGCATGTATACGGGCGTGACGGGCTGCATCTTAGCAGGGTGGGGAAACGGGTATTGGGGGGATAAAATTCTACGGGTAGCAGGGCCTTTTTGGAGAGGAGCGGTGTGGGAGGTCAGAGGCAAGTATAACAAGAATGGACATAGGTGGGGTGAACAAGAGTGAGGGGGGCAGAATAAGTTTACCAAGGCTAGCGCCAGAAAACAATGGGCCCAGTAGGCGGAAGCCAATGAACCTCGGTACCCTGAAAGTGGGTTATAGCAACATCCAGGGTCTCCACCGGAAAGTAAGTGAAATTGCTACATTGTTCGAGGCAGAGGAGTTTGATGTCATGGGCTTAAGCGAGACGTGGGTAAGACACGAGGAACGGGTAGTCCAAGTAAGCGGGTGTGTGTGGATAGGTGTAGGGCGAACGGAAGGCCAGAAAAAGGGGGAGGGGTAGGCATGTACATTAAAGAGGATTTAAAACCGTCGCTGATCACAGATCTGGAAGATAACATCACCTCGGCTGAGGTGTCAAAAGAAATTGGATGGGTAAAGATCAGTCTGAGAAACAAAAGTATTGCCCTTGGGATTGTGTACTGTGCGGTGGAGGGAAGTAAACCCGAGTGGAATGACTCGATATACTCAACACTAAGGTCCAACATTACTAAACCAGAAAACAGGGGGCTCGGTAAAATTCTGATGGGGGACTTTAATTGTACACATAGGTGATAAGGAAGAAGGCATAGAGGGTAGGGACAAGAAAGTCAACAGGAATGGAAGGAAGCTGTTGAACTTCACAAATGAGCTCGGTCTGAAGATTCTGAACAGGGACGCGAGATGTAAGGGGAAATGGACCTGGAAGAGAAACGACAGAAAATCAATAATTGACTACATTCTCACATAAATTAATTTATGGAGGGAGGTGATAGGGGTAGAAGTGGATGATGAGGGCAAAATGGAGTTGGATTGTGACCACAACTTGGTTACAGTGACGATCAGGGCCAAAAAACCTAGATAAAAGCAAAGGAAGCTTCAAGGAGTTTTGGAAACTCAAAAAGGATGCCGACTGGGCGAAGTTCAAAGAAAAACTGAGACCAAAGCTTGCAACCGTACACAAGGGGGGGGGGGGGGGGCGTCCAGAAGATGGCCGACGCCATAGTTGCGAGCCTAGTGGAGGCAGGGAAAGTGTTGGAAAGATTAGTGTGCCAACACGGGAACTTGGGTACAGAGTGAAGAAAGAACTGAAAAGGGCCATAAAGGGTAGAAAAGCTAAATGTGCTGCATACAGGAGAAGTAGAAAACTTGAGGGGTGGAAAGCAATAATGCGGCCATGGTAGCAAAGGAAGAATACCAACAAGCACGAAATAAAGTAAATAAGATTGAAGACGACAATCGGAGAGTACGAAATAGCAGTCTTATTAGGACGATAAGAACGACAGGGGGGTCGAGTTCGAACGTATTTTGGAAATGGGTGAACATACGTAACAAAGGGAGAAACCCACAGAGTATTAAAGTAGATAGCAGAGTTACAGAAGAGCGAGATCAAATCGCATTAGAACTAGTCAAGCACTGGGAAAAGGTAAAAGATAAGCGATGGGGCATGGGGAACCCACCAGAGTGTCCGAACCAGGTCGAGGAAAATCTATCGAGCTTCCTGTGCAGCGAAATCAAAACTGAGGAGGTGCGAAGGGTGATCTGAAAATTACGGAATGGAAAAGCGTGTGGGGTGGACGAAATTCGAGTTTATCAAAAAAGGGGGAGAGGTACTCTTGGAAAGCCTAGCTGCCCTATTCAATTTAGCCATAGAAAAACAAGAGGTCCCAAAGGAGTGGAGGGAAAGTAAAGTGACATTAATTCACAAAAAGGGGGGAAAAGACGTCTTGGATAACTATCGAGAGATCTCTGCCAGCAGCAACATTGGAAAAGTCTTTTGTAAAGTCCTGTATGGGAGATTACAGGAGGTAATCGAAGAGAAGGGTTTTGTGGGGAGAAATCCAGAATGGCTTCAGGAAGGGAAGGAGAGTCACTGACCATCTTTTCACGCTATCCCAAATGATAGAATCCGCGAAAGCAAAAAAGAAAAAGATGTTTATGGCCTTTTTGGATGTTAAAAAGGCATACGATAGAGTATGGAGGGAGGGTATGTGACGCAAGCTGGAGGCTCTGGGCTTGGGATGCGAGTTTGTTGGGATTATATAAAGATGTACAGAGTGAACTTAGCCTGGGAAACATTACAACAAAACGTGTGCCTATGGAGATAGGCCTAAAACAGGGGTGTATCCTTTCGCCAATTCTTTTTGCTTTGTACATCAAAGGTTTAGGAGATGAACTCCTGCAAAGCGACGAGGGGGTTGCAGTTGGTGACTTGAAGATCCCAGGGCTATTTTTTGCAGTCGATATGGTGCTAGTGTCAGAAAGCGAAGAGGGGCTAGCGAAGATGCTGGGAATTGTTGGGAAATATGGGAGCAAATGGAGACTCGAACTTAATGAAAGCAAGAGCAAAGTTACACCTGTGGGCCGCAAAGTGGACCCCACTCGAAGGTGGAGAGTGGGGGAGTTCTGCATTCCGGAAGGTAGCAGTAGACTTCTTAGTGTTGGAGAGACTAGTGACTATGAGTACCTGGGGATAAATATAAACATCACAGGAAGAGGCGTCTACCGAAACCACACAAATAAATGATTCTGAAGGGGAAGCGAATCCTTAACCAAATGAAACTTATAGGGAGAAACAGTTTCAATAAGGTTTTCGTGGGGAAAACCATTTGGGAAATGGTGAGTCTGTCAAGTATAACATACGGTACGGAAGTTGTACCCCTAAACCAGACGGCTGTTAAGAGCTTGGAAATCCGGCAGAACGATGCAGGCCGATGGATAACAGGGTCGAGTAATGCCGCAGCGCTAGAAGCAATCAGGGGTGAGCTTGGGTGGATGAGGATCAAGGACAGGATAGACCTATTGAAACTCAGTTATCTTAATTATTTGGTAAATCTCCCCGATAGCTGATGGTGTAAAGTAATGTTCCTGAGAACGTTCAACTCAAATATCAAGACGGGGTGGATGGTTCAAGTGAGGGAGCTAGTAGAAACCTACTCACTGGAGATCTCGGACCTTGACGTTGGGGCAAACCAGGGTAAAAAGATCGTCAGAGAAAGGGTCATGGAGGGTTGTAACCGTAATTGGCGAGAGGGGGTCAAATCAAAGAGATCTTTGGGTGGCCTGCGTGATAAAGAGAAGCCTGGTTTTGAAGAGTACCTTGATGGCACCTTTGGGGGGTCACTGTTGTTCAAGCTGAGGTCGCGGTCCCTGGAGCTGAGGGGAAAAATTGGGGAAAACAGTGAAAAGGAATGCCAGATGTGTAATTTGGGCGTGGTGGAGACCCTGGAACACTTTTTTTCTAGAATGCCCAAAATACCAGTCTAAAAGAACAAGATTCACGGGGAGTATAATGGGGAAGTGGGATGGGAGAAAGAAGGACATGTGGTTAGGGGGCGACTCAAAGGAGAGGGTTAATATGCTAATCGGAGAGATTGGGAAGAATGGGGCAATGGATGTCATCAAGCAGTTCGTCTCCGAGTGTTAGGAGGAGAGAAGAAGCGTGGGAATAGGGAGGCAGTTCGCCGGCTGAGTGCTAGAATGTTCTATGTCCCATAGGGGACATAGAACATTCTAGCACTCAGGCGACGAGTTGGTAGAACAGGGGTAACCAAGGCCTTCTCATACGAGAACCGCGACAAATCAGCGGCCGGCCAAAGTGTTATTATTATGTGGTACTGGAATATCGGGGACAGTTTATCGTGATGCAGTAAAAGCTGACACTAGTATAAATTGGACGCTTTTCTCAATGGGGAAATAACAACTAAAACACTCAAGTTTGAAAACATGTTCAAAACTGTACAACCCTTGTTCATATTATAATTATATTGTTTCACATTCCTACATATATTGATAAATACATATATTGATATATTGATATATACATTAAGCTATTTGTATCTGCTGTATCAAACGGGTTAGTGGGAATGCAAACAAGTCGTGGTACTAGTGGTACTAGTGTCAAAACCGGACAGAACATTCAAACTTTTCGGAAGCCTGTCTCTACAAAGATCATTCCAGTTGGTCCGAACTCACTTATGGTTGGTCCGAACTCACTTATGGGTGGTCCGAACTCACTTGGGCCGAACTCACCAATTTTGGACCGAACTCACTTTGGCCGAACCTGCAATAGGCGGAACTCACTTGCAGTCCTTTCAATGGCCTATTTTTTTAGGTAAAAAGGGAAGAAATGGTGAATTGTGAAAAAAACGATCTTTCTGATTAGCGCCGTAAACACCGATAAAGTGTTAATTAAGAATTTAGCATCACGTCGTTCGAATGCTCAGTAACATCTGACAATGGAACAAGATATTACCCATGCTGCTGAAATTGTTGTTAAACCCCAGAAGACAGGCCAATGAAACGAACAAACAGTCAGACAGATAGACGGAACAAAACATAAAAGATATAAACTACACGATGTTTCAGTTTCTTACAAGCTAACAGCCTGTGGTTGGAAATCCCCAAAAAATCCCAGCACATCCAAAACATTCACTCAATGACCCCTGAGTATCGGATGATATTGACCCAAATTTGAACCGACCTTGAGTTTCAACTCATTTGGTGTTAGTCCCAGATCCATATAGGTCACACCATGCTTGAGATAATATTATGAGCGTGACCCATTTTCAAAATTTTTGACCCTGCACACTTTTTTGTTGAGTGTAAAAGTAAATGTATTTCGGAAATGCATTAGAGAGTCATAAAAATGCGATTTCTAACAATGCTAAAAATGACCCCAATGACCCATATGTAACCTCAGTGACAGTGACCCATATTTTCAACCTGCATTGAGTTTCGACTCATTTAGTGTTGGTCCCAGGTTCATACATGTACCATGCTTGAGATATTAGCATGACCCACTTTCAACATTTTCGGTCCCCACCAACCTTTTGTCCAAAAAGACATTCATGAGAAGAATGCATCCGAAAATGCTATTTCCGACAATTCTGAAAAAAATGCACTCAATGACCCCAGTGACCTTAACCCATATTTTGAACCTTCAATGAATTTTTACTCATTTGGTATTGGTCACAGCTCCCTCCATTGGTCATACCATGCATGAGATATGAGAGAGACCCACTTTCAATATTTTTTACCCCGCCCACTATTTCAGTGCAATAATACATGCATGAACTTCGGAAATGCATTAGGGTGTCATAAAATGCGATTTCCAGCAATTCTGAAAAATGAACTCAATGACCCCTGGGTGACTGCAATGACCTTGACCCATATTTTGAACCTCCATTAAGTTTCGACTCATTTGGTGTTGCTCACAGATCCATAGATCATACCATGCCTGAGATATGAGCGTGCCCCACTTTCACTCCCAATGTCTCAGAAGCCTGAAAAGCATAGGTGACTGAGTACTGGTGACTATCTACCAGCATGCCAAAACGCAACAAGACAGGAAGATTTTATCGCGCGGACGAAGAACTGCGTAGAAGACAGAAGATCACGCTCTAAAGTCAGTTGGGTAAAATGAACCCAAATCAACTGGGTTGCGTGAATATGAACCCAATTGGGTTCATATTCACTCAGACCAGCTGATTTGGGTTAAGAAGAAGAAGAAGAAGAAGAAGACGAAGAAAGAAGAAGGAGAAGAAGAAAATGAAGACGAGGAAAGAAGAAGAAGAAAAAGAAGAAGAGGAAGAAGAGAAGAAGAAGAAGAGAAGAAGAAGAAGAAGAAGAAGAAGAAGAAGAAGAGAAGAAGAAGAAGAAGAAGAAGAAGAAGAAGAAGAAGAAGAAGAAGAAGAAGACGAAGAAAGAAGAAGGAGAAGAAGAAAATGAAGATGAGGAAAGAAGAAAAAGACGAAGAGGATGAAGAAGAAGACGACGAAGAAGAAAGCATACGAAAACAATTGTATATGTGTTTCACACAGATTAATTGGTTGTTTTATCCAGTTGAAAAGTTTAAATGTATGCAGACAACTAATCACATTCGACACCGCCAATATTGTATACGATCACTGGTTGAATCATTTAGATTTGAACTAAGTAAAGGTAAAAGGTATGAACCGCCTAACAGATGTGTAATTAGGAACTAATGTGGTTAAACTGTCTGTCTTTTTAATTGCCCAAAAGAGTCTTTTCTGTCGCGGTTTAACTTTTGTACCAGCACCGAAGCCCAAAACTGGTAATCAGGCATATATAACACCATGTAACTGTAATTTCCTCAGGCAAATGAAATTAGCAGACCGCTTTAGAAACTCCAACGGCCGTCGGGAAATTCTTTTTACAGAATCATCTGGTTGGTCACCTCCAAATAGTTAAGTTGATCCCGAAATTATTGACGCTAACACACGAATCACCCAAAAAGGTGTTCAGCATGAACATAATCTCCGAACAATTTAACAGCTGGTGAACAGAGAAATCTCACGAAACTTTAAAAAAAATAAGAAAGTAGTTATCAAACCAGTCGACAAAGGTTGGTCGGTTGTCGTTCTACCTCGGGATAATTATATATAGGAAGCCATGAAACAACTCAACAATACTAAACATTATAAGAACATAGATTCACTTATTTGGCTCAGTAAAATTAAAAAATGCAATAACATCTTAAAATTTCTCCTCTACGAAGGTCATATTGATAAGCAAAAACAATTAAGATGCTTCCCAACTAAGATCAGTGCCCAAACAAGACACTAAGCTTTGTCCAGCTCACGAAGCTCAACAGACCTAGTTGGGCGTGGTCCTGTTTCTCCACTCATGAACGAAATCGAAACTTCGTCAGGGATAACTTGTGTTTCTACCAATTGAGTCCCTTCCTGACTTAAAAGGTGTCTAACCAGCCTCGATTTATGCAGTTGCACTTTGCTCTCTGTCCGCTGACCTGTCTGAGCCGCAGTCAGAATAGAAGATCTCCGAGTGTGTGAGAGTGATTTTTGTGTGGGTGCACGTGTGAATTTGAGTATGCGCCCCTGAGCCAGCCCAACCCTTACAAATTTCACCTAGAGTATGGCCGCTGTGGACTGGTCACTTTCCACGGAGTGGCAGTATTTCCACCGCCTTTATAATATTAGATTGCAAACACTAATTACAGGAATAATCATCAAAAATTTAATTAATGAAGCACCGGGTACTACCCGGTGCTTCATTAATTAAAATTTTGACGATGATGATTTTTTATTTCCTGGTAAACACATGCATGGACATTACTGCCCACGCGTGGATTACGACCAATCCACAGCGACCGTACTGTGTCTGACCTTGCATATCATTACCGTCAAACATGGCGAATGGGCAATGGGCTTATAATAACTAACAAAGAACATATAACACATGATTTTAGAATGACTGGAATATTTATCTGGTAGAACAAAGCTCCTTGGAAAATTATTTATTATTTATTTATTTATTGGTGTTTAAGGTCACATATTTATGCACAATGGCTAATCATGACCACGACAGTTTCAGGGGTGGAGGAAGCCGGAGTACCCGGAGAGAACCACCGAGCAACGTCGAGCAACTGTCAGCTCCCCAACATACTAACTCCACACAAGCAAGGTTAGCATTGGTTGAAGACATGTGCACCTTCGACGTGCAGTACGACTTAGTACAAAGCGTCACCGTGCCCCTACGTGGGCAATGGGGGTGAAGTGTCTTGCCCAAGGACACAACGCGGTTGCCGCAGGTGGGCTTCGAACCGAAGACCTCTCGGCTTGCACCCTGAACCTCTACCAACTGGGCCACCGCCCCCACCCCTTGGAAATTAATTGAAAAATGGGATGACGACATGAAGGACAAATAGATGGGGAATGACATGAGGGAAAGGGTCAATTTTATAATTGGGGAGATCAAGAAAGCGCCAATGCGAGGAATTATGATACACTTTTTGAGCGGATTCTGGGAGATTAGGAGGGAGAGTGGGAAAGGAATGGTTGGGGGGGGGGGGTGTTAATGTAGGTCTCCTCTTTAGTGGACCGCGACAAATCAGCATTAGGTAGCTTAGTGTAAAGTGTTGTTCACCAATTATTTAATCAATGTATACAAATTAACAATAGCCCTTTTCCCTTCGCATTTGCCTTTTCTTTCTACTGCACATTTGTTGGTTAATACCTTTGTTCTTTTCCTTGTGTCTTTTTTATCTGCAAAAAACATTATTATTTTTGTACATTGTCAGCTGCTATCATAACATACTGGATTGTTAATGTAATGGAGAGGAGGCTTGGCTAAGTGTTGAGCACTTGTGCTCCAAACCATTTGCTTTCTTGTTTGCAAAGACAATTTTACATACGACCAAAAATCCACAAGGACCGTTCTCCGTGGACGGATGACGTTGCTCAACCCTGTAGGCCAATAGTCTCGGCTTGTGACTTGGAATCTTACGCCATCTCGGAACTCATTGATTATGCCTACCTCCTGAAACCTATATCTAATAGACATCCGTGTTATCTAAAAAAATACACAGAAAATTTTCTAATTTTAAAATATCGAAAAATGTAATCAATGCTTCTTTAAATATTGACTGCGCGTATACCAACATTGACATCGATAAAAAAATATTTAATCTGTTAAAAAATGCATTCGAAAAATATCCTGATGCAAAAATACCCGGATGAACAAATTTTGGATCTTTTAGAGCTGAGCTCAAAAGGTAATGACTTTCAATTTAATGGAAAAAAATATTTACAAATGGTGGGTTGTCCTTGGGAAAAAGATTCAGTCCTAATTTTGCAAGTATTTATGTAGGTGAATGCGAGAAAAATGCCTTAAGCAAATGTGCAAAGCATCCTCTCGTTTTTCTCAGTTGCCATTTTGATATTTCAAAAATAGATTTCGATGAAATTTTAGAAATTTTAAACAACAAGGATCCAAACATCAAATTGAAAGCTACGATCAGTCAAGATGTTAAAATGATACTAAAAATTGATTATACTGAGTTTAAAGTTGTGCACGACTTGATTCCTTGGATCACGAATACAGTGGAACACTGTTAACTGAATAGACAACCTGCCAATGAAAATTATTCAATTAACAGGAGTATTCAATTAACAGGGATTGTGCCACTTCCCTGTGTTCCAGAGATAAACTTAGCATTTATTCTATTATATCTTGTTTGACAGAGCTCATGGAGCTCTGTCAAACAAGATATAATGGATTAAATGACTGTATTAGATGTATTGAGGCCAAATAGGTCTATAAACAAAGGAAAACTGGGGCGAGTCAGGGTAATTTCTAGACAAGTTACAAGATTTTGTATTCAATTAAAAGGAGTTTACTCTGTAACCTATATTCCATTAACAGGTCAGATTTGTACTGGAGGTATGGTAAATGGTTATGTGTTGGGAAATTATATTCAGTTAACAGAGTTATTCAGTTGAAAGATATCCAATTATGTGGGCTCCACTGTACCTCCAATATAATGTACGATCGATGTTGGACCATCTACATTTAAACCAAGTAAAGACAAAGGTAGGACCTGTGAACCGATTAGCAGACAGAGGCGGCGGAACCACGGGGCACAGGGGACACGCGCCCGTCCACTTTTTCCACGGACAAGTTTCCCGGTTACACAGTGATTTAAATTGAGCGCACACAAACGTGTCAACAACATAAGGCATTCCTATAATATATTATTTGCAAATCACAGCAACATTTGACAAAAGAATCCCACCTTCGGTCGCTTCGGTCCGTTTTTTCTACTTCACCCATCTTCCAACCCGATGGCTAGCCTTCATATCTACAGTAAGGCTAGCCTTCATATCTGCAGTAAGGCTAGCCTTCATATCTACAGTAAGGCTAGCCTTCATATCTACAGTAAGGCTAGCCTTCATATCTACAGTAAGGCTAGCCTTCAGGTTGGAAGATGATTGAAGTAGAAGAAATGGCCAGGACAGTGACCACATCGCGGCATGCTCATCTAAACGAGAGACTATAGTATACTACTCAAAGTAGTTATCAAACCAGCCGACAAAGGTAGGTCGGTTGTCGTTCTATCTCTGGATAATTTTATACTACTCAAAGTTTGCTAAGTACAAAGTATATCCAACAACCTGTTTTACATTTTAGTTGAAATATTGTAATGAAAAGTGTATATATTTTTTATTTAATTATATCTTTAATGATTTAAGTACAGAAATTAAGATTTTATTTGTGTTTGACATTATTGTTTAGCTTTTGAATACGATAACCATGGAAAATGGATATTATTGGTAGAAGAGGAAATTTTTCAATTTGTCAAACAAAAAGTTGACGGAGCAAATTAGTATGGCCTCAATATCGAGTATGAGACCCATTACTGTTAATTACAACTTGGCAACGCCTTCTCATGCTCTCAGTCAGGTTCCTTTGTGGGATGTTGTTCCATTCTTGGACCAAGCTCCAAGCATGGCACCAAGCTCCTGGACACTTCTTGGCTGGACTGGACGGGCTGAAATTGTAAGCTGCAACTCATTCCAGTCATGTTCGATTGGATTGGGGTCAGGGGATCTTGCTGGCCAGTCCATACGCTCAATCCCCTCCCTCTGTTGGTACTCCCCGACAGCATGGGCAACGGGGGACGGGCATTATCGTTCATCAGAATGAATCGATCACCCACTGCACTTGCATACAATCTGACGTGGACATCCAGGATCTAATCAATATACCGATGTGTAGTCAATATACCACGTTCAAGGACACACAGCTCTGTACGTCCATCCCTGCTGATGCCACCCCAGACCATGACTGACCCTCCACCATAGCGGTCATGCTCAGCAATGTTGGCTGCATGGAATCGATCTCCTGGTCTTCTCCATACCCTACACCGCCTATCTGTGTGGTCTAGGCAGTACCTTGACTCATCTGTAAAAATGACAGGTCGCCAATCTTCTCTGGTCCATCCAACGTGGTCCGCGGCCCATTCATATCGTGCCTGGCGGTGGTTCTGGGACAGCGGAATGCGAATATATCGTCTTCTCGATCGGAGACCACCTTCGTGAAATTTGCCCGGATAGTCTGCGTCGAAACATTTACCCCGGATGCATTCTGAAGGTCACTGCGAAACTGCGTTGCTGTGGCAAAGCGGCTCCTACGGGCCTGAATGATCAAAAACCGGTCTTCAGCTGCACACAAAGGGCTTCACCAACCTGACGATGGGTAGCCCCTTGCTCCCTACAGCCTGCCACATTTCTGCTTCAGACAAATGTCTTCTTACATTTGCATTTGCCATATTCAACCATTAAATCACAAGTGTTTGTGTTGAAACGAAGATTGAATGTCATTTACATGTAGACAGTACACGAAAACATCATGAAAATCAAGGGGTACATACTTTCCATGACTGTCACGAAAAGTCTGCCTGTCAAGAGAGCTAATGTAAACACTGGGGACCATCTCAATATATTCCTCAATCATATCCACCAAAAATATCGCAAATATGTCACAAGAAAATTTCACAATGATATGTCAAATATTTGGTGCTTAGCAAACTTTTAGAAGTATATGTCCCTGTACATTCACTGATATACGTTTGTAACTTTTCTCCCACTGGGCCGAACTAAGGTAGCCTTGAAAAACTGCACCCCACCACTTGTATCGAGCTTCCGCTGCCTCTGCTAGTAGATGTGGGGTTTGGAAATAATGTGGTTAACATGTCTGGCACTAATGACCCACTAGCCTAAGAAAAGTCTTTTTTAGATCGCGGTTTAACTTTTGTACCAGCACCGAAGCCAAAAATTGATGATCAGCCAAATATACCATCGTGTAACTAATTGTCCTAGACAAATGAAATTAGCAGACCGCTTTAAAAACTCTCGCGGCAGGAAAGTTTCTTTTACAGTATCATCCGGTTGGTCACCCCCAGATAGTGAAGTAGATCCCGAAATTATTATCAAATATGTAGATGACATTTTTAAAATCATCAAAATGTTCTTCTGAATGTTCCAAATGATAAAAAACTGCCATCGTATTATTATTATTATTTATTGGTGTTTAAGGTCTAATATTTTTGCACAATGGTTAATCGTGACCACAACATGAGTATCAACTCAAGACCAGAGGTGAGCGTTAATAAGCCATGTTGCCAATTTTAGAGAGGGTTTGCATCTCCCAAACACTGGCGACTGAGTCCTATTTCACCAGTGAAACAAAGCCTGTTTACCTCAGTGAACAGGGACTGCTTCACTTCTCGGGGTTCCCGCGGTTCCCGCGGGGATAATCTGTCATCTAAATATCTGAGATATAGGAGAGGATGCTTTGCACATTTGCTTAAGGCATTTTCCTCCCTTTCCGATTAAATAAAATGCTTGCAAAATTAGGACTGAATCTTTGATTTTTTTAAATTTTAAATAGTCATGATCCAAACATCAAATTGAAAGCTACTACGTGCATCAGACAAGCTTCTGTCTATTTTCTCGATTTGACCGCGTATGAGGGTATACAATTCCAGACATTCGATCATTCAGATTACAAGGTGTATATTAAACCAACTGATTCACATCAATTGTTACATAAAAAATCATTTCATCATTTAAAGGGATAATCAATCGCAGCTCAATTCCAGTGATAAGGTAAATTTCAACGCCGCTTGTTCTATGCTGTTTGGCGGCCTCAGATCGAGTACTTACTGCGCCTTTTGCTCATCTTGAAATATCAAGCTCTGAAAAAAACTGGAAACTTCTGCAAAAAAATAATGATAGCGAACCACTGATATTTGAACACAATAGACCGTTGCAGAATTGTAGTGGCGCGGTACTGAACTGCAAAATAACCCTGTTGTGGAGTGCATAATTTTATGCCTGATCAGAAAGAGGAACTTGATTGCATTCTGTCACATCCAACGGAAGGACTGATGGACCGATGCATCTTGAACAAATAATGATGTCCGAGGCGTCGCCAAGATGACCAATCGGGGGTTGAGGATGTACACCCAATCTGTCTCGACTGTCAAGACTCAAGTTCTGACTGGTAAAAAAAAATATTCCTATTAATCGTCCCCTGAGTTCCAACGTATTCTAAGATCCAGTAGGCACACCAGTAGGCACGCCACCAGTAGGCAGGCCGCCAGTAGGCACGTAGAACACATTGGACCTCAGTGGACGTAATGTCATGATGATGTAGTTGGAATCTTTGTTAGTCGGGATTACAGTTCAGTAGCTCGGTGAAATTTATTTATTTATTTATATTTATTTATTTATTGGGGTTAAACGACACTTTCGGCGGCCAAGGTCACCCCGTGTCGGACAATTTGACGGGTGGAGGAAGCTGACGTATCCGAACAATGGCGAGCAACTGTCACACTCCCCAACGTATTAACTCGACACAAGCAGGGTTAGCATTGACACCGTGCCCCCACGCGGGCAATTGGGATTAAGTGTCTTGTCCAAGGACACAACGCGGTTGCCGCAGGTGGGATTTGAACCGAGGACCTCTCGGCTTGTAGCCTGCTATGCTATACCAGGGTATTTTGGGATTTACCATGGTTCACCATGGTACTTTTTTATAAGGGTTGGACCTTTCTCGCTCATTTAATAATTTCAGGGGAGATAATTGTTATAGAAAATCGAGTTTCATGGCGAGGAGATTATACAGGGATAGGCAACGCGGTGGTTAAGTAGATAGAGATGCAGGCTGTAAGCCGAGTGGTTCTCGGTTCGAATCCTTCCTGCGGCAACCGCGTTGTGACCTTGGGCAATGCACTTCATCCCAATTGCCCACGTGGGGGCACGGTGGCTTTTTGTACTAAGGCGTACTGCACCGCGATGGTGCACTTGTCTTCAATCTTGCTAACTGCTTGTGTGGGGTTGGTATGTTCGGGAGTCTGACAGTTGCTCGCCATTGCTCGGTGGTTGTCTCCAGGTACTCTGGCTTCCTCCACCCGAAAAACTGTCCGACACGAGGTGACCCTGGCTGTAGAAAGTGTCGTTAAAACCCAATGAATAAATAAATAAATAAATAAATAAATAAATAAATAAATAAATAAATAAATAAATAGTCAGCGATGGAACGGAAATACGAAGTTATTCGTTGAATAAGCCCGTGAGTTTGAAATCTTCTCAAAAAAATATTTGATGACCAAACGTACTCAACTCAAGAATACATACCTTAAAATACTTGATGCTCACTCCGGCATTCGAGTGAGTTGAGCCCAAAGTTTCTAATGCTGACTGTATGGACTCAAGATTGTCTATGTGCTGAACTGCTGTTCCAATCGTTTCAAACACTAGTTTCACATGTGATCTGAGCTGCGAATTTTCTTTAATCTCCGGTTTGTGTATGTCTTCGTCTTTTGCGAAGTTGAATAACATCTTCGCGTTATCATCCTCAAAAAGCCTGAAACAGTTGAGAGAAAAAAACCATAGGTACCGCCTTTTGTACACAAGTACTATATGGAAAGCCAGTAGGGAGACCGGGAACAAATGTAACACGAGTCAATTGTAATATGACTGATGTATGCTGCAGTTTGAGAGATGCTCGAGATGTGCCCCCTCAAGTAGAGACAACGTCGTATGACACTCCGCCGGGGTTTTGCCTTGATTATTTGAGAAGGAAAACACATTGCCTTGACTATTTGAGAACCTGTGGAGAAAATTTTGGCACTTTTTAAAAAAAAACGTGATAGCCACGGGAAAGGCTTATAATAATAAAGGCTGATCTACACTTTCGAAACATTATACAATTCTCTTTCAAGTGGGAGCATGCGTTTTAAACATACGTTCTTTGTAAATACTCGACAAACGTTTTCGTAACTTGACCATGCAGTGAGGTGCTGTAACAAACACCGCGGGGACAGATTAACATATTACGGCCTCCTCTCTCGCTGTTAAATTGGCATTGTTTTTATATGGGCAATACACAGGTGGACATGTACCGCGAAAGACGCGGACTCGTTGTAATGTATACTACACCAGAAGGCCTACTTTGTTTTTATTTGTTTTTATTAGTTTTTGGAAGGTTTTTATCTTTTTTCACCGTGACATTTTCGCCACATGTTGCTGCATTGCCGATGATGACTTGAACCTTAAGTTGCTGAGTCGATAATCTGATATATTTTCCTCCAGTGATGTTATGGATTGAAGTTTTCAGGACGAAAATCAAACCGTGTTTCTTTTTGTTATACCACCATCAATACCATTACTTCTTACCCCTGCCAGCGTTACAACTGCAGGGGGCGGCGGAACGATTTTCAAAGTGGGGGGCTCGATCGGGCGATGGATGGTCATCGGTATGACGGGCCGACCATGGTTCGGCCCGTGGTAGGGACATTTTAAATTCCAGGGTCCCAAAATCCCCATTTCCATGCATCTGAGCAGATATTTTGAGATTTTTTCAGGAGATGTATTTGAAAGATTTCACACTTGAGATCCGTTAAAAAACGTCGGTAAAACATACAGTTGAGGTCTATTTATCAGCTTTGGTCGTAACGACCAAAGCTGATAAATGGACCTCACCTGTATGCTTTACCAGACGTTTACAGCAGTTATACAGTCTGTGTATTATCTTGTCTGGGGTGGATTTGGTACTTGTATGTCTGTAAGATTGCGATCTATTTCAGTTAACCGATTTTTTAACAGACTGTATACATTTTAGCGTTTGCCGACACTTACCTCAAAAATGATCCATCGAAACTGAACCAGTACGAGAGAAACATAGCTGGCGAAAATATGGGGGAGACTCTGGATCCGCCCCTTGTTTCACCAGACATTGGTTGTGTTAAAATATATGCAAAATATATGCATACAAAAAACCTGAAGCTGAAGACCCAGCCCCCCCCCCCCCCACCCCAGGTTCCACCGCCCCTGGCTGGGCACGCTACGGAGACGGTTGTAACAGCGAGGGTGACCATACAAAGTGACGTGTTCCTTTTCGCCTGCGATTCTTTCGCAAACAGAAAATTTTAAAATATTTTAGCAACAAGGTCAAGTGAGTACAACTCGCAGACGTTCTTTTCCATTACCTCGCGATTGCATGGTAATCTGGGAAAATTCCAAAAATGTTACAATTATCCTCGGCCTCCCCGCTTCCACCCCACCATCCCATACACACACGCACGCGCACATTTTCATGTGCATAAATACTGGTGAAGGGGGAAGCAGGGATATAACATTGTGGGAAACGGGAGAATACGAATATTTATGGGTCAGCTTAAGTGTCACAGGTAGAGGCGAATACAGGAACCGCACCAACAAACTTAACACAAAATGGAAAAGGGCATTCGACAGGTTAACACTTAGTTTAAAATATGATGCACACATGTAATAAACTGCAAGATGTTTATCATACAGAGTGCACAATACAATTGTATGCATTAAAGTAATGAGTCAAGAACGAGATTTGTTGAAAGGATTCAGCAGTAAACTTTTAGCTTGTATGGGCTGTCTCCTTTGGATTACTGACGAAATATAATAGTAGCTGCAGGCACTAACTAAAATATTGTTTAAACATAAGAATCAGAGAGAGAGAGTAAGGAGAGCAATAGAGAGAACAGGAGAATGAAAAGGGAAAAGGAACTTAACCCCTTACCCAGCACGTGTGGTAAACGACACTTGAAGAATAAATTTTTGAATAACTGGAAATTTCCAATGTCGTCTCAGAATCACAGCTCATGACACCCCACCGGAACGAGCTTATCGAGCTCGTTCCAATGAGGGGTCATGAGCCATGTTCCCGAGACAAAAATTGAAAATATAAAAGGATTTAAATGGATGACACTGACCGTTACATTGGGTAAAGGGTTAACTAGGAAACATGGGAACAACCTGAAATCAATGTTCGCTACCAAGGGGTATTCAATAGAGCAGCCTCAATGAATATATCGGTAATGGTGTGACAAGCAACAACGGAAAAGTCTATGGGTGAACTGTTACGCACTAAAACCTAAAGTGTTAAAAAATACACTTGAAGTGCTGTATTTAACACTTACTAAGTGCTGAACTAGCACTTTGTTCAAGTGTAGATATCCCAGAACTTGACAGGTGTTACAATAATACCACTTGATAAGTGTAATGTCGCGACACTTAAAATGATAACTGATAAACCTGCAATGATAAATTTGTGCAGCACGAGATCTGGCTCCATAGTAAAAAATTGGTGGTCGCAAGTTCGCACTATTTATAAACGTCTTGAAGTTTATGAGGGAACAATTTTCTTTTACTGAGGAGAGGGGGGGGGGGGGGGTAATCTATTCCACTGGTCGGTAACTTCCGGGATAAATGAGGACTTATATAAATTGGTGTGACAAAAGGGAACACGGTGGTTATTTTCCGATCGGAGATTGTGGCTTTGGGTAATAGATGAAATAATTGGTGGTACCTTATTGGAGATATAAGGGGGCGTTAACTTGTGATACATCTTAAAAAATTGGATATGGTTGTGCGTCTTTCTTCCAGTGAATCCCATTGAGTTTCTGTGTAGAGAAGGTCTTTACTGCAGCTCACAGTGTCTCGTTTAAACAACTTAGCTATCTCGTTTAAACAACTTAGCTATCTCGTTTAAACAACTTAGCTATCTTGTTTAAACAACCTAGCTATCTCGTTTAAGCAACTTAGCTATCTCGTTTAAACATCTTAGCCATCTCGTTTAAACAACTTAGCTATCTCGTTTAAACAACTTTGCTATCTCGTTTAAACAACTTAGCTATCTCGTTTAAACAACTTAGCTATCTCGTTTAAGCAACTTAGCTATCTCGTTTAAGCAACTTAGCTATCTCGTTTAAACAACTTAGCCATCTCGTTTAAACAACTTAGCTATCTCGTTTAAACAACTTAGCCATCTAATTTGAGCAACTTAGCTATCTCGTTTAAACAACTTAGCTATCTCGTTTAAGCAACTTAGCCATCTCGTTTAAACAACTTAGCTATCTCGTTTAAGCAACTTAGCTATCTCGTTTAAACAACTTAGCTATCTCGTTTAAACAACTTAGCTATCTCGTTTAAACAACTTAGCTGTCTCGTTTAAACAACTTAGCTCTCTCGTTTAAACAACTTAGCTATCTCGTCTAAACAACTTAGCTATCTCGTCTAAACAACTTAGCTATCTCGTTTAAATAACTTAGCTATCTCGTTTAAACAACTTAGCTATCTCGTTTAAACAACTTAGCTATCTCGTTTAAACAACTTAGCTATCTCGTTTAAACAACTTAGCTATCTCGTTTAAACAACTTAGCTATCTCGTTTAAACAACTTAGCTATCTCGTTTAAACAACTTAGCTATCTCGTCTAAACAACTTAGCTATCTCGTTTAAACAACTTAGCTATCTCGTTTAAACAACTTAGCTATCTCGTTTAAATAAGATAGTAGGAAAACATAGAGTGTCGCTTCCACGCCGCCGTACATATCAACATGCTCTACGAAATCCAGATCCACCAAACAAATGAAAATCCATCATAAAAGACTTTGAAGCAAAAGCAATTTTTTTTCAATGTACAGCCACCATTGGTCATGTATCTGGTTAACACTTCTTGGAAGAGATAGCTTTAACAAGATGTTCGTTGGAAAAACTATTTGGGAGAGGGTTGGGTTAACCAGTATAACTTATGGAACGGATGTGACCACTTTGAAGCAACATGATGCGGGTGGCTGTATAACCGGGTTAAATAAGGCAGCAGCTGCACTGAAAGCGGTCAGATGAGAACTTGGTTGGATGCCTGTTAAAGATAGAATAGATATGGGGAAACTATGTCACTATAATTACCTGGTAAACCTTCCACACAGCAGGTGGTGTAATACGATATTTAACTGTGTATGGGATTCCAACATAAACCCTTTACCCAACGAATCGGCCGCAAAAGCCCGCAAACGCCAGCGTAATATGCATCTTCTGCTGCAGAAAAAATATTATTTTTCAAACAATTTCAACACAACCATATCATGTGACCCCTCTTTGGAACGAGCTGTTTTAAAAATGATATTTAAAATAATAAATTTTGATATCGTAAAATATAGGTTCTTTTTAGAACCAAAACTGATTCTAATCTTGTCCCTGAGATGGAAACAGTTCTGTTTAAACAGTATTTATTTCAAATCCAATAAATTTACCAAGATTAGCATTCAATTTTAACAGAATATTACATGAACCGAAGTTGATTAAGCAGTAAACTTGGAGCTTATTCAACGCAGTCGCCAAACATTTTGAAACAAAGGAGATATGAACAGTTGGCATATCGAACCAGTTTTGGTTCTGTGTAGAACCAAAACTGGTTCGATATGCCATCTGTTCATATCTCCTTTGCTTAATAATGATTTGTGACAACCTCGTAAAAGCTCTGAACTTACGGCTGAAACCCCCTCAATTTATGTTTAATTCTGTTAATATTTAATGTTAATCTTTATAAATTTATTTGATTTGAAATAAATACTGTTTAAATAGAACTGGTTCCATCTCAGGGACAAGATTAGAACCAGTTTTGGTTCTAAAGAGAACCTATATTTTTTGCAGTGTAGAGTCAATATTTCGTCCTTCGGGTGCAACACGGCGACCAAAGCATTGTAGATGGCACCTCGTTGCACTCAAGAAGCGATTTTGAACTCTGTAACCCCAACGTCATACATTTCGAACATTGGCTCACCTATGTGTCTCGGTTATGTTAAGAGTGTAAAGGGTATCTATTATAGCAAGGGTGTCATTTTTCTGTTGACCCAGTCGTGCAAAGAGATGTAAAGATCTTTATTTTACGAATTTTATCCATCTCAACCAAGGACGAAATATGAACTTCGCATTTTTCATTGTTGATTATGCATATTGCATTTTTTAAAATAATTAACTTCTTTTATGTCGGAGCTTATGGACTCGGTAGATAGCTGGTTCATTATACTCTAAACGATAGATTTTCAAAGAAATTGCGGAATGACAGAAACCGTACCCCCCATTAATAATAACAGTTTGGCCGGCCGCTGATTTGTCGCGGTTCTCGTATGAGAAGGCCTTGGTTACCCCTGTTCTACCAACTGCCTCCCTTTTTCCACGCTTCTTCTCTCCTCCCAACACTCGGAGACGAACTGCTTGATGATATTCCTTGCCCCATTCTTCCCAATCTCTCCGATTAGCATATTAACCCTCTCCTTTGAGTCGCCCCCTAACCACATGTCCTTCATTCTCCCATCCCACTTCCCCATTATACTCCCAGTGAATCTTGTTCTTTTAGACTGGTGTTTTGGGCATTCTAGAAGAAAGTGTTCCAGGGTCTCCACCACCCCCAAATTACACATCTGGCAATCCTTTTCACTGTTTTTCCCAATTTTTCCCCTCAGCTCCAGGGACCGCGACCTCAGCTTGAACAACAGTGACCCACCAAAGGTGCCATCAAGGTACTCTTCAAAACCAGGCTTCTCTTTATCACGCAGGCCACCCAAAGATCTCTTTGATTTGACCCCCTCTCGCCAATTACGGTTACAATTCTCCATGACCCTTTCTCTGACGATCTTTTTACCCTGGTTTGCCCCAACGTCTAGGTCCGAGATCTCCAATGAGTAGTTCTCTACTAGCTCCCCCACTTGGACCATCCACCCCGTCTTGATATTTGAGTTGAAAGTTCTCAGGAACATTACTTTACACCATCGGCTATCGGGGAGATTTACCAAATAATTAAGATAACCGAGTTTCAACAGGTCTATCCTGTCCTTGATCCTCATCCGCCTAAGTTCACCCCCTGATTGCTTCTAGCGCTGCGGCATTACTCGACCCCGTTATCCATCGGCCTGCATCGTTCTGCAGGATTCCCAAGCTCTTTACGGCCGTCTGGTTTAGGGGTACCACTTCCGTACCGTATGTTATACTTGGCAGACCCACCATTTACCAAATGGTTCTCCCCACGAAAACCTTATTGAAACTGTTTCTCCCTATAAGTTTCATTTGGTTAAGGATTCGCTTCCCCTTTAGAATCAATTTATTTGTGTGGTTTCGGTAGATGCCTCTTCCTGTAATGTTTATATTTACCCCCAAATACTCGTAATCACCTGTTTCCCCTACACTGAGAAGTTTGCTGCTACCTTCCGGAATGCAGAACTCACCCACTCTCCACCCTCGAGTGGGGTCCACTTTACGGCCCACAGGTGTAATTTTGCTCCTGCTTTCATTAAGTTCGAGTCTCCATTTGCTCCCAGATTTCCCAACAATTCCCAGCATTTTCGTTAGCCCCTCTACGCTTTCGAACACTAGCACCATTATCGTCTGCACAAAATAGCCCTGAGATCTTCAAGTCCCCAACTGCTACCCCCTCGTCGCTACGCAGGAGTTCATCTCCTAAACCTTTGATGTACAATGCAAACAGGATTGGCGAAAGGATACACCCCTGTTTTAGGCCTATCTCCATAGGCACACGTTTTGTTGTAATGTTTCCCAGGCTATGTTCACTCTGTACGTCTTTATATAATGCTTTCATAATTTCAACAAACTCGCCTTCTAAGCAAGGCTCACACTAAAGGGAGCTTGTTATGTCAAATTGCGAACTGCGAATTGAATTCGTTATTTAACTCTTCACCCACTGAGTATTTTAAAGATATCTTTTAGCAAATCTAGTAATGGTTGCTGTGAAGCAGCCATGACTTGATTTGATGAAAAATTTATTTAAATTTAACCCAAGAAATTATTGGTAAAAAAAATCATTCAATTTACAGAGTAAAAATTAGATTAAATATGCCCAAATTATACATATTTCGGTAGCAAGAGAAGTCTGTCCTGGCCAGTAATATCCGCCATTTAACGAGTTAATATTTTATGGAAAATCTGTTATCGCTCGCATCACATCTAGTGTGAGATTACCGAATTTACCGTACTTCAAAAACATTGGCAATCCTCGTTCTATAATATCGTCCTTATTGAATTCATCCCATGTTTCTTTCACCAATTTCTTGTCTTTGTCACTCAATTTACCGCCAACCTGCGCCGATTTACTTCCTTCGCACCCCATCGTCAATACATCTGCTTCAGACCTCCTGAAATGAGATATACAGTCATTTTTTCTTTTCTCTCTCCTAAACCAAGGTAAAGAATTTCTTCTCCTCTACACTGCATCTCGTAAACACTTGGAAATGTTTGTATATGCTATAATTGGAAATATGTCTAGGCTCAGAGGACGCGATCCGGGTCGGTTAGGAAGAGTGAAGGACATTTTATACTGGAGGCGAACGCGAAAGCGACCGCGATTCCGACCGCGATAGTCGCTTTTGTTTTATTCACGCCAATTTTAATGGAGTCGTTCATACTAAGGGCGAACGCGGACGGTTTTTTGTTCGCGCGGAAAACAACAGAGATTGCCCCCAGAGCGAATATTTGGGAATTGTTTGGGAATTGTTCGCGCGAACAATTCTATTCAGCCAATCAGATTGCGAGGTCAAAGGGTGTACTATGACCTAATTGTGCTTAGACACTCGTGGAGACCTAACTGACAAACCTGACATCTCGTCCTCGCTGCCGGGTGATGTGTCCTCAATCATTATGAATCCGTGAATGCGCCAGTTTCATCATTAGGATTATGTGTATTTTTGCATGACCTTGGGCCCTTGCTAAGTTGGGTAAGTTTATTTGACGCATACAAGAGGGAGGCGGAGGATTGTTTATTAACACTGCGAATTTCCGCACGAATCACCGCTTTCAGCATGAACGACAATTCGCGCGGAAAATCGCAGTGGTCGCGTTCGCATTCGCGTTCGCCTCCAGTATAAAATGGCCTTAAAGCAGTGGGAGCTAGATCTATCATTTTCGAAATTTAGAGTTAAAAATTCAATTTCCAAGAATCCCTGGTACCACAATAGGGTATATGCATCTACCAAAGGGTTTGTGTGTGAGTGGGTGAGCTCAGAGCGTAGGGCTTGGTTGGATGAAAAATGCAGGCCCTTCTCTGATGTCAAAAGATCAACATGGGTGTTCGTGCGGCTTGTAGATGTTTTAAACCTAAACGCATCTTCAGGCACCCCGTTTTCAAACGTCCTCACCCTAACAGGTCGTAACTAGGAAAAGGGGAAACAAGAGATTATTTAAAGATTGAACGGTCCTAACGGGGTCGCAATATTACAAAGTGCACATCTGTTGGCTGCGCATGCAGGCAATACCAAACACATGCACTCCCACTCTCACATTTTAGTTTGTACCGTCATGCACGGATTATAATGTTCTGTATGAACAAATGTGGCCAGACACGATTTAATCATTCTTGAAGACTATAGCTGGATTTTAACCCTTCACACGATGATGTCACAATAAAGAAGTTTGAAGGGGCATTTTTTCCAACAACGCAACAAGGAATTTAATTTATTCACTCCCGTTGTACAAAGCGCACTGATACACAACAAGAGGCCCCAGGGGGCCTGAAGGCGCTTACCTGACATGGTAGCCTAAATATCAACCCAGAGAATTGATTTCAACAAGTTGCATCTGTCCTCCTAAGAAAAGCTTGTACCAAATATCCAAAGATTCTGACCAGTGGACCTAAAAAAAAGTTTTTTAAAGAATATTCCTCATATTGAACTAAGTTATAATTCGGGCTCCCACAGGGAGTCCATATATGAACCCAGGGACTTGGCTTTAACAAACTTAAATCTCACCCCTTAAGGATGCTGCACACCAAATATCAAAACATTCCGACTGCTGGATCTGAAGAAAAAGATTTTTAAAGATAATTCCTCATTTTGAACTAAGTTACAATTCAAGCTCCCACAATGAGCCCAAATATGGACCTAGGGACATGGCTTGAACAAACTTGAATCTCACCCCTAAGGATGCTGCATACCAAATATCAAAACATTCCGACTGCTGGATCTGAAGAAGAAGATTTTTAAAGAAAATTCCTCATTTTGAACTAAGTTACAATTCGAGCTCCCACAGTGAGCCCAAATATGGACCTAGGGACATGGCTTGAACAAACTTGAATCTCACCCCCTAAGGATGCTGCATACCAAATATCAAAACATTCCGACTGCTGGATCTGAAGAAGAAGATTTTTAAAGAAAATTCCTCATTTTGAACTAAGTTATCATTCTAGCGACATGGCTTGAACAAACTCGAATCTCACCCCCCTAAGGATGCTGCATACGAAATATCAAAACATTCCGACTGCTGGATCTGAAGAAAAATTTTTAAGACAATTCCTCATTTTAAACTAAGTTATAAGTCGGGCTACCACAGTGAGCCCAAATATGAACCCAGGGACTTGGCTTGAACAAACTTGAATCTCACCCCCCCCCCCCCCCCCCCCGTAAGCATGGTGCATACCCAATTTCTGTCTGCTGGATCTTGAGAAGAAGATTTTCGAAGAAATTTGCCTGAAATGCACTAAGTTCAAATTTGGGCTCCCATACTGAGCCCAAAGATAAACACAGAGAGCCGATTTGACCAAACTTGAATCAGATCCACCCCACAATGTTGCATATCAAATATCAAAAGATTCTGCCTGCTGGATCTGGAGAAGAAGATTTGTTGAAGAAATTTGCCTGAAATGCACTAAGTTCGAATTCGGGCTTCTATAGTGAGCCCTGATATGAATCCAGGGGGCCGATTTGAACAAACGTGAATCAGATCCACCCCACAATGTTGCATACCAAATATCAAAAGATCCTGCCTGCTGGATCTGGAGAAGAAGATTTTTGAAGAAATTTGCCTGAAATGCACTAAGTTCGAATTCGAGCTTCTATAGTGAGCCCAATATGAATCTAGGGAGCTGATTTGAATAAACTTGAATCAGATCCACCCCACAATGTTGCATACCAAATATCAAAAGATTCTGCCCGCTGGATCTGGAGAAGAAGATTTTTGAAGAAATTTGCATGAAATGCGCTAAGTTCGAAATCGGGCTCCTATACTAAGCCAAATATGAACCCAGAGAGCCGATTTGAACAAACTTGAATCAGATCCACCCTACAATGTTGCATACCAAATATCAAAAGATGCTGGATCTGGAGAAGAAGATTTTTTAATGTTTTTCCCATTGCCTGCAGTGTTAAAAAGTGCTGACTCACCACTTTTTTCAAAGTCCTGAAAAAAGTACCTTGTGATCAAACCGATAGGGATTTTTTTTTAACCATTCTATTCTACTGGATAAAAGTAAGTTTTATACAAAATAAGAATTCTCTGTGCCGTGTAGTTTTGGAGATATGGCAGTTTTAAGGTTTTTCCTATTTTCAGCTCCCGAGGTTCCCACGGGGCAATGAGAACAATATTTTTGCACCAATCAACTACTTATGACCCATTATCGTCTCATGCCAAATTTGGTTCAAATCGACCTCACGGTTTTGAAAATAGAAATTTTAGACGTGGCCAAAATTCTTGCCCCTCCCATAACGAAGGCAAATAATGCCCGACAAACTTTTCTTGAACAAACTTGATTCTAAACCTCAAAAGGATTCTGTACACCACATATCAAGTCTCTGCTACTGGTGGTTCATTAGAAGAAGATTTTCAAAAAATTTGGCCATTTTTTCCCCACCCATCTGCTCAGTATGAGTCGAAACCTAATTTGCACAAAAATCAAAATGCCCCTATATAACCACTACTTACATGAAACTTAATTAAAATGTGGCCAGTGGTTTAGGAGAAAGAGGCTCAAACATCACCTTCACGCAGGACGACGGACGGACGACGGACGAAGAGTGATAAGAAAAGTTCACCCTGACTTTCAGTCAGGTGAGCTAAAAATGTCAAACTGCAAACTTTCTTCATATATAAGGTGACTTGGAATTTAACCCATTAATTCTAGTCTGAAGGAGCTCGTGGGCGCGGTGGCTCAATAGGCAGATATGGAGGCTGCAAGTCGAAAGGTTCTCGGTTAGAATCACACCTTCGGAAACCGCGCTGTGACCTTCGGCAAGACACTTAATCCCAATTGTCCACGTGGTGTACGGTGGCGTGGTGTACGGTGGCGTTATATACTAAGGCGTACTGCATGTCGATGTTCACTTGTCTTGAACCAATGCTAACCCTACTTGTGTGGAGTTAGTACGTTAGGGAGTGCCACAGTTGCTCGCCGTTGCTCGGTGGTTCTCT
Source organism: Pictodentalium vernedei (assembly GCA_031216915.1). Lineage (NCBI taxonomy): Eukaryota > Metazoa > Mollusca > Scaphopoda > Dentaliida > Dentaliidae > Pictodentalium > Pictodentalium vernedei. Next base: position 475,721,989 of record CM062292.1, on the reverse strand, counting down.
CCGTGTACTCCGGCTTCCTCCATCCGTAATACGGTCCGCCACAAGGTAACCCTGGCTATAGAAATTGTCGTTAAACCTCAATAAATAAATAGTCCACTCTTGTTTGACAAAGCTCAATGATACACCGAAATGTCTGGAATTCAACCAATTCATTATAGTTTGAAAGAGCTCAATGAGATTTGTCAAATGAGATTGATTTGGTTAATCCTTTACCCAACCTAACGGTAAAAGGCGGTATTCACAAAAATAAGGGTTTGTGTGCGTGTGAGTGAGCAGGGGGTGTAGGGCTTGGTTGGATGGAAAACGCAGGCCCTCTTCTGATGTCACAAGATCAACATGGGTGCTCATGCGGCTTGAAGATGTCTTAAACGCATCTTCAGGCACCCCGTTTTCAAACGCGCTCACTCTAACTGGTCGTAACTAGGGAAAGGGGAAACGAGAGATTATTTCTATTAGACTGTACGGTCCTAACGGGACCGCAATATTACAAAAAATGATAATCAACTTTCATTATTTTTTCATGTTTTGTCTCAAAAACATAGCTTATGACCCCTCATTGGAACGAGCTCGTTGAGCTCGTTCCAATGAGGGGTCATAAGCTATGTTTTGACGCAAAAATTAAGAAAATTAGATATTTAAGTATTTCGTTTGTAAGTATCGTCTAACTTTCGTGTTAGGTAAAGGATTAAATTCCGAGTTGCATTATGGGAACAATTTGCAGCTCGAAAGTTTGAGAGTGTGTCGAAAGTTTGAGAGTGTGTCGAAAGTTTGAGAGTGTGATATCAAAGTGCAGATTGTTAATTGATGCTCTAGAGTAAAATTTCATCCACAAGGGTTTTATATTACACGGGGACCTCAGGGAACGCGGTAGATCAGAGGTTACCGCATTGAACTTCAAACCGAAAGGTTCACGGTTCGATCCCCGCCAGGGGTATCTCCATTGTGCCCATGGGGGAAAGTACTTCATCCCGATTGCCCACGCGAGGGCGCTGTGTACTAAGGCATACTGCGCATCAGTGGTGCACTTGGCTTCAACCAATTTTAACCCTACTTACGATCACACAAGTCGCATCAGAGGGCTTAATATTTCTTACAATTTCTCGGCGAAAACTCTCTAACACCCTTCAACTACAGAGGATACCACTATTATTATATGACTATGATATTTTTACCCCAAATACCACAACTGTTTGATGATTTTATCCAGACTGTCAGATCACACCAGGTGAGATTTTCCCGGATCAAAAATACATATCACACTCCTACGGAAATTGCCGAGAATTTCCGTATGAATAACGTCGGACTATTTGTCCGTTAAAAATAGACTTCGTAACTGGGGAAGCCGTTGCCGCTGTTTACAAAGTTTCGTCTGCTATTTTTATTTCGGCTTTCAAGGGAATAAGTAAATCGAGGTAAGCAAATTAAATTAGTGTTAGTGCGTAAGTCATATAATAAACCTATCCTCCTCATAACATTGTGTTGATCCGTGACGTAGTATCACGTCTTGTCTCGCTGTCTGCGGCAGCTCGTGTGATCCGACCGTCTGGCCACCTCAACTCGATGTGATACTACGACACGGTTGAACACACTGTTATGATAATATGTATTATCATATGACTATGACATTTTTACCCTAAATATCACTACTGTTTGACGATGTTTTCCAAACTGTTGTATCACACCGGGTGAGATTTTTCCGGATCAAAAGTTCATATCACACTCTTACGGAAATCAAAAATCCATATCATACTCCCACGGAAATATCCGAGAGTTTCCGTGAATAGTTTTCGTAACTAGGGAAGTCGTTGTTGTTTCGTTTGCTATTTTGTAACCGGCTTTTCACCGCATATTAATTAAAATGGCAAATTTGGGTGAATTTGACATCGAAACAATGTCATATGATAAACATATCATCATAACAGTGTGTTGATCCGTGTCGTCGCATCACGTCTCGTTGAGGTGGCCGTGATACTACGACACGGATCAACACACTGTTATGATAATATCTATTTATCTCTTTTCTAAGGTATTCGTATATTCGGAGCGGGTAAAGGTCGAGTAATAAGAGCGACTGGGAGCGCGATGTATTTATTTATTTATTTATTTATTTATTTATTTATTTATTTATTTATTCATTTATTTATTTATTTATTTATTTATTTATTTATTTATTTATTTATTTATTTATTTATTTATATTTATTTATTTATTTGGTTAAACAACACTTTTGATAGCCAGGGTCACCGCGTGTAGGACAGTTTTACGGGTGGAGGAAGCCGGAGTACCGAGAGAGAATCACCGAGCAGCGGCTAGCAACTGTCAGACACCCCCAACGTACTACCTCCACACAGGCAGGGTTGGTACTGGTTGAAGACAAGAACACAGTCGAGGTGCAGTACGCCCAGTACACAACAACTTACTAGGTCAATACACAAGAGTATATTTGAAAAGGAACTTGCCAAATCGGTATGACATTGGTCTTCCACTACAAGAAATTATAAGTAAAGTTGAAGCAATATTTCCTCCGCAACCTTCACAACAAGAAAAACATATATGTCGAATCGAGGTTCTCTAGAACAATAGAATTTGCCGCCAGACTAAATTTAGGCTTTTGGTACAAATAAGAGATGATTATCCCTTGAGAGACAACTACACGCAGACGCATATTATAAAGAGGTGTAGGTGCAGTGTAGTTAAGAAGTGCAGGCCAGGCCTTTAAATTCTTCCCAACTAAAGGCGGTAAACGCTCTGCCCAAGTGAGCCAATTGAGCCCAAATTATGCGGAGTTTGAAACTTTTTCGAATGTTTTGCAGTGTTTTGGCAATATATAGTTTGGCCAAGTTTCCATGAAGCTTGCAATAAAGCTTACCGCTTACCTTCGAATCAAACAATGCAACCGATAAATAATTAAAAAAAAACACCACAGGGTTCGCCATAGAAAAGCAATCGGCGTCGACAGTGTCGTATACGACACTGTTGACGCCGACGAAGCTTGGGGATTTTTTTTCTGTGCTATTTCAGCTTTATTTAGACGAATTTCTTTCGCTTTAGGCTCTTGCATCTCTCAGATCCAGCACACTTGAAACAGATTTGTTTCGTTATATTTTAACCGCCAACTAATCAATATAATTGCACACAGAAGGTCATGTATTATTCCAATCACTCACCAGACGTAAACTCTCCCCTGACCCTTTAATTTGTTGTCGCTTGTGTGAAGTCATCCATGGTCAATCTTAGGCTATAACAATAGCCCCCACCCTTTGGTAGGATATCAGACCTCATTCTGCTCTTTTGAGATTTTAGTTAAACCTTTACCTAACACGAAAAGCAGACGGCATTTGCAAATAAAATTTTTGAATAACTATTTTTTTTGCGTCAAAACATAGCCTATGACCCCTTATTGGAACGAGCTCGACGAGCTCGTTCCAATGAGGGGTCATAAGCTATGTTTTTGTGACAAAAAATGAAAAACTAATGAAGGGGGTCTGTCGGTGGCCGAGTGGTGTGCATGGTTCTGTATAGTTTCGCTAGGCGGTTGGTGCCGAAGGAAACTCTCTCGGCGTAGGGTTCGAACGCCCGCCATGCCAATGTAAACAAAATCAGCGTCCTTTCTTAATTCTATGGCATCCGAGAAATTTGAAAAAGACAAGTACTGTCGCTGATTTCTTCTGAGGTGCAGTTCGTAGAATTAAGTGCTTAGATGCAATATCTGATGAATAATGAAAATCGAATGGTGATTTTTTTTTGTGAATAGCGCTGGCAGGTTTTGGACGTTACATTAGGAAAAGGGTTAAAGCTTTACTAACTTTATTATTAGGATCTCAAGCAATACGTTGACGGTCTACGTGTGAATTTGTGAAAGTAAATATTTCTTATACCTGCGCGGCAGAATTTAAGTCTCAAAACACTCAAGAGATGTGGGGATGAGGCAAGAGGCATATCAAAGAGACAGGCTGCTGCAACACAAGGGGTGAGTCAAAGAGTGGTCTGTAGAGCCAGGAATCAATACAGTCCTCCCAATAGGGTTGAGAGAAACATGATGCAGGTGAACAAAGGGTCGTAACACTTCATTAACCCTTTACCCAACGTAACGGCCAAAACCGACCAGCGCTATTCTCAAAAATTGCCACTTAATTTTCATTATTTTTTTCATTTTTTGTCTCAAAAACAAAGGTTATGACCCCTCATTGGAACGAGCTCTTCGAGGTCATAACCTATGTTTTTGAGACAAAAAATGAAAACAATTAGTTATTCAAGATTTTTTTTTTGCAGGTGTCGACTGCTTTTCATGTTAGGTAAAGGGTAAGACATTTACATTGTTATCATAACATGCATGTATTGTACCATAAATGCTACAGCTCTTCAAAGCAATCCCCATAATGCAATTGTAGCCACGGTATCCACACAAACAATCGGGAACCAACTTCCTCACCATGCTGAACAACATGCAAGAAAGCCCACAGTTCGCGTTCTTCTACAAGAACGACGAAGACAATATAGGATTGAGTAGTGCAGAGATTTGAGAGCTGGACAACGACTCAATAGTTCAACGTCTGTTTACATATGAGACCAGATTCTGTCTAGATTTTCTGGATAGTTGTACCAGAATACGAAGGGATAATAAGAGGTTGGCTGGTGTCACGTGACAGGGCATGGTCGGTACGCTTGTAGCTCAGTAATGGTGTGGGGTGGTGTCTGTTTGGATCATCGCATAGGCCACTGTCTTATCCAGAATGAGAATCGGAAAGAAAAATGACGCAGACATGATGTTCTGGAACCTTTTGGGTGACTGTATGTAAGGGCAGTAAGTACAGACTTAATCCTAATGAATAATATTGCAAGGCCCCCGTCGAGCCATATTCGTGGACTCATCAAGTGAAGAGGGAAGGTACTGAGTGCATGTACTGGCTAGCATTCTCACTCGACTTCAACAACTCCATGGAGCATGCATGGGGCATCATCTAGACCACAGCCGAGCCCTGTCCATCCAACTTAATACCCTCCAAGGCCTTGGGCAAACTCTTGTTGGCGTGTAGGACAATCTGCCGCAAGACATTCCGAAATTATCCCAAGAATTGGCGGAACGCTATCAGAAAAATGCCGAATGCCATAGTGGAATACATTGCACACTATTTATTTATTTATTTATTTATTTATTTATTTATTTATTTATTTATTTATTTATTTATTTAGGTTTAACGATACTTTAACAGCTAAGGTCATATCGTGTCGGTGACGGTGTTCTGGGTGGAGGAAATCGGACTACTCGGAGAGAACCACCGAGCAACGACGAGCAGCTGCCAGCTCCCCGTAGCTCCGCACTGCAGCACGGGCAGGGTTAGACTGGTTGAAGACATGCGCACCATCGACGTGCAGTTCGCTTTAGTACACGGCGTCATCGTGTCCCATGTGGACAAATGCATACTAACACGGGTTTTCGTGACACGAATAAATCGTTTTGGATAAAACTGAGTTGTTCTGTGGACGATTTAAAATCCCCTGAAAAGGGGGCGCTCCACTTTCCTATCCCTTTACGTCACCGTATATGATAACACATATGTAATAACAAATGAAAGGGTTGGGTTAAATTCTATCTGAACCGGGAGAGTAATTACAACCGCACATTTTCCTCCCATTTACCTTTTATGTCGATACGCACGGGTGACCTTCAGCAAATTGTGAGCAGCTTATTATACCGATATATGTAATTCTGTTGATATATGATTCCGACTGAAATCAAACAGAAACAGCAGGACGCTCAGTGTAACACATGCTATAACATATTTTATAAGGCTTGTAACACCAGGGACACGCAACTAGTTTCTGTGAAACACCTTGGCACTTTGATACTTTTTTTATAGACTAAAGTAAACCCGGGAGTTGCAAGAAAGTACATGAAAATGAAAACATGTATGTTTTAAAACAGGGAGCAAGGTGGCTCAGTGGTAGACGTTGACTGTTGGACTTCTGTGCTATAGGCCCCGAGTTCGATCCCCGTCCGGGATGACCGCGTTGTGCCCTTGGGCATGGCACTTTATCCCACTTGCCTACATGGGGGCACGATGTTTCTGTTTGATTTCGATCCCCGTCCGGGACGACCGCGTTGTGCCCTTGGGCATGGCACTTTATCCCACTTGCCTACATGGGGACACGATGCCGCCGTGTACTAAGGTGTACCGCACGTCGATGGTGCACATGTCTTCAAAGGCTGTAACCCTGCTTGAGCGGAGCTTGATCAGAGTTAGAATGTTGAGGAGCTGACAGTTGCTCGTTGATGCTCGGTGGTTCTCTCCGGGTACTCCGGCTTCCTCCACCCGTAAAACTGCCACGGTCGCGATTAGCCATTGTGCATAAGTATGTGACCTTAACACCAACAAATAAATAAATAAATGTTTTAAAACACACCTCGATGCATCACATTCTCTGTGGCGAAGCCACAGAGGGTGTGATGTATCGGGGTAAGGGAGGTAACCGTACCTAATTTTTATCAGTTTTTTTGTCAAATCACAAATGGGAGATTTTCAATGGAGTGGGACTCCAATTTCATGCAAGAAAACCCACAGTTCGTGTTCTTCTGCAAGAAGGACATAGGCAATACAGGGTTGAGTGATGCAGATATCTCTAAGCTGGACAAAGACTCAGCAGTTCAACGTCTGTTAACACATGAGACCAGATTCTGTCTGGACTTTCTGGACAGATGTACCAGAATACGAAGGGATAATGGTTGGTGCAATGTGGCAGAGCATGGTCGGTACGCGTTTTTTTCTCAGGTGCGGGATATTCATGGCTACGTGACTGAACATGAGAAGTATTTTCTGTAAAGTACATTACTTTCGGATGTTGCCTTTCCTTGAAAATGTAGGAAAAACTAGCGAAAATTAACTACAAGTGACTATCACCAGATCGATACCTTTCCATTGATAGAGATCAGTAAAACTGACTGTGAATCATTTTGCAGATGACACTCGAACTAAGACAGAACTAGGACAGAAAAAAACCCATTCAAAACCGTCCTGACTCATCCCGAATAGTATATATAGGCTAATAAAATTCAGTTAGAATTTGCACAACGCATAAATGCGAAAAAAGGGAATGATGTCAGTTCATGAAATAAATATGTCTCTGTTATATGACTGATTTATATTGAGCATATCTTGGTTTCCTTTCCACCGCACACAAGGACAACTGGACCTGGATGCTGCTTTGATCTACCAATGGATGAGGCATTGTCACCAGGCAAACACACACCATTCAAAATTCATCCCATAATTTTATCTGACAGCCTATACAACATCTGCCATACTGAATATAATTCATTAAATAACATTCCATATACATGTTTACATATTTGATTACCTTCCTCAACTGTCTTCCTCAATCATTTAACTAACTGTGAAGTTTGTTGTAATTCAGAATGCGCCAATACATTGCAAGTCGTTTTTTCCCAATTTTTTTATGAATTAAATTAAGATTAAATTTCTATTGTTGTCAGGGACGTGGCTATAGGTTTCCGATTGGGGAGGGGGGGATGTAGGGTACTGAATTTCCAACTAGGGGAAGGACTGGGAGGGGGAACCCCCCTCCCGGTCCCTTCCCCTAGTTGCAAATTCATTACCGAGAAAGATTTTTAAAATGAAGCCATGGAACGTGAGTAGTGTGAAATGGGGGATACGAGCCCACCAAACTTTTGGCACAGATCGTGTCTCACCAAAAACTTAGTTTTTTCGAACAAACTGCGTTCGTCACGATCGAATTGTATGAACTTGTTCGATGCGATACGCTCGCGTTCACATCGTCACTTTTTCCTGGTTCTTACAGTGGTGGCGGTGGACGAGGTGTCGTGGATTCGACGTCGATTTCTCTAACGGGTTAAGGTGGGTCTGACTAAAATTTCGACGGGATTTTAACAAAATCTAAAAAATACCTTCTCTTAAAAATTCACTTTCATCTGGGGTCGACAAATCTGACCACGATCGTTCTCGGGAAAACACTCACCATTTCGCAGAAGTAACACGGACCCGCCATCTAATGTGAATTTTTTCTACAGAATACCACCAAAAAGACACTACCGGTGCGGATGGAAGACGAGCGATCTAACGTCGATTCCCGCGGAAAAACAGAGTCCGAATCGAGCGGTGAATTTATCGATGGGCCCGAACACGCCAGCGATGATGTAGAGACGTTTTTAGCAAGGAGAGAGAGAGATAGCTCGTGGAGTCTAAACGCGTGAGGTGGGCCCGCTTCGGTGCGCGATTATGTAGATATTATGAGTTGTGAGACGGATGATAACAAATTGTTTTTTAATATATATATATAAACAACATTCAAAAAAATAAGAATACAAAAAAAAAAAAATAACTGTTTCTTTATTAAAGAAAGAAAAAATAATAATAATAAATAAAAACAATGTTTTCTACACATCTCAGATTCGAAGCGAAGGGATGAGCGGGTTCGCGAATTAATACGAAGTAAGGAGTATATTCAAGCGCAGGATAGGGCCAGTCGATTGGGAGAGATGGGACTGAGACGAGCGGCGACCAAGTTGTTCAAACCCGGCACCGAGGTTCAGGAACGAGCCAGGAAAGAGATCGTCGAGGAATTGAGACCAACAAAAGAAGGTTCTCTGAAGATGGGTTCGCACCCCGGTAGTTCTTCGTCGAGAACTCCGTCCGGTTACACTCCGGAGAGAATCAAGACCGATCCGAGTAGCGTCGGTAGTTTTACGCCGAGAAGTTTGTCCGAATTCACTCCGGAGAGAATCGAGACCGATGCGAGTAACGTCGATAGTAGCGATGCTTTGAGCATTTTTAGCATCAAATCTGACGATGGTAGTGGAATCGTGAAAGATCCGATGTGCTGATTTCGTGACTATCGCGAAAAAACTTTCATGGATGACATGGAAGTATCGCTTGAAGTTCGCTATTTAATCGTCGGTCTGAACAGGTACGAAATGACTGACGGACTGCATATTTTGCTCGCTCACCAAGACCCGACGATTACGCCGAGGGGGATTACAGAAATTATGGAGACATTCTGGTTCAGACTCACCCCATGAAGAAAGAGACGAGACCTAAGGATAGAAGAGGTTACAAGTGGAAGAACGTGGCGGAACCCATATGGAAGGCGAACGAGTATTTCGTGAAATCGAAGACAGGAAAGGGAATGGCAGACACGGTATTTCTTCCGTGCGTTCCCGATGCCTTGTTGGGGAGATTGAGATTATTGATGGCTAGCAGAGAGGCCGGTAACATCGGAGTGGATAAAGAGACAGTGAGCGTGTGAGACAAATTGTTGAGGCAGAAGGTCTTGACTAAGAAGGATTATCAAATGTTAATGAATCGTTTGAAATAATAAAATAGTAAGAGAAAAGAAAAAACAAATATTAAGTGAATATAAAAAAATATAGTGTCTTACATCTACGAGGGATCGGGCATTGTGGATTCGATGATGCAATTTTTAACTCATAAAATCACTGGCGACGCTGCGAAACAGATCGCGTCAAGCGCTCTCAAAATTGGAAAGATGGCGATCGATACGGGTAAGGAAGCAGCGACTGAAGCGAGTGGTAGAATAGCTTCAGAAGCCGGCAAGAAAGGTGTCGACGCATTGATTAATAAATTGATAACTCCACAACCTGCCAAGCGATCGATAATCGAACCGAAAAGTTGGAGAGACTTCTATGATGATGTCATACTGATACAAGAATTAGCTAAAATGATGAAAGGATCGGGACTGAAAGTGATTTATAAATAATAAATAAACATTTTTTATTCAAGGAATGATCGTTTCTTTTTGTCTATTTCTTGAGTTATGAACCCCCAAAAAACAAAGTCCAAACTGTGTAAATGGGCGTACCCATTTACGCGATGTTTGGACTTTGTTTTTTGGGGTTCATAACTCAAGAAATAGACAAAAAGAAACGATCATTCCTTATAATTAAACGTTCGCGACCCAAATAAATAAATAGTGTTAGTCGTCCTCCACTTCAGCGAACAAACACTTAAAAACTAAAACTGCTAGACAAATTATTTTTCTGGCATAAAAGAGGGCGCATATTATTGAAATGCAGGTAGCAATTGACACACTTTCCAAGTCAAATGCACTTATGTCATTAATTTTTTTATTGACCAATGAATTACGTAATGCAAAGAAAACGTCATAAGCCACGCCTCCCTCAAATTTCATTCAACTGTTCACTTCACGTAAAAGTTACGTTCCGTGGTAGGTGGAAGTAGGCCATCAGTATTACATTGTATTTTGGTTTTGACCATTTCCCGAGAACTGAAAAACACAGTTTGTAAAAGTGGAGTTAGATATAAAGCCAGATGACATAAAATTAGTTGAATTCAGATAGTGTTCATTCATTGGAATTAGCAATGTCAAAATTGCCGTGACCAGCCATTGTTTACAATCGATTTGGGTAAAACGATGAACGCAGACGATCACCCAGTGTGCGTGAAAATTGAAATGTCAAATAAATACAGTTGTGAAGAAAAAGAAAAAATGACCCACCACGGTCATTTAAATATTTTATAAATAATTTCATGGTGATAAATTAGTAATATAATTTTGTTTTTATTTTTCACATTTAGAACGTGCCAGTGTTATAACTTCTATTGATTTGACACCATGTTGCAACTCCGAAGACTGGTATTTTAGGGGCGTGGCTGGGGGCGGACCTAATTGTGTTTTTTTCGGTTCATTGAGTTATGAAAGGAACAAAACAGAATCGTATGAGCCAATCGTTTTATCTGAAAACGCATGAACTGAAAAAAAGTTTAATTATATATATATAAAAAATAGAAATTTAAAATAGATAAAAATAGAAAAAAATGAGTTTTTTCCCACGAGCATAAGAGGTCTGATAGTGAGAAAATCGAATTGTGGAAAAAACAGTCTCGTGATGAATCTATTGTTGCGACTCGGCTGGTTGGATTACAACAGGTTATTCATTTTCGGCAAGAGTCTCTTTCAACTGGAAGACAGATTGCTTTGAGAGTGTATGATATGTAAATTACCCAAGGACATGTTATGTCGAGAATCTTAGACAATTGAGATGAATTCGAAGGACACGAGACTTTGAATATATTGGAAGGGATGGTGAGAGAACTGACTAAGAGAAATATCAAGTGTTCAAATGTGGAATGTCTGTTTTACAGACGAGAATGCGTTCCCGATCCCAGACAGTTGAAGTCTGAGAATAAGAATCTCATGATCTTCGACGATCTACTGCTGGAGAGGCAGAATTGATGCAAATCGTATTAGGTTCGCGGACGTCACAGCAACAAGGATTGTTTCTATTTGTCTCAGAATTATTTCCGACTGCCCAGACAGATGATAAGGGAGAATGCTAATTTTCTGTGTCTCTTGCATCAGGATCTCAAGAATCTCAATCACATCTATGGAGATCATGTGGCCAACGACATGAGCAGGGAAGAATTCAGGAGATTCTGTAAGCAGGTGTGGGAAAGGACTTCACAATTTCGTGGTGATCGATTTGACTAGCGAATTTAACAACGGAAAATATCGAAGCGGATTCGACGATTTTTTTATATTCCTGATAATAATAGAAAAGAAAAAAAAAATAAAAACAATATCGATAAAATATAAAAATATATAATAATAAAAAAAAATGTCAGAACATCACCTATTAGAACAGATAGTCGAGAATACAGCTGCGAAGCAATCCTTTCAAACCATAGTGAGTCACGACATGACTTGATTCACAACTAAATTGGAACCTTCCATCAAATTGAAGAAGGAAAAGGGCTACAAGATGGCGTTGGTTAATCTCGAGACTTACTATTCGTTTCCCAGCATCACTGAAAAGAATAACGTGTCCAAGTATTCCAACAGAGTGGATTGGTTCGAGATACGAATTCCCAAAGGAAGTTACAACATAGATGATCTGAACTGTCACATCTAGATGAGACTGAAGACCGATGGTCACGGAAGCAAGATGATAAGACTCGCTCCCAATATGAGTAGTCTACAGACGATATTAGACTTGGGAGATAATTTTTGAGTGGATTTTAGAGCGGAAGATTTGATTGGTAAGTTGTTGGGATTTGATCGAAAGATGTATTGAGGGCACGCCGCGTCCGAAAATATGGTCAACATTCTTGTGGTCAATAGTATTTTAGTGAATGTCAATGTGATCTCGGGAAGTTACGTCGACTGTAGCACTCAGCCTACAATGTACTCGTTTTTTCCAGTCGTTTCGCCGGTTACAAGATCATAGAGCGACCTCAAAATCTCTATCTACCCATGATCCTGGACATGTTGTATAGCATCGAAACCACGTTGATGGATCAGAACGGTGATCTGTTAGATCTTCATGGAGAGAGAGTGACTATATGATTTCACATCAGAGAGATATGAAAAAAAAATAAGTAAACAAAAACAAATAATAATAAATATAAATTATATAAGAAATGAAAAAAAAACCCAAAAACTTATAATATTTATAATAATTAAAATAAAACTTATAATATTCCTAATTAAAAATATATATAATGCAGTGAAAAAAAACCCAAACAAATATGAGTAGTAGTCGATACATCATTAAAAACGTGAACATATCCGAAGGACAGAAAGCTAAACTTCACAGATTGTTGAGTCATCGAGGTGGGGCTGTTAGATTTCAATTCAATTACGAAGATCTGGTTAGTGGAGGTAGCAATAGGATTGCCTGGACTAAAACTCAATTCACAAGGATGGAGAAAGCGATTTGTAATCGAACGGGAATGATAGTGAGACTGAGACCCACTCAATTGAGATACAATCTGAAAATGAAAGGCAGTTTCTTACCACTATTGGAGGGTCTCACTGCCAAAGCATTACCCATTCTCACGAAGATGGTGTTGCCAGCTCTGGGCGTGGGAGCTCTCTCAGGACTCGCTATTTGGGAGTCAATAAATTAATGGGTAGAGGATTGTTTCTGAAGAAGAGAGGAAATGGACTGTTTTTGAAGGAGGAAGGAGCCGTGTGTCACGTAAATGTCAAAGGTAAAGGATTGTATCAAGGACCCATGAGAAAAGGCAGTGATGCTTTCCACAGAGATGGTCTCTATCTGAAGACCGAACAGAATGTGGAATTGATTGGTAAAGGTTTATTGTTCGGTCAGTATTCACCGTATAAGAATATACCCATTTTGGGTAGGTTATTATAAAAATTAAGTGATTAAAAAAAAATAACGATTAAAAAAAAATAACAATTAAAAAAATGAAACAAAAGGAGAAAAAACGGTATTTCCCGTATCATTCTAATGACAAAGGTAAAAAAATAATGGTTTTATCAAAATACGAGAAGCATAAAATCCTTCTTTCGAAAAAAAAATGTCATCTCTTTCCTATAATAATACGCATGATCGTAATAGATGAGAAGTGTTTGTTCATTCGTTTGATGAGGTGATGAATTATTATTATTAAAAAGCAAACATAATATATATATAAAAAAATATAAAAAAATAATACTAAAAACGAAATAATAGAAAAAAATAAATAATAAGAATAGAATTTTTTTTTATAGAATAATAGTAATTATGAGTAAAACGAACGATTCCATGGAATAGAGAGCTTGGTTTCTTCGAAGGGCGTTCTGTAGAGAAAGAACAATTTCCTCGCGTCATATGTGAAAGACGTCTCAGCTGCCGAGAGCAGAGAAAATTTAATCACATTAACCATTCATGTCTTACGATGGAACGGGAAGACATCATCACCACATATTTCATGCCTGCATTGGAATACATTTAATGCAATGACGTGATTGAATGTTGGAATCAATTAGTGTTTGGCATCGGAAAACCAAAGCCCACTAAATCAGAAGAGTTGAAGTTAGCGCATCGATGTCTCACCAACGAAGACAGAGGATGCATTTTTTAATATTTCTTGGAAAGGGTAGACCACAAATTTTCTGACAGGAATCACATTTTTTTTATGAATTCCTTGTTTAAGGGAAGAAAACATTAAAAAAAAAATTCCATTAAATAATAAGGGGTCAAAAAATAAGAAAAAAAATAGATATAAATAAATAAAAATAAACAGAAAATGGAAACTCGAAGTAGAAACATCTATCCATTGTTAGAGAAGTTGAGTGTTGAACCCACAGCACCTCTTCTACCACCAGATAGTAGTGAAGACGTGGCACAGAGGTATCGAATTGAACAGATTAATAAAATTCAATCTTATCTGATGCAAAAGAGAGATTCTCGTCATTCGTTCAATAAGAAATATTCGAGCTTAGAGAAATTTGTGAGTGGTGTGGATTTGACTCTCATCATGGTCTCTATGGGTTTGAACGTTGTCAAAATCAGTCTATTGTTGACCGCGTTATTGCTCTTCCAGTCATATTGGCTGTAGAAGAATTGGCTTTGACTGCCGGATTTATCAGTACGATCGGAAATTTATCTCTAAGAAATTATCCATGAAGGTCAAGAAACACAAAAACATCAGCGTTTTGGCTGATGCAAAGCTTGATTGAGTGTCGGATAAGATCTCTTTGGCATTGAAAGATGGTAGGATTTCAGACGGTGAATTCGTCGACATATTGAATGAAAAACAAAAATATGAAGTCATGAAAGTGAAGATAAGAGTCAAGAGTCATCAGATCATCAAGGAACAATTGAAGGATTCTCTCGTGGAAAAAGGTAGCGAAAAAGTGAGGCAATCGTTTCATAAATTATTGGATCCCAAAAGGATTCTAGAAGCAATCGATTGAAAAAAAATGTATATATATAAAAGAAAAAAAAATTATATATAAATTTAAAAAAAAAAAATAATTAAAATATATATACGAAAAAACAAAAAAAACAAAACAAACTGTATTGCATCAAATGAAAGAGAGTTACCGATATGGTTAACGTTAAAAAAGTACTGACAAAAAATAAAAGTCCCATGCTTCACAGAATGTGTAAAGTGTGCAGTTCGACCAAGATGCAATTCATCAAATGCAGTGCCAGTCTGATGAATAAATTGATTAATAATCTACCCATCGAAATGCATCTGCCAGGACATCAATTCATGGGACCCGACATGAAATTAAATAAGAGATTGAATCGAGATCTGACATCTAAATCTTGGTGCAAGCCCATCAATAGGGTGGATTTGGCTGATTATGCTCATGATCTGTGCTACGCTAAACATCAAGACATGGAGAATCGTAACTGATTCTGCAATAAAAACATGTTGACAACTCTGAAAAATATACCGAATTCCACTAGGAGAGAGAGACTCGAACGTTCGTTGGTCGGTAAAGTGATCGGTACCAAACGTCGATTCTGATGAGGTCATGAAAAAAATGTCCAGAACATATTATTAATGAATGCATTGGCGAACGAACTACACAAGCCTGTCACACGTAAATTTCGGAGGAAGTGTCTGGATAAGATCTGGTCGGCCGATCTGGTTGACATGAAACCGCATTCGAAACGGAACAAGGGCATTAAATACATACTGATGGTCATCGACGTGTTTTCGAAATACAGATGGATGAGACCTCTGAAGAATAAATCGGGAGCTTGCGTGGCAGCGGGTTTGAAGAGCATATTCGCATCGTCTTCTCGAAAACCAGATAAATTGTGGATGGACAAGGGGAAAGAACTTTACAACAGTCACGTTCATCCATTGGTCAACCTCTATTCCATTGAAAATGAAGGGAAAGCTAACGTCATCAAATGTTGGAATAGAACCATGAAGGAAAAAATGTACAAATATTTCACTTCTAATAAGACCAAAAATTATATTGATGTTCTAGATGAACTGGTCAAAGAATACAACACGCGACACAGATCAATCAAGATGAAGCTAGCGATCCTCAAAACGAAAAGCACATTTTCACGAATCTCTATCCCAAAAGGATCAAGATCAAGAAGGAGTCCAAACCACCGAAATTTGCAGTCGGTGATTGAATGAGAATCACTTCTTATAAGTCACTCTTCGCAAAAGGTTACACTCCTCGATGGACCCAGGAGATCGTTAGAATATTTTACACGGATCTGAAGCATTAGAGGATGATGAAGATGACAGCAGAGAAATCATTGGAACGTTTTACGAACAAGAATTGCAGAAGAGGGCATTTTGAAGAACCAACCTGTTACTTTTATTTTTTTGTGCATGTATAGTAAAAGGAAAAAAAAATACTAAATAAAATTAATAATTAAAAGAAAAACAATTAATAATGAAAAAGTGAATTAACACAGACACAAAAACAAAACAAAACATGACAAATATATTAGATATAACCGAAGGTATATTGAGAGATGAAAGCATTCAAGAATACGAAGTTCACAAGTACGAACCCATGACTGAAACCAGTCTAAACAATGCTGGTGAAATAAGAATCAACATCGAAACTCAAAAATCTGTTCGTTCATCCCAGCAAAAGTTACACAGTGATACAGGGGCATCTCAGCAAGGAAGATGAAAGTGATTATGCCGACGATGACATGATCACTCTAGCCAATAATGGTATGATGCATCTGTTCAGTAATATAGAATACATGCTCTCAGGACAAGAGATAGAATTTGTGTTTCATCCTGGACTAGCCACCACAATATATGAACTCTTGACGTATCCTGACGATTTTTCGAAATCTAAAGGACTCAATCAATTGTGGGTGAAAGACACCATTGCCGACATGAGTGCAGCGAATACCAGTGCCATCCTATGATTCGACTATGTCGTCAAGGCATTGAGACCCACAGGAACGTTTTCGTTCAGGATACCTCTGAAACACATGTTAGGATTTGCGGAAGATTACAATAAGATTCTCTATGGATTCAAACACAATCCGACATTGATTTGAAAAGAAAACAACGAAAGCATAATGAGATCAACTGCAAGTGAGGCGGGTAAGATACATCTGAACGAGATATCTTGGTTTGTTCTGCAGGTATTGCCTTCAGTCACAGAGAAAGTACATCTCTACATGATCATAGAATTGAATAGTATATTACCAGTGGTATTTAGAATGAGACAGTGCAACACGGCTAGTATTCCACTGTCCAGCAATTGCTTAGATTGGAAATTGACTGTGAAATCTTCTTCGGAAAGACTACGATTCATCGTAGTGGCATTTCAAACCGATAGGGACGGATCTCAAGAGAAAAATCCTTCCCTGTTCGATCATTGTCACTTGAGAAACATGCAGGTATTTCTAAACGCCACGAGATATCTGGCCATTGATTACAATGCCTCTTCTTTTGATAAGAACGATTTCTGTAGACTATACAGCGATGATGCAGATTTCAGAAAGAAATATCATCGACTGGACGAATTGATGGGTAATCCAAACATCACTCCCACCGAATACAAATCGATGTATCCCCTGTTTGTATTTGACATCAGTAAACAGAGCGAGCAACTTAAGCGTAGTGTCTTAGACATTCAGTTCAAGATGCAATTCGATAAGAATGTGCTGAGGAGAACCGAGGCTTTTACCCTAGACCTGTCTGACAGAGAGTTAGAATTTGAATCGGATGGACAAAAATATCCATCGTTCGATGAAAAAAATAATAATAATTAAAAAAAAATTAAAAAATACCAAAAAAAGTAATAAATAAAATATTAAATGTATGTGTAAAAAAAAAGAAAAAATTATTATGAAAAGTTCAATTAAATCCTTAAACTCTCACAATAATTTGTTTACAAAGCATCGTTTTTCTTCATACAATATAAAAATGAAACATTTGAAAGAGTGGATTCGAATTGAACGTGAAGAATGTGGAACCAAAATGGGATGGAATAGTCAAGATTTTTATAATTATCGTTTGAGGAAAAAGGAAGAATTCGATCTCATGAAATCGCCCAAAGACGAAATTATTAAAGATATGATTTTGATCTTGAAAAAATGTAAAAATCGTCAGATATCGATACAATCTCAACTAGATCAGGTGATGAACCTGCTACGGTATTTGCTAAATGGTTAAATTGCAATTACAGATGGGTGGAAAATTAAATGTTTATTGAATAAAATACCAATAAAATATAATTGGATTCGAGTGTTGTTCCTTCATCTTTTCGACTCTGTACCTCTTGTCGCATTCCACTCTGTTCACCACAAGATTGACGATCGCTCTATTGCTCAAGTCCGTAGAAGTCAGACTTATTTGAATGATATCGCCTCCCACAGGCATGGGATATCCTATCAGACAGTGCGACGGTCCGTTACCTCCATTTCTGAAGGACCATTCGGGTTTTTCCGCATCTAATTCACTGCTCTCCTCGCCCCAGATGATGATCAATTGTCTGGCGTATTTTATCTTTTCTACGATGGACATCAGATTGCAAGCATCCATCATGTGTGTGGGATCCGGCAAATTCGTGAGTGCGTACCTTCCCATGTCCAGTTTGCATTCCATGATATCACCTTTTCTCCAGACCGTATTTTCATCCAAGTACTTTCTGCTACTGCACTGGAATCGTACTCCAGTTCGTGGGTGAGACCAAATAGTTTGTAACCATCCATGTTGATGCCTGCCTCCATTTTTCCTCCAAATTGTTTGTTCAAATATAATCGTCGACATGAGATTCCAGATAGGATTGAGAATCCTGTAGGGCAGAATTCACATAGCCTTTATTGACCACTGCCGAGTCTTCATCCATATCGTCGATCTGAGACAGATTCAATATCTTGTTGAATCCCACATCCAGATCCAATTTCATTTTTAGCACGACAACGTTATTCTTTCTCAGTTCCAAGTCTACATATTGTTTGGTCGCCTCATCATTGGGATTGGGTACGTTGATTATCTTGTTAGAATTTGTGTTGAATTCAGACTGCATCACTTTAGGAATATCTCAGATGGTTATTGAATCTCACGTGAGCGTCATCCGCATATCTTTTAATGGTGGCATCGGGTAAATCTCTAGGATTTGCTACATTCACCACTCATGTCAAGATCGTCCGTCATGACTTTATTCATCTCTCATCATCTGCCGAAAATTTTCGTCTGCTCTATTGACATATTTTTTAGTCGCGGCATCTGACTCATTGGTCGGTTCGGGAAGATAGTGGATTTTCTTATTGTTTAAATTAAAGGTTCTTATCAAGGTTCGTATCTTTGAACGTATTGTTCATCCAAGTTGGCAATGTCACCAACAACTTTGACTATAGCTCTTCTTTTCTTTCAAGAGGGACCTTCATTATTGCCAACGCAACTGAATTTATCGACTGTCATGTTTGGATTTTTTTTTTTTTTTTTTTTTTATTATTTAAAAATTATATATTTTTTTTATTATTTTAATTAATGCAACCAAAAAAAATTGTATTTATATATCTCTCTCTATATATATATCAAAAAAAAAAATTTTCTTTAATGTAAGTTGTTGAGAATATCTTGAAAGTGATCACCTTCCATCCATCTCTTGAGAATATAGAGGCATAGGTGACCACAAAACACTTCATCTGGTGCTTGCACTCATTCGGTATTATATATAACTGAAGTAAAATAGTTCCTTATTTCTATCGGCGGTGAGATTCCGTAGCTATTGAAATAATAATTTTTATTCCAATTTGAAAACCATGTGACCCAATGCGTGCCCTCACCTCCGATATCATCCAGATTTAAAATTCCACGTTCCGAATCGTCATCTTTTTTTATCGGCAAGGCATCACTAGAAAACATACCTCGAAAATGTTTGATTTTTAAATCTTTTGCTGCTTTCAACAGATCAATGTTGGATAGAGGTTCGTTAGGTAAGACAACACATTCTATGGATATGTGTTTCATTTTCTTATTATTCATAATATGTTTTGCTTTATTTTTTTTTTATTTATATTATTTTTCTTTTCTTTTTTTAATTTATAAACTCGTGAGAATTTTTTTTTGTTTTTTTTTTACACTTTCAACATTTTGATGTTGTCAGTCATACTCCATTTATCATCCTCTCGATTTTTGTTGAAATATCGTGGAATAATGTCCGAGTGTGAAAGTGTGTATTTTATCCTCACATATAATTCTCTCATCATTGTCAGTCATCAATGCAATCTTATTGATTTCTTAGGTGTGCATCTCATGTATTTCACTTTGAATCGCAGTCATCTTTTTATACACCGTCGAGCCTTCGAAAAGACAATCTTTATACTCTTCGAAAGTGATACTTTTATTCGTCACACACGCTTGAATGCCTTTACATCTCTTGATCTCTTCACCGTCAAGGAGATAAGCATACAATTTTGTCCCAAACCCAAGAATTCGGTGATCTGTCTTCCACCACTCTCGTCTTTGAATTTATTCAACACCTTTTTTTTGACACCCTTTGGAATCTTAGATGGGTGATCATTGGGATAATTACTTGTGTCAAACCATTTGTTCACGTCTGGTGCTATGTCCTCATAGATGTCTCTGTGTCGTAAGTCAGACTATCCATGTCGGTGAACAATAGTTTGACTTTCAAACCGAATTTGGATTTGACATAATCATAGTGAAACTCGTACATCAACTGCTTGCTAACATCTAAGATGATCGCTCCGAGATAACAGGTTTTGTCAAACTTCAGATGCATCTTTTGCACGTGCACAGCTACTAGATTTTCATCAAATATGACTCTATGTCGATAATTGGGTTTTGCGATTAATTTTCTAGACTTCTCTTCAGACGTTACATGTTGAACGTCGAATTGTTCATGAGTTTGAAGAAATCTTTTTCGAAGTCACTGTTAGCCTGCAAGTTAAATTCGTGTTGAGATTGATGTATTTTTTCATCCAAGGCTCCTTGCTGAATCGAATGATTCGATGCTTGTCAATCAATCTCATTTCGTGATCGATGTAATGTTTCCAATTTTTGCAATAGACCACGTACTTACATTTGTGATTTAAATTGGGAATGACTTTTTTGACGCCGTTCATTTCTATTCGTTCGAGAGCCAGCGGATAATCGTTACGTGAATCATGTAACATTTCTGGATAATCCAAATCAACCTCTAGAATACAAGGATAGTCTCTCCATTTTTCTTTTTCTTCCAACGTTTCGACCCATTTGAAATTTCTGATCGGTAAAGGATGGCTCATAGCCCAACCGTACAAATTATTAGTGTCCCAATACTGTATGTATTTACTCGATTTTTCCGAATCGAAATCTTTTCCCATGTAATAATTATTAGCTTTGGTTTTCTGGTGGAAATCATAGAGACACCACCCCTCACAGACTTTTCAAACATAAGCAACATGTCGACGTCTGATCATAATTCCAATTGAACCTCAGTCATCTTCAAGAGATCATTTCAAGCGAGTCCAGGTGCAGTGAAATACCAAGCCGGATCTAGTTCATAATGTTGACAACAAACTCGTCGAAAATTTTTGAACATGTTGGCCAAAAGAAGCACGTCGTTTTTCAAATAGAGGTCATGACATTCTCTCATGGATTTCATGTCAAATAATGTCCACACTTTTTGCATGTGTTTGTAATCATCATCGGAAATGTGAGACTGGTATAATTTCGAATAAAAATCTTTTTTGGGAGGTAGAGCGACGTCGTTGAATTTCTTGAGATCGTTCATGTAATCGTAAGGATAGAAGCCTTTCCTCAACATAACGTCCACTAATTCTCGTTGATCATTAAAATGTTTACTCTTGATTTTAAATTTCTCCCTATTCAAACTGTTGACTAATTTTTCCAGACTGGTTGACATAAATTTATAACTATCGATGAAACATATCTCTCTATGGATGGGACTCATTTTCGCAGTCAAACCATCGATGACTCTCTTTTTATTGACAACTTTACATTTAGTGAATGAAATGTATTTTTCATCATTTTGCGTGATGCAGCTCAACTCCCCTCACTAACACCCATATTTTTCATGACCAACTGACTGTCGTAACCCGAGAGATTGTGAAATATCACAGGATAGAATCGAGCATCTCTAAATCTTAAATTACATTTGTTGTGAGCAGTGCCGTAAAACAGACCTGTGTAGTGATCATGATCTCTAACGTTTTTTATTATTTTCAAACTGATTATCATATAATTGTCCACAGATATGACATTCAGTGGTTTTGTTGTATTCTCGCTGTTGCTCTGGCATAATGATCATGTCTTTAGGTTTTTTAAATTTGCCGTATAATATTTGAATTTTCGATTGTAACTCTTTCACAAATCTTTGACCCACGTCGTCTTCATCTGAACATTTGGTGTAGGCAAATGGACCCAATGATTCTCGATCGTTGAAAGAACATTTTACGTAATAACAATAACCTGAAGGTACGTACCTCTGATATTTTTCGGCGTAACGCCTATGCTCATTGGGCTGGCAAGAATTCATTTTCGTGGTGAAACATTCGACATCGGCATAGACGAGAAATGGCGGTTCTAATCTTCTATTGTGACTATGAAAGTCTACATAAGTGTTAGGTTTAGGCATTTCGATGGCAACACTTTGCTTTTCGCTGCAATATTCTCGATGGCGCATCAACGATTCTTGACTATGGAACAAATTCATGCAGTTGAAACAGAATAATCTCTCGCACTTATGTTTACTAATCTGCTTCGAAAGTAAATAACTCATACTTTTAATCCAGCAATAGTGTTGATTGTCACCCTCTGAAATTAATAACAAATTAACAATCTTTTCTCTCTCTTTGTGCGAAGTCAGTCTGAGAGGATAGACTATTCCCTTTTTATCGTTTCCCTCATATCCCAAGATGTTCATGGCCATGGTGGGATTTAGCTGTTCGAAATCTTCGATGTCTTTCAACCATGTCGGGAAAGACACTCCCGTCCAATCGAGATTTTTACAAGTCTCTGTGTACTTGGAAACTCTCTGAGCATGCTTTTGTATGGGATACAAGGTCGATGTGATCGCCCGTTTGGAAGACTCGTTATCATCTTCATTTTTCACGTTGATCATGGCTTGTTTTTAAATACGAAATAAGGTAATTTTATGTAGGAAGATGCTTTCAAAAGATTGTGCCTATCCACGTGAATCTCGAGATTCAATATCTTCTCGAACGTCCAATTACTTCCCTTGGTTTGAAAAGTAGCCATAGATTCCAACGTCTTGTCTCTCGTCACTTTATAAACATCGACTAATTCGTTGTCTCTAAATGCAACATCGTTTTTAGATCAGAAATAGTCATTTCGCACCAGGATCTCACCCGTTTTCACATCGACCTTTTTCATCAGACAATACAAGATCATTCTTATTTTTAAACCCTTATCTAGATGTTTTCAAAATACGTCCAGCACTCAACCCTTCAACCGTTCCATGAACGATTTGGGATCGAGTTTTTTTTATGAGACCAGGCTTCACATCGAAAGTTTTAAACCATCTTTTGATGGCTTTGTCTTGTTCTATCAAAATCAATGGTGACTTCAACACTTTGATTACAATATCCGTTATAGCAACGAGACCCTTTTTTTCATACACCGCTTTTCTCAATTGCATCCATTGTTTTTTTTCTTCTAACGAATCGTCATCTCGAACCTCGTTGCTTTTCATTTTTTTTATTATTCTCTTTCAAAACCATCTGCCACTCTACCACTTTTTGTTTAACTGTCGTCTTCTTCTTCTTCTTCTTAGTTTCCTCCACGGTCATTTGTTGACGTTGTTTTGTCATCGCTGTCTTCTCATCTTTTTTTCACGATTTGAGTTGTTTTTGTTGCTACCGCAGATCTTTCTTCCATTCCCTTTCCGTCGAGTAAATGACCAATGCATTCATCTTTTTTCGTGTATTTGACACCTTTCAATTTCAATGACCGACGCACTTTGGTTTTAATTTCACCAGTGATAGTTCACAAGTCTCCCCATGCACGGCTTCAATCAATCATTCTTTGATTTTGTAATGGTTGTAATTTTTAATTCCTAGATTTCTACAGTACTTTTTCAACTCGGGGTTGGTAGACAAATGTAGTTTTTTTTCCACGATAAACTTTTTTTGTTTTTGGCATTTTTTGTGTGTGTTAAACTCTTATTTAATATGAAAGTATATTTTAATTTTTAAAAAAAAAAAAATTATGAATTGTTAAACTTCTTATTATATATATATATTTTTTGTTTGTTTTTTTTTCTTTAATGGCAAAAACCCCCCAGAAAAACGAATACTACCTCATGATAAATACTTTAATGAGCTTTTTGAGTCGAGATTTAAAATCTATCTATAATGAACTAACTCTCTCTTTTTTATCATATTTTCGCGTCCGTTATGAGCATGTTAACTTTAAAGCTATCGTTTTTCCATCGGAAAACCAGATTCACCCTCTCGAACGTCCGTTCTTCCTTGATGATCAGATTCAATTTGTCGACCACTTCTTTAGAGACGTTCAGGTATATATTACTCCCACAGATCAGCGACAGATCGTCTGCATCAAAATTTTCTATCTTCTCCGAGAGAATGATTAATAGATCATCTTAACATTTGTACATTAATTCCAAGGTGGCCTCGTTTAATTTCAAAGGCAATGCATATTTGTCGTATTCCTCTCTCAATCCACTCGTCTTCATGTCCTTAAATTCGATGACGTTGTGCAATTTTAGTCTATAAACTTTACTATCGAACTTCGAAAATCTCTCGACTCTCTTCAGTTTTAATGCAGATTGTTTAGGTACTGACAATTTTATGACTGATTATTTTTTTTTAAATGATAAGAATTATTAATTATAAAAAATATTTTTTTTTTTTTTACTTCTTATTATATATGTGAAAAATAACAACTATTTTTTTACAGATTTTTTTCTTTAATGACAAAAACGGTTATTATTATGACTGAGTATTTTCGTTTTCATCGTTTTGTTGTATATTTGTTTATAAAATATTAAATATTGTGTGGTTTTGTAAAAAGGAAGAAGTTTTTCGACTCTGGTCGTGAACCTACCCCCATGACGAGAGTAGAAATATAATTTTCGTAAGCCACTCGTCGATACATTTAATTTGCTAGGTCACATGACTACCTTCTCGAAACCTTTGATTTTTCTGATGGTCATGACCCCCCACCCCCAAGTAAAATTAGAAAAAATATCATTTGCATAATGTACTCGACGAACCCTTCAATTTGATAGGTCACACGACTACCTTTTCGAAACTTTTGATTTTCTGATGGGCGTGAACCCCACCCACACGTAAAATGGAAAAATGTCATTTTCATAATCTACTCGCCGAGCTCTTCAGGATGATACCTCACATGCCTGGCTTTGTAAAAAGGAAGACGCTTTTCGGCTCTGGTCGTGACCCCACCCCACGACGAGGGTTACAAATATAATTTTCGTAAAATACTCATCGATACCTTTAATTTGACAGGTAACATGGCTACCTTCTCGAAACTTTTGATTTTCTGATGGGCGTGACCCCCACCCTCAAGTGAAATTGGAAAAAAATATCATTTTCGTAATCTACTCGACGAGCCCTTTAATTTGATAGGTCACACGAATACCTTCTCGAAACGTTTGATTTTCCGATGGGCGTGACCCCCATCCCCACGTAAAATGGAAAAATGTCATTTTCACAATCTACTCAACGAGCCCTTCAAGTTGATACCTCACATGCCTGGCTTTGTAAAAAGGAAGACGTTTTTCGGCTCTGGTCGTGACCCCACCCCACGACAAGAGTTAAAAATATAATTTCCGTAAACTACTCGTCGATACCTTTAATCTGATAGGTCACACGACTCCCTTCTCGAAACTTCTGATTTTCTGATGGGCGTGACCCCGATCCCCACGTAAAATGGAAAAATGTAATTTTCATAATCTACTCGACGAGCCCTTCAAGTTGATACCTCACATGCCTGGCTTTGTGAAAAGGAAGACGTTTTTCGGCTCTGGTCGTGACCCCCATCCCATGACGAGGGTTACAAATATAATTTTCGTAAACTACTCGTCGATGTGTAGAAACATTGTTTTATTTATTTATTTTATTTTATTTTATGTTTTTTCTTTAACGAAAACAGTTATTTTTTTGAATGTTGTTTTATATATTTTAAAAACAATTTTTTTCTTTAATGAAAACAATTATTTTTTTAAATGTTGTTTTATATATATATTTTAAAAAGCAATTTTTTATCATCCGTCTCACAACTCATAATAGAACATACACATCTTTGATCGCGATCCATCCATCTATTCTAAAAAAAAAACCCTTCGTCCTACGTCATCGCGGGCCGGAGCGGGCCCACCTCACGCGTTATCTCTCTCTCCTTGCCAAAACCTCTCTGCATCATCGCTGGTGGGTTCGGGCCCACCGATAAATTCACTGCTCGATTCGGACTCTGTTTTTCCTCGGGAATCGACTTAAGATCGCTCGTCTTCCATCCGCACTGGTAGTGTCTTTTTGGTGGTATTCTGTCGAACAAATTCACCTAAAATGGCGGGTCCGTGTTACCTCTGCGAAAAGGTGAGTGTTTTCCCGAGAAGGACCATTGTCAGATTTGTCGAGCCCACCTAAAAGTGAATTTTTAAGAGAAGGAATTTTTTAGAGTTTGTTAAAATTCCGTCGAAATTTTAGTCAGACCCACGTTAACCCGTACGAGAAATCGACGTCGAATCCACGACACCTCGTCTACCGCCACCACTGTAAGAATCAGGAAAAAGTGACGGTGTGAACGCGAGCGTATCGCATCGAACAAGTCCATACAATTCGATCGTGACGAACGTAATTTGTTCGCAAAAACTAAGTTTTTGGTGAGACACGATCTGTGTCAAAAATTTGGTGGGCTCATATCCCCCATTCCACACTACTAAGGTGGCATACAATTGATTCTAGTAACTGAAATGCCAACACATTTATGATGGTATAACCGTGGCTACTCCCAGGACCACCCCAAACCCATTTATACCAAGAAGCTATAATGTAGAACACAAAACAGAAGAAATAATCTATCCGTTCCAAATTTTAAATAACGAGCCTTTTTTCGAAGTAATTTAATTAACTCACTAATCCCTAATCAGAGTACAAAGCGTGCATGGTTTGATCATGAGGAAAGCTGAATCCTTTCAAAGCCTGTCAAACAGCCTTTGATTGGGCTATGAGTCCCTCATAATTGAACATGTATTGACATATAATATATTGAATTAGCACCTTTTGCGTGAGTGAACAGTAAGCTAATAGCCTTCACTTAACAATGGAAATTGATGAACCAAGTTCTTATATAAGAGAGATAAGAAAAGGTACCCTTGGTACAGAGAACAGAGATCCAAGAGGTTATACAGAACGCTTCCACATAGCTCTTACAGAGTAATATATTTCCGGTAGGATTGCCATTTGGGCATCATGCACACGGTTATGAGGATCGTGTGAGTAGAAGACTGACAGATTCAAGATTCAAGCTAAGTACTAGAATATATCATATTTACTAATGAGGTTTGGCTCCACTTTCACAGGGCGACATTACGAATAACATATCAGTCGAATGGCGGATTCGAGCTAAGCAAGTATCATGTTTATTTACTAATGAGGTTCAGCGCCACCTTCACAGGGCGACGTTACGAATAGCATATAACAGTCTAAGAATTAAGTATTACTGAGGTAAAGCAGTGCAATTTTATTTAGACACAATTATTAAGGGAGAACAATTAAATGAGCTGATAGTCGTATAAATATTCATGAGTAAACACCCCACTCCATTCCGGCCCCGATATTTTCTACAAGTACTAATCCGGGAACTGCAGGTTCATCATATTTCTCACATTTGTGTATTATTTATGGGGTATGGCCGGCCATGTGATTTGCAATACATTGTATATATAGTCCATGAAAAATACTTGATCTTTGTAAATATTAATTAACCATCTTTGGACATAATTATACATAAGCAATAGAGCGTTATCCAGTCTTATTGTTTTTAATCAACTCTTCAGCCTGATGTGTCGGTAACTCATGTTTTTGTGACCTCTCTAAGCTGCCTTCTCTAATTGATGAGTATTCCTCCCGCGATATCCATGGGTGTCGCATGAATAATACTCATCAGTTGGAAAGGGTTACCATTCACAATTTGTTCAAGTGGAATCAACTTAATCCCCACCCCTCTCACGAGCAGAAGACCTCGCCTATAATGGAATTATCAGGTTATTATTATTTGGTATTATTCTGGGAATTAAATATGTGCTCGTAAACGATTGACATCATGCATATTTACGAAGCTCGATATTGCGTACACTGTAATTGTAAACAGTAACAGTTAGAATTTTCGCCGATTTGAAACCGTATTGAAATTTTGGGAAGTAAAGAAGACATCAGCATCGCCAAAGAAGCTCTAAAATCCAGAACAAATGGAATTTCCAACTACTCATGACTTGCCTACAAATTTCCAACTATAGGAAATTTTCGCACCCCCCCCCCCCCCACCTCCCTGTCGCCTCGTCCTTGATTGCTGTAAGGGTGACTCCCGAAGCTTACTGAGTCAACTTAGATCCCACCTGTGCTTCATAACTTCGGACAGCTCTTCATGTGAAAGCTGTGTGATCATACTCAAACATTTTCTATGTGCAAAAAGTGGAGATTTACCACCAAAAGACTAAAAAGGGCTTCATTTGACATCATAATTCACCCTCCCCCCTCCCAAATAAACACAATCAGAAACAAACCTTCTGTGATTACGCATAATGTTCAGATGCCGTAGAGATCTGCGCGGGGTCCAATCTGAGTACGATGCTATGATCTTCTAAAAGGTCACTTGCATCCCGCCCCCACCATGGAATATATGTCCATTAATCCCCCTCCCACTGAAACATTTTCTTCCACCGTAACTGATCGCAAGGTATATACGATTTACTGCTCGCCTCTAGCAATTACTAGGCACATACGCCTATTGGCATTGATATAGGGGTGTTCGGAAAGCCTCTCATCCCTAACCACTCCACCTCCCCAACGTACGCACACCCGATCACACGGGTACACGATTAGTGGAAAAAGGACTTGATTTATTATTGAATGAATTCAAAATTGCATAACACGACTGAAGAGAAATATTGTCGTAGCGAAAACTCCATGATTGATCGTGATTGAGTTTTAAACGCCAGACTGGAGGATTAGGTTACAAATATCTGAAAAAAGTGATATGAAATATAATCTACGGTTTACTTACATCATGAGCAAAAAACGTGTTCTCTCTTCCAAGTGAAAATGAATTTTATAGAGTCAAAAATGACAGCGTGCTGACAACATTAATATGTCTCGCTTGATGATCCGCGACTTGAGTTACAGTCAGCAATGCATCTGGACGCTCATGCATTACTTACATCAGTGGTATTTCCATAATCATTAACTCCTGGCTGGTGTTGGCGTGTTTACCTATCCAAGACAAAACACGCACCGAAACCAAGGGACACGGTATTACCCAGCATAACAAACTGACATCCACTTCCGAGGAAGTGGGTGCCCCTGTGTTAACACATCCATGCACACGGCTGTAGCTATTGCGCAGGTCTCTCGTGAGCCGTTATAAACTATTGTCTTCCCCGTTCAAAAAAATTAACAGAGGCTATAGAAAATTGCGGGAATATTTGGCTGAAAAACATTGTCGTCATGCGCAAAGAAACTATCGGAGAGCCAGACTGCCCTTCCGTCTTCTCCGGGGAGGACCTTGAACCCGGCCGACGAGAGTAGGATACCCCCTTTCATCCACGCCAACAACTCACCCCTCCGCGCGTCGTATAATTGTACAAGCGCATCGTGAATCATAATTGGAAAGTGCACACCCCCCACCCGCAACCTAGAGTCTGGATCCACCACTGGATTCTACCAGGAAAATTGTGTTAATCTTTGACAATTTGCGTGAAACTCATACCGACACTTTTTGAACATAACGACTTTTATGAGTTGCCGTGACAACATACTACCGTATATGAAGTCCGATGTGCGCATGTGCAGAACCTTTTAATATTTGTGGATCCCGAAGTGAGTCACTACATCACCGAATTCTGGTGTTGATACACATCGGAGGTTGTGATAGCTATATCTTTCACATCCTGTCGTTGAGGTTATTCGGTTTCTTAGGGTACACATTCTGTATTTCGCATTATAGAGAGATCCGTTTTGCTCATTTTGAGGCCTCATTTCCAGTCAGATGATGTCTTATTTAGCCATTAACACACGTAGTAGAGTTATTTCAACCGGGTCATGGTGGTACCCCCTGGTCAACTTTATAGTTGTCAGTCTAACCTGATGTAACAACTAAACAAGTTGTATCGGAATCATTGGAAGTGTTCAAGCTGGAACAACACAAAGTTTTTACCCAAATGAGCCCGAGAATGCCCGTAAATCACCGAAAAGTACCCTGTTTTTAACCGAAACGGACCTGTTTAGAGTAGCGCGTAGTGCTATAGACCCTTAAAAGGTCGTATTCTATTCAACTGGAGTGTATTTTGTGGAACGACTTCCCTAGATAATTACCCCAAACGACCCGACAAACTATTTATCCGGCTTGGATTCGCCTGGAATCCTCGTTTTATCTCTGTTACAGGTTTATCAGCACATGCAGCACATCAGCACATCAGCATCTTTTGGGGACCAGTGAGGACCAGGCTTTGGAGACTAGTGGGGACCAGTGTGAGGACTAGTGACTATAATGAGATGTGATTGTACACAATGTGCAAATAGCACACGTAAAATGTGCCAATATGTGCCTGTATGCAAGTGCACAATGTGCGCACAAAACATGCAGCACATGCAGCACATGCGGGTTTTTGAGGACCAGTGGGGACCTGTGTTTGGGGACTATTGAGGACCAAGACATAGGTACCAAGGTTTGAGGATCAGTGTCAAAGCGAGTGCACAATGTGTTCACAAAACATGCAGCACATACGCACATACGGGTATTTGAGGACCAGTGTTTGGGGATCAGTATTTGGAAACTAGTGACGACCAATTTTAGGCTCTAGTGGGACAAATGTTTAGGGGACCTGTGGTGTATGTTAGGGGGGGGGGACTAGTAAACAAATATAATTGGTTCCTAGCTCCTATATGGCTCCTATACAGCTCCTGTACAGGTAGTCTTGCTAACAGCTTACATCTTGTTTACAACTATCTGTCCTATCATTAGCTTCTACAGCAATCTTGTACCATTACTACTGACTTATAACACTACTTCCTGTCTCTATCTCGACTGTACCCCAGATCAGATTGCTTCATGTGTCCCATTTTGTACCATTTTATACAGCTTTCAATGTACAATATCTATAGACCGACTATATAAGGGTTTCCGTAAGTGGGATTCTTATCGGATTCCGTGAAATGGGATTCCATGATGACTCAATTGACAATTTCATTGCAATAATAGGCAGTTTTATCTTTTTTGAGGGTCTTTATCAATTTAGAGGGGGGGGGGGGGTCTGCTGGATCCAATAACCCTTGAAAGAAGCTCTAGTTGTCCCTACCTGAAATTTCCAGGTGCGTTTGCAGTAAACATCTGATTTTTGGTTAACCCTTTACCCAACACAGACGATTTCAAAATTTATTATTTTGAATATCATTTTTTGAATTTTTTCCAAAAAATTTCAACAAAACCATATCATGTGACCCCTCGTTGGAACGAGCTCGACGAGCTCGTTCCAACGAGGGGTCACATGATATGGTTTTGTTGAAATGTTTTTGAAAAATACAATTTTTTCAACTGCTGAATTTCCATTTTACGCGGAAGGATGCGGCCGATTCGTTGGGTAAAGGGTTATCACATTTCGGATCCAAGGCATTATGACTATGAAGATTATCACTTTCATTGCAATGTCTTCATCGAATGCATACAAACATTCGATCATAACAAATAAAACATAAAATCAAGAAACGTTCCTTAAAACAATTTTGTTTTGAAAGACAACACAATAATTTTTTTGTGAAAACGAAAATGTATTTTTGATTTTACAGATCTTTATGACGATTCGAACATTTTTTTCCAGCTAATATATATAAGGGTGGGGGCGGGGGTTGACATTTTCACCTGTGAAAACCTTAGGTAGCGGTTTGGGCGAAACCAGTAACCACTGAACCACCACGCCCCGAATGGAGTGGATTAATAAAAAAAATGGTATTAAATCTCCATTTACCCAGAATGTTGCCAGAGATAACTCCTATACTACCACAGAAATGAGCGGAAAATCTGGTTTCATTAAGGAATGATCGTTTCTTTTTGTCTATTTCTTGAGTTATGAACCCCAAAAAAACAAAGTCCAAACTGTGTAAATGGGCGTATTTACGCGATGTTTGGACTTTGTTTTTTGGGGTTCATAACTCAAGAAATAGACAAAAAGAAACGATCATTCCTTATAATTAAACGTTCGCGATCCAAATAAATAAATAGTGTTAGTCGTCCTCTACTTCAGCGAACAAAGACTTAAAACACTAAAACTGGTAGACATATTATCTTTCTGGCATAAAAGAGGACGCATATTATTGAAATGCAGGTAGCAATTGACACACTTTCCAAGTCAAATGCACTTATGTCATTAAATTTTTTATTGACCAATGAATTACGTAATGCAAAGAAAACGCCATAAGCCACGCCTCCCTCAAATTCCATTCACCTTTTCACTTCACGTAAAAGTTATGTTCCGTGGTAGGTGGAAGTAGGCCATCAGTATTACATTGTATTTTGGTTTGACCGTTTCCCGAAAACTGAAAAACACAGTTTGTAAAAGTGGAGTTAGATATAAATACAAAATCATTGTGATTTCCAAAAAATTCATTCAAATTAGCAATGTCAAAATTGCCGTATTCGTCGTGACCAGCCATTGTTTACAATCGATTTGGGTAAAACGATGAACGCAGACGATCACCCAGTGTGCGTAAAAATTGAAATGTCAAATAAATACAGTTGTGAAGAAAAAGAAAAATTGACCCACCACGGTCATTTAAATATTTTATAAATAATTTCATGGTGATAAATTAGTAATATAAATTTATTTTTCTTTTTCAGATTTAGAACGTGCCAGTGTTCTAACTTCTATTGCTTTGACACCATGTTGCAACTCCGAAGACTGGTATTTTAGGGGCGTGGCTGGGGGAGGACCTAATTGTGTTTTTTTCGGTTCATTGAGTTATGAAAAGTAAAAAAAAAAGGAATCGTGTGAGCCAATCGTTTTATCTGAAAACGCATGAACCGAAAAAAAGTTTAATTATTTGATTTTAAACAGCAATAAGTTTTGTAGTTAAAATGACGCAGTGGGAGTCAAAGGTGCTTATATATTGGTGCTTAAGGTCACAACGGTTAACCATGATCGCAACATTAATATAAAGCACAGCCAATTGTTTACACCAATGCTGCCCATTTTAGAGGACTTCTACCCGAGCAATGGTGACCGGGTCCTTTTTCTTACAGTACATTCGCCGTGGATTGGTCGTAATCCACGCGTGCGCAGTCATGTCCACGCATGCGTTCACCGGGTAATAAAAATCAATATCAGCACAATTTTAATTAATGAAGCACCGGGTTGTACCCGGTGCTTCATTAATTAAATTTTTGATGATTATTCCTATAATTAGTGTTTCTAATTTAATATTATTGCGTCCGTGGAAATACTGTACTGTACTAATAAAACAGCACGTTTACCCTACTTACCTTTACAGATTTGGAATTCCCACGCGGATCGACGGTTATATGGATGTAGTGCGTAAGATAAACTGGATACAACGCGAGTCATTGATATTTGCAATGTGCACTAGCCGATCGGAAAACGCGTTATTTGGAGAGATATAACGATACTTCGGACAGCCAGGTCACCTCGCGTCGGACAGTTGTATGGGTGGAGCAAACTGATGTAGAGAAGCACCTTGGAGACCCACCACCTGTCATACCCCCGAATGTAATACGCACAAGCAGGACTAGCATTGCACCATCCACTTGTAGAACGCCTTGGTACAGAGCCACCGTGCCCAGACGTTTGCAATCGAGATGAAGTGCCATGCCCAAGAATGCAGTTACCGCTAGTCTGGATCGAGGCGTGGGCCTTACGGTAAGTTCAATGCCCCAACTACTAAGCCACAGCGCTCCGAAAATGGCGTTACATACTGAGGGACATGTGCCTTCGGGTTGGCCATCGCGAATGCACTGTATTGATGACCGTCTGTAAATCACAATGACATCCATACTAAATTATCCCTCCCCCCGCCCCTCGAGAAAATTGTTGCGAAGTGAGAACACAGGGGTTAGGTAAGCTTGTCAGCTCGGGTAAGAGCTCGAGCTCTTGGAGTTTTATTTGGGACTTCAATAGACTCGTTTATTTAATTGTTTGACTGATCTCCATAGTTTTGGAACAGATTTAAACATGACGACTAAATTGCATGGAATTGTATGACACTGACGACCAGAGTACAGGCGTACTCTGTGGGTACACGGCAGATGTTCTGTTGACAATATCAGGCATACCTTTGCAAGCCAATATTGCCAGCAAGCAGTAACATTTTAGGATTTGTTGACAGATGGGACAATAACATTCGGCAGTATTACTGGGATGTTGGTGTTCGAACTGTCTAACAAATCATAACTTGTACCTGGTGAAACTCCCTATTGACCTGAGGATGCTGCGTTGCATTTTGCATCAGTCACCGGGACATTCCGCCGGTTAACTGGCGCCCGGAGGAATACTATTTGAGAGCCGAGATTCCATGGACTGCATGCAGAATGACCGACAGTCTGCATGGCAGTATAAGAGTCTACAAAATGGCGACCGCCACGTCAGGGGACTTTCCCTTAGTTTCCATGAGGTCAGGCAGAAACTGCTGACGGTCGTCACGTACCCCAAGTATTGCATCAGAAATTTGGTGTATATAAGAACCAATTTCTGACTGCTTGTCTTAGACAAGTTGTCTCTGGGCTCCTGATGATGCAGATCGACCTCTACAAGAAGAAACCCTGGATGCCGCCACTACGATTTGATAAAGGTATGAACTTTGTTAACTGTACATTTTTATGCCAGAGACAACGACAATTTAGTCGCGCTATTATAGAATTTGCTTAGTTAAATAAAATAGTAGATAACTTGAAACTGGTCTTCGTTGTGCTATACACGACAAGTTCGTGAAGGTACTGAACCCAGAATCTGGAGCCTGTGTCTGATATCGTCTGATAAGGAAACCCAAAACGAACTGCCAGTAATCACAACGTGGAAATCAAACTTTACGATCATAGACCGATAAACATTTTCCTTCTATTCCGCAACAAAATTTCATATATACAGTACGTGGAGAGTGGATTGTAACTAAATCACCCGCAGAGTGGAGTTACCACTCAAGCTATAACTTTCAAATTTTGTACATATCGACAGAAAACACAAGCAATGTTTCAGCCAGTGGACCTCCGGGTTTAACCCGGAGGTCCATTGGCTAAAACTTTGCTGGTGCTGGTTATGCTTTGCAACAAATTTGCAATTATTGCCCGGGTGGAATCTCCACTCTGCGGGTGATTTAGTAATAATACACTCTCCACGTACTGTATGTATGTTCTCTTCTATATGTATATGTTCATCGTTGTTATGCAATCTATCCATACGGATGTTTTATTGCAATTAAATTTATCTTATCTTATCTTATGATAAGACGCCGACACGTCTCGTATAGCTTACCTTGGTGTTGGTGCATCGGAGACGCCTCCACCTTGAAAATCGGCATGCAATTAACCACGCGCTACTAATTGCAAAATAAGGTGATGTCGTTGAATAAAATCCGAAATTTTCGCGATTTTACTCTTAATATCCGACAAAAAACAAAACATGTTGGATTAACTGGTAGACTGCTGGAAGCCCATATTTGGGCTTTATTCTGAAGTGTCGGTACGACAACTTAAAGGCTTCATATTCAGTGGATGTTCTCCATATTACCTTTGAAGAGAAATTATTTAGTCTGTGAGGATTTGTCTTGTTACAATTTATGGGAGAGTGCCTATTGGCGTGTCTCTCGGTGTGCCTATTGGCACTCTCCCATAAATTGTGACAAGGCAAAGATATGCGAACAAATTTTGATGACCAAAAATAATTCAGCACTCTACCAGTTAAGGAAATGGTCAAGGTAAAGGGTGATTACCGGCCCTTATTTATGGACATTAAAACTTTAGACATAACTTATTTTCTCACAAATCCAATTACCTCGCGTTTGTCCTCACTGCCCACGCGAGTAGTATGTTTCGGGCTTTTGAGCCATAGGTTGGGGGACCCCGGAAGTGACTTCATATCACGTGACCCAGTGGCGCCATGTTGTACTGTCATAGTAACCCGCGTGAGCGGCCATATTGCGACGTCACCCCCTTAGTAATACGTGGTGTTAGTGCGCATACGCAGCGCGTGTTGTTAGGGTGATACGTGTTTCCGTCGTCCATTTTGTATACTGGGGGCTGCCATCTTGGTTTCTATTAGCACGTGGTTGCTATGTTACCTAAAGGCCTACAACAAGACAGGGGTGTGTTCGGAGGGTGTGTTCGATTGAATAGGAGCAATTTCCCGTTTCGTAGAATTACCACAAACAACACAATTTGCACTATTTCGAATTATTTCAGAATTCTCTGCTTCTGTCTATTTATGCAATAGATTTCGTCTACCTGACCATGTTTCTTTGGCCCGGAGTATACTCCAGTAGAGTAGAAGATCCCAACAACTTTGCTCATTATTACTACATTTAGCTGTTCTGGTCTGTTCTTGTTAGTTCTAACGCTATTCCGATTACTCTTGTTGTTTCATTTACCTAGCTCAC
Organism: Pictodentalium vernedei; assembly: GCA_031216915.1. Taxonomy (NCBI): domain Eukaryota; kingdom Metazoa; phylum Mollusca; class Scaphopoda; order Dentaliida; family Dentaliidae; genus Pictodentalium; species Pictodentalium vernedei. Next base: position 475,685,388 of record CM062292.1, on the reverse strand, counting down.
CCAATCACTTCACTTTCCTGACGCTAACTAACCAATCAGATTGCTTGATTTTCCTTAACCTGCACTTAAGCTCATAGAGTTATATCCCCTTATTACAACAAAATCCTATCCGATTCAGATTCTTTCAGATTCTTTATTCACGGTATACATATATGAAATATGTAAACAAAAATAAATATTATACATGAGTAACAAATAGCATACCGTGGGAAGTGACGTAGCCAGATTGGCTGTCTACCTGCCACCCCCTAAAGGAAAGAGAACGCGCGAACAGAATGTGACTAGATGGGTAAACATGAAGCGATCCATCCGGTCTATGATAGGGATGCCGGTTTTTGCGTTCCTTGGGTCGAAACTATGTTCAAGTGTGAGAAGCTAGGATAAAGAGCCAGCGGGAGGGTGGTGTTTCTGTATAGGCAGAGAGCAACCTGCTTGCTAAATTACCATCATTCCTCCGCGTAAAGTTCAAGAGCCACAGTCAGTCAAATCGAGTGGATAATATCGTTCCAACTAGAGAAGATCATGATCTTTATAACTGGATGAGGGGTCTATATCGGCGGGCGCACCAGGGGGGGGGGGAGGGGGGGGGGGACGAATGCCGTAAACTTGCTGACATCATTTAGTTGTCGGTCAGTTCACCGCATGCGACTCCCCATGATTAGCCGACTGACTTGACCAAGCACTTGTTTAAATACGTGTTCCCGGACGCAAATTTGTCCCTCAAGGGTATTGTTTACAGCTTCTTAACCGTGTGTGGCTCTACGCGAGGTTAGTGGGGCAACTAGAGGGGAAACTCTGCGGGTTGCATTGGACGAGGATGCAAGATTAGGACATATCGCACGACTAGTATGTTTCTATTGCGGATTTGTTTAATTTGCTAATGTGTCACTATGATCAATATTTACTAAGTACAGTCTGGGCAGTAGGGATTATCGCAACGGACATAACCTCGAATATGACGAAAGAAATTTTGAGGTCAATGTTTCCTTAAATGTAGCCCTGTTACTGATATTTCGAACTGTGGCGTCTAAAGCGTTCCATAGTTTCGGGATGGCGTATAGATGAAGTTTATCTAGGGCTCGTATGCGCGTTTTTTCTATGTATAAATGTCCCGACTGCCGGAATGTCCTCTCTTCTGACTTTATATGTTATCCCTTCTTTAACCATTTCGCTGCTATGCAATTTGGTAATATCCTGTGCTGAACCATATACATGTATTGGAGGGAATCGGGTTAAAGTGACAAATATGAAAGCGCCAATAACGTTCACGTATTTGTAAATTTAAAACTGTTATTATACAGAACGTGGCGATTCCACCCAAGCAATAATTGCAGATTTTTGCAAACCATAACAAGCACAAGCAAAGTTCCAGCCAATGGACCTCCGGGTTAAACCCGGAGGTCCATTGGCTGAAACATTGTTTGTGATTTTTGTCCATATGTGCAGAATTTGAAAAAGATACTTTGGGTGATACCTCCACTCTACGGGTGATTTTGTTACAATCCATTCTCCACGTACTGTATATTGGAACAACGTTGACTGAGTTTAACAATGTTTCCAAAACTACTCCCAGCCACACTCCATAAATCTCAAAAGAAAAGACGTCTAGTCGACTTGAATTTAGTTCCTATTTAATGGACTGACCATGTAGTTCAAACTTTGCTCCACAGGCTGTTATATAATTTTTGTTTTGTTTTGTCGCCGTGTGGCACAGGACAACAAAAAAACAATTATATATATTGGGACAAGTTTGGACTATTGAGTTCGTTGTTGCCTCGGGTATTTCGGAATTTACATAGACGCGAAAAATGGTTGAGATCAAATGGATAATGCCATATCGTTTGTCGCTTGCATTTCGTATAACATGCATTCTATTGAGAATCACAACGAGCTATGATATCCATTCCCTGTACATATATGTGGTATCTCCGTACTGAGTACGGACTTATCGCACAGGCCGTCAACAGTTGGTTCCGTACTCAATATGGACCTGTAGCAGTGAAAGGGTTAAACGAAGTGTCTGGAGGAATACGGAATATCTCGGTAAGTCCTATCATAGTCTGTCGAAAGAGTTTGTTTTCTGTTTGTAAATTGCATAACAAGTGTTGAAAGGAATCCCAGTGAGCTATTAGACTTTGGCAGTTGATGTGAAATAGTGAGAATCCGGCGCCTAAATTGCTAGTCTTAGGCCGAAAGTCACTAGGCGAAAAGTATTTACAATCGTTTATGTGGTTTATGTGGTTTTTGAATGGGGATTCATCAATTTCTGGTAGAGAACATACTTTTTAATTGTAGAGTCGGATAAAGTCGTACCCCGCTTCCATCTGCACCTCGTCGAGCGCAATGCTACCCGCCATTACGTGTCGACATGTCACCGTACCCCCCCCCCCCCCCCCCCCCCCATCCGCTGGAAAAGAATACCGTATTTTCTTTGGGTGTTTTAATTCCAGAATTAATCCAAGGTAAATATAGTAGGAGTTCGAGATCCGGACACTGTGGCAATGTTTAATGAGGGTTGAATTGGTAGACGAAAAGTTTCTTATATTTGTAGTCACAGTCTGTTGCAATTTTAGCATACGATTTGGTGTCAGATTCGGAACACAATAATTCTGTACAAATATGGTAAAAACACTAAAATATGTACATAAATTTGGTATCTGGGATGGGTATGTAGTTTAACTGGTGAACTTGGTGGATAATGTGAGGATAGGAGGAAGGGACAAAACTTTCCGATTCTCATCACCTCTGTATCCAATGGCCACGTCCCATGCAATCCCTTTTTGTGAAATGTCTCTGGTTATGGCATCGCTTTTTAGTCATATGAGGCCATGAGATCTATGTAAAAAGCCCTCAGTGAGGCCTAGTTTACTATCTCTCTTAACCTCATTTCTTTTGAGGTCATGGGGCCATGAAAAAATCCCTCAGTGAGGTATAATTCACTATCCCTGTTAGCCTCATCTCGGTATTTGACAGCCATATCCCAAGGAATCCCATTTTTGGAAAACGCCTATGGCTATGGAATCCTTTTTAGTCGAATGAGGCCACGAAGGCCATGAGAAAGCCCTCCCTCTTAACCTCATTTCTTTGAGGTCATGAGGGCCATGAAAAAATCGCTCAATGAGGCCTAATTTACCATCCCTCTTAGAATCATCTCGGTATTTAACAGCCATTTCCCATGGAATCCCATTTTGGGAAAACGCCTGTGGCTATGGATTCCCTTTTTTGTCGTATGAGGCCATGCGGGCCATGAGAAAGCCCTCAATGAGGCCTCATTTACTATCCTCTTAGCCTCATTTCTTTTGAGGTTATGAGGGCCATGAAAAAATCCCTCAATGAGGTATAATTTACTATCTCTCTTAACCTCATCTCGGTATTTAACAGCCATATCCCATGGAATCCTATTTTTTGGAAAACGCCTGTGGCTATGGAATCCCTTTTTGTCGAATGAGGCCATAAGGGCCATGAGAAAGCCCTCAATGAGGCCCCATTTACTATTCATTTTAGCCTCATTTCTTTTGAGGTCATGAGGGCCATGAAAAAATCTCTCAATGAGGCCTAATTTACTATCCCTCTTAGCCTCATCTCGGTATTTTACAGCCATTTCCCTTGGAATCCTATTTTTGGAAAACGCCTGTGGCTATGGAATCCCTTTTTTGTCCCATTAGGCCATGGGGGCCATGAGAAAGCCCTCAATGAGGCCTCATTTACTATCTCTCTTAGCCTCATTTCTTTGAGAGGGAATATCCCTCATGACCTCAAACGAAATGAGGCGAAGAGGGATAGCTTCATATGACAAAAAAGGCATTCCTTAGCCACACGCGTTTTGCAAAAAAAGAATTCCATGGGATATCGCTGTTAAATACCGAGATGAGGCTAAGAGGGATAGCAAATTATACCTCATTGAGGGATTTTTTCATGGCACTCATGACCTGGAGGAAGCCGGAGTATCCGGAGAGAACCCTCGATCAACGACGAGCAGCTGCCAGCTCCCCAACATCGTAACTGCGCACTGCAGCACAGGCAGGGTTAGATTGGTTGAAGACATGTGCACCATCGACGTGCAGTGCGCTTTAGTACAAGGCGTCATCGTGCCCCCATGGGGACAGTCGGAAGAAGTGCCTTGCCCAAGAACAGAGCGCGGGAATCCGAATCGATCGCTCAGACGGTCACCCATCCAAGTACTAACCGGGCTCGACGTTGCTTAACTTCGGTGATCTGACGAGAACCGGTTACCACAACCCCCACCGCGCCCCCATAGACATTATATACGTATCGTGGTTTGAGTCCGACAAAACGCCATCTGCAGCAATGCTTTTGCATTGCAGATGGCGCCCCGTTGTACTCAAGAGAGAATATATAAAAAGCTTTGGAACTCATCCCACCGATTGCATAACTTCTTTATTTGATGATTATCGGCCAGCCTTCATCATTATATCTGACCCCCCCCCCCCCCCCCATTCGCCCCACACCTACCTACCCACCCAAAACTCGCACTTGCATTGGCACATATAAAATACGTTAGAAACAAATACTTGAGATTTTCTCAGTTACAGTTCTCGGAAAGTAAAGGCTTTTCCGCAAGGACACTCCTGGCGAAAAAGCCCCAGGGCAAAAGGGACGGCTGCACCCCCCGCTTCCGGCGCCCTTGCAACAACAACAACATACGAGAT